>OX459006.1:13945641-15263308 GCA_949774965.1 Diarsia brunnea | reverse complement strand
AAAAAAAGTCGTGTTCTATAATAATATTTCCGTGAATTACTTAGTTTTATGTACAAAATGCTTGGTGCGTTAACACCTTGAATATCATCTTCTGCGAGCCATCTCTACCTATATTGAAGTCAGCTTCCTAAAACTTTCATTCAGAAAACTTCCCGTTACCTTAAAGATCTGCAAAGCAGGTCAGGACCACCTTGAGGTCCAATGGCGAGACGCGGTAGGGCTTCTGTATGATGGTCACTCATCCACAGCCATCCATACTGACCACGAGACCCATCCATAATAATTGAATGACCATCCATATTTTAAAATAATAGGCACTTCTATTTTTGGGGATAAATTAGTATTCTGAAAAGGTCAGTGCTCAAATCGGAAATTAAAACGACAAAATCCAGAGCACGGAATATTGGATTTTTTAAATTTATCCCACTCAACCGGCCATTGCCAATTAAGATTACAGAAAGATAAATCTAGATTTTATTACCTACGTTGGTAAATGTGCCAACTGTTCTTAGTATCACTTACATTGTTGTACATCGTGTACATAAGAATCAAGCATAAAAAACCAGTATACACAGATCTCTCATTGTACGGGAAGTTCATACAAAACGAGGTTAGGGTATCTGTCTACCCGTCGGGGCTGCGGGTTGTTCGCAAGAGATACCGCGGCCTCGACATGAAGGGCTAAGAAGGAACATGGGTGGTTTTTAGTCAGTAGAAGTCTGACACTCCCTTTCGTTCTGCCCAAGAGCGGGAGGGGTTATTTGATGATTTTCCAACAACCATAAAAAAGGGTATCTATCTATGTATTTTATTAAAAAGAGAAATCCTGACTGACTGAATGACTCATCAACGCCCAACCCAAACCCTTGGACCAATAAAGCTGAGATTTTGCACAGAGGTTCCTTTTAAATTCAACCCCTAGGGGAGTTAAGGGAGTTAGAAAGTTTGTATGGAAAATCGACACTATTGTAATTTAACCGACATCCACGCGGCCAAAGTTGCGGGCAAAACCTAGTACTTTATCTTAATGGCTAAATGAGTTGCCGTATGTACCAGAAAAGGGTGGTCACCTACATTCACACTCAGCATTTTCCTCACTACGTTCCCTCTATCCTCCGTAGCACACATCCTCATCATCTGCCTAGCCTTTTTCCCAACTATGTTGGGGTCGGCTTCCAGTCTAACCGGATGCAGCTGAGTACCAGTATTTTACATGGAGCGACTGCCTATCTGACCTCCACAACCCAGTTAATACTAGGTAATACGATACTCTTTGGTAAGACTGGATGTCAGAATTTCAGGTCACTGACTACCTGTAACGACTGCCAAAGATCTATAAATGGCAGCCGGGACCAACAGCTTAACGTGCTTTCCGAGGCACGGAGGAAACTCGGTATGTCGGGCGGTCACCCATCCACAGACCGACCTAGGCAAGCACAGCTTAACCTAAAGATCGACCCGAGTGGCAGTTCTTATTAAGCATCCATACCACGAAAATAACAGCATTAGCTTAAATGCATATAAAAACCAGTTGCATGCAAAACATAGGGTAACAAGTAACGCACCAGCGTTAGAACTAGTTCACCTTCCAAGAGACCATGACGAACCTCTCGGATTACCACTCCAGTGCTCTGATTGTTGCATTGTGTCATGCAGGAATAATAGAATAAGTAGACTTGTTTGCACTTAGTTTACAAATTAAGCTGTTTTCTAGGATTCCGTAACCGAATGGCCAAAAACGCAACCCATAAAGATTCGTCATGTCTGTCTGTCTGTCCGTCCGTCTGTCACAGCCACTTTATTCGGAAACTATTAAAGACTACACAGTTGAAACTTGGTAAATAGATAATTAGTATTCTGTAAACCGCTTTACGACTTTTATACAAAAATAATTTTAAAAAAGAATAAGGAGAACATACATGGAACGGAAACATAAAATGATGGATGGAACGGAAAAATACCGAATATCTATATAGGTACCTACTTCTATGATCGGCCAACATGGCTCACGCACAATGGTCCACTTTAAGGACCAAGTGCGGAAACCCAAACCCCCAATAATAGAATAATAGAATAATAGGTACCTACTTATAATAAAATTATGACATCGATGTTATTTAAATTATTTTTTTGTCAAAGTCAATCGTTTGAAAGACAGACACTTCCAAAGTGGTAAAACTAACTAACTCTGACACTAGAGTGCGTGGGGTCGTTGGACCTTACTGCCCACACGATAAGAAAAAGTGGTGAAATGTGTGTCCCCCTCTCTAACTTTTAAAATAAGAGAGTGAAAAATATATGCTGTAGATCTCAATGAATACTTTTAATCAAAGTTGGTTTGAACGAGATATAGTAAGCAGTTTTTGAGATATAGCACATTTAAAAAAACCGCAAATATAACTTAGTCAGTCATACAAAAAATTATGAAAAGCATACTTTTGACAAAACGTGTATTTCTGTTGCGCTACTACAGTGGTACGGAACCCTACATGCGCAAGTCCGACTCGCACTTGGCCGTTTTTTTGTTGGTTTGCATAATATATCTTGCTACTAAACGGTAGTGGTCTCCCAGTACTGATTATGCGTTTGCTCATTTTAGGCACTAAATGTCAATGGTCATGGGTTTTTTTTTGATTTGGAGAAATATTGGGAAAAAATATCAATATCTTCTTGTCCTTGTCCCTTGTTTATTGAGGTCGACCACAACATGAGTTTTACTTCCATTCTCATCTGTGAACCGTCACCTGTCATTTATTTCTGTTTCTTTGATATAAAAGGGATGTTTCCTGACTAAAAAAAATATGAATCTGTTTGGTCCGTCTGTTAGATTATCGAAAAATATTGGATACGTGTCTTTTGTTTTATCTAATTAATAAAAAAATACGAAAATAAAAAAGATTATGAGTGGGGGCTTGTGACGTCACTTCGTGGTAAAAAATGTACCAAGCTGTGACGTCACAGGACTTTTCGAAGCACTATATCGTCTTCATTTTATGTTTACGTTAAAAATTTAAAAATATGTTCCCAATATTTTTTGGAATTCTATCTGAGGGACTACTTAGTTTTTTTTTGTCAACTAGCCTATTCCTTAGTCTTCTTTGAATGTTTATGGAGAGGGAGACGTCTCCTCTTATCAACATTTATATTCATCAACTTTTTCATCACACGCGATTCATCTCTACTCATCATCATCTTCCTGCTCTTGTTCCAGTCTTGGGGTCAGCACAACATGTTTTCGTCTTCCATTTATCACAAAAAATTGCTAAAATAACCCTCCTTTTGTGTTTCGCCGCAGTCGGGTAAAAACTCATAACGAAATTATTTTGACATGATATGATTCAAGATTATCTGTGAGATTCCACAATCAAAATTGGTCACGAATTAATAATTATGTGATTTTCACGGGCACTTTGCTAGTGGTGGATGCGGTTCTAATTACGTATTGGTGGAAATATAATATTATTTTGAGGAAAAATATGTAGCCTACGAAGGTGTGTGTAGGGCCCGTCGGGGGCTGCGGGTTGTGCGCAAGAGATACCGCGGCCTCGACATAAAGGGCTAAGAAGGAACATGGGCGGTTTTTAGTCAGTAGAAGTCTGACACTCCTTTCCGCTTTGCCCAAGAGCGTGAGGGGTTATTTGATGATTTTCCACCCACCAAAAAAAAAAAAGGTATCCCGTCGGGGCTGCGGATTGTTCGCAAGAGATACCGCGGCCTCGGCGCAAGGGCTAAGAAGGAACGTGGGTTGTTTTTAGTCAGTAGAAGTCTGACACTCCCTTTCGCTCTGCCCAAGAGCGAGAGGGGGTTATCTACTGATCAAGTAACGGTGCCTTCTTAGCAGGTATAATTAGCATACGACGCAACATTTAGGTAAAGGCTATGTACAGTCGCCCCAACTAATAAGTATACATCTTGCATGTGTGGGTGAAGTCATAGTTATAGGCACACACACTAAGTAAAACGAGCGAGCTCTGTTTTTATTAGTGTGCGTTATGTGCGTATAACTCAAAACCGGCCTACCGCCGCGCGCCGGCCGACTTTACATCACGCACACATCGGTAACTGCCATTAATATTGTGTGAGTAAACGTATTATACGGGTAAACATTTATTAAACTGGTTCACAGTGAAGGAATATGACCAACATTTTATACACATTAGACAAAACATCCGTGACAGAGTGGTGTAAGCGTGCGATATTAACTAATCCACGCTTGATGCCCGTGAGTTTGATCCCCACTGAGGAATTTAGATTTTTGTTTTTTACTTTTTGTTTTTTAATTTTTTTTTGTTTGTCTAAAATAAAGTCACTCAAGCAAAAAAGTAATTAAATAAAACAATAAAATCATTTGTTTTATGTTTATTTATTAGTTAGACAATTTTTTTGTTGGTTAAGGATGGACGTAAATAATTTGTTAAAGTAGGTTGGTGGTGTCTAAATTGAATCGGAAATAAAATTAGACGGGAAGTGAATCAACATGTTAAATAGTAAGAAATTATGGCAACTTCTATCTGCATAACAATAACATCACTTCACCAGACTTTTAATAATACGAATTGTTGTTTAAGACAGAGGAATACAGCAAGATGTAGGTATAACAAATAATAAAAATATTGCTAAGTTTTACAATTGTTCACACAAACATGAACATTATTAATATAACAATAAGGTTCATAATCGAAAAAGTAATTAAAATTAATTCGACTAATAATGAGTTTTACTAACAATTACTGTTACTGCGACCCGCTATTTCGACCCATCTAAAACATCCAACCCCAATACCCGACAGATATACGGCCACTAGTCCTACAAGCCAGAAGGTTACATTCATTATACCTTTTACCACCTTTTGTCCATAATATTTTACGCCCATCCTTATCCGACTTAAATGTTTTTTCGTCGCTAAAAATCACCACGTTGTTCTTCCAATCAAAATGAAAATATGACCTAGCGAACTGAGTCGGCTTTATTGATGCGCAGTGGACAATAATATCTTCCGCGCTGGCTTGCTGCCGCGTAAATCAGCAGAACGCAGGTGATTTCTCACCGTTTGCAAGCACACATCGTGTGCTAAAGCTGTGACGCGGGTTGGCAAAAATTAATTAGCTCTGTGCCTTGCCACGATGTCATGGTGTCGAGCTGACGTATTCGCTTTTGGTTTTGGAGCACGTCGAAGATTTTCCACGTCTCCAGAATCTGCATATCGGCGGACCCATAACTGCACGGTTCTTATCTGTGAATACAAAACAAAACAGTATTTAAAATACATACTACTGCTAAAATACTTATCATAATAGTTATTACATAATAAATAATAATATATACATATATGCTTAAAAATATAAAATTATATTTATGCTTTCATAAATAACTAATTAATATTATTTATATGTCTACAATAATTATATATACATATACATTTATACAAGCTAAAATACTTTTAAATATTTATATTAGCAAACAAAAAAGGGGCTCTTAAAACAATGGTTAATGCACTTAATTTACATACCTAAATGTATACCTATATAATAAATGATAAAATAATATTAATTTGGTTTATATATAGGTAACTATATAAACCTATATATAAACAATGATACATACATACTTATATATAAACCAAATTAATATTATTTATTTTCATATACGTATATATAATACAAGTTAAAATACTTTTAGATATAGTTCAAATAAACATTAGCAAACAAAAATGGGCTAATACTATAACAATGGTTAATGCACTAAGGTTACGTTAATTTTATTTATTTCTAGGTAAACAGAAAGGTGAGATGAGTTAGTTAACTTGAAGTAGGTATAGTATCTGTTACTTACCGGTATCATTAAGCGCCTTGCAATTTCACTTATAGATACGTTTTGCTCATGCAAAAGAACGATTTCTGCCTTTTTTAATGTTATTAAATGATGCATGTTTGGATGCACAGAAATAAATTACAAACGAATATAATATTTAGAGTAATTCTGTGCTAGCAATAGACTAAGTAATGCAAATAATCATAGATTGACCACTAAGAATGCTCATTTTTTATAAATGAAGGTGTTCGAAAACAATATTATTTTCAAATTGTCGGTAGTTAGTTTATAAGCAGCCAAAATAAAATGGACTGAGAGTGCCGTGGTTCTCAAACGTTGCAAACTTCATAACTCATCCATGAACAGGATTGAATCGTTATAGATTCTACTTTAAATAATGTTTTAACATGAATTCGGTTAAAAATAATGAATACAAAAAGAAAGCCGCACCCGAGGTTTGATCTTACGCCTCCTCGTTCGGTAACTAAAGGTGATAACTATTGTGCCAAGATTGCTATAGTTACACTTGCGAAATATTACATCTGATTCATTGTCAAATGAATGATTACTATATATTGGTATACTTATGGTATTATAGATGTGCCGCACGCACACTAATAAAAACCGAGCTCGCTCGCTTTATTTAGCGTTTGTGTGGCATAACTATGACTTCACACATGCAAAGTGTTAACTCAATAGCTTGTGTGCGTGATGTATACTAATAGCTTTGCTTTGTGTACCTTTATTGCCATCCTACCTACCTGTTTCACCTTTAAAACGTTTTCATAGGTAATATTAACAAAGTATTGAAGGTTAGGTTAGGTATTTGTTTATGGGGAGGACCATAATGAACATCAGAAAGGCTATTGCGTATCTTTTTAAATGTCAGTGGCTATCATAGTGCCCATCAATTAAAGTCCATTTCACGAAAGAAGTCCCGCAGACGCAGCGCTGTATGTCGCGCGACATAATGGCATAACTTTTGGCATCGTAAATAAACCTTATAACGTACTAATCCAATAATAAACTCACAAAATATCTACCACAACAAACGCACCTTGATAACATCGACAAACGACAACATGGCCGATCGATCTGTTAAATTTAGTTCCACAATTGTCCGCGGGACTTCTTTCGTGAAATGGACTTTAACTGTCAAATGGCTAGTTTAGTATACCAAACCATAACCATTTGACAGTTAATCGATGGAAAACATGATAGCTACTGACATTTAAAAGATACGCAATAGCCCTGATGGTCGATGTTGTAAAGTAAATGTTTAAATTCATGTTTTTTTTTTTAGCTTATTTTTACACACCGTTCCGAGGGAACACCGAGGTGCGTATTTCCGTTTTTTCTTTCTGAATAGTTCCTCTAGAACAATATTTTTTTTACACAACATGAAGTTCTACTGTGGACACGTCCCTGTCATTACATTGAAACGTTTTTAAAACAAAAGAAATTCACAGTCTACACATACTCTTTCTATTTTTTTTATTTTGGAGAAGAAGGGGGAATATGAAACGTCAATCTCATCAAAATATTTTGATATGATAACGTTAATTTACAGAAAATGGAATCGACTCCCAACATCACACTGTTAATTAATTTTAAACAATATTTTTTTTTGGATAAACTTTTATAAACCTAGTGCTGACCTATATTATGAGGAAAGACATTTATTTTGTAAAAAGAATAATATAACTTGTGCAGTGTGAGTGTACTTCACCCTATAGGCATAACTCCATATTAATTAGGTTGTGTTATCTTTACGTAGGTATATGTTATCATTTTGTGGCTTCGATTCGCAAAATATTTTTGTTATTATATTTGCGTATACTCGGTTAAGTTCCTACTGATAACCGTTCCATTATATAAGACATACGCTCTACGATGAAAACCTCAATAGGAGTATAGGTACCTCAAACTGGCAAGTAGACATTTTTATACCGTTGTATTTTTTGATACCTCTTTGGTATACCTACCTTCTGGTCTATTGGCCTGGTTTCATCCGTGATTCATTTTGTAGTCTTTGGCCTATTTTTTTACTCTTAATTCATACACATTTTTGTTTAATTTTTTATAGATTAATCTTCGCATGGAACTTCAAAATGCATTCCGAGACCGTCTGGAAGCTTGCTGATCGACCAAACTACGCCACTAATATCGACAAGCAATATCCTTACTCCGGTCTTCCATACATTGGAGAATACGACTTATTGAAGATACCGGTATCTCTCGACGATAACAATTCACATGTTGACTACTGGGGTGAAGGAAAGGTTGTAACCGATGAAGGCATTCGTGGCTTTTCAAACTGTTACAATGTCAATCATCAGTATAAACTGGTTAGCAGCGGCCCGGATCTAAACAGGAAAATACCGAACAGGATCCCCGTCGTAAGCTACAACGACTGCGACACCAGCTGTTACATCAAAAGCAACTCTGTCCTCTGTGTGTAATTGTGAACAAAGACCACGGCAAGGTGGTCCTATTCGGAGTGGAGCCCCACTCTAAAGAGACCTTAGAGCTCACCGATGAATTGTCGAAAATAGGCTTCCCCCCTAGTTGGAATGTCACCCTGCCCCGCAAACTTCAAGGATTGACATACTATAATAGTCACGTCAGTTTTCTAGATACCCGTGTCCTTAAGGATGAATTGTACAACAAGATCGCTAACGGTGAGTATGACGCCGCAGTGCTTATAGCCAAAAACTCCGAATCGGTGAGTGGTAATGACATTAACGAAATTGTAACGAGATTTATCAGCTCTGCTCCTGGTAAGGGTATGTCGTTCGCGTATAAACTGTGGCATGGTGACGCTAAAGGCATTGTTCGCAATCACTTCCCTAGGTCTTTCCAACACATCGTGGGTGAGGACGCTGTAACAATAGTCAATCAGCAATACCGTCAGCCTTTGAAGCTGGATGTGTGGAACGGTAGCTCCCTCACATTCAAACTGCATAATATTGATTGCAATATGTACTTAAAATTGGATAAAAACGTGGACAATATAGGAGACTGAAAGGCTTGGGGCTCGCGTCATTTTGACGACGAAAGCCACAGATATTATTTGAACCCCGAGGTAATAGACGGTACTCTGGTGTTCTACATAGTAAATTATGAGTATTGTCAGGTACTTAAACTGGATGTGGATACGGATAGTTACGGAGATAGTTTGCTTAGGGGCCACAATGGCTTCCTGCACGATGATGGTGCACGCATCAGGTGGCTTATAGCAGCGTGGTAACCTTGCCGGAGATGACAGTGCAACTCCAGAATGTAAAGTACCGCTGATGATTGATGATTTGTCTCTCCAGTGACCATTGCAAAATTGTTTGTTAAAACTCAGATTCTTTTGATTATTTTTTCACTAACTTTGATTGTTTTTTTTATTCTTTTAGAAAACTCGTTTTTCTTTTTAGTCCAATGTTGTTAAATTCCATCTTATATTTAAAACTTTTGTAACTGCTAACTTTTGCTTGAAATTAAAGCGTTGATAACATACATTCTGTGTTTAATGTCTTTAACTCAAAACTCTACCTACTACCTCACTGATTAGACAATCAAAAGAGATGATCCAACAAAAGCCCAGAATCGATTGGGACAACCTGGGTACCAATAGGAATATTGTAATGCACAATTGACCTCAACAAACTCAATAGGCTATATGAGCTATAGGCTGACAAAGTAACTGATGTGAAACAGCAAATACTCGCTGCCTAAATAAACTGAATTACATTAACTAACTGCGGTACTCAGAGATATTTAATGATTACTTAAGCCGTCACTTAGTAAAGATTTGACATACTTTTGTATGACGAAACTGTCAAAACCTTTACTTAGTGATGCCCTAAATAATAATTAAAGCTCTCTGAGTGCGGCAGTTAGTGTTCTATTGTCATTTTACGTGTCTTATCAATCAGCAATCAAGCAAGATTTTTTCATTAAGGGATTGACCTTTCGGAGGGGTAAATTGTGTATTATAATAAAACACAGATTACTACTGGTACCCATTTAGTTCTAATCAAGTCTGGGTTTTCGGTCCATACATTTTGGACCATGTCCTTTCTTACCAAATTACAAGTTGATTTTGTAAAAATCAGGAAAATCAGGTGTAGTGAAAGCCCGCAATATCTTCGCCAAGTTCCGCCTGTGAATAATGTCATCAGCATAATCAGCCTATAATATTAATGTCCCAACTGCTGGGACACAAGCTTCCTCTCTTTGATAGGGAATGGGGGCCCAGAGCGGATTGGTAGATGTCACAAGTCGAATTTTTGTTTCTGGGACATGTAGGTTTTCTCACGACGTTTTCCTTCACCGTTTTTGAGAGCAATGGTGATTAAATAAATTACACCAAGTAATGCGCCTGCCTGCCTGAACCCACGAGTTACTGTTTGTAAGTCGGGGCCGCCACCACTGGGGCACCGCTGCTCTCTGTGAATAATGTAGACTTAATGAATCTCATAAATTGATAGAAATATTTTTTTAGTTCAATGCAAACATACGCTTGGTGTGATTTTGAGTCTAGATATTGCTCGGTGGATGGAACTTAAACATAACTTGAGAAATTGTTGTTGTATATTATGGTAGGTGTGTGCATAATTATCTGCCTGCGGGGTAAACAGGCATAATATAATGTCTTGTACATACCTTCTCAAAATATCAGTTTATAAACGACTTGCTTTATTTAGCTCACGGTTTCGCTCCTGTTGTATACGGGAATTAACCCTGGGGAATATTTTCATTTTAGCCTATGTTAATCAACTCTCAAAGAAGATGTAGTTTTTCGTTAGTGAAATAATTTTTGAAATCGGATCAGCAGTTCCGAAGATTACCATACTTACAAAAAAATGTTAAGTATTCATCGTTTTTTTGCACCTCAAAAAGAATAATTAAACATATTTAACTAGTAAAGGATTTGCCAACATCAACATAAATTAAATGGGATATTATAAATTGCATATCAAATAAATAATCGCCTATCAATACATACTCATCATTTATATTCTTTTTTACATCAAATAACTTACTTCACTACAAATAAACTAAATGTTTAACAAAACTCAAACTGCAGATAATTCGAAATTATACATCAATATGACATTACTATTTTCCTCATAATGCAATACAGTTAAATTTATTTTTGTACAAAAATACTACATACATAGCATAAATGCTGACTGCACAGCAAATTTTCCATATTTCATAGCAAAATAACTATCCCAGTCGCATATTAACCAGTAAGTACAACAAAACCTGTTCATCATATTTGTCTTAATTTTCAAGAAGCCATGCTCGGCAAATTTAATGATTATTATAACAAAAAAATCCTGTCACATTGCATTATTTCTAAAAGCAGAACAAATTAACTGAAAAAGGTTCGCGGCTTCGCGCGCATTTTCGTCACTAATGGGCGGCATGGGCACCGGGCCGTAGGCCGACGAAGGAGGCCGGCGGAGGCCCGGCACTTCGGGGACAGAAGATATTAGTGTTATTTAATATGCGAGCGAAGCGAGCGCGCGTCACTTCGCCGTTGTCGGGTAAAAAATAACCACCATGCTGAGTTATATTTAGAGTGGCTCAGATAGAACTTAACTAGTGGCTAAGATAGGAATACTTAGATGCTCGTTAATTGTGGCTTACTTTAGAAGGCAATGTAGATTTTTAGAGGCGAAAACGGTTTAATTAGCACCCAATTTTATATATTTTTTTGCTGATCTCATTATGTGATAATTAATAAATAATAAGAAGACTGTGACTAATAAAATGCTGTTTTATTTAGAAAAACTGCTGTAAATAATATAAAAATAGAAGCTATATTTAAAAGAAAAAGAGTTAACATGTATAATGTGCATTAAGATTATTAGCTGTGTATTGATGAAAAAGCTTTTGCTTTAGGAAGAATCGCTGTACGCTGCGAAAATAAATTGTAGTGTGTTTAGTGATATTTTGAGTTGAATATTTTGCTGTGCAATCAGTAATTTTGATGGGAATTCGGAATCTTATTGCATAGAAAAAGGATATTTTTTGATTTGCGTTTAAATACTACCCAAATTAAATTATATTATTATCATTCCAATAAAAAACACACGTACCAAAACAAAAGAACGTAGAAACAAATGCAACACTGACCTTGAACGATAGCGACTGTAAAATATTATTATGTACTTATTCATTTATAACAACCGACACAGCAATTCGCCATGCCATCTGGGCAGAGGCCCAGATATGGCGCTTACCTTACGTGTTTAGCATTCCAGATCCAATCGGATATTTTTTTTTTTAGTTTGAATGCCTCATGATAGTTTGTTTGAATATTACAATCGTTTTCAAGTAACCCATACAATTCGGGGTAAAAACTTGCATGAGTCCCTGGTGTCACAAATAAAAATTGTTTTCTTTGTTTTTCCTTTTTTCCATATTATTTAAGTTTTTAATTAATAAGTGTTATTTGTGGAAGAAATTAAACTTTTTCGTTATTATTGTTTATAATAAACGGACCGTTCACGAAAACGCAAGCATTCTGTACATAAAACTAAGTAACTCTAGATACAAATGATTGCTGAGAAACGACCTTTTTTTAGGGTGGAAAATCACGTGTTACTGTTACGACTTCAAAACATTATGCTGATGAATGCATTTCGAAGTACGGGTCGTGGAGGTTTTTAAAGTAAACTCATAACATTAAAACTTCTGAAGAAGTGGGAACTTTGACCCCAAAATCTCCGTAACTAGAAGGTTCTCAGGTATGGTCCAGCTAAAGCAAAAAATCATCACAATAAGGAAAAGAAGTGACTTTCAGCTTTGTTAAGAGTACTTTTACAGCCATTATACCTACATTAATGTTGTACTCGGAAAAAAAGCCAGCCATTCGTTAGGTTAGGTACCTACTTCAACAATCGTTTCCATCACTGTTAGATTCATCCTCTTGTCCTTCACACTGAGCACTATAAAAACATTTATGTGTCTACTTGTACTTGACTGCCTCGTTGCTCTAGCGGTCGCAAGGACTGCCTCGTTGGTCTAGTGGTCGCAAGGACTGCCTCGTTGGTCTAGAGATCGCAAGGACTGCCTCGTTGGTCTAGCGGTCGCAAGGACTGCCTCGTTGGTCTAGTGGTCGCAAGGACTGCCTCGTTGGTCTAGAGGTCGCAAGGACTGCCTCGTTGGTCTAGTGGTCGCAAGGACTGCCTCGTTGGTCTAGCGGTCGCAAGGACTGCCTCGTTGGTCTAGTGGTCGCAAGCGCGACTGCTGAGCATGAATTCCTGGGTTCGATTCCCGGGTGGGGCAAAGTATTATTGGCTTTTTCCATCAGGAATTTATCAGTAACAGCCACGGAGTTTGGATTTGTGCCCGGTTGATGGCAATAGGCTCGCCCCCTGTTACATGGGACTTAAACATAACTGGCGAAATGTGGGTGTACTATTAGGTACACCTCTGCCTAACCTTTCGGGGATTACAGGCGTGATGTTATGTTATGTGTTTCTACTTGTTTAGAGAATTATCAATTAAGTATCAGTCTTCTGGTCTTCTTCTTCTGAGCGTGTCAAATTGAATCGGCCCAAAAATTGAAGATGAGTTTGGAACTTTCAGTAGCCTCCATCGGCTACTGTGAAGTGCAAATCATAGGACTGCAGGGCTATTGCGTATCTTTTTAAATGTCAGTGGCTGCCATAGTGTCCATCGATTAACTGTCAAATGGTTATGGTTTGGTACAAAATGGAACCATTTGACAGTAAATCGATGGATACTATGATAGCCACTGACATTTAAAAAATACGTAATAGCCCTGCAGATAGGACACGAATTGACACGATATCAAGTGTCCATCGTTTGTGGGGCAACACAACACACACATTACACTCACCACTACAAATACCAAAGAAATAATTCAAGTCCAGAACGTGGGAATATACCTTACTATCAATACAATCATGCGAAGCATCGTATGCAGTTGAATTAATTACGGAGGAAATTACTATAAATACTAATCTACCTGTGGATCTATTGTTGCATGCAGATATTGCATATTGCATTTTAAACCTATAAGCTGTAAGTTAACAATAAAACCTGTTTTTTTTTCAATTAGGAGCTCGTGGCTAAATAATAATCAAACATGGTCCTCTTGACCGTTTTCGGCCTCTAGTCTTAGAGTAGATTAGACATCGGCTCGGGAAATATTAAAGTGCGTAGGCACAAGTGCACTCTCTGTTTTTTAACTCTCATTGTCCGATGGGACGGTAGTCTGACATGACCGGAGGCAGATCAGGCGCAGTGTTAAGATCTATCCGTGGATGGGTAACCATTCATTGCGTACCGACTATCATTCCGAATTTTATTTTCATTCACGCTAAGTTCTGCATTAGGAGTCATTTGTCACAAGCCCGAACTGGGTTGTGGAGATCAGATAGGCAGTCGCTCCATGTGAAATACCGATATTCTGTTACATTCGGTTCGATTGGGAGCCGTCTCCAACATAGTTGGGAAAAAGGGAAGATGATGAAATGTACAGTTAGGCAAAAAAAGTATAAATGCCGAAGCAATGCTATCGACAATGTTGTTTACTGTTGCGTTATGAATTTATGATCTATCATTTCCTGTGCCGGTTTGCCAACTCTATTGAGTGTTTTTATGACACGTAATTTTTTCTATTGTTTAATCATCCATTTGTTATAACGTCGGCTGGATAATTTTAATTTAGGTTTTGGCTATGGAAGGGGGAGAGAGCCTAGGGGGAACTTTAAGGCTCGGGAGTTAAAGATCGATGATCGGTGCGTTCATAATTCAAAATTGCGTATATTATTATAACATAAGACACTAATATAATTGATTCCGTATGGTGTATGGGTTCCGTATGGTGTCGTACGTAACGAATAGCACCACCCCATATCTTCCCGTGGATGTCGTAAGAGGCGACTAAGGGATTTGCCAGCAGCGTTCTCTATGCCTTTGTAACAACCATACTGCGATCACCAACCCGCCTGCTGGTGATTATGGCAAATTCCCCCCTTCTGGGGGAGGCCTATGTCCAGCAGTGGACGTCTTTTGACTGAGATGATGATGATAATTATACCTACATGTTTCATTGAGAAATGTATTCTTTCAGAGTGACAAAAATACAGAGCTGAACAGAAATGATGGTTTTCTTTATCAATCACAGCTGAATATAAATTGCTGCTAGCGGTGACAGTTATTCTTTTAGATGGCATAAGAACAGTCCAAAACGACAAAATTGAGATGGATGATAAAGTAAAAGATACGGTGACTACAAAAGTGAAAGCTGAGTTAACGGCTATGTAAGATAAAGTAGTGCTAGTAGTATGTAAGCATGGTACATCGACAAACCCTATCAAAGTAGATTAGGTATCCCGTCGGGGCTGCGGATTGTTCGCAAGAGATACCGTGGCCTCGACATGAATGACTAAGAAGGGATATCGGTGGTTTTTAGTCAGTAGAAGTCTGACACTCCCTTTCGCTCTGCCCAAGAGCGGGAGGGGTTATTTGATGATTTTACACCCGCCAAAAAAAAAGTAAATAGGAAAAGAAGTTCGATACAGAGGATGATGCTACTGACGGTGAGATGCCCAAAAATGTATATGACATGGCTAACGAAAGTCTGTATAGTATAAAATAAGCCAAAATATGAGTTGAATTCGTACTTGACAAATCTTTTTAGTCTGCTAGCCGTTGAAAAGTTTATTTTTATGTTTACAGGTAAAGCTCCAGGTGCCCAATAAAAGACGATTATTTACAGAATATTTATTTCTTATTACAATAAATTAGGTACAACAGTTTTTTCTTATTGCATTTTGTAATATCACAACAATTAAAGATTGATCATAGGAATAGTAGTAGTACATACTAGAACTTTTTTAAATGTTAATAAAGAGGAAAACTAACCTAATGGTTCTTTAAACATTGCTTCGAAACCTGGTTAGTCGGAGATACAACTTCAATTTGAATTTTTCTCTTATTATATGTACTTAAAATACCATCAGTTATTTTAAATCGATTGTCATACACAAAAAGTAAAACAAACATAAATTATAATTATGGTAACATCACTCCTCCAACAATCATATTTATCATATTTGTGACTTGTGTAAAATTCTGTGAAATCTATGAGAAAGTATTTTTTCACATCGAATACTGATTAAACTTGCAATGGATCATTTCAACTTTTAAGTAAAATGCACATTACAATATCCAATCAGACAAAGTTAAAATTACATATTTTTTCATTTACTTTCTTTTTTAACCAAAAGTCTCTAAGTTGCATTTCTATTCCTTTACTAAACTCATCTCAACAATTTCACATCTTCATCAAATACAGATAATCAAAATGATATTTATGATAACACTAATTACCGTCCAATCATAGTCATAATGACCAAGGCAAATCTTATAAGCTAAGAAAGGCACAATCTTGAATACTAAACTACAACCGCTTAAATAGTGACGTTCTTTAAAAACAACCGCGAGACATACACCCACACAGGTCACATCACGTACAGATTAGGCACAGAGCAAAGAATTAACGAACTTTTTCAGGTATGGGGGTCATGTACTATCAATTTCCAAACTCTGGACTGCTAACTATAGCTCCTGCGCGTGATCTGTTTCCAGTCGTATCGGCTTGTCGTTCAAGTGGCCTATGCGTTCGAGGGGAGAGATAGTAGACCTATGTATTGGCACATTTTTAAGCACTACAGTATTTCCTGGCTATTCTCTTACCCTCTTATGGCTAGTCTCCGAAAGTTGAAATTGGTCCTCTTCTATCAGTGAACCAATAAAAATGAAATTAAAACTTTTACCACATGGAATTCATTGAATTAGTTTGAGTGCAGCTTCACTATTTGAGCGGATAAACTATTAGGGAAGTTATTTTCTTGCAGCAGGGGCTGCAGGTGGAGCAGGGGCTGCAGGTGGAGCAGCGGCTGCAGGTGGAGCAGGGGCAGCTGGGGCAGCTGGTGGAGCAGCAGTTACTGGTGCCGCAGCTGTGGCCGCAGCGGCAGGGGCTGCAGCAGTGGCTGGTGGTGCGACTGGGGCAGGAGTTGCGTTGGGAGGTGACGGTGGACCACCAACTTGGCTCCAGTTAATGGTCCAGTAACCGTTGCGGTTAGGGTCCGGAGCCATGTTGAAAGCCATTCCACCTCCATTTTGGGGAGCTATAAATGAAATATTTTTGTGTAATAGTAATATCATTATTGATTGATTGAAAATATGGGCGCATTTGTTGCCTAGCAGGGGGAAACATAGGTGTATAAAAATTGTTGATGATAGTAGACTCTTGTCTTTAAAAATTATTAAAAACTAGCTGTGCCCGCGACTTCGTTCGCGTGCTTGTCGGAAACTAAAATGCGTCGCTTAGATAAAAGTACATTTAATCATTGCCCTGCGTTAACTTACTGACGCTGTAGAAAATAAGAAGAGAGTAATGCAAAGTACTGACTATGTCTCATACTAAAGTTTAGATGAATGGGTGTTTGTTAATCAACCACGTCAGAACGGCCGAACGGATCTTGAAGAAATTTGAAACAGGTACATTATAGTCGACAGGCAGACAGATTGTCGTTGGCGCGTTCGTGTTCCACACGCGCCTCAAAGATATGTCAGTAACAATTAAGGGGCCCCAAAGGGACGTCTGCCGGGGCTGAGGGTTGTCCGCAAGAGATACCATGGCCCCGAAACACAAAGGGCTAAGAAGGAACGTGGGTGGTTTTTAGTCAGTAGAAGTCTGACACTTTCTTCCGCTCCGCCCAGAGCGGGATAAGTCATTTGATAATTTACGAACCACAAAAAAAAGAGAAGCTCTGGGCATCGGGGGCCACGTGATGGCTTCCGGCCACCGTAGGCGCGGGCCTGTGAACGGTGAGTAACGGGCTAGTTAATCGTTCGTCCGTCCTATGACGATGGAGGCGCGTTCGTGTTCCATGCGCGTCTCAAAGAGATGTCAGCAACATTGAAGGGGACCGACGCCCGTTGGGGCTGCGGGTTGTTCGAAAGAGATACCGCGGCCTCGACACATAGGGCTAACAACACACCACATCTATATGACGACATGGTTGGCGCAATGGCTGGACGATTAACAGTAGCACTGCGTGTCGCAGGTTCGATTCCCACACGGTACAAAAAAAAATATGTCTTGGGTTTTATCTAATTTTAATTTAGTTTAAAAAAATAGTATTTTAATACTGTGTAATTGGGAAATTTTTATTTGTTGACTATTCACGAAACATAATGTGTGTATGTTTACTATCACCGCGGTTCAGAAAATGACATCAAATGAATAACGCCATCTGTCGAAGACGAAGATAAACTGCTAAAAAAGAGCGATCAAACACTATAAGGTTTAGGCTATGTAGATTTTGAAAGCAGCGTCATTTAGACTTATATCTACGTACCTTTTGCTATCATAACTTTTTTAAAGTTATCTTGTGAAGGCATATAGTAATAAGTACCATATTCGTTCAATAGATGTCGTTGCTTGTCTCATTCTTAACCATAACGATAAGTTCTTCTTGAAAACTATAAATTCATATATCTTTTGATAGAAAGCACCGATTACGATGAAACAAAGACTAAGTAATAGCCCAAGTTACGCACAATATTTATATATAAAAGTTACCTACATTCGTTTCGTAAATTTGACGTGATGCTTAGTCATCGAAACAGACAAACAGATAAACAGACAAACAGACAAAAATTCCAAAAATGCTGGAAATGTGTTCTGTTGGTTATACTTTAATACCCTGACAATTTTTTTTTTTAATATTTTCGATGTACAAAAACGATTTCTCTACAGATTTATTATATGTATAGATTATTTATTTATACCGGCTAGTAATTTATCCTCTACTCATTTTCATTATGTTGCTAACATAATGTAGTGAAATAAAGAAAAGTAAGTACCAAGGTATGTATTTCTTATTAAGTGCGAGCGTGCCAACTCCGATTAATTGCCGACAAATATGTGTAACTTTTGTAACTAGCGATCCATCAATTACTGATGCTTAATGAGTTTTTGTCTATTATTGTTGACGTATGAATGGTTGGTTATTAATTGGAAGTGTTGAAATATTCAGAACCATTCTTGACCGACTTCAAAGACAATGTGACAAGGAACTTCACGAGCAAAATTATTATTCTGTCTTTTCAGTTTATTATTAGTTTACAGATAAACCTAATAAATTTGACATAACATAATATCACGCCTAATCTTCGACGGGTCAGGCAGAGGTGTACACTGTACCTAATAGTGTACCCACATTTTGCTAGTTACGTTTAAGTACCATATAAAGGGGGCAAGCCTATTGCCATCGACCGGGCACAAATCCAGAGCCCGTGGCTACTACTGAAAAACACAAATAGAAAATCCTTATAACCTTTTGCACGATTTGGGAATCCAACCCAGGACGAAGTCCTGCCCAGTAGTCACGATTACGACCAACGAGGTAGTCTTATAC
This sequence comes from Diarsia brunnea, assembly GCA_949774965.1. Classification (NCBI taxonomy): domain Eukaryota; kingdom Metazoa; phylum Arthropoda; class Insecta; order Lepidoptera; family Noctuidae; genus Diarsia; species Diarsia brunnea. Next base: position 15,244,028 of record OX459006.1, on the reverse strand, counting down.
AATTTAAATTAATAATATTATTAAAAAAAAATTGGTACACACAAATAGAGAACCTCCTCCTTTTTGGAAGTCGGTTAAAAAGTACTCATTTAGTCACAGCAAGCTTAGTCAAAGAAGATCTTTTTATTAGTTACTAATATGTGTCCGTTTTATTTACAGTTGGCAAAAGATTGGTTTGATTTTCTGAAGTAGTTAATCAGAGCATTCAACGACTTTCATAAATACTTGAGAAAATCTGCCCAGTCTTTTCCCCACCATGTTAATTTCCTGTCCAACCAGACGCAGCTGAATACTAATATTTTACATTGCTTAATCAGCTTTAACCAACTAGCTACCCTTCTTTTTCTCGTTCTGAGCGGAGCAGAAGGCAGTGACAAACTTCTACTGACTAAAAACCACCAATGTTACTTTTTAGCCCTTTGTGTCCGGGGCCGCGGTATCTCATTCAAACAATCTGTAGCCCCGACAGGCCCGGTCCATCTCTTTGAGGCGCGCCGTCAATACGGCAACCGCTACACTTTTTTTTTATGGAGGGTGGTAAATCATCAAATGACTCCTCCCGCGACTGAAAACCACCCATGTTCTCTTTCGAACAACCCGCAGCTCCGACAGGAACCTGCTACCTTTACCTAACCCTTTGAAAAGACTGCTAATAACAGCAAAGAGATACTTGAGAAAAGGTGAAGACACTATTAAAAAAATGTTACACTTACGGCTCATCATAATATAGTTAACTGGTAGCGGTCCCATTCCTTGTCCCTGGTTGAATCCAGGTTGTCCAGGTCCTGCAGGATTGAAGGCTGGAGGCATTGGAGTAGTAGAAGTAGTAGTACTTGTTGGACGGGTGGGGCAGCTGCCACAATAAGTGTCGAAGTAGTCTTCCGAGCTGGCAGTAGTTGTTGAACCATCATCGTCTTCACAAAAAAAGTCGCACCAGAACCATTCCCCAAAGAAAGGCTGCAGAAAATACTTAGTTATAGTTTATGTTGATTAAATTTAGAAATCTTATAAAATCTGATAAAGACTCTCTTAAATGAAGAGATATCTAAAAAAGTGCTGACTGATGCAATACAATTTAAAAGCTCGTAATATTATTAGTTGAATAAAAAAAGGATTTGAGTGTTAAAATTTTCCTTAAAAAGAATTATGTATAAATGCCAAACAAATTGGGATAAGAGCAGGAGAATGGTGATGTTGTATAAATGTAACAACAATAAATAAGAAAGATAAACAAAATAAAAGACCAACCTTAGCTGCCGAAATGTGGATGCACAGGAAAATCACAGAAAAGTAGACACACGCTCGCACTTCACCCATGTTTGTGATGTTATCATGAAAAAAAATGGCGAACAGTTCCTTTCATACTTATAACGAAGGCTTTGCGCAAGACGCCTGAATTACTAATACGTTGCCACAGAATATATGCATTAGTTTCAGTGGATATGTTAACGATGATACTTTTGTTCAGGGCCGAGTATGTTTGTGTCATTGTTTACGTACTTATCAAGTTTCGTCCTTTCTGTATTTTAAGTACCTACATTTTAGATGTAAAGGTTTAATTGTTTCTGATCTTCAATTGAAAGTGCTTTCGAAAATATTAAGCGATATTTGTTTTTTTTTGGAAAACGATGAACCCATGATGAATCTATGATGGTACTGTTACTTATCCAAATTTTGCCTGTTCACTTTTGCTTTGAAGACAGACGGGTTGAACGTGGAAGCGTAAACAGGTGTTAATTAATATTACTACCACACATCAACCCATTGCTGGGCCTTCACCATGCCACAGGCCAGAACATGACTTCTACTTCCTTCAATCCACGGCTAACATTGACCACTGGTCATTTGGTTGTAGACAACCAATGACCACTGGTCAATGTTCCACTATCTTCTACGAGGGCCATGCTTGTTATCATTTCAGCCGACTGATTGTTGGTAATGGACCTACTCAGATTTGTTGCGCGATTGGTTCTTTGCCTCTTTTGCTCTTGTAGATTCCAGCGAACCTCCTCTAGCTTATCAGATTATGGATGACCTGGCCTGACTAGTTTCTTCATTTATTTTCTATTAATCAGATCTAATATCAGAAGAAAACAGGTTTGGGGAGCAATTAGTGTCATTTACCTGATCATGAAAATGAAGCTCTAATCGTGCTGTACACAAAGACATCATTGAAAGTATTGAAACTACGCAGGATTTTCTTTATGTCGAGGACCTACTAGATCCGTATGTACAAAATGCTCTTACTGCCATTGTCACTGATAGGTAGGTTAATAACTTTCGTTGCAATAGTGGAGCTGTCTTTTTAGCATATCCGATACATTTGTACATCGATGTATTAAGAATAATATTCTCATCGCTGTTATCTTTTATTCTATTTTGTCAAAATATTTTTTTGACATAATCTATGTTTAATTTCCAACAATTAACTGTTACAATGATTTTAACAATGTATTGATTAGCACCACTACTGTGTGTTATTAACTTATTACTAAAGCCATCATTTACAAGTTCTAGATGTTCATAACCATGATTATTAACCTGTGGATACTTATGATCTACTATTTTACTTGATATCAAATCATCATATAAACATTCTCGATTCTCAAATCCTCGATCCTTTTTTTTTTTTTTTTGGGGGTGGGAAATCATCAAATAACCCCTCCCGCTCTTGGGCAGAGCGAAAGGGAGTGTCAGACTTCTACTGACTAAAAACCACCCATGTTCCTTCTTCGCCCTTCATGTCGAGGCCGCGGTATCCCTTGCGAACAACCCCCAGCCTCGACAGGGAAATCCTCGATCCTCAACCTTCGATTCTGGAAATTCTAATTTCACAACTTCAATGACGTTCTACTCGTACGTACGTCTGTTTTAATTTTGCTTGGCTATTATCAGCTCTATTAGACACGGTCAAGTTTGAATGTCATAACATGACTATGGTTATTGTCCTGTGCATAGAGTACGGAGATGCTAAGGTGGCTGCTGTTAGAGGTGGCATTCGTCAACACTTTTCATACACATCAAACGTGACAGGAGTTCCTTCGCTGTTATTTTTGGTGTCATTTTTGACTTCAATCACAGAGATGAAATGGTGGTGATGAATGGTCGACGATGGAACGAGCTAACCCAAAAGAAGCCTATTAACACGCCACTTAAATATATTGGCCTCATATGAACTTGGGAGCACTGACGGTGGTCGCCACTCCTTGGTTGTGCGCATAACAAAAAATAACAGAGCAAAGCGCTTTGTGCGAATGTGTGGATCATCGATAAGGTAAGGGTTATAATCTGCAGTAAGTCTGGACTCTCCGTGGAAGAAGGGAGATGGTAGAATGAGTTCGTTGAGCTCTTGGGAACACATACCATAGTACAGTCTGTAATAGACCGACAGACATGCACCTAAGATACAAATTACATTTTATTAGTAACTGCCGTCTCTAAATGTTTTCGATGATTCAGTGGTCTGTTGTCCTGTGTACAGACGTCTCCTCCGTTGCATACTAATGGAGCTATAGAACAATGTGCATGCCCTATCAGTTCTCTGAAGGCATTCTTAACATTGAATTTGCAATAATCATTGAACTGTGAAACTATAAAATGTTAGTCCTTTTTGTTATTGGTATTTAAAAGTTATGAATTATCGGCTCAGGTGCTCTACTTCGCGTTAATGTATGTTTCATGGTCAGTTTTGTAATAGATACTGCTTATATCTAAGAAACTCGTGGTTAAATAATAATAGCCGCTCGGGTTGATCTTCAGGTTAAGCCGCGCTTGCCTAGGTTGGTTCGTGGATGGGTAACCACACATTACTTACCAGGTTTCTTTCGTTTCTCGGAAAGATGTTGGTCCTGACTGCCATTTGTAGATCATTGACAGACCAGATTTTTTTACAACCAGTCTAACCAAAGGGTATCCATCCAGTACTAACTGGGTTGTGGAGATCAGATAGGTAGGCGCTCCATTTAATATATTGGTATTCAGCTGTATTTGGAAAGACTGGAAACCAAGCCCAAGTCTATTGTCTCCAACCAGGATGGTTCTGACTAATTTCTGATAGGAAAATCTAATAAAAAAATTATGATCTAAGAGCTGAACCCGCTCACGCCTACCAATATTACTAGTACTTACGACGACTGGAGCAAAAATACAGACAGCATTCTGATAACTAAATAGTTCATTAGAATGCACAAAAATTATACGAAGTTAAATATTAGTGCAGGTGTTCGAAGCAAAAGAAAAACCCATGTCCAAAAAGAGACTTTATTGTTTCATCACTTTAAAACCTTGTTTACCTTTATATACCGTGTAATATATACAATTTTACAAGACATTAATTCATCAGTAATGAAGCTTTTATGGCACGTTATGGTATTACAATTATTTGTTGTTAAAAATATAATTATGTTGTTTGTAATGTAAAGATGCGTCCAGACAGTGTATAGTCAGCAGACTCAGCAGTGCCAATATTATACAATTAGCAACGTTTAGAAGTAATTTTCGCCAACTGTATTGATTTTATTTTGATGTTACGTAACGAAACTAATATTTTGAAACCCATATTATCTCATAAAATAGGTCATATCGTTTATAACGATACGGTTTTTCTTTTTGAATTTTATTATTTGTATGCCATATTTCATTTCAAGACCTTTATTTCGTTTTAATTTTTGATGTATGTTTTATGTTATGTTATCACTTATTTTTATGAATGCTGGTTAACCAGTTATTGGCGACTGTGTAAGTTTGAGACTACAAAACCTATGTACTTTATGATATGTTGTACACAGAAGCTGTTGGTGAACCTATATTAATAAATAAATAAAGTCGAAATCGTTACTTCACGAGAAATTCTCGTTTTAACTTTATTAAGTGTACATACCTACATATGGTAGGTCGTTACTGTATGGTATGCGCTGATAGTAGTGCTAGATGCCTCGCACTGTCTGTACACATCTTTAAGTTAACATCAAAGGATATAAATCGTCAATAGAGCAATTTAAAATTCTAACGATTACAATAGACGCATTTTTTATAGAGAGTGTAAGGGACAGCCCACCGTAAATTAGCAGGGTGCAATCAGCTCCTAATTCTGAATTCTCGGAATTTATCTTCGGAAATCTTATTTATGAAAATAATACGGCTAAAGTCTAAAAACCAACAACGGATATTGAAATACTCTAACGAACGACGCATTAAATCAGCTGTCCACTTCCTGGCTAGCTACAGAGTTCATCAAACTCGTCGCGCTTGCCGTTCGCTACGTGCGTTTTGCACGAACAAATACATTGCATATATTATGAAAAAATCAAACAAATCAAAATATAAAAATAGCCCTCCTTTTGGACTTCGCCGCAGTCGGGTAAATATAAATGTAAGCTCGCCAGCCTTCTTTAGTGGATTCCCAGAACGTTCCTGAAACAATTTCTTGGACCGGTTGGTCATCTTAGTATGATACACCGTTCACCCCATCAGTCTGTGGAGGGCTGTCCCTGACACCCTGTATATCCTTATCATTCAATGTTAACCTTTATTCTTTACAACATAGTACTTAATGTCCAAAAGCCACTTTGTAGCTAACACCCGGCCTCTTCGGGACTTTGCTGCCGACTTCTACCAAGATGGGTGTGTAGTCGAATCTGGGAGGTTTAGTGGAACAGTCCTTGTGAGGGATCGGGAACACGTAGTTTACGTCAACGTCGTATCTGAAAAGAATAGACTTCATTTATAAATCAAGAAACATAAGATATAGGTAAATCATATCTTAATAGTTTATGTTTAAGTCCCATGTTATGGGCGGCGAGCCTATTGCCATCAATCGGGAACGAATCCCGACTCCGTGTCTGCTAGTGAGTAATTCCTGACAGAAAACTCAATAACAATTTATCCGACTCGGTAATGGAACCCAGGACCTCAAGCTCGGCAGTCGGGATAGTGACCAATGAGGCAGTATTTTTATTATTTTTATAATGAGCCTCAAAAAAATAATAAAATACGTGGAAAAATATAGTGTTCCAATGCAGGAAAAAGACCCTTCCCTCCTTCCACGATGTCTTTCGCGATCAAGCGCAATTCTAGGCCAATCCTAAGGCACAACTTTTAGTTTAGTTCTTTTATTATTATTTTTTTTCATTTAGCCTACACTGTCCCACTGCTGGGCAAAGGCCTCCCCCATGGCTTTCCAAGTTTTTTTCCAATTTGCCTTCTCCGTCCAATCCGTTAAGAATGAGTCCAGATCGTCACGCCAGCGTTTCTTAGGCCTACCTCGGTTACGTCGGCCGTCTTTTATTAATACTTTACAAAAACAGGAGGTTCTAAATGATCGTAACATTAGAAATCCAGTCGTTCCTGTGAGTTCCTGGTTCTCTAAACACAACGTAATACTAGTTAACTAACAGTTACACGTAAGATTAACATATTGTACCGTTTGGTCGTGGGAAACCATTTAATGAAAGTTTAGAATTGTCGATTGACTCATTTATTAGTATTGCAATTTACACTAAGCTATTTGCATTTCAAACTATTATAAAGCCAAGAAATAATATCTACAGAGATTAAACCATTATTTTAAATTCTATATTAAGGATTCCCACATCCATTTTTCAGTCTTTTTCAGTATTATCCTTAAAAATCCCAACACTGCTGGGAAAATTTCGATAGCCGTTTTTATGACGTATGATAAACCCTTTTCAGGCGCACGCTTTCCAAATCTATAAACATGTCTTTCCTTATGAAATGCTCTATGGTCTCATAAGTCCCTTGCTTTATCCCTTTTAGTTTTTTCTGATAGGAAAATTGACATGGTTGGAAATCGGAACTCCTTGCTGGTTAGACTATCTCTGCAGACATGAAGGTTTGAATGTTTTTATAAGAAAGTCTCTTGCAGTTTATGACACATAACTAAAACCAGCTTATCATTCATTGTCCTTTTTTTAACTTCGGAACACAATATTCTGGTTAGCCTTGGCCGGAGGATAAATGATAACTGATAATACATTATAGATTACAAAATCAGCATAACAACAATAGAAACATGCAATTTCGATAGAAGTTACGTGTTACATTGAATCTTTAATAATATACGAGTATTACAATAGCCTTTATTTACAATGTAGTTCAGACCCAATATCCTACTAAGATAGGTACATATTAGAATATTGATTTTATTATTCGAATCTCATGCAAATAATGAAAACATCTTCACAGAAGAGCAACATGAAACACGGAAAAAACGATTCAAGGAAACAAAATGTTTACTACACTTTAATTTGTGTTGTGAGGAGCTCGTGGCTAAAAATAATAACCATTCGGGTCGATCTACAGGTCAAGCCGTGCTGGCCTAGGTTGGGCTATGGATACCCATTACATATTGAGTTTCCTACGTGCCTCGGAAAGCACGATAAGCCGTTGGTTCCGTCTATCATTCTTAGATGTTTGACAGTCGTTACTGGTAGTCAGTGGCCTGAAAGTCTTACCAAATGGTAAGTATCGTATTACCCAGTACTAACTGGTTTGTGGAGGTCTGATAGGTAGTCGTTCCATGTGAACTACCGATATTAACCTGAATCTAGTTAGACTGGAAGCCGCCCTCGACATAGCTGTCTTACGTGAGATTGAAAGAAGGATGAAGGTTTTGCCTCAAGTTTTCCCAACTAAAGCTTTAGTTTTCAAGACTAAGTTATAAAGGTCCTAAGGTCCCCGTCGCGGCTGGTTGTTCGCAAGAGATACCGCGGCCTCGACATGAAGGGCTAAGAAGGAACATGGGTGGTTTTTGTGAGTAGAAGTCTTACACACCCTTCCGCTCTGCCCAAGAGCGGAAGGGGTTATTTGATGATTTTCAACCCGCCAAAAAAAAAAAGAAAAAAAGGTCCTAAGGTCGGAACAGCTGAAGGACCCCAATACAGTTAATTTGGAAGCAGAGCTCTTTGGAAACTAGGGCGTGATTGCCGATAAATAAAGGTTAAAAAGTTTGCGAAATAAACGGGATATATAGGCCATTTGCCACAGCCGCTACCGATCGGGGATTGAGTAGGTTTTCTATTTAAAAGCACTTCTCCCTCGGTAGACAGCTGCGCAAATCCCCGAAAACGGTCCTTGAATTTTATCGGAGCTTATTTACCGAGAAAACGAATAATTTCGTAATTGAATTACATAACTTAACTTTGTATAGAAAGAACAAGAAATATATCTCGTAATTTTCCTCATCATTTATTTAAGTACACTTTTGTCTTATGACAAAAGTTGGATACAATATGATTTGATATTCTTTATCGCTTGGTTATCGCCTAACCTGGTTTCCGAACTTTTCATGCCACTTAAGGGTTTCTGACTTGACTTTACATGCCGTCGAGAAAAATATCTCTCAGGCATGCCTGTTTTCCTCACGATCTTTTCCTTCACCGAAGTAAGTGATAATTAATTCTACAATACGCACATGAATCTGATAAATCAGAGGTGTGTGTCTTTATTTCCGATGGCTCAGTCATCATCATCTGCCTAGCCTTTTTCCCAACTATGTTAGGGTCGGCTTCCAGTCTAACCGGATGCAGCTGAATACCAGTATTTTACATGGAGCGACTGCCTATCTGTCCTCCACAACCCAGTTAATATTAGGTAATACGATACTCTTTGATAAGATTGGATGTCAGAATTTCAGGTTACTGACTACCTGTAACAACTGCCAAAGATTTAAAAGCTTAACGTGCTTTCCAAGGCACGGAGAAAACTCGGTATGTCGGGCGGTCACCCATCTACAGACCGACCTAGGCAAGCACAGCTTTACCTAAAGATCGACCCGAGTGGCAGTTCTTATTAAGCCACGAGCTCCTCCGATGGCTCAGTATGACACACTGTATCCTTTCATTACAGATGGCTCAGTAGAATTTACTCCGAGGGTGACGTCCGAAGTAAGTAACAATTATGCAATACGCACATGAATCCGAATAATGAGACCTGCGTGTCTTGGCTTTGAACTCGAGACCTAACTTGGCAGTCAGACGACAGTCCCACCACTATACTAGTATTGGTTTGATGCCACTATGTCAAATACCAATCTTGTAAGTCACTCGGTTGTTCCTAATTGAAACCGGTAAACCTTCTGGTCATAAAACCCTTTTCGTCGCTCAACATGTTGTGGTCTGACTATCAACTACCGCCCTTACATCAGACAGCTATTTACATACATAAGCAGATACCCTCATTCCCTCACCTCGGCAGCTTATCCCGTAAGTAAGCCATTACGTTCTTCTGGAGTGACGTGGTCCGTGAGAGGACGAAGGCACTCAGGTACCTCGTGCCCTCTGTCTGTTCTGCACAGTGGAGGAGGAGGGCCCAGGTCATGTACTCCGTGTCTAACACGTATGTGTTGTAGATCCCGTCGTCTGGAAAAGGGAAATAAATAAGTTTATCTTTGAGGTTTAGGGTGTAAATGAATTGGGATGTGTCTTGATATTCAGTTCGCTATGTTACGTCCTTCATGGTAACAATATTGCGAAGTTTAACTCGGTATAAGTAAGACGCTCTTTTGAGAATAAAATTAAAAAAAGTACCTAATTGAAATAGGTGTGTGGAGGAACTCATTCAGGAGATTCAAAATTTTAAACAAGTAATAACAGCTCTAACGATTTCCATGAAAGTTGCAATATGGGTGATTATGAGGGGGAATACGATCTAGTTAGATCTCATAACATAACAACACGCCTATAATCCCCGAAGGATTAGGCAGAGGTGTACAATATAGTACTCCCACAATTTGCCCGGTATATTAAAGTCACATGTAATAGGGAGCGAGCCTATTGCCATCAACCGGGCACAACTCCAGACTCCGTAGCTGCAACTGAGAAATTCCTGATGGTAAAACCCAATAATATAACATTATTATCAAGATATTTGTATACCCAGATAGTTGCTACAGAACCTCCAAGTCCCGACTTCACGCTACTCACCGCCAACAAAGGATAACGGCCAACATGATGTCACCACATTATACAGATATGTATGTCTTTCAGAGAGGACAAAACCACGGAGCGGCTTATCTTAATTAATTGTCACGTGGTCCCGCTAAAAATAATGAGCGTCGTGTCTTACGAGGCAACCGAGGGATTATATTAAGAGGACGAACAGGAAAACTGGCCCTACAAGGTTGCTTGGGAACCGTATTATCCTTAAGGGATGTACAGATGGTGTGATTTACGCAGATATGTATATACATATATTATAAACATGTAAACAGAGTTTTTGCCTGGGTTCGTGATGTTTTCTTTAGATGTGTTTCTTTTATGTTGTTGTTAGAGATTTCAATTATTTTTACAATATCTGAAAGCTAGATTTTTATAAACTGACGAATAATTGAAATGTATTTGTTTCTTAATGATTTTCAATATTTTCAGAACAGATATTTACCCAAAAGTTTTGTGGAAAAACCATTTTTACTTTGCCAATATCACGTAGTGTTTGGTAACGATTAGTTCAGTTTTTAAAAGGTTAATTGACATGTTAGTTATTTACTTAGTATCCAGTTTTATTATCCATTGTTGTCTATTACACATAACTTAAGCATTAATTGTGAAATACGAGTCGACTGTCGTGTCGTACACATAGATATACTGTTTTTTTTATATTTCTATGGTCGTACACCTCTGCCTAACCTTTTGAAGATTACAGGAATGATGTTACATAACTCAGAAACATAACACAACATCACGCTTTAATCCCCGAAGGGTTAGGTAGAGGAGTTCCTTATAGTACCATCACATTTCGCCAGTAATATTTAAGTCCGAAGTAGACTAGAAATTGTGCCTGGTTAATGATAATTGTGTCATCAACCAAACACAAATCTAGACTCCGTGGCTGCTATTGAGAAATTCTTGATGAAAAACCCAATAACACTCTGCCCGACCTGGGAATAGAACCCAATAATTCCTGCTCAGCAGTCGCTCTTGCTATTGTTAGACCAATGGGGCAGTCATTACAACCCGTCGGGGCTGCGGGTTGTTTGCAAGAGATATCGCGGCCTCGAATGAAGGGCTAAGAAGGAACATGAGTGGTTTTTAGTCAGTAGAAGTCTGACACTCCCTTTCGCTCTGCCCAAGAGCGGGAGGGTTTATTTGATGATTTTCCACTCGGCAAAAAAAATAGGCAGTCATTACAGGAATGATGTTACGTTAAAATACGTGATATTTTTTATTTTTTTCAAATGAAAATAGAAGGTTAACTTACATGTCCTCTCAGCATGTGTCCAATGGGCCGGTTCATTTAGGTCCACTCGCCAGGTGATGTTACCAAGGAGGTTCTCTCCGAGAGGGTCATCAGCGAAACGGTATGTGAAGTTCATTGTCACTCCTGGAGTAAATTCTACTGAGCCATCTGTAATGAAAGGGTATAGTGAGATATTTTTTCATCGTCCTTTAAGCTCGCAGAAAACCTGAATGAGACCTGCAAATACTAGGTAAGCATGATACGAAAGAGAGCAGGGTTATTTGTTAGTAGTGAGTGCAACAAAGCTGTCCGATAAAATAGTATAAGTAACATGCTGTTACCCGCGGCTTCGCCCGCGTGGATGTCGGTTATCTTGACAAATTATATACTAAAACCTTCCTCGAGAACCACTTCACCCATTGGTGAAAACAGCATGAAAGTCGATGCAGCAGTTTTTGAGTTTATCGCGAACAGGCAGACAGACGCGGTGGAGGACTTTCAAAATCAAAAAAATCAAAATCAAAAGTCGTTTTATTCAAACTAGGCTGATAATCAGCACTTTTCGAACGTCAAAATTTACTTTACTTTACTTATTTACAAGTGACAGTCCCCCAAAACGCCCACCCTTCGACACTTCCTACTTTGTTTTATAATATGTAGTGAAGCTGAAAGACGTCTAGTACTGGACATAGGTTTGCCCTCCCCGACCGTCTGATGTGTCATCCAACAGATTCTCACGGCTTTCATCACATGTCATTGGCCCTCCTTTTGAGTAATGTGGGTTTTTTTCTAAAATATTATTCTGTTCATTGGCTGGTCGTTTACTTTGCTTCTACTTTGTTTTTGTGAGCTAGTCAATAAACTAATCAATTTTGAAAACAGTTTGTTTAAGCAATGACAAGACAACTAAACTTTAATGCGTGCCTGAAAACAGTTCAGCTGAAATGAAGACTCTTCTCAAAACAATGCACTGAAGTCTCGTGTAGTCATGTTGACATTGACGAAAATAAAATATTAATGTATGAATGACTCAGTTTTAACAAGCAGTCAACGTCCACGACGAACGACGTCAATTTGTTTCAAAGTCATACAGATTTCATTAATCTTTTGGTTGTGGCAACTTGCAGTTTAGTCCAAGAGACTGGCTTCTACTTAACCGGGCAAATCCTTTGGATGCCTTGAGTTTATGGCCAGCGGCAATACAGATTTCAAAGAAAAAATATTGTTATATATAGACCTGCGGTAGGCACGTGGTCGTCTTCGGTGAAAACTGCTTTCATACAGCTGTAGGAAAGAGCCTCTTCAGCGCTCGCATAATATTCCACTACAAACCAGTCACCCAGCATCTGTGAACGAAAATGAGCTTTACGACTTTGTGTTTATGTTTCAATTTGCTACGCGCGATGTCCGCGTAATTTCGCGCCTAGCTGTAACTTATTACTACATTGGTGTTGCATGATTTTGCTATTAGTTTGAAGTTAGGCGCGTAAAATTATGAGATAGGAAAAGTTGTTTTATCAGGACTTTGCTATAATTTTTCCGATAGGGATAAAGTGTGGTGATCTTGAAAAAGACAACCATAAGTTTACTCTGTCAGAGGCAAGGCTTTCTATTATGTTTTTTTATAAGAATATAAAATTAGTGTACGAAAGCGAAAATTTGTGTACAAAAGAATAAAAAATTACCTAAGTTATAAGAATAGAAAATTAGTGTAGCGCCTTACAATGTTCCTATCGGTGCAATAATTACTAGTTAAGTTAGCATGTAGTTCAAAACGTAAATGTGTACCTATGTAATTGATAGGTACCCAATTCATTATTTTATAAACTTTAATTTTTAGTTTTAATATTTGCATACCAGAAATGGTTAATATGAGGATCTTTTTTGTTGTATTATGTAATGCATTATGTACCATCTATTTACCCATATTATGCGAATAAATTATTTGATTTGATATTTTGATTTGAAACACAAAACATAACCATGACCCGAATCATCATCTGCCAAGCTTCTTCCCAACTAAGTTGGGATCGGCTTCTAGTCTCACTAGATGCAACTAAATACCAGTATTTAACATGAAGCGACTGCCTATCTGATCTCCACAACCCAGTTAAGAATAATCATACCTTTTAACCCCCAACTACGACTGACCATCAAGCTACCAGTATCAATATAACTTACGAGAAAGTCCAGTTCGCATATCAACACAAAATCTCAAAGTTCAAACAATCCTATTACATAAATAGACGTTATGAATTCATTAGAAAACATTATCCTTTACAAATAGAAAGTGAAATTGTATAAGTAGCATCATTGAGTCATCAAATATTGACTTTCAAAGTATTGTGGCATTGTATTCATATGCTAATGTCTATAGAGATGTCAGATTTGTTACACTTGCTGATAATGACAGATCTTGATCAGGTAACAATGCGGCTTGTTATCGGAGTACGTAATGGAAGTAATCCTCTTATGGTGGAGAGGAAACGTAAGTAGATAGATAGAGTATAGTAACTTTATTGTAGGCCACACCGAAGTTGTAACACAAAAGTTATGTGTAAATGTTTAGCTATTTTTCGTTCTATGATTATAAAAAGTACTCTGTAGGTACTTTCGAATGTTCTTTTTAGCTGGATTTCTATATCTTATATCTTTTTTTTTTAAGAAATATTTAAAAATGTATTTAGTATGTAAGAAAATAACTAAAGGAAATAATAATAATAATAAATTTTATTCAAAAGTTTAAATTGGTAAAATACCGTAATGTAAATCTTAGAAATAATGTAGGTATAACAAATTTTCGATGCCTGTACTAGGATAAACCTGTATCACAGGCGATATGGCTTCTAATACTATAACTATTTGGACAACTGATTTCTAATCAATATTTAACATTTTTTATACTAAAAATAATTTGTTCATTTATTTATTTACCTAAATTAATTAAACTCTGTTATTTATTACATTAGAACAAACACAAAGAATGTTTTTAACATGTAAACAAATTTCAATTTCGCACTTATTACGCAAAAACATTAGTATCAGCGGTATTTAACATGACCCGATCATCATCATCGATCATTTGTACCCGATTGGGAATAGGCTCGCCTTTTTCTATGGGCTCGCTGAACATGGTTGTAATATTGGTACACCTCTGCAAAAAAGGCGTGATCTGTGATATTGACAAAGTATGTCGATCTACTTCTATTCGATGACAATTTAAATTGAGTCAGCCCAAAATTTGGCGACGATTTTGGCACTCTCAGTCTCTTCAATCAAGTCCTGTGATGTGCAAGCAATAGGATAGGACAAGCACGACACGATATCAAGTGTCCGATGATGTCAATACTGCATCAATAACTTTGTGTTAGTTTAATTCAATCCACTGTTGTTTTGGGGCTAGCCATCGAAATAACTGCTATATTCAGACTGGAGCAGTGGTGGCCCAGTGGTTGCGGCCCGACTTACGAACAGTGAGTCGTGGCTTCGAACCCAGGCAAGCACATTACTTTGTGTAATTTATTTCATCACCACTGCTCTGAAAACGGTGAAGGAAAACATCGTGAGGTAACCGGCATGTCTTAGAACCAAAAAAATCGAAGACATGTGCCAATCCGCACTGGGCACGCGTGGTGGATTATAGCCCATCCCTCTCCTAGAGAGGAGGCCTGAGTCCCTGCAGTGGGAACATTATAAGCTGATGATGATTCCGACTAGCAGATTTTTGATTCCGCCAAAAAACCCTGGATTTACGTTTACCTTGAGTCCCTTTCGTACTAATCTTGGAACGAATGAGGGTGCCGAAAAAGGTACAATAATGAAATTAAGCCCGAAAACTTTTTTACCCACTTTGATGAATAGCCCTCTCCGAATCAACGGAGCCTTTTTTCTAGCCAACTTCACTCTGAACGAGTCCTTCGTTATTAAACCATTCTTGATTTTACCTTTTCCCGAAAACTATACCTTGTAGGTACTAAAAGTTTATAAGCAGGTAGGATAAGTACCGATACACCAATTTAAAGGAGCCTTGGAAACTGATACCAACTTATCATGAATAAATTATTGAAGTTTTGAGACAGATAGATATTATTCTGTATGTAACATAACTTCACACCTGTAATCCCCGAAGGGACAGACAAAGGTGTACCATTAGTACACCCAAGTTATGTTTATGACCCATGTAAAAGGGGCGAGCCTATTGCTATCAACTGGGTACAAATCCAGACTCCGTGGCCGCTACTGAGAAATTCTAGATGGGAACATCCAATAACACTTTGCCCGACCCAGGAATGTAACCCAGGATCTCATGCCGAGCAGTCGCACGTGCGACCACTAGACTAACGAAACAGTCCATAAGCAGGTAAAGTACCGAAATATCAATGTACAGGAGAGCCTTTCAAATCGATAGTAACTGATCATTAATAAATGATTAAAGTTTTGTGAGGTGTGCTACGGTTTTGTAGTTTCTAATTAATATGTATTCGGAAAGCGGTTTTATATGTGCTGGGATGGGATCGAAACAAATATGTAATCTATTTATAGGTTTAGAAATTCGGACAATAAATGTTTGGAAAACACACATTTCACTAATATCAATTATTCATATTTCAATTAGATACGAATTTATGCCTATACGATTTGAAAATTTATTGACGCATAAATTGCGCATGAATGGACACCAAACAAACCCTAATTGTATTGAACCCATACACAGTTGGGTTATATTAATTTTGGAATTATTAGTGTGAGCTGACAATATTTGGCTCTGTTCAATGATAACGACTGCCTCGTTGGTTTAATGGTCACAACTACTGCTGAACTCAAAATTGTTGTATAGTTTATCTATTGGAATTACTCAGTAGTAGTCCAAAGACTGGAGGTTTGATGGCAATAGGCTCGCCCCTATTACATGGAACTTAACCATAACTGGCGAAGTGAAGGACCATAAACTAATGGTGGTAAAATGGACAGCACGGTTGGCCTGCGCCAACCGTGCTGTCCATTTTACCACTTGGCTAAGCGATGAGACTGCTACGCTGCGTGTTGCGGGTCCGAACCCCGCACGGAACAAATATTTGTATAGCCTACAGATGTGACTCCGGATCTAAACGCACCCGCGATACGGGAGAAATTGGTGTGGGGCAAAGTTTCATTTAAAAAAAAATGGTACGCTTTGGAAATACCCTTCGGGGATTCCAGGCGTAATGTTATGTTATGTTCAATAATAAATTATGATTCAAGTTCGTTGCTCGTTGAGTAAATGAATGGCGTTCGTTTATCTGCCCATTTCCGTCACCTACGCATATGCGAGCACGCGGACCTGACCGACCATATCGTTGACTGTCGGTTGTACGAAACTATTGTTATTTTATTTTATATCAATTCTTTTGATAAACTTACTTATACAATGTATGGGTTTTAAAATGTTCTCTGATAATTTATTATAGTGTTTCTACTCACAATATGGTTAGGAATCGTTATTTATACCACTGTTTTGAAAAAGTGACAAAACACAAGGTTTGCACGCAAGACGGTTATTCTTTTACATAAATCCGTTCTATTTACAGGTATTCACGCACACTTGTCGCAGTCTTATCGCAAACCCTTGTGTCGACACTCGGTACGCTTTAGCCCGGATTAACGTTCTTGTTCTTGAATCTAGGGGCTTGTAAACAGAGTTCTTTACACAGTTGATTGCAAAAAAGCGTTTGATCACGTTGTTCACAAAAGGTTGTCGATTATCCCGTCTCATGGTAAGGGTTCGTGAATGTTCTTTGCAATACCAGGCCAATCCATTTCGTATGTTTGTAGTACTTGAAAATTATTTTGCTTTTTCCAGAAACACCAAAGAAGAAGAAAGATATTCATAGTGGTGTGCTTCAGGGATGGAAACTACGACCGTTTCTAATTTACACGAAAACAGAAATAAAAAAAATACAAAATAGACAAATATTTTACAGTTTTAAATCATGATGATCGATATTTAGACATCGAAAATTCATACCTACCTTCTCATCTACTACTGAAAAAAAATACCATGGCTCTGCAAAGAGATTTAAGAGTAATATTTTGAATGTCTTTGTGGCTCTGTCATTTATTCTGAATTGAAAAGCTCGTGTTAAAATACTGATAGTAATCTGATGCCATATTCTTATTTGCCTATACTTAACCTTTCCTTATAAGCGGATAATAGATGTTTATTTGTTTTACTAAATACCAAGGAAACACTCGTTTACTCTCTCTTCGCAAATACACAAAACAAAGTTTCTATTTGATCCGGTTTTCACTTTAATTTTCACGGAAACAGGACCGGGCTTATTATCATGCTCGTATTTCTCAACAGGACAATAAAGTAAACGGTGACTTACAGTTAATTTAGCTGTGTTAAGTTTACACTGTGTTTTATTATTACGGAACACAATATTTTGTAAGAGAAAACTATTTGAAGAGGTTCATAAGTTTACCAGTAACTTTGACAAACGCTTTAAAGTTGATCGTTACAATATTGTAAGAAGGGCCAGCATCATTGCAAAGTCAAGTAAGGGAATAAATTGTTAAAATTTTATAATAATTAGACTTGTCTGTTGTAATTGTATGTATGCCTACAATGGCCTACATACAAATCACAACTGTAATTTCATGACAGTTGTTTGAAATGACGCGGCCAATTGATACAGCGAGTTATTTTGTAATTTCTTCTGATTGTGTATTAATAACGTATAAGTTTTGCTTCATATCATAGACAACATTTGTATAGATTACCGCGAAGACTAGATTCGTGCCCGGTTGATGGAAATAAGCTCACCCCTTATTACAAGAGACTTAAACGCATCTGGCGAAATGTGGGTGTACTATTTAGTACCTACACTTCGGTCTAACCCTACGGGGATTACAGTCGTGATATTATGTTATGTTACTATCCTTAGTTGTAGTTGCAAAGTTCGCAGCTATACCGACCTTAACCCAGTTTAAGACCCTTTTCTACGTTAAGGCCACTTCTGTTTAATTGTGCACCCTTACGTGGCCGTATCAATTATGTTCTCACAATAAACGCCCCTTACCTACCTCGAAAGGGCCAGGGATGTTATGGAGCTTTGTAACCGTAACCGAAACTATTGGAAATCCGAAAAAAAAATATCGTAACCGTAACCGAAAACGATTCAAAAGTTTCGGATACTTTCGGATAAAGGTGGGGTGTAAATTATTATTCACAATATTTTTATTATTATTTGTTTTACCCGGCTGAGCCGACAATTGCCAGTTGCCAGATTGTGTTGTAAGATTCTAATATCCGTAACCGATATGATCCGAATATATCGGATAATCCGAAATAATTTCATATCCGTATCCGAAACCTGATCCGAAATTTTATATTCGTAACATCCCTGGAAAGGGGTGTTCAAATGTAAGCGAGGGACCACATATCATGGGCTATTTTAAGCTACCTTGTACTACTAATAATGATTACTAATAGAATGTCCTACTTTTCTAAAACTAGTTTCGGCACAAAATTAATCAAAACCAATATCCATAAAAATGTCGATAATAAGAACATAATGAATATTTATGTTTGAATAATTAAAAACTAGCTTTTTATTCACCTTAGTAGTCATAAGAACTTCCTAGATAAAAGCCTAGCTTTGTTCGAATGTCGAACGTTGAAACTATTTAACTGTACTTAAATATCTTGCATATATTGGAGAAAGTAGAGGTTTGACTGACTGCCTAGTTGGTCTTGTGATCACAAGCGCGACTGTTGAGTATGAGGTCCTGGTTTCGATTCTGGATTTGTGCCCGGTCAATGGCAATAGGCTCGCACCCTATATTGTGGCACTCAAAGTCTTAAACATAACTGGCGAAATGTGGATTATTAATTAGGCACACCTCTACCCTCCCATGATGTTATGTTGGAAAAATGATGTAAAGTAACTATTTCCTTAAATAAACTACAATAGACTGTGAAAAATCCTAGGGAATTACCGATCCCAAAATCACTATGCTTGACAAGCTTTGTGGTGGCAAAATGATGTCATCTATGAAGCAAGAACCGTTTTTAAGACCCAAATAAGTCGTAAATAGTTTCATTGATTTTAATGTCAATGAAAGTTATGTAATATTACAAACCCTCGGCAAATCAAAATGCGGCACTGCTCTCACTTCTGGACACTTCCTTTTATCGACATACTTTGCCGATATCACATGCAGCACCACTACGCACATCACTAAATAGAACACTTTCGCCATGATTTAAAAGAAAATACTGTCAAACTGTAAATTTACCTATTTTTAATATTTGTCTATGTTTTAAAATCACGGAATTTCGTGGTAGTGCAGCGGTTGTTGGTATCGCACTAACAAAAAGGGAATTGTTATCATTTTGTATGGGACACAAGTAAATGGGAATGCTGGCAGCATACCATTATCGCTATGACTCACTTTGTTTTTGTTATAAATATTTTATGGCGACCATCTTGTTTTTTTTTCGAGTTTAAAGTAGTTTGAATAATGGTGTGATTGGAATTCCGGTAGTTAAGGAAATGGGAATATCGATATCGGTGATTTTATGGGTCGTATTTTTTGTTTGTTATTGACCATTAGAACTATCACTTTCTAACGTATGTTATAAGATGATAAGTTCCGACAGAAGGGTAATGAAACATATGGCTAAGCTAACAAGGATAAAAGCTAAATCCTTCAGTGGAGATGAGTAATTTCAGTGATATTTCAAGAGAAACCTTTCCTAAAATAGTTTACGGAGTCAACGCATTTTCTCGACGTGTTTGCGAGTTGTGTGATCCTATTACCATAAATATAGTTAGGATAGGCAGATGTTCTTTCTTATTAAATACAACTAGTGATGATGACCAAATAAAAAAGAAAAAACATAACTAAAGTAGGATATCACGATAAAAATTAGTCTAAAATCCTTCTAATAAATGCGAAATAGATGTCAACTGTCTATAAGAAGAATTATAGCTGTCATCAATCTAGGATGCCAGTAGATCACAAAAATGCAGAATATACTAATGGTGTTAATTTATTATTCAAAACACGACGAAAACACATTAATCAACGAGCCTTTTATTATGAAATGGAAACTATAGACTGTAATGAAAACCTAGATTTGAAATTTTGTTCTACTCCAGATTTTAAATCTTTAAGTCTATAAGTTACCAACTATCATAAAGTTAAAATTAGGTGTTTCAAATGCCTCCTGATTGGATTAATGAGATGAAAGTTTCACTTTTGATTGATAGGATTCCGGTTACTCGTAGTGATTTAAGTTTACCTATATGTTTTCCAATCAGGGGGTTGCTAGGTCCTCAATGTTCATGTAGGAATTCGTAAATTGTAGTCGTTGGGAGAATGACATAACGCCCAGATGAAGGGCATTTCATATAAAAAAGGGAAGTTAGCCTGTTTGCTTTATAAAAATTGCCTCTCAACAGAACTTTTACCAATATTTTTTGGCAATGAATACGTTTTCTATTCCCTGAAATCATAGATATTTTAGTAACAGATTATGTAGATTTTAATCAACGTCAGTTTCGAAACTTAATCTTACAAAATTAACATTTTACAAAATATGCATAACGATGGCACTTTAAACGCGATCTTTGATCTCATTAGTTAATTCATTATCTTATTAAAATATTTACATAATTACAACTAGATATTTTTCTGACATTAATAATGATGATTACTTTAAATCTTATATAAGTTAATTTTCAAAGAAATCAGATAAAGTATGTAAAGATCGCTTTAAGCGATAAGACCGCCCATTGTGTCACCCCTTGCAAAATGTTTTTACTTTTGTATTTTTTGTAATTTTTATGGTGTACATAATAAAGAGTATTCTATCTATCTATCTATGTCGACTAAATTCTAACTTAACTTTAATATTTTTGCTTTCAGATTTTCCAGAAATTCTACCGCATGAAGGGAAACGGAAAAGGCACGAAACCAGTGAAGGCTTTAGATTTTAAGGAAACATCACATTTTCTAAGAAAATAAAAACATCGCGTTCCTCTGTGCTGGATTTATTAAACAATTTGTGTTTGTTGCTACTAAGTTTTCAGATAACAATTCAAACATGGTTCAACACAGCCCATGGATGTTGTGTCGTTATCGGTTTACAGCTAAACATACACGACTTTCGTAACATAGTAATAAATAAAATAACTATTTCCTGCATGACATTATATTGTACTCTATAATAACATTCGATTCCCAAGTCGGTCAAAGTATTATTGAGGTTTTTCTTTAGATATTTCTCGGTAGATGCTATTAGGAACACCTCTGCTTAACCCTTCGGAGATTGCAGGAGTGATGTTATGGCTTATGTTAATATTCAAAATGTATATCTATATCGCCAAAACTGTGACAAAAGTTTTGCTAAACATTTTCTAAAAACAGGTATGGTTGTGACAGCACTATGTATCGAACATTCCTATACATAATATATACTAGGTTATAATTATATCGGTAAAATCGCTCGCCTTTGGCCTTTGAAAGTAGAGCTGTACTATTATTGTCCGCGGCTAATATTGAATTTAGGTCAAATGTGCGTAATATCAATTTCAGCCCTGTTAAGCAAATGAGGCCTTTCGCAGAGGGCATTGTGGTTCGATAAAGTGGATATAACTTAAAATAAATTTTAAAATAGCCTTATAGGCCAGGTTGTGAGATGTGAAGAAACATTCCATTGGTGTCTTTTTTGTTTTATTAGTATCCTTGTATATCACACTGCTGGATAAGGACCTCCCCCATATCCTTCCAGGTTCTCTTCTCCTACCCCACCTTGAACCAGCCCTTGTGATGTCTGTACTGAAACAAACACCCTTTGCCCAGCAGTCGCTATGCATGCAACTCACGTGACGGATTAAAATAGATTTTGAAGATACACCAAAAATTGAAAAAAAACTTGGTAGACATTTTTGGAGCACCAGGCAGTAAGCACACGACTTTCGAAGCTGCAAACTTGGTTTTATACTTCCATCCTAACAACATTAAAAAAAAAAGTACAGTGCAATTATTTGTGATCTACCACGATTTTTGGCATCTACTACGATAACTGGCTTATAAAGGAACGCAGGTTGCTAAGAAAATGTGGTGAATCTTTACAAGTTATTTTAGTGTGACATACCCCACAAACATAATTATTTGAAGATACATCCTGAATTCCGTACTTTCAAGCTCTTAATATTTGGCCTAAAGAACATAGTTGACGGCTTGACCAGAAGAGGCGTTCCTACAACGACATGGAAATTACTTACCAAGCACTTAAAACACTATTTTCCATCATAATGATTGATGGACAAAATTAACAGCCAATAAGAAAAGTGTTCCATTTTTAAACGATACCAGGCCAACATGCCAGCCGCCATGATTGAAACAATTTCGTATCGTTTCAATAATGATATATGGAACCCAAAAAACATGTTTTAATTATTTATTTGAGCCACATAGTACAGGTGTGACTTAAGACTGGTTATTTATAGGTATTAGCGAAATTTTGGACCGTTATAACAACTTGAAACTTGTTCTTGTGTACCGATATTTGATTCATCGTGGTAGATTTTGCAGTATGCTTAAAATGTTAAGTCGAAAATAGCGATTTTCTAGGAGAACAGCTAGGAGATGCAATTTTCTGATACCTACGTGCCTCGATCGGACTTTTATGGAACCAGGAAATCATGAAATATGGAGATACGTAGGTACATGCATAGTTTATTTGTTCCACAGAGGGGTGGACTACAATATAGACCATTTTATGTTTGCCAGTGGCTGTGTATTAGAAGAGATATCGATCTATATTCTATAGAAAGACATGTCTGTCGACTAGTACAAATGGTCTTTCATCGGCACGACCTAGTTTTAGCTGCCCGCTCTTCAATAAAATGGATGTCGCTGCGCAAAAATCTCGGTTTTTCTAACGAGACTGCTCTCCCGAGCAGTGTGTTAACAAATATTTGAAGTCAAATTCAATGCAACCTTTACATTCGATGATTTGAAAGAAGACAATAATGATAGAGTTGTCCAGGTTGCAACTGGAACAACAACAAAACGACATAAAAGAAGTGGACATGTGGTAGCAATGTAATTAGATGGGCATGAATCCTGAAGGTATCACCAAAGCGGCTGCATGCAATTAGCTAATATCTCAGCTGGTCTTGTTAATTCTACAAACCTTTTTTTTTTTTTTTTGGCGGGTGGAAAATCATCAAATAACCCTTCCCGCTCTAATCGCGCGGCAAATCGGAAGGGAGTGTCAGACTTCTACTGACTAAAAACCACCCATGTTCCTTCTTAGCCCTTCATGTCGAGGCCACGGTATCTCTTGCAAAAAACCCGCAGCTCCGACGGGACCCGCAGCCCCGACGGGAATTCTACAAACCTTACGTACCATTTTATAGTAACACTAGTAACCTGCCCTTGCTTTGCTCTACACCATCAGTCAGAACCAACCATACACATTCTTAATTTTTGGAACGAAGTTCCTTATCGCGCGTTGTGAAAGGGGGCTAGACGGAAAAAATTCACACGAAAAGTTGTCACGACACTTTTTGCTATAGTAAGCTATTGTAAGCTGTGCGGCGTCGCATGTTTCTCTGTCTGTCTCTCTCTCTCTTATAGAAAGCAAGCCAGATATTTTCATTACTACATTTTTTTTTGGAACGCAGTTCCTTATCGCGCGTTGTGAAAGGGGGCTAGACGGAAAAAATTCTTACGAAAAGTTGTCACGACACTTTTTGCTAGTAAGCTATTGTAAGCTGTGCGGCGTCGCATGTTTCTCTGTCTGTCTCTCTCTCTCTTATAGAAAGCAAGCCAGATATTTTCATTTCTACAATTTTTTTTTTTTTTTTACATAATAAAAAATAATAACAATAACTTCGTTCCATCCGGGTGTTCCTTGACACCTCTCAAGTTTTTTTATTCTAATCGGTTTTGTGGATTCGGAGATTAGCGTGTACAAACATAGTGACACTTTGTTTTCATATAAAGATTTTGTTTCAATAACCTCAAATAAAATCTTTGTTGAGAAGTACTGAATGAAATTCTAAGTACGAGTACTTAAAACGTTAATTTTCGACAGCACCGGTTGACCGACCGCTTCCGGACTCGGGTCGGGTTTCCGCACCAGCAACGGAAAAGTTTGTATGACCTGTATAATAAATATTCCGAATCTGAATTATTGCTTAAATTAAATACCAATTGTATTTTGTAGTGCTCTGCGAAAACAAAGCATGGATAATTGGATAATAATCCTTTTCAGATATTGTTTAATTACTGTGAGGTTTTGTTTCATTTTACCTTTCCATATTATTTTTTCATTTGCAAATATACTATAACATCACGCCTGTAATACCAAAAGGGTTAAACTAAACAGTAGTGCACACATTAGTACAAGCACATTTCGCCCAGTTATGTTTAAATCCTATATAACAGGGGGCAAATCTATTGCCATCAACCGGGTACAAATTCAAACTCCTTTTCTTTTTTGCGGATTGAAAATCATCAAATAACCCGCTGTTGGGCAGAGCGAAAGGGAGTGTCAGACTTCTACTGACTAAAACCCATCCATGTTCCTTCTTAGCCCTTCATGTTGAGGCCGTGGTATCTCTTGCGAACAACCTGCAGCCCCGACGGTATATCCAAACTCCTTGGTTGCTACTGAGAAATTCATGATAGAAAAACCCAATAACGCATTTTCCGACCTGGGAATCGAACCCAGTACTTCATGTCCAGCAGTCGCGTTTGCGACCACTAGACCAACGAGGCAGTTCATTGTAATATGTCCAATATTTTGAAATATTCATTACTTGTAAGGTCAAAGGACTCCCTGCGTAATTAAGGCTCTAGGCCTCTAGGGTGAGGACATTATTAACAATGCACGTCAAGGATTTCTCCTTTCGCTAACCTTTGATCGAACCGACTAACAAGAGGCACGGAGACATCGCCCGGGGCTCTCTGACATCGTTCGTTATTCTGATATTTGCTACAAGACAAATATATGATTATACACAGAATTAGGATCAATATCTAAGACGCCGACGACGACGACGTCGTAACCGGCGTGTGTGTATGACCAGATGTATGAATGTGGACGAGGCAAAAGGAGTATGTAAGGATCGTAGCAAGTGGCGTTCCATGGTTTCTGCCTACCCCCATGGGAAAAGGGCGTGAGTTTATGTATGTATCTAAGACGCGTGGACACAGGAGCTTAATTAGTTTTGCCTGTAGTTAACAGAGTAGTTTCGTCTTGATTCAGAAGAGACAGAGACGGTTTTGTTGAAAATGCGCGTCGTCCGTCTTCTCATCATCTGCCTAGCCTTTTCTCAACTATTTTGGGGTCAGCTTCCAGTCTAACCGGATGCAGTTGAATACTAGTATTTTATACTAGCAGACGTCACGCGGTTTCACCCACGTAGTTCCCGTTCCCGTGGGAATACAGGGATAAAAAGTAGCCTATGTCACCCGGGAGCTACACTATTAGCTTCCCAACGGTGAAAGAATTTTTGAAATCGGTCCAGTAGTTTCGGAGCCTATTCGTTACAAACAAACAAACAAATCTTTCTTCTTTATAATATTAGTGTAGATGGAGTGACGGCCTATCTGACCTCCACAATACAGTTTGTATTGGGTAATAATACGATAAACTTTTTTTTTGGGGTTGGGAAATCATCACATGACTCCTCCCGCTCTGGACAGAGCGATAGGGAGTGTCAGACTTTCACTGAGTAAAACCACCCATATTCCTTCTTAGCCCTTTGTGTCGAGGCCGCGGTATCTCTTTCGAACAATCCGCAGCTCCGATGGGATAATATGATACCCTTTGATAAGACTGCTTGTCAAACTTTCTGACCATTGACTACCTGTAACGACCGCCAAAGATCTATATGTGGCAGTCGGGCGGGACCAACGGCTTGACGTGCTTTTCGAGGCACGGAGGAAATTCTGTATATAATAATTAATTAAAACAATCTAATAATAATAATTTGTTTTATTTCTCTTCAACAAATAAAATAAAGACAATCAGAACTTAAAAACTAACATATTTATACAGAAAAAAGTATTTTATTTGTGGGAGACTGGTGGAATTAAAAATCTTCGCGACTAGACTCCTGTTGTTTCTTTTAAAAAACCACCACACATAGTAGGAGTTAACTACCTACTATGTGTGGTGTGTGGTGATTGTGTTTAAAATAATGGGTCACCCATCGACTGGTCA
Source organism: Diarsia brunnea (assembly GCA_949774965.1). Classification (NCBI taxonomy): domain Eukaryota; kingdom Metazoa; phylum Arthropoda; class Insecta; order Lepidoptera; family Noctuidae; genus Diarsia; species Diarsia brunnea. The sequence continues at coordinate 15,217,603 of OX459006.1, read as the reverse complement.
GTGTAGGTAAGCACGGCTTAAACTAAAGATCGACTCTAGTGGCAGTTATTATTAAGGCACGAGTTCCCGAGTCTTCTCATAGAACGATAATCTATCAAGATACCTACCTACTCAAGTCTGAAAACCAAAGTTCTTCTTCCTATTAAAGAATCATTTATCGTGATTTGTGACATTGAGAAGTGATTTATGTATTTTTCTGATGTTAATGACCGAGTATATGTAGGTCGTATGCAAATCTTGCGCTTATGTGTGTCAGTAAGTTAATAATTTTAGTATATTATTAGGATTATTCACCTTCAAATAGTTTTTGTGGAAAGGTAAGTGTTTTATTATCAGGTTAGGTGAAGTTAAGGTAGCGTAGGTGATCTGACTAAGATGTTATCTGGACTTTAAAAGAGAGTGTGTATTTTCAATTTGTTTATATATTTCTTTTTAGATCACTCGGACTGATTCAGCCCTTCATTATTTTGAACAAAAACGAGTTTGTAGTCAAAGCAAATTTAAATAAGCATAAACATAATATAATGTTCCCACTGATGGGACACAGGCCTCGTCTGTATGAGGAAATGGGCCCACCAATCCCCCACTCGGGCCCAGTGCTGGTTGGTAGATGTCACATGTCATGTGTTCATATTTTTGATTCTGGGACAGTTTCCTCACGATCTTTTTCTTGTCTATTTTAAGAGCAAATTTATTAAATCAATTATATTTTACTTGCGATCAGCGTTCCGATTATTTTTATTGCAAAACATGATAGGAATTAAATGTGGAGAAATACTGTATTTATAAGTATTCATTATTTAGTAGTCTGAACGCAATGCAGTACTTCTAAGAAGTACAAGTTGTGACTAGACTTTTGATACAAATTTAAAGGTAAAGTCATTGGTCCCTCTTCAGGAAACAATGTCTGCCTACATAACATCACGCCTGTTATCACGAAGGGTTAGGCAGAGGTGTACCTTATAGTACACCAACATAACGCCAAACAATGTCTACTTGCCGATAAAATTAAATGCTAAAAATATTTTTGTCAAAGAAGCCTCGGAGGCTGGATTTGTTCCTGGTTGATGGCAATAAGCTCGCCTTCTATGACATGGGATTTAAACATAACTGGTGAAATGTTGGTGCTCAATTAGGTACACCTCTGCCTAACCCTTCGTGATTACAGGCGTGATGTTATGTTACGTAAAATACTTTTCAACTTAGTCTTTGCATGATGGGAGTGGGGCAGGTCCTTATTCGACGTGGCCTACGAGCCCTGGCCCGACGCGGTACGCATTTAAATTAGGCACAGGTTCTATCATTGGCCCGTCTGCCTCCTTACCTAGATAGACTGAACACCTGAAGTTGGCTTCGCGCATTCTACAGGCATTGGGTTTAATTTTATTTATGACGTGATTTGGGATGTTTAATGGTCATAAAGTACGAGTAGTTACTATCTTTGGAACTACTGTTTCTCGTGGTTGCAAGTTCGACTACTAGCCTAATTTTTTAAGGAATAAATAGTACGAGGGTCATTGTTTGTATGTAGGGGGTAATGTTCGGAACAAATGATCCAATAGGGGATCGGACAAAAAAAACTAATTAGTCCGTCAGTGAGATTTCCAAAAAATATTGAACACATATTTTTTATTTTTTCACATAAACATAAAATGAACTCCTCGAAAACGTCACATGTCAGTACATTTTTTACCTACAAATGATGTCACAACCCCCCACTCATGATCTTTGACGCGTTTTATCTTCGTCAATTTTGATTAATTCGATAAATTATAAAACGCGTATCCAATATTTTTCGATAATCTAACTGACGGACTAATTAGAATCATATTTTTTTGACTCAGTCCGATCCCCTATTCTAAAAAATTTTTCACTGGTAGGAAGCTACATTGTTCATGGTTGCTATAGGCTTTAAATTATATTTAAATATCATGCATATAAGCCGCCTTATCACAACTTTTGCTAACGAAGTCGCGGTTGAAGATATTTTACACGCATTATAGGCTTGCTGTATTGTTATGTTAAATTAGAAACTGTAAGTGGATGTGTCACGTTAACGGCTTAATGCCGCAGACCCTTACCAATGAGAGATGTTAGACGGAGCTGTGACTCACCTCTGCCTCGACCGGATCTACTATCGTAACTTTGCATGCCACGCATACCTTACTTTTGTCGCAAATTCTTTGACTCGCTTCTCGCTCTTCTTTTTCTCGCTTCTTTCTTTCGCTCGCTTTCTTTGGCTTGCTTTCTTTGATTCTTTGGCTTAGGTATTTGTCTATGGGATTTTGTTACCTGAAATAAATGTATTCTATTCTATTAACTTTGGACTCAATAAATTTGTAGTACCGGAACTTCTACTAAACATTTTAAGGTTTTGTGATCTTTCTCCAGTTTAAGGGTTCCGGCCTTAAAACGGAAATCGAAACCTTATAAACTCGCTTTCTTGTTATTAATTGATCTTTTATGATGCAAGTTTGGATTGGGCTTAGTTTAAATACGACACGATAAATAGTAATCAAAATCAACATTTAGCTTCCGTCACCAATGACTTCTTAATATAATACTTTTCAATACACTTCCTCGAAAACTAGCTCTTATTGCACTACGATTAGGTTCATGCAACATATTTTGCACGCGTGCAATAATTTTATTTTTCCGCAACCAAGGGCGGGAAAGAAAATTACCACCGACTATAAAGTTGCCACAGTTTTTTTTTTAATTTCGTCAAACCTTTGCGTCTTCTTCAATCTGGCGAAATCAAACCGCGGAAAAAAAGCAAATGAAATCATAGTCTCCTAAGAATTGATGACAAAAATACTTACTAACGTTATTAGTTAATTTCTTCGAAAGTGTATTGAAAAACGTCGTTTGATACACGTGGAAATTTGTTATTGCATTTCTCGACCCCATGAACACCTTCGCCTTACGGCTTGGGTGTTCAATCCGCCTCGGATGCAATAACAAACATTCCGCACTTGTATCAAAATGTACTATAATTAACGTCAGCTCGTGGTCGATCATCACTTTCAGCCCCGATTGCTTATGTTGATCCGTGAATGGGTGACCAGTGACCACCCATTACATATCGAGTTTTGTCCGTGCCTCGGAAGCCACGTTAAGCCATTGGTCTCCGTAGTCATTTGCGGATGTTGCCAGGCGTTACTGGTAGTATGTGGCCTGAAAGTCTGACAACCAGTCCTGTCAAGGTGTATCGACCTGCTACTTACTGGGTTGTGGAGGTCAGAAAGGTAGTGGCTCCATTTCAAATAGGTACTGGTATTCAGGCGTATCCAGTTAGTCATCATAGTAAGAAAACGCTAAGCAGATGATGATGAATTTATTTTCTTCAGATACAGTACCTATACAAAATGAAAGATGCCCCTAGATCTTCATTTTAACTATCAACTTCACACTCGTATATCTTTCTCAATGGCATAACAAGACTCCGGACATGTTTCAAGTTCCGTCAGAATCCGGAAAGAAACGGCCTACTAACAATATAAGTACGTGTAGGCATATACAGAAAGTGTTTTTACTTTTCTCGGTCATTGAACAAGTTTTCACCGATTTGTCTCCTTATCACAAAGCGGTCAGGGGAGCGTTGATTTTATTATTCATGATGCTACTTCAACATGCACATTTTGTACTTCTGTCTGTGGTTCTATGGTACGGTATAGAAGGGGCAAGACTTCGAAATGGTTAGATTTTTAGCAAAAAAATAAAAAAAATACTTCCAAAATTACTCTACTATTTTAAGCGCGCAAGTTTGTCTGTGTGCGTGTATATATGTATGTTACCCCTTCCAGCTGAAACGGCTGCATAGATTTGGATAAAATTTAATAAACAGATAGACTAAGACCTGGAATAACACATAGATCATACAAAGTTGGTGTGGGATTAACAAATCTGGTATACTGCGAGTGATGCCGCGGTCAAAAAGTGTGTAAATTGCAATAGATGTAATTTTGCTCTAAGGCGTCATTAAACATGATATTACAAGTTGTCAATAACATTTCTAATGCTAGATTATTATTTTAAATCTCTAAGAACTAGTAAAGCTTAGAAAATGTTTAGTTTATGGGTTACAAATGTGATTCTGTGCGGCAAAGTTCACGCGTGAACGATGAATTAACAGTTACGGCTAACAGTTCATTGATTGTTTTTGTAGTGGATTATCAAGAATAGATGAAGATTTTGCATTAAAATGTATGTTTTTTTTTTGTTTTTTGAAACAAACAGATAAGGAATTTGTATATGGAGGTAGGTAGGTACCTATACAAACACTACTGTAAAGTCTGTCTCAACATTTTATCCAGACAGTTTAATCAAATCATTATTTATTCCTAGATGCAGATCAATCTTTTGGCGTCTGTCCAAAATTAGAACTACGGCAGCCATCTTCTTTTTTAAATATATTTTGCAAATCAGTTTCACAAATGTTTACCAGCAGCTCACCAGCCTGTCACGGTCATTGGAGCGCCAAGAAATCCTTTCAGCACTGTGCTCACTTATGGCAAGTTTTCCAAATTACAGAAGTTTTGATACACCAAACTTGTCTCTGTCATAATTCAGACAGTTCATCACAATAAAAGAGCTTATTAAATTAAACTAATTTCCTTCACCTGCCAGTTCTATACGAACAAAGTCTCGAAATCAACGCCGCGCCGCAGAATCTCCAGCGAATCTAAATTAGTTTGCGCGCAAGGAATCACAATCGCTAACTTTTTGTACCTTCCCTGCGTAACCTGATCACGTGCCGGGGTTACTTGCACACTTTCCTAGCATTCCTCCACTACGTGAGATTTACCTCTTTAGCTGTTTCCAATAGTAATTGAGATTGGCTTTTGAGTTATTTATTAGGGAAGACGATGATGAAGAGATGTTTTTTGGTGGAGTCTTCGATTTCTTTTGGAGATTTAGTTTAACTCTTTTGGGATTTTTATTTGCAGAGATTATCTTGACCTTACGCTGCATATTTTACAATTTATGTTGGTAGTGGTCTAGTGGTCGCAAACGCGATTGCCGAGCAAGAGGTCCTGGGTTCGATTCCAGGCTCGGCGAAAGTGTTAATGAATTTTTCTATCCGGAATTTCTGGTATTATTTTACCACGAGCTCTTGAACATTAATCGTCTCCACCTACCTAGGGAGTTTAAGGACAAATATGTGGTATAGAGGCAGCTATATATACCTAGGTAAGCAAGGTATCGGGTCTAATTGCATCGGTGTTAGGGAAATTGTCGGCATCCTAATTTCACACTCCATTAGGTAGAGATTCGATTGGAAAATCGGGTCGTCGGCTTTCAGGTAAAGGTCGGGGGATGAAAATATTGCCATTGCAAGGAATTTTAATAGAGGTATTCCTATCGCAGTCTTGATAACAAAAACTGTGTTAGCCAATCCGGGTATTAAGAGACCAGTGTCCTCGAAATGTATCTAGAGTTTCATGATTCTGATGTTAAGATAAATATCTATGCCTACTACTATGGAATCTTTAGCCAGTCTTTTTTTGAGGGCTGGGAAATCATCACATAATGACTAGACGCTCTTGACGCTGACAAGACGCTCTTGGGCAGAGCGACAGGGAGTGTCAGACTTCTACTGACTAAAAACCACCCATGTTCCTTCTAAGCCCTTTATGTTGAGGCCGCCGTATCTCTTGCGAACAACCCGCAGCCCCGACGGGATCTTTAGCTAGCCTTTTTTTTTTTTTTTTTTTTTTTTTTTCGGGGGTGGGAAATCATCAAATAACCCCTCCCGCTCTTGGGCAGAGCGAAAGGGAGTGTCAGACTTCTACTGACTAAAAACCACCCATGTTCCTTCTTCGCCCTTCATGTCGAGGCCTCGGTATCCCTTGCGGACAACCCGCAGCTTCGACAGGCGTCGGCCCTTGCGGGCCCCTTCCATGTTGCTGACATCTCTTTGAGGCGCGCGTGGAACACGAACGCGCCGTCGACACGGCCTGTCGTCGTCATAAGACGGACGGACGGCGAGCTTACCCATCACTCACCGTCCACAGGCCCGCGTCTACGGTGGCCGGAAGCCATCACGTGGCCCCCGACGCCCGGAGCGCCTCCCGCGGCGGCTGGGACGAGAGGTTCTCTCCCTCTCACGTTCCGCCACCTCCTTCGCTAGCATCACTGCTTCGCAGAAGGAGGCGACGGCGTCCCATTCCTCCTCGCCCCGGACCATGGCTTGCACCAGGGCCGGACGCGAGAGGTCGCCGCCGCCGATCGCCGCTACGAGAACACGGCGGGGCTTCGCCCAAGCGGGACACACCTCCACGGTGTGCTCCACCGTGTCCTCCGGCCGATCCTCACAATGGTGACAACCGGGCGTTTCCTCCCGCCTGATTCGGTGCAGGTTCCTCCCGAAACAACCGTGTCCGGTGAGTACCTGCGTCAGACGGAAGGTGAGGGCGCCGTGGCGCCTCTCCAGCCACTCCTCAAAGAGGGGACTTACCGCCACTATCGCGGCGTGCCCTATCTTTAGCTAGCCTCATAGCCTGTACTGTTCACTGCCTGGCAATGGTCTGGCCCTATTCTTCTAATTCATCCAAGCCGTGGTCATGTGGTCCAGCCATGCCATCTTCTTTGTGGTCGGTCGTTGCCTGATCCGGTGGTATCAGGACACTAATTATGTATTTTAGGACACATATCCAACCCAATTAAGTGATTTGTTATTCTACTGCTCTTATCTCAATTAATTTAAGGGCGATGCATTATGTCATTTTCCATTCTTCTCTATTACACGTAATCTCAGCAGTCACCTTCTTTCTAGCCATATCATCCTTCTCACATTCCATCTATCGTTTATTTCGGTGTTCTTCTACTCTTGAAACTATCCACATTCATAATTAAAGCCCAGTTAAGTGATTGCCGATAATGATTCATGAATTATCATTAATTACAAATGAATAAACGATAATGACCTAAGCAATACTAATGTTGGTCATAAACGAAAGCCTTTTAAAGCCGCTTTAACCAGTTAAATAATTTAATTTCTTCCTCTGTATAAAAAGTAGACTCTAGGCATTTAAACGATCTCATATACATTTATATGTATAAACTAGTAGGTCAGGCCTACGAGAGTGAATTAAGAATTAGTGGTACAAGGCCGTATGACATTTTTGGAGCCGTTTTTCGACTGTTTCCGGAATGATCGAAGAAAAAAGTTTGTAATGCGGTTTATTTTGCAGGAAATTAACTTCAGATACGGGAAAAGAAGGAAATTATGGTAGATGGCATGAAAGAAAGTGTATTTAAAAAAAAATCATTAGTTAGCTACTATTTTGATTTGTTTTTGAAACTGGACTCTATTACTGTTCGAATTAAATTATCTAGCGTGACTCCACAGACGTGACGCGTAGCGATGTTTATGTAAAATAAAATATCTATGAAATGTTAAGTTTTAAAAGAATCAGCACTAGGTATATTAAAAATGATGACGGCGTATGTATTAGACACATTGTCTTCTATTTTATCATATTTCTCGTAGAACATGACAAAGCATTTCTTAATTATTTTCACACGCTACTTTTAATCACCTATACGACTCATCTGAAGCCTAATATACAGATTAAGTAGGTATGTAAATAAAAAAAACAATCGCAGCCTACGGCGATAGATGACCGTCATCCACTTAAGTAGAAGCATCCGGGCAGCCAAGCTACCAAGTTAATTCAGGTTAAGAAAACAACCAGAATAACTTAACCCTCACTTAGAATCAAGTTGGAAGTAAATAGGGGTCACAAACATCTGGTTATCTGATTGATTTTATATGTTAACGATGTTGTCCTGAGCTTAGAAGATATAAAATGCTACCGAACCCGCTAAATGTGTTCGAATTAATATTCTATGACAATAATTGATATTACCTTTGCATAAGGTTTATAATTAAATACTTCATTAGAAGATAATAAGTATAGTTTATTAGGCTCCGTTGTAAAGATAGCAATAACAATTAAAAGAATATTATTGTGTTGTTAGTATCTATTTAAATATTTACTAATGAATATGCATAGGATGGTTTTCAATGAGCATCAATATTTGCTATTTTATTATCTTCGTTCCTTGAGCCGGTAATTCCAGCCTTATCGGTTAGTTCTTAGAACTCGTTATTAAATGTTTAATAACGTCATCACGTCTCGTGTGTTATTATAAGGGTTCAGAGTCTGCCGGACCGTAAAGAGATTATTAAGAATTCATTGACTTTAGACCTCCGAAAATCCCTTGCAATGGTGAAAAAACATGAAGAGAAGACTGGCTGGCATGTTCTAGAACAAATTTTTTTTTTCAAAAACGTGTAGCATCCAACCAATCTGCACTTTAGTCGAAAAACAAGTGAATGTCAACTTGTCCCAAAACTCTCAATAATTGCAAACGATATTTTTATCGCCACCGCGACCGGTAATAACTGTCACTGAGTATGTGTGTATTTTGATACGCATGTGTGTATACTGAGTATGTGTGTGTAATTTAATTGAAAACGAATTAAATAATTAAAACTAGTGTACTGTACACTCGCGTGGTTGTTTATGGTCTACACCAGTATGATTTGACTAGCTTTTAACTATTACTAAAATAAAATGTTAAAATTAAAACCCTTGAAATTTCAACGGTTTTAATTTCGTGGACGGAACCTTGATTCTTTTTCTAAAATATAAACCTAAGTTGCTCTTCATAATCAGTCCAGCCGTTTCGGAGATTAACCAAAACAAAACAGACAAATCCAAAAGTTCGAAACTATACTACATCATATTGATTTTGGTGAAAACCTGTTAAAATTTTTAAAAACCTTGTTTTACTTAATAAACGCTGAAAATATCAGGAAAATCATTAAGCGTTCTTTCTATTCCAGACCGAACAAGAAAGTTGTAAATTTTAATTTCCTTTGCCGACGACAACACTCGCAAAGCGGAGCTTATTTCACCTAATAAGTTATTTCGCAAGCGTGGCTAAAATGCTAATTACAGATATCGACCCTCTTGACTAGGGTACATTAGTAGGGCAATTACTTCGGCTGATTGATTTTGTTGTTCTAATTATATTAGCTGACTAATCGATTATCGTGGTACTACGATATTACTTGCATAAAATTAAAATCAATAGCCACAATACCTGAGGAGGCAATATCTTTAGGCTGCTGGATCAAGGGTTTGATTCAGAAAGAGGTACTCCTGGACACGGATTGTTAGGAGGTTCCTCTCTCTGGAGCCGTGACTCTTTTCCCGATACTGGTGGGCTACTATTTTTATGACGGAGGATAATAGGAGGCAATAGGATCCCTCTCTATTACATAGAAGTAAAATATAACTAACTAACCCTTCGGGTGTGATGTATGATGAATTTCCGTGCGTTCAAGCATTTTTTGTCATACCTATTAATGAAATCAAATATAACAGCTCACAACTTAGGACCCAGTAATCTTTCCTCCCTTTTTTTTGGAGTGTGGGAAATCATTAAATGACACCTCTTACTCTGAGCGGAGCGGAACGGAGTGTCAGACTTTTACTGACTAAAATCCAACCATGTTCTTTCTTAACCCTTAGTGTCCGGGCCGCGGGATCTCTTTCGAACAACCCGCAGCCCCGGCAGACCTTTATTCTCTTCGATGTATAAAAAACTATTAATTATAATAGATGTTTATTCAACATTGGACAATTATAAGCCAATCAAAAACCTAGCTAACAAAGAGAACCCGAGAAATAACCAGTGTGAAGTATAATAATTAATAACGCCTTTCTACAATTAATTGTTTTATGAATTATGGTGAAGCGAGTGATTCGTTCTTTTAATTTAATTAACCATGTCAATGGGACGCCGAACGAACTTGACCAACTGCCCACATACGAGTAATATAGTATTTTACACAGCTGGCCATAATAAGGGACACACACATTAATAAACAAGCACGTAAAAAATATTTAATTTAAATGCTTTATCATGGTTTAAAAAATTGATAAATAGAATATACTTTGTTGGACGTCAAACCTTTTTACGTAGCTGCTCTCTCGAACAGGAGAGGTTTCACCAGAACTGGAAGGAAGCACGGGTTCACGGGATATAAATCGAAGGAATGGGGAGAGGGCCTTTCCCATCGCTGGGACAGAGCCGACTAAAAGCTCTTTCACATTATTACTAATTCCATAAAATACAAGCTTAAAAAGGCAATAAAAAAGTTATCAATCCTTCTTGTTTGCAACATTATTAGTTACGCCTACTTACTTTCGAATAAGAAGAACACTACTGTGAGTAATTCTATTGCAAAAACTACAAATAAAAGAAACACAGCTAACTATTCAACGGCCTATCATTGAACAGGCCAATCGTATAAATCACCATTATAATCGTAACAAGATAATTCCACCATTCTACAATACAAAAGACTTCAAAGAGATTGACCATTTTCATGTCAAACTGTGCAAACAATCTTATTGTGGTGGTATTTGATTGATGATAACGTCATTTTTGACAGAATAAAGAAGACAACATGATAAGCTTTGATTGGCAATAATTATCGAAACAGTGTTTACCACAATGATAATGATAATTATGATAGTGAATAGCCATCAAATCAAGTAGGAACAGTATTGACCACGCGAATTTAATCAAGAGGAGCTCGTAGCTAAATAATAACAACGACACGGGTCGATATTTAAGGTCCATCCTCTCTTGCAAACTTACTGAGTAACCTCTGTGCCTTCTTTTTTTTTTGGTGGTTGGGAAATCATCAAATAACCCCTCCCGCTCTGGGCAGAGCGAAAGAGTGTCAGACTTCTACTGAATAAAAACCACCCATATTCCTTCTTAGCGCTTGCACCGAGGCCGCGGTATCTCTTTCGAACAACGCAGCCCCGACGGGTCACACCCTAAGCCGTTGGACTCTGCGGTCATTTGTAGATCTTTTTTTTTTTTTTTTTTAAAAACGTGGCCCCACACTAGGAATTTCTCCTGTATCGTGGGTGCGTTTACAAACATATAAAGTCACATACACAAATACCCAGACCCGAAACAACTATCTGCAGGCCATACAAATATTTGTTCCGTGGGGAAATCGAACCCGTGACACGCAGCGCAGCAGTCCAATCACTTAGCCACTGCGCCAACCGTGCCGTCCTTCTGATCTTCTTTAACAGTTGTCACAGGGAGTCAGTCGCTGAAAGTATGACAACCAGTCTTACCAAGGCAAGTGGCTGTATGGTCGTTGTACCAAGGGATTTCGTATTACCCAGTTTTAACTGTATCCGTTTAGGCTGAAAGCTGGCCCCAAAATAGAAAAAAGCCAGGCTAATAATGAGGAATTTGATAATGAATAATTGCTACGTTATACCAGTAACTATTAACCAAAATATAATGAACGCCATTTATCACTTAGCTTCCAAGGAAGGTTCCTTAATCATTTACTGTGGTTAATGGCCCGAGAAAGGTGATAATACGACACGTTTGTTATTTTCTTAGTTTAGGTAATTTTCTTAACAGAATGAAATAATTACATATAGATTATATCAAAATAAGAAAGTTAATACACAAGATTATTAAGATAATTCTGATTAACATCGTAAAATAATATTAGCTTATGTCCGCAGCTTCACCCACTTGAAGTTCTACAATTGTCCCACAGGATCATACTAACGGGATCAAAAGTATTTTATGTGTTAATTCAGGTTATAAACCATCTGTGTGCCAAATTTCATCTAAATACGTTCACACAGAAACAGTAACAAACAACTATCCATCGTCACAAACTTTCGCATTTATAATATTTAGTAGGATCTTCAATAAACTCGGCCTCCACTGTAACCACAGTATAAATGAAAAACACGATTGACACTAGGGCCTGGCATGCATGCAAGAGACTTTAATTAGCATTCTTCTCAAGCCGGTTGGTAATTATGTTTGGGTACAAGTGTAGGCGGGCCCTACGGCTTCTTTCCGCTTTCCTATCTCATGTTTTTACCAAAATCTTGGCTTATGATAAGACTTTGTCCGCATTTTTACTGTCAGACTTAATTGGACGTTGAAGTGCTTCTATTTTTTTAGAGTGGGTTGTATTTGTCTTTGGAGATTATGAGATTGTTTGTTTTTGGGTCAGAGTTAAAGTCAAAACAAAACCCAAAATTCTCGAGGATCTTGTTTTTTTTTTAAATTATAATATAATCAAAATAATTGGATAGTTTTAATAGCTCAATTTATTTAAAGTATGATCAAGATAAAACGTTATAACTTATGTTTAAGCATTATTTATTAATTACATAAAACATAGAATAACATCACACCTGTAATCCCCGAAGGGTTAGGCAGAGGTGTTCCAAATAGGGCACCCACATTTCAACAGTTATGTTTTGACATAAACCGCGCACAAATCCACACTGTGTGGCTGCTACTGAGAAATCACAGATGTGGAATCCCAATAACACTTTGCTCGACCCGGGATCGAACCCCGGACATCATGCTTAGCAACCAGTTTTGCAACCTATTCTAGTCAGATAAAACGTTACGTAAATCTACAAACTACCGTGTAATACGTTTAAAATAACCAAACATTCATAAAATAATACAAAAAACGTCCACTATCAAAACTGCGTTAATTAGCAAACATAAATTCTCTCACAAGCTCCCAGCGTCTGTTTTGAGCGTCAATATTGTTTCTGGAGAGTTTTGACCTACTAGATAACCATTTATTTGTAGTTAGAAATTAAAACAAACTAGAAAACTGCTTAAACATACGAGTAGTAGAAAGTATGAAGATCAATTTTGATTGGTATGTGCTGCAGGTTTTGGTTTTGACTTAGTACTAGCTGGTTCATTTGCATGAACTTAATTTTCTGAGTGAACATCACTGGGCTCATTATGTATGACAGTAGTTGGTTTCCCTCATTTTACTCTGAACTTACTTCGCATGTCAAGTGAAACACTCACGCACGGAGTCTCGAAGAAGTACTAACTGCTAACAACTCTGTGATTGGTTCATAAATTACACATTATATTTATTACTGCAAATTGGTTTTCCAAAACACTTTTACACGTCACATCAGGTTATGTTTAAATCTAGATAGGACCGTTGATTTGTACCTGACTTCAAACTCAGAGGTCACTGTCACTTTTAAGTTCCAAACAAAATATTGGTCTACTCACATTAGAACTATGCCGATTAGTGTCTGAGATGGTCTTTTGAAGAAAGAACCACACAGATTAGAGTGGACTTGTCCAGTTAGTGCAAGCATTTGTCAGTTGTATGAAACGAGTACTTTACCCAATAGCATCACAGCAATTTTGACACATCCATAATTTCCGTACCAGAACCTGGGTGTTCTGAATTATGTAAAGTGAGAAAGGTGAGGAAAATAAGATTTTTGTCCAAAGTCGTAGAAATAAATTGGGTTGCTCTAAAGAGTTTAAAACTATTTTTTCCCTTGGAACGGGTAAACAAGTTCATTTGCATTCCAACAGGAGTCTTTAACGAAGTCATTTTAGTAATTAGCTGTAGCAGTTTTAAGTGTAAACATGAGTACGGCTTACAACTAGTAAACAAAAACAACAGTTAGGCTGCGGTTCCACTGAGGTGGAGTGGAGCGGTGCGGAGCGGTGCGGAGCGGTGCGGAGCGGTGCGGAGCGGGGCTGTAGTGCTGGAGTGGAAAAGAGATGTGGATTTCAAGCCATGTGATTGGTGAATCGCGGCACAGCTCGTCTCCGCTCTGCTCCGCTTCGCCTTAGTGGAACCGCAGCCTAACGCCCGGTATCTACCAAAGCGGAGATTGGCCGATTACCGCTCATCTCATCTCGTCTCCACTCCTGTCCGTTTTGGTGGAAACCGGGCCTAAGGCTCGGACTATAGTCCAGCCCGGGTCCGGTTCAGTATATCAAAACGGAGACGAGCTGAGATGTGCCAAGCGGAGAGGAGAGAAGATGTGTTTACAACACATCTTTCTTTTCATCTCATCGCCGCCTCGGTGGAGCCCGGTCCTAACTAATTATTATCATCACTAACTAAACGTTCAACATTAATGCTTTGTTTTGTCACCATAATTGTTTACTAGACTTAATGGATCCTCGGCACTAAGGGCTAAGAAGGAACATGGGTGGTTTTTAGTCAGTAGAAGTCTAACACTCCCTACCGCTCTGCCCAGAGCGGGAGGAGTCATTTGATGATATCCCACGCCCCCAAAAAAAGAAAAGGGTGAGGCGTATGACTTACACCAAAAATGCAAAATTCATTAAGACACATCAGCAGCTGATGTTGAAATACACAACAACATGAATCAAATACGTAAGATCTGAAGATGTATCTAATGAAGTAACGAGTTCGCTTTCTTTTATTGATTTTAAAACCGATAGAAAAGCAAACGACGCGTCGTCGGTATGCGTATCGATAACTATAAGTACCTATAAAACTGTTTCACTTTTGCTTCTCATAATTCAAAAGACAAGATTAACTTGGTTGCTCCAAAAATGGTCCGCGTTCAAAACCTTACGCTATCGATAAATCAAAATAATGATTACCACCCAATTTTAACATAGGTACGATAGATCAGGTACAACTATAGAGAGATTTTCTAAGAGAAAGTGAAAGATTTTGTTGTGAATACCTTCAGACTGGTTATGTGTAATGGGATCGCAATTTTTAGTGGCGGATACATTTAATCGAACTATTGATTACGCTGTGGCACGTTTACCATGATTAGTAGTTATGGACGTTTATAGATCGTAAAGACTTGGAATAAAGAATTTAATTTATGTAATGTTATGGCTCAGCTGGTGATAATTTTCGTTCTTTAACTTTTACAAGTTTTTGTTTTCGGTGGTCAAGACATTGCGAAAACTGTTTGCAGATTATATAGCGACTTGTTTTTACATGCAACTCTGCTCGGATTATGGTTAAATAATGGCTTAGGACTCTAGGCGATAACGTGAAAGAAATTTCAGAATCAGATTAGTACGATACCCAGATTAACACAATTCATTCAATCTAATATTCAAACAAACTTTACCTCTTCTAATAATTATTAAAGTATAGATTCCGAAATTCAAATCGGAGTTTTAATTGATCAAATGTGCAAGTCTTATCTATGAAGTCTCCTATTCATTGAAGTATAAGTTACACCTCAATGAATTATTAACCTAATAATCGGAAACACGTCTTGTGAACCTTATTATATTCAACAGATCATGATTTAATTTTAGAAGTCGTTCATATTATTATCTGCTAAGACAGAGATAAATTAATATTGGCAATATCCTAATGCAACTTTAACAAAAGTATTTTCTTCGTAGTTTCGTTTACGATAGATTTAAATCGGTTAATAAGTTGGAAGATTATCTGACAAAAAATAACACGAATTTTATCATAAATACACTTTAGCAAAAACGAAATACTGTTATCCCATAACTTCTCACTGTAGGCAGCCAAACGAGGTGAGCAGAACCACGCCCAGAGGGCATTGAACAGCATAAATACTACGTAGCTACCCAAATTCGAAGACCACACACTTTTAAAACTAAAATCATTAGTAATATCAATAAATCTTTAGAAAAACATATTCAATATTGATGTCATATTCTAAAAACAGCTTGTGAGATATCTAATACATCACAGCGTCGAACGTGGAAGATACAACCTCGAAAATTCCGTGGCGAAATATAGTCCCGAAAATATCCAATATATTACGCGCCGAACACGAGCCCGGGTCGTAAACTGATCGTGTATAGGACCAATATTACGGTGGCCCATTTGGCTAGTGGTTTTGTGATATCATCGTAGTATTTCACACGTTCATGCTTTATCATCGGTCTCGGGTGGATCATACGATAAATGAAACGGAGGAAGGCGGGAACACAAGAGCGCGCGAGCGTAACAAACAAAGGAGATTTATTAAAAGGCGTACAGATATGAAATGAATAAAGAATATGAATTCCTAGTGTATTGGTACAAGTATAACTCGATGAGTTAGCTAATTAGTAGTGGTATTTTAATATCGTCGTAATAGTTTTACACATAAATTAATTTAATTGGTCACACGATAAACTAAATACAAGGATCACAAGAAAGAAAGAAGATTGATTAGGATGCGTTTCACCTGAATTGAAAAATGAGGAAGAGAGAATCAAGAAGATTAAGAACATGCGATAGAATTTAGAGATTAAACTATAACAACTACACCAGTAAACGCTAAGGAAATAGATTATCTTCAACTTATCCATGCCGGTGACTAAGCCACTTCCTAAACAACAGGTCCTGTGATTCCTAATTCATCACATAAGGCTAATCCACAGAGACGAGCGTCGAATGCATAAATACGTGTAAATAAATAAAATTGCGCGGCCACAAAAATGTGTGTCAGTGTGTTGAGTGCAAGCGTTCGTCCGGCTTGGAAGGTACTAGGGTTGCATGAACACCATGTTTTTTACCAAATTCTTTTTCCGGTGGGATTTGTTGGCTGGTTCGTGATTTGTTTCTTTTGTTACTCTCTTTTTGGTAGTATGTTTCCTATTCTGTTCAAATGTGATGTTTTATGAGACGAATTCATTGGTTTAACTATATTTTTCAAGTAACTACTCTACTTTAGAGGTAGCTTTGTCATTTTAATCTACCAATTCTCAAAAGTTGTGGATCGGGGTGTTATTAAGGGTCCTCTCTCGAAAAAGCTTAAAAACAGCGTGCAGATGAAGCGGTTTTTCACTGGCACTTACAGAGAAATTACATCTGAGAATTTTTTTTAGTAATCTACATGATATGACACGTAATTTGGTTTAGCCACAATTTTTGTATCGGTATCACATAATAAGAAAAAAAATCCACAAAATCACCTCCAAATCGTTGAATGGAACCATTTTACTCCTTCATTTTTTAACAAAATGACCTTGTGCATACAAACGACCGAGAGGAGTAGTTTGTATGCACAAGGTCATTGGCGTGAATACAGGCCTTAAGGCTTGTATTCACGCCAATGACCTTGTGCATACAAACTACCTCTCTCGGTCGTAGATACGGACTCTAAACGGACGCGTTTTTCATTTATTATAATTAAAATAATACATGTTTTTAAAAAGTAACAAAACCAAATTATTTTCCTTTGTATTTCAAAGCAGTAGATATTTTTTTTTTATTATTTTGTTAAAAAATGAAGGAGTAAAATGGTTCCATTCAACGATTTGGAGGTGATTTTGTGGATTTTTTTTCTTATTATGTGATACCGATACAAAAATTATGGCTAAACCAAATTACGTGTCATATCATGTAGATTACTAACAATTTTTTTCAGATGTAATTTCTCTGTAAGTGCCGGTGAAAAACTGCTTCATCTGCACGCTGTTTTTAAGCTTTTTCGAGAGAGGACCCTTAAACTTTATTGATTGTCATCTCGCATGCTACGCTCAATTAACAGTTGTACGTCTACAGCTAAGGAAAATATCGAAGCATAACTAGTTAGTGAAGAAAATAACAAATTGATTACTGATTTATTGCAGATCACTGAAGCAGATAATGCGATGACAGATCATTTATGAACTGATGTTTCACGCGATTTGTTTTTTGATTCAAGTTCTGTGGTAGCCCTAAGACCAGCCCTACTCAACAAACACATGTTTAGGAGTATTTCGATTCTCACCTGTCGTGTTATTTGAACTTTTACAAAATTATCCGTAAACATTATGAGCGGTACAAAACGACTGTACGAAATTCGACGCTGTTTTACAAGTAAGTGGTATTCTTTATGTTGCGAAGTCGGGGATTAAAACCGTAATGGCGTTAATCCATGCCCGTTGTGTTCGCACATTACTGTTGTTTATATTTAACAATTATGACATTAAATGTGGGAGTTAAATTAGGATAGACTTATCATCGTCGAAATGAATGGGCAAAAACGGGTAATGGGTTTAATGTCTGTTCTAGGATATACTGTTAATTTAATAATCTTTTGGGAAGTTGTTTTGAGATCATGTTATATCATTGAATTAGGAAATAATAACACCACACCTGTAATCCCCGAAGGGTTAGTCACAGGTTCCCGCGAGGCGGCGAACCTCCTTGCCGGATTGCCGCCATGGGATCTGGAGGCGATAGTCCTCGCGCGCCTGCATGAATGGCGCGCGGAGGCGCTGCACCGGGGGGTCACTCCATTGCCGCGGCTAATTGCTGCGCAGCGGACAGACCTCCGGTGCGATCTCATGGCGGCATGGAGGCGGCATGGAGACAGCGACTGTCGCAACCCCGTGCAGGGCACGCCACGATAGTGGCGGTAAGTCCCCTCTTTGAGGAGTGGCTGGAGAGGCGCCACGGCGCCCTCACCTTCCGTCTGACGCAGGTACTCACCGGACACGGTTGTTTCGGGAGGTACCTGCACCGAATCAGGCGGGAGGAAACGCCCGGATACCACCATTGCGAGGATCGGCCGGAGGACACGGTGGAGCACACTGTGGAGGTGTGTCCCGCTTGGGCGGAGCCCCGCCGTGTTCTCGCAGCGACGATCGGCGGCGGCGACCTCTCGCGTCCGGCCCTGGTGCAAGCCATGGTCCGGGGCGAGGAGGAATGGGACGCCGTCGCCTCCTTCTGCGAAGCAGTGATGCTAGCGAAGGAGGTGGCGGAACGTGAGAGGGAGAGAACCTCTCGTCCCAGCCGCCGCGGGAGGCGCTCCGGGCGTCGGGGGCCACGTGATGGCTTCCGGCCACCGTAGACGCGGGCCTGTGGACGGTGAGTGATGGGTAAGCTCGCCGTCCGTCCGTCTTATGACGACGACAGGCCGTGTCGACGGCGCGTTCGTGTTCCACGCGCGCCTCAAAGAGATGTCAGCAACATGGAAGGGGCCCGCAAGGGCCGACGCCTATCGAGGCTGCGGGTTGTCCGCAAGGGATACCGAGGCCTCGACATGAAGGGCGAAGAAGGAACATGGGTGGTTTTTAGTCAGTAGAAGTCTGACACTCCCTTTCGCTCTGCCCAAGAGCGGGAGGGGTTATTTGATGATTTCCCACCCCCCAAAAAAAAAAAAAAAAAAAAGGGTTAGTCACAGGTGTACCTAATAGTGCACCCACATTTAGTTAATTATGTTTAGGTCCCATGTAATAAGGGGCGGGCCTATTTGCATCAACCGATCACAAATCTAGACTCTGTGAATGCTACTGAGAATTTCCTGATAGAACAACCCAATAACATTATGCCCGACCCGGGAATTGAATCCAGGATGCCATGCCATGCAATGAAGCCGTAGTAAATCATATTGTTGAAGATATTCTGAACACAGTCAATCTACTGAAGGTCTTCTGCCTTTATTCATAGAACTAGTGCTGAGGCTAATGGGCTGGACACTGGTTGAAAAAGTAATTTTAACTACTGCCAATGTTAACTATTATTGTTCCAGCTCTCATATTTTTTCAGCTTTCTCTTTGCCTGATATAAAATTCATCAACGTTGTCGGCACGATCTTACAGATGTGCCACAGTTTTCGGAGCTCATTTAACCAACATCAGTAATACAGCACCCACCATTACTAGTTGACACAGCATAAGTTTTCCCTTCGGTCTCGTTCCCCGAACGCATACATCTCGAAAATCATGGCCGGCTCTCAGTTTTAAAATGTCAATTAACTTCGTAAATTTTTATCTTTCGCTCTTTGGATGCTGATTCAATTTCAGATAGCCATATATCTTTATATTTTTTTAATTCGCATATTGACGCTTGGTGAATGAGAAAATTGTTTTTAATTATTGCTATTGGCTTTATGTACTGTGAAACGAAAGTGGTGTTTTTGTTGTAAATCATTTTTGTTTTCGCAACGTTGGCGTTGGGTGGTCGACGTAGGGAGCCTTATTAAGGTTGACCTTACCAGTAATATGGTCCATAATTTGGGTTTGATTTAAATTATTGACATGCATTAAGTTCATTTGGTAAACTTATAATAAATCATTTCCTTATTCCTGCGTTATTTTGTTTTATGTGTGCAAAGGTAGGTACTTACATATATCAGATGTGAATACAAAGTATGACTGCACTTTTTTTCAATCTTCACAATGCGATAACAGTGTCACAATAAATTAACAAGGAACCGTTGTCAGCTCTTCGTATTGCGTGAGAAAAAGAACGACTGAGACATGTTCTATACCTACTTGTACTCATTGTAAGCTCTAGTTTGTTATCTTGATCATCTATATATTCATATCTAGATAGTTTAAAGAAACCAGTCTGAATCTAGACTAACAAGCTCAATAGAATTTCGATTTCGTTTGCGGTCTTGAAATTTGCCCACAAACATGGGTGTGGTAAGACATGCCCTTGTAAGTAGGTACAAATAAATTAACACATCTATCGAAAGTACCACGTCATAAGTTATATCAAAAGGAGCCCAGAAAAAAGAATGTTCAAATAAGCAAAACAAACAAAACACGCGTTTCGGTCACAGATAGCGAAAGCTCTTATTGACACGTTGGAAAGTAGCCGCACTTGGGAGACCTTACATTTTTTAAAGTTGCTCCGGCAATCAACTCTGTTCCTTATTCTTTTAGTGATAAAGTCTTCGGTGATGATGATGATAAGGTTGTTGAACAGCATCAGGCTGTAGGCGGACCTTATCGCCTATTGGACATTTAGGTTGAGTGCTCGTCAATAAAATTCCACGTACTTCTTCAGGTACATCAATCTTTTTGTATATCATTGAAGTTCCGAAGTTCCGACTTTTTTCGTACTCCTTTTTTGCCTTATTGAAGAAGTGTGTTGATTTTTTTATCGATGTAAACCTTGAAACTATTTTCGGTATTTAATTCGATTGGTTTACTTCGTTTATTAAGTTGCGATTTCAGATACAGGATAGTTTTTTATATCCAATATCTATACAGTCAATTTCAATTTATCAAAGCGACGTTTTCATGCAAAATCAATGCGTACATTAACCTCTGTTTGCTCATTCGCAAGCACTAGAAGCCTTCCATTTAGTCATAGTAACATTGTAGCATCTGTTGTAACTCTTTACTGTATAGAAAAATCTCCTTTCTTCCTTTTCCTTATGACTTATTCTTGGTTGATGTTTTCGACTGCTTGTGATGTTGAATCACTTCAAGTAACAACCTGGACGATGTAATTTGAATCTTCTGTATTCGGATCTACAGTTGAAAGTTCTTTGGTAGTATTTCTATCAGTTAAGGCATCTGATATTCATCTAACACTTTATATCGGCCACGAAGCGTGTACTAAAACAAAAGTTGGTCGCATCAAAGTCGTTAATAAACCGGATCCTAGGTGGAGATTCACTGACGGATCACTTCGGATCTATTCGTTTTATGGCTGATTTGACATGACATTTAATGAATTGATATTGGGAAATGAAATCAAGAACATAGTGGAAAGTTTTGTGTTAATTAATGTTTGGGCAATTGATATATTTCATTCTTATTGTTTTTAATTGCTGTTCGCTGATTTAAAAAGCAGGTTGTCATCTTTGATGTTATCTGCGATGAAGTTAGAATAACTCCTTTAGTTGGTAAAATTGACTTGCAATTGCTTATAAACGTGGAGGAAATGGCTGTATTTTATATCTTTGACTTTAATGACTGACGTTTATGGGAAACGAACATCTTTGAAAAGACGTTACAGAATGAGGTGCATATTAAAATGTTCAACCACTACCCTATCTTTATTCTTGTACCGCATTTTAAATATGTATAGCATTTAAAAACATTATTTTAAAATTAACAACATAACATTACTTAAATCCCCGAAGCGTTAGGTTAGGTTAGTTATGTTTAAGGCCCATGTAATAGGGGGCGAGCCTATTACTATCAACTGGGCACAAATACTAACTTCGTGGGCGCTACTGAGAAATTCGTGAGCAAAAACCCAATAACACTTTGCACGACCCGGGAATCGGACCCAGGGCCTCATGCTTAGAAGTAGTACTTGCAACCACTAGACCAATAAGGCAGTTAGCAGCTGGAGCAGTTTTTTTTTCTTATAAAATCACTCCAGTATCGGGAGCGGGGTCCAGAAGCTTATAACATTATTAGGTAATGGTAAAACGGAGTTTTGTCAGTCAGGATTTTCATAGCCCAAGAAAAGATGACGTTTTTGAGATGTTGTTAAGAAACGATAGGTATCTATCGTTTCTTAACAACATCTGTTTATGCATGTAGTACCCGTACAGATACAACGAAGTTCACAGAATTCATTTAAGTTTAGCAACTTTACCAATTAACAAGTTTTCAGCCAATTTCAAGTGTGCTTACCTATTGATTAAGAAACTTTTAGCATCCGACTCAAAGTTTACCAATACTTGGCTGTCATGGACAGCAGTGCTTTTGTAGGAAAGATCTCAGGCTGTCTTCGTCCCACTTAGGCATCGCGCTGAAATCGTCACCATTTTAGATAAGACAGATTTATAGGCTGCCCGTCGGGGCTGCGGGTTGTTCGCAAGAGATACCGCGGCCTCAGCGCAAGGGCTAAGACAGAACATGGGTGGTTTTTAGTCAGTAGAAGTCTGACACTCTCTTTCGCTCTGCCCAAGAGCGGGAGTGGTTATTCGATGACTTTCCACCCGGCAAAAAAAAATGATGGCCTGATTTATTTTAATTTTGTATTTTACATCGCGGCAGACAGTGGAGGCCTTGCATGGCTTCCTAGGGAATTGGTACGAAAAAGCCCTCCATCGAGAATAATGTGAGGAATGGGAGCAGGTCTCTGTTCAAAAATGAGACAATACGGTAAAAAAAAATATTTTAGTAGTCACATCCAATGTGAACACAAAATACGAAGACATGTGACATCTACCAACCCGTACTGGGCCTGCGTGTGTTATAGCCCATCCCTCTCCTAGAGAGGGAGCCTGAGTCCCTGCAGTGGGAATATTATAGGCTGATGATGATGATGATCTAATGTTAGCATGGTGTGTGTTGAAGGACCGATGGCTGATGGAGAAAATTAGTCCAGGAGTGGAGAGCGTGGAGAGAGTTTGAGATCTAGCTTCCAGTGCTATATAAAAATAGACCCGCTATTGGCCAACACACGCAGGGTTTAGTTTAGTAATAATAGGTCACACTGGCCTCAACTGGCCTGTACTGCTGCAATAAGAAACCGTGCAAAACATAAGGGAAATGAATAGTTTTATTTAAAAGTAAGAAATTCTTGATGTTAGCAACAAATCGTGGTTACTCATGCGCGCACGCAAGGTGTGGCATTCCTAACAACCGACGGAATTCCGACGGATTACAGGAAACTTTGTAATTCTGTCAGCAATCATATATTTATTTTATACTAGCTGTTGCCAGCGGCTTCACCCACTACAACTCTAAAATTATTCCACGGGAAGATAAAATCGGGATAAAACTATCCTATGTGTTAAGCCAGGTTCTAAACTATCTCCGCCTTATTACAAAAGGTAATTGGTACCTGGTTTAACTTAGACTTGGTTTATCTCGCATGACGTCTCACTTCAATAGTATTCAAAAGAAAGTGATAGCATGCAAGATAAACCAAGTCTAAGTTAAACCAGGTACCAATTACCTTTTGTAATAAGGCGGTAAGTGTACTAAATTTTATCCAAATCCGTTCAATAGTTTTTGCGTGAAAGAGTAACAAACAAACACACTCACACACAAACTTTCGCCTTTATAATATTAGTGTAGCTGTGGCCCACGATCTTCATCTGCGTAAAATTATTGTAAAAAAATATTTTCGGATTTTGTTACCAATTTCAAGGGCTTCAAAATTTGGGCACGGAACTCTAAAACTTATTCCAAAATAAAAGTAACCAAAGTTGAATCGTATAACATCAGGGCCTATCTGTCAGCAAAAGTCCCGTCAAAATGGGCCCAGCCCTTTCGGAGATCAGTCGGAACAAACAAACAGAAAGACCGACATTTTTTTCTAAACGTCTCTTGAGAACAAAATTGGTATTTGGAAACCACAAACAGTCCTTTTATTTGTATAGATAGTTTGTTTTTATTATACTTTACCTAGAAGTGGCATTTTTTCAGCGAAATTAATGGTTGTGTACATTCACGAGTAATCGCTTCGATTTGGTGGATTCCTGCAAACGCTGTTCAAAACTTTTTCAGACGCATTTAATGTGAAGCAATTTGTTAACCCTGAAGCATGACCAACTTCCTAGCCTAGTTTTTGTTACAATATTTTTGGAGGTATTTGTGGCTAAATAATAATAAAATTAAATAAGTGTATGTATAGTGATGTTGATGACCAACAATGATGATGATGATGGTGATGAAGAAACAACAGAAGAAATCATAATAGAACATGATGTTACAGAACCTCACACTGTCCCCAAAAGAGATAGCACACAAGGATCACTATTGTGTCGACCAAACTGCAAACGATTTTCACTTAACCCTGCCTGAAGCGTCGCCCCAAGATTACGGCAGCGTAAGCATAAAGCTCGTAATACACTTATCATAAGTGAGCAAAGTCAAGTGTGTAGTTCAACCACACAATAGATAAACACAACAGAATAATGCAAAAGGCTCACACCTCCCAAAAGCGACAAAGGATCTCAGATCCGAGGTAATTTTTTATCCTTCAAAGGGAATACATAGCTGCATTGAATACCACACATGAGGTCCAATGTTAATATGGCTTCCGGCGACCGTAGGCGCGGGTCTGTTGACGGTGAGTAATGTTCGTGTTCCACGCCCGCCTCAATGAGATGTCAGCAACATTGCAGAGCCCCGCAAGGGCCGACGCCTGTGGGGCTGCGGATTGTTCCAATGAGATACCACGGCCCCGAACACAAAGGGCTAAGACGGAACATGGGTGGTTTTTATTCAGTAAAAGTCTGACACTCCCTTCCGCCCCGCCCAGAGCGGGAGGAGTCAATTGATGATTTTCCAGCAACTAAAAAATAGATAAAACAGGTGCAATGTTAATAGCACCGCATGCAGAAGTACTCCTACTAAGCGGAGATATTGGAAGTCTGAACCGCACAATAGTACGAAAAGCCCGAAAAATAGAACTTATATTCCGAGGCGCATTGTTGAAAGCTTCACATAGTAACTTGGTTCGAAAGAGGCGAAATTCCACTTCATCATCTGCTTAGCTTTTCCCAAATTTATTGGGTTTCACTTCCAGTCCGCTTCCAACGGCTTAACTGGCGTTCTGAGACACGGAGGAAACTCGGTATGTAATAATGGTCACCAATCCACATACCAACTTCGGAAAGCGCGGATTTACCTTAAGACCTACCCGCGGTTATTACTGTTTACCTTCCGAGGTCATCAAAATTCCTAGCTCTGCCCAAGAGCTAGAGGGGTTATTTGATGATTTTCCACCCACCAAAAAAAAGGGTAACTAAATCTTACGCTGCTGTGAGTGATACTAATTCTTACGGTAACGTGGTTACGATATAAATCGGTTATCCTTCGGAATAGCCCTATCTCTTGGCAATCCTGATTCCTAAGTACCATCGACTGTATTGCTGAATATAAAGATGGCTCGTCTCAACCGCCTATAACATTTGAATACGTAATATTTGGAAAGTTTGCGGATCTTATTTAAATTCCCACGTCTAAGAAGCTAAGAATTTCGAGTGCCAATACAAGTTAACATTGAATTACGCAAGAAATTAATATCACCTGGACAGAGAAAGACAAGGATCTTCGATTGATGATATCATAAAAATATCGTCACTAAATAATCATTTATGAATAAAGAGAGTAATTGTAATACGTATTGCTTTAAAAATTTCCTTAGAACAAAAAACACCGAAAAGTAATTACTTTTATGAATAATATAAAATGCTCAAACATTTTCTTGTTTCATTATTATTTCACTTTGTACAGGGTTTATAATGCTGCTCATTTAAATTTAAAAAAAAATGACAGAAATACAATCAAAACATTATCTGCCTAGGCTAGTATGATCATGAGAAAACAACGCTTTTGCCCAGATACGAGTATTTTACATTGAGCATTTTTGAAAACCAGTATTTTACATGGAGCGTCTGTCTGTTGTTGCGCCTGATCTCTCTCAATCTAAAATTTAAAAAAATTAACAGAAATTAGTTCAACACTCATAGATTACAGGAAAACCTATAAGAAGTCTATGGTGGTAAAATAACATGGAAAATCTCTGCTTCTGCCTACCCCCATGGAAAAAGGGCGTGAGTTCATGCATGTACTCGTATGTGTATCTCTCAAAATCTAATATGGAACCCTTCATGTGCAAATGCACTTGGCCAGTTTTTTTCTACATATATTAGTATCCCGCGGTTACAAAAAAACACACCCATATCAACGGATATAAACCAAGTACACAAGAGATTTGCTGCGGCGTACAATTTCCGGCGTAAACAAAGGCGATGCGCTCTCTATTCCTTTACTCTCATAATCCTATGGAACCACAGTCCGACACGATCGAGAACAGGCACAAGACTGACGGCTTAACGGGTCTTCCTATGAATTCAACTGTTAACAAACTCTGGGAATGCTACTGAAAAATTCTTAATGAAGAATCTTAAAAACGCTTTTCACGACCAGATTTTTGAACCCACGTCTAGTTCAGCAGTTGTGCCTGCGACCACGAGACCTAAGACGAAGGTTACGAAACGACTAATGCCAACATATAATCACATCGTATCCTACAATCGACCCAGTGGTTACGGCCCCGACTTACGAACAGTTAGCCGTGGGTTCGGGTCCGAACCCAAGCAGGCGCATTACTTTGTGTAATTTATATCATCCCTCCTACTCTCAAAACGGTGAAGGTAAACATCGTGAGGAAACCGGCGAAATGTGTAGATACCAAAAAAATCGAAGACGTGACATCTACCAAGTACCAACCCACACTGAGCGTAGTGGATTATAGCCTATCCCTCTTCTAGAGTCTACAGCCTGAGTCCCTGCAGTGGGAACATTATAGGCGGTTGGTAATGGTGATGATCCTTTAAACTAAATGTCAACACCATGCATTTTATATAGGTCTCCTTTTGACCCTCAATGCTGATTGTAGGTATCTTCCAAGTTCACTTTTGTCGGTTTTATTGTATTTGGCTATCCAGTTTCTTTCGGCCACTTTAATCAGATCATCTGGGGCACAGACGCATTTACTATTATGATTTGTAACTTTGTGACCATTATACGAATTTTAACGCAATTCATACTATTATCCTATTATGATTCTGCTAAAGTGCGGTCTCGGTCTCGTTTCTGCACCGACGGTATGCCAACTATAAAGGAAATAATCTTTTACATATTTTATCTACTTCAAGTAAATATCAAACATGAATCTACAACATTCACTGTTTATTCACGTCTGTCGAATAAAATACAGCAAGAATTCAATCATGTGTAGTGAAGCGTGAACGATCAATTTTTGATACTTTCATCACAACGCTCACATATTCAGTGTTTACGCCTGAATTGACAATACGGCGGAACATTTTAAATATGTGTTTGAGTTCATTAATAAAATTATAAGTGGATATACAGGGTGTAAATCAACCCATCACACAGCCGTCAACTTAGCATTCTGTACATCAAACTTAGTACCCCTACGCAAAAATGTTTGCTGAAAAATCACATTTACGGTAAAACTCAATGTAGCACTGTTAAAACATTGTGCTAGTGGATGCTTTGAATAGTAAACGGGTCATGGAGGTATTTTAAGTAAAGTTATAACCTGAAAAACTAGTATTTACAAAAACAGCTGTGAAAAATTTGGAACTTTGACCCCCAATATAACTAGGAGGTTCCCAGGTATGGTCTAGAACAAAAAAAATATCGCAGTGGTGGGGAGAATAAGTGCCCTTCGTTTGCGTTAAGGGTACTTTTACACCCTATATAACAGTTTTGGGAAAACTAAATCCTGAAGAAGAGTATCTGGAAGGAAATGGGGTCATTTCCCAGCAGTGGCTTATACAAAGTTGTTAAAAAAAACGCTGAAACTGGATCCAATGCAGGAAAACATAGTGTGTACAAGCCTGTAGCTGAGGTAGTGGGCCACCACGTGAGCCCAGCGCAGGTTTTTTTTTTTTTTTTAAACGTTGCCCCACACTAGGAATTTCTCCTGTATCGTGGGTGCGTTCACAAACATGTAAAGTCACATACACAAATACCCAGACCCGAAACAACTATCTGCAGGCCATACAAATATTTGTTCCGTGCGGGGATCGAACCCGCGACACGCAGCGCAGCAGTCCAATCTCTTAGCCCCTGCGCCAACCGTGCCGTCAAAGGTTAGTCACAGGCTTTTCAAATTTTAGTTGACCTGGAACTAAAAGTTGTAAAACCTGTAAAAAACCTGTGTGCTCACTCTACCCCAACGGACCGAAATTCCGGCTGTAACGATAGCATGCGCTAAACTTTGTTATTGCGATTTCATTTACAATAAGTTGAAACTATGAACTAGTGCATCTGAAAGCACTAGTTTATATTACTAATCTTTGCCAAGGTCTCAGATCTGCTGAGACTTAGAATGTCTTCGAACAATATGAACTCATTATCTAAAACTTGTACGATGTCCCGGATTTGTTGGTCAAAAAGTTTATGCTCAAGACCAAAAACCATCTCCAAATATTGTCTTGCCAATTTTGTTGTTTGAATCTGTTTCCTTCAATCCATCAATTCTAGTTCCTTGTAAAGTTTGACGTTCAAAACTGCCTTTGATGTCTTAACTGAAACTTTAAGTTATCTATATAGATACCAGAGGGCTTAAAATGGTTGCTTTAGTAACATAACTATGGGGTAATAATATGAAATAAGTTACAATTCGTTAAATGTTCTCAAGTGACAATCACTATCATAACATGTTATAAAACAAAGTCCCCCGCCGCGTCTGTTTGTCTGCCTGTTCGCGATAAACTCAAAAACTTCTACACCGATTGTCATGTTGTTTTCACCAATGGATAAAGTGGTTCTCGAGGAAAGTTTTAGAATATTTTTTTTTCTAAATTCAACCTCTAGTCAGTTAAATAGGGGGATGAAAGTTTGTTGAAATATTATTCGACATCCACGCGGGCGAAGCCGCGGGTAAAAGCTAATTCATCATATTATTATTAACTGCGTCTATGGGCAATTTAAGAAGCTTTACGTGATTCATTACTCTTTTCCTATTTATATATATAGGGTGTAAAAGTACCCTTAACGTAAACGAAAGGCACTTGTTCTCCCCACCACTGCGATCATTTTATTGTTCTAAACCATACCTGGGAACCCCCTAGTTACAGAGATATTGAGGGTCAAAGTTCCAAATTTTTCACAGCTGTTTTTGTAAATACTCGTTTTTCAGGTTATAATTTTACTTAAATTACCTCCATGACCCGTTTACTTATCAAAGCATCCAATAGCACAATGTTTTAAGAGTACTACATTGAGTTTTACCGTAAAATGAGATTTTTGACCCAAAAAAAAAATCATTTCCCAGCAAAAATATTTGCGTAGGGGTACTTAGTTTGATGTACAGAATGCTTGGTTAACGGCTGTGTGATGGGTTGATTTACACCCTGTATAGGTAAAGCAGTGCTAGTCTAGTAGACCGTCGGACCGACCGGTGATCATGCCAAGTCGCGAGGTCGAAAGCAAGACACGCACCTGTGATATTTCAGATTCATGTATTGTATTATTAACACTTGCTTTGGTGAAGGAAAATATCGTGAAGGAACCAGCAGCGAGATATTCCTCAACGAAATATAAAGCCAACTCAGAAGCCCACGGGTAGCATACAAACACTGACACCAGTTTTGGCACTAACCACACGATAAATTATTATTATTATTATAAATTATCCTATAATGATGGTAAAGCAGCAATTTTAGGCCCCCTTTTCCATCATGTTCATGAAGGTGTTTAGCGCTCAACGTCAAATTGAACATGTCTCAATTTGACTCTGCACTACTCAATCTGTTTGAACATTTAGTTCGAG
Organism: Diarsia brunnea; assembly: GCA_949774965.1. NCBI lineage: Eukaryota > Metazoa > Arthropoda > Insecta > Lepidoptera > Noctuidae > Diarsia > Diarsia brunnea. The sequence continues at coordinate 15,187,761 of OX459006.1, read as the reverse complement.
ACAGTAAACCTACTTAGTTAAGATTATGTTTAAAAAGCAAACATGTTCTTGAGGCCTGATGCGGTCGAGATTTGATCGATTAGGTTCTATCGATGTCGCGGCCAATCGATATTTTTTAGGAGTGTCTGGTTTTATTGGCCGATAATTAGAATACAAATTAGGCTGACTGATAGGCTATGTAAATTAGAATTTTGGACTAAAAGGACACATTGCTTTATCTATTACTAGGCTTCGCACGTTTGTTTTACTCGTAATTAATATAAAAATAGCCTTTGTTACTCGGGGAATAACTTTTGAAATCGGTAAAGTGGTTTTTTGTGTTTATTTGTTACAAACATACAAAATTACAAATCTTATGTCCTTATAATATTAGTGCAGATGACATTTTTGTTTAAAAAAGTATGTACTTACCTAATGATGGTACTGGTCCTATTCGGTAGAAGATTCTGTCTACACCCTTGGAAAAAGGTGTGAAAATACCTATATGAGTATGTACTAGTAGTGTTTGTATTATTTATTTGATGACGTTACCAAATTACACGACTTTATCACTGGCTATAGTCGTGTAATTTGGTATCGCAGGCAGTGAGTTATCAAATATTCAAATTATGAAATACACAACTTGACAAAATCGTTAGAGCAGATAAATCATTCAAAATTATCTTTTCGCCCTATATACAAGTTGGCACTCGCGACTGATTGAGTTCGAAACTCGTGCAATAAAGTGGCAGTGATTTGTAAATAACGATGAACATAAAGAAATAAGTGTAATAGCACTTGATAGGTACTAGCAGGATAAATAGCGTGGTCCCCTAGAAAAGCATGTGTCGCATCCGGGGCGGCGGGCACGCGACGCGCGCACGCGCACACTAACACGAGACACGTGCGCTCGAAGTTAGTGCACGCTTTGAAATTAGTGCGTTTACGAGTTTGTCATTGAACACTCATTGTAAACATGGTAAATATGCCGTTTTCAATGCGATCTGTGAGGCATCTTCAGGATGGAAACATTTTTATTTACGTCTTTGAATTTATCTTTTTTCGTGTGTGTTTAATTATGACCACTTTCAGTTATAACTGTAAAAAACCTTGTTTCCTTCATTTCATTAACCTACGAAACAAGACCCAGCAAGCAAAATAAAAGCAATGTGTTGCTCTAAAGGAGTAAATAATTTCCTTAATCCTCATCACCAGAACCGATGCAATTTCAGAAAACGAAATAACGCACCACTTTTGAAAATGAGGAAGGCGCAGGTAATATTATAATTTGTCAGGTTGTGAACGATTTATGAATTGTAACGAGATTTACGTTAATATCCTATTAAGATTCTGCTACAATCGGCCATTTTAAATCCCCAGTTCAATGCCCGCACTCTCACGTCCCGCACACTCCCACACATACACACATGTCTCGGCCAGTGACAACAGCCCACTTGCGAGCATCCTACTGGCGACCTTGCCGACCGACATGCGACATACGACGGAGATTTCACTTCCTCTTGACGGCGCTTGAAAAAAAATCGCGAAATTTTCATCAAACGCGCTTTGATATTTGTTGAAAAGGAGGTGTGATTAGTAGGATATTAGGATGTTTGTGTGTTGAGTAAATTTGTGGTGTCAAATCAAATCAAAAGTCTTTTATTCAAACTAGGCTGATAATCAGCACTTTTCGAACGTCAAAATTTATCCTCAAAACGGCAAACTTTCGACACTTCCTAGTGTTTTAGCTGAGAAGAAGAAGTGGTGGAACAAACTCCCCAGCAACACATCTTTCTGTTAGGTTAGGAGAACCAGACTCAATACAATAATGGTGGTGTGGTGTAAGCAAATTTTTTATTTAAATAAACAGGACGATATGGATGGATCAAAATCGTAACATTACATCACGCCTGTAAGCCTCGAAGGGTAAGGCAAAGATGTACCCACATTTCGCCGGTTACATGCAACATACGACGGAGATTTCACACTTGGACAGCGCTTGAAAAAAAAATAGTGAAAATTCATCAAACGCGCTTTGATCTTTGTTGAAAAGGAAGTGAGTGAGATTAGTAGGATATTAAGACTCTCTGTGAGAGATTTTGTGTGTTTGTTCAGTTAATTTGTGGAGTGGTGTAAGCAAAAATCTATATTTAAATAAACTAGACGACATGGATGGGTCAAAATCGTAATAAATAACATAATATGACGCCTGTAATCCCCGAAGGGTTAGGCAGATGTGTACCTACTTAATAGTAAGTACACTAACATTATCGCCAGTTATGTTTAAGTCCGATGTAATAGGGGACAAGCCTATTGCCATCAACCGGGCACAAATACGGACTACGTGGCTGCGAAATTCCTAATGGCAAAACCCAATAACACTTTGCCCGACCCGAGAATCGAACCCAGGACCTCATATTCAGCAGTCTCGCTTGCGACCACTTATAGCCCAACGCACGAGGCAGTCCGTAAATATTTTCTCTACTTAAATATGTTCTATGTAATCGTAATTATCAGCACTCATTTAGGTTTTATAAATTACTATTGTTGAACCTACTGAGCGTGCTGTGGAATCCAAAACAAAAATTCATTTATTTAGATGTATCTTTTTTTATAACATTATTTTAGCTTTCTACACGTCTTGCAGTAACCGAACCCCATAATCCCATAGCGTACCTTTCCGTTTGTATTAGACAAGCGAAGTAAAAGAAATGTTTGACAAACACACCATATCCGGTGAAAACATGTCCTCCGAACACGTAGACGTGAGAAATTATGTTTATAACATAAATAATCGAGGAATTTTCTTATCTTAAACTTTCGTTTTGGAATTTAGATATTGTATAACTAAGTACTTACTTGAAGTAATGAAGATAAGGCTTACTTCCATCATCTGCCTAGCCTTTTCCCAAATATATTGGGGCCGGCTTCTGGTCTAACCGGATGCAGCTGAATACCAGTATTTTACATGGAGCGACTGCTTATTTCACCTCCACAACCCAGTTAGTATTGGGCAACATTAGTTGTTAGATTTTAGGGCCACTGACTATCTGTTCCGACCGGGACCAACAGCTGAACGAACTGAAATATAATAGGTGGTCACACGTCCACAGATCAACCTAGGCAAGTGTGGCTTAATCTGGAGATTGATCTGCTGCTGTGATTATGTAGCAACGGAGGTTACTTCTATTATATCAGACCCATACAATTTTTTTTTTTTTTTGGTGGGTGGGAAATCATCAAATAACCCCTCCCGCTCTTGGGCAGAGCGAAAGGGAGTGTCAGACTTCTACTGACTAAAAACCACCCATCTTCCTTCTTAGCCCTTCATGTCGAGGCCGCGGTATCCCTTGCGAACAACCCGCAGCCTCGACAGGGACAGGGGGAGACCCATACACTTCGTTCCGAAATGAGCCCAATTAACTCGTGAGTTTGTCACAGACGTAAAAATTTAAGTGTCTTTTAGTTCCTTTATATTAGTAACTCTATTGCAAACCATGCATACAATCATTATAATTTTATGACTGTCCTATGATCTCATGCTTTCTTGAATCGTTTCATTGTGTATGTCTCATCTATCATCGATGTGTGGTCCTGCACTATTATGCTGTACTAGGTGTTGCCAGCAGCGGCTTCGCCCGCTACAACTCGAAAATAATCAACTAGGCAATGATGAGAGCCGTTATCGCCCTTGACGATATTACTGACTAACTATACATGTTTTCTTTACCTAATATTGAAGCTGTCTTGGCTTTCGTGCGTTTTTTCACGGGTGACCACTGAAAATCAGCGCTGTGCTGTGGGTGCCCATAGCACAGCATCATGCTGAGTGGCAACCTAGTTGTCGCAGTCACGACGTGCAATTATTTTTATACTAACCCTGCTTTTTGTATTTTTTAATATCTGTTATGCGTTGTATGTGTATTTTTTTTTGGTTGTCTATTTGTATGCTCGTTATGTTTCTGCGACAAATAAATATTTTTTCTTTCTTTCTTTTCAAGTTCCATGCTTGACCTTGTCCTTCGTCAATAAACTATATAGCTGTCTATATATTATTATTCCGAGGGGAAATCATTTTACTTTGGGACCTGCTTTTATTACCCGCTTCTTTAGAGCGAGTGATTGCGGTCTCCCCTTCCTTTTGGGAGTAAAAATAATTACTTATTGTAGGACCGTTACTTACCTAAGTTAACAATGAAAAGATTTTGTGATTTCATAGCCAACTTGGCAAGGATATGGTGGGATAAGCTGGACTCTTTTGCAAAATATTGGCCTGACTACTATCGTACTAGATAGCGAAACATGGAGAAGGTGGGATAGGAGGCCTTCCCTTGCAGTGGGAAAAGATAGGCTTCCCAACTATGTTGGGGTCGGCTTCCAGTCTAACCGGATGCAGCTGAATACCAGTATTTTACATGGAGCGACTGCCTATCTGACCTCCACAACCCAGTTAATACTAGGTAATACGATACTCTTTGGTAAGACTGAATGCCAGAATTTCAGGTCACTGACTACCTGTAACGACTGCCAAAGATCTATATATGGCAGCCGGGACCAACAGCTTAACGTGCTTTCCGAGGCACGGAGGAAACTCGGTATGTCGGGTGGTCACCCATCCACAGACCGACCAGCACAGCTTTACCTAAAGATCGACCCGAGTGGCAGTTCTTAATTAACCACGAGCTCCTCTAAAGATAGGTTTATTATTATTGGCAATTTCAGTTACATCTGCTAGGCGAAGAAAAAGTTTTATAAGTTCGATTTCTACTTTTACCAATTCATAAAATTAATTAACGGGTTCAAAAAGTTTATTGTTACGAACTAATTCTGAATATTCTATTTCAAAAGTTATAAAACTGTATCAATTTGTTTCAAAAGTTATATTACCTAACCATAACTTGTGAACTTTGATGGTAACATTAGTAGAAATATTTTATTTCTTTTGCTTCTTTAAGAATGTTGTATTAATTTATCCCCAAAAAGTTTCATAATGTTACGCATTATCTATTTTATCAATTGTCTGGGGGAGACACCATTTCCTTATACAGCTCACCACTTCATAACTTCTCATCATCGCCATCACCCACATCCCGACTTCACTCAGTGCGGGATATATAGCCACTCTTTGATTGTGCCAAGCTCCATGCTTTTGTGCCAGCCTTATCCAAAAGCTTCCCGCAATGGCAACAATGTCGAGTATCGCCTGTCTGCCTAAATTCTAACCTAATATAATTTAGACATACAGTAGATAACGATGTGGTGTGCCACTCCTAACCGACTGTTGCGGTTTCACTACATTTACGTTTAGTACCTACTTTCTTGTTTTTGTTATCCTGCAACATAGTATTGAGAAATGAATTATATATTAAGCAGTGCGGCGTCCAGTTAGACTGGAAGCCGACCTCAATATAGTTGGGAAATATTCATAGTTGGCAGATGATGAAATTCCATCCCTTAACCGCTCAGTCGATTGGCATCTCGAAGGTACACCACTGTATATTTTTCGAGGGCATGTTAAGTGACGTCAGAAGCCCAAGGACGGCATAAAAACTCGACAATAGGTTAAGTACTAACCACACGATGCAGAAAGACCACAGTGTATCAAAGAAGACCGACATTCATCTGATCTCAGCTTATTGACTTTAACAGTTGTGCAATGTCAGAATTGTGGCCGGAAGATCCTGGATTATGATAGCCATGCCACAAAATCGCCCAAATGGGGAGATTTGGAAGAGCCTACACATCTCAGCGTTGGGTGGCCAAAGGTTCAAGAAGTAAAAGGAAAACGTATAAAACACAAGTATGTTAAAATCAATAGAGCTCATAGAAAGAAACGTGTGACACATAGTGTAGTAGTACTAGACGGTATGTCTCAGTTCAGTTATAACGCATAGTTTATACGACGGGTGGTCCGCCCCGGCCTAGATGTCTACATCGGTTGGCACATCACTAGCATTAGGTATCAGTGGAATCACCCTGTGAACTTTCTAACATTTTCATTTATTCGTTGACAATATCAACACCACTCTATTGGTAGATGCCTTCAAAATACAATTGTTGGGATTTAATAGCCCTTGAATAAATTTTTGAATACAAGGTAGTCGAAGAATGAAACTCCAACAACCACAACATTGTTGAGAAAAGCTAGGCAGATGATAATGAGTCGAAGAATGAAGAGAGGACATAAAAATAAAAAAACCGTTTCGAAATAAAACAATCAACGTCAATATTGTGAGGTTTTCTTTTAAAGGTGCGAACCAAAATTAAAATCAAACGTTTATAACCACATGTAAGTACTTGTCCGTTTGCCACACAAGTTTTTATGAAAACAGTATATTACCATGATAACGATATGTCTTAAATTAATATGACACTATTAAACACCTCTATAATTACGATTCAACTAAATCCCCATAAATGCGGTAAATGTCGTAGATTTACATGCACAAAAACTCAATTTATACTATTACATGAACACGAAGTTGACACGCATGTGCGCGGGCGCAACACAGTGGCGTTATGTACGATTGTATTATCTGTGGTTCTATGAATGCAACATCTCAACAGTCATGGATCAATGCATGCGTGACGGAGATTGTTACGCGTAGTGTTACAATTTCTTGATCTGACTACTGTAGTGCAGTTAGCTTATCAATTTCCTTTTTTTTTGTGTATTTTTTATATTATCTCTCTTTATTTTTTTTCTGTGTGCATTAGTCGTCTTATGCATCATTTATCCTTAATTTTTGACACTTTATACAAATCACATTTTTGGTAACTGCTTTCGGTGTCTTAAACTCAAGGTGTATTTTGAGATGTTGTATTCTGCTGCTGGGTAAGAAAACCAGTCCAGTGCCACAGCCTGAGACTCCTAAAGACCACTGAGTGGTTTTCGTCAGTAACAACAACGATTTTGTTATAACAGTTGAAAAAATGCTAGTCGTACCAGATGAAAGCTTTCACACCGACGCGATGCGGCAGTGGGGGCGTAAATATCTCACATATCCTTACGGGCACCCCGAGGCGAAGAAAATTCATAAAGATTCACAAACGCAAAAAAAGTATAATAACCGCAGAGTTTTGTCATAAAAATTGAAAAAAAAGTCTTTGAAACTCGTAACTGAACGAAGCTGTATTGAATACTCAATGACCTTTGGAGAAAAAACGCCCATGGTGGCTTTAATTTGACCTGTCCCAACATACGACACGAACGCATCACGCATCGAACCTATAAAGATTTATGGCATCAATAACAATTTGGATTTTAATGCCACAGTCCATTATAATGGCTATAAAAAGATAAATCATTGGTACATAAGAGTACATACTGAGCAGAATATCTTTTATGAGCCCCGGGATGTGGAGAAAGTGTTGTATATGAGGTTACGACTCACGATCCTTCGACCTCTAATAAATGTAGGAGTGATCTATGTCTCTGACATGTGCGTACCTACATAAGTATGAAGTTAAAAAGTAACTTAGAGATGAAAAGATAATAGGGATGTTTCCTCACTTAAAAAAAATATGATCAGAATCATATTTATCATATTCGATAATACTATATTATATAGTATTATCGAATATAGTCCGTCACTTACATTATAAATATAATCGAAAAATATTGGATATGACGTGTTTTTTGTTTTATCAAATTAATTAAAAATTTACAAAGACAAAACGCGTGAAAGAGTTGGGGCTTGTGACGTCACTTTCCGGTAAAAATGTACTGTAATGTGACATCACATGAGTTTTCGAAGCGCTGCTTCGTCTTCGTTTTTTAGTTTCGTGAAAAAAGACAAAAATACGTTTCCAATATTTTTTGGAAATTTATCTGACGGATTAATTAGATTTTTTTGTCAAGTACACTAATAATTGCTGCGTCATCAGGTGAGCTGGGGCAGCTTACTTCGATGATCATGGAAAGGACCGTCGAAGAATGAGGAACATTTCGTGAGGAAAGTTTTAAGTATGAGTGTGGGTAGGTAAGTACGAGTATAAGAGTAGAGGAAAAGCAAAGAAACGATGGATGGGCTGTGTATGTGTAATGTGCGAAATCATGATATGACAAGAAAAGAGGTGTCTCATGAGATGACGTATAACAGAGAAGTATAACTAAGATGAAGACACGCTGCGCCGACCTCAAATAAAGTGGGATAGGAGCAAGATAAAAAAAATGGAAAGAACCGTTCCATCAAACCAAAATCGAGTCGCAAACTCATCTCTGCAAAAACAAAAATCTATAATTTAGGTTTGTAAGTGGTATTTTTGATAAATTGTAATCAGAATGCTATTCAAAATAGAGGAATTGCCCTTCTAGTATAGATTTACAAGATGATCTTTCAAAAGAACTTCAAGTTGCTAACTTGCTACTGATACTCGTAGTTTTGGATTGATAAAATTACTTTCACTATACCAAGAAGAATAAACGCTTTAAACGCTTAGTATGGGAAATCAAAAGTTATTTAAAGCAATAAGTTAGTCGTTGTTAAAAGACTAAAGTTTGCTTCTATCATTTCCTTTGGCATAATTATCAACAAATCCTTTTTTACGACACTAACATTTGGGAAAAGGGTGACCAATTTAGAAGCTTTCTTAGTCAACTTCAAATCGTTTCGTGTTTCAAAGCAATTAAACACTTCCTTCCATTGGGACTATTAAACCTTAATAATGGTTTTCATGTCTATAAAACAAACAAAGATGGAAATAAATAATAATAATAAAATACTAATAAACATCATCTGCCTAGCCTTTTCCCAACTATGTTGGAACCTGCTTCTAGTATAACCGGATGCAGCTGAATACCAGTATGCATTTATACTGATGGATCGCCTGCCAATCTTTTGTTTTTTTGAAGTTTGGGAAATCATCATAAGACTCCTCCTGCTCTGGACGGAGCGGAAGAAAGTGTCAGACTTCTTCTGACTAAAAACCACCCATGTTCTTTCTTAGCCCTAACCATAACCTGCACCCCCGGCAGGCGTCGGCCCTTGCAGAGCCCTGCAATGTTGTTGTCATCTCTTTGAGGCGCGCGTGGAACACGAACGCGCCGTCGACACGTCCCGTCGTCGTCGTAAGACAGACGGACGGCGAGCTAGCTCATTACTCACCGTCCACAGGCCCGCACCTGCCTATCTGGTTAACAAAGGCTTATCTTTTACAATATTAGTGTGAAATTTGAAAAAAGTGAAAACAGCACACTTCAAGATAACAATCAAAACAAAATCTTCAAATAAATCAATAGCTAATAAGTAGTGTCCGAATTCGTGTCAAATTCCTGCATAATGTCAACCAAATATAGCGAAGAAACTGGAAGGTGAACAAAAGAAACCCATTATTTATTCGTCAATTTTAATAAAAATTAACATAATTTTCTAAAAATAATTTATGTAATGTTTTATTGTTTACCTTGTAGTATTATAATGTTGTGTGTGTGGTATTATTTTTATATGGTAAGAGCGTGTCGGAACAGGTAGTTAGTGGCCCGATTAGGCATTTTAAGAATTAGGCGTTTATCGACTAAGCCAAACCTGACAACCGGTCTTACCGAGGGTTAATTACGTAAGGCGTTTAGACCCCCCCCCCCCTCTAATCGCCTCGGGAGGGCGTCGAGCCGAATCTCGAATATGATTTTAAAAAATCGTTTAAAAATCACCGAGCGCTTCTTAATCAGTGTTATCCTAATCGAAAATATATATAAGGAGAAAAATTAGTAAAAAAAGATACAGCTTGGGTCTAAATAAAAGAGATAATGTGGACTCGGCACAAGGGCTAAGAAGGAACATGGGTGGTTTTTAGTCAGTAGGTGTCTGACACTCCCTTTCGCTCTGCCCAAAAAGGTTAGTGCTTGCCAAGGTCGGTCTACGGATGGGTGATCATCATTATATCCTGAGCTCTCCCTGCTTTGGAAGCATGATAAGCCGTTGCTCCCGGCTGTTTTTCTAGATACTTGACAGTCTTTACAGGTTGTCAGGTAGGCCCGAAAGTCTGACAACCAGTCCTACTACGTGGAACCGTATGACCCAGTACTTACTGATTGTGGATGTCAGATAAGCAGTTACATGTAAATAGAACCGGTCAGACTGGAAGCCGAACCCAATAAAGTTGGGAAAACGCTAGGCAGATAATGATCGATGTAGGAAAATTGTTGCTGATTGAGACATCCCAAGAAACCTCTCGATCTCTAAACAGTATACTGTTCCGTGCTCACAATATTGCTACAGTAGGTACTCAATGCTGCTATGAATGGAAGATTGAATACCGATTACTATATCATACAAATCTATCTTGTCATGATGATTGATCGTCTTTTGTTGGAGCAGGACTTCTGTCATTGTGTTTAAGACTTCGTGGGGATTATTTATTTGCAATCGTTTCGCTATTAGTACTTAGAGATTACTGTCGATAAAACTGTCTTATTATCCACTATGGGGATTTATTGGTGACTAGGTTTTGCATGAGGTCATGGGTTCCATTCCCAAGTTGGGCAAAATGTCATTGGGTTATTCTACCAGAGATTTCTCTTTGGTAACCACGGCGTCTGGATTTCTTGGCAATAGGTTCGCCCCCTATTCCATGGCAATTAAACATAACTTGCAAAATGTACCCGATTGTACCTAACACCTCTGCCTAACCCTTCGATCATAACCGGCATGATGTTATATATGATTTGCCCGTGATTTCACCCGTGTGTGGGTAAGAAATTATTACACGAAACGGTAGTACGGTATAAAAAGTTTCCAAATTATATTTTAACCTTGCACATGGTCTTGCTGAAAGCCAGATTTGATCAAAATCCTTTCAGCAGTTCCACCGTCAATGCATGAAAAGTTACCTAACATACAGACAAACTTAATACTGGAATATATTAATTATTTGCTTAATCAATATACTTCAAAAAGGTGGAGCCTCATTAATTTTCATATTTACTTTAATTGAATACTGTTTGATATCATGGCTATGAATCTGTTCATCATTCTTTAATGTTTTATAAAAAAGTTTTTTGGAAACCATACTTTATTGCTTATTTTCCGTATTGTAATACGCTAAAGCTTCAATTAAAACACTACGTAAAATTCCTCGTCTTTCAGCATTAATCCGTAGAAAACAATGATTCGAGATAAAATAATAAAATTTTAAGCATTTAATACACAATAAATATTATTATCAATACATCTTAATTTATTCAGGCGATTAACATTTTTTTGTTGACCCGTCAATGATTATTATACAGTTGATTAATTCTTCGCCTTTGTCCATAACAATATACAGAGATAATGAATCTTTAGTGAGTAGATATGCAAAAAATTTAGGTCATTTTTTTCTTAAAAATATTTTGTAGAAAAGGCAGAACAGTTCAATACTGTCTAGTGTTAGTTGGTTATCATATTATCACGTATAGCCAGGTTGGCCGCAGCAAAGAAAACTTGCTCATTGATGCGTCTGCCCTTTTTTTTTGGGGGGGTGGTGAGCGAAAGGGAGTGACAGACTTCTACTGACTAAAAACCACCAATGTTCTTTCTTAGCCCTTTATGTCGAGGCCGCGGTATCTCTTGCGAACAACCCGCAGTCCCGACGGGATGCATCTGCCCTGAAGTCGAAATGTGGCGCTCGCTGTTTCATAAACGATGCGATATTGTTTGTTAATAAATTGCAGGTCTCATGGCCATTAATTCCATAAACGGAAATATAACTGGCAGCTCGACCTCTTCAATGGTGTACGAACTCCCAAATTCAAAACTGATTTTCAATTGTTAGACTTATTCCTTTCCTCTTGACTTTTTGAGAACGACCCCTTTTTATAAGCCTTTATTTAATTAACTTGTGGTGTTAGTTAGTGTGTATGTTAGTTTTCTAAACAATTGTATCGACTTCAGAATTGACGAAATAAATATACACAATCATGTTATTACACATTAAAACAAGATACTAAGCCATGGTTTACCAAGCAACTTGTAAAACGTATATCAAAATATTAGCCACGGTTTAAATAATTAACGAGACAGTATTTATCTCAGACTCGCACCGAGAAAATGAATGGTGGAAGATATTTCACACATGTTTATAAATCCAGAGATATGGGAATAATACTTCAAGTGCTAAGTACCTGGGCGCTTAGTGGGTGAGAGTGTGTTGTCTTTTAATTGAAACTTGAAAAGGTGGTATAAGAGCAGCATAAAAATGTGAGTGAATACCGAGATTCGGATGATAAGGGCGTATGCAGCAAGCCCTTGTGACTTGTTGAATTTTCCCAAAATTGCTAAAACAATGATAAATTGTTGTAAGTCATTGTGATGAAATCATCATAATCCTAATCATATTATAGCATGTTAAGCGGTTGGTCTCGGCTATCACTTGTAGATCTTTGGCATTCGTTACAGGCAGTCAGTGGCCCGAAAGGTTAACAACCAGTCTTATCAAAGGGTACTCAGTACTAACTGGGTTGTGGAGGTCAGATAGGGAGCCGTTCCATATAAACTATTGATATTCAGCTTTCTCCGGTTAGACTGGAAGCCGATCTCAACATAGTTTGGAAAAAGTTAGGCAGATGATGATTGTGATGAAATCATATGAATTTTTGACATTGACAATAAAGTATGCCTTACAAAGATGGGTAAAGAGAAAGAAGAAAGGATCATATTATAGAGGCTATGAAAAAAAAACACCGTCCCTGAAATTGACTGAATATTGCCATATCATATCATGTAGTTTTTAAAAAGTTTATCATATTTAAATAACTATGTTCAACAGTGTACCTATGTCACGACAGACGGGTTATGGTCAGTTCAAAAGACAGGTTTAAAGCAAGGGTGATTTTACTGATAACAAATGGGAAATGGGCCTTCAACCTGTCACCGTCTAATTAAATTATGAATATGTATTTGGATTCAAATAGGCTGTGCATCGTAGTGTTGAGAGCATAAGTGGGTAATTTATGATAATTAATGAAAATGAATTTACAATTATAATACTAGAAGTTGATAATGAATACAAAAACGGAGATGCTGCTGATTGTATCAATGACTCACTTGACGTTTTAGATGCATTTGATACTTTCATTGAGCCAGAAGATGCTATGTCAATCAAAGTTTGTGAAGCTAATCATAGTATTGAAAAACTAGCAATCATATTCATAATTTTGCATCAAGTGAAATTTCTCCTCGCTAAATGTGAACTTTGATAGACGTTAAGAGGAAACCAGTCACAAATTGAAATATTATGTATTGTTCCTTAAGATATCATCTTCGACCAGACAAGATGAATGTTGTAACATGCACTGACGCATACCGATTAGAGCCGAAACATCCCGAGATAAAGCGATCCCACACGATGACCTTACACACATTTCATTCATCATCTCCGCACGAAGTTAATTCAGTCAGCTCAATCGGTTCGAAAATTTGGTATGTATGTAGGCAGACTTTCTCCGGGTGAAATGGGTGTGAAGAGAGGGGGACGCGACCTTGTTAGAGGGAGGTTGGCTTGGCACCTGCACAGTATCCACTTGTCACTCTCCCACCGCCGCGTGCGCACCGCCGCGTTCGAATAACCACGCGACTCTCGCGCACGTGCGCTTTACTTTTACAACTTTTTTTTTTTCGGAAAAAAATCTGTGGAACGTTTTTGTGTGCGAACTGTGTTGTGATTGGAACATTGCTTGACTTTTCGTTTGCTGTTTGCCGGTTTTGTGTTTCGAAGACTACGGTATGTTTGTTGATGATATTATTAATTATTTTATAGTTACAGCAATTATTAAATGGGATAGGCAGTGGTCTCGTCCTGTGATTCCTCATTAATTTCAATGTGTAACTGCACGTTACCTCAGAAGTGGACCTGGGATTTTCGAGTCATCCTCTACAGTTGCCCTTGCAGCTTTGGAATGTGGGGTTATATTATTACTAAAACTCTGTGAACTCTGGGACATTACGAAGATTACATCTCTAAAGAAATCTGAAGATAATGCAAAATTAGCATCATTCTATTGTTATACCTTGTCGCATATTATGCATATCAGTTGGCATACCACGGAACACAAGTCAAAATATTCATGAGTTAGAACTTTAATGAGCTATTAATTAAAGTTCGGCGTATGGAGACCCATGAACAATATTTTATACCTGTTAAACTTTACGCCATTCGACAACACCTTTGTCATGGGCATTCTTAGGTAATTCTGTAGATACTATAAATATAGGAATCTTACTCGTAATTACCTGTTAAATTATGTAATAATTAGTTTTATGGCAAACCACCGCAATCATTTATAATTTTACTTTTAGGAAAAGATAACTTAAACCAATTTATTATGAAACCTTGAGAGCAAGTTAATTAGCTAATGAATTAGACCCATTTTTACCTAATATTTTAATAAATGTCATTAACTTGTTAACCCTTGTATCATCTAATCTTGCTGATAGAGCGAAAAACGATACAAGAACAAAAAAAAATGTAGGTCAAGAAAGGTTCAATTTGCAGGTAGTTACTTACACGGAAACTGGTTATATTGGGAAATTGAACCTCAGTAATTACGTGGAAAAATATTCATCTTATTATACATTTATCAGAAAAAGACGCTAGGGCACATCAAACTACCGTAAACTGTCAAAATATCCAATTAAACTTGAATCTATTGATTTAGCGATAAAGTTAAAAATCTATTCAAAAAATTTTACAAATTTTAGTAGCTTGATGTGTGTGTGAAACAAAAGTTGCAATCACGTGAAATCCCGACTTTTCTTAGAATTTTCTCATGTCACGACTTGTAAATTGCTCTCATCTTGAAAAGGAAATTCGTTCGTCCGCTTACTAAAGATGACATCCGTCATAGAGGTTGTTTGTTGACCTAGTTTTTATCAATTTCCACATGTTTCGTAATAAGAAGATCTTTACAAAATTATCGTGTCATGCAGTTTGTATTGTAGTTCCTGTTAAGCAGTTTTAGTTTAGGGTTTTAAGCTTATTATTACAAAATTAGGTAACTGAAATTAATGATGTAGGTATACTTGATTACCTTCTCAGACCAGTTTGCAAAATATAAGAAAAGAAAATGACAGTATTACAGCAAACGAATAAAAGATTATTATTCAGAACAATCGAAGGCAAACAAAACTTGGTATTGACAATGAAAACTTTGGTAGATTACCTACTCAAGTACAGATATAGATTTCCAAGAGAAGAGGAAGATATTAAGAATAAGTATTACAATTACAAACTACTATCGGAAACTTGACATTGACGAAGAAAACTTCGCTCTATGATACTGTTACGATAACTATACAAATTTTATTATCTTAGTCGGATACGAAGACATAGAACTATTTATAATTAGTTTTTATTAGACTAATATTCATATTAGAAATGAAAATCAAATGAAATAAAACGTTTACAATAATCTAACTATTGTTTTTTAACGTGGTTTTGTTATCTGAAATGAAAATTCTGTTATACATGCTGTGGTCTCCTATAAGTGTGATACACCTATTGGAAATGTTATAATCGCAGACAAACTTGTACTAGTTTAGTGCGACATTGTAGAAGTTTAGACCTTATCCGAAGAGTTGATTGTAGACACATCTATTCAAGTATCTACCTATTCAAAATGGGACAACAGTTTTCTGAAAGAAAAGCAGATATTAATAAAAGAAACAAAGGCAAAGGAAATAAAACACAATCGCAGACTATCTTGTTCTGTGAACTTTAGTACTCTAGTGTCAAACTGTTGACTTCGATGGAAAAGTTCACTCAACTTCGTTTTCCAAAAGAAAAGCAAAAAATAATAATAGAAACAAAGCCAAAGGAAATAAAACATAGTGTTACGACAAACTAGAGCTAGTCTGGTACGGAACTGCAGTATTTGGAGCGGATCGACAATGTGGGCCGGTCAGGTGCCCGCCCTCTGACGGAACACTCATACTATGGCATATGTTGCGGTGAAAGAAAACTTTTACGTCTTTGGGTAATGTGTAAGGTTACCTTCTGTGGTGTAGTTATTGAAGTAGTCCAACATTAGACGCTGAACGGATAGTAGACAGGGTAAGGTGTTGCATTGGAAATTCACAACGGATCATATGATATGAGCGTAGGCTGGTCATGAGCCAGTCAGATTCACGACTTGGTCAGGATAGCAGTAAGAATTAAATAAGAGAGACCACAAGAGGTACGAAGAAAAGAGAAAGAGAGAGGGAGGGTGTAATTTTACGTGAATTACAGACGATTTTTAAGGATTACACCAAAAATTTGGCCCGGAAATCCCGATATATGCAAACGTTGTTAGAGAAAAACATTAAAATTTGTAATGGATTCCCCTAACATTGGGGTGAAGGTTACGTAAGTTAGAGGGAATGTGGAATAACATTGGTTTAATTATGTACTTAAATAATAAACTGTACTACATTATGTTTAAGAAATATGATTTGTGATTCACCAAGAAACAAATCAAAAGCTTATATCCAAATGTAGGTCAAAGCAAAAAACAACAGTTTTAAAAACCTCTACAAATACCAAATACAGAAACAATTAATTTAAACAAACCGTATTAGGAATTTAGGAGCCATCCAATCGCGTTATTTATTGATACACCCGTCAACGGTACACCACGTTCCGTTCCGCGCTTACGCTTCGCGTAAACTCAGTCTCGTGGCACGCGACCTTGGCATTGACCACTACAGCGTTTACTCCAAAAAGTCTTGAGTCATTGGGTCGCCTTTTGTTTAGAATTCTATGGTTCACCAATTTTGGAAGATTTTGTAACTGTCAAGGCGTTGTTTTTGTCTGGAGAATCCAGTGTTCAGTTACTGATTATCGATGTTTAAAAATTATGACGATGAAGTGTGCAAAATCGCTTATTTTCTAAAGGATTAAATAGTTACTGCTCTATCAATACAATTTTACGGCAAGTTTTACTGGTGTACTATGTTTTGTAATTCTTTAAGCAGGTAATCTGAGCCCACTGGTATCAAATATCACTCTACAATGAACCTTTCAGGTCAATCATTTCCATTGCTTTAACCAGTCAGAAATCATCATCTGTCTAGCCTTTTTCCCAAACCAGTATTTTATATGAAGCGACTACCCATCTGGTCTTCACAACCCAGTAACTGGGTAGGTAACGCGATAATCCTGGGTAAGACTGGATGACCAGAAATAATGAAGCAAAATATTAAGAAACCTTCTATAACAGCTAAAAAGAGACGAGTTTTCTTCAAACACCACACTGTATTTTCATCAGACTTTCCATTTAAATAAAGCTTTAATTTATGTTAAGATTATTAAAATATATGAGAGATTCTTTATCCTTTTTATCCAACATGGAAAATGCTAGCTCGTTCATATTTTCCCCTTTTCAGTATCCAACAAAAATAATGAGGTTCTTTTTACGAAATTATGTGCGCAATTTAGGAATGGTGTTTCTTTCTAACGAAGTTTGGTACCTTCGCCTTTTGCTTGAATATTTACTAAATATTTTTTTAAGCGGTTTAATTAAGCTCTTGAAAGATGAAAATAAATTTGTTAAGTAATAAAATTCAGGTGTTCAGCTTAAGGTGAAATGTTTCTCTTAGAGTACCTAACTAAACGTTTTTCAGGAAGATTATTTTACGAATGTGTTCTTTTCTAGTTTTTTGTCAGTCAACGTGGGAATAGTCCACAAATGAACCTTTTGGAATTGATCAAGAAAAGTTATACAAACGATAAATTCATTTCCAAGAGTCTATTACATACGAAAGTTTTTACTTTCCAAAAAGAAAATACTAAGTGCCTTATTGCAAATACATACCTATCTATATAAAATATTTTACTATAAAAATCCATTAGCTTAACCCAACAAACATTTAGTTGAAAAGCTCTTTACTAACTTAAAATACGTAATCAAATAAGCGACCTCACAATTTCACCGCGAATATCACGGTCAATTTCACAAGTTCAATCGGTTCATTCATTCATTGAACATTTTACCACAGCAGCGTTCATTCAATCATTCAATCGATTACGCGCAGTAATTGTGACGAATCTCTTTACTCCAGTTCTGCATGTTAGCGAATTTATATAGTGGAGTGGTTTAATTGAATCATACTGATTCTATGACTGGCAGTTCGATACCTGGCAAAAGTAGTTAGTGTGTTATGTGCTAACTTTTATGAGATTTACTTTATTTCTATCAGCATTCTCCTGCCCTTTTTTTTTTGGGGGGGGGTGGGAAATCATCAACTAACCCCTCCCGTCTTGGGCAGAGCGAAAGGGAGTGTCAGACTTCTACTGACTAAAAACCACCCATGTTCCTTCTTAGCCCTTCATGTCGAGGCCGCGGTATCTCTTGCGAACAACCCGCAGCCGCAGCGCTTTGGTCATCAACTGGCCGTAAAACCGCTACTGAAAAGTTCCTGTTGTACGTTATGCCCGACCTGGGAAGTCCTTGTTATACATAATATAAAGTAATACGTTTATTTGTAGGTTTTGTAGGTTGAGGAGCTCGTGGCTTAATAAGAACTGCCACTCGGGTCGATCTTTAGGTAAAACTGTGCTTGCTAGGTCGGTCTGTGGATGGGTGACCGCCCGACATACCGAGTTTCCTCCGTACCTCAGAATGCACGTTAAGCTGTTGGTCCCGGCTGCCATATATAGATCTTTGGCTGTCGTTACAGGTAAACAGTGACCTGAAATTCTGACATCCAGTCTTACCAAAGAGTATCGTATTACCTAGTATTAACTGAATTTTGGAGAACAGATAGGCAGTTGCTCCATGTAAAATACTGGTATTCAGCTGCATCCGGTTAGACTGGAAGCCGACCCCAACATAATTGGGAAAAGGCTAGGCAGATGATGATGACGTTTATTTGTAGAAACCTCCTGTGTGAAGAATACAATGTAGGTTTCGATTTGGTTGGAGTATTATAGCATCTAGTACCCACGTACCCATTTTCATTTAATAACTTACTTAGGAGAGTAAATTACTACTTACCCGTAGTAACTATACGCATTTCATTACGTTCTTAATCACTTTAAAGACATTCACAAAGCATTCACAGCTTCATGCTTCATCCACATACAATCGACGAGTTAGTCAAACAATGGGATATTAAACTCTGCCTTTATATAGAGAAAGTTGTTTTCAAAATGTCGGCTGAAAGTGTTCGTGAAAAATATATTAAAACGAGTCGTGAAGTGAAGGGAAGGGTTAAGACCATTGCCTTTTAATCTGATTGAATTAATAACGAAATTTAAGTTGGGTTTTATTAATTTTCGGAAATTGAATGAGTAACTACTTTGATTTTTTTATGGATTAGGCACAATTTCGGATTCTTAATAAGTATGAATGACCTCGTATTTTCTTTACCACTTGTGACAAAAATTGCAAGTAAATGAAAACTCCTCTATGGTTGAAAATTTGCAACTTACTGTCACTAATGTAAATATAACTTAGTTACGACCATTGCTATAGGCTATCAAAAACTTAAATAGTAAAACGACAGTCAACAGGATGAATCGAAACTATTTGACTTTCTTTATAAAATCCTCGCTGTAGTTGATATTTTATGCGAATGACACTTTTTCGTAAGTTTTTTACCGTTGTATGACATGCAAATGACATTTTAACTTGATTTGGTAAAGCAACAACGAAGTCGATTATACCATTTTTTTATTTTTTGGAGTGTGGGAAATCATCAAATGACTCCTCCCGCTCTGGGCAGAGCGGTAGGAGTGTCAGACTTCTATTAACTAAAAACCACCCATGTTCCTTCTTAGCCCTTTGTATCGGGGCCGCGGTATCTCTTTCAAACAACCCGCAGCCCCGACGTCAGTCGACCATACCTAAAATTGATTAGATTTGGTTGGATGATACCTAAGTTATAACAAGGTAGAGAATCGTTGAGTACTTCTGCAAACTATAATGTGATTGACTGACTTTGCTAAAAGCAATCTTCTGATTCGATAGATCGTGGTTAACTAAGGGATCAGTTTAACGAGCTTAGGGACTTCTGACGGTCTAGCTAGCGTATGGTGTAATGTATCTTTCTTAGTAAAATTACATAGTAGTAGTACACCCATTTTTTTTCAGTTATGTTCAAGGGCCATGTAATAAGGGGGCAAGCCTACTCTCTTATTAAACTAGTTTTAACTACCAGAAATATGATATTTGAAAATTAAGCAAATTAAATCTGAATATTCCATCTCAATTTCTATTAGAATTTCCTCTGTTTTTTTTTCTCTCAATTTTTTTATTTTGGTTTTCTTTTTGATTTTCTCACTATATTTTTTTTCTCTTCTATTATTCTTAGTAAAATTATAAAACGAAATATCTGTAACATTTGGATTCTGAAATATTACTCTACTAAAATTCCAACAAGGCTTTGATCTACTCTTGGACACCATCTCAAAATGTAATCTCTAAATTCAAATTCTTACAAGCCTTAATGAATAATTCCATTAGGTAACATAATTTAAAACATTTTTATCAGCTTAATTGGACCGCATCCTCGACAATTACAACTTAAACCGCTGTTTTAACTTAGTTTATCTGAAACCCGATCAAAACTAAACGAAACTTAACACTACTTAACAGAGATAATTACAATAAGGCACAGGTTCTCTAATTAAGTAAACAGGAAACGTCTCGTGCGTCGGTATTCGTTTAATCACAGTTTAACAGTAACGTTAATGGGTGAAACTCATCTCCGCAGTGACCGACCCATCTGTTTTTGTTTAGTTAGTCTTACTGCGTCCGCACTTTCCCCGTTTAGATACCGATTTATAGGATACGATTTAAGTTGAGTGAGTATGATAAATATCGTTTGAAAATCTTTGACTTGACAGTTGTTACTGGTGGTTGACCCGAAAGTCGAACAATCAATTTTACCTTTTTTTTTTTTTTGGCGTAGTGGACAATCATCAAATAACCCCTCCCGCTCTTGGGCAGAGCGAGAGGGAGTGTCAGACTTTTACTGACTAAAAACCACCCATGTTCCTTCTCAGCCCTTCATGTCGAGGCCGCGGTATCTCTTGCGAACAACCCGTAGCCCCGATGGGGATCAATTTTACCAAGTGGTATCATTATTACTCAATCCTAATTGGGTTGTGAAGGTCAGTTAAGCAGTCGCTCAATGTAAAATACTGGTATTCAGCTGCATCCGGTTAGAAGCAGACCCGAACATAGTTGGAAAATTTGAATTGATTAAATTATGTACGAGAAAAATATTAGGAAGATGCTTTATTGAAATATTTTGGGTGAATGATATTTCAGCTGGCCGGTTATGAGCATAATTATCTGATATCTTGTCCAGCATAGTTTCAATTATCCTCTGTTTCGATCAAAGACTTAACTTCTTAGAGGTATTTTTATAGAATCGTCTGTTTTTGTTTAGGCTTACTGCGGCCGCAGTGTCAATATAGGTTACTATGATAGTTGTCGTATTTTAAATGTTAAATTTTGTGGCTAACGTAGTAAACATATAATCTCTTCTGATGGTGTTAAAAACTCTACAAGATTAATAGAAAAACATTGTTTGTGAAATAAGTAATCCTGACGATCCATTTGTTTTTGTTTAATCTGTCTTCGTATCTTACCTACCAGACTTTCTCGTGTAAATACAGATTTAAGTTGACAGTAAACATATCGACCGAGTCGTGATCTTTGAGTGTAGGTGTAGTGTCACGATTTTGATTGGACGATATTTTAGTTGGTTGGCCAATTAGCTTTATTTCCTTTTATACTATTTTCAGCCGAAATTCGATATAAAACTTCTTGCGTAGAGTACGCAAGAAGTTTCCTCACCGACACATAATTTATTCTTCACATTTTTGAGGCACAGCGAAATACGTAAAAACATTAACTATCCAATGTAATAACTAGGTATGAACCCCACTTCACATGGCACCCGTTATTAGCTGCTGTACCAAAAGCTTTTTTGACAAAACTCTTGCATACAAATTAAGCCATTTACGTTTGACGTGGGTCGTGCAGGGAGCTATTAGATTTATTTTTAACATTTTTACCTTATGCCATAGAGTATATTTATTTTCAGAACATTCACAGCTGGCCATAGGCTTTCCTGAAAAGTCTTCACATAGAACAGCCCAGAGCAGATGATAATGTTGTCATTTGACACTACAATTTGTTAATAAAAGAGAGCTTATTGTTGAGTAACGCTTGTTTATTTGTTAACTATGATGTAGGGGATAATCCTCGGAATTATTGACAAGACTCCTAAAATTCTTGCACTTATGAGAAACTAGGTGGACCGATTACCTGGTGAAGGTTGCGAGGGGACCCGCTGGATGCGAGACGCACGGGACCGGTCAATGTTGCGACACCTGGGGGAGGGCTATGCCCGCAGCAGTGGACGTCATTTGGCTGAATTGATGATGATGAGAAACTACATAATCCCCGAGTAACACAGGCTCTATTACAGTGTTCCTTTGAGTTTATTGATGAACATTATGACTACTCGCAGTCGTGAGTTAGAATCTATTTAAAAGCTAGCATTTGAAAAACACATTACTACACACACTATTACTTATTATAATTCAGTAAACTGACCTCTAAATCACAGAGCTGTGTCGACTTTTTAAATGACCTCCATCTTTATATTCAATTCAACCAAACTTTCTCTAGTTACGGACTGATTAATTGAATTCAATTTATTTGAATTTTATTTCGTCGTTATCTTAAGGGCTAAGGTTTCCTGTACGTTCGTGTTGTGTCGAGTAATCGAATAATTACATCGATTATCCGTGAACTTAGAGATGTTTTTTATCGATTAGAGTCGGGTGGGTGGTTTGTCATGTAATTTTGATAAATGAAAGAGTTTTTTATTGATATTTTAATCTGATAGATTGTTATTTATTTGATTTTTAATTTAGTAGTCGCACAGGCGATTGCTGGGCATAAAGCACTGGGTTCGATTGGTCGGGCTAACTATTTTTAGGTTTTTAAGATCATGCCTGTAACCCCCAGCCACATCACTATACCACCGAGGTAGTGATTATTATTCATTATGCATAATGCTCAAAATGGTAAACATATCTGACAATTCTTTGCAACGTTGGCAACTATCAGAATAACCCTCTCAATATGGCCGCCTTTTATGTCCCTAGCACTAAAAATTCAAACCGAACAAAAAGCTCTTCATTCCACCTGTTATATCATTCCACGAACCCCTAACGAATCCAACTAATAGAGAAACTAGTAAAAGTTTCATCTTCATAGATAATGGGAACGTACATACAAACTTTTTGCTGCCGTGGGAAGACCGTTTTAAATTAATTTCTATTTAATGTTGGGAGCCAACTAGTATTATATTTGTTGGTTGTAAAATGGAAAGTAGTGTAGCAACTATTTAGTTTATTGATCTACTAAGCAATTAAGTTATTTTTTATTGCTTAACGCTCGATTTCCTTGTGATAAGTGATGGTTTTCAAACCTTGTTTTTATACCTAGTGGTTAGTGATAGTGGTGTAACGCGAATAGAATAAATAAGGAATGAGTAGAGAGGAAGTCTGAAAGTGAAGCTGGGGGCTGAAAAGTTGTTTGGTATTCGGTTATCGTAGTATGGATATGTGATGCGGAGAAATGAGGAAAACGTGGAGTGTGAATGTATACGGCTAAGAAAGATGACCGATCAAAGAAAGGATGGATGGACTGTATAAAGGATGATATGGCTAGAAAGGAGTTGACTCGTGAGATGACGAGTAATAGAGAAGTGTAGAAGAAGAAGACATGCTGCGCCGACCCAAAATAAATTGGGATAATGGCAGGAGAATGACGAGTGCAATTGACTTCTTGTTAGGATGGAACGTACAGTCAGCAGCACCAATATGTATACACTTTAGAAGCAATTATCGCCTACTCTAATGATTTCACTTTCATGTTATGTAACGGAACTAATATTTTGGAACCATATCATCATAAAGTAGGTCATATTTCAAAGATACAATCGTATTTCACCAGAAATTCGCGTTTGAACTTGGAAAAGTGTATACATATTATTATTGCTCGTGACTGTACACCGTTGTAAAAGGGTTAATTGGATATCGCCAATTCATACTTGTGTCCGCTTGTTTATAATTGTACTTTTGTCACTCTGGTAGAACATAATAGACGTTATAAATTGATTAATCAAACGTTTATCTCTTAACAATTCAAAACATTTTACCGTGATTGCCCTTTGTTGTAGACTTTTCAGTATATTTACCGGGACCAGATTTTGGTGTTTATTTTCAGCATTACCTTCTTATTTTTGTAGATCCTTACTTGCTAACAGGTTGATTGACCTTATTGTATTTAAAACATGTGTACAAATTGAATATTCATAAGACACTGACTATGTAATATCTACACCTGTGTTTTTTTGCGCATGTGGGTTGAATGGAAAAGGATTTCAGGATGGAATTTTGCGTCACTTTGAGGCAAAAAAATTACGGGACAAGTTGTTCCCAGGAGCAATTTAAAGCACAAAAAATACAGGACAAGTAGTACCTATGGGCACATAAGCTGTACCAAACGAACAGCTCATTTGGTTAGCAATTTTTTTTTTTTTAATTGAACACTAGGAATTTCTTCTGTATCGTAGGCGCGTTTACATGCACTTAAACTTACATTTACACAACACACACCCAGACCCGAAACAACTATCTGTCTGTAGGCCATACAAATATTTGTTCCGTGCGGGGATCGAACCCGCGACACGCAGCGCAGCAGTCCAATCTCTCAGCCACTGCAACCGTGCCGTCAATTAATGTAGCTTTAGTTTACATAATTTACCAAACAGCTTCGTACTCATAAACTAATTTCAAATAACATGACTAAGTAATTTCGAACGCCCCAGGCGATCAATAAGTGACTACATTTAAAAACTATTCATTATCATCCAACGTGCCGACGAGTAGATAATTATTTTTATGTGCTAGTAAAACAATAATATATGAGGTGTTGTTAAGACTACCTCTTAATATTTAGCAATACATTTTTGGCAAAGATTTATGCAATAATTTTACTTTGAAAATAAAAGGAGGCTTCCAAATCAGGTAACATAACGAGGTCCGCTAGAGCTTTTGTAAGTTTGGGCAAACGGGCCCTAACACTAACCAAGTTTGAAACGTCATTCTGTCTTTGTCATCTTCAAACAATTGACTGAAATAGAAAGATGTTTTAATTATTCAGATGCTCTAACTACATTTTTACTGCTTTATGCTGTAATCGAGGCAAAGCTCCCCGAACGGATGGCCGAAAACTTCTGGCGAGGCGTCCGCGAACGTGGCGTTTTGTTGAAAGGCCTCCCACAAGTTGGACCGATCACCTGGTGAAGGTTTCGGGGATCCACTGTGGCGAAACTTAGGATAAGTCTATGTCCAACAGTGGACGTCTTTCGGCTGAAATGATGAGCCTAAATGAATTACCTACGTTTAGCTTTATGGCTTATTGGACGATTCGCACGAATTTAACTCGCACAAAACGTGCGAATCGACTCCTTTAAAACATATTATTTTTTCTGTAGTCGATTCGCACGAATTTCATTTATTGGCGTGCGAATCGACACCCTCACAAATATGTAGTAGGCTATTCGCACACATTTCATTTTAAGGTTTAAAAAAATTCAAGTACAGTCGTATTCAGCCATCATTGAAATAAAAATAAAAAATTATCGAAGTTTAAAAAGCAGATATTTACTTGAAAGTAAGAAAGATCTGTATGGAATAAGTGATAATAATAATTACTTAAAACGTGGCATATCTACATTTTTACTAATACAAAACAATATAAACATGACCGCAAAATTCTGCCTATTACAGGAAAAATGAAAGAGAAAGCTATATATATGCTATCACGCTCACTCGGGTTGGTCATGGGTCTACATTTGGTTTACTTTTGTATTGTAACTGTAGAAAGTACACGTGCCGGACGGTAATTTAAGATAATTATTGTGATGTGACACAGTGTTGTGTGCTGGAAGGACATCAAAGTAATGTGCAGGCGTTAAGCATGTAAGTAATAGAATTATTAGTATTAACTGTGATAACATTATTAACCCCTTTATTCTGAGTGACTGAGAATTATGAGAAATCTTTCTTAATTTTTAATTTATTATTTATTGCCTATAAAAATATATTTTATAACGATCTACTATAGTTCAAATATTAATATAAAAAAGCTTTTTATACTCCGGTTTGTATTTAATACTACATATTAATAATAAATAAAGAGCAAGTGACGCCACCTAGTGGAAGCGTCACCAAATCATCGATTACAAAAATGAGTCAACATAAGTTTGCTTTTAGTATTGCATAAATGATGATGGATACTATTCACAACTTTTATTTACTATCTGCTCAGCAAAGAAGTTAATTATATTAATAATGTTTAATGCGATAAAAGTAATTCTAGTAAAACCTCCTTGATTTAATTAGTATCTCATTGGATACTTATTTTAATTTTCAGACAAAATAGAAAGCTTCTTGAAAATACCTAAGTATGGCGGCAGAACCATCGACGAGTAGAGATGAAAGGGCTGACATTGGTTTTATAAAATCAGAAAGAGGTCAAGAACTTCTATTAAGGCATGGATATAGATATAATAAGCAGCGCAAGAACAAAAATGGTGTTACAGTCTGGAGGTGCGTCAATAGACAACGTTGTAAAGCACTCTTACATACAAATAATGATCTCCTGTTAACAAAAGAAGAACCTCATTCATGCCAACCAAGCGTCATAGAAAATGAAATGAAGTATCAGTTAGACAAATGCATTAAACGATCGGAGAAAGAGCTCACAACTATACCAAAAATTTATGGTGAAATGGTTTCGGACTTGCATAATGCTGGATATGATCTCATACAAAAAGTTCCTGATTTTAAAAATATTAAGAAAAGACTCTATCGACACAGAAACACATCACTACAGGTAAAAAAATTGAGATTCAAAAAAGTTACAGATCTTATTATTCCTCCATGCTACGAAGATTTGAAGTTTGCTGATTATGGATATAAGAAAACAAGAATTACACTTTTTGCAAACCAAAATGTTATAAAATATATTGAAACAGCAGAAAGCGTTTTCTGCGATGGGACGTTCAAAAGCTGCGTACCACCATTTTTGCAAGTATACACGTTACATATAGATTTGGGAAGTACCCATGAACATACAAATATTTTACCAGCCATATACGCTTTACTACCGGACAAACAAGAAAAAACATACGAATTTTTTTTTTACCTTATAAAAAGTCGAATTCCTCAATTTTCTCCACGTATATTCACCACAGATTTTGAAAAAAGTGCGATGGCTGCTATTAAAAAAATATTTCCTGACGCACGTATTCAAGGTTGTTTATTTCATTTCCAAAAGTCTTTATGGAGAAATGCAAAGAAGTTAGGTATGGATAAATCATTAATTGATAAAATGCATGTTAAACATTGCATGGCTCTAGCATATGTACCTCGAGAATATAGATCAGATGGCTGGTTATATATTGAATCAGAAAATGAGCCTGAAAAGAAAATTACTCAATTTAATGATTATTTTGTTCGTACTTGGTTAGATGAAAATGCTTATTTCTCAAACACATGGTCATTTTTTGATGTGTGTCATAAAACAAATAATGCCATCGAATCATGGAACTCGCGTTTTAACAGATTGGTAAAACCTAAACCAAACATTGCAATGTTTTTGGATACTTTACGTAAAGATTCCAATTATTATTTAACTCTTTATAATAAAAATCAGTATATTTCAGTTAAAAGTCCTGAGAGAATAAAACTTCAAAAAAGAATCGAAGACATCGTAAGCCAATTGAATCGTGGCGAAATTAATATACAACTTTGTATTGAAAAATTACGAAATTAGTTGGCGGTAATATTGTATACATAATACATATATAACTGATGATTATTTTATTCCTAAAAGGTAACGACTGTGATTTTGATTGTGATTAAAGCCAAATATCTATTTTTATAATTCTCGTAAGTTTATTTTTTAACCTGTTATATATAAATTAGAAGTAAGCATTTTATTATTGTTGTGACTTGATTTATTATTGTTGATTTGTTAGTTGTATATAAAAGTTTAGTCACTTTTATACGTTATTTTAAAGAAAAATCTGTGATTCAAATTGTGATTATAGCCCTAGTTCTAGTTTTATGATTAAAAGTTTTATTGTTATAATGATGAGAACTGTGTATTTTAGGTACACTTCTAAAAAACATTAAGACATGTTTTTGTTGTACCAAATGTTCGTCAATAATAAATATAAGAAAAAGTTGTTAATTATATATATACCTACCTTATTAAAAAAGTAAATGTTTGGGTAAAGTAAAAAAAAAAAAGTAAATTTTTAGTACTTTTATTTTTTATTACGTGGTTAGTGGAGTAGTAGTTTGTTAGTGACATTTATTATTCTGTGATCGATATTTGCTCATTTTTAATCCTCAAACCACGAGCTTAGAAGATGTTTAGTACTTAGTTTTAATTTTAATACAGATATTGTTGATTATAGATTGTGTTTTTATTTTCTATCTATTACGAGTAAAACATATTTGACCTTACTACTTCTGTGCTCAAGTGTACTTTATCTTAACTGCATTTCATAAAAAACAATATGTGTGCGAATAGCCTACTACATATTTGTGAGGGTGTCGATTCGCACGCCAATAAATGAAATTCGTGCGAATCGACTACAGAAAAAATAATATGTTTTAAAGGAGTCGATTCGCACGTTTTGTGCGAGTTAAATTCGTGCGAATCGTCCAATAAGCCAGCTTTATCAATCGATCAAATCTTTATGACTCTAGAGTCTACATATTTCTTATTATTATTCTAAACTGAAATATAGCCAAAAACTCGGTTCTTTGAACTGTCAGTCGTTATCGAAGAATATTGCGTAGAAAGAGTACAACGCCTGCCAATACCTGTGGGACATTAAAATAAATGAATTATTCAGTGAAAAAAGATGGCGATATCCAATATTTTTTTTGTAAGGCTCCAAGATAAGATTTCGGTAAATCGTTTAATATAAAACTGAAAAAATAAAGCACCCAAACTTTTAAAAGGTTTATTAAATAATTTACATAAAATCACGCCTTTTTTGTGGGGTCACAGAAACTTTTAGAAGCTTCTTTAATGTACTTCTTCAGTATGTACTATCATAACTACATAATTATTATAAAACAAACTACTTATTATAAAAAAGTCCTCTGCTGCGCCTGTCTGTCTGTCTGTTCGCGATAAACTCAGAAACTACTGCACCGATTTTCATGCAATTTTCACCAATGGATAGAGAGGTTCTCGAGGAAGGTTTTAGTATTAACTAACGCGGGCAAAACCGCGGGCATCAACTAGTTTTGTATAAGAGAATAATAGCTTCTTTATAATAATCATCTACCATCATTCAATAACCGTCCCCTTTTAAAACGGAGCCCATGAAAAAAAAAATTAAAACAAAAAAAAAGCAACACCACGTATAAACAAAATGAAGACGTCTAGCTTCAACGGAACCAGTATAGAGAAAGTTCATGTTGTCTGGGGTCAACTTCCATGGACTCACATCGGCGTTAATAGATTGTGTTTATAGGTGACCAACGATTTATTACTAACATTTACATATCAAAATAACGATGATTTTGTTGTGTGTAATTTGAGGGTAGGTGTTAAATTGGTAGGTAGGTACAGGTAGACACGAAGATAGGTGTAAGGTGTGGGCTGTATGATTGGTCAGAATCGGTTTAGTTATTTCTATGGTAATAAAAATAACATCAGCATTGGTTGTTATAGCGTTTCCGATGTATGAAATGGTGGCATTTAAAGTATTTTTGGCCAGAGTCGTGTGCTACGAGTACTTACTGAAAAAAATTTAACCGACTTTAAAAAAGGAATAGATTCAGTTTTTTTTTTATGTTTGTTACATAATAACTAAATAGATAAAATAATATACAAACTTTTTGCAACAAAAAACAACTAACTTCCAAAAATCACTAAAAAAGTCTAATAATATAACTTTACTTTCGGAAGTCGGTGGCAAAAAGTAAAAAAAAAACAAACAAAGTCACCGACTTCTGAAAGAAGACTGGCCTTTTCCCAACAATGTTGGGGTCAAGGCCAGGTAAATGATGATCTTCTAGGTAATAACTTAATTATTTTGCTCAAACAGACTGACTTTTAATATGAGAAACAAATTTTGTACAATAGCAACTCTATTCGGGTCATATTTAAGGTCCATTTCACACATATCATCTCGTGTTCCCACGATAACGGAAGTGAGAATCATTGGGTGCAATTTACATAAAGGTCGGAGTCGCCGCGTCTGCCACTAATAGCTATTACACGAACCGATAACGACGTATATTGGCCTTATTTTATGTGCTGATATAGCATGTGGCGACAGCGACATCTATCGCAACACATGCAAACTAATTGGCTAAATCCTATATCGCGCTATCAACTTTATCCGCGACATTAGCCTATATAGAAAATCCCGACTTACATAGGTATGTCGGGCAGTTAGCCCACCAGACACAACACCCGTCTGGTCGGAGAATCCTCCCTTTTCTATGGAGGATGATGAACTTTACACTCTGTTCCTTATACCCCCCAAAAGCACACAAAAAAGAGAGAAGAGAGAATTGAACCATCTGGTTCAATATCTATTTACACAGGGACAACAGTACGTACCTAAGTAGCATTTAAGGGTAGGATCAACGCCCACTTTAAACAAGTGTTTTTGTTCGAGGTCAAAAAGTAAGGTAAGCAGCAAAAGGGGCTTATGTGGGGAAAACAAATAACCCTTACTTACTGCACACGTGTTTGTTGTTCTCGCAGACTCGCCCCTTTTACTTATGGCAGAATAATGTCTAAAAAAAATAAAACATCCCAATTATGTTAAGGTAGGCTTCCAGTCTAACCGGATGCCGCTGAGTACCAGTATTTTGCATGGAGTGACTACCTATCTAACCTCCACGATCCAGTTAGTACTGGGTAATAGGATACCCCTTGGTAAGACTGGTTATCAGACTTTCGGCCCACTGACTATCTTTAACGACAGTCAAAAATGACACAATAACGGCTTAACGTACTTTCCGAGGTAAAAAAGAAACTCGGTATGTAATGGGTGGTCACCCATCCACAGAACAACCTATGCAAGCGCAACTTGGCTTGAATATTGATCCGAGTGGCCACGATCTCTTCTTACCAACAAGATAATGATCATTTAATATGTTACATAACAAAAATGCGGCCCTGTTGCAGTTTTCATTATAAGCTAGATGAAATACAATACAAATTACGCAAAGTAAAATAAACGCAATCAGCAAAACCACACCTACCTAACACAAAAAAAACATCATACAATTCGCACAAAAGCACCATTACATTGCGTATTTTGCACTCATACAAAAAAGTTACACATCCATCACATTCACTTTAACAAATACACATCGAAAAAACACAATGAAAATCGAATTGAGATGTCCCGAGCCATCAATGGACACTAGAAAGGCTTTTAAAAGCAAAACAGTGACAGCCAAAAAAGAGATAATAAAAATAAACCTTTTTCGCAATGTCAACGTCAATTCGATTCGATTTCGACGTCAGTCGGGTTAATTGGATCGGAAGAGTGTTAATAAGATGTTGTATTTGTATATATGTCCATAGATAGACTTTAAATAAATGTGCAGATTGTTGAAATGATTGTGTGCTGATGAGTCAGTTGATGTTTTCTCAGGTCGATATTGAATGTAGGGATAGGTTGTTCGCAAGAGATACCGTGGCCTCGACATAAAGGGCTAAGAAGGAACATGGGTGGTTTTTAGTCTGTAGAAGTCTGACACTCTCTTTCGCTCTGCCCAAGAGCGGGAGGTGTTATTATTTTATTTTAAAAAAAAGGTTAGGTTGTTCTAGTTCTGCCACTGCTGAGCATGAGGTCCTCAATTTGTTTCCTCGATCAGACCGTGTTATTGGCGTTTTACATCAGGGGGTCTAAAAAGGCCAGTTTCGCAAATCATAATATGAATTGCGTTAAAAAGCATAAAATGGACCTTTCATAATAGTACCTGCGTCTGTGACCATTTAGGAAAAAAGATCATAATAGGAAAATAATATGAATTGCGCTAAAATTCGTAAAATGGTCGTAAAAAGGAATTTCTCAGTAGTAGCCACGTTGTAAAGTTGCAACGTTAAATGATGATTAGCTACTTAATATTTATCGTTGATTTATCTAGCGATTATAAATCTACACAAAATTTATTTAAGGTTTTTTATTAAGTTTCGGTTACGCTCATGGAGAACGAATAATGCTTTAGTTGCTTTCCAATCATCTCAAAATATTGTGAAGTCAAAACCATTTCGAAACCGATTGTTTATTTTCAATCTCAGTTAAATCACTTTCGATGAAGTTCAGTGTTCACCCCACGCATTGATTCTCCTTTCAATGAAAGTTCAATGTTGACTAAGTTACGACTTTGTTACGTCAGTGATTGAAAGGACAATCGCTTGCGCCCGCCACGGTGGCGAAACGAGTCGACCAGGCGGGCTTCGGACAATGACAGCGAAAGTGTTATAATTCGCTCACTGACATTTCGGCAGCCTTTGGCAATGTCAATGTCGGGGTTTGGATTAAAAATATTGGCAATTTTGATGAACGATGTTTTGTTTTTCTTTATATTTGACTTAGGGACCTACTTATTAAGTACAGTTGATATTATGATTATGTAATTAAGTAAAATAACCAAAAAACAGTTATCATTACAACTGAAAACGGGTTATTTATCGTGATTACTGTTTGTTTCGAGTTCTGGATATCTGTTTGTTTCAGCTTATCCATAATCATGGTGCTTGCGCCGAAATATCGGAACCTCGGAACAAACAGTGAACGTGGTAAATATCTCGTTTTTAATGTTGATGATAATGAAAGTGACCCTGACAGTTTAAAAACGTATAGGGAAACGGTTGTTCAAAAGTTTATTTATGACATAACGACTCTACCATATGATTAGCACAGATAGTATAATGATTAATGTTACATCAAATCGATGCTATTATAAATCAATTCCTACTTTCCAACAAAAAAGCGTAAACACAAAAAAGGTTGCTCGACAAGCCTTCAACTTAAATCGAGTTTCTCGATACACGAAACTTCAAAAAAGGCGAAGACTTTTTTACTAAAGTTGCCTGGGAACATATCT
Source organism: Diarsia brunnea (assembly GCA_949774965.1). Lineage (NCBI taxonomy): Eukaryota > Metazoa > Arthropoda > Insecta > Lepidoptera > Noctuidae > Diarsia > Diarsia brunnea. Next base: position 15,154,626 of record OX459006.1, on the reverse strand, counting down.
ATAGGGAAAGCACGATCGAAGCGAACCACTAATTGACATTTACAAACGATCTTTTGTTCGCTTCACTACTATCGATATTTCGAACAATGTATGCACATCATTATTCATTGTTTGGTTTTACTATCTCTTAATTATTTTATGGTTTCGCACTCGTTTTCGCACGAAAGACGTATGACTAATTAATAAGTAACGATATAGCTGCTGATGGATAAAGTTTGCGTGATAACAGCTTTTCTTCTGTCATTTGTTTTATTCAAAATAATGAGTCGATGAATCAATCAATTCAGCCTATAACGTTTCAATACTACTTAGCAGATAAATGTGCGTAAGTTACGTCACTGGTTTTGATCTTTTGATTGTCATATTCAAACTGAAGAATAATCAGCCTGTAATCGTTCCACTACATGGAAACGGGCGGGACATGCTCAGTGAGGGTTGATAGATGTCATTGTTTTGGACAATATCGGTTTTCGTCTGTGCATTGTTCTACGACATAGGAGTCTGCCATGTAAAATACTAGGGTATTCAGTTGCATTCAGGTAAATTGGAAGCCAACTTAACAAAGTTGAGAAAAGGTATGGCAGATGATGATGAACACACTTGCCTATCTATCACTTGTTAGTTTAGGGACCGATACCACAGGGTCACCATTGTGGGCCCAAAAAAAATTATGAATTAAAAATAAGAATTACGTAAATAATCTTAAAATTGTCACAGATAGATTATGAATTGTCACTCTGTGAGCATTTTAGGAACTGTAACGTAGTTCATTATGCTTAGCTAATTATGTTAAGCTGCTAACACGACCATTTTAGGCTGGTCATCACATTGCATTTAGAACAAACCAAACTGTGATCATAACGGACCGATCAAACCAATAAATTGTTTCATTAACTTTTCTTTTTAACAATTGGTCTTGCATGTGGTTTAGCTTGCGTGGCATTAGATATTGAATGGATAAAGTTTTATTGAAGTTTTTTATTATGATTGCGCGTTACACGTAATTTGATAATATGACCGTCAAGTTTTGGTAAAATGTGGGATGAAAAAAAAGAAATTGATCTTTGTAGTTACAATGTTTTGTAAACATTATTCAACTAAGACAATCGTAGTTATTGAAAGGTATTATACAACCTGTTGTAGAACTAAGTATTTAGTGATGGAATTATACTGGTTATTCAATGCAACTCGGCCATCTCAATGTAAAAATATCTCTCTTTTTTTTCTTGTAGGACTTACATTATTTTATTGTATTTATCATTTATTTGATCTTTTTCTTATCATTCCTTAAGTTACCAATTAAGTTTAAGTAGTCTATTTATTTTAATTCCGAAATGAAATTCCTTAAAATATTGAGTGACTGCTTCATTAAAAGTATGTATGTTGTAACGTCATGTATCTTGTCTGCCCGCCCAATCGATTAAAGGCGGGCAGCGTACGCGCCGGTCAGCGGCGAGCTTTTGATAGTGATGTGCCATTTATTTGCGGTAAAACATCGATATTTTTTTCTTAAGTTATTTTTTTATACTTTTTTAAAAATAAATCTTGAAGTTTGTTTAGAAAATTCGCTAATTGATTGAAGATTTTGATTGATAGATCGTTAAGAATTTTATTATGAAATTGATGTTTGGTTTGTTAGTGGCCATTGAATTGATTTGAAGGTCGTTAAATATTTTGGGATTGACTCTCTATTTGATGGTTGTTAGTAGTAATTTACATATTGAATAATATTGGCCCTTTATGACTGCATACTACTACATAGTTAGTATCTCAATTTAAAAGAAGTCCAACACAAAATACCCCTTGGATTTTGTATTGGGCTTTTGAATTCAGAACATTTCATTTAGAAGTGAAGTCAGTAGTAGTGTAGTCAGTTAGTGTCTCGAAAGCTATACTAAGTCATCAATCCAGCAGCCAGACATTCCGGTCTTATCTCCGTACCTTCAATTCATTTCCCACGTCACATTAGATGGAATGTCATCCGCTGATAGATAAGGTGCGTAACATTGATATCGATATTCACAGCGGTGGTCTTGTAAACATTGATACTCGGTATCACTAATTAGTACCCGGTGAAAGTTACCGACCGACTGACCACAATCCGAGTCCGATGTTTCGGCTGCGTCGATTCTAGATCGATTCTACTTTCGTTTTTGACTACTCTTACTCACCGCTCACCTCGAGTCGATTGTATGATTTATTTCGTACTTACGTTACATAGATGTAATTATACGTTTGGCTACAGATTCGTTGCGGTCAGTCAGTTGCGGAGTCAGGTTTTGGTTTAATTAATTTCTACTGATATTCATTAATAACTATCTTTGCTGGGCGTTGTTATTAACTGAGAGTTCAAAGGTGCGGTATTGGAGATCCTTCATTTTCCTTATCGATAAAATTGAAAAGTACGGTACCATTTAATCGATACAATTGCTCCAACACAATCAAGCAATTACCGACACTTCTTTACATCTAAAGACCCAAATATTTTGGTTCAAAAATGTTTGAATAAACAAATAATAGCACAACTCGATGCAAATAACCGCTTTTATGAACATGATTGATCATATAACTGTTCATATAAATATGAAAGAAGATGTAGTTAATCGGATATGAATAACAGTCAATTAAAGAGTCGACGAAAATAACCAAAACGCCCGTCAACTTGATTAGTTCGGTGAGAAGCGGTGTTGTGGTCAGGCTTTAAAGACGGCGAATGAGAGACAGCCTAAAATATATTAATTTGCTTCTTGTCTGCCTTTAATGTCGTCGTCTTTTTTTAAAAAGACTGTTTACTAAGCAAATTATGTTTTTTATTTGGGTGCTCCTTAAACCGGCTTCTTTTTAATAGCATTTTTCGCCTCTAAAAATCTACATTGCCTTCTAAATTACTAAGTAAGCCACAATTAACGAGCATCTAAGTATTCCTATCTTAGCCACTAGTTAAGTTCTATCTGAGCCACTCTAAATATAACTCAGCATGGTGGTTATTTTTTACCCGACAACGGCGAAGTGACGCGCGCTCGCTTCGCTCGCATATTAAATAACACTAATATCTTCTGTCCCCGAAGTGCCGGGCCTCCTTCGTCGGCCTACGGCCCGGTGCCCATGCCGCCCATTAGGGTGCTAATTAAACCGGCTTCTTTTTAATAGCATTTTTCGCCTCTAAAAGCAATACGAACGCGCGATCTACAACAATAAATACACGATATTGTCTATGGTCGCTTGACTTGTATTTTTTTCAGGACCTAATGTTAAAGCTATAAAATGTAAAATGGTTATGAGATATAAATTCCGTGGCTGCGTTAGTAAATTAGGTGTCTATGTAATAAGTACAAGTTACGATAATTGATGATCTTTATTTGACGCTTTCTGTAAGATATTTAGTTGGCATTGTAAAAAGACGAATTAGCTTTTTAGAGGCTATCTTATTTTCCCGTGGCTTAGTCATAAAATTAGAAGTTTGATCACGTGGCCATTAAAAAAATCTGTTGCTCGATTTATTATTTCCCTTTTTATTTATGTTGATTCTACTTTACTATTATCTTTAGATCGTCGACGTTAGATTCCATCTACTGACGGGCCTAGTTGTATGTTCACCATCAAGGTCGATGTCAGACTCGGTATAATTTCAGGTGGTAGCTAATCATACAAGAAATGCCTTTTTTTTTTTTGGCGGTTGGAAAATCATCAAATAACCCCTCCCGCTCTTGGGCAGAGCGAAAGGGAGTGTCTGACTTCTACTGGCTAAAAACCACCCATGTTCCTTCTTAGCCGTTTATGTCGAGGCCGCGGTATCTCTTGCGAACAACCCACAGCCCCGACGCCCGTCTTGTATGCCCATACAAGAAGTGCCTTAATATGGGAAAAAGTTTGACACCTTCTAATTATAATTAGACAATTAAAATGTCAAATCACACACCACTAAACCATCACATAAAACCGTTAAAACCGATTCAAACGCTGTTCACACTTCTATAAAACCATCCAAGCTCGATTTGTTTTTATCGTCCGCTTATTCTGAGGCCTAACAGTCTCATCGCGACCTCAGATGTGTGCCAGCGGGTCTTCAATGTGGGTTTATGATGCAGCGCCACGGGTTCTCAGCGGCTGTGGGTGCCTCATTGTGTGGGGCAATTAACTCTAACCGTCAACGTTTCCTAGGACTGCATGTGAACTCTCCGTCAATAGGGATTGTTGGATTTAATTATTATAATTGTTTCTCTTGTTTGTTGTTGTGATAAGAACTGTATCTATTGGTATGTGCTTCGGAGTCTAGTATCCAGTTTTTAATTTGCTAATTTGAAATAAAAAGTATAGTGTACCTTGAGTCAATCAGTACCTGTACAAGGCTGAAAGGATACAGACGCTAAAAAAGTTGCAACGTATTCAGTACATCATTTTGAACTCCCTATAGAAATACATAGAAAATTTTCATACGTATTTAAAAAAACAGCTGTTCTTTTAATCAATTGTACGTACAAAATGTACGGAAGTAGGTATCAGATTTTTTTTTAGTTTTGTAGGATGCAGCTGTTTTTAGTTGTAAAGGTACGACTAGATTAGGTAAAGGAGAGAAACACAAGGGGTTAATCAAATAACGTCTTATTGATCTCGAAAGCTCTGAAGCTTTTACAAGTTAGAGTAAACTGTTACGAGAGTGCTAAAAATAAAAGGATTACATTAACGAGAGAATTCCGAATGATGTTTTTTTTTTGTTTATAGAAAACGAAATGAATCGAAACACTAATTATTTCTGTAGTGCTAAACCCCAGCATAGCTAATCTCAAGAATAACACAAAGGAGAACAAGAATAGACTTTTACATAAGTAAAATCTGTCGAGAAACTTGCGTGCCCAATAGTACTGGATTCTTAGTCACGTAGGAAAATATTAATAACTTTCCAAGCAAATATTTAGTTTGCCGTAGCACACTTACTCAATATAACATCGCCAAGCTAATATGCCAATTAAAACACTCCATGATAATTCTGGTTTTAGCGAAAGCAAAAGTACGAGATCGTATGTCGTTGACCGTAGTGATTTGTCTGACGAAATTGTAACTGAAAACGTAACATATAACTGTCTTTGTCGCACGTATGATTGACGTGTAAATCTGTCTCTTTTAAAATCGTGACACGTCTTGACAGGTTGACATGAAATCCTCGAAATCCTAGAAGTGACAGCGCCGGTGAAAGTGTAAATAAAGAGTTTTGGTCGAGAGCGTTTTGTGTGTTAAAAAGCATTTAAATTTGTTTTTCCGATTTGTAGGGTAGCGCTACATTTTTAGGTAATTGATTTGGTTGTACGTTAAAAGGTTATTTATTAAGATCTGTATGTTTATTTAATTCGTCCAATTTTAGAATTGATTCGATGTCTTTGTCATGTGTAGCTTGCTTTTGTAAGACTTCCACATTAGCTTCAGTTGGTTTCTTTAGTTCAATGTTAAATCCGGCTTATATACAATTTATTTGACTTCATGGAAGACCATTAAGTCAAATAAATTCTGAGTCTAAAAATATAATTCCTCTCATCAGTCATCTGAAGTTTGCAAACTTTTGTAGCAGTGACTTAGAAAACTAGTCTTCTTCTATTGCATTCTACCAGATTAAAGAAAAAAATACGTTCTAACAATATTATACAACTCATCATTCATCTCAAGTTTGCAAACTTCCGTAACAGTAACTTGACTAGTCCATAATGCCTGTAACTCACTTGAACTAAGTTTTATGAGATAGTGTTGGGACGCGAACATTACGATAACAACCCCTAACTTTAGCAGAAGTGACGTTGATCAGTTTTAGAGTTCTATTAAGTTGCATACTTAAGTCTGTGAGAGCCTATTTAGTATAAATATGACCATGTTTCTCTTAAATAACATTCAATTTTGTTAAGTAATCAGTTGATACTCCTGTAAACATTTGGTTAGTAATATCCAAGCATTTGTTTAGTAATATCCAAGCATTTGTTTAGTAATATCCAAGCATTTGTTTAGTAATATCCAAGCATTTGTTGATAGGTAAATAGCACGAGACCTAAGTCTTTACTAGTCGCATACTAATCGTGCGGTTAAGTACTGCGTGATTTTGAATGCATTAATGTTATGCCTGCTACCTGCTGAGTCATAATCAGTAGTAGATGGAGACAGGCCGACATTCTTGCGTTGAGAATAATTACTGCTATAAAACTATTAATACTTGTAAAATAAATGTTTTTATCCTTAACAGCAGTAAAGGTTTTTTTTGTCACGATTCCTTTTAGCTTTCCTTTCTTTAGCTATAAATGATTACTGGTATTTTACTCGTCATTGACTAGTACTTTCTTTACATATACTATTAATTTATCTTACCACATTTCTGAAGTATTACGTTACATGTCTTTTAGCCCTTCGTGTGCCGGAACGTATAACCACGCGAGACTTTTTAATTGTCTCCATATAAACGGCATACAACAAGTTAAACCCTATTAATTTCCTTAACCAAAACCCATTCTATATTAAAAGCTTTCAGTATCGTTACATACTTAAACAAAAACCTTTTAATCCGTACGAAACCTTTATTAATTTTTCTGAACACGACCTCTCCAAATCTCTTGATTAATCTCGAATAATAAATCAGTTCGCAATTGTTCGTACCGCGGCGCGGTCTGTAGGTACCTCAGTTTACATTGTCGCGATTTACTTTCAGTTTCGTTCTGTGCCCCTGCGCAGGTCAATGCTCGGTAAGATCTAGTGCGCGATAGCTTCCTTACTCAATGATATTGTTTACTTTTAGTCTAGACCTAACAGCTGTGTTTAGATTCGTGTAAGGCATTTGAATGGGTATATCATATATGTGCGCTATTTGTTTGTATGGGAGATAGTCACTTTCGAATACTCGTACTTTATGAATTTTTATGCAAATATTTGGTATAGAGAAATGGGTAAAAGTTGGTAGGTACAGATAATTTACTTTCTTTGCTTTGTTTCATTTTAAAGTTGTTTTTCCATGGTTGAATATCGAGTCGATTTAAATAGGAGTTATTTGGGTACTCATCAGTAAAAGCATGACGCTGATTCTGATAAGGTGTTAAGTAGGGTGCCTAATAGACAAGTTAATAAATTATAAGAATACCTGAAAATGTTTCTCAGTTTTTGTGATAATGGAATATATACATAGAAGCTATTCAATACACGAGACGAAGATCATAATCACAGAACACAAGATCCCATTCAGCTCATTCCCATAGTAACATAACCCGATCCCATAGTAACCGATACTAACAACCCAGAGATACACAAAATTCTTTCACATAATAAATTCACCGAAGGGCTTGAGCTAATCGTGTCAAGTCCGCAGTGAAAGTAAGAGGTGGGCGAGAGATTCACAGCCTCGGCGTCGTCGGCGTGTGCGCACGAAGGCGATGATGCCGGCTGCGGGTAATGATGGCCACGTGGTTCGGTGGTCATGACTTTCAGAATTATGTTTTTGTATACAAGGTGTAATTGAAATAGGAGGGACCTCTAAAAAGGTTTTTGTCCTCATCATTGTGAATGTCAAACTTTTACTACAGAATCTGCAGTAGCAGTTATGGCCTCATGGCTACCGGTTATGAGTTTTAGTGTGTTCGTAGGTATTTTATTTTGTGAAGAAATCTTGTTTATAACAAAAGTATACGTAAAAGCAACAGTAACAAGATTTACTACTTCTAATAACAACAGAGCCACGTCTTTTCATAAATTTGTCGTCTACTACTTGTGTTGGATGGATTTCATTTTTTATGTGACGCTTGATGAAATTTTCACGTTCACAAAACTAAAGATCCACCACTAGTCTAAAAGATAATCTGTTTTTCTTTAATACTGAAACCTTTTTCCATTAATCATGCCCTGTGGTAAAATTTAACCCTTTCAAACAATTTAGATTGGCGATCGTGACAAGCCGTTTTTCCTTAGGCGCAGCTTAGAGGACGGTCTAATTTACCTGATCGGTAATGCTTGGTTGGGTTATTTGAGATTATATTATAATTCACAAGATCGGCTTCTCTTTTTTGCTTATGCAAAAGGATTACACTTTAAGCCTAACAGGATTATAGCTTAGAGCATGTCATACTTAAGTTATTTGTCATGCAATTTATAACAGGTGACACATCAAGGTGGAGCCAATTTCGAGAAATGAGAAAGTTGTGTTGCATCACTATGTATAAAGAAGTGTAACATCTGGTAATAGATCCGAATCTTGGCCAGTTGATGGTAGTTCAAGTCATAGCCACGCCACGCCTATAATGATGATCGAATAGAATTTGTAGGTTTTCTTTTATAATATTTATGTTCACGCAGAGTTCATAATTGATGGGTAATTAAACTAGATCAGTGAAATTAAATGGTTATGAAATTGATTTGGTCAAATTCGTGGAATTAGTAGTGTACCTACTCGAGCCAGGACGAAAGTCAGAATTTCTGTTTTATGGATGACTCTTTGTTAATGATTTTGTATAATATTACGTAACTAGGCAGTAGATGAAATGAACAAACTGTAAATGCAAGTACCAACAAAGACGTACCCTAAAAACTTTCCATTTTTATAAAAACCTTTTCACTTATTCATTTAGCGACCTAATAAAAGTTAAACTGCACACTTTATTTTCTCCAAAAACATAATACGGTGTCATAAAGGAACATTAAAATTAAATTTTATCGCCACACCTTTTAAACTCGAGAGTAACTCGTAACAACCGTGTAGTCATAAAAATAATGGATCGTTTTATTAATTGTTAATCTGCAAATAAACGGAGCCGCGCAATGAAAAACGTTTCGCAGTGATCAGCGAAGGTGCAATAAAGCACTGCCGTGGGCCCACCGCACCCTGTAATTATACAATGGACCTGCGACCGCATACTTTACAAGCGAAAATGCACCGCAAAAACTCTAAAGTGGCATGTATAAAGAGTTCCGGTAGTGTGCTTTAGTACTTTCTCCCGATGCTCCCACGGCCCACTTGCCCGAAAAGCAACTTGTTCAGCGGGAACGCCCAAAATTTGGTGATTAAACTGGTGCGGTGTGCCTACGTCTTTACTTTCGCGAGCTCCCGCCAATTAAGCGGCTTCGACCGGCTGTGTTTTGTTTTTATTAAAGTGCTAAATGAGATGTTTGAGATTAAACTGCCTAGGCAGTTATTTTGTAAGTTGATTGGCTGTTATTTATTGAGCATCAATAAATAAACCCTTCATTTTAAATTGATTGAGCATAAAATTAACTGCAAACATTAAAACTGCTTGAGTGGTACTTTCCAGAAATTATACCTTTCCCACACAAACAAGGGAAGTATATTCGCTTAACGCTAGTCGGATTTCGGAAGCAATATTACATACGGAAAACAATAACCCTGTTGGACCTTAATTAAACATACCACGTTTCCGTAATAACATGCCTGAGATAGTTGGAGAGGAAACAACAAAATGACATTCCCTATCGTAAGGAACGACTGAAACACAAGCTTTCCCTTTTTGGTGAAGCAAAAGGGAAATAAGTAGGTAGGTAAGAATTCCTTTAGCGAGTACTATCGCGGGCTTTGCATCGTGACCTATTCACCCATGAACCACAATTTCTAATGGAAGGAGATGCTAGATTCATTATTTAAAATGTGTGCAAGCCTCGAACGTCGGCAATCGAAAGTTGGCTGATCGGTACTCTGATAAGGATCCACTTTACTTTGATTTATGAACGCCATGAAATAAACATTATTACAAATGCAAATACAATGTTTGCAGTTTAGACATTATTGATGGCGTTTTGATGTAATGTGCGTGATCGCAATTTCTTATGCTTAGCTTTGTAGTTTTTGATTTATAGTCTGGTGAGACAAATATGTTTTTCGTATTTCTAAGATCTCACTTTTTTATGGACATGAAGCTTTCGTTGGCAAAAGCTCTCGGGAATAAAAAATAGTGGGTTAATTTTCAGTCCGTTTATCCATAAGGTTTATCCTATCATCTTCAGTCAGTATAATCATACCCACTTAAGTAATAACAAACGAAATGTAATCATAGGCGTGGTTAGGCAAAGTTGAACACGTTAATGATAAAATGACACATGCTCGTAATAGACTTGCTTTAGCTTTATGATTATTATATGTTAGAGTAGGAAGAGGTAGATCAAAATGAAATGGAAACGATAGATGGACTTTGAAAAGGATGATATAGCGAGAAAAGAGGTGTCGGATGAAATGACGAGAAATAGAGAGATATGCTGCGCCGACACCAAATGCATTGAAATACGGGCAAGAGAATGATGATAAATTATTTTGTAATGGTTCGTGATCACTCGATTTAAAGTAGAATTTAAGTATCAAAACTAAGCCGAAATTTTGTAAAAGCTTTTTCACTATCCATCCATTGAAATGAACTTTTAAACGAACAATTTTGCATTTGCTTACTTAACATTTTTTGCTAATTAACAGATGATATTTCACCATTTGATTTCAAACCGGACAAGATAAATGGACTCGTCAAAATTTAAAGTTTCTCTTACATATCTAAACATCATTAAACTTGTGAAATCATAACTTATATACACCCCTGAGTCTAATTAAACTTGCCATGACGAAGTGAGCATCACTTTCTCATTCCTCTACAAGTCCACATATATTTAAACATGTACAATAATAAGATTAAAGTTTATTATTATAATAATGAAAGTTATACTCGTACATCTCCAGTCGCTTTTGAGAGAAAGAAGTTGTAGAACAAAGTAGACAGACACGATTATTTTATGAAGAAAGTAGTGTTTAGTATATAAAATTGATGTTTATCTTGCTTTTGTATATTTCTTAAATGCACTCAGATACCGATGTGTTATTGAGTATCGTGGATATATGTGACAATTTCTAAATAAAATATGATAATGGAAGATGATGGAAGTTAAATGATCAAATGAATGAATAGCAGAAAGTATAATTTCTACATACTACTTCATCCTAATACAACTGAATACCTACCAGAATTTTACATGGAGGTCGCTCCATGCCTATCTGACCTCCACAACCCAGTTAGTACTCGGTAATAGAGGTACGATACATACCCCTTGGTATGACCGGTCGACAAACAATTGACAGCCGAAACCAACGTGGTTTTCGAAGCACGGAGACCACTCGGTATGTAATGGGTGGTCACCCATCCTCGGACCAACCTAGACAAGCATGGCTTAACTTCGATATCATAACGAGCAGCTGTTTGTGTGTCCATCTAAGAAGGTCTCGTTCATTTCCATGGCCATCCATCCATTTTTACGATTACGGTCTGTTCAATTAATTAGTGTAAGTAACCAACATTACCCATTCTATAAAGCCCAAATTACTTTTGTTTCGAGTTCATTATTGGAAAGTAATTCACTTATTTCGGTCTTTTGAATCTTAAATGTTTTTCCTGTTTCTTATAAAGTGCCTTTTATAAAGCCCGTAACATGTTTTCCGGAATTTCCAAATTACTCTCAAACTTTTTCGATTTTCTTCTTTAAACGAAGCACGGGTCTAAAAAGCCTTTTTGTTAGTAATTTTGTAACGATTCTTTGAAAAAAGAAGAGGTATATAAGTTGCATTCAAGAACCGCCAGACTGAAATTTGCTGCCGGCTTCTGTGTTCTCTGATCATTATAATTTGGATATACTCAAAGTTCGAGTGAATTGGTTTCTTCTAGGCAAAGCGTTGCTTCACATCAGTTATCCGAGTTGAGGCCAAGTACAAGTAGAAGCTGCCGCCATAATATGGAAAAGGCTAAGACAAAATATTATGACAATTAGGATCTATATGCAGATGTAACACATCTACCTACATAGTGATGCTAAAATTTTTTTTTAATGGTTACTCTAAATATTTTTGTCTACAATGTTTGGAAAAGAGGAGCTTTTTCCATGTGTGACTAATTCTATGAACGTTTGACGCACTCTAGGGGAAGTAAAATAGGTAACAATTCGTAAAATGGTGGGTGGTGTGGTGATTCACATTATTAGCGTATTATGATTTTGCTGAAGTGGCCATTTTAGAACCCAAGTGCAGTCATAGTAAAGCCAATTTCAGTATGGCATAAGCAGCGAATCCAACAAAATTCGTGCAGACATGAAAAATGGAACTTGAGTTGAACGAAAATAAATCTTATTTTCCAACGATTCATGAAACGAGAATTCCACATTCAAACACATGAAAACAATGCTTAAATAAACGTAACTAATCAAAATGCTACGAATGCAGGTACCGTTCACAAAAGAAATACTGTCGTGGAAACAAAATCACAATACGGCACCAGATTCCGTCCCACATCGTTGGAAACTGTACCAAGTTGCTGACAAAGTGGGTCCATTATGGGAGCGAAGTGATGACGGGTGTACCAGTAACTGCTATGTAGACACTTAGACTTATCAAGCTGAAATAAACCAGTATAACTTGACCTCTCATTGTTTTGCATTTCAGCATAAAGAGAGGTCAGCTTAAACTATATGAGACACCACGAATCTGTAGACACCACGGTTAACCAGTATAACTTAACCTCCTATTGTTAAGGCTCTCTATACGCTGACAGTTCGGCGTAAACTGGAAACTACGACTCTATAACCTATACTGCCCCAGTATAAACTGACCTATCATTGTGTAGCCTTTTAGTACAGTGAAAGGTCATCTTAAGGTGGAAATTAAATGCTTTAATATGTCGTGTGTACTACTAATGAAGATTGTACGTTATAATGGCACGATTGTTCACGGGGAGCATTTTGCCGTAAATGCTCTTAGGAGATATTGTTTTAAATAATGAGCGATTCTACGTCACCTAATGGTTTAATTATTCTTAATCTATGACTAACAATGGTGGATTCGTGTGTAGGCGGCATTTCGCTACGCTTACATTGTTTGAGCGTTTGAAATTGCTTTCAGTGTCTCACGTAAACGCCAGAATATCAATCTACCCGAAACTTTGAACCTTGTGCTTTAGGGTTAAAGTTAGAAATCGAATGAATGATATGGGATGTTCATTTTCTAAATAGATTTTTACAAACACTTTAACACGTAACTTTTTGTAAACCAGATTTTAGAACTAGATCTATTAAAGAACACTACCCATCATAAACACTGAAAACGGGATATTTACCATATTATTTTTTTTCTTTTTTGAATAATTTTTATTTTTATTTTTAAAGAAAGAAAAACACAAAAGAATAAAAAAGAGAGAGAGTTTATTAAATAAATTTTGCAGAATGTAGTACCTTGATATCCAGGCGTCTGTACTTACATATTTTACGTGAAATTAACATACTCTCTGTCTATATTTATGTATGAATAATATAATATTAAACAACCTTTCGTATATTTTGACTTTGAAATGAAGGAAAAATCTCGAGAAAATATTGAAGTTTTCTTTCTACGTTTAGGTTTTATTCATGAATTGGTATATATTTATATAGATATTGTGCGTTTAATATTTGGGAATCCTTTCACTTTACCTACGTCACTACCTCGTTGGTATAGTAGTCGCAATCGCAACTGCTAAGCATGAGGTCCTGGGCTCAATGCCCGGATCAGGCAAATTGTTGTTGGGTTTTGACATCAGTAATTTTGCACGGTTTGGGCACGCTTGATGGCAATAGGCTCGCCTCCTGTTACATGAGACTTAAACATAGCTGGTGAAATATGGGTTTTACGTTAAGTTAAAACGTCGATCTGCAAGTTTTTCATGATATTTGTTTAAAAATATTTTTCAGTCCGAGTCCAAGTAGGTCATTGTCAAATTATATCCTAGGTTCAAAATCTAGGTATACGAGAAGCTTTAGATGTACGAGTAGGTATAACATAACAATGCACTTTCTCAAACGAAGTGCTTATGGACATAAAATGTACGAGTAAACAAGAATTTTTGAAAATGTCTCATTCACTTTACTTTTAGTTATTTAAAAATAACTAGTGGTAACAGGAATGAAACAAAAAAGGTTTTTTGGAAAAAGTATTTTGTCTTTTTTCTTAACCTACCAGTGTATATAGGGTGTAAAAGTACCCTTAACGCAAACGAAGGGCACTTGTTCTCCCCACCACTGCGATAATTTTTTTGTTCTAGACCATACCTGGGAACCCCCTAGTTACGGATATATTGGGGGTCAAAGTTCCAAATTTTTCACAGCTGTTTTTGTAAATACTAGTTTTTCAGGTTATAACTTTACTTAAATTAGCTCCATGACCCATTTCCTATTCAAAGCATCCACTAGCACAATGTTTTAAGAGTGCTACTTTGAGTTTTACCGTAAAATGTGATTTTTGACCCCAAAAAAAAAAGTAGTTTCCCAGCAAAAATTTTTGCGTAGGGGTACTTAGTTTGATGTACAGAATGCTTGGTTGACGGCTGTGTGATGGGTTGATTTACACCCTGTATAAGATTAAAAAAGATGTAAATAAAAGAAGGAAAATTAATTGTTTGTGTATCTACGATATCAATCATCATACATTATCTCTGAAGTTGTATGAAATGACTATAACCCAGTTAGTTCACACAGCAAATTGACGTAATTTGTCAATTTCAAACACAACAAAATTCCCTATTTATCAACATTTTTAGCCATTTTAGGTTCACCATATCAAACAACAGTACTAACTAATGAAGCTTTGCCATCTCTATTCCCACGGTGTTTAGTTTAAGCATTACTTGAAGTGAAACTATCCACTAATGTTTCAAATGTATTTGTTTACAGATGCGACTTCGACGGGGCTTGGCTATAGGCGTCCTGCTCATATTACATATGGTAAGGATGCATTGTTTTCTTAAACCTTCTAAATAAGCTGAACAAAGCTTATGTTTCCACTGGGATTTGGGCCTCCGCAGTTCCAGGGTCATTGAGAGGGAACCGGCCGTAAATTCGGAATCTAGTACTTAACCCTAGTGAGAATAACGCAACACTGTTCTTCTTATTATTAAAGAAAGAAAGAAAATTATTGAATAAACTCGCACAGGATAAAACAAATAAAAATTATTATTTTTATTTTTATAAAAAAACTTTGCCCACACTAGGAATTTCTCCTGTATCGTGGGTGCGTTAACAAACATTATATGACAAAGTAAATAATAATTTAGAATAAAAACAAACAAAATTATAACATTTTTTTGGTCCTAGAAGTCTCGCAGTTCACTAGGTACTGTTTCAGAACAGTGGTGAAGTAAATTGCATAAAGTCAAAATGCAGAGCCGAGAGCAGATTAATCTCATTTCATATTTTATTTGATTTGATCTTGAAAAACGTCCACTCAGATTCATAAAATAAATAATTATTCAAAACTAGCTAAGCCTAATCTACATTTTCAAAGCGCTTACCAAAAAGAAGCGCTCCCTGAACGCACATTTCAGGGCCCAAAATAAACCACAGCTATTGGTCCGAAATTAAAACCAACACTGATGAATGATGTACCAATAAAAACTGAATCTATATCAAAATTAATCTGATCACGTACATCTCACCAAATTAATTCAGCCAATAGAAAGGTAGAAAGGTCTATTGTTTAATAAATAGTTATGAATAACATGGGACTGTCTATTTGTTCATGCTAATTCTTATTGTTTGGGCGGGACGTTACCTCCCACTTTCCAAATATGGACTCGTTGTATTTATTTCCTCGACTGCCTCTTTGGTCCATTGGCTGCAAACATGACTGCTGCACATGAGGTTTTTGGTTCGATTCTTGGGACTGGCAAAGTGTTATAGGGTTTTTGCATCAGGAAGTTCTCAGTAGCAACCAATTAGTCTGAATTTGTGCCCGGTTGATGGCAATAGGCTCGCCCAATATCGCCTTATTACAGGGGTCTTAAAACTTAACTAGGGAAATGTGAGTATACTATTTTGTGGTATATTAGGTACACTTCTGCCTGACCCTTTGGGGATTACAGGAGTGAATGTTAAGTTATATTTATTTCCTCGCCCAATTCAATACAAGTCATTCTTTACCATTAACCAGGGATCACAGCAGGAGGCGTTCTGTAGTTTTTCCTAACCCTTTAGAGAAAAGGCGCGTGTTTGTATGTATTTATATTCAATATCTATATAATGATCCGTTTAGAAACGGATCATTCTCGAAGCCGTCAATGAAGCATGATTCTGAACATCAACTAACTAATCCTACTCAAAAGTAATTGCTGAGAATCACTGCAGGTAAGAATAATTTTCTCAGGGTTGAATATTTCAATGAGTTACTGTTCACGAAGGCACGTTAAATTGTAAAAAGTGTATTGAAAAAAATTAAAATAACGAACTAATTATTGATTGCGGGAAAATCTAGTTTTATTTTTCGGGTCAAGGAGATATTTATAGTAAAGCTATGACTTCCGATTTAGGTATCTTCGTAACTAGAATGGTCCCACGTATAATTTAGAACAAAAAAAATCGCAATGAAACGTGACGGGGTGCATACTGGCTTCGTTCAGGGATACCCTAGATATATACTTTCTTGTTTTTCGTTTACAATCCTTTTATTAGTATTAGCGTAGGATGATTTTTCCGTAAAATTACTTTAGACTTTTGCGTAATAACAAGACTTTAACCTTTGTCAAGCCACCGTAAATAATCGACAATATTTATTTTTCCGTTTAGAAAAAAACAGTAAAAAATTGTCATTAAAATTAAAGATATTTTTATTTTATTTCAATTAGTTCTATTACTTGTAAATATTTAGTTTTAATTATTCTTAAAAGAAAAACAACTTAATTTAAGTGGTAACACAAGTTTGAATAGGGATGTCGCTACCACGCTTCAATTTATCGATAAAAACGAAAACGTTATCGGATTGAGCGGCATCCAGTCCTCGGCAGAGCGGTGCACAAATTGAATATATCTGGAGCATTGCGGTTTTGTGAATGGTAGTTATCTGTGTGTATATGTCATAGTGTAAGCCGGATTTCAGTTAAATCAAATGTCTTGTTTACTGGCCCCAATCGCTTGGACAACGTTGTACTAGTATTTCATGATGCGAACGAAACTCAAATCCATACAGTATTGTATGTAGTCTGTAGATAAATTTAAAAACCATGAATGAATCTTTTTCGCTCGCCTTTTGAGCCACTTCTGAAACTAAGAATTTGTGTTGTTCCTTTATTCAGGCTATTTGTCCTGCTTTTATCCTTGAAATTAAAATCAGGCGAATCAAATTAAGGTGGTATTCTGCAAATTGAACTGTTGGATACTCATCACTGGGCTCATCGCGGAGAGTGGAAGATCTGTCGTATATATCGGTGCCTAGAGTTATTGAAAACGAGTAGTCCTAAAATTCATGTCCATTTGTTCAATACATTACTGGCGAAATGTGGGTGTACTATTAGATACACTTCTGTCTAGACCTTCGGGGATTACAGTCGTCATGTTATATTATGTGTTTTTCAATATATTTAAATCAAACCTGAAGAAAACTAACTTATTTGTCAAACGTCTTTATCTCTAATACACACTACAACTCCTATACAAAAAAAATATATAACAAAAACTACTTGGATAACAACATTATGTAAATCTCCACGTTTGTGAATACAGTCCATAATGCCTAACATAATAAAGATGAATATACACTACGAAGCTACGATTTATAGAGGTATATTCCGATCCCTTGTAATCTTCTCTATACAGTCCCGGGTCGGGTTACCATCTTGCCGTATTTCTTGGGACATGTTGTTTTTCATTATTTTAAATTATTGGCACTCCTAATGGATATTTCTCGGTAGTTTTTGAGTTAAGGGTTGTTTTGTTTGTTGAATGAGTGTGTGACGCAGAGCAAAGTAGTGAGAAAAATGTTAAATATGAATGTAGATGGCTGTAAGAGTAAAGGACGACCAAAGAAACGACTGTGTGAAGGATGATATACTAGAAAGGAGGTGTAAAGGAGGTGTGAGGTGAGAAGTATGGAAGAAGACGGTATGCTGCGCAAAGAAAATGATGAAGATCAGTGGCTACTTATTGAGTTATTGAATGATAGTTTACTTATTTGCCAGGTATTGAAAAGGATATAAGTACTCGTACTTATCAAATCGGACTTTATTGTGAATGTTCGTATTTTTTGTCAGAAAACTTAATCTCAAGATACTCAGTTTACCAACAAAATCATTTCTATTTCAACCGCTATTCTTCTTCAACGGCCGATTCCAAACGATACACAAGTTCATATAGATGATTAAACGTAAATTAACAGACCATGTAAGATTGGTGTGATTAAGACTTCATCGGACCATACCAACGGATCGGTACGCTTTTGAAAACGAGGAAAATTGTATGTATCCGTTACTTGATAGATTATATTTCGTTGTTTATCGTTGGAAGAAACGTTGCTGTTTTTTATGCTCAAGTTAGGAATCTTGAAGCATTTAAATCAGCCTCTAATGTCCCCACTGCAAGGACACAGGCCTCCTCTCTATAAGTGGGAATCGACTAAAACCCACCATACGGGTGTAGTGCGGGTTGGCAGATATCACATGTCTTCGAATTTTTGGTTCTTGGTCATGCCGGTTTCCTCATGTGGATTTTCTTCACCGTTTCGAGAGAAATGGTGAAATAAATTATATAAAGTTATGCACCTGGGTTCAAACCCACGACTTACTGCTCGTAAGTTGAAGCCGCCACAGCTGGGGCAACTGCTCCCAAAGCTAAGGAAGCTTGAAGATCTTTTAGAGATACCTATTCACAGCCTGAATTACCAACTTGTTATACCTAACTAGCAATACCACTGGGATTCTATTTGGTATTCAGTAGCAGTTTATAATAATTTAATTACACAATTTACTCGTTTTATATTGGCAACATCGTATTAAAAATAAACTTAATTTTGGGCTGACATTAATTTGTATTAATGAGGGACTGTCACCGTGTATCGTGGTTCTGCTAATGAACACGCGCCCGTAAACACGTGATTTGAATAATTAAGCATTATGTAGGATTAGTCGGAAACAAAACAGTAAAATATATAGGTACGTAGGTAGGTATAGCTTTTTGAACATCTTTTTTAGTACTCATTATAAGTGTTTTTTAAAACTTCTCATTAGCAGCCACGGAGTTTGGATTTGTCCCAGTTGATGGCAATAGACTCGCCCCCTATTACATGGGACTTAACATAACTGGTGAAATGTGGCTGTAGTAATGGGTAGGTACACCTGTGACCTTATGTTATGTTATTACAAGTATAACTTTGTTAGTTTAGATGTAAGTTATACTATCCATGTGGTGGTCTCCTGTAAGTGAAGGAGTACCTACGTGATACTTTTGGTGTCCATAATTTAACTCTCATGATCTGTGTACGTCCTCAAAAAGGAATAAATGATAACTTGACGGCTGATAGAGAAGAATTAAAGAATAAAACGTGTTCAGCCGTCCCCAAATAAAATAGGACAAGCGCAGGCAGATGATCATTATCTGAGTTCATCCTTTGTTGGAGAGTATCTTTCAAACTACGCCACAACATACAAATCTCTGTGTCAGATCCAAAGGCTAACCCTTGTCTAAACTCAAATTCAGCAAGTTTCAGTAACTATCAAGGCCGCTAAATATAAAGGTATATCATTAATTTGTATATATACAGTGTGTTAGGTAAAACAAGGGACATATTATTATTAAAGGAGGGATTCAGTATTCGATTCTCGTCTCAAATATGTAAAAAAACTATAACCTTAATTTGTGACGTAATTGTGTGTCTCCAGATCTCACTTTATTAGATGTTTCTTTTTCGCCATTGTCCTACGCCAGTTTTAAAATATGAAGGGAAAGTGGATTATAGTTAGAAGTCATTGACATTTTCTGTGATAAGCGCGAGGGTTGCGAGACTTTATCGAAATATTTGCTATGGTTCTGTCTGTTATTTATCGGTGTTTTTTATGTTCATAGTTTATTAGTACCATGTAAGCATCCCCTATTGCGGGTTTCAATATTTCTCTCGTTTAAACTAACATTCTATATAATATTACATAGTAAATAGTAGAGAGTAACTTTAATCTATCGTATTTACAAACATAAACAAAATGGCATCTAATATCCAACACGACCATGATACACGAACGCTCGCACTTTATTCGATCTCCAAACCACAGACAAGAGAAAAGATATAGAAGACTTTTACTGACCATCAGTTTATTTCTTTCTTTTCTTTATTATACACGGCGCACGCTCAACATAACAGCTAATTACCACAAATATATTAATTCGAATAGTAAACCGTAGCGTGGAACTGGAGCGCTCATAAGAAAGTATGCATCACGCTTATGTGAGTTTGTGGTGAGCAGTACAATAGACATAATGCTTTATAAGAGTGCAGGTGAAAATTACCCTTCTCAGGTAAAACTAAAGTTACGTAGAAAGAACATATAATTTGTGTTTTATTTGTACTAGTAACCTAATGAACAGGTTGTAAAATTAATTGAAGGAAATATCTACTATTGTCTCCAGGGAAGCAAGGACCTGTTTAGGTGAAGATTCATAGATTCTGCCCTAGAGTGTGAATGTGGTGTTGCCCCACAAATGATGGCCAACATGATATCGTGTTACTTACATGTCACAGGAGCTGATAGACGCTACTGAAGCTGCCAAATTCGTCGACAATTTGTAACCTGTACCAATTTAAAATATCTACACGCTAAGAAGAAGAGACGAGTTATGATGGCTGTAATAAACCATCATCTTTTCAGAGCACTATCTTACGAGCAGTAACAAACCATTTGCGGCTTTTACGAGTATAAAACTTACTTTTTTTTTTTAATTTAATTCCCAGATCAGTGGAAAGTTAATTAGTTTAATCGACTCCGTTTACGGCACATCACTAGTGACCGCTAAGAACCGTATCGACTGTTTGCGTTGCGCATTTTCACAAAAATTGCTATTTAACTATGTGCGTCGGTCGAACGTAGTGAACTAGTCTATAGTCAACGTTCGTTTGAGTCCAGTTATATTATGGTAAAAGTGCATCTTTGCATTGGATTTAAAGCATTATAAAAGGTAGTAGTAATAAGTATTGAGCAGCGGTGGCCCAGTGGCGGTGGCCCTGACTTACGAACAGTAAGTCGTGGGTTGGAACCCAGGCAGGTGCATTACTTTGTGTAATTTATTTCAATCACCACTGCTCTCAAAACAGTGAAGGAAGACATCGTGAGGAAACCGGCATGCCTTAGAACCAAAAAATTCGAAGACATGTGATATCTACCAACCCGCATTGGACCCACGTGGTGGATTATAGCCCATCCTTCTCCTAGAGAGGAGTTCCCTGCAGTGGGAACATTATAGGTTGATGATGACAGGTAGTAACACTAATAGCTTGATTACATGCAGTAAAATATGTCTGATCAGAATAGTTTGAAACAGTCTGAAACTTCATCAACCAAGTTTTTAAAAGTTCCTCTTGTTGAAAGAGAAATCGTCTAACTAACTCTGAGTTGAAAGTTTTTTGTATAAAGCCTAGCCACCTTAACTTCCGCCATTTTATTTTATTTTTATTTGATCATTTTATCTCATAGAAAACTTATTTGTATTGCCAGCTATAGATTAATATAGGTTTTATACATGGTAAAACTTTTGAAAAAATGAAGATGGCGAAAGTTAGGCTTGCCATTTAAATCAAACCCCATTATTAATTAACACCACCCCCATTTTCCCAAAAAATCTTTTCGGAAATACTCTACGCTCTTTTCAAGATCAATTTTTAAGTTATATTTAAGTACAAAAGTACATATCACGTGAAAAATAATTAAAGTATCTAGTATTAGTGATTTCTGACAATATTATCTCAATTTCTCAAACAATAATCTTAAAAAGCCTTCAATATGAAAATCGGTACAGCACACGTATCGTATCGGAAAACAGTCCGAGATAGAATCTAATACGGTCACGAGGTAGAATCCCCAAACATGGGCACAACGACCCACTGCGCTGACGGACGTAGCCAGTTCCGTCTGTGCCCACTATTTACCTGTTTACCCTAAGAAGGGAAAGTAAGAAGGCTACTGAACCCGATCACAAAACATACATTGTAGGAAATGTTACCATTGAGTCGTGATGTATCTTTAATTAAAATCGATAAACGATCTTATTAGACACTAGCGGACGTCACGCGGTTTCACTCGCGTAGTTCCCGTTCCCGTGAGAATACAGGGATAAAAAGTAGCTTATGTCACTCGGGGATAGTGTAGCTTCCCAACGGTGAAAGAATTTTTGAAATCGGTCCAGTAGTTTCGGAGTCTATTCGTTACAAACAAAGAAATCTTTCCTCTTTAGATGATTAAGTGTAGATAGAAATAATAATCAAAATTCCGTTTGTAACTTTCGTGGTATTTATCGTTTTTTATTAGGGAAATACAGACTTCATGACATCACACCCTTCATCCTCTAATGGTTAGACAGAGGTGTACCTAATAGAACCCAAACTCATATTTTGCCAGTTATGTTTATGTCCCATGTGATTGAGGGCGAGCCTATTACTTTTAACGGAACCCAAATTCAGGCTCCGTGACTACGGTTTAATTGTAAACCCTAAAATTTAAAAATTGTTAGCATCAGTCAAAAAGCTTAAGAAACTCAACTAAATACAAACCAGTAACCACATTATTAGAATCAGCAACCAATAATTACAAAGTAAAATTAGAAATTATGAACCGGCCCTTGAAAACGAGTAGTTCTGGTCGTGATTTTAAAGATAAGCCACCGTAATGAAATGCACACTCGTCATGACGTTTTATGACAATAGGCAGGTGTCGTAGAAAGAGTAAAAGCTGGCTTTCCCAGTCGGTCGTTGTGCGACCTACAGCGACGGCACACATCGGACTTGAAATCCTGCTCAGTTTTGTTGCAGACGACAATTGGTTGTTTCACCCTGTTAGTGACTGTTCGTTGTAAGTTTACGGTTCGGAAAATGGTGTTCGAAAAATGAACGTTAAAACTGATATAATTATAATAAAGTAACGAATGACGGCACGGTTGGCGCAGTGCCTGAACGATTGGACTGCTGCACTGCGTGTCGCGGGTTCGATCTCCGCACGGAATATTTGTATTGCCTACAGATAGTTGTTCAGGTCTGTGTGTTTGGTTTGTGTATGTGAGTTTAAATGTTTGTAAACGCACCCACGATACAGGAGAAATTCCTAGTGTGGCAATGTTTTTTTAAAAGAATAAGAAGAATTGGGAAAAGGCTAGGCATATGATTATTATGAAAGTTATTTCAGTACTTAGGTTAAGAATCTGGAACAGTTGCCCAAAGTAAGTCTTGAATAAGAAACTAGGACATTGTTCTCTGAAACATCTCTTTGCAAGATAAAGAGGATGTAGGCATTTGAGGTCTTTATGTTGTAAACTTCCGCATACGAAAGAATAGGTCCAACGTCACACACACGAATCAGAGAAGACATTCCAAACCTAGAACCGGAAGTTACTCTTAAGCCCTTTACAATCAAAATTTTTATTGTTTTTGTTTTGTCAAAATTTCTAATTAATTTTAAAGGAACTTGTTTAACTACTTCTAATTTTTACTTCAGTTATTTTGGCTTAACAAATTTAACTGTATACAAATATCAATAAACGATTTTTCTATATTACTTGTCGGCCAATAAGACATTGCTGTGATAAATAAAATGTTATATTTGCACGTTTTGCCGTACAATGCACATTTCACCGTTTTTGTTAAGTCCCATGTTATACGGGACGACCCTATTGCCATAAATTGGGCACAACCCAGTCTTCGTAGCTGCTACTGAGAAATTCCTGATGGGAAAACTTTATAACAATTTACTCAACACAGGAATCGAATTAAGGACCTCATGCTCAACAGTCGCGATTACAACCACTAGACTAGCGAGGCATTCATTAGATTATTTAAAAAAGATAAATAAAAATTGAGATTATTTGAAATCTTCGAAGTCAAACAATAAAAAAACCGGCCAAGAGCGTGTCGGGCCACGCTCAGTGTAGGGTTCCGTAGATAATAAAATATTATGTAAACGAAGTTAAAAAAAAAATACGGGCAAATGAAACTTGACCTCTGGATTGTATAGGCGCTCATACGATTCAGGGACCAAATTATATTGGTTAACTGCAGTTTCCATCTGTTGTTTCCATCCAAGTTCAAAATAATTTTCCTAGAAAGTCCTTATAAAGTTCTACTTTTCAGATTTTTTTCGTATTTTCTAAACTTATGGTTCAAAAGTTAGAGGGGGGGGGACGCTTTGTTTTTTACTTTTGGAGCGATTATTTCCGAAATTATTGACATTATCAAAAAATGATTTTAGTAAACCCCTATTCATTTTTAAATACCTTTCCAACAATATATCACACATTAGGGTTAAAATTAAAAAAAAAAACACTTCCCACTTTACATATAGGGGGGCTACCCTAATAAAACATTTTTTTCCAATTTTTATTTTAGCACTTTGTCGGCATGATTGATACACATATTGGTCCCAAATTTCAGCTTTCTAGTGCTAACGGTCACAGAGATTAAGCGAGGACGGACAGACAGACAGACATGGCGAAACTATAAGGGTTCCTAGTTGACTACGGAACCCTAAAAATGTAACCCACTACCCTATACAACAAAAGCGCTCCAGTGAATCAGATCAAGAGCAGTGACTTAGCCACCGGAGACGGTCTCCAGCCATTTAATGAAAGTAAAATTAGTTCGTCGAGATCAATGACCGGGCTGACACACTGACTCGCCGCACCTAAGTCAGACCTGAATCACTAAGCCTTTTACGAAGCGGGATCTACGCTCATAGAAGCTCTATGGATTTCTCGTAGTTTTTTTTGTTTAATGTTGAATCAGAATGAACAAAACTAGTACAGTTTCAAATATCTACGGTTTGTGATTGGTCTAGTGGTGTTCTGACCCTAAATCTATAGGATTTTATAAAGGAGAAAATACCCAAAAGAAACATAGTATTTATAGATTTCTTTATAGATTCATATTTTGTTTTTAGGCGGAAGTTTAAAAGATGCTTTACCAGAATTTATCTTACTCGTACTCTTCTTTAAATTAATCTTTTTCTTTATAGTGTTGTGTTGTTGTTTGAACCAACTTATTTCTTGAGCCATTTATAAACATCTAAGATAAAAACAATTTTGAAGGAAATTCCAAGAGACTTCAACCATAAAGACCCTAATTATAATGATATAAGAAGGTAATAATGATGAATAATAACTTATCTCTCACGACTAATGACGTTAAACAGATAAACCAATAAAATAAAATTCCCTAACATTAACTACCCAATAACAAGATTACCACACACGTTAGTATTCCATAACCCAATAAAAATCTTCCGACAACTTTCTCCTCATATTACGTAATACGCATCGATCTTCTATAGAAGCATCCGTGTAATCCCATTCGGAAATAATTGCTGGAATCACTTCGAGGCATAAGCCCTCGAATAAATCTCTATCGAAAAACGTATCTTACTTGAGACCGATACTTTCTAATTTCATAGCCAGAGGCTAAACAAATGAGAGTTGTAAAACTGTTGACGATCCAGCCAATAAAATTGTTGTACACGCGACACCCACCTATTGAAGATATTATTAATAACATATTATAGCCATCGATATTGAGGACAGTGATGAGAAAGGTAATTTTATAATTAAGATATTTGTCACAAATCTTCACGACGGCTCAAGTGATACTTAAACAGAGATTACAGTCTTGCAACTCTGTGAAATAGACAGCTTACATGTAGGGTTGCTATACGTCAGGGTTTCCCCGTATTTGTCCTAGTTTAGAGAGCGTCCTGGCGCGGCTTAATTAAAAATTTTAACAATAACAATTTATAAATAAAACAATTTGTAACAAACTGTAATAATTTTCTGTTTTGTTAGGTAAGTACATTTAAAATTATGATAAAACTACCACTACACTTTATAATTTTGAGGTCTGAGAATATATAAAAAGGTGATTTATGATATTTTCAATTGTTTTTTTACTCCGACTATGTTTAAAAAAATCGGTCGACATGTCCGGGTTCTGGACCCTAAAATCCTGGGTTTTCACGGGTCTCGTCCTGATTGCCAAATTTTTGAGATGGCAACCCTACTTACATGGAAAGTTATCTTTATAACTTTAAAACTTATAA
The DNA here is from genome assembly GCA_949774965.1 of Diarsia brunnea. NCBI lineage: Eukaryota > Metazoa > Arthropoda > Insecta > Lepidoptera > Noctuidae > Diarsia > Diarsia brunnea. The sequence continues at coordinate 15,128,563 of OX459006.1, read as the reverse complement.
GTAGGTACACAAGGCTCACAAATAAAAAGCATATTTATACAAGAATTCGGCGCCGCCCAGTCTTTCAACGTCTACATGAATTTCGCATTAAAAATGGCTAAAATATACAACCTACAGACCTAAAAAATCTAAAAGCCGCACCTAAACAGAATAGCTATATAAAAAATCACAATTAAAACGAGAAATTCCGTGCAGCCGGTTCTTCTAATTTCTGAAACCTGTTGGTATGGAAAACATTTGAAAACCGGAGCGACCTGATGATTTAAGAACGGGAACCGAATTTAACTTTCACATACTGTAATGGACCCAGGAAGTTGTATCACTAAAGTTCTGATACTATAAGCTGATACAAGTTTATGAGTAATTGGTGTTCGAACATGTAATTAAGGAAGTTGGTTATTACTAAGCAAAGTGGCAGATTTATTAATGTTAGCGAAAGTAATGAAAGGGATTCCGATGGCCTAATCTCTCCTTTTAATCCTTGTCCGTATAAATTGCCCTTTACATTTTGATGAGACTGAATAAATCCCGTTGAGTATATTTATGGCCAGACGGAAAGATGAGAGGAATCCATTCAGTAGTTTGTCAAGAATTCTTTATCGCTTTTGAAGGTCCATTCCGTCCGTAAAATGCACAATCATCTGCATTTCTTTGTTCATGACCTCGAACAACTGTTTAACTTGTCGCATAACCTTTGATGTGTCGTAAAACGGTCAGTGTGCCGTATTAAATAACATTTTAAAATAATGCCTACTTTGTATAGTGAAAGCTGGGTGTGGACAACAAAAAAAAAAACAAGAAATTTTCCGTATCTGTATAAGTTATGAGATTTGAGAAGACCATTTACTTGCGGTTAACATGTCTACTAGTTACGTTACGGTTTCCTGTATTTGGGTCGAAATGAAAAGTGATACTTCAAAGTCATCACTTGAGATTTCACACACCTTCTGCTTCACGTAATGGTTTAGTAGATAGCGCGAAGAAAGTGGAATAAAGATGAAAGAAAAATTGCCAAAAATGCAATATCACGAACAGGAACTAGTAACAAAGAACGTCAGTTGTTCAATATAATGAGCGGACAAGAATACACAAAGATATAAATCTTCGTTCAAGATAATTATTAATGGTGTTATTAATAATTTTCAGAGCGGCACTCTCAGCGACCAATCATCGAATGAAAGCGGCGGCGGTGGAGGAGGCGCCGGCCCCGACACTAGCAGTGCGGCTGAACCCTCGGGCGATCAGCTAGCTATGGAGTCTTCGGAACGAGACACCCCCAGCCACGCGTATAATGGACCTCCCCCGCCCGCACCCCCGCCGCATAACCGGAGACAGAACCCACCACATCATCAGGCACATCACCCGTTAGGTAAGGCATTACTATAAAAAAACTTCACGACCTGTTTCAAAGATTATATTTTACGAGCCTACTTGATTTCTTAACGTCGTCAGCCAATTTCATGTACATTAAATTCACATGTTTTACCGCAAATATAAAATCATAGAAATAAGTATTTATTTTGACATCCCATGTCAAAAAAGAGTTACGCAATGTAGTAACCGGAATTATTGTCACATTTCAGGTATGCCGAGAATCCAGAACCATCATCAGATACATTCGAAGCCGTTCGCGTTGGGACCTCCCGTGAACCACCACAAAAATGACGTCGGTCCTGGCTTCCGAGGACCACCACCACCTCCAGCGTCTCCCGCTGACGTCCAGGCTTCTGCTAGTGACAAGGTCTTCAGTGGAGCTGGAGACGTCTGGCCAGCACCTGCCCCAGACATGCCGAAAATTGTGTCACTCGATGTCAAATGTGAGAAGAACGCTATGAGAGTTTTCCTCAGTTTCGACAAACCATTCTTCGGTATCGTATTCTCCAAGGGCCACTACTCCAACCATCAGTGCGTGCATCTCCCACCCAACCTAGGCAGAACTACTGCCTCTTTTGAAATTGGTGCTCATGCTTGTGGAACCGCTGGTAGTGGAGACCCAAGGTATAGAGGAGACGTAGCAGCAGCCGGAACTTACTTCGAAAATGTTATAGTTATACAATACGACCCACAAGTACAGGAAGTATGGGATCAAGCTAGAAAGCTAAGGTGTACATGGCACGATCAGTACGAGAAGGCAGTCACTTTCCGACCATTCCCTGTAGATATGCTGGATGTTGTACGAGCTGACTTCGCTGGCGACAATGTTGGTTGCTGGATGCAAATCCAAGTCGGAAAAGGACCTTGGGCTTCCGAAGTTTCTGGTCTTGTGAAGATTGGACAGACCATGACAATGGTTCTCGCAATCAAGGATGACGACGCGAAATTCGATATGTTAGTCCGAGATTGTGTTGCTCACGACGGTCAACGCGCTCCTATACAATTAGTCGATAGGCGAGGCTGTGTAACCCGACCAAAACTAATGTCTAGATTCACAAAGATCAAGAACTTCGGAGCCAGCGCCAGTGTACTGTCATATGCTCACTTCCAAGCATTCAAGTTCCCCGACTCAATGGAGGTTCACTTCCAATGTACCATCCAGATTTGCAGATATAGATGCCCAGAACAGTGTTCAGATGGAAATCCTAATGTAATTGCGCCCCACGCTGAATACGGACCTCCACAGATTGATGCCTACCAACAAGTTGGTATTGAAGCTAGACGTGATGAAAGGCGAGTGAGGAGGCAACGACGAGCAACTTCTCCTGAGAAGGAAGTTGGTGTAAACAGAGTGATCCGAGTGGTGTCTGCCGGCGACCTAAATATGGATACTTCAGAAGAAACTGCTGCACCTAAAGTGATTCCCACGCCGGGTCTCGTTTGTATGACCACTCCTGGATTTGCTGCAACATTAGGAGCTCTTCTTGCTACACTATTATGTTCTTGTGCTTTATCAGCAGTGTTGTTCTTAAAGTTACGGCCAATTACGACTCTGAAAAAGAAGACGGCTGCAGTGACGACGATAGCCCGGCCGCACCCACCGACCGCGCATGTAATCTCAAAGAGTCGGTTCTATTCGTAACAGAGCGTGTTTAACCTAATTTGTACATATTAGTGTGATGAGACTGAAGTATATAGACCATGCCAATTATTTATTTGCGTGTTATATGAGTGCTCAAATGAATGTAGTTAATCTGAGAACCCTTATTTAGTATTAATTCAGTTTATGTGTAGCTTAACCGTTGAACTTCAGTTAAATCGTATTGATTCCTATCTTGAAAGAGTTGAGTTGACATTTAATTCAACCACTTTGTTTCGACTTTGTTGTTTACTTATACTGAAGAGATGAGTTGTTGATTATTTTCTTTAGTTGTTTTCACGATGTTAGAACAAATTATAAACACAAATTGTAGTATTAAAATATATTAAGTACAATCTTCTGTTACCTCTTTTCGAATGTTCGTTTGAAGTAGGGGCAACGGAAAATATATCATACGGAATATCAACTTAGGTGAACCGCTAGATTGTAATTTAAAATAACTTGTCATTAGTATTAATATATTTATTTTTAATTAAGTTTTAGTCATTATTACGAGTACGTATAGCGATTTATTTATTTTTATACCACCTGAGTACCTCTTCTTCTTATTTTATTGTTTTTCTTCGCATTATTATTAAAGGTTTATTAATTGTTACAATGGAATTTAAACATTTCATATTAATTTATTTTATAAAACAGTTGAATTATTTAAATCGATGTTGTACCATATCAAATATTTGATGATTTTTATAAAATTTGTAACAGTTGAAAAATTAAACTTTTATCAAGAAAATGATGTAGTTTTATTTTGAAGTTGAAATAAAGTTAAATCTTTTATCAATAAAACGAGTTCGGGTACAGTGATTGTTTTAATTAGATATCATTATTTCCATAATTTCTTTCAGCAATAGCTTTACAGTTTGTTCATACTCTGCCTTACTCTTTAATTAAATAATTAGTCAATGAAACATAAGACAGGCATCTCATGAATGAGCATTATCCGAGTGGATCTACCAGCGCATTAGATACATAGCCAAGATCGTTAAATAACTACTTCTAATAGGGATGTCTCCTGACTAAAAAAATATGATTTTAAGTAGTCCGTCTGTTAGATTATCGAAAATTATTGGATACCTACGTACTTTTTGTTTTATCAAATCAATAAAAAATGACGAAGATAAAACGCGTCAAAGATTTGAGTGGGGGGTTGTGACGTCACTCACCGGTAAAAAATGTCATACTAATGTCTTAGAATATGACGTCACACGAGTTTTCAAAGCACTGTATCGTCTTCATTGTTTGTTTACGTGAAAAAAGAAAAAAATATGTGTCCAATATTATTAGGTACCTACTAAGAAAAACGTGCCATCTCTCAAAGGAAATCACAATGTTTTGGGTCTTTGTTTATTTATATTTATTTCGGACGAACCTCAATCACCTGTCTTAGTTAGAGCCGATCCACTGTCACTTTTATTCAAGGACTTCTAAGATCTAATGTCGCGTTAGTGTGCCGATAAAATTCGCCGATGTTATAAAGAGCATGTCATGCTCGTAAAGCCAAGTCAGAAGCTCTTGGGGGCCATAAAAGCTCTGACACTAGGTTAGACACTAACCCTACGATGAAGAAGAAGATGTTTATTGAAAATATCTAGAAAACTAGACGTAATCATCATATAGGTACTGTAATGTTTGTGTTTTTCTATATGGTTTTTATTTTTAATTCGCTGCTGGAGTTAGGAGTAGGTAGTATAGGTAATTGATACCTCCTTGTACATCGTTATAAATTGATTTTATTTTTAATGTTCTAGAACAAAAGCTCGAAATTTCAAAATGTCAGGCTGTCTGGGAACCGGGTCGTCAGAAAAAACATCTCAGCTACGAAGCTTACTAGTTTCTTGAGCAATATAATATAATCTTCATTACGGTGGTCTGCGTCGTAAAGAAAAGTGCCCGAGTGACGACGTTCCTCGGCCCTCCTCCTCGATCCTCCGCTTCGGGTCTCCTCTTCGGCACTCCTAACGTCCGCCGGCTACTGCTACAGCCGGAGGGACGTTACCTTGATCCTCGCGCCTCTTCTGCGTCTGATGGAAGCTGAAGATTGACGGCAGGCTTCAACCGGCCCCTTTGCGAGCTCAACGACTGGAAGGCCTGACCTGAGGCTTTCCATCTGAAGAAACCCCTGGACTTCCGTATCTAAGGACCTTCACCCCGGTTTCCCTGACTTTGTATAGTATTTTCAATTAGAATTCTCCAGCATCCGGTAGGTAGGGCCTGATAGATATTTTAGGTTTAATTGTTTTTATTTTCTTATATTAAATAACTGTTTACCTTTTCCCTTTTTCTCTTAGACTGTGCTCTCCTCCTAGGTAGGAAAGTGTTTATTGTGGCCTTACATTTATCAGGCTTCCCCTGTTAAATGTAACGTTACAGTACCTACCTAAGTACTTAGCCTTTTTTTTTTTTGGCGGGTGGAAAATCATCAAATAACCCCTCCCGCTCTTGGGTAGAGCGAGAGGGAGTGTCAGACTTCTACTGACTAAAAACCACCCATGTTCCTTCTTAGCCCTTCATGTCGAGGCCGCGGTATCTCTTGCGAACAACCCGCAGCCCCGACTGGCGTCGGCCCTTGCGGGCCTCTTCCATGTTGCTGACATCTCTTTGAGGCGCGCGTGGAACACGAACGCGCCTTCGACACGGCCTGTGTCGTCGTCACCTAAGTACCTAGTCTTTGTTTAACTTGTTGGTGTCGCCTTCCATTTTATCGGTTGTAACAAAAAGACACCCAAAAATTTTTAGATAAATATTCTGTTGAAGACAAGGACAAACCGCTTGACAGCAGTGGTGCCGTATCATAAGTTATGCACCTAAGTAAAACAATACTTATATAAAACCAACGAACGCGATTTTCTGGGTTCGATAACAAAAAAAGTCAAAGGTCGCTGAAACACCGCTACATGCTTTCTTTTGAAACATGACATAAACAAATTGTCGAATTGTTTAAACAGTCGTGTTTCACAAACCGGTGATGAACAGAATGATAATTTTACTGTCTAGTACTGGGATAATACCGCTACCGCGCTGTTCGTATGAACTACGATTATGCAACAAAAGTTCATCTCACCCCAAAAGACGTCCTCTGCTGGACATAGGCCTCCCCCAGAAGGGGGGGATTTGCCAAAATAGCCACGCTCGGCAGGCGGGTTGGTGATCGCAGTATGGTTGTTACAAAGGCACAGAGAACGCTGCTGCCCATTCTCTGGTAAGTCCGTAAGTCGCCTCTTACGACACCCACGGGAAGATATGGGATGGTGCTATTCTTTACGTCCGACACCATACGGAACACAACAACAAAAGTTATTAACGTATATTTAAAAATGCACAATTTGTGCATCAATATGCACGGATCACAATAAAATTGATCTGTGCTTCCAAATTCCACATGATCCCACTTGACTGTAAAAAAAATCCTTTCCTTCGTCATAGTTTTGATATACCTAATTAACTAATAGTAATGTTAGGTCAGAGAGAGTAGCGGTGGCCCAGTGGTGGCGGTCCCGATTTACGAACCGTAAGTTGTGGGTTCGAACCGAGGCACTCCGAGGCAGGCGCATTACTTTGTGTAATTTATTTCATTACCGCTTCTCTCAAAACGGTGGTGGATTATAGCCCATCCCTCTCCTAGAGAGGAGGCCGAGTCCCTGCAGTGGGAACATTATAGGCTGATGATGATGAATGCTAGGAAGAGAATGAGATAAGTAGAGCCAAATGCAAATAACACTGTTAAAAATTTCGGCAAAGATTCCAACGAAACAGAGACGAGCGCATATGTGCGAAGCGGCGAGGAGAGGACATGCATAAGAGCTAGGGTGTATTCACCTAAACTGTGCCGAGATATGCAATTATGCACCGCACGCTGCTCACGCCACACCGTTCACCGCACAAGTGTCTTCCCGCGTAGTGCGGGGGCTGAAAGAACAATCACGCGACATTTAGCTCCTCGACTCTCTGCTCAACCGTTTCCTCTAAAACAAAGCGAAAAACTAATAATGGAATTTGACCGGGTTTGTGATGCCGGTCGTATTTATATGCAGGTTCTTCTAATTTTATATATTTTAGACGAAAGGAAATAAAATGCCGGTTTTCAGTTTCACCAAAAATCATAGAGAGGGAGCGTTTATTTTTTAATTTTTACAATAATGTTGGAGCATGGTCCATAGACAAAATTAGACTCTATAAAGGTAAGTCTACATCCTAAAATTAAAGCAAATTACACATTCAATTTGCAACACCCTCCACAGCCCGAAAAAGATAAAGATATGCATTTAACAAAAGGTTACAAACAAATTCAATGGGACCACAGCCTTATACAATGTAAATACAATCATCACTTATTCTAATAATTAATAAGATGTGCAAGTATGTATTAATCAACTCAAACATTTTTATCTTTCATACTTGACTTGTGACACAGATTGACAAATAATAAAGAATTTATCATAAATTGAAATTACAATTTGAAATACTTGTTTACTTCAGAATAATGAATGATAAACAACTAACGCAAATTGATATTATTAACCAAAAGCTCAACCTCCTATAAGAAGTAAGTACACAGTACAACAATTTAACTTGAATGTTGCCTAAATAAAACCCAAATTACCTAGGTGCCTATTTATTAACTAGTTACACCATGGTTTCAGAAATATGGGTTCAGCACACACAACCAAAAAGAAAAACAAATATTATAATTAGCGAATTTAAAATGGAATTGCTCGACATCAAAGAAACCTGTGAACAGAGAAATAAGATTATTACTTACAAAATATACTTACTAGGTATTTTCACAGCTCTGCCACAACGAGTTGTCTTTTCTGAAGTCTGACCTGTCTCTGTCTTGGAAATGTTCTCTATTTCTCCAGTACTGTCAGCATCTGTTGTTGGTAGATTTTCAGAAAACTCACCTGATGACTGCTGACTATTCTGCAGTTGATCACTTTCTTCTTTGGTAGACATTTCTAATGGATACAACCTCTGGAAGGGTCGAATTTTAAAACCTGATGATGTTTTTACTTTTGCAGTTCTATAATTACCATCCTTGCCTATAAATACCTCTTTAATTACACCTAAAGGCCACTTTATTCTTTTTTCTTCAGTTTCAATTAATACAATGTCTCCAATATTTAAATTATTTGTATTGTTCTTCCCTCTTTGAACTAAAGCTGTAAGATACTCATTTTTAAATCTTTGCTTGAAGTCTTTCCTTAGTTTCAGCATGTACTTCAATCTAGAGTTCATAGCATTAGCATCAGCTGTGTCGAGGTCAGTGACATCTGTGTGAGGAATACATTGTAAAAAACAAGCTGGAGTCAATGGTTCCAGGCAAGTATTCTTGTCATCTTGTACATAAGTGAGTGGACGTTGATTCATTACTGCTTCACATTCGCATAAGATTGTTTCAAGTTCTTCATAGTTAACACGTGATTGTCCTAGTATCCTTTTAAGTAAATCTTTCATTATGCGGATAAGACGCTCAAAGAAACCGCCCCACCAAGCTGCTGTTGGTGCGTTCATCTTCCACTGAATATGGTCAATTGTTGACTGCTTCTGTACTTCTTCCCAGTCTATTTCTGCTAGTCTGTTTTTAGTACCATGGAAGTTGGTTCCATTATCACAAATGAACTGCCGAACTCGTCCTCTCCGAGCAATGAATCGTCGTAAGGTGAGCATAAATGCTTCTGTCGATAGTGACTTCGTTAATTCTAAATGTACACAACGATAAACAGCACACGTAAAAAATACCACCCAACATTTCTCCTCCTCTCGTAAAAATAGGGGTCCCGCGAGGTCTACGCCACTAACTTGAAATGGAGCTGTACATTGGACCCTCTCACTTGGCAATGGAGCAGTAGGTACTTGTGCTGGTTTTGATCTGAATCTAGCACATACTGTGCAAGCAGCTATAACTGATTTTGCCAGACGTCTAATACCAATAATCCAAAATCTTGTTCGTATGTCTGCGGTAAGCTGATTTGCACCTGCATGCTGTAATTCCTTGTGCCGTTGTTCTACCAATCTTCTTACTATAATATTCTTTGCCGGAAGCAATGCTGGAGACTTGGTAGATTCTGGAAAATCTGATAATAAAAGTTTTGTTTTTACCCTTAATAATCCATCTTCATCAAGGTAAGTATTCAAACTTCTTTTCTGCTCTATAATGTAATCTTCTTCACTTCTTTGTATCAGCTTTACAATTTTCTTTTCTGCTTCTTCATATTCTACTACTGATATTTCTCCATTCTTCTTGGCTTTCGTAGATTGCATGTTATTTATAAATCTTAACATCCATGCCATCATCCTTACTATTTTACTATATTTAGAGAAATAATACAACCTTGCCAGTCCTTCCTTTACGCATATGTCTGCATTGCATGCTGTCTTAGTCTTTTGTAGTTCTTTGCAAGCTTCCTTGCCATCAATGTGAAGTGATGATTTTGGCCATTCTTCTCTGGGTAGCTTCAACCATGCCGGCCCTTCCCACCAGCGAAGAGAAACCAGCTGCTCAGCATTGCAGCCTCTTGATGCCACATCTGCCCAGTTCAGTGTTCCTGGACAGTGATGCCAACATGATATTTCCGTATTTTCTCTTATTTCTTTTACCCTATTATGTACATACACATTCCAAGGTAAGTTTTTAGTTATCCAATAATATGCCACACATGAATCAGTCCAACAGTATTCCTCTATCTCTTTTATGCCAAGACTCTTTTTAACTTCTGCTAGTAATCTCGAACCTATAAGTGTTGCTGTCAACTCGAGTCTAGGAATAGAAGCCTTTCCAGGTGGTGCAACTCTAGATTTTGCTGACAACATTCGAACACTAACATCACCTTCTTTTTCAGATCGTAGAAGTACACAAGCGCCATATGCCAGTTTACTAGCATCACAGAATAGGTGAAGGCTTAATGTACTTTCTGCCATTCTATAGTTAGTCAGTCGTCGTGGGATTTTGCATTCACCTAGATATGACACATGTTCATACCACTTACGAAATTCAGTCTCTAGGTCATCTGGTAGCTTCTCGTCCCATGTGAGACCACGTCTCCATGTCTCCTGCATTATTAACCTAGGTAGGAGTGTAACGGGGCAAGTGAAACCTATTGGATCGAATATTCTTTGTATTAGTGACATAAGATCTTTTTTCGTTATCTTACCAAGTTCTGAATAATTGGGCAAATTACCTAGATTGCAACTAAGTTCATCAGTTTCTGTATTCCACATTAACCCAAGGATAGACACTATGTTACTACTTGTCTCATTTATTCCATTAGGTGAAGTAGCCCACTGTCTCAAGTCGAACTTAGCCTGCCTCATAATTTCTTTTGCCTCAGCTATGAATTTATTTACCTCTTCTTTTGAATCCATGCTTGTAATGCAATTGTCAACATAAAAGGATTTAGCTAGTATCTCTGCTGTTTCTTTTTCTTTACCTGTGACCTGTCTCAGATGATGCGTTATAGTAGCAGACAGTAAAAAGGGACTAGAGGTAAGACCAAATACTACTCGACAGTGTCTAAACTCTACTATGTCTGTCTGAGACTCATCTTGCCACCATAAAAACCGTAAATAATCTCTGTCTGACGGTTTAACAGATACCTGTAGAAAGGCTTTGGCAATATCAGCTGAAATACCTATCACACCTTTTCGAAACCCTGTTAATAAGTGTGGTATTTTATCCAAAAAGTTTACCCCTTTATTGAGATATGAATTGAGTGACCTATTGTTTTTGTCACATGCAGATGCATCATATACTGGTCTTAGCTTCGTCGTCATGCTTGAGTCCTTTGATACACCACGATGAGGTAAGTAATGCGTGCCTTGTTTCACGCTCTGCGCCTCTGGTACTCTCTCTACTATGCCCTCTGTCTCCCAGCTACATATAATGTTATGATATTCATAAAACTTACCGGTAGACATAAGGCGCTTGGTAGATGCTCTCAAGCGCTTCTCGGCTACAACTCTGTTGCTTAGTAGTTCCTCATGTCCCACCTTCAGGGGTAGCGACACCTCATATCTGCCATCTACATTGGTGTTGACGCTTTCCTCAAATGCCATCACTGCCTCAGCTTCAGCCTGGATCTTAGATTTGTTCTCCACAGGATCCCTGATGCCGAGCAACTCCAGTGACCAAAACCCTGAAATATCTGATGAACAAAATAAAGTACTAGTAGAATTATTATTTGAATTTTCGACTTTACCTTGTAACACCCAACCTAATTTGGTTTTGATAGCAATCAACCCATCTTTCAAAACAACCATGGTGTCTGTCATTATGTAGCCTGAATAATCTGCACCAATTAACAATGAAATTTCAGTACAATCATTATCTGCCAATACAATATTATTTTTACCTAACAACCTTGTCAAATTTCTATCACTATTATTATACTTAGGTAAATTATTACAAATTATTGGTTGATCTAAGGCAGCTAACTCAATGCTAAATGATTTATCAGAACTCTGAACAGATATTTTATAAATATTGTGGACCTTTGACCTTACTTGAACTCCACTGAAGAGGCAGTGAGTGAGAGTTTCTCTACCTGTCTCCTTGAGACCTAGTTTCTGTGCAACATCCTTCCTTAAATAGGACCTCTGTGACCCATTGTCCACCAGGGCACGCACCATCATCTGCTTGTCTCCATTTACTATCCTCACCATGGTGGTCTGCAGCAGTGTCACTGTACTTTCCTGAGCGGTGAAGTTGCTGGCTGTTGAACTCTCAGTAGTCTCAGAGTCCTGTTTCTTTGTATTTTCTGAAGTTCCTGGGCATAGAGTGACTGAGTGCTTTTTCTTGCAAATAAAACATTGTACAAAACTCTTGCACACTTTTGCATTGTGCCCAATTTTTAAACAATTTAAGCAAGCCTTCTTTTTCTTTATATGATCTCTCCGCTGTTCTAGACTCATTTTTGCTAGTTTATAGCACTCAATACTCGAATGATTCTTATCACACCAAAGACATGTCACTTGTTTCTTAGTCTCCCTTGTGCCTGCTGTTGTAGCGGCTACCAATGCTGCTGCTGTGGACTCCTTTGCTGGTGTGTCTTTTTGTTCATGTGAGAATGCTGTTGTAGCTAATTGAATTCTCTGCTCGCTTTCAACTTCCTTTTTCAGAAACTCAAGCAATGACTGGAGTTCATTCTTCATTGCAGCTGGTCTTGCACGTTCCCAAGTCTTCAGTGTTTCTAAGGGAATAGCGGATTCAACCATCGGTAAAATAAATGATGAGTATCCCTCTTGCGTTACACCGAGTATTTCCAATGCTCTGAGCTGGGTACTGATTTGGTCATACAGGCAAGTCAAACTGTTGCTGTTGCTGTCTTTGTGCAATATCAAGGTGAGTAGCTCTCGAACATAAACTTGTGTGAGAAGATCATTGCGTGCATATCTTTCTTTGAGATCTGCTATTGCCTGCTGGTAGCTTTTGCTGGTGGCTGGGTAGCTGTCGATGAATCTACTAACTTCTGTGCCAGGTGTCATGGACTGTCTTAAATACTGCAACTTGTCATTTTCGTTCATCATTTGATCCAAGTGAATCTTCTCAAATTGAGCCCAAAATGGCAGCCAGCTTTTCAAATTACCATCGAACTTTATTTGTTCCAACCTTGGCAACTTATAATTTCTTTCCTCTTGTTTATAAACTCCCACCTGTGGCTTTTTCCTAGCGTTCTGTATTGTAAGCCATCGTAATTTATATGTAGCTACATCATCCAACTCTTTTTCCAATTCGGCGTCGTCGCCATCTTTGTCGAGAAGGAATTTTTCTATTTCGCTGTTTAATACAGCCAACTTTGTAGCGAGTTCTTCCAGGAGAATATATTGTGCCTCACCTTCGGGGGTGAACGCGTCGCTTGACTCCAGCAAATTGGCGATTCTGGTGAAATGCGCCCTCGTTGCTCGCCGGCTCTTCTTTGACAAATCCATTTCTGGAATATAGCCAAAAAAAAACCTTCCGCCCTCTCGATTTATACTGTCACGGTCGCCAGATGACCGGGTTTGTGATGCCGGTCGTATTTATATGCAGGTTCTTCTAATTTTATATATTTTAGACGAAAGGAAATAAAATGCCGGTTTTCAGTTTCACCAAAAATCATAGAGAGGGAGCGTTTATTTTTTAATTTTTACAATAATGTTGGAGCATGGTCCATAGACAAAATTAGACTCTATAAAGGTAAGTCTACATCCTAAAATTAAAGCAAATTACACATTCAATTTGCAACAGAATTCTTTTGGTGGTTTACAACACATCTCCTTTCCGCTCGTTTCCGTCTGCCGTGGAGTCCGAACAACCGGACCTCCGTCCGTCAGAGTCAGTACATCATCATCATCATTCTCTTGCCCTTATCCCAATTCATTTGGGGTCGGCGCAGCATGTCTTCCTCATCCATACTTCTCTGTTTCTCGTCATCTCATGAGACACCTCCTTTACTCCAGTAACCGTACAGATGATGTGTAGCATGTACTGGTAACAGAACCTCAATGATTAGACCTTTTTACGACTGAGGAGTACCTACATATCAGCTGTGAATTAACAATTTAAATAACATTCAAGTTAACCTCAACGAGGCTGCCACATAAACACAAGTAAAGAAAGTTTAACGAAGTCAGGCTGTGGATGATAATTATGAACCCCATTATTTTAGGAAACATTACGATTCTTGAATTTATGAGGACTGGCAGTCATAATACGGCTAAAAGCTCATAAGATACAAGCACTCCACCGGTACTTGATGTACTTAGGTACAGGCGCCAGCACACTAATTAACATTGAACCTAAATGCTTTAGTGATGTGTGGACAACTGTTTTTTTTTACTAGCCTGCTCTGTCCTGGGCAAAGGCTTCCCTCCACTCTTTCCACTTCTCGCGAAACCGCGCGGCCTCCTTCCAGTTTTGACGGAACTGATCTACTTAGTTCCATCTCCTTCGTGGCCTGCCACGACCCCGTCTCACTGTGTCAGGGCACCTTTGGGCAGTTTCCTGCTATTTTGGCCCACAGTTAGTCCGCGGCAGACCTGTCCTGCCCAGTCCCATTTGAGTTGGGCAGCCTTTTCGGCCACGTCAGCTATTTTTGTTTAAATTTTTGGAGCAACAGTTTTTATTTTGTGAACTCGTGGTCGATCCCATTGTAGTTAAAGTTGTGTTCATTTTCATGAGCAGGTAGGTGCTACACCTACACGCCCCTAAACAATTGCCTTCGCATCGGGATGTGGTTATCCCAAGCACCCGTAGGTACAGTGCTTAACTGGACATTGACCTTCACTCATTATGACAAGGGTTACGAGTAAGTCATTTAATAACATAATTATGTTAAAAATAAAAGGCACATGGGCCATAAACGAAACTGGTGAAATGTGGATATACTTATTATGTTATGTGTGTATAAAATAAACAATCAAAATAATATGTTTCAACATAATTTTTAATCCATTAAACAAATTAACAGGTGCTTACGCGTAAAACACATTTCGTCACCGCATCCATACAGTGAAAACTCAAAACATTTTGTTCACAAGTCATAAATACACCCCAGAATATTATTTATAAAAGAAATAGTGCCACAAGAGACTTTACACCAAAATGTACCATAACCACAGAAAATAGTTATTAATAGAACAATAATAAAATACATTTAATTAATAATAAAAAGTAAAATTGCACTTAGGGAGACAGTTTTCAAATGAAAACTCTATTCAACTTATATAATAATAGTTTTTCTATAATAAATGCAAGATTTTTGGGTGGCATGTCATATTTTATTATATTATTATGGTTGGGAGATCGAGACTACTGGTTTATTCATTTTTTACTATACGCTGTCATTTAAATAATTAATATCGTAAACAAATTATTTCTTCATTATGGTGTCTTGTGCAATGCGACTACCAATTTGCCATTCGATCAGCCGTTTTCTTTTTAAAGAATGGGTACCCCAGACCAGATACCATGACGTCCTAAAGCATTCTTGTTTTATTCATAATCCAGTGTGGAAAAGTGACAAAGCTATACAGAGAGTCTAGCGCCGTCTCTTTTCTACACTGAAATAAGAATACAACTAAACCGCTTGAATAAGGCCAGTACCAAGGAATCCTTCAAAATTCTAAATTGCAACAAGAAGTCGCTCACTAATACTTTTCATGTTGATATTATGACTATAAAACAATGTTGTCTTGTCGATCTCTTAAACCATTTCTCAATCTAGCTAAAACACTTTATTAAACCTACCTAATCATAGCAATAAAAAGATGGATACAATTAAGATTGAGCAATATAAAAATAAATGCTTAAATAAATGCAAACAATTTCATTTAAATGAAGAATCTATTACTTAGAACTCATTGGTGTCTGGATAATCGTATGATACAGTATTATGTCATTATTCTAATGAAATAATAATAATTTACAGGTATATTAAATATTTTAATATTAACAAAGATTTAAATCATTAGACGAGTCCTAATTTTATTTTAATTAACTCACGCGAAAAAGTATTTATGTTGAGAGGCCAACCCTAGTATCTAAAGACAAGTTAAAGTAGGTAATTACTTGAGTTTAAGTGATTACTTATGCAACCATTTTTATTCAATAGACCACAATTTTAACGAAGGAAGAACTATCAAAGAAAATAATACTAGGAGTTTTAAGTTTGGCAGTTCTAACTTAAAGCAATTACTAAACTACAGAATAAAAATCGTATCCAAAGTTATTTTTATTTTATTGGTATTTATTTTTGCTTAAGTAATCACTTCGACTGGATTATAAAGGGTGTAAGAGTGAGCCAATACTATTCAACAGTCATTGTTGACGAAACAAAAGCCTGATCAATTTTTGATGACCTATCTTACAATTTAAATCTTCGAACAAAAGCAGTTTGACCAACTTTAGATCGCAGTTTAATAAAAAAAATATGTTTTAAAACACTGAATATTAAAGTTGGTCTAACTGTTATTTTACAACTAGCTACTCGTAACAGTAAAGCACAGGAGTCGGCATAACTACTGATACACGTTTTACTTGGAATTTTGGTTTTAATGGAATTCCAACAGTAATATACTGGAAAACTGCCTTTATTATTATTGCAAGACTAATAAAATAAACTAAAGCTAAAATTTTATAAAATATAAGGCTTACACGAGACTAAATGGAGATGATGGAACGATACAAAATTATTTGTCAAATAAAATGATTAAAGAACAAAATAAATAAAATTATAATAATAATCATTGAGCAGGTACCTACTGATGTATTTAGCCTAAAGCCTCAGAGGTTTCAGTACCTAAAGATAATACACTAAACAACATTGATTCCAAAATTTTCGAAATCAATGTTATTTCGAATCTAGGAGCTTCAGTGCACACGATATTAAATTATGCTATAGTGGATGAAACTCCTAATCATAGAAATTAACTAAACCTTACACTAATGGCATGACTCGACGTTTATTCTTATCCTCTAGACACTAAAGAACACGAAAATCATAATAAGTTAGTCAATAAAAACGTAGAAAAATTCTGTACAACACTTATCGGTATTAAAATGTATAATATTCACAAAAGTGAAAACTTCAATATATCAGGTTTCTCAGGACTTAGTCCGTAGCACGACCTAGCACCATTATTTAAGGCGATCTAGAAACATTTACTTAACAACTAACATAAATTACAAGCATATATTTTTTAAATAATTTTCTGCGAGTCTAAACATCTAATACATGGATGCAACTGACCTTTAAATTCCAATTAAGGGTAAATTCTAAATTTTATCAGGTAGCTAACTCTAATTTAGAAGAAATCATATATTCTTCGATATTATACACAAAGGGCTATAAGACACTAAAATGAGGAGCTATGAAATATAAATTGAATATTTAGCATCTAAGAACAGTCTTCGGTAGGATTTTGATTGGGTTGGTCAACCGTCACGGGAGTGATGTGGGTGAGGTTGTGACCCGAGGAGCCTGAGGGCCATCCATGCAGCCAGGGAGTGGGACGCAGGGGCCGGGGACACTGGGATGGGAGGCTGGACTGCCATCCGTGAGCGAAGCTTCTGGAGCAGGACTGCTGCAGCTAATGCTGCTCCTGCAGCCGCTCCGGCTGCTGAAGCGAACAGAGCTCCGAAGCTTACTGCGCCCATGCAGATACCGTAGACGACCTGATGAAAGGTTAAACATTAGTCAAAAACAATAATATCTTATTCATGATTTCCACTGAGTCGTTTCATTTCGCTAAGAACAAGAAGAAAGAGTTGATGGTCGATATTCAGTATTCGGAGAACACAAAATGAAATGGCAAATTTGCCATTTCATTTTTTATGTAAGTTGTGTTTTTTTTTATGTAAGTTATTACATAAGGAAATTTTAACGTCAGGAGTTTAGAAAAAGTTTTCGTAAACAGAAATCACAATTTAAAAATACAGCTGGTACTTCAGCTTTAAATTGAAAGAGAAATGATAAAATAGCTATGTGAAAAATTACAAACTCAAACTCGCATTTATACTAGTTAGACCATTTACAGGCACTTTTGAACGTCACAAGGCATAATAACTTGTAAAAGTACTGTAGTTGCTCATTCCAAACCGTAATCTCTATGCAGAAGAATGGTCAAGAAACTCCATGAACACTCCCACTTTTTTTTTTTTTTTTGGGGAGTGGGAAATCATCAAATAACCCTCCCGCTCTTGGGCAGAGCGAAAGGGAGTGTCAGACTTCTACTGACTAAAAACCACCCATGTTCCTTCTTAGCCCTTCATGTCGAGGCCGCGGTATCTCTTGCGAACAACCCGCAGCCCCGACGGGAACACTCTCACTCTTACTTTTAAATCAAAATCTTACAAAATCTTAAAAAAAAAATATTGTTACAAACCTCTTCACGAATCCGTCCGCTAAACACAGTGACCGGTTCCGTCCTTGAAGGTCCAAACGCCAAATCAGCTTCAGACACAACATCATATATCCCCGAAACGCCAACATCAGCAGATCTTCCCTCTCTAACTGTTCGTCGTTTACGCAGGGACCTGGGACCAGCTACGGCGGGACCTGGGGCCTTAGCTGGGACCACTCCGTCACCGGAAGGTTCTGGACTGATGTTCGTGCCAAGGTTACGAGGTCCGTGAGGGAAGCGATCGCGGTCTATGTTCGTAGGACGGTCCTGGAAATAATCGAAGTAGGATATTACATTCTGAACTTTGCCTTAAAACAAAATGGTAACCCAGATGCTGTTACCAGAGATGCTACATTATGTTAGAGTTGATTCGGCAGTATTTTTAAACAACAGAGCGTACCCATGGGCAAACGCTATTGGGACACCATCATCTGCCTAGGCTTTTCCTGTACATCATGGTGCGGTACATCATCATGCATCTATCTAACCTTTTTTCAACTATGTTTGAGTCTACCTCCAGTCTAACTGGATGCCGCTGAATGCCAGCCATTTTCCATGGAGCGGCTGCCTCTTCGACGTCCACAATCTGGGTTGGTTTGGTACAGTTGGAAATAAATCTTGCGACTTTTTCCCGAACATAAATCTACATAATATTATAGTCCATTTTTTCGGTCAATTGCATTGAATATAATAATTTTAAATAATAATTTAGCTTTGAATATTTCGACGGGGTCATCCACAAAAACAAAACTTACAGTGAAAGGCCTAGCAAGTGCTTCAACCAGTTCTTCAACAGCAGACATGTGATCACTTTCAGGTTCCATAACAGGAGCGGGAGCCCTTTGGGGCAGTGGAGCCGGTGCAAGTACCACGTCGCCTGATACTTCATCACCGAAGGCTTCTTCAAGAGGAAGACGGGCTTCCTCTGATAGGTCTAGGCCTCCGTCTTCAGCTGATGAATCGCTGTAAATTTATAGTTGTAATTAGTTTTGACTCGTTGGAGGAAAGTTGCGACTAAGCGATTACACTTGACTACGAGGAATCGGCTTGAAAGCATTAGTCGCTTTATGACGCCGTATCAAGTAGTAAAAGGATGGTACGGCCGTGCCGCTTTATTACTCGACTTGGCGGGAGCACTGCCGTGCCAGATTATCACTACAATATAAAATTAGAAATGATAATAATTATCACTTCGAACCCTGCTTTTATTGCATGCATATAAAAGCTCTTACTATTAATAATAAATGTATTTTAGCGGAATCTAAATTTCAAAAATGAATAACTATGATTAAAAATCTTGATGGAGATGGATTTGCAAGCCGTATGTATAATTTATGGTAATTTACTAGGGTGTTGTAAATGTTTGTAATTGCTGCCTACCCAGTTATTGCTGTACATACTTAAATTGAACATAAATTATACGTAAATATATCGCTTTCCATGTGAAAGATAAATCAACCAACGGAAATGGTTTCATTAAAGGAATACTAGACTGACTTGCGCATTTGAAAACTAATGCCTAGTCATCTTACTGTGCATTTTGAAATGAAAACAACTTTCATCCATTCATGTCTTGGTTTTCGTACACAAGAATCAAAGGATTGAGACAACTCATTTTGAATCTTCAATTCATTCTAAGATCCGTAGTTCCCACTTACTTTATCTCATTGTGGTCTTGATGTGTCCTGTCATCTTTCCTGTCCAAAGCTCCATGTCTTTGAGGAGTTACTCCAGCCAGTTGACAGTGGTCCAAACAGCCATGCCTGCAGATCTCGACCTTACACCTGATGTGGACGCTGAGGGCATCTGGGAACTTGAAGGCGTGGAAGAACGCGTAAGTGATGACGGTGGCTCGCTCGTCTACAGCTTTGGCTTTCAGGAATCTGGAAAGAAGAACATTCAAGGTTAAAGAAGGGATTTTGTTTGCTGTGAGCATCGGACTGACAAGTCAACTCTTTTTTTTTTTGGGGGGTGGGGAATCATTATATAACCCCCCCCCCCCGCTCTTGGGCAGAGCGAAAGAGAGTGTCAGACTTCTACTGACTAAAAACCACCCATGTTCCTTCTTAGCCCTTTATGTCGAGGCCGCAGTATCTCTTGAACACCCGCAGCCCCGATGGGGACAAGTCATGTCTCGTGATAGAACCCAAGACAAGCATCTCCTATTTTTCGGATTCATAATTATTACATTACTTGCTTCGGCACGTATTCACTACATAATTCTAAGCTCCTCGAGAAATGTATCAAGGGTTATTAAAAAAAACAGCTGTTCCATACATTTTAACCCTGTAGGTGCACTTTTGTAGGAAGCAACTGTTTTTTTTAATAATCGACGAAATTTTTTTGGCTTAAAATGGTGTACTGAATACGTTGACATTGATGTCCCTTTCACCACATATATTCCACCAATTTAAAACGTATTCCATGCTAACCACTTCCATAACCCGACCTTCTATTAAACCCAATCCTTTCAACTTTCCACAGATCGTCAAAGCTAGATAAGCCCCTCATACATTAGCTACGTACCTTGATATCATCTTAGGTCGCAGCACGCATCCATATTCATCCGACAGTTGAATCACATGTCCGGACCCGTCTGAGGCGGCACACGACTTCACTCGCATGTCGAATTCACCTAGAAGATAAGATGTGTCTTTAGAAACTGTTTAGATACATACTGGGTGGTTATTGATGATGTTGGTTAAGTGATTTGTGGGGTTTTCTGTGATGGGGATTCTCACTTTGGTGTATTGTGGCGACAGGTAATGGATTTTGAAAGCTTATCGGTAAATTAGTGTTCTGTTTGTCCGTGTTAGAGTTGCTTTAGAATTTCTCTAGAAAACTAATCGGTAATTTAGTGTTCTGTTTGTGTGTGTGTATCTTTAGAATGTCTCGTTTTAATTTTCTATGGAATTGACCATCTGTTACTACTGTCATTTTTATTCTGTTCTTTAATGAGGTAATGCGACAATACAACTTCTAGATTAGATTTGAGTGATCACACTGAAATGTCTAGAAGTCAAATTTATCAAAATGTGATGCGCTACAAAATGATTATCCTAGTTAGGATTTAAATCGACTAGAAATTGCGGACTAAATTTGTCAGAAGCTGTCACGGAGTTTGGATTTCCGTCCGGTTGTTGGCAATAGGCTCGCTCCCTATACATGGGACTTAAACATAACTGGCGAAATGTGTGTAACTTGAATTTAAATCGGTCTATAGGTAGATGTCATACGTTCTGGAAGATAAGAAGATGTGTCTTTAGAAACTGTTTAGATGGCTATTGGGTGGTTATTGATGATGTTGGTTAAGTGATTTGTGGGGTCTTCTGTGATGGGGATTCTCACTTTGGTGTATTGTGGTGACAGGTTATAGATTTCGAAAGCTGTTTGTTCATGATAGAGTATCTATAGAATTTTCTATGAATTTGACCATCTGTTACTACTGTAAATTTCTATTATGTTCTCAAATGACGTGATTTGGCAATAGGGGATCGGACAAAAAAAAACTAATTAGTCCGTCAGATAGATTTCCAAAAAATATTGAACACATATTTTTTCTTTTTTCACATGAACAAAAAATGAAGACGATACAGTGCTTTGAAAACTCGTGAACTCCTCGAAAACGTCACATGTCGGTACATTTTTTAACTATAATTGACGTCACAACCCCCCACTCATGATGTTTGATGCGTTTTATCTTCGTAAAATTTTATTAATTTAATAAAACAAAAACCACGTATCCCATATTTTTCGATAATCTGACTGATGGACTAATTAGAATAATATTTTTTTACCCAGTCAGATCCCCTATTCAACTTCTTGACTGTACACACACTCATAAGACATAACATAGGTCTGTAGTCCTCGAAGGGATAAAGTGTGGTGTACCTAATAGTACACCCACATTTAGCCAGTTATATTTACACCCCATGTAATAGGAGGCGAGCTTATTTTCATCAACAGGGCACAAATCCAGACCCCGTGGCTACTACTGAAAAAATATTTCCTTCAATAAACATTATTTCAATTCGAGCGGTTTGTTATTTATGTATTTTATTTTAAGGTGTATGCGCTTGTGGCTTACGCAAGATAAACATTTTTTCTTTATTTCTAATTACGGTAAAAAACATAGCCTTTAAGTATAGTACAAATCGAAAATAGTAATAGTAAGGTAAACTACCACTGAAATAACTTTATGTAATAGGACAGTTTAGAAACTTAGTACTAACTATCACGGCATAGGACTATTAATAGTGGGCGGGGCGATAGATTTGACCTCGCGCCATTGACCAACCCAGGTTTACGATATTATTCTCTATGGAAAATTATGTGTCCTAAATATATAATAAAGTTATTGTACCAGTCTTTATTTATAATGGGTGTAAAAAGACCCTTAACGATGTTGAAGGGAACTTGTTCTTCCCGATATTGCAATCATTTTATTTAATACCTTTAAATATTTTAATATTTCTATGAGAAAGGCCTCGTACCTAATTGCTACTACTTTTGACAACAATTCCTAATAAATTAAAACTTCACGAAGAATAACATTCTAACTGACGCCAAGGCAAACGTACCTTGTTGTTTTAGCATAAAATACAACCTTAGAGCGGTAATTCAACTTAAAAGGTCGACTTCACTTAAAACTGGATAATAAGAGTCAAAGCCCTAACAAGTACAAGTAATGTATTTGAAGTTCCAAAGGATCAAGTACCAATGAAGTATGAAAATACCTTCAAGTACTTCCACAATATCAAACCGCAAGACCTTACCAGACGAGTACGTACTTTACCACTCGTCCCGTACTTAGGGTACCTAACAATAGCAAAACCCAACACTCATGGCTGACGACAAAATATTATTACACTTAAGTGGAAACTTACATAAACAAATATCGTTTAGCTTAAAGGATGGGCAAACACTTTGGTGGGTAAACAGATATTCCATTAAACGAAGAAAGCTTTACGCGTGCTGTACCCACCACACCTTGCAATGTTTGACTTGTACGGAGAGTATATTTCCGGTATTGTTCATGGTACTTTTAGTACTTATTCATATTTTAATTTTTAACCACAAGTTATTGACACAACGTAAAAAGTGACAAAAGAATATATTAATTTTGGCATAGCAATGTCTAACGTAAACGGTTTTTAAGAAAGTATTGACAGTCTAGTGTCTAAGCAAACGACCTCTAATGAATACAAGAGACTACATCCGGGTGACAACAAAAGGATAAAAGTAAAGCACAATAACGAACAAAATATGTGTACGCATGAAGGTGTTGATGACATAAATGATAGAGGTACTTAAAACTTGGGACTGCAATTTCAATCAAAAACTTTAAGAGTATTTTATCTTATACACGCCAGTACACATAAAATACTTAATAGAACGAACGTGGTAAACTATACTGAAGAAAAGAACGCAGTTGGATATGGTCAGCAAAAACTTGACACAAAATATTTTAAAGAATCGGATGCCCTAAAAGGAAAACTAATATCTGCTGATCAATCTGATCAACTAATGTCAATATAATAAAATACTATTAAGTTTTAAGATTCTATCTTAACAAGGAAATTATTGAACAGAAAGTAGTTATAATTAAGGTGTATAATTGGCTCGTTGCGTGTGGGACCAATACAAGAAATAGCTAAAGAAAAGCTACAGCAACAAATAATGAAAAAAGTTTTAACGCAATTTCAGAGTTGGTCGTAAAAGGTTCATAAAGTAAAAGCTATTACCAACGATAACTGCAATATGATCACTTAAAAGGTTCTCTGTCCTTATAATTACACCTTGCTGAAACGATAAATATTTAATACATAATACTTTCTAACTATGCAAAGTTTCGGAGAACGTGAACGCAGGAATTAAATTATAATTGCAAAAATCAATTACCAAAGGAGATGAAAGACAGAGACGCAGATCCAGCTACTTATAAGTACAAGATCACTCACATTAAAACCATTAATCATTGTCAATTAGATAAAAGAACTCATAACGCACGAATAAGAACTGCTATTGATTCAATTGAGAAGAAATTAATGGAGTTCTATTGTGAAATGACCATTGTTCATTAGTAGGCTTGCGGAAAAATTTATAAAACCGAGGTTTGAGCAACAGTAAATGTGAGAGATAAAAATAACAAAATTATTAAAAGTGACGAAGATTTTAATAGGAATGACGTAGTAAAAATTCGCAAAGAAATAAACAAAACCAGAGCTGCAGCGGATTTGACTAGCAAAGTGGTCATAACAGAATTTGGCAAAGACGACGGTGAAAATAATAGAAATATAAGTTTGAATGCTCAGCAAATGTCTGTTAATAACACATAAAACAATGTACAAGTAAACTGAGAACGAGACGAGACGAAAGCTATTATAACGGCTATAAACATCCACAGGCGTGCCTAAGTTACCAAAGCTTACGTAGGTGGGCATTTATATATGCCAAGTGGTGTCTGTCCAGTTAACCCTTGACCCTGCAAAGCCATCTTGCAAAGAGATACGAGATAAAATATACATACCAGCATAAAATTAGAATATGAACGTAAATATAGGTGGAAAGGAAAACATTTTACTGAACTTTATGCGTTTGGTACAGCGGATTAATGTCTATCGGCGGAAGAACACGGAAGCCAGTAGCAATAAACTGTTTAATCGTTTTCTGATAATCAATGTAGAGAGATCTATAGCATTACTTTTATTTATCTACTGTGACCTTATCGCGGTGCTTTGAAGATGACACCTCTTTCTCAAGTGTCTGGCTAACATATATATTTTTTTAATTATATTAGGGTGCATCTATCCGGATGCAGCTGAATACCAGTATTTTCACGGACCGACTGCCTATCTTACCTTTACAACGCAGTAAGTGGCTAATACAGAACCCCATTGTAAGATTTTCCGACCTTTGACTACCCGTTACGAAATTGCCAAATTTTGGAAGTCTAGTTCAAATCAATTTAATCTTTGTCCATAATATTGTCTCTTGGCTTCCCCACATCGAAATATTCCTTTAAACTCTATAAGAATCTATATATAAATAAAATACACTCGCACGTCGTTTAAAAAGTGATCCATGTGGTAGATCCAGTCTCGACTCCCATAGTCGCAGGCCCGTTAAGCAAAGTCAGTCGTACATATTTGTCCAGTTCACTTTTTACAATTACCGGGTACCGTTAAGTCGTGTAAACACTGTCATTACCCTGCTAGCGATTTTACGAGTTTTCGTGTTATCTCGAGTTGTGTATGTTTGTATGTTGGCGGAAGTTTGCGTTTGTTGTTTAGTGGGGTTTGAGGAAGTTTGGTCATATTTGGGTCGGAAACGTGAATATTTTTGTTACGTTGATTTACAGCTTTCTGTCTTTTAACGTTCGTTTTAACCAGTGCGGTCAAATTACTGACCGACTGAGGTAACAGACAGATTCTTCAGATTTCAATACATTATGTGTCGGAAAAAAGAAAGGATTTACCTCATAAGATGACGATTAACAGAGAAGTATAGACGAAGAAGACATTCAACACCGACCTCAAAAATAATTGGGATAAGGGCAAGAGAATGATGATGATGTGTCGAAATCTCGTTTGCAATTTGTCCGTACCAGTCTTTTGTCCGGAGCTCAAAGAACTAAAATACTCATAAAGTTTATTTACACTCTTACTATGCAAGTCATCATATTCTATTCTTGTAATCATGTGTAGATATTGTTGTTAACAAGCATTGACGTCATCCCCAAGTAATCAATAAAAGAAATTAATAACACAAAAAAACATTGTTAACTTCTATAGGAAACCGTTATACTATTATTTGATGAACTAACAAATTTGAAATAAATTACGAACTACGTGGGCGAAGTAATAGTGTTACTTTTATTGAATGACGACACCTTAAAGAATATAATATTTATAATAGACTTCTTAGAAACAACATAATAATATTTTTAAATTGAAAGACATAACAAAACGCCTGTAATCCCTGAAGGGTTAGGCAGAGGTGTACCTATTAGGACACCATCATTTCGCTAGTTATGTTGAAGTCCTATGTAATAGGGAGCGAGCGTATTGTCATCAACCGGCACAAAATCCATACTACGTGGTTGCTAATGAGAAATTCCTTCTGGAAAAACCTAATAAATATCCCTTCCCTCGACATCTGATTGCGCTTTAATGAGGCAGTCGAACTATTGTATTGCCTATTTTAAAATATATTAATAAGTAATGTCCTCGTCTCAATTTTGGTGGAATCAGGGTTGGGCTTGTACAAACGATGAAAGATATTAATATGTATATAACATCTCTATGTAATTTCCTTGCTTAAATATTGTTCGAACGTGTGAGGATGTAACAAGTTTCACTCATTCACTACTTCGTTTATTCCTGTTTTTTAATGTCCATTGATACTTAAATATTTCATCTTTGTAGAGTTGTAAGCTCAAAGCTGTTTACACATACTTTGTTGGTTTGTAAGTGTTTTCTAAATATAGCTTTCAATGAGCTCGACCACAAAGTAGCTGTAACAGTTTCCTCATTAGCTATTACAACGTTGACATTGGTTTTAAGCTTGTCTTCCTTTTACGCATTCTGGGAAGGGCATAACGAGTCTCGTATTTTGTTCTGGACCTTACCGAGCAAGCTTTAAATTACGGAGACATTGGGAGCTATTTCACAAGTTTTAAATGTTAAATTTTTACTTTAAAACCTGAGCTACCTATGACCTGCGCTATCTTACCAAAAACATGATATTTTACCCCATCCAAAAGTTGTTTCCCAGCAATCATTTTTGCGAATAGTTATCTACTTAATTTTATGTACAAAATGCTTGGTGAGCGTGAGGAAACAGGCTTGTCTTAGAACCAAAAAAATCGAAGACATAATGTGACATCTACCAACCCGCACTGGACCTGCGTGGTGGATTATAGCCCATCCCTCTCCTAGAGAGGAGGCCTGAGTCCCTGCAGTGGAAACATTATAGGCTGATGATGATAGTGACATTCAAACTCAAACTCAAACACTCTCAAACTCAGTCCAGCTAAACAAATTAATCGCGTAAATGAAACCCGGTCTTAAAACGTAGCTATTTTCACCGTGCGCTATGCAGCTGTTAAATGTAACAGTAATTACTTCGTACAATATTTCAAGCTGTTTATTGGTAATTAAAAACGATACTATTAACCGAGGCCTATAGACCGTTCAGTCTGCAACTATTATCGCCGTCATTATTTACTTTGTACGTGCTTGACTAGGATCGTAGAGTGAATTGTACGTAATAGAATTGGAAATTTATTGGTAGTAACGCTACTAGATTGTTCTGCTTTTGATTGATTTTCGTACAATTTTTGCAAATCTAGTCGGTGGATAGGTGACTAGACTATCCATTGCATACTCAGGGTGATTGCTCACCCGTTGGGGGTGTGGGTTGTTCGCAAGAGATACCGCGGCCTCGACATGAACGGCTAAGAAGGAACATGGGTGGTTTTTAGTCAGTAGAAGTCTGACACTCCCTTTCGCTCTGCCCAAGAGCGGGAGGGATTATTTGATGATTTTCTATGTGCCAAAAAAAATAAAAATAAAGGGTGATTGCTCAGGAACCATAGTTCTAGATCTGTTTATGAGTAGCAATAAAGCTATGCTTAATTATTATTGCATACGATTTTTAAGTTAGTGTGTGATGTTGATTTGCTGCACGCGTTGGTGCAAACTTTAAGTGTAGCAAGTAGCTGCTTAAATAAATAAATAACGAGTTTCCTCCATACATCGGAAAGCACGTTAACCGAACCAGGTTGGCATTTGTAAATTTTTGTGACTCGTTACAGATATACAGTGCCCCGAAAGCGAGCCTATTACCATCATCCGGGCACTAATCTAGACTCCGTGCTAATGAGAAATTTCTGAAGGAAAAACCCAATAACACTTTGCCTGACACGGAAATCGAACCCAAGACCTCATGCTCAGTAGTTGCGTCTGCGACCACTAGACCAACGAGGCAGTTAGAAAATAATATATTAAAATTAATCATTTTATCTTTTTCTTTTATGGATCAGTTTATTTAAATACACATAAAACATTCCCAAAAAGTTTATAGCTGAAAGTGACATCGATTTTAATTTGTGAGAACTTTGTAGATTTTATAGCCCTTGTTATGGTTTCATAAAATTATCTTATTTGACATAAAAAGATCTCATGTTTCTTTTACGACTACGTCAATCGCGTTTTGGTACAAACTTTAGTAGATTTTATACGTATTCATCACATTCACAGCCAATCAGCTGTGGAACTGGCTAACAAATCATGTTTAAAAAACATCCGGCAATCATGTTGACATATAAGTACTAAAACACAGTTGTAAATTGCGCTAAACATCTTAATTCGGTGCCGTAAAACCATATTTGGACAAATGCCTTATAAGCCTATGAGTTTACACACTCCCACGAACCAAAAAAATTAACGAGGAAAAGTTACACGCACCACGGTAATGACAGCAATAAAAAATTTATGAATAATATTAGAGAAAATAATTTTTGCGTTTCGAGAGAAACAATAGGTAATTCTAAACACGGTTCCTGTATAAACTTGGGGGTAATTATAAACAAGAGAGAGGTGTGGTTATTAGCAGGTAACAGTATACATTTTGATTGTTATGTAGTTTTGACACGGTTCTGCAAAGACTTGGCGTTCACGCATTTTTGAGGCAGGTTTTTGCTAATAGCAAAATTCCTATTTATTTATTTTTTTATAAAACGTTGCCCACACTAGGATTTTCTCCTGTATCGTGGGTGCGTTCACAAACATAATAATATAAAGTCACATACACAAATACCCAGACCAGAAACAACTATCTGCAGGCCATACAAATATTTGTTCCGTGCGGGGATTGAACCCGCGACACGCAGTACGCAGCCTATGACAAACTTTGAGAAAAACGACATGAATGGCACACACATAGCTGATGATTAAAGTAGGTATATTTAATATCCCATATTATGTGTAAAAGCTGCATAATCTTAAACGTAAAAAATGGTGGAGCAGACTTTGAAAATTACTTTAACCTTTAAGTAATGTCTACAAATAAGAGGGTAGCTAATAGTCTAGTTTTACTGCAGGAGCAATTAAATATAGGGTTAATAGATAAGACTTACCTCGATAGTCGTTGATGGCAACGACTAAGGTTAGGGTGGATCCTAAAGGGACGATGCCGGAAACTGGTGCCGCCCATGGACCCTTCCCTGCCTGGATCTCCATCCAACAGTCCACATTGTCTCCTATAAAAAAAAAAAAACAGTTTTAAGTACAACATATTATTATTAAGGGTTCGGTACAAAATAAATCACAAACCTAGGACTTATTGATTCGAACCAGACAGTCTCACAAATCATGATTGCAGAAATGGAGAAAGAGATGATTTCATTAACCACAATTCTGACGACATTACTCTCAGAGTCATAAGCAAATATAAGAAAAAATGCAACGAAAGCTGCATTTCACAGCTTACAAATGACAAAGCTAACATTAAAGAAAAGGGAGTGAACGATAGCGCAACCACTGGCAGGGTATCATGGCTGAAGAAAACGTGTTACATTGACCATAAGTAAAAGTAGAAGGTAAAAGACAAAACTTGAACAAAATTGGAATGGATAAAAAAACTGGCAAACTAAAATCTTAGGATATATTGATACTGTCCAGTATTGGCAAAACAAAATTATAAATCCTCACCTCTGAAATCCAACTGCACGACATCCAAATCAGCGATGACCATGGGCGGCTTGGAGGCAGTCTTCTCGTAATCGTTGAACCACTCACAGCGCAGTCTCTTCGCTTCGTCCCACACCTCAAGCAGGTCCTTGTCGTATTGCACCACCACTGTGTTCTCGTAGAACTGGCCGTGGAGGTCTGGAAAAGGAGGGTTTTGGTCTTTAGATACAGAGAAATGATCTTGAGGAGGAGCTTCTGACTAAAGAATAACAGACACTTGGGTTAATCTGCGCTTTCCAAGGTTGTACAGATAACAAGAAACGGGTTTTTTTCTGAATTAAGGTTTACTCATGAGAATAGTTTCAGGGAATACAATTATGACGAATGTAAAGGATGATTAATCAGGCCCCCTAGACAAAATCCCTTTTCTGTAAGCGTTAACGCCAACGGAAAGATCAAATTGTATGGAGTTGACATTAGCTTTAGAGATGTCACGTGATGTCATCTGTAAAGCTAATGTGGTTGACAACACAGCACAACAGCTAATGGAGTTGACATTAGCTTTAGAGATGTCACGTGATGTCATCTGTAAAGCTAATGTCAACTCAATACAATTTGATCTTTCCGTTGGCGTTAACGCTTACAGAAAAGGGATTTTGTCTAGGGGGCCAGCAGAGCTATTGCGTATCTTTTTAAATGTCAGTGGCTATCACAGTGTCCATCGATTAACTGTCAAAAGGTTATGGTTTGGTACAAAATGGAACCATTTGACAATTAATCGATGGACACTATGATAACCACTGACATTTAAAAAGATACGCAATTGCCCTACAGGAAACCAAATTATCGACACCAGATTTTCTGCAGAAACTGTTACCTAAAAACCTAGTGGTTAGGTTTTTTAGTACTTTTGTAACTTTATATTTTTATGATCATGTGATCAATAATGGATACGTTAGGATATTAAATAACTGTAGTATTTTATTGTTCTTTGAACTCCCGAGAATCTATTCAAATACATTTAATTTAAATCCTTATTATTGCTAGGGCTATACCTACACGGATGTACTCACGCAAAAAGTGGAAGTCGCCCGAAGAACGCGGATCGTGCCAGTGGTCTCAGGTCGACACCACACAAGCAAAACTGAGCCCTAAAGGCTTCTAGCTAACAGCTCGCTTTCAGAACAGCGATCCATTATGACATTAATCTTCCAAGTTTACACGCATCTGACATATTCAGACTCTATGTCATACGGTTTAAAATCGTTTTCACATTGTCACTCGCAATACTTTTCGCTAGAAGCACTTAAAGTCGAAATTACTGCTTCATAGCTGGAAGGAAATACACTTGAAAGTAGTGGATTGAGGGATGGCGTCTTTGAGTCGTGTTAGTGAGGAAAAATGAACCTTGTGTGCGGTGTTATGTGGTCCGGCGGGTGGCGATTCCGAGAAACAATGCGCGCGCAATGTTCGCAGAAGGAGCGGGACGCATGCGCCGTCCGTTACTCCACACTAGCCATAGTAGACGCGACTAGGAATCGGCATGAGAAAAACTCACTGACTTTGTTGAAATGGGACCGATGTGCCGTAAAACTTGAATGCTGGCGATTTATTGCGAAATTGTTATGAATTACCGATAGTTACTGAGAATCTAAATGCGATACATGAGATTGGGTTTAACGATATATGGTGATCTATTACTGAGGAACTTCCTTACAATGTCCTCTGTGCTAAATCAACTGAATAACAAAAGCTCTGGCGGGACTTTGTAAGATTTAACAGTACAGAAATAAACTTTGATCTTACTTAAACAATACACTGTTCAATGCTACATCATAATATGACTCAAACCCTTTTAATGTATTTCAATTTCAAGTCAATAAGAACCTTAACAAAGCAAATAATTTCTCATCAATAACAGAATATGATTGGAACAAGTAGGAGGTCGTAAAACGCAGGGCACTGAATATTTCATAACCATTCGAAATCGTAGAATCATTATGAGGAATATACCATTTAAGTACCGTTAAATACGAATTATAGAAAGTTCGATGACTGTTTAATTTCAAATTACATACATCTTAAGATCGTCTGATTAATTAAATTGTTGCGGTCTCTTATAAAGAAACAATATACAACCGTGAAAATTTTAATAGGTTCATAAAGATTCATTGCTTTGCAGTAAAACATGGTATTATAAATCTACTTCTGTACTGAGTAAAATGAAAATTAAAGACGAGTGATTCGAAGCTTCTACTTTTACCAAGGAAAGTGTATAATTTTTGCAATTTTCTTCCATGGCTGAGTTTTCGAAACATTATAAAAACGACATGAATGTTGATTATTAATGCAGATGGATATAAGAGTAGAGGAAGACCAAAGAAACGACGGATGGATTATGTAAAATTTCAAATAGTCCAGACTGACAGACACAGACTGCAGAAATGTAAATCGAGTAATAGAGAAGTATGGAAGTGGAAGTAATGCTGCCCCGACCTCAAATAAACTGTGATAAGAGCAGGAGAATGACGATGATGATATGAAAACAACCGGCAGTGGTTTCAATTACGTTGATAATACTAGATCAGTCTTAATGGGCAGTTTCATACAAAATGTTTACGCTAAGCTGATTAAATGATTCTTTGCCTGAAGTCTTTAAGACTATGTATTTTTAGCAGATTCGCATTTCTACGATCAGGATTAAATTCAAGCTTAACTATTCCACGTTCCTTCTCCCACATAACAAGTTAACGTCCTTTTAAATGACCCACAGGTTAACATGCGTCGACTATAAACATATTGCGATCTGTTAAACGCCTACGTTCTCTAGTGGGTGTAAACCTTACGCTTTCCGGTGATAACTTCGTCCTTTTCTAGACAGTATCATTTGACAGTTTGAATAGTTGCATGTCTCAGTTATGGTCTCTCGATCCGATACTGTCACTGTTATCCAATAGACTTCGTATTCAATGCAACAGGGATTGATAATATTATTGATTTAGTCTTTGTTGTTATGGTTTTATCTCAATAAGACTTTGACAAATAAAAAAAAAACAAAGGGTTGCACTCCGGGAGTGCCGGCAGAAGTGAAAACTTGAACATTAACGTTGTGCATTTTTTAAAATCTTAGAATGGTTAGGGAATAATTACGCACGAATTGTTTCGTTAATCAGCATAAAAGTACTATCATATATGTGGTTAAATACGATATTCATTTATTACGCTATCGTACACAAACATGATAATTTATATTACATAAAAAATTAACACTTCAGAACTATTACAATTATTTTACTTTAAAAAGTGTATCTCTCAGAAAAATCAACTTGACATTTGACACACACGCACATTCGCGCAAGCGCCCTGTGCCGTCTTACGAATTTTCGATCAGGTCACGTGTCCCCCTGACGCGAGTTTAACATTTTTTACCCATGCCAAAAAAAGTGAACAACGCCGCTAAAGAAGTTTTTACTTCAATAAATTGCCATCAACGTAAACCTGGATCGAAAACATGAGAGTCCTTCAAATTCTATGAGATATTACTTCTGGGCAAGGAGAGCACATTTTTTAAACATTTTTCTATCAGGAATTAATAGATGAGAAATTACTTACAAAATTCTTTGGATTGTGAAATACTGAAGTATCGTATTAAAAAACGTATGCAGATTGCACAGTAATTGAAATTAAAAAGTCGAAAAGCAATTTCAAAGGTTACTTGAAGCCCTGTTGTAAACAACGAAAAAGTCCCACGAAGCGTGACGTTTGACAATTCGTTGAGCATTTAAAGCCTGGACTTTAATAGGCAACTAAACCATTTGTTGCCAATAAAAATTCAGGCTTAACTCTAATGGAATTACGGCCATTCTAAGTTAACCTTGCCTTTGATCCTATTTTCCATTTCAAAGGACTGTTTAGCTGAGGCACTAAAATCAAGTGTGAACAATAAAGTAATGGTTGTAAAAACATTTGCTATTCTTAGACAATGATAAGCAAATTTAAATTTTCCGTTCCTTAAAAGGGCATTTCGTCTCCGTAAAATCTTTGATTTGAACACGAAATATCTTCAACTCCACTCCGTAAAAGGCATCAATCATTCCTAAAAAGCCCATAACAGGAATTCTGCAAAGTCTCACCAATGAGTGAACAATAATTATAATTATCTAACGGTTGTTTGTGCTCATAAATGTCTACGCATCACAATTTTAGATGATTTACTGAAGGAATGAGTTGGCAATCGTTTCTCTTCATTGGCGTGACGGATTCCGATTTTGCAGTGAAGTGTAAACAAGCAATTAGTTATTGAAGTAGTGGGATTTACGAGGCGTACATTGTTTGTGTTTTTCTTATGTTCCTTATCTTCTTTGTCTCTAGTCGTATTTACTATAATATCATTAAAACTATTATAGTTATTTGCTAGGGATGTTTACTGACTAAAAAAAATATGATTCTAATTAATCCGTATGTTGATTATCGAAAAATATTGGAAACGTATTTTTTGTTTTATCAAATCAATAAAAGTTGACGAAGATAAAATGCGTCAAAGATTTGAGTGGGGGGTTGTGACGTCACTCACCGGTAAAAAATGTCATACTTATGTCTTAGAATATGACGTCACACCAGTTTTCAAAGCACTGTATCATCTTCATTGTTTGTTTACTTCAAAAAAGAAAAAAATACGTGTCCAATATTTTTTGGAAATCTATCTGACGGACTAATTAGATTTTTATTGTTAACTACCCTATTGAGTATGAGGAAGACATAATGCCCGATATCTTTCAATTATACTATTAGCTGTATGATTTTTGTATCTGTTAAATTTATAGCTCAAGTCTGTTTTATTTATCCTTCAATGATATTTACCCAAAACTTTCTTGCCGAAATTAATAAGATTAGAAGCTTAGGATTGCTTCCGTCATTTTAATAAACAGCGTTTGCAAACAGACGAATCTAATAATGATAGATCACACAATTTGTCGATGACATATGATTGGTAGATGCTTCTAAAAAGCTTAATCACTCCAAGTCTTGTTAATGACAATATAATTATGTGATAAATGAGACGTGATTTAGTCAATGATTTAATAAAATAAATAGAGAGAGAGCTATTTAAAGAAGAATAGATTTAAAGATATCAAAACGTTTCCAGTTTTCGACATTTAAAAGCTTAATTGAAAAAGAAAGGAGTCCTGTTAATGCATTGAAAGTTAAAAGTCATAGCTCTATGAAATCAAAATAATTACTGCAGTAAAACAGACATTTTTGTAACACGTAAAATTTATGGATCATAAATCTAACATGCA
The DNA here is from genome assembly GCA_949774965.1 of Diarsia brunnea. Taxonomy (NCBI): domain Eukaryota; kingdom Metazoa; phylum Arthropoda; class Insecta; order Lepidoptera; family Noctuidae; genus Diarsia; species Diarsia brunnea. The sequence continues at coordinate 15,093,659 of OX459006.1, read as the reverse complement.
AATAAATGATACGTAGAACAGTGGTGTTTTAATTAATATTATAACAGCTATCAGTACGTGAAACTACTCGTACTAGTTGATTAAGTTTTGAATGATTTTAAATGTTGCTAGACTATTAATAGTCTTATAATTATCTGTAATGCTATGCTGTGAAGAGACTGAGTACTTATTATGTACAGATGCAAGCACATGAAGTTACTATAATCTGTCAAATTTCTTTAATAGATTTTCAACTTTTTAGTTAACTAGCGGACGTAACGTGGTTTCATCCGCGTAGTTCCCGTTCCCGTGGGAATACAGGGATAAAAAGTAACCTATGTCACCTGGGAATAGCGTAGCTTCCCAACGGTGAAAGAATTTTTTAAATCGGTCCAGTAGTTTCGGAGCCTATTCGTTACAAACAAACAAACAAACAAATCTTCCCTCTTTATAATATTAGTGTAGACTAAATCATTAGGTTCAAGGTTGACCGGGAAAAAATCGGGTTACCTTGATGTTCCAGCGTCTGTACAAGATTTAGATGCCGTTTTTTATTCGGCGTGAGACCTATCAAGTCATTCAACATCATCATTTCAGCCATAAGACGTCCACTGCTGGACATAGGTCTCCCCCAGACCATCGACCTATGTCAATGGAGTTTTAATCGGACACGTTTTTTTTATTTATCTTGCATAGTTTGTATGTTTGTTTAGGTCGAATTTAGCTACTGAATTTTAAAACAGTTATCCCCAAACGATTGATGTGAAATTTTGAGCTGAATTGATTTTAATTTTATTTAAACTTTATTTTCTACTTTAGATAGCATTGACGAAAATCATTTTATGAGCAAGCCTTGAGGCTTGCTTAAAAATGATTTTTACCATAATTATTTTCTTAAAATTCAAATTAACCTTTTCTGTCATACCATACAAGGTTTGCGCTACTTAAAATCGTTACGTACAGACAACAAAACGTAAAGGACGACCATGAGGAATCCCAGAACGATGTACGATAAATCGATTACTATAAACGATTTATTATATCGACTAATTGTTCGAGTTCGCATCATTAGGCATCGGATATATATTTATTGATTTCACGCCACTACTCACGGTCCATTTATAGTAAACCAACCGAGACGAGATTTAATTACGTTCACAGTGTAGATTTTACCTGAACTTGTTATTTTTCTTTACTTTGGCATGTTTCGTGGTGAAAAAAGGCCGTTAAATATGGGATTTTTTACATCGATAAGCAGTTATTGACATTGCTCAAAATTAATTTCCCACGATAGCATTTTTTTACTATAAATGATCAATAAGTAAGTTGAGCTACTTAATCCGAGGAGACCACAGTTGGCGCAGCAGAGTCTGAGCGACCGGCTGCTAGTGGGGGGCATAATTTTGTTCCAATGTGACATCTACACCTCATAGGCTAAAACTCCTGTCTTACTCCGTGTACAAGACCAGCTGCACCTTGGGCGACCTGTCCGAAGCCAGCACTAACGCTAACAAGGTGACAATCTGTTCGAATCCCTTTTAACTTTCAAGGAATAAACGACACGACAAAGAAGAAGTTAAACTGCGTCACATTCAATTGAACAAAATACCAACACCTATAATAACCGTCATATAATTAATAACTAATAGTATAATTACCTGGTTTAGTGCCACACTTAGCGTATGCGATCCGAAATGAGAAGTACGTCTGTCCCGTTGACGGCGGCACGTAGACACACCGCGGGTCACCGTGTTGACCTGAGAACATGTAAGAATTCATGTCAAAAATGATGTTGTGTGATAAACTGATGTCTTTGAAACATTCGATGAGATAGCTATTAAGTTGGAAAGGGTTAAAGATGATAATTTGTGGAGGCCACGCTCAAGAACCCGCAGGATAGCCAGGTTAAGCAGACGACAATCTCTTGAACTGCAATATACCATTAACAATATAACCTCCTCCTTTTTTGAAGTCGGTTAAAAATAATATGATAATTTGCAAAACGTGTCAGCAGAACATGACGTTAAAGAAGAAGAGACTGCTAATGATCCTGTGATGCTTAATTGTCAAAACTAGTACTTAAGACATGAATACTTGAAACCATTTAGTTTACAAACATAGCTACCAATTTTTTTGATTATATCTTTTAACTCTAATAACAATTATCCTTAAAGACTGAAACTATCTACTGACTAATTTGCCATAAAACCCTTAACAGTAAGATTTTAAAAATTGACTTCAATGTGCTACTTTACGTCTATTTTCACAAACAAATAGAATGCGAAGTACAAGCAATTTAAGGCTCAGTTTATGTAAATTGCTAATTATGTGCTTGCACACACCTTAGCTACATTAATTGCAATATCGTTAGCAAGATAAACAGTACTAATGGGCATGGAATAAAGTGCAGCAATAGTGTTTATAGTCGTTTTATAGGAGTAGAATGGTCTATAGATCGAAGAATTTAATCTTTTACAGGCATTGGGTAACTCAATTGAATCGATTAATAATGAAATAGCACTGAATGATACAGCAACGTGTAAAGCTATTAATGACGTAACCGTTGTTTTTTGCAGGCACTGCCGGGTAACTCAATTGAACTGAATTATAATGAAATCGTACTGAATGATACAGCAACGTGTAAAGCTATTGATGACGTTGTTTAACTACCATAAAACGATGCGACTAAGAGTGATGAACTAAATGCACTTGGTGAAGGTTCAGTACGTAATGTTCTACCTATAGAAGTACTTATGAACACAGTTATTGCTTCATAATAGGTGAAAACATTTATTTTTCAATAACTAAAAGTAAATAGCAAACGCCCACGTTTTGACACCATTGCTGAGGAATTCTAATGCTATTGTTGTTAAAATTCGACATGAAAGTGCGAAACGTAGTCGTTTGTTCTGACAAATGGAAGGTGCTGTGGGTTATATTTTATTCATGATCGTAAATCTATTTGTGATGCTCATGCTCAAAAGATTTTAGTAGGCATTACCTAGGAGAAGTATCTAGAAGATATTATGAATTATCAAGATTGGGTTCAGCCTAGTAGACAATGAAATTCCAAATGCAATTATCATTCCAAAAGAAATTCAACATGCGTATAACTTAACGACTGAAATAAAGAATATGGACAGTATAATCACAAGAAAATCAAATAAATAAACCAAAGTATGTGTGCAGACATCTATACCAAGATCTAGACATGTCGTCAGTTGTAATTTCACTGCTATTTTTATCATAGAGTAAGGTGAATTTTGCGTAACGGAAACTTTAGCCGTTCATGTAATGTTTTTTAGCGGTTCAAACAACATTCTTTCTCAGTTTAATCTTGCAATAAAAGAAAATCAGAAGTGATGTATTCTGGTTTAGTTTCTTTACTACTTTCTTTTATTTTTACTATTTCTTAATATTCATTTTCAAAATAGTGTTCTTCTTTTTGAATGTTAATAACATTCGCTTTCCATATCTCCAAGTTAATTTACCGTTTCTCACTATCGCGTAAAACGAGCAAATTAACCCCCAAAAAGATGTTATCAAAAAAACTACTCATATCATCACAAATTACTACGTTACAAATAATTGAATTAAACAAAATCCAAGTACAGTATGTAACAGTATAACGTACTAAAAGCTCAGCAACTGGAGCGTGTGTTATTAATAATGCACTAAGTTTGTATCCGTCATAATTGTGAGTGAAACCTTAGCAATTACCGCAACAATTAGTGGCGGTCTGAATACACCGGTTTCTAACATTTTCCTTGTGTATGTAGTCTGTGGCTATTTTGTGGTGGCTGATGGGATTAGTGGCTCGTACTGATGGTATGTCTTTATTAGTTTAATGGTCTTTGATGTGATGATACGATGTAATTGTTTTGAGGTTCAATTTGTTGCAGTTGATTCTGATTTTAGTCATGAGTGTTGCGATTGAATTCAATGGTCTGGGGAAATGGGTTCTGTAAATTGTCAATGATACGACACTGGCTTGAAAATATTTGAAGTCTCTTAACGACTTAATTTTGCTTTAACGCTTAAAGTTCCAAATATGGATTTTTCCGTTCATTAGTTAAGACAACATCGGGTCAATTTTATTACCAACTTCAATTTTATTAGGTACTTATAAGGAAGAATTATTACCAAAACCGTCAAACAATACATACCTTTTGACGAGACAATGCCTTCGAAGGGGTGAGAGAAGGTCAGGTGGACGTCCATGTGATCCTTCCCACACATTACCTCTAGTGACTGGATGACTGGCATACCATCGGGCCGATCCATCGGCCATAGCTCGCCCGCTCGCGCCCGCGTCTGTGGACGAATGACATTACTGAGTAAAATGCGGGACGTTATAATACTACGGAAATGAAACCTTGAAACAGAATCGTTTAATGCAAATTATTATTGGCAACGAGAAATAAACGCCTACGTAACGTACCTCTTACTGCGGTTCTGAGAGATATTTAATGATTACTAAAGCCGTCACTTAGTAAAGATTTGACATCCTTTTATATGACAAAACTGTCAAAACCTTTACTAAGTGATGGCCTAAATAATCATTAAAACTCTCTGAGTGCGGCAGTTAATGTCTCATGAAATGATCAAAGAATGAAGGTAAATCGTAAAAGCATTAAACTGATGAATGAAGTTGTTGTGAATGAGTCAAGTTTGTGTATTTAACAAAACAGTAATTAAAGCTAATACATAAACATGACACGTAGCAAATTAATAGCACAATATATTGTACAATAATAACTCTATCAGCTGAATTCAATAAATATTCAGATAGTATTTCTCAGTAAGAGAACAACAGTAATGCAATAAATGATCATCTCACGACAAAACCAAAACAATAACATTGAGTTTTCCGTCAGCATCAATTAAAAGTTTTATGTTAAAAGAGAATAATTATTCCTTTCATAGATACCAACATCCACTGCCATCGACCAACTACATCATCCACCTTAAAACGTTGAATCAAGAGTGATTTTGGTTCAACTGATAATTTTGGAGAAGTAAATGAAAGTTTGTATTTCCTGTACAGTTCCCAACGAGCTGCGGACATGTAACGAGAGGTTTCCGCGAAACAGAGCAGTGTAAACATAATAAATGGGCAAAGAATAATTTTTGTACGGTAAGTTTACGCCAAAATTGGATGATTGGCGACTTGGCGCACGATGACGGGTGCCAAAGAGTTGGTTGGAGATAGGACACAGCAAACATGAATTAATGAAGAAAAATCTTGTGATCGGAAAATTATATAGATAGCTACTGGATGAAAAAAAATTGAGTAGCGGGTAGATAATTAAAATAAACTAATATTAATACAAATATAATTTTACTGAAGCTAAGAATTTACTTTCAATTATTGCATGTTAAATTATTTACCCACTAGGTACTGAAGTTTTTGGAAATCAAAACTCACATTTATCTCGTTAATTAAGCAATAATTTACTATCTTATCTTGCATCACTATAAAATCATACTTGTTTCAAGCTGCAAAATAATTGAAGAAACAAATAAATCACAGCTATACGCTTTCATTGACTAATCTATGTACAAAAACGATTTGATGAATCGCGAGCGCACGTTCCTGGAACGGCGCGGGCGCATTACGTTCCCACGCGTCAAACAGGAATTCACGAAACGAGACAGACAGATACAGAATCGTATAAGAGCGAGAGAGAGAACGCAACACACTTTTTGGAGTACGCTGTAATTTACATTTTTGCGTACTAAAGCCTTTTTCAAAATTCGAACGCAGGATCAGATTTTTTTTGATTTTTGGGGGCGATGGTGTTGCCTGATTATGCCAGCTGTGAAAAGCTTTAATACCTACTAGTGTAAATTAATGTTTACCCGTAATCTTAACCAAATGTGATCTTAAATATGCATTCAAAAGCATCATCTGCCTAGCCGGTTGAAAATCTACACAGATACAGCTGAATGCCAATATTTTATATGGAGCTACTGCCTATCTGACATCCACAATCCAGTAACGGTTAATACGTTCGACACCCTTTTTTAAGACTGGTAGTCAGACTCGGGTTTCGGATAACCTCTAACGACTACCAAACTGACTGTTATATGGTCATAAAATAATATTACCTTTCTTGAGATATTTCAAGCCAACGCGCAACGCCAAAGAGCAAAGAACATCATTTAAATCAGTCTCAGATTTATATATCTATGAATTTCTCCAACAGTAAATGTCAATGATATTATTAATTGAGCGCTGTCTCGATGCCTTATAATTTATGCTTTTGCGGATATACTCAACATTTCCATATTAGTGAAAGTCAAGAATGATAAAGTTCTTAGTAATATTAGAATATTTTTTATTTTCTTCGAGTAAGTATCAAAAAGCTTAGAAATCGTCCATGATTTCCATTAGTGAAGAGCTTGGTTAAGTTTCTTAAGTGTATTATAAAATTATAATATAATGATATGCCCTATTTTTAGAAAATTGCAGTATTCATTAAATTACAACATAATCATCATCATTAACTTTAAATAATAAACTAAGGAAAACTTAGAACCTGAACAAACGTTTGTTCAGATTCTAAGTTTTTTATAATACCCTGTAACCGCTAAAGGGTTAGGCCAAGGTGTAATAAATAGTACAGCCACATTTCGCCAGTTATTTTTAAGTTACGTGTAATAAATAGGGGGCGAGCCTATTGCCGGCACAAATCTAGACTCTGTAACAAATCCATTCTCAGATTTACTCAGAAACAGCAAGAAGTCTGGATTTACCGCAATAATTGTGGGCTATATGATTTTCCTTACTACTGACAAAGTCAAAGCATTTATTTCAATTAAACCATTACCAGGTAAAAGACAAAGTTACAATCACTAGCTAGATATGGGTATGGGTATGGCTTAACATTTCAAGTATTGAAAGCGTGATATAATTCTCTTGTTAGTTCGAACCCAAAGACAGGTTCGGAATTCCAACCATTCAAATTCCAGTCACGTCCGATTCAAATGATCAACTACACTTCAAATGAAACCTTAACACCCCTATAATTGCACGCACACTCGATAAACAACTATCAAAGAGCCAGCAACCAGATAATAATGAAATTACTAACTTAACACAATCGGCCTATGATGTTCTCACATAAACGCCAAGTGTGAATCGGACACGCACACGAAGAGTTCTGTACAACAGGGCTAATTTCACTATGTCCGAATAGCCACTACTTACCGAATGAATTAAAATAGAAAAAAAATAAAGAAAAAATAAATGAATTAGAATTTGTTTGAAATTATCTGCGAAGTAAGTTGGGGACTTAATTACAGGTGGTGTAACAGGCACTAAAACTTTTGGATGTGTTGTCATTATTTAGATCGAGGGAAGTCGCCAAAAAACGTACAACTCGTGTATCCCCTTTAACCGTACCCTTTTTCAACCTTATTTGTTGCAGCCATAGTATTACACACTATAAACATTTTAAATATCTACATGTTATGGTTCAATAGATACAGTCCTGTGAAAGACGGATAGACCAGTAGTACCGCTACCAGTATTGGGTCTTAGTAATAGGGTACCGTTGGCATCTTTAGCACGGAACCCTAAAAAGCTAGTAGCTAGTATGAAATTACAAGCTAGTCTTTAATTGCGTTAATACGAGCTGCTTGTAAGAAAGTGGAACACTGCGTATCATGAATTCATGATACTATGGCATAGCGTGGACTTAAGTCTGCTTAATTGGTTTACAATCTATACTAAATGTCCTGAAGAGAATTTGTTTGTATAAAGGGAGTTATCTCTGGATCTAGTGATCCTACCCAAAAAAATGTATTCACTGATAGAAAGATGTGGCCATACATTATATTTATATTATGCATACTATTACTAGGTGCATAATTGCATACCTATTCGAGCTATCACAATTTTTGCAGACGAAGTCACAAGTGAAGTGCTTGTATTAAATATAGAAATTTCATCTTCATTCCGAACTCATTATTCTCTATTTCAGGTCTTTCTTCAGTCGAAATCAAGCGCGATTGCCTAATATTTCGAGTTTTTCATGTTACAAACATAAGTTGCTACAATATAGATTTATAGCACGGAAGACTGCATTTATTCTTCTCCATAAATAAACAGATTTTTTTTTTTAAAACGTTGCCTCACACTAGGATTTTTTCCTGTATAGTGGGTGCGTTTACAAACATTTAAACTCACATACACAAATACCCAAACCCGAAACAACTATCTGCAGGCCATACAAATATTTGTTCCGTGCGGGGATCGAATCCGCGACACGCAGCGCAGCAGTCCAATCGCTTAGCCACTGCGCTAACCGTGCCGTCAAAAATTATATTCTCACTATATAAGCGAGTGATGGATGACATGATTGTGTATTTATATGCACAAACACAGACTCTTCGTGTCTTGGAATACATATTTCTTTTATACATATTTATTTCTTAGCCTGTCCTATGTTCCACTACTAGGCAAAGGCCTCCCCTTCCTCCTTTGGCCTTTTTTTTTTTTGGGGGGGGTGGGAAATCATCAAATAACCCCTCCCGCTCTTGGGGGCAGAGCGAAAGGGAGTGTTAGACTTCTACTGTCCACCCAAGTTCCTTCTTAGCCCTTCATGTCGAGGCCGCGGTGTCTCTTGCGAACAACCCGCAGCCCCGACGGGCCGTAGGATTTGGCCTTGGTCGCAACAAGTCATATACCTATTTCATAAAAATACTGAAAAACTGCCAAATTAAATTCATAAATTACAACATGTTGATAGAACTTTCCCCGAAGCAGTTTAAAAATTCTATCTAATCCTCATTCCAGACATCATTTTAAAATCACCGTTAAAAGAGATCATATAAACAAAACCATTTGCACTACGCATTTAAAGGTAGCATTCAAAGCCCATTTCTAAACAGCAAAACACAAACCGCATAAAACATAACAAGATCAAAATAATAAGCTCCAATTCATTCTAATAACCGACTCACTCGTTAGTCGAAATCGTCCATCATCCATTAAGCGCGTTAAGAGAAAATAATATTTTATGATCTCGCTCGATACGCACCGGTAATAATACCCTAGTGTTCTAATCACAGCATCCTTTGAGATGCGTACTAATGCGTGAGGTGTAAAGGTAGTTGCAGACTTACTTGCGGGTGAAAAAGGTGTAGATTGAAATGGGGTCATGATGTTGAAATTTGAAACGGTCTGATAAAAATCGGTTATTGACATAAAACTCGAGACGTGTGTTTTTTTTGGAAATCATCCCTTTTAGTCTAATAGTCCAAACAAATGACAAGGCCGGTTCAAGTCCAGACGGAAAGAGGGGGGATCTAAAGCCCTATAATTGGTGGACTACGATGTCCTCCCATAATTTTGTGATAAAAAAAAAAATAATCAAAATTTTTCGTTGTCAGTTTCGATGCAAACTTCTTTTGTGAATATCCATTTCTTATTAAACTTTTACAATAAAGCTGCCGCCAAAGGAAAATAATGATTGCAGATGGCAATAAAAGCTTGTATAGCCTTTTTTTTTGTTTGGGGGGCTGGGAAATCATCAAATAACCCCTTCCGCTCTTGGGCAGAGCGAAAGGGAGTGTCAGACTTCTACTGACTAAAACCACCCATGTTCCTTCTTAGCCCTTTATGTCGAGGCCGCGGTATCTCTTGCGAACAACCCGCAGCCCTGACGGGGGCTTGTATAGCCTTACAAATTAAATAAATACGCAATACCGAATTGCGAAATTATTGACTACTACATTACTACATTACATTCGTCGGCGGTAAATTATTATGAAAGTATTACTTCCCTATTTGAAATGCCCATAAAAAGGCTGATCAATGCTACATGAAACAAATTAAAATAACTAATATAATTTTATTGCTGCTATTTAATTTATTTTCTCTATTGAAAATAGTAACTTGATACGCCATAAACAATAATTTAATGTGCACGTAGCTTAAGCATAATGGGATAAGATATCACAGAGGAATCCCTATTATTTTTTAGAAAGGATAAGTTAAAAGGCCCTTTCTTAATGATGGTCAGATTTAACAAGATTTTTTTAATATTGGAATTTATTTTGAAGATGGATATCGTAATTATAAACTAGTTATGCCAGCGGCTTCGTCTGTTTTTTTTTTAATGAACAATGTAGCAAGATATCCCCAGAAATTACTGCCTATCAGACTTTTGGGCTTCTAACATAAGACTTGAAAAAGGTCTATGAATGACATCACATTAGACACATAGCAAAAAATGGCAAAGTACGAGTTGGACTCGCGCATGAAGAGTGTCGTACCAACGTAGTACCCCAGCCCTATTTAAATATTAATTAATTTTTATTATTTGTTGTTATAACGGCAAGAGAAATACACATTTAGGGAAAATTCAACTGTCTAGTCTACCTATTACGGATCATGAGATGAGACAGCCAGACGGTCGGGCGAAAAGTGGTCGCTAAGTAATAGGGTCCCGTTGGTAATCCTCAAAGGTGAATTATTATTAGTCACCATTTCCAACTACCAAAGAACACCCTAACGTGACGTATAACATTACCATAATAACAATACGCGTTGCGGTCGACATAATTTCTATGTAGTGCGAGAAAATCTCGTTAATTCAATTTGTTTTTCTATTATTCTCTAATGTTGGTAGTTGGTGCGCACGCGACGGTGGCACGCATGGAGCGCTAGTGATGGGCTTGGTGACAATGAGGAAATGATAATATGAAGTTTTTTTTTTAACATTATTATTATTAATTCATATTATGATCAGCTAAAGTGGCTATTTTAGATTCCCAGAACGGACCCTAAATATTGTATTTAAAAATACGTTTAATAATTTCAGACGGGGTTCTTTAAAGGTTGAGTTAGACCAAAGAAAATATAGATAAATTGAGTTAGAAATTAAATAAAAAAGAAGTAAATAATAGCGTGACGTTTGACAAAAAAACGTGTAACGCTGTCCCAAGTAATATGGAACAAGGGCAGGACGATGATGAGACGGTATTATAGTAGCTTGATGATGTATTCTGATTTGTGCTGTACTACTATTGGTTAGTATTCATAATTTCATCGTAAACTTTACGGGCATTGAACAAAAAAAATCCTTTGAAAAAGAGTATCACTGTTTACTGTAATAGACAGAGACACGTTAATCTAAATCAGACCAAAAAAAGCCTTTCATAAAAGAAAAATACACCATTAATCGTACCAACAAACCTATCCGAAATCTATTCGTTATCGACAAATTAAATTGTCACTATTAATACTACAGCTAGATTAGACGCTGCATCGTCGCGTGCACCATTACCGTAATGACGTGCTTGTGTTGAAGATACCTGTTTGAGTAACCTGGTTGTCTTACTCGGTTGCTTGTGGTTGAATATGTAGCAGACTTGCATTGTTTGGTGTTGTAGTGATTTTACAGTTTATGTTTATTTTCCAGTATCTTTGGGGATCAAAGTGTCTAACTTTGATCCCTTAGTAATATTAGAACCATGAGAGTAAAGGAACAGAGAGTACATCTGTTTCTGCGCACACACTTGTGCACTTTAATCTACGGCGCAGATGGCTAATCTCCGCTAAGATTAGTCACTGTGACCGAAAACGGTCAGGAGGACTTTATTATTTTTTCATATAATTTTGCCTATAGTTAATTTCATGTAGAAATGAAAAAGGTGGGTTTTACTCCATTTTACTTGTATGTATTGGTGTCTGTCAGTTAATAGTTGCTACTGCTAGAAACAAAACTAACTATCATCTTTAAAATAAGGTAATACGCTATACTTAAGTAATTAGTTTTCGTCACACACCAAAAAACTTACATGATGAATAAATAAAATCACAAAAACTAAACTATCGACATAATTAAATCGTAACACCGCACATCACTAGCGCCAAACGGACGCGTGCACACTATTTCAATAATGATGCGTCGTATCGTATAGAAAATATACAGCAATCAGTGCACAGCTGTTGTATCGGCTGTCATTATGGCACAACTCACTAGTGTAGCATTAGGTGTACGCGTTTCTTTAAGTTTCACTGGTCAGTGAAAAGCTTTGCTTTGTTGTGGTCCATTTCCCGAGTGATTAATGTTTGTATTTTCTAAATATTTCTTTTTTGTTGTAATAAATTATATAATAATAATAATTTATTCAATGTCGGATAGCAATAATCCATAATGGTTAGTAACAATTGGAACTTATAAACTATGTTAGTAGGCACAAAAAACTATCATAAAATATAAATTACAACATTTAAATAGGGAATTGAAAATATTACATTACAAAATTAATAATTATGCAACTGAGCTTATCCCAGTTGTAATCGTCCCTTTGTGGTGGAAATTATGGTTTTCTTACTCCTCCATTATTATTTTCTGATTAATTTCGTTGTGGGATCCAAGACAGTTAAATTGTTTCTTCGGGACTTCGTTGAGCTTCATTAGTTTATTATCTACTGATACCACTGTTGATTCTGGCTTCCAGGAGTTGCAGTGGTATGAGAAAAGTGTGGTGGGTTTGTGCTAAAAAAAACAGTGCACAGTTGTCGGTATAACTGTCGTTGTGATACTCGTACTTCTTCTTCTTAGCGTGTCGATGGCAATCTAAATTGTGTTGGCCCAGAATTGGGCTACTAGTTTGGCGCTTTCGGTAGCGTCCATCAGTTCATGTAGTGACCAGCAGGACCGGCAGGACACGATATTAAGTGCCCCATTGTTTGAGGAACAGCACCACATTTACACTCTAGTGCAGTCTTTTATGTATCTCCACCTCAGCAGGTTTTTCTTGCTGCGACCAACCTGTGTCACTCGTGTTAGATACCTTTCAGTTTCACTGGCCGGTAGGTGATTTTTGCCTATGAAAAGCTGTGCTAGATTTACCGCCTTAACAATTGTTGGTAACACACATGCTTTTTGACTTGAAATTAGATTACTGTTTAGATACGTTATTTTGATGACATTACAAAATCACAGATTACTTCTGATGACTGACTGACATTAATAGTTGACAATCTTAATTAAAATACAGATAAATCGATGATCTACAAATCACAAAAGCGCGAAAATCTTTAAATCATGGGCATACATATATGCGAAAGGAGGCTATGAAATAACCACCCATAAATCGAAACGTCTTTCCCAATGAAGACATGATTAAGAATAATTGCAACACAGTTTATACCCACTCCGAAGTACCGCTAATCAAATCTCTCATCCCCCTAACCATTTCTTGTCCCATCACCAATCTTATTACAAAAACAATTTTACCACTTAATTCCCTTTATTTTACTGCTATTCCAACGCAAATTGTAAGTTTGCTAGATACCAGTTGACACTTAGCGATGGTATACGCAAACACTGTGTACAGTCTCGACCACAAATATTATTACACTTAGCAACGTTTTGAAGCGATTTTCGTGTTCTGTATTGATTTCAGTTTCATGTTACTTAACGAAAATACTATTGTGGAACCCATTTTATTATATATTTTTTTTGTATTTTTAAATTATTATTTTATTTATATTTTTGGTATTAAAAAAAAACAGAATTATCTTAAAGTTCCAGTCGTTATATCACGAAATTCGCTTTTGAACTTTGCCAAGTGAATACAAATTATTACTCGTGACTGTACCTTGCTTGGTTTATTTATGCCTTTATTCAATTTTCAACACTCCATACAGCGCCCAAAGTTTAATATCCAACAATATGTAGGTGTATGCATTTAGTTACCACTTAGTGTTAGCGGAAAACAAGCATTAACAGTAAGTTCAAAAGGTTATGTCTAGACAAGTAATGATTACTTGCTTGATTTTTCATTTTGATTGTTTTGCATTAACTTGCAAGGGAGAAGTTTATGAGGTAAACAACTTTAGTATCTTGAAGTAACCTTTTAAGTGGATGCCATCATAAAACGGGACGTGATCATCTTATCAAAACGGCGTTCAGTGTCATAATTTTTATGAAAAATTGACACAGGCAGCTTTTGAACGCAGTGTGATCTTTTGTACTGATGAAGTTATCTGATTTAATTTTTGTACTCTATCACAGTGCTGTTTTTTGACCCAAAAGTTGGCTGGTAGTGAAGGCGCCTTCACTCTTCATTTCATGTAAAATGTAAATAAACACTAAACGAAAAGTTAACTTTAAGGTACGTTTTGAAACGATCCTTTTATACATATAAATAAATGCTTTTATATCAAGCCCTATTCGTGACAGCATGGCTTAACGGGTATCGTTAACTGGCTTAGAAAGGTCGTGAGTTCAGTCACTTCTGGTTGACTATGCTGAGAACTATATTAGGATAAAAGTGCTTTACAATAATTAGGGAAACTAGAAATCTAAATAATTAAGAGAATTGACAAAGAGATGCGTCTATTTTCTATTTCGGGCTTCATAATATACGAATCTAGACACACACGTTTACAAATATCTAGACAAACCACTGACAATCTAAGATGTCTATCGTTATTAATAGTCTTGCTATCGACTATTTCTGTCAATCATTTAAAAATAGCGAAGACATATGATATTTATAGTACGTTTAGCATTGAACACATTTTCCAAGAGGTCTTTATTGCGCTTCCAAAACTTTGAATGCTAAATACCCGAGCCGTTCAATACCATCAAAACTCAATCAACTAACTTCAACTGACCTCCAAAAAGGTCCAACATACTACTCCCAGTTCACACAAGCGATAATTGTCCTCTCTATAAAAACGTTTCTAAAAAAAGTTCCTAATCAACAGTGGGGCCACTTTCACCGTCAACATTACTCATGTCTATTAGCATTTGAGAAAGACTTGTGTCATTCACAATGACTTGGGTTGGGTCGAGTATTCCAAGTATTTCGTCGTTACTACGCATTCTTGGTGTCATTACTGGTTAAGAGTTTATTTTGGGCGGTTTAAATGAAATTAAGTGTTTTTAAGTGGGTACTTATGGGTGTCAAAGGTTCTGTATTATTTTTGTATGGTATCTTACTTGTCAACCATGGAGCTTATTATCTTCTTAACCGGAAAATATTTCAGGTGGCTTCTAAAATTACATTTTCAACCAGTGAAACAATGTTGTAGGCGACTTTTGCATTCAAGTTCATTGACAATAAAGAGGTACTGTTAGACAAAAAACCTAATTAGAAACAGTATAGGTACTTAATAGTTGTGAATGGCTATTGGTCACTTTGCAAATCAGACAAGAACATTGACCAATAGTAGTGCGTGAACGGTGAACTTCATGGTGAAAAAAGATGCGATTACGCCCACATTTAGACAGTTTAAATCGTATGAGTCATTACTATTAGTGTTGTATATAAGTACAATGACTTAAGGTGTGGTCGGATCAAGAGAGTCAGACTGCGAACTGCCTACAGACACCAGCAGTTTGACAGATATTTCAGCAGACGATATGTAAAAGTTCAATGGCAATTGTATGGTTGAGAGTACAATCCGCTCCCGTCGGGGCTGCGGGTTGTTCGCAAGAGATACCGCGGCCTCGACATAAAGGGCTAAGAAGGAACATGGGTGGTTTTGAGTCAGTAGAAGTCTGAGACTCCCTTTCGCTCTGCCCAAGAGCGGGAGGGGTTATTTGATGATTTGTCACCCGCAAAAAAAAAAACGGGTACTATCCGCTCGGTTTTACTCATAATTCTCTTGCCCTTTTTCCAATTAATTTGGGGTCGGCGTACCATGTCTTCTTCTCTATTACTCATCATCTCATCAGACACCTCTTTTCTTGCCATAATAATATCATCGTTTATACAGTCCATCCATCGTTTCTTTGGTCTTCCTCTACTCTTATACCCATCCACACTCATACTTAAAATTTTCCTCACGACATTTTCCTCATCGCATGCCGCATCTTTACTATGTGGTAGTCCAACAAAGGATAATAGAAATAATTGTTTTTTTTACTATAATTACAACGAAATAAGCACGATGTCAATGTTGCCAATACCCCAAAAACCCCATAATCTTTACATATTATAAAGGGAAGTCGCTCTCGCTGTTGATCTTTTAAAGTACGTACCGGATTTTAATGTAGTTTTCAGCATTGAGTGATTCAAGAAGAAGATTTATATGTATGTATAACGTAGTACATTGCACCCGTGCGAAACCGGGGCGGCCAACCAATAATTGTTTACACTGATAATATTTAAAGTAAGTATCTAGTTGACAATAAACAATCAAAACGGTCACTAAAAGCGAATGAAGTTGTGAAAAACACGTCAAGAAGTCCCCAGATGCGAAAAGAAAGCGATTTATGTACATGAGTCACGATTAAATAAGGTTTTAAATACGATTTGCCTGCTGACTGGACCTCGGAATGCGAGGTATGCGAATTTCTTCCGGAACAAGAGATAGTCAAAGTCAAAACTCAATGATTTTATTTACTAAACGTAGGTGTAAAAGGTGTAAATGTAAAGTTCAGGGAGATGTTTTGCCGTTAATGACGTACAAATATTAAAACGAGATTAGTAGAATCAAGTTTTGTCTATTAGTATTTCTATGTTTTAATAAAGAGATTGTTAAGAAAACATTAAATGCTTGACTGGTATGATAGGTTATTTTCTTCCTGATAAAGATTGTTTGAAGGTATGAGAGTGTAAACAATATTTATATAGCGTGCTTTTATATCTATAATTAATATCCTACTATCATTAAATGACTTCGGCATATACTTATGCGGTTTTACATATACTTGGATGAGGGACGCACAGAATTGGGAAGTGTAGTAGAAGTTCTGGGCTGAAATGATAGTAATGCGGGTTTCTGACTACGATGATTTAGAATAAAATCTAATTTTACAACGTTCGTTTGTACTTAGAGGAAAAACCGTCACTTAACTTAAGTGATTTGTTAGAAATCAAAGCTAAAACCGTATAGTCACTTTCGCGGTTGATAGCTACCGAACTACCTTCTCATTCTCTTGAAGCCCACACATATTACCACATCGTCTAGCAGACCAGTTCCAGATCTAGTCACACCATCCTTTTCTTCAGCACCCAACCCAACGGGTCATAGTGCTTACCTACTTTTTATGGTAATATTATAAATTAAAACCAGTTTTGAGAAGCTGAGCCTCTAATGCGGCACATCTAACATCTAATGATTTATAATAAACGGAAATAAACGCCCATTCGGCATAGCAACAACGGAGAGGAGATTCGGAGACAAGGAGTTAAATTCAGAAGTTCCATTATTTTCGTTGTTTATAGATCACTAGCTGATGCTCGCGGCTTCACCCGCGTGGATGTCGGTCAAATTATATACTTAAACCTTCCTCTTGAATCACTATATCTATTAAAAAAAAACCGCTTCAAAATCCGTTGCGCAGTTTTAAAGATTTAAGCATACATAGGTACGGACAGACAGCGACTTTGTTTTATATTATGTAGTGAGTAGTGATGAGTGTTACTGCTGAGCGGTCGCAACCTTAACTGTGCGAGCATGGGGTCAATCTTTGAGCCGACAGACATTGAGTCTGAATTTAGATGGATGGAGAGGGAGAAGAAGACCAAGGAAATGATAGATGGAGTGTGTGAGGAATGATGTGAAGGAAAAATTAATAAATGATAGCATGACGACTGACAGAGGGGAATGAAAGAAAAAACGTGTTGCGCCGGCCCCAAATAACATGGGATGAGGGTAGGAAAATCGCTCCGGGCGTCGGGGGCCACGTGATGGCTTCCGGCCACCGTAGACGCGGGCCTGTGGACGGTGAATGATGGCCTAGCTCGCCGTCCGTCCGTTTATGACGACGACTGGCCGTGTCGACGGCGCGTTCGTGTTCCACGCGCAAGGGCCGACGCCTGCCTGTCGAGGCTGCGGGTTGTCCGCAAGGGATACCGAGGCCTCGACATGAAGGGCGAAGAAGGAACATGGGTGGTTTTTAGTCAGTAGAAGTCTGACACTCCCTATCGCTCTGCCCAAGAGCGGGAGGGGTTATTTGATGATTTCCCACAACCCAAAAAAAAAAAAAGGGCCGACGCCTGTCGGGGCTGCGGGTTGTTCTAGGAACATGGGTGGTTAAAAAAAAACGGTAAGAAGATGATGATGATCACAGTAGGTTAGGTATGGCTTCCAAAATAAAATGTTCGTAAAAACGTTAGACTAAAATCTCTTTTAAAAGTAGCTTCATGTATACATATTGGTGTTTTTGACTGTACTATGCATCGGGTAATGTAGGCGGGCGTTACTATCTTCCGTAGGGTATTGAACGTTGACATTTGCCAACCGCGCTCTTCACTTAAGGACCTGCCCTCCATAAGTGGAAACCGCAGTTAGCAAGCGTAGTGTGCAAAGACGCTTAACTGCACAATGGCAAACAGAGAAAACTACTTATAAGACTAAAGGAAATTGATGCAGAAACTGACAATTTGGGTTACCTAGGTAACAAGGAAGACGATAAATAAAGTTGATTGATTGATTTGTTGCAGAAACGGTCATCAAGTGTCTTTGCCCATGAATGCTCCACGTTGCGTTGCTCCACACTAGGAATTTCTCCTGTATCATGGGTGCGTTCACAAACATTTAAACTCACATACACAAGCAAACACCCAGACCCGTAACAATTATCTGTAGATCATACAAATACTTGTTCCGTGCGGGGATCAAACCCGCGACACACAGCGCAGCAGTCCAATTGCTCAGCCACTGCGCCACCCGTGTCGTCAAATACCAGATACTACTAAGTAAGGCTTCCCTCATTCTTCTCTCGATTGTCAATTAAATATACTTCGCCTTTTGTGTTGTTTTTCTTTTGTCATAAACGGGGTGAAAAGTGAACGCCCACGATTGTTGTAAAAAAATACAGTTGTTACTTTTCAGTATTTGAACTGAGCGGTTCCTAATCCAGGCAAATGAGTTTTCAAAAATATATTAACGAACTTGATGACTGCCTCATTGCTCTAATGATCACAAGCGTATGCTATGCATGAGGTCCTGGGTTATTGGGTTTTTTCATCGAAAATTTCTCAGCCACGGAGTCTGGATTAGTGCCCGGTCGATGGCAATAGACACGTCCCATATTACATGGTAATTAAAAACATAGCTGGCGAAATGTGGGTGTACTAATAGGTACACCTCTGCCTAACCCTTTAGGGATTAAAGGCGTAGTGTTATGTGATGTGATAAACACATACAGTACCCGGCGATAAATATTGCACATCGACCTTTGGAAAGAGACAATCGGCTAATTTCGGCTTCGTTATCTCTGTCGCACGAAATACAAACAGTCCGGTATCTGGACTTAGAATTAGGAGCTGTTAAAACAATTATGAATTCCTTCTTTTGATAATTCTTTTTATTCTTTGTATAAAATAAAAGGTAAATAAAAGGTCGATGTGCAATATTTATCGCCGGGTACTGTACACATATGATACATACTTTCGAAAAAATGTAACGTGAGTTTTCACATCCATAGCTTTCCACTTTCCACCCTGTACATCCAAAACCGTATGTTAAATCTTTGGTAAGAGATCACCTGGGCGACCATTGTATTGTGTGTAGTGGAACTTCTGCTCTATAACCTATAGGTTTACGGTGTGTATGCGCAAGTCTCGCAAAATCAAGTTATCACTTCGGCCACCTGCGAGCAGCTGATACTAGGTGTTGTCTGACGTCACCGAATTCTATACATCTTGACACACCTATATAATTATACCGAAGTCAATGAAGTATTGTTATTTGCCTCGTCATGTAAGTTGTTAATTGGGTACCTTCATTGTGTGATATCCGTTGGGGAGCCACAGAAGGAGCCAAAAAAACTTCGTCTTATATTTTTTAAGCTTTTTAAAATGGGAAAACTTTAAAGTTCTATTAACTTTGGTAACTACAGTTGACAAAGAAATCTAAGAAAGTTCCTTGAAAATACTCTTTCGCCTATGTTACTACGTATGTCATATTCACCACAATTAAATATTTAAATGAGCATTAACCGCACGAACAAATTTGCCAATTTTACAAATTTCAATCAATGAACTCGTCATATTAGACCCTTGCTGTAGGTGTACACGAGCACCAATGTTTATACAAATAACCACGTTTAGGATCGATTTTCTTCTACTGTATTGATTTGTTTTTTTATTTTGATCATATTACATAACTAAACATTTTGGAACCCATATTTTCATAAAGAAGTTCATATCTAAAAGTTGCAATCTTCATTTCACAAGTAATTCGCGTTTAAAATATTCCAAGTGTATAGGTACATATAACTGCTACAAACTGCGCCATAACACCCTATCCCCAAAAATTCGCATCCAATCGAACTACTTTTAAAAATCGACCTTAAAAACTAGTACTCCAAAATACATAATCTCCACTCAACTAAACACCAACTCCTCACCACAATAATCAAATCTCACACAACTGCAAACAAAATTGTACTCTAAATCAAAGAATGTAGCCACAATGAATACCGGGTCGTACTCACTACTCGCGTGTATATCAAGTTTTTTGGCACGGGTGTCGTCGGTACTACGGTCATAGCAGGTTCAATGGCATCGCACCAGGTGGGTATTCACAAGGACATAGAACTGTGGAAGGTGTAGATGCGGAAATTTTCATAGAACTGTTTGTGAAAGATGATTCAGGTTTTTGTATTCGAAAAAAAACACCGCTTAATACATAAGTTTTTTTTATTTTCGATTAGTGCTAATGCGGTTCACTAATGGAACAGGGCATTTTCTTTCTGATACCATACCGTCCTTGCGAACTTCGTAGGAATGGGCTCTCTCTTTTCAAATACAGGAACAGACAGGGCAGGTTACTATGTATTAAGGATCCGAAAAAAAATACCGAATCTACTTCTGCTCAGAAAGCATTGGTCCACAGAATGAAATGACTCTCTATTCTATAATCTAGTTTAAAACATTTATTTTAAGATCCCGTCATCAGAATTCTAGAACCATAGCTGTTAATTCCAAGAAGATGACGCCTTTGGCATACAATCAATTTGAAAGCAGTGTGAAATACCGTTTGACAGCCAGACAACGGCTGTTAAATTGGCTAATAAGCCAGTCTATATGCCTAAAGCACTATTGACACGAGTAGGTCACCAGTTAGGCGAACGTGTAGAATTAAAGTAACTGGTAGAAATAGCGTTGTCATTATCATATTTGATATAGAAAGCCACGAAGAAGCGTCATGAAAATTAATTGTTAAGTTAATTGAGTTCCTGTTAATTTGCCGCACTGATTAGAATGAGTAGTTCAGTATTAATTCAGTTCTTTCACTCGTCTTTCAGGTTCACAGAAGGACTTCTTCTAAAAAAAAAAATTAATCTACGCCACAAAAAAATAAAAAAAATACCAATTTGGAGAAAAAAAAATATGTTTTTAATGTTGATTAAACAAACGCCCACACTCTGATTCAATTACAAAAAACCCCACATTGTCTTCACTCGCTCACATTCACTCGCTTCATCTCCATGCCACATCTAGTCACACTCTACATCCGTCGCCGTATCATAATGATAATGATAGGTTGGTACATCTACCGATAGACATGTCATTTTCTCACCGTACTAATTGAATACAGGAGAGATAATTATTTTACTGTTAAATGAAAAAAAAAATCGCATGTCCGAACTGTTTCGATGTCTTGTGTGAATGGGACCGCTTATTGTTTGACGTTTGTTAATTATGAAACTGAGTAATTGATGTGTGTAATGAATCGCTGTGTAGATGTGAACATAATTCTACAAGCAAAAAAAAAACAACTATTTATTTCCGCACGCGTTTATAAAAAAATGTACTGTATACAAAATAACGCTCAATCTTTTAGAGGCGAGATTACGAGTATATTATGCTCTATTGATTTAAGCTACAGGTCTTCTAAATTCTGAAACTAAACATTCTAATTATATAGAATTTAGCTCATAAACGTACTTATCATCACGGGTAGGACTAGGTGTACATATACAATACCCACATTTCTCCAATTAAATCTAAGTCCCATTTGAGATCAATAATTCATACTCCGAGCTGCTATCGAGACATTCCTGTTGGAAAAACCTAATAAAATTTCGCCCAATTAATGAATCTAACCCAGAACAACTCAGCAATAGAATTGCGACGATTCATAGAGATAGCCAGAATGTAGACCATTGACGGAAAAAGACTCACTCTCGACGTCCGAATCGATACATATCGCGAACAGCGGAACTCAGATAAAATTCCCGATCAGACACTTCCGGAGCAACGCCGCTTGTGCGTGAAATGGTATTTATTAGCATTGATGAGTCAATAATGATAAAAGATATCAAAAACAGAACATTTTCAAGACCATTTGAAGCCGACAATTTCTGGTATTTTGTAGGCAAATTGCATGTTTGTGTTAATTTTGATACTATTATGTAAGATTCGACGTTATGATAACGGAGAATGAAAGTTTTTATTACAGCTACTATACGTTTATTTTTGTTGTCGTTTTTAAAGAAAAATATCAACAAAATAGGCATAGAAGTTAGAAATATTAGATCTCAGTAAGCACGCCAGATCAAAATCAGAAGATGTAAACCCGAGTGACTTAGAAACAAGTCTATTCTAAGTAATATATTAATTAAACACAACCATGATTTCAGCAAATGCTTTGAGAAACTACCGCTTAGCCCAAATGCAGCGATGAAACAGCATTTTTATTAAAATCTCAAAGCAGTGAAAGTATTTCAAAGAAGTAAACAATATGGATTTATTATACAAAAGAGCTTTGCTTTTCAACCAAACTCGTTGGGCATAACTTTAACGAAGATTATCTGGATTCTTCTCTCCATGCATTGTTGTGAG
The DNA here is from genome assembly GCA_949774965.1 of Diarsia brunnea. Lineage (NCBI taxonomy): Eukaryota > Metazoa > Arthropoda > Insecta > Lepidoptera > Noctuidae > Diarsia > Diarsia brunnea. The sequence goes on along the minus strand of OX459006.1, from coordinate 15,070,904 downwards.
AAAACTGTCATCTAACAAATCTGTCGATTGATCCCTTCATGTCTTCAGAAAAGTATTATCAAAGATGAACTAGAAATAAAGATAAAAAAAGCTTAGGTGAAAGACTGTCCCGAAGAAGCCTTGGTATAATATGAAACAATAATTCATTAATATTACAACCACCACTGATTTAACCGTACTCAACCAACGAAAGAAAGTTTGGAGTTTGATGACGATGATAAAAGACTGATAAAAAAAGGTATGGCAAAATGAAATCGTAAAATGTATGTAATTCAGTTCGTGATACCAGGGTAGCATAAAGATAAAGCGTTTAACATTCATCAGAAAGAACCTTAATCAATTAAATGCGCCAATAACATGAAAACATACCAAGGTGGTCCAGAATTCGACGAATATGCTGTAAGTTTAAAATATTTCGGAGACAGAATCTAGGGACCATAACATTTTAACATCCAGTTTGAGATACCAGGAGAGCATGAAGATAAAGTACTTTACATTCATCTGAAAGAGCCACAATCAATTAAGTGCCTTAACGACGTGGAAAAATTTCAAGATGGTCCGGAATCCACCGAATATACTGTTTGTTTAAGATATTTGGATGGTCTTAACGACCCTTTTTTGTTTAAAGTGAATTCTGTATTTATATTAAGTACATTCATATAAGTACGTACTAGAGTTAGTTCTGATACGCAAAAAGTTGTGTTAATACTTTTTCATTTTTTGAAGTGTACTTGCAAATTAATTGATTCCAATATGTTTGAAATCTCTATTGGCAATTCAATCAAGTTCGATTCAACAAAATCTACCGTTACGCATCTGACTAATGCAATCAACACTTGCTAAAAATGCAACATTCAATTTTTGTTTTGTTTTTGCAATTTTTACTTGAATTTCCACAGCTGCTTCTTTGGTCTAGTAAGCGCTACTGTTTAGCATGAATCCTGGATTTAATTCCAAGCCAGGCATGTTGTTATCCCGTCGGGGCTGCAGGTTTTTCGCAAGAGATACCGCGGCCTCGACATGAACAGCTAAGAAGGAACATGGGTGGTTTTTAGTCAGTAGAAGTCTGACACTCCCTTTCGCTCTGCCCAAGAGCGGGAGAGGTTATTTGATGATTTTCCGCCCGCAAAAAAAAGGCATGTTGTTATTGGATTTTTTGCCACCAGGAATTTCTTTACCAATTTCAATCCAGTAGCAAACCCGGGTTCAGAAATTGTTTCTAGTTTATGGAAATTGGCTAGACATCACAGACAGAACTTAAATAGAACTGGCGAAAGTAGAGGCATTATATGCAGAGGATTATAGGCACATATCTGTAAATGGTTTGATGATAACAAGGACGCTTAAAAATAGATAGCTAGTAGTTTTCCTCTAAAAAGCTTCCAAAAATATTCAACACCATGCAATTGACCAACTCCGTCCAATATCACAAGCTAAACGCACGTTCCAAACATATAATTTGATGATTACCATTCTATTTCTTCTATTTATACCTCGCCGCCATACTATAGTCTATGTTACGAGTTATAAATTACACGTTCGTGTCCGAACCTCTGTCTTATCTATCTATTGGCTTGTAATGACGTACTAATTGTGGTCTCAAGAATGTCTCTTCATTGGAATTCTCTCGATGATATTTTATTACTGGCTTTATCGGTCCATTGATGGTTACTTCGGTTGAAAATTTGCCGCTAAGTACGTGATGAGAGAGTAAGTTGTTATTGTCTTCTCTGAGACTATTATAGGCGGCGCGGCGTTGAGTATACTCGCTTTGTTCTCTTTGGCCTACATTGCGACATCAACACTTGAGGTGTTCTGATAAATTGTAGGGATAAATTGGTTGTTTCACTCAAATCATTTTCGTTTTACGAAGTCACGCTACGTTTAAAGGAACAACAGAATTTCAAGGTACTTATAAAACTACCAGATTAGGTTCCAAACAACAGGAAAAGTCAACGTGATAGGCCCAGAAAGAGATGACTTGACGAGCTGAACTCCTACTTACGAGCGAAAAACGGAAAAGAGAAATTTGCGCTGTGGTGGCAGAAAAACACTTTCAAAAACAAGATACTGAATACTTTTGATGCCATGGCAAAAAAAAGAAACACTATTAAAAAAAACTAACATGCAGATAAGAACACACGGCTGAAGCAAACCAAAAAGGTAGTGTAGATTCAGAACCAAAAGCAGAAAACTCGAAGTGCTTATAAGTTTTTAATTTCGCTGCTGTTTACTACGCCCACGACCCGAGCCTACTCTAAAGGAATTAGAACAAATTAACAAAGAGCTACTTTTGATTGCATTGCAAACAAAGTTAATCGAAATTTCAAGTGTAGGTGCTAGTTAGGATGTGGGAGGTATCTATTCGGTCAAGTGCCTTCAAGTATTTTAAGTACAGAGGTTGGTACTTCATTTAAAAGAATAAAAAAGAGAGATCGTATAAAGGAGATTTTATAAGTCCCTCTAACTACCTGCCTACTGAAGATAAGTTGTCATGTTTCCTATTTGATAGGTAAAAAAATTAACGACCTTAGTAGACCATAAATAGAAAGGAAGACGAGTAAAGACATAATCAAAACGTAATCCTCAGTCTGACGTCTTTATTTTAAAGAGTCTAGCTGTTATCAGGTAACACTATCGTGTCCTCGTGTTTGTTCATTACGGGAACTAATAGACGGTACTGAAGGTATCAAACTCGTGGTTTAATTCTAAACAACGAATTCGCTAAGCAGGGGAAGGTTAGAATGTTATAATTATGATAAAATGAACATTCAGTTTGTTTAAACCAAAAGCTATTCAATGAGTTGATGCAACATACCGTAAGCACTTCATATCGGCTAACGTGGTCTGCCTCCGTCAGATAGGTTAACATGCCTGGATGAACAACCAGGAAACTACAGGCTTATCCACGACAAAGGCAACGTATCACCATCGACCTTTTTAATTGTTTTGACGTTTGTGCTTCTAAAAGTAATTCCAACACCGTGAATGTGTGTGTGTCCATGTGTCCTTGTAATTGTACAAGGACACATGGACACACACACCATCGTGACTGCTGACGTTAAGGTACCGGGTTGGTCGTTATTGGGTTTTTTCATCTAGAACTTGTCAGCCACGGAGGCTGGATTTCGTGTCCGGTTGATGGCAACAGGATCGTCTCCTATTACATGGAACTTAAACATAACTGGCGAAATGTGGGTCTACTATTAGCTACACCTCTGAATAATTCCATGGATAGGTGAGGTAAGTAAAATATATTTGTTATTATGATATACAAAAATATTATTTCATTACAAAACATTAAACAACTATTGTATACGAAGGATCTAAAATAAAATATTTAATAAATTGCCGAGAGACCTCAAAGAATTAAAATCCAAAACTACTTTCAAAAGGCTACTTAAGAATTTTACAATAAAAAATTTACATTCCCTACAATAGTGTCGAGCCACATCCAGTTACCGCTTAGCGATGTAAGAATACTTGTTTACATGTATCGAACTAACATTTGTCCATATGATTTGTAATCTACCTTCAAAACACTAATTTAATCGATTTTTGTAATACATCCCACATTTTGTTATTTTTATGTTTAGTTTTTAATATTCTCATGTAAGTGAATAATGTAATTCTTATGAGAATAAAATAATGATCTTAAACCTGGACATTGTGTCATACATAAACCGGGCCCCCCAGTTAGTTTTCATTAGGTGGGTATCTGAGCAATGACATTATATTATGACGCTAGTTAGTTAGTTATGAGTATAACTGTTCTACTGCCATTAACCGGGCAGAAATTCTTAATAGAAACAGTCAAGATTACTGCTTTCATTGGTAGTTTATTCAATTTATAATTACATCTGCACTCTGGTACAATTTTTACGATGTCACAAAACTCTATTATAAGTCTAGCTGAAATTACGTTATCTAAATATAAACGTTTAAGTGGGAAAGTCGCCATTTTCGTCTTATTCTCTAAGTGATTATCTAGTTGAATGAATCAATAAATACGTTCCAATTGATCATCATTCACCATTACATTGTAAGATCATGGGAGTTTCAGAAGATATCGAATACTTTCAATAAATCTACTAGTTGTGTACTTTGAAGAAAATAAACTAATTGAGATCTTGTATAGATATGGGATATTAATGTTAATAGACTATTTGAATGGCAAATAAATCTGCTGTTGAAATGTAATTAAAAACTTGTATTGGTCTCTAGAGTTCGGCCCACCCATTCATAAGGTTCTTTGTAAAAGTCGTAAATGTTTATTACATAATAAGGGATTCTATTTTATTTAGATGCTTTTTGAAGATATAGAGTTTATTCATAAAGAAATTCATTAAAGTTACGACACGTTTTAACGTGCAAAAATGTATGTTTAATCAGTGCTTTACTGTAAACAGCATTTGAAATTAGCATCTTATTCATTCATTTTCACCCTCTTTATGGCAAAATGTATCATTGCACTCCATATTATTTTTACCGTCTACCACACTTACTACAAATATATAATTTTGACTTATGAACATATTCTAATTGTGCGGGTTTTATGAACTAGCTGATGACCGCGGTTTCGCCCGTGTGGATGTCGGTTATCGGAACCGATGTCAGTTATCGCGACCAAAAGTAATCTTTTCAACCCCCTTTCAACCCCTTACAACCCTTTTTTGAATTAAAAGTATTAGTTCTCAGGCTCTAGACTATTTGTGTACCAAATTTCATTTAAATCGGTTCAGTAGTTTTGGCGTGAAAGCGCGACAGACAGACAGGCAGTTACTTTCGCATTTTAATATTAGTGAGGAAGTAAGGATGTCAATAAATATGCATGTTAAATTAAATATTCGTTGTTTCAGTCTACCTCTTAAATTATAGAAAACTACCTTTTCAAATTTTGTTTAGATTCTTGAAAATACATTTCACAATTAACGCCACTAAAAATAAAGATAAAACATGAAGAACAACTTCCTGTCTTTCCCACACAACAGAAATATCAATTTAGTTAGACGTACCATGTTAAAAGCTATAATTACAAATTACACTGCAGGTGGTAAATATGAAATATTTACATATACATCATAAATAGGAAGGAAGGTACTAAATGAATAAAATTATTAAGACCCGGGCCGACGATTCATCAAACTGCTCGTATGAAGTATCAATGCCGTAACTGTCATTTGATAGTTGAATGGATACTGTTTGGTAGCTTGTACATTTTTCAACCATTATGCATACCTGTTTGACCGTCTATCGGGGTCTTTATTATAGTAGTGTTATGATATAGTAGCAGGTTGGAACAGGCTGTGTCTGTTTAAAATTTATATTCAATTAAAATTGGGATAATTCTAAATTATATTTAACACTTTCTTGGTAGGTCAATCTGGTTCTTATATTGAACAAGATTTCGTCATTAAAAAAAATATAATTACGTTTGACGTTAAATCAATAAATGAATGAAATGACATCGTGAACGAAACGTCGCGTATTTTATACAGGATTATAGCAGAACATTTAGATATGATGGAAATTATAATAGAAATCCGGTCCGACATCCTAATTAAGCCTACGCCATTAGCCGTTGAGATAACAAAACGGATAGCTATAAACGGCGAGTGAAGCCGCATGTACGGCTAGTGCGAGAACCGAGATAACATCGTGACAGAAAGGAAAGCTTAGACTCACGAACAATTAGTGTCAATTCACACTTGACGGTACCACTCTCGGTGCGTTGTCGATGGTTTTTTAGAAGTCAATTTGAAATGTTTTGATGTTTGTGCGGTGGCTACTGAATTATTTTTTGTTGTTTTTCATTTAATTTTGCATAAAAAAAATGTTGTACAAAACATTTCCGTGATTACTATTGCTGTATTTAAATCCGGATCGAAGGACCAAAGTCAAGTAATGTAATTCATGCATGTTCCAATTTTATATCGCCATGAAGGACAAAAATTCTAAAGTTGATTCGCCAAAATATCCGTAATATTAATTAGCCTCGAGTTCATGAAGTAAAAACGTTTCAAAACATTAAAGTAATCAATTTCAGAAACTCACATTTAACGTTGCATGCAGTGTGAAACGGGCCTAACGTGAAAGATCCGCTTATGCTACTAGATGGCTATCAAATGCTTAGTCATTACTTAAGTGTATAGCACCACGTATTGTCAGTTTTTATCGTGCATTACCTACTTAGTTAAACAAACATATCAATCAATGTTTTATAATGTTTATGTAGAGCTACAGGTTGTAAATATTTGAGGAGGAAATATTTGAATTCAACACTTTTTTTTTGGTAGGTGGAAAATCATCAAATAACCCTTCCGGCTCTTGGGCAGAGCGAAAGGGAGTGTCAGACTTCTACTGACTAAAAACCACCCATGTTCCTTCTTAGCCCTTCATGTCGAGGCCGCGGTATCTCTTTCGAACAACCCGTAGCCCATTCAAATAACACCTAAGATCTTTAAACCACCAACGTGGAGATCATAACAATAACATGGAATATTTATTGCAATGGCCTACCATAGTTTACCAGCGATAGGTTTAAAGCCACTAAAAATATGATAGTGGTTACTGCAAACTGTCTGTCCTGTTACACAATAAATTATTTTAGTTAACCGTCTACCCGGGTCATGACAATTTTACTACACGCCTCGGGAAAAGTACACTATTCATAAAGATTTTTAGTAAATTCTTTATTTACTACTAGTGTTTGCCTGCGATGCGGCGTCACCCTCGTGGGGGCCGTGGTATGGAAAGTATCCTATGACCTAAGCTGGTTACGTTCTATCATAGCCTGGCCCACAGCCGCAACGTTGCATCTTGTGGGACTATTACAGACTGTACTTCGGTTAGTTTGCCCAAGAGCTACACAAGCTCATTCCACCATCTCCCTTCTTCTATCGGGTCATCCGATACGATCAAGGATCAGATCAGTCCAGAAATACTGCAAGTGTTATCGCCCCTACCTTGTCGAAGTTCCACACATTCGCACGAAGCGCATTGCTACATCTTTTATTATGCGCACAGCCAAGGAGTCGAATTGCCTGACTGCGTCGGTGTTCTCAAGTTCATACGACTCCAATCTATTTAAAGTCGCGAGTTAATAGGCTTTTTAGGGTTAGCTCGGTCCATCGTCGGTCTCACTTCTGTCCTCAGGACAAATGTGAAGTCCAGAGGCTCATTTAGTATTGAAAAAAAACCGTGTGTTTAATTTCACCCAAATAATGGATTTGGGTGAAATTAAACACACGGTTTTTTTTCGGTCAGCCTTTGACTTGTAATAAGGAAACAGATTTACAGACAAACAGAGGTACTTTCGCATTTACAATATTAAGAATGAATTTTCGTATAAGTACAACTTTTTCATTATCTGTTAAGCTCAGACAAAAGGAGATAAATTAATAATAATTATGAAAGGTGACGTGTTTATGAGACATAACATTACTGCATATCTGATGCAGACAATAGGCCCCAAGGCGGCGGAGTTCGCTGTCGATGGGAAGGTCGGGAGTTCAAGTTATATCCCGTGAATTATGGAGACCGCACTCATGGCAAATAAATTAATAATCCAGTAAGCAGCGGTTACTGAGGGTTCATAAATGTGTCAAGCGTTTACGTATGAAAAGACATTTACGGAAGGATTGAAATCTTTAATATAACTTTCAAGGCTCATATTAAATTCCTACCAACACTACAGGAATGTGGAGTCACATCAATGCCACCTCACGTCACCACACTAATGCGCCCGTCTCGACCCGCTCGTGCGCACATCTTCAAAAAACCGGCTCCATATTACTTTCGATAGTAAAACCTATGTGACAAGATTCATTGTCGAAGTATACCAACCGTTAGCATTCCAAGACGAGGCGTCATACGCCCCGTATGATCTGCATATTCAAGAGAATCCACGGATAGGCAAATTTTGTCACCGTTACGATTCCGTCATTCTGATCACGCGTGTCTTTCGCTTTGTTCGGTGAACTGTCTCATCTTTTATTCATGGGAGATGCAGTGCGTTCAATTGCAGGTCCTGCTCCATTGCAAGCTTGTAAACTAGTAACCTCGTAGAGAAATTAGTTCTAGGATGCACTTGAAGAAAGTTCCAGTCACACTGCCAAGCAAAAATTTAGAATAAATTATTTCTGTGGCAACCACGGAGTCTGGATTTCTGCCTGGTTGAAGGCAATAGGCTCACCCTCTTTTACATGGGACTGAATCATAAATGGTGACATGTCGGTATACACACGAAGATAAATCAAACTACGCAAACCCTGCATAGGCTGATCTCTCATTGTACGGGAAGTTCATACAACGCGTGGTCAGTTTATTCTGGACGCCATGTGTCCTATTAGGTTCACTTTTGTGTAACCCGTTGGGGATTACAAGCGAAGTGTGAAGCGAATGTAATGTTATTTTTAGAAGAATCTTCGGCACTCCTATAATTAAAAAAACTTCTCCGTTATTCTAAATATGTTTTATGACTTCATAAAACATCCTCCTTTTCCTAAACATGTTTATAAAGTTCGTCGTGGGCGATTCATAATTACCTTTTTCTTTAAGGAAGCTACTGAATTTACTGCTATACCTTGTTACCTACCAAAAGAGCGCCCAATCTTGTCGAACAAATGTTCGCAAAAAGTTCAAACAACCGGTCTAATTAACTCTTTTAGCAGAAGGCAATTAACACCTGAATAAAAATCAGCTATTAACTTGCCTACTACATCCGATGGAAATTGTACTATGATTATCTCATTTCATACAGAAGAAATTAATCGATCACTAGAATCTTCGTCGACTTGTAGAAAGGAAAATACTGGTATTGAATCAATCATCATCTGCCAAGCCTTGTCCTATGTTGAAGTTGGCTTCCAATCTAACCAGATGCAGTTGGATACTAGTATTTTACATGGAACGACAGCCTCTCTGATCTCCACGACCAGGTTACTACTGCGTAATACAGTGCCCCTGGGTAAAAATAATAGGGATGTTTACTGCCTAAAAAAAAATGATTCTAATTAGTCCGTCTGTTAGATTTTCGAAAAATATTGGATACCTATTTTTTGTTTTATCAAATCAATAAAAATTGTCGAAGATAAAACGCGTCAAAGATTTGAGTGGGGGGTTGTGAGTGTTGTGACGTCACTCACCGGTAAAAAATGTCATGCTAATGTCTTAGAATATGACGTCACACAAGTTTTCAAAGCACTGTATCGTCTTCATTGTTTGTTTACGTAAAAAATGAAAAAATATTGTCAGACTTTCAGGCCACTGACTACCTGTAACGACTGTCAAAGATCAAGTTACTTTCGCCAAAGATGTACAAAATACAGCGGTGCTTTCCAACGCACGACGGGAATTTGATCTGTAATAGATGGTCAACCATCCACGGATCGACCTTGGCAGACGCTGCTTTACCTACCAATGCTTATTATTTAGCCGCAAGCTCCTTTCCTATTTACATCGTTAGTAATTAGTGGCAGACTTGTAGATAATTGAGTTGATCGCATGTTGTGTACAATGGGTCACATATGGGGTTCTCACGGCTTTCACAAACCATTACATGTTAGGCAGGACGTGTAGTAACGGACGTTTGACGTCGACGTGACGTCGGCGCAGGGCTGGGCTAAGGATGCAGTTTGGTGGGAATATCATGAGCATCAAGATTCTAGACATATTATTATCTTATGCGAGACTGTTTTAGGTTTTTCTTGTGGAATGTGAAGAGTTTGTTTATATTGTAATCAAAAATAAATATAGGATTATATTCACACATCATCAATATCATTCTCCTGCCTTTACCCCAATTAAATGAGGGTCGGCGCAGAGTTTCTTGCTGTTCCATACTTCTCTTTTATTCGTCATTTTGGCAGCCACCTCCTTTTTAGCTATATCATCCGTCACACAGTTCATCCATCGTTTCTTTGGTCTTCCTCTACTCTCATAGCCATTTACATTCATACTCAACATTTTCCTCATTCCTCCGCATTACATGTCCATATCACGGTAAGATAGGAATAGATAATAAAAAGATAGGATTTCACACATCAAGGGAAATTCACAGAGATCTCACGTGTAGCCAGCTTAAACGCTTCAATGGGCGATTAAAAGTAAATGTATTCAACAAGATTAAGGTTTGAATTGAGAATATGCGGATTTGATCCTTTTGCCAGACCATCCACTTATCATAATCATTATCCATTACCTAAGTATGGCCTACAACAATTTCTTCCAATCATTCACCATCAAGTAATTTTAAAAATGATGATGATCATTTTTAACATACACTCACTTATCAATTATATTAATTTCTTAACAAACCATCAACGGCTTATTTCAGAAAGTCTTTAGTCATAAGTTATATGATCAGTCAAAGTGTCGACATTTCTGCCTATCTCTGGGTTTCAATCTCGAGATTCTCGACCAATCCTGACCTAAGTCACTTCAACTGTGTTTTGATATTAATTCAACCGCTTATCTGATCAATCAACGAATTTGTTATTAATTACTTTAAACATTTTAGCCGCTGGATTAATTGTGTTTTTGATGTTTAACTTTTTTTGTTGTTGTAATTCCGCTTTCTCGTTTGGCAATTTCGAGAATATAAAATAATAACGGAGCTAAGTAATAACAGCCACTCAGACCGATCTTCAGGTAAAGCTTAAAAACACAATTACTCCAGCGGCTAAATTTGTAGATGTCTGACAGTACTTACAAAGTAGTTACAAGAAAGTCTGACAACCAGTATAACCGAAGGATATCATATTACCCAGCCTGGGTTATGGAAGTCAGATAGACAGCCGCTCCATGTCGAATGCTGGTATTCAGCTGCATCCAGTTAGACTGTAAGCCGACCCCTACATAGTTGGGAAAAGGCTAGGCAGATGGTGATGTGAATACAAGTGTACGAAGAAACGATGGATGGACTGTGTGTAAGTTGATATTATTGCAAGAAAGGGGGTTACTCTTAAAAAAGTCTTATAAATAAATTAGGAAGAAGAAGACATGCACTCTGGCCTCTAATAAATTGAAATAAGAACAAGAAAATGCTGATGGCATTTTTCACATTATTTTTAAAGTTTTCAATGATGCCAACTAAAAAGATCGCGAAATTTAAATACACATTAGCATTGATAAATTGAATTGTAAAATCGAACACGGAAAATCGATATAGTCTGTCAACTTTAATACCTGTTATGTATAGGTTCCATTTAACTATGGTGTGAAAACATCGACAGAACATTGACAAGCACCGAATTTCGGAATAAACTCAAAAAAGCCCTTAATTTTTCTGTCAAAAAGAATGTCACTCTAACTGTACTCCATGAAAAAGCGTTCAACAATAAACATCTAGCCTATAGAAATATCAATAATATTTGTAAGTCATTCAATCATTTAAATGGCACCAATAACTCACGCCTACTTATCTAAATACATTCTAATAAGTTTTTATAAGCAGGTGTTAAAACCTCTTTCGTGGAATGTCATATATTTTGTTTTGGTAACATTATTTCTCGGCTGTCATCCCTAACGGCTAACAAGACGGAAATGTAATTATAATTAGTGTGAAACCGCTAATTAATAGGGAAAACGTTTAGCATAAATTCCGAGGGTTTAAAGGTGACCAAATTGCATTAGCGGTGCATGTCACATAATTATTAATAATTATAAATCTTAACGATGCAATTCCTATGCTTGGCCATTTCCAGCCCCCGAGATATTTAATTGTAAACGGCGGCGTACTTCTCATTACGAAGTTTCTTATCCGATTCAGCAGAATACCAGTATTTTACATGGGGTTACTATCAATCTGACCTCCACCATCTAATTAGTGCTGGGTAATACGATTTCCCTTAAGACTGTTTGTCAAACTTTCGGGCCACTGAATACCTGTGACGACTGCCAAAGATATAATAAATATCAACCGAGACCAACAGCTTAACATGTTTTCCAAGACACGGAGGAAAATCGATAAGTAAGGATGAGTGTTCAACTTTTCACCCATCCGCGGACCAACCTAGACAAGCGCGGTTTAACTTGAATACCAATATGTTTACCTATATTGTTTAGCTTATAAATCGGGTGAGCTGAAACATTAGTTCCATGAAACTTTACATCACTTGCAAGAATGATACCAGCGAGCCTAGACAAAGTGACGAACTACCAATTTGGAAAGATCAGAAATGTACTGGATTGACATTAGCTACTAAAAAGCTTATGTTCACTTCAACCAACTTATCTAAGAGGTAGCCCTCTTAGATAAGTTGGTTGAAGTGAACGAAAACACAACAAAAATAAATGTAAGTTATACCAAGTTTGACATATCGATGCATTTTTGACACATGCTTTTGTGACCAGTATTATTAACACCAGCCACACATAAGGAGTAGCCCTACGAACCAGGCAGTATTGAGTTAAGTACCTTCCGTGTTATGGTTGCAGTTCTGTGGTTGCAGCTGATACGCCCTCATTACACACCATTATGTCTTATCGCTGACGGCTATCCGGGCTCAAATTCTATTGTTTGGTTCAATTTTAGAACTGTGAAACGGATTTTGTAGCCTGAAAATGAAAGACGGCTGAAAGGTGCGTGTCTTGTTGGTGATATGGTATCTATAGGTACAGCTGGTTTGAAGAAAATTATCTACTTAACAAGTTAAATAATTATTTCTAGTCGATGGTACTTTTAGGTTATTTGCTTGTGGCTAAATAATAACAGATGCTTATTACGTAAAGTTAGACTAGAAGCTGACACCAACATAGTTTAGGAAAAGGCTAGGCAGATGGTACTTTTTAGCTGTCACTAGGATGGGGCGAGGGCTGTTGCTCGGGTCTTCTGACCGAGGCCCTGTTGAAATGTTTTCATACCTGATCATCACCGAGATCTTCGTCGAAGTCTTGAGATAGTCTTCTTAGTGTATATCGCTAAAATGTTAAGTTCCATTACCTTCAGAATACTTTCCAGATAAATTATATAATTGCTGGACAGGAAGTCCATTAATATATTCTTAGGACCATCATAAGATTATATTACTATCATTAAAGTTAATACTAAGTGAATATCATTAAAATATTTCAGGTTTTACATCTATAGGTAACGCAAAAACTCTATGAATGGTTGGAATTTCTCTGGTCTGAAATAAGTAGAAATTATCCATTTAGCGTTATTGCTCAGAATGTGGAACGGTCTGGTACTGATGGAGAAATAATTTTAATATTTACTTGTAAAACCAATCCAGTGCAAGAGACAGAATGTAATTTAATTATACTGCGACAGCTGAATTTCAATAATCATGAATTAATTTGAATAAAAAATATGAATTATTTTTAATAACAAAAGTATTTGCATGATAATTCCTTCATCGTCAGTAGTCAAAACAGCTTAATCAACATCGACAAAAGATCTTCCAAATTCTTGGTTCAAATTTTGACTAAAAATAACTAAACATAATCCTAGGAAAAACCCCTAACTCCCATCATTACAAACGAACAGACAGACAAACATCAAAAATTAATTGAGAGCTTCTATTTCTGCGAACAGTACCAACTCTATCCGTATGTTTTTACAAACTTGGTCTAGTTGCCGTGCGATATGTCCGCTATGTGTGTCGCCGGACGCGCATGCGACGACACCGCGTCAAATGGAGCGGACACTGAACACAGCTACCCGGCTAAATGTGAAAGTATCCACTACACAATCTGTTGTATGTTGTAACAGGGCAACATCTTTTGGCCGGGTAAGACCATCGACCTCACCAAGGACGGCGTTTCGATTCTGCTTACTCAGTGGTCTACTAGGTCGGGTTTTTGTTGTAAACGGAGCTTTGACGGGGATTCTTAGATTTAGATTGACTTTTTCATTGAAGTAGAGTGAATTGTCATTGATATTTCAATAAACATTGTATCAAGCAGCGCGATTGTGATGACAGGGACAATCTAAACACAAATAAAAACGATTTGGGAAACGAATGAAAACTTCGAAGTTACTGTGTAACAAAAAAGACCTCTATTACAAACTAGGGCAAGAATGTAACATTTACACAAACAATTTTGAGGTTCTAAACGGCAAACATGTAGCCCAAGTTGGTACCGAGAAAAATTTAACAGTATTTCGTAAGATTAACTGTTCTCAATACATCATATTTTCTACGTATACAAATACTAAATGCGTCAATTAAACAGTCGTAAACCAATTTAGATACATACAGTAACGAGTGTTATATTCAATTGTACATCAATCAACAACAATCTCCAATCAGAATCAAACACTATAAAAAATAAGTTATTTAGTTTTAATATCGACCACAATTTGTTCCAATCTTACTTTTTATTACGGCATTTTAAATTCAATAATTCTTTCTCACGCTTCAAAAAGAAATTGAAAGCGTGTTATCAACCATGTACGTTTTCATTCTTATCCACATTTTTAACTTCAATCGTACGAGTCATTTCAAGAGCTTTGCTGATTTCTGTGGTGGACAAAAGGAAATTTCTATATAATGGTCTAGAGTCTAGACAGCTAAACTTGAAATAATAATTCATTGTGGAATCAAGAGATTAGTCTCTCTCTTTAATGTTAATTTTATTAAAGACCTGTTACTTGGTGATAGTTCAAACATCATTAGAAAGATTCTGAAAGCGTCTATCATATGCTTTGTCATTTTGATCGAGCAATCCTTCATTGTTTACAGTAAACTTGATTTTGCTTTATCATCCAGAGACATTAGAAGTAATAAGAGGTCTATACCCATAAAGATTTATCTAACATTGCACAGTTCAAAGTTGTGTTTCAAAGTCTCCGTAAATCTCAATGTTGCATTTTGTTTCGAGCGTGATTCCAAAGAATACCCCTTGACATAATTATGTCGTAAAGTACTATTGGTAGTGACTCCGATTACTTTGAGACTGTCTTAGTCCATAACAGCTTATGTGTGACAGGTACCAAAGATCTGCTCTCACACTAGTTCCTGGGGTCAAATGGAGTCAGTAAAATTCTTAATACCCTTGTCTTTTTAAATTGTAATGGGTTTTGGGAATGGTTCTTTATTCTGTGAGAGTGAAACGTTTAAGGTCAGGAGAGGTGTAACTCGTATGGTTGTATCTAATTACGTTCGCCCCAAGAATTAGACACATCTACGCTTTTTTAAAGGTGAAAATAGGAATTACATCGTCACTTCCAATCTGCCTAGCATTTTTCCAACTATGTTGGGGTCGGCTTCCAGTCTAACCGGACGCAGCTGATTACCAGTATTTTACATCGTCGCTTCCAATAAAAATCAAAATTACTCACATTCGTTAAAGCTAAAATTAGCCATAAAACTGTTGACTTCCTTATATGTGACGCAACATCTGATGCCATTTTGGACCTGTAAAGAAAAACAAAATTGTTAATTAACACAAATCATCACAAAACAAAGATAATGATTAACATTTATACACTGATGACACAAATAAATAAAATACGACCTGAATTCAATAACAAACATCAAATAACTGGCACTAATGATAAAGATACGATATCAGATCAAACCGTTAGACCTAACATAGTTACAAAGGAAGATTTAGTCTAAAAGCTAAATCTGACACTTTATGAAAATAACGATGAGAAGCAGACCATAAGTTACAAGAGCAACGGTAAACTGAAAGAAATGGCAAAACATAATCGTGGTATAAACGATTAACTAAACCAGTCACAGTAACCACACGATGATCGTATTTAAATGGAATTTATTTCACCATTTAATCTCACTAACATCCCACCAATAATTGTACGAGCAATCGGGAGTAGAACTCACGATCTTGTTGGAATCCTTTCTCTGAACTTTTGGTCTTTGCCATTACTTTCCTTGTCACTTGGGTAGTTGGGTAACTACAAGTATACCGGAACAGGTTCAAAGATTAAACTTACTGTTTGCTTATAGCTGAATTAGAAAATCTAAGTAGGAGAGTCGTCTTCTATGGATGCCTCAAGTAAGTTGACGCTCATATTAATAATGGTAGTAACAGATTAATAAAGTATAAGATGCCTCATCCCAAAATCGCTTTTAATTCCATTACTAGGGTTGATTTAGGAAAATTAGTCTCTTAAAGTGGATTATAGTTTGGCCTCATAAAGGAATATTGTATATTTTTATTTTTTGACCATTTAGCTACCTCATATTTGCATAGACTGTTTGGCCATTCAGATGCATAATAAAGCCATAAAGAGCAGCTTAAAATTAAGATGCGTGAGATATATATGCCTAAAAACTAAAACAACAATACCGTTAGTTTCGTATTGACCTTTAAAGAAAATCATAAACATTTGAGTGCTAATGCGTCTCCAACCGGACGAATAGTTCACAGGAGCAAGCAAGAGAATTTATATAATTTACATAAGTGAAAATATATGAATAAGCTAAGTGTCTTAAACTAGTTTTTAGTCGATGCCGGTTGTATTGACGATGGCACAATTTGCTTTCTCGAAGAAAACGATCTCGGTCAATGCTAGCGATGGATAATCTGATGCATTTGTCGTTTTACATCTTGGAGGAATATTGTTATTAGTTCTGATAGTGACAGGTTTAGACTTAACGCAATGTCACTCTTTAATGCTAAGGGTAATAAGAATATTGTTTCTCTTTAAAAAGGAAAAGCGGTATGATCGTATTTAAATACTGACTCACTACTAGATGGAATATTAATGAAATCAATCAACAAGATAAAAGATAATGGACTATTAAGATTTATGTGATCTTTTCTGATAGTTCAAGCAGACGAATGTAATTAATAACTTTGTTTGCCGGTAGATAAATATCGAGATGCTGGAAGCGGATCTGTTGTAATAACATAAAATGTAAGATAAGCTTTCTTTTTATGTAAAGAGTCACGTTCGGTAAATGCCAGCTTCAGATCAAATTCTCGATGCCTCATTTCTTGTATTTAACGACTGAGTTATATGGCTCTCTGGTTTTCAAGCTCAACGACTTTATTTTGGCTAGATTTTTTCTTAATCCTATCAAAAAGTAAGGAATGCAACTAAGCGATAAAATCTTTTCAGAAGTCATCATTCCGGTATTACCACATGCAGCTGAGGACGGGCTAAAATAATAATATGAATCGTGTTAAAATTCTTAAAATGGTTAGAAACACTGTTAATAATAAAAACATTATGAATTGTCACTTTGTGATCACTTTTCGAAATGTAACTTAGGTCATTTCCTTTTGCTAAAGCCGCCATTTCAGGCGTCCAGTATTTGGCTCAAATCTTAAAAGTTAAAAAAGTACTTGTAACTTGTTTCAAACACACATTTGTTTTTAAAATCAAATCTCAGTTTCGACAAGCGGATCTTAATAACCACATTATAAATTAATGTAACTTGTATTACTCGTAACTTTCTTTTCTCCATTCACGGCCAATGTCAGTGTTGTATAATATCGTGTTCTGAGGTCGTTATACAAAATATACATATGTATAATTGTATACCTATGTTATTGGTATATTTGAATATCGGATGCGGTTTAACGGGCCAAGTGTGAACTGTCGATGATTATCTTCAGAAGATTTACAATATCGACGGAGATTTTTTCTCTGGGAACAGTTAATTAAAGGTTACGGTGATAATTGGGAATATTTTTCATTTAAATGAACCTTCAGGTACTTATATACAAAAATTTAACTGCTACTTAGGACATGGTGAATAACCTGTTTTCAACAACGGTAGGACACGTGGACAGGGTGTCCACATGTCTATAGACTATAAAGTAATATCTATCTGCTACTTCTCTATTCCTAACCAGTACTACTAATGTGACTAAATACTAATTTGTACTTTATGCTTTGGCGTCAACTACAAA
This sequence comes from Diarsia brunnea, assembly GCA_949774965.1. Taxonomy (NCBI): domain Eukaryota; kingdom Metazoa; phylum Arthropoda; class Insecta; order Lepidoptera; family Noctuidae; genus Diarsia; species Diarsia brunnea. The sequence continues at coordinate 15,053,072 of OX459006.1, read as the reverse complement.
TAGTAACTCATTGACCACCTAGCTCTGAGGCCTTTACCATAATACCTTAGTATTTTATTGTCACTGTGGGTGGTCTTCTCATCAACTCGTCTTTAGTTAAGTTACTAACAATAGTATTTAAGTGCAAACCTGTTACTAACAATGTATGGATCTCTTAGTTGTCCGAAATAAAATGATTTATTATTATTATTATAACTGCGCGAAACAGGTAAACATTACGATTTTAAAATCAAAAACACAACTAGTACAGAGTGATAGGCTTTTTGCAAAAAAAAATACGCACCAAGCGCAATGAATTTCACCAGCCTATTACTGTCCCAGTACTAAGCTCTTCTTCTCTGTTTATTACATAAATAACAGGAGAAAAGAAGAGAAGGAGGATTTAGAATAACTAAATAAATATTATGTAAGTCTTCAATCTCAAAATGAATTTATTGATGTTATGTTTACTCCACGCGTACGTTCTAGGCCCAACGATTGACACCTTTAAGTGTAGGAAGTGTCCCTACCCACGTACTATAAATCAACCACAACACTCCGAAACGGCAATTAAAAAACTCTGTTTCTTCAAAAGATAAAGCACACACTTTACATTCAATTAGAAACACATCTGTCGCTATTAATCGTAAATACCATTACATCAAGATAAATTGAGAAATTAAAACTATTCATTATTTCTCGCCCCACGGAACCGTGGTTGTCAATTACTTGGATTTATTACAAGAAGATAATACTTCAATAAATGGATGTCTCCGTAATTAATGGGCAACGGCAAGTTACATATTGTTTTATTTGTGAAGTTAGACTTTTCTTATATGGTCACACTGTCGCACGCAATGTCAAATGCGAGTTACAACAAAGAAGAGCCTTTTTTAGCTTCACTAATGGGGTTCATTTGACCAGCTAAAGGGCTTTTTTATATACATGTAAAGATCATTTGAGGCTGTCAGTACACATTTGGCAACACACAGCGTTAGTTCCGGCTTCGGCCGCGTGCCAAAATATCTTTGAACGAGCTCTATACAATTTCTATGTTCGCGAAATTGAGGCTCTTCATCCACAACAGTTTCAGTCAATGCTGAAAGAAGTCATCACACCAAGATTGGCCCAAGATACACAAAAGGTAAACAAAACGACTTCAATAGATACAAATAATCTCCAATAAAACGAAACCAAATCATAGTTACTCTGTGTATGGCCAAACAAACTCAACTTAAACTTTAAGACTGACAGCACAAAGTAGAAGTTAGCATAATAAACGGGTGTCCATAGAATAATGTCTTCATTGGTACTCGTTATGGCAGAATTTCCGCAGTCGACCGCGAAGTTCGCTACAGTACGAATTTCCACCTGTCACACTGTAGGGTAACGGTCACTTTGAAAGTAGACAATTGAAAGATATATGAAATGAGCTCGGTGCCTTAGAATTTAATCGAACAAGTGGAATAGAACCTAGAACTGGTTAAGGTAAGTTGAGAGTAGTAGTAAGAAATAGAAAAGGTTTATATGAAGTTTAGGGTAAAATCATTTGAGACGAAATGTCAATTCCATAAACAAGGAAGGGACGGCATCAAATGACTCCGCTCAGAGGCAGGAAGAGTCATTTAATGATTTCCCATCTTTAACAAAAAATGTCGTAATCTAAGTCTTAATGGATATTATTTTATAACCTCAACCTGTGAAACTGTCACCATGAACTCCCTAAGCACTAATTTAAGCAGATTTGAACAAAACGTCAAACAAATTTTCAACTTCACGACCATAGAAAATCTCTACCTTTAGTCCAAGTTACTGCTACCCAGACTAAAATTATACAAAACATGCATACGACAACGGTAATAACTACTTTTTACACATAACTAGACTGACATACAGAACGTTCGTGACAACTAATTACAAGACGGTGTAACAGGCGGCCACACAAACACTATGTGTGTCCTAGTCGTTTCCGCGACATTATAATAAGTACCCGTTACTGTAAGTGATGGTTATATCAAATATCAGTGTTCTTGGCAAATAGCTAGTGTGCTTGGCAAATAGTTGGTGTACATGGCAAATAGGCTTGGCCAACATCAGGCTAACGGTTAGACTGCGTTTCATCTATGACATGTTCAAATATTTGTGTGTCTGCGTATTGGGTTTATCCTGTTCGCTTTTTTTATGAATTAATGAGCAGATTATGAGATTTTTATTCTTTAACCAAAGGAAAGTGGTAAAACTGCTTTGTTTGACCTCTTGAGATACTATGGGATGTCTCAATTACATCCTTGATTGCAAGACCCGAGAATTTCAGACTGCATAGGTACATACCATCTCACCTGTAATACCCGAAGTTTATGCAAGGATGTACCCATTAGTACACCCACATTTCGACAGTTATATTTGAGACCTATGTCTTAGAGGGCGAGTCAATTGCCAGCAACCTGACACGAATCCAGACTCCGTAGCTGCTACTGAGAAATTCTTGATCGAAAAACGCAACATCACTTTGCCCGATCTGGAAATCAAACCAAGGGCCTCATCACAGCAGTCGCACTTTCGCCCACTAGATCAACGCGGCAGTTCAGACTGATATTATAACCATTATAAAATAACAAGATAGCTGAGATATATATATAAAGGTACGAACCAATTCCCAGTATCCAATTTTCAAAAAATCACATCCAATACATTTTTTCTCAACACGAAAGTGCGTCATCATACTCATCATGCCACCGTACGCATGCGTGCCGTGATCGAGTCCGAGTCGCACGCGCCGACTCGATTAGATCTCAATATCGAATACATCGATCCGATTTCCCCTAATAATACGAGCACTGAAATGTACGAGTATATGATTGCGCGTGACATCGATTTTAAAATCGTGGAATTTAAAATGACGCTTTACATAAATCGTGGCACATAAATTGTGTTGTTTTTGTCTTTGCGGCGTGTGTACTAAATATTCAGTGTTACTAAGCAGATGATATTTATGGACTAGAAATGAGCAAAGTTTCTTTGCAATACTTGAGAACCGTCCATAAATTGTAAAATTATCTTCAGTCGGCCGTATCAAGTGTCTCCAAACAATTGGAAAGACAAAGCTATAAAAATATAAAATTAATGTTCACTAAGCTTCATAAAAATATTTTTAGCAGGTTATTTCTACTCAAAAAAATATTCTACATTCACTGAACAAGCCAGTTTAAAATTGACACCGAACAAACACCTCAATTTATTGACCAAAAAGGCAGAAAACGTTTTCAAAGAACTTAAACAATACTGGTCGAGTGGTCGCACACACCCCAAAATACTTTTTTATGTATTAAATGTATACGGCGATAATTTATCCTTTGGTAATATGTAATATCCAGGGCCTTAATAACTGGGTTGTACCACAATGTATAAGAGTAAAGACCGTACGGGGTTTTTTGTATAAATTATTATTTATACAGTTTTGGGGGCAGAGAGCCAACCTTATCGCGGTTGTGGCGCTTTTGAGAGCCGCAGTGATTTAGGGTTCATCGAACATTTTAAAATTTAATTCATAAACTGTTTTCCAAAACAACGCCCGTTGTCAAATCATTTGAGCGTGAAAAGACTCATAATCTTCTTCCTTGCTTCTTTATAATTTTTTAAGAGAATTTTATAACATTTAATCTACCAAAAAAAATACATCACAGGATTAATCGTTGAACCAGCCAAGATAACTGACCTATAACTAACCGAGAACCAGTGCCATACGACCTTAGACCTTGTATGCTATTCCCGTGGTAAATATCAAGATAGCATCGACAGCCATATCGTGGTAAAATATATCGGTAATTGGCATTTAAAAGGGTAAATTGTTTCGATAAGGAAGATAGTTTGTGGTCTACGTGAAATTATTATACTTATTATGAAAATATGCATACCAATGTAATATTATTTATTATTAGCATGGAACCTAGAGGTTTATTAATTTTGAAATTAACAGTTAAAATTAATAGAAAATTCATTACTATTCATGAATTTTCTATTAATTTTTACCCAAACTCTATAGTTTGTGTAAATTGAGCATATTAAACTGGCAATCAGAAGCCGATTAGAACAGAGAAATATTTTTTTGCAAATAAAGACCGATTTGCATAGTTTCGGAAGTCGGTTTCTTAGTTTGTTTCATTGACTTTTTTGCGAATAGATTGATGTTGGTGGAACAAATAACCTCTTACTTTGTAAGTAAAAAATCTGTGATAAAACGGTTAAAAACTAGCGAAGATAACAGTGTACAAAATTCTTCTAAAGTTAAAACAATAAAAAGCCCAAAACGGATAATGGAAATGGTCTTGGTTGGATCTTGTTATAATTTCAATTACGATGAATCGAAAAAGAAGCATAAAACGAGAAAACTACATGTTATCATAAAATTATCAATTACCTACGGAACCCGACCAAATTGCCGTGCATACAGTCTCGCCCGTTTTTTTTCAACCTCTTCCTTGAATTATTAAGTTCGGTCAGTGGAATGTGGGACGTTTTCATCAATCAAATTTACGTGAACGCCGAAACGATATAAGGTGGTTTCCACACAGTTGATACAACTCGATATAACTTTATTTGTTGCGCAATTTATTAATACATTGATTAATCTATATATATAAAAATGAAACCCGTTTTCCGTTGTCACGACTTGGCATGAAAACGGCTTGACCGATTTGGCTGATTTTTGTTTTTAAATGTTCGTTGAAGTTCAAGGATGGTTCTTACGGCGAGAAAAATTCGAATAATGGCCGGAAAAGCCCTAAAAACAGCCCTTTTCTTTTTCCCATACAAACGTTTTCTAACTAAAACGTAAAATCAATTTGAGCTTTAATACCGTACCCATAAAGTTCAAGTGTTAGTGGAGAGGTTCCGGGAAGGCAAAACAATTGAGTGACGTTCAGTTGTTCAGTCAACGAATGACAACTTCAAACAGACCATACGACATTATCACAATAATCACAAATAATTACTGTTTCTTTGCCAATAGAAAAACGATTTTTCAAATGGTGTTTGCGTATAATATAAAAATTAATTGCTGTTAGTTAGTCGCGCTAAAACTAGAGAACGGCTAGACCGATTTGTCTAATTTTGGTTTTGAAACATTTGTGGCAGTCCAGAGAAGGTGAGAAATTAGTAGTATGTAGGTAGGTAGTTGGTACGTAGGCAGGTAAAAGGGCATTGCAACGCACGCGGGGTACAGCTATATATATATTATATAAAAATGAATAGCTGTTCGTTAGTCTCGCTAAAACTCGAGAACGGCTGGACCGATTTGGCTAATTATAGAGTTGAATTATTCGTGGAAGTCCAGGGAAGGTTTAAAAGGTGAGAAAGTGGGTAGGTAGGTAGGCAGGGTAGTAGGTAGAGTAGTAGGTAGAGTAGTAGGTAGAGTAGTAGGTAGGGTAGTAAGTAGGATAGTAGAGTAGGTAGGGTAGTCGGTAGAGTAGTAGGTAGGGTAGTAGGTAGGTAGGTAGGGTAGTAGGTAGGTAGGTAGGGTAGTAGGTAGGTAGGGTAGGAGGTAGTAGGTAGGTAGGTAGTTGGTACACAGGCAGGTAGTAGGTAGGAAAAAGGGCATTGCAACGCATGCCGGGAACAGCTAGTTAATAATAATTTTGTAACGTTATTAGCTTTTTTTTTATTTATATTAATTTAATGAAAAAAAAGTACCAGGGTAAGACCACGCGGTCTCTTGGGCACCCAAGTAACATGGAACAAAAGATCAGAAAGATGGTGGTGAATGATGTTGATGGTGTGAAAACCAGACATTTACATTGACAAGATTTAAACTGACATGGTTACAAACACTATCATTCTCACTTTAAACGGAATGTTTACCATACTCACTATTTGTTTTAAGACGTAATATTTTACCCATTAAACGTAAAATAGCCTAAATAGTCATAATCTTTTTGTCATAATAATACCAAATAGTAGTTAGGAAATATCAGTTGTTCCAACAAGTGGTTAAAGTTATTTATAATTAGTTAAATTGTAAAATATGCAACACGCATCGTTGCATGCGGCGAGGATATGCAACCGAGTGTATGAACGGCCTAACCGCACCACCCCGATGGTAATATCCGCAACACGTGCTCCCACCATGTTAATGATACTTTATATAATAATATGAATAATGTTGCGATAGTGTGGAATATAGTAAGTTATTTCACCATACGAAAACCCATGTAGGTGCGACTTCTGGTTAGTAGGGGTTAGAGAAAGATTTAATTCCTGATGAAAACACATAAACATAAACCATAAAGAAAATAAAAGTAGGTATATAAAATTTCAATAATATAATATAAAAATACATATATGTACAATGACGTGCTTATCCGAGAATTGGGTTAAAAGTCCTTCCTGGAGTTTTTTATAACGTGTCACCTTGAATCAATATCTTAAAAAAACAAAACATTAAGCATACCTAAGATATTACTAACTCCAGTTGGGCCTGCAGGCCCAACGGGTATCTCTTGATACCGCGGCCTCGACATGAAGGGCTAAGAAGGAACATGGGTGGTTTTTAGTCAGTATAAGTCTAATACTCCGTTTTGCTCTGCCCAAGAGCGGGGGGGGTTATTTGATGATTTTCCACCCCCCAAAAAAAAAAATTACTAACTGTTTTTCAAACGAACACCACAAATTAAACGATCCTACACCAACACAGTCACTTGTTTCAAACAGTATTTAACACTTGCTAACAACGCCATACCGTACCCGCTTTAATTCTAAAGACATTGACAACTTGCTAGGCCGTGGCACATAACAGTACATCATTTTACTTAGTCAGTAAAGCAAAGATATAATGCCTCTAAGCCAAGCGCATTAACCAATCTGACTACTGGCTGGACAGACTTAATAAAACCGTAGATCTAATAATAAGACTTCACATTGTAAGTTGAGTACAGTTGATAAACGAGATGGGTGTGCTAGGAGGTAAATAGAACCATGCTGTGTTCAATAAATTCAGCAAATGCTGGTTTTATATAAAACTAGCGGACGTCACGCGGTTTCACTCGCGTATTCCCCGTTCCCATGGGGATACAGGGATAAAACGTAACCTATGTCACCCAGGCATAGTGTAATACCGTTGGGAAGTGAAATCATTTTTCAAGTCGTTATTAAACAAAAATACAGATCTTATCATACAAAATTACAAATCTTTCCTCTTTATAATAATTATTTAGTATAGAAGACATTGACAACTTGCTAGACCGTGGCACATAACAGTATATCATTTTACTTAGTCAGTAAAGCAAAATGATAATGCCTCTAAGCCAAGCGCATTAACCAATCAGACTACTGGCTGGACAGAGTTAATAAAACCCTAGATCTAATAATAAGACTTCACATTATAATTTGAGTACAGTTGATAAACGAGATGGGTGTGCAGGGGGATAAATAGAACCATGCCGTGTTCAATCAATTAATTCAACATGCTGGTTTTATATGTGAAAAGACATCTGCGTGCTGAAAAATACGAAAATTACGAATCGCTATCACGTTTTTTTTGTTTGTCTGTACAGACGCCAGCATACCAAGCTAACCGAAACTGTCCAATTTTTCTTATCAATCTTGAACCTTGAAAAAAAAAATAAGTAAGTAAGTAAAGTGAGTTGAAATGTATTAACCTTTCACATGACGTGTAATTAGACACAATTAAAAAGCCATTGTGGTTCGCGTGTATCTACGTTACGCATACGAAAGGTGAAATAAAGACAGATTGTAGTAGCTAGATCTGCTGGCTACTGTACAACAAAACTTTGTCTGTCCAATATTAAATTGTAAAACATGCTTCCTAAAACCAGCGTGAAACAGAACATAGTTTCAAGTCAAGACACACCCCGCAGCGAAATTGTGAAGCGGGGAACAATCGAGACATTACAAACAAACTAAGGAAATTAGGAATTCTTGATGTATGTACGCTCGGGATACGGGATCGTGCCGACGAGATTCCCGCAGTCGGATACGACGCGTCGTATCATACGAGATTGCTAACTTAAGACGCCCTGGGGCGGATTTATAAGGCTGGAGGTAGACCACCCAAGTAACACAGAAAGCATTTTAAAAAACAACTAGTATACTTATGTAGTGCTTAAGGTCCGTATAAACTCTTATAATAGTTCACCGAACATCTTAAGGCTTTATATTGGCATTTGAAAACCATTGTCATGCTTTACATTGTATAGCGGTTGGACAGTGGCATGTCAAAATGCTTTTATTAAGCCTTTAGTTTAACTGCAGCAAACCACAATGCAGCAGTATAGCTTTTAGCTGTTTTCAGTGCATTTGGATCAACAATAGCATTGTAAGTAGTAAAATAAATGCTTAATGTTGTTTAATAGCATAAACGTGAACCATTAAAATGCCAAGTTAATCCAGTACACAGCTTTCAGCTGTTTTTGGTGCCTTAGGGTTTACAATAGCATTTTGGGCCATAAGATAATGCCTAATGCGGTTTAATAGCATATACTTGTACCATTATAATGCACCGTAAATCTATCAAACAGCTTTGAGCTATTTTGAATGCTCTTTGTTGTGTTGTAGGACTTACAAGTGCTAAGTAAAAGCCTAATACTTTTGAATAGCATAAACGTGAATCAATATAATGCTTGCATTTTTAAAGGTCACCTGAGTGCTGTTGTCGGGTTAACAGCTCTTTAACCAAATACACGTGAGCTATTGTGATGCGTAAAGCCATATATACATTCACTTTAACATAACATAACATCACGCCTGTAATCCCCGAAGGGTTAGGCAGAGGTGTACCTAATAGTACCACCCACATTTCGCCAGTTATGTTTAAGTCCTATGTAATAGGGGGCGAGCCTATTGCCATCAACCGGGCACAAATCCAGACTCCGTGGCTGTTACTGATAAATTCCTGATGGAAAAAGCCAATAACACTTTGCCCGACCCGGGAATCGAACCCAGGACCTCATGCACAGCAGTCGCGCATGCGACCACTAGACCAACGAGGCAGTCACTTTACTGTATTCATAAAGCCATTTGTCGGTCATATTGGGGAGAAACACATTTTATTAAAATCAACAAAACAAGATGTACATTAGTATGTTTGCATCATCATGAATACTAATTATTTTTCATACCACTATTACATACGTACCAATAAAAAATGTTATGTGAAGTACTTACTTAAGCTTTTTATTTACATAGATTTAAAGGGTAATCAACAATTTCTTTGGCAGCTTATTATTTTTTAAATTTAATAACCTGCCAAAGAAATTGTTGATTACCCTTCAAATCTAAATTAAAAAATAAATTGATTTTGACTATTATCGTCATGTACCGCTATTTAGTTTTTATGGGTTTTATTGTTTTGCTCAAGGATTCCCAAAATTGCGTTCAAGTAATGGCACTATTTCAGTCTACATCAAGCCTATTGGCATGCCAGTGAACCCATATAAAACTACTTTATAGACAATGGCACTAAAATGGTTCACCAAAAGTCTTCTCTCTGGCCTCTAGCCTAATAATTGTTCACGTGTGAGTATTTATAATGCTGGTGGCATTAATTAGACTTTCTAAAGGTTCACCGGGCTACTGTAGACCGACACCATTTTGTAAATATTTTATAACCAAAAAATATAATCTAATGGACCTATTTATAATAGCAATAGACCTTTATCATAAATTAAAAAATAAATTGGTTTTGACAATTATCGTCATGTACCGCTACTTAGTTTTTATAGGTTCTATTGTTTTGCTCCAGGATTCCCAAAATTACGTTCAAGAAATAATGGCACTATTTCAGTCTACATCAAGCCTATTGGCATGCCGGTGAACCCATATAAAACTACTTTATAGACAATGGCACTACGATGGTTCACCAAAAGTCTTCTCTCTGGCCCCTAGCCTAATAATTGTTCACATGTGAGTATTTATAATGCTGGTGGCATTAATTAGACTTTCTAAAGGTTCACCGGGCTACTGTAGACCGACACCATTTTGTAAATATTTTATAACCAAAAAATATAATCTAATGGACCTATTTATAATAGCAATAGACCTTTATTATAATGATTTAACTTAATTAAATACTGCCCAGTCAATACTATTATGTTAATAATGCAAAATTCGTTCTAAACTAGGAATACACAATTGTTTTGGTTATTTCGTACATTTCTTTTTATCAAACTTTATATCAAAAACACAAAATATCGAAGGCGCGTGAAAATTTTCAATTAAACTAATATAGACATTTACAGTAAACTACATTGCGTTTAATATTTGATGGCATGAAATAACAAAACAGTCATAAAGTCATCCAGTATTATACATTGTTTAGTGATGCAAAAAAAGTATGTTGTCGTTCATTAAATTTTGACGATCTCCGTCCATACTCCTGTCCAGCAATAGCTGGACATAGTACCTAAACTACAACGTTAATTGTATTATAACATTTGTGCCATGGTATTAGAGATGTTTTTGCAATGGTGTAGGGTTTATTTAAGTTCTACATGTGAACACTTTAAAAGCCACAATCATTCTTTTAGCACAATCTAATGCTAGTCCAATGCTTTTGTAATGCGATTGGCAACTTCATTGACCGTAATTATGCTTTTTTAATGTGATTGGCATCTTAATTGGTCACAAAAATGCTAACATAATGCGCCTGTAATGCTAAAAAATGACTACTTGTGAACCTAATTATGGCCTAAAGCCACATAATTTGTGCCCAAATAAGCATAACAGTAGCCGTATGGACGTTTGTAGTGCTAAAATATAACTAACTCAAAATGCTAAAACGATACTGAAATGCCGTAAGCCGGCCGTTATTGTGCTTTGATGTGTTACTTGGGCAGTTACTATGACCAAATGAGAACGGTTTTGAATGTTGTGAGTGTGTTATAGATAGATAAAAAAACATGGAAGGTGGTTTGAAAAATTCTACTGGCCTACTGGGTACTTCAAACCATACATCGCAAGCAACATATTAATGCAGATTTCGGTGTCTGAATCTAAATCCATTATTCAATTAAAACATAAGGGATACACGTAAGAAATAAGGAGATACACACACACATAACCTCGGTTTGTATGTGCTTCCCGTACGATGAGAGATCAGCTAATTTTGGTTAGCTTGATTGGTCGACGTGCGCTTCGTACGCCCGGATCGTGCCAACGACGGGAGTCCCACAGTCGTATTCGGCGCGAGACGTCCCAGCATAACCTGACCCCTCTTCTCACACCTCTTAAACTCTTCTCCTATATACGAGGGGTCAGGTAATGCTAGGCACAGACTGCACGAGATTGCTAACTTGGACCCCCTGTGGCGGTATTGTTAGGTTTCAGGTAGAATGGAGGCACTATGACTAATTAGTAATGTTATTGGTGGTATCTAGTTTTGAAGTACTTGATAGATGAACCCAGTTTTTTTTTTTATTTCAGTTTTTTTTTTATAATCAGCACTTTTCGAACGTAAATTTTGACGTTCGAAAAGTGCTGATTATCAGCCTAGTTTGAATAAATGAGTTTTGATTTTGATTTTTATTTCTATGGATGAAGCAAATATGGACGGCAATGACGGTGATATACTATTTAATTTAATTATTCATTCATATTTACATTATTTACTGTTTTATTAAGTCAAAATAAAGAAAAACACACCTAATGCATAATTATTTACAGTGAGCTCCGTATTTCATAAAGCAATACACGAATGAATATTACCTCTCAAGAGTGATTCATCATAATTACTACCGTAAATGCATACTAATATTATAATGCGAAAACACTTGCGACCTGTTCAAACAGTAACCGATAAATCAAAATCAATCAAATAATTTATTTCTAGTAAGCCGTTTGTCGCCGTTTGTCGAAACAAATACAACCATGAAATATAGCTACAGTCCCCGTCACAAGTACTAAAAGTTGCGAATGTCTGTAGTTACCCATTCTAAAGCATAGAAGATCTCGATAGAGAAGAAAGAGCTAGAATCAATAGATTAAAATTTATTAATACAATAATAAATATGATTTCAATTAATTTTGCCCGCAGATCAGGGGGCCTAAAATGCTTGCTTTATTAGAATCATAATTGGATAAAAATATGTAACGGAGAGGGAACAAGAATGTTATTTTTGGGCAAACCTTCCTCCTCATACATCTTCAGAAAACAAGAAATAATACCAGGAACAAATAGCGTAGACCTTCTTTAATCATTTCACAAACTTTATAGAATCACAATAATCAATAATCACGATAGAAAATGGATGGAGGTTGTAAGGTCGTCCGCTCACGCGCACGTTCTCAGGCAGACTGTTCGCACCGTTGTCGCCCACCCCACTTTTACTTGCCAACAATGACATCACTACCGCCATCTTGTAACAAATGTTACAAGTTTCTTAAATCTACGACTCCCGCTGCGACACGGCCGTCCTGCGCCTCACACGTCCCCGTGTGGCTCATCTGAAATAGAAAGTTCTGTGTACATTACTTTGTTTCGGCCATGCCTGACCAGGATTGGTCAGCTTAACCATGACATCGCTTTACCAGCGGCATCGCTTAACCAGCGGCATCACTTAACCAGTGGCATCACTTAACCAGCGGCATCACTTAACCAGTGGCATCGCTTAACCAGCGGCATCACTTAACCAGCGGCATCGCTTAACCAGCGGCATCACTTAACCAGCGGCATCACTTAACCAGTGGCATCACTTAACCAGCGGCATCACTTAACCAGTGGCATCGCTTAACCAGCGGCATTAACCCACTAACGCTTAACCAGCGAAAGCACATACCACGCTTAACCAGCGATTTAAGCACTAACGCTTAACCAGCGAAAGCTCAACGTAATCCGCCGCTTAACCAGCAATTAAACTTACCAACGCTTAACCAGCGAAAGTACATCATAATCCGCTTAACCAGTGATTACACTACTAACGCTTAACCAGCGATAGTCAACATAACTCGCTTAGCCAGAGATAGCGTAATGGTAAAAGTAAAAGATTTACGACTCCAAAGATCAAACAGGTTCATTCATTAGTCTCATCATCATTAATTTCCATTGGAACATTAGAATCAGGCATTTTTCTAAGGCGATCGTGAGCATATCTTTAGAGTGCTCATAATCCTTGCAAACTAATATTTTGAGAGGAACCAACTTGCAAAGTCAGTACTTGCAAAACAACGTCCCTGATCTACAATTACTCACGTCGGCGCGCCAAACAAGATCAAACACTTTTTTTTTAAAGCACGAATAGCACTAGCTCTATTAATTGGATCGGAATAAATGGCAATGGAAATCTCTCAGGTACAGTAATATCGTTCAATTTGCGACAATCAACGCACATGCGGTCGCTGCCTTCCTTCGTCTTCACCAGAAGATTAGGACTGGCAAAAGGTGACGAGCTCGGGTGGATCACATTAAAGGAGAGCTGGTCTTCAATTTTATTGCGTACTACCTGTCTTTCCTGGGGACTCAACGAATAAGGACAACGATAAACCGTTTTATTGGGATCTTTGAGTCATATTTCCATAGGGTCCGTATTTGCAGGAGAGCTAGGTGTTCCAATAATAAAGTTGTTTGAGAATCGACTTAAAATTAAAGTTAGTCTTGCTTTGATATCCGGAGAAACGTCGGTATCAATGACATTTTTAACTGCACCTGACTCTACATTTAAAATGGTACGTAATTCGACACTCGACTCTACATTCGACTCTACACTCGACTCTACACTCGGCTCAACTCTACACTCGACGACTCTACACGCGACTCTACACGCGACTCTACACTCGACTCTACACTCGACTCTACACTCGACTCTACACTCGACTCTACACTCGACTCTACACTCGACTCTACACTCGACTCTACACTCGACTCTACACTCGACTCTACACTTACGGTAAATTTTTCTAAAAGTTTAAAGTTCTAGACGTCATGTTAATTACCAAGTCATTAATCAAAATTTCACGTCCAATCACTATGTCATGTTGTCAGGTAAAACATGAAAAACAATATCCAAACTAATGTTACCAATATCAACATTAGCTAAAATGTTCAGGTTACTATTCACGGAGGTTTGACCTATAACCGTCGTAGTAACGACACTATAATTACGCTCACTATTAAATTTACACAAAATATAATCTCTCATTAATCTACGCTCTAGAATCATAACAAAATGAAAAGAACTCACCGAGGTGTTCTAGACGTCCCATTGGTGTACTGACTGGGCAGATTTCAACACGCCACCATTCTACCGGCTTGCTAGTTGGACTAGCAGCGGTCGTCGTTGCTTCTGTACTGGCACCCCGAGGGCATCTTGATGCTTTGTGTCCGACGACGTTCCGACAGTTGTAACGTAATTATGATCTCTGTTGTTGTAAGTTTCGAAGTGGTTGCAAGTTTATTTGCTTCTCCGTGAGGCACACACAGAAATATGGCGGCCCACACTCTCCCACAATGCACACATTTAACCAGGGTCGACATCAGCTTGCGTTGCTTTGGACCAGGGTTGTCACTGTTGTAGTCACTATTCGGCACCGTTCTTTTTAAGTAGGATAGTGCCTTCAATTCCTGCTGCATTTTTGATTTTGTTGCTCTAATATCATTTTCCATTCACTGTTGTTCAACGTGGGCTGTAGTACAGAACGTGGATCACATCCCACTTCTGATAACGGAGAGGGAACAAGAATGTTATTTTTGGGCAAACCTTCCTCCTCATACATCTTCAGAAAACAAGAAATAATACCAGGAACAAATAGCGTAGACCTTCTTTAATCATTTCACAAACTTTATAGAATCACAATAATCAATAATCACGATAGAAAATGGATGGAGGTTGTAAGGTCGTCCGCTCACGCGCACGTTCTCAGGCAGACTGTTCGCACCGTTGTCGCCCACCCCACTTTTACTTGCCAACAATGACATCACTACCGCCATCTTGTAACAAATGTTACAAGTTTCTTAAATCTACGACTCCCGCTGCGACATATGAATTATATTACAATTCGTAAAATGGTCACAAAGTGACAATACCTACATAATACTAACTTTATCTGTAACCATTTTATTAATCATTTTCGACTTCAATGCGGGTGAAGCTGCGGAAAAACGCTAGTAAGCTCTGAACATTTACATCATAGACCAATATTCAATTATCGTTTACGAGCTAGCAATGATAAAATAGTACTAAACCGTGAAACTATAAAGATGTATCCAATAAAGCTGATCTAGTTCTACTAAGTATTCATTTCTAACACGCTGTATCCAATAAGGCTAATAAGGTAATGCAATAAAGATACAGAACACAGACATTTACAATTAATCTAATTGATTCGCATTGAAAGATTATTTTCAATTGGTTAATTACGTTTATGTTAATGCTCTGAACCATGTCGGATTATATCCTAGTCAATTACAACATCCTGTGGTCGGATTATCCGTGTGTTTATTTTACTAGTTGGATAAGATAGTTAATCTATTTAGAATCGAGAGGACTGCATAATGATAAAAATAACTTATAAATTGTTTGGACGGAGTGGAATTTACAGCTGTGATAAACGAGAAGTTTCATGAAACCGCTTGTTTTTTCATGTGACTCCCCAACGAAAATTTTCCCAGGGAGAAAATGTAAGAAGTCGTTCTCCAGCTCATCATTTTACCGAAAGGTACGTACAACGATAATGCACGAAAGAAGTACAAATGAGGTTTTCAGTTCCTATGTTTGTTATCGCGTTATGGATATGTGATATGGAGGAATGAGGAAAATGTTGAGTATGAATGTGAAAACCAAAGTAACGTTGGATGGACTGTGTGACGGATGATTTGGGTAGAAAGGAGGTGATTGCTGAGATGACGAGAAATAGAGAAGTATGGAAGAAGAAGACATGCTGCGCGAACCCTAAACAAATTTGAATAAGGATGGGAGAATGATGATGATGTTTGTAAATTGTAATGTGTAAAATATAGAATACCTGCCTACCTACCTGCTACATACCTACTACTTACCTACTTACTACTTCCTATCCTACCTACCTACTACCTACCTACCTACTACCCTACCTACCTACTATCCTACCTACTACCCTACCTACCTACTACCCTACCTACCTACTTACTACCCTACCTACCTACTTACTACCCTACCTACCTACTTACTACCCTACCTACCTACCCACTACCCTGAGTTGTGTTTTGTTATACCACGTTTTATATGATAAAACTATTTTATCAATATAAAATAAGACTCGTGGTTGTGACATGTAAAAATATAATTTGAATAATAACAGCGGTTGCTAAGCAATGCCGACATCAGTCTGACATAAGTTTAAAAGGTTATCAAAAATAATAAGGTTCTACTCTATCATACACCTTAACAGTTAACCTGTAGAATAAATCTTAGGTATTATTTTCGGAAATTAAAAATTAAATAATTAATAAATAATTTACACAAATTAATGTCTAAAACAAACAAATATAACAGTACCTGAACTTTCGAGACATTTTACAAAAAATAAATTTCTGAACGCACACATTAATAGTTGTTACAGTATTTGACAGGATTGGACAACAAATGTTTGACATGTAATAAACAAATCAGCATTTATTGAAATGATTAAGTATTCATTACACATATCGAGTTTTCATTTTTTTTAAGATGTATTATGCTATTCGGGGCGGAGACAAATCCAACGAATCAATAACCATGAAAATTGGTTCAGCAGATCTCGAGTTATAAGTGTTGTAACAAACCCGTCTTTGTTTTATATATATAGATTCTCATTTTATTTTGATTACTTGTAACATTTTTGTTCTAGATTATTCAATTTACATTCGTCTTTCAAGAACAATTTTTATTCTAGCTACGGTTATCCTAAATATCCCGAATTCTATCATCCTTCTCGCACATTGCCAACATCATCATCTTCCTGCCATTATGCCGTTCTATTTAGGGTCGGTGGAACACGTTTTCTTTTTCCATTCTTCCCTGTTAGACGTCACGGTGCACTGCCACATTTTACGTATCTGACATAGAGCGTATAAATCACCAACATGAATACTAAAGCTTACTCATTATTCTTGCCCCACTAAGCACCTGTCTTTGCAGATGTTTCCACTACACAGGTGTATGCTTTCACCCATCCTACTAATATCCCTATCAAGACACTCGTGGGAAAGGATGGAGAGTTCCTATTCTGCTGCTGTTACTGGAACTCGACAGCATACTTCAAAGGTGGTAATTATTGTTGTAATTACGGGTATATTAAGTGAATATATCCGTCGTGCGCTAGGCTGTCAGTGGTCTACGGTCAGCACGTGATTGATTTCTCGTAGGTGTTGGTTTGGAACTTTAAGTCTATGAATGAGACCGAAGTAATAGGTAGGTAATAGAAAAGTGTGGTAAACTTAAAGACGGCTCATGATATCTTGGAACATTTTGGATTATTTCAACACTTCTTCTCTCAAAGTCAAAGTTCATTTATTTGTAAGAAACATGAGTATACACACAAAGCATGCAAGATGTTAGGTACATTAGACAGGATCATAGTCATGTTTTACCCGACGTATTTTTCTGTTGAGAATATGGGAGCTGTGTACGCAGTATTTCTGCGTATGAGTCTAAGACTTATTTTTGAGCTCTTTGAAAGAACTCATTCATGAAGCTCACAATTGGAAAAAAAAATTGCGTCACTCATCACATTTAGCTGACAAGTCAACACTATAATATAACGTCATGTAGTTGCTTTTGCTTTTCAATACGGTCATTGTCACCTCCTTTTAATAAAGCCCACGTTAAAATAGAGATACCCAATTATTTACCTAAGTGAGAGCAAAAGATCATGACTCCATTATTCTGCCGAAATCATGGGCAACTAAAAGTAGATTATTAATAAACTAAAACAAGAATTCTGGATTTTTTTTCATAAATGAGTATCACCTCTACTACTATTTTCTGTAACTTTTTTATATTCTGTATTTAATGTGTGCAGAAATTGTTAAATAAAAACATGAAACTCACCAGCCCCCGTATTTCCGACGACTAGTATTCTTCGTTCGCCAAACGATCATCGTCCACAACTCACTGACATGTATCCACTACACAAATGTCACCGTCTGTCCCTCAAGTCGAAGTATATAGCGTCACTGCACATAATATCTATGTATTCACTGCACACACTCCGAATGGGATGGTTTACCTGTAAAAATAAAGAATTTGTTGTTAGATATTATTGTTAATTTTCTGTAGGTACATAATGGGTTCAAAAGTATCCTTAACTAAGCCGAAAGTCACTTGTTCTCCCCGTCTGATGCGATATTTTTTTGTTCTCGTTTCATACCTTCTACATCCAGAGATATTGGCCCAAACGAATTGGGATACGGGCAAGAGAATGATGAATTAATTAAACACTTGAAGTAAAAAAATAATTGAACTTTGACCAAACAGACCTTTACTACTTAACCAACTGCTGAGCATGAGGTACTAGGTTAGATTCCCGAGTCGGGCTATTTGTTTTTAGGCTTTTCCATCAAGAATTTCTCAGTAGCATCCAGGGAGTCTGGATTTATACCCGGTTGATGGCAATAGGCTCGTCTTCTATTTCTATTAGGTGAACTGCAACCTGCAACCCATCGGGGATTACAATCGTGATGTTATGTTATTACAAATGCAAAAGTTATGTAGCTTTCGCACTTTTACGGTTGATCGTAAAAAGCTAGGCAGATGATGATGTATTTGAATGAGTGGCGCACAGGCAGACTACGAACTTGATTAAGATATTTATTATGTCGATAGTTAATATCGACATCAACCGAGAGACTGAAATTAACTCACGTGCAAGTACAGTACTTGCACGTGGGGTAATTTCGATCTCCGCGCAGAAGAATCCATAAGCCAAAGCTAGTATGATAAGAAACTGAAACACAATATTGCGACAAGAAAATATATTCTTGAGATATTTGCAAGAGGTATGCACCATCGTGTAATTATAGAACTGTCCACGTAACTACCGTACCTAGCCTACGTATTGTTTTTCGCAAGACTTGAGTTTCATTTACGCAAATATTAAGCACAGAAAACAGACTCAAACAATAGATACATCTATCTTCTTCAAGAATTAAGACTCCGTGGCTGCTACTGAGAAATTCCTAATGGTAAAATCCAATATTAATCTGCACGTCCCGGGAATCGCACCCAGTGCCGCATGCTCAGCAGTCGCGATTGCGACCGCTAAACCAACGAATCTTTTGTAATATTACCAAGTATTTAGTGAATTACCATTAACCACACTTACGCGAGTAAATATCGCTTTCTTAGTAGTTCTTACTGTTCGCGTCAAATAACTGTGCCTCTCTGAAGTTGGCTACGAGTGGCTCAAAATTACGAACAAAACTGCAACTGCGCATGCGCTAGTCATGGGGGCGGGCATTATGGCATTATAAAACTATTATTATGTTTTCTTTTAAAAATATGTATTTATTTTGTTCAAATAATTTTCTACGTGACTGCACTTGCGCGATCTTTGCAAATGGCTTACTTCAGAGGGGCAAAGTTATTTGACGTGAACTATAGTCAAAAAATTACAAATACAAATACAAATATTTTATTGGAACGAAAAAACATTATAACAATTTTTGTGTACGTTAATACTGCGTTAGTTTAGTAACTGTGTCGCAGTTATTAGTTAATTATATCTTTAACTTGAGAAAAATAATCGGCAATTCATCTTACAACGCCAAAATATTTTCAGAGATGAGAATCATCAACTTTTTAATAGCGGTACCATCTACAACTGTGTGTAATACAATAGTTATCGATACAACTTTCTAATTCTCAGGAAATCGATATAAGGTAAACAAAGATATATTGATACCGATTATCGATTGACCGAATTCGTGAGAGAATCTTGTTCTGTTGAAAGTTTGTTGATTATGGAACTCGAGATTAAAACATCGATTTGTTTGTTGGCTGCTCCGACATATTGGTGAGGTGATTAATTAGAATTCATACACGCGAACAGAGTTATTTGGCATAGATAATTTATTTATTATTTGTTTTAGAACAGACAAAGTATTATAGTAGTTTTGTCTGCAAGGCTATCACCCGAAACAAGACAGAAATAATTTAAAATATAGGAGTCTATAGAAAAGTACATCCGATACTATAATTTAGTTTCATTAGATTAACTAAGTTATTTAAGACAGCTGATGTTTTTTTATTGAGCAAATCGATTCCATTACATTTCACATTACTATATCTCTTTGAGCTTATGTTATAACTGTTCGTTATCTGTTACTGCTGCACAAAAAGTAACTTTGGAATGGTGCATACCATTATAAGTATGTCCTCGTATACCAAAAGAGCATGTCCAAAACGAATGTCTCCCATCCCAAAACCTCAACCAAGCTTCCAGAACATTCCCATTTACCGACAAGGAAGGAATGCTGTAAGAGTGACGTACTCATTACGCGAGAATGTAGGTACGAACATTAGCGCCAAACACGTTAATATGTTGTAAGTTGATAACAATGGACCATTCAGACATTTTTGTACAATGGTAGGAGGGAACGGTTAGTAACAAGCGCCTTAGGAACAGTGCGAAAAACTGCACGTTTTGCCACTGCACTTGCAGTTCTGGCTACGTAACTAATTAGCTGGAAAATTTTGTGGCCAACAAACTGTCAGTATTTGTAAGAGTTCATTAAAACAAATACGATGTTCTAATTCTAACACATAACCACAGACAAAAAAAACACACTTAATCTATACAAACAAATGAATTGAAGGATCTGTGTACAAACAGATCTTTCAATTTATTTATCAAAATAAAAGCTTAAAAAAAACACTTTTTTTTAATTTTGGTCCATCTGCATATCTGTTTGTTCTGGCAAATCTCCGAAACGGATAGACCGATATAGCAGATGTTATAAGGTCTAAATTGAAACCTAACTTTTTAGAATGGATCCGGGCAATAAAAATTAAAAGCCTTGTTTATAACAAAATTCAAATTTAAACTATTTTATATTTATTTAATTTCACTCCATCGACGGCCGTGGACAACAGCAAGTTAATAAACGTGTTTGACCTAATGTATGGACGGGGATAATGCAATAGAAGCATTTAACGATCATTACAGGTGCCTGATGTTAGTGCACACGTGATATCACGATTAAAAATGCGTGAGTTTATGCATGTATGTATGTACCTATGTATTAATAAACATTTCAATTGAATTGCATTTATAGACTTGCCAATCATGAAAATACCAATCTTAGACAGCAATATTGGCAATTCTGCTGATTCGCTAATCAATAATGATATCAGGCAGCCATGTCAGTTGCACTTCACTCGTATTCCTATTTCCTGTAGTTTATTTATGATAGTATTAATGAAGAAAATATTTGGAGGAAATAAGCTTAGTACCCTGTTGTATATTTGAATATTAGATACAGGCTATGAGTGGCGAAACATTTATATACATAGCAGTATTGTTCTATCTTTCCTTGCACAAATTTTCCCTAAAAATTACTCCGAGTATTAAAATTTTCCCAAAACTCCTTGCACAATGTTTTTTTCCATAAATGGGAAAAGAGCCCAGTCTATTCACACTCACTCACTGTTTTGTTTTAAAAGCTGCGTTTCATAATCCTGTTTTGAATAAATCGGACAGGAAAGCTTTAGATTTTCGGGCAATTCCGCTACAATTTTTTTTAAACTCAACCCTTTACAGCCACAGACAACAAGAGTCTCTCATCTCTGCTGACACTACAAAAGTCGTGTTATCCCGTATGTAAGTCACTGCGTACCGTACGTACTAGTGTTGTCGTCATACGAGTCCCGTTAGCGTCCACATGGCACGGTCGCGTTCTTTCGCACTGTAGACGGCTGTGAGATGACAACAGCATTTTTTGAATGTTCGATGTGAGCTTATCGATATGAAGTATCGATAGATTATAGTGACGTAAAGTGGTGATGGTTTATCCAAGATCGAGTGATTGAAGAGATACCGCGGCCTCGACACTAAGAGCTAAGAAGGAACATGGGTGGTTTTTAGTGCGTAGAAGTCTGACATACCGCTCTGCCCAGAGCGGGAGGAGTCATTTGATGATTTTCCGCCCTCCAAAAACAGGTGTGTACTGTTGTGAGCTCGTGGCTAATTAAGAACAGCCGCTCGGGTCGATCTTCAGGTTGAGCCGAGTTTGCCTAGGTGAGCCCGTGGATGGGTGACCACCCATTACATGCCGAGTTTCCTCCGTGCCTCGGAAAGCACGATAAACCTTTAGTCTTGCTTATCAGTCTCTATCGATTCATTTCTATAACATTCTCTATTAATCTTTGATAGTCGTAACCGGTAATCAGTGGCTCGATAGTGTCTGACAAACAGTCTTACCAAAGGGTATCGTATTATCCAATACTAACTGGATTCTGGAGATCAAATAGGCAGTTTGTGACTAACCTGACTAAAACTACGTTTAAGTATCCCCAAGTTCTTAAACAACACTTAACTTTACGACGACTATTTACCTTGTGATTTCAGGCAATGTTTTATGTCTCGTAAAAGTGACTTTAGTAACTGCAGTACTCTTTTTGACCAACAAAGAGACCCTCACGGAGAGCACTCAGCAAGTGTAATGTAACTAGCGTCATTTATGTACCTAGAATTTTTAAAATATTTTGGGTTCAGCTTTCGTCTAAACGGATGCAGTGAAATACCAGTATTTTACATGAAGCGACTGCCTTTCTCACCTCCACAACACAGTAAGTTCCGGGTAATACCCTTTGGTAAGACGATATGATTTATTTCGATTATCCCAGTTATTTAGTACTATCAGACAACTTCACGCCTGTAATTCCGGAAGGGTTAGGAAGAAGTGTAACTAACAGCACGCCCATATTTCGCCAGTTATGCTTAAGTCCCGTGTAATAAGGGATGTATGTAATAATGGCTACTACTAAGCAATTCCTAATGAAAAAACCCAATAACACTTCGCTCGATACTGAACTCTAACCCAGGACCTCATAGGTACTTAGCAGTCGTGTTTGCGACCACTAGACCAGCAAGGCAGTTGTTTTCATATTGGGAATAAAAAGTGTCAAGTGTCCATTGTTAGAACTCTTAGTATTGCTATTATTAAGCAGTAGTCGATATTCTAAATTATAGTGAAATATGATCACATTATTACCAAACATATTATTCTAATCGGCCTAATTTCAATTAAAAATGCCAGCAAGAAACTTCGTACAACGAAATTTTCCGGCAAGTGAATCGACAAGAGAAAATGACGTTCACTACAAAATATTTTTATTATATTAACAGAAATAATGGTTACTGAGCATACAGTAATAAACGGTATACATCGCCCCAGTCCCCAATATCTTAGCGTGAAATATATTCATGCGTTCCACACAGATTCTTACTATCGGTCAGTAATTAACACCCCATTTTACACTCTATCTTCATCCACATAAAGACTTTAATCCCACGTACATTTTAACAGTTTATTGTGTTACTAGAGTTTCTCCGTACAACTACGGTTACTAGACGGAGTGGCAGTTAATTTATGAAGAGATCTACGCTTGATTTCCCGCATAATTAACGTATTTCTTAATCCAGTAAACTGCACTTTTAATAAGCTTAAAATCTTTGATTTTGTATGTTATTTGATAAGGTAACTACAGAAGTCACGCGATGGTTTCCGTAGCCGTCTTAATAAACAATTAACGGAGATAGGCTCACCTTACAAAGACGACTCGTATTTAATGTTCTAGCTTTTAGTACCGGGATACGGTAGTAAAAATAATATTACGACAGAAAAGAATATTATGACAGATAAAATATATAAAAAACACTTTACGCGGCGGAAACACAGCGGAAAACGTCTTTTTACAAACGACGCCTTTCAATCGCTGAACACGATTTAAAGCTTTTTATTAATCGCTTAAAGAAAGCTGATTCAAAATTTTGACACATGACTTGCAAAAGTACTATTGGCAAGCTATTGTCATACATGACAGTGTTTCTGGTTCCACGAATATTATTATTTTATGTAGCTATAGTAGAAACTACCAAATACCCAATCAATTGAATTCTACATGCAATGCATGTACAGTAAAAGTTTATAATTATATCTATACTAATACTAGCGGACCTGGCAGACATCGTCCTGCACGGACAGCAGCGCCACCTACCGGGTCCAATTGCAACTCTAAACCATTCTCGAATCCACTTGAACACATACAAAAAGTTTTGTCAAAATCGGTTCAGCCGTTTAGGAGGAGTTCAGTGACAAACACACGTACAGAACAAGACAACAAAGATTACAAAGAGGAAAATTTGTTTATAAGTTTGTATGTAGCGGGTAATCTTCGGAACTACTGATCCGATTCCGAAAATTCTTTCACTATGGAAGGCTACATAATCCCTGATTGTTATAGTAAAAAAAACGTTTAAAACGTCCCCGTGGGTTATCTTTCGTACATAACAGAAGCGACGTCGCGGGCAAAAGCAAGTTGTATATAAATAAATAAACCACACCACAACAGCTCTTAAACTCCCACATCATAGAGTCTGCTTTCACTTCTAGACCATTAGATGGAAGCCAGTCATTGTTTGAAATGATGTGGTTACACCAACCAAGGATATAATAAAGAAAGCTGTGGTACACTCTTGAAGTTTATATAGGAACATAAACTTGATATATAAATTTGCTTCGACTGTTACTATTATGTGCACTAGTGTTGAAAGCTACACATTGTTTGTCATTGAGACCAAAAAGTCATATCAATGAGATGAACAAATTAAGTCTTGCAACGTAAAAGTAGCCATCATCTACGTAGCCATTCATCATCATCATGTTAATTTCTGCCCAGAATCATCACTGCTCGGTATAGGCCTTTCTTCTGTGCGTCTCTTATTCACCCGTTTCCCGCGATCTTGACGATATTTTCAAGAAACATTATTGGACAGTAATAGGAGCAAAATTGTCAGCTCTGTAAGTTAATTATTTTATGGACGATGCCAAATAAATTGGGAAAATGGCAGGATGATGATGGTAGGATGGGATGGATGAGGAGGGATTGGACAACTTCTGGCTGTAACTCTGGCATCATTTACACGCTATAGGCAACTTTACCTAGACAATATTAAACTTCATAGACATATTTACGAAGTCAATCCTAATATTATAAATTATCCACGATTTATTTATTTAAACTTCATGTACAAGAGTGGTACATAGGCGGACTTAATGCCACAAGGCATTCTCTTCCAGTCAACTTTTGGGTCAAATAGGACAGCACTGTGATAGAATACAAAAAAATAATAATAAGGATAATACCATTATAAGTACGTAAAATTGATTTAATGTACTCGAAATAACATTGTGAAGCCTCGTAAAATATTGCATTAAAATTCTTTCTTAGATTCAGTATCATGTTATGGTGGTTCGTTAATCGGTTAATTTTAGCTTTATAGAATTTTAATTTGGATCTTTACCAACCATTTGATAGTGCGATTCTAGAATACGTTATGTTTTGTGTTTCTTATAACAGTAAAGTCAGTCCGTTATTATTGTTTTTAGATTATTGGATCTGCACTTTGAGAAACCTGTCTGAAGCCACTGCTGTGTAGTCCTAGGCAAATCTAGTCTAAGACAAATAGAAAACTTATCGATAGTTCTAAGAAGAAGATGGGGTTCCCCAGCACCTGAGTAATAAACATAGAATCTATGTATGTATATAAACTCCAAGATTTCTTAAACCGCAACTTGGATACACAAAAATGAATGAAGTGTGACTGGAATCCATTTTAAAACAATGAATACCATGATTCTTATAAGTTATCTCTCCACAATACTTTGTATGCACCCTCTTGAGACCACTTGATATATAAACCTGCATGGTCATCTTACCATCTGACTATTACAGTGTTATTGTATAGAATTATAAGAGTCTGAGCTTGTTGTGACCTCTGAGTTGGAATCAGTGTTTCTTTTCAGAGTAGTCGGCTAGGAATCACCAACCTCGTGTATTTGAAATAATATAAAACTACATGTTTAGGCAGATAACGCATAACATAATCTGAAAAACAGACGATTTCCAATTCACAATAATTACCGAACTTTTACTTCAATTTCCGAGCACGAGCCACAAATGTGAGAACGACAAGCCAACATACCACGAACACATAAAACAAATGACGATCGGAAACGATACATCACTCCGGATAGATGGACAAAACATAGAAACGTTGAGTGAACAAACATTAGACCATTGGAACGTATGCATTTCTCACGCTAAACTTAACGGCATACAACTCAGGATTTAACATGAGTTTCAAAATTTGAAAAGGCAGGAACATGGCCATAAAATAATTAAAACTATAACAAGCCTTGTTAGAAAATTAATGGCACCATAAACATGTATACAGTAGTATAAACTAAACCAAAGAATTTCGGGAAACAATAGGTCTGTCTTGTCTAAAAAGCAAGAGGCTCGTTCACACACCATAATTTACACTGTCTTTAGAATAGGCAGAGATAGCCATGCCATGGGATGAGACCGTTGAACTGCCAAGTGCACTTGGTTCGGTATAGGAAAACATCGCGACGAAACCAGCATGCCTGAGAGATAGGATCATTCCCACTAGTTCTACTGAACAGTCCTACGATAGAACTAGTGGGATTTTTTTTTCCCCATTAGTTCTACGATTCAAGGCGGTACAAAATCGTAGAACTAGTGGGAACCAAACTTCCCACTAGTTCTACGATATAATTTAGAGGTGTTACAAAATCGTAAAACCCGCGGGACTCAAGTTTCTCATTCGTTCTATCACACAGTTTAGGGTACAACTGCGGCACAAACTACCAGGAGAATAGAAGTACGATATGATTATTAAATGAGATTTCTAATAACATACAGTATGATGCAATGATGACACTAATAATTCACCATTCTGGCCTCATGGTAGTTTGTGGGACTTGACTATCCTGGTTTCCTATCACCAACAAAAAAGAAGTGCATGGTATTAGAAA
Source organism: Diarsia brunnea (assembly GCA_949774965.1). NCBI lineage: Eukaryota > Metazoa > Arthropoda > Insecta > Lepidoptera > Noctuidae > Diarsia > Diarsia brunnea. The sequence goes on along the minus strand of OX459006.1, from coordinate 15,026,071 downwards.
GGAATAATTTAAATTTGATTTAAAGATTCCAATACCTCCTTCCTACTTCTGTTCTCCTGGTAGTTTGTGGGACTTTACTACCTATCCTTTTTGTTATTGTAAAGTATAGATTATCTATGGCATAGCCATCTAGAGTTGATTGTCTATGTACGCCGCCATCACTACTAAACTTGTACTCATGAAGATAAATAAACGCCGCTTACTTATTTCAAATAATAATGTTTTAATCAACAACCCAAACATTACATGGTGTCAGAAGTGGTTCAAAACTATCACAGAACCGACAATAAGTGAGAAAGAAGCAAAATGTCAAATAATAACGACGCAGTATCTGGTATCAAGCCGCCAGCTAACCTACAATTCGACTCGAACAAATCCACGTGCTGGAAAAAATGGATACAACAGTTCCAATGGTACGCCATCGCTATACAATTAGATAAAAAGCCAGCCGAGGTTCAAGCAGCAACATTTATGGCTGTGATAGGCCCAGACGCGATCGATATTTTCAATAGTTTCAACTTGTGCAAAAAGGACAAAGATAACCTGCAAGTCATCACAAAAAAGTTCGAAGACTATTTCGCGCCAAAGACCAACGTATCTTTTGAAAGATATATATTTTTCAAAATCACACAAGAGGAAGACGAACAAGTCAACGAGTTCTTAACGAGAATTAAAACTCAAGCAAGCAAATGCGAATTCGACAACTTACTAGACGAAATGCTGAAAGACAAAATCGTCTTTGGCATAAAATCGCATCAAGTTAGAGAAAAATTGTTAACAGAAGATAAATTAGATTTGACTAAGGCAATAAACATCTGTAAAACTAGCGAACAAGCTTCTCAACAACTCGACGAGTTTGAAGGCAAAAGTAAATTAGACAAAGTGTCATTGGGGAAAAATACAAATACCAAAACTTTCGACTGCAGAAGATGTGGCACTAACCATAAACCAAGGGAATGCCCAGCTTTCAATAAAGCGTGCACAAAGTGCAATAAAAACGGTCACTTCGCTAAAATGTGCAAAACTAAGCAGAAATACGACTCTAAAAAGAAAAATAAAGTGAATACAGTAGAAGAAAGCTCCAGCTCAGAAGATGACATATATATTTCAACTATAAGTACCGGACAGAAGAAAACCTGGACTGAAAAAATACAGGTTGGTAGCTTGACTTTTATCGCTAAATTAGACACAGGGGCAGAATGCAATGTGTTACCACAACATTTGGTCGACAAAACAAAGACAAGACTGAAAGCAAGCCGAACTAGAAATTTAATAAGCTATACTGAGGACAAAATGGCAGTATTAGGCGAAGCAGAGTTACTATGTAAATTAAAAAATGAAGAAACTAGAATTATATTTAAAGTAGTTAAAGAGAAAGTTACACCAATCTTAGGACTAGAAACTTGTGAGAAGCTAGGTTTAGTTGCAAGAGTTAAGACATTGAAAGAAAGTCAGTGTGACGAAGAAGTATTTAATGGATTAGGCTGTTATAAAAATTATGAATATGACATTGACCTGATTGAAAATCCTAGGCTTGAAATTAAACCTGCAAGAAGAATTCCACACGCTATAAGAGATGAAGTGAAGCAAGAACTGGACAGAATGGTGAAGTTAGAAGTCATAAAACCGGAAACAGAGCCTACTCCTGCTGTGAGCCCGATGGTAATCGTCAGACAAAAAGGTAAAATAAGAATTTGTATAGATCCATCAGATGTGAACAAAAACATTTTGAGACGTCATTTTCCACTTACCACTATTGAAGAGATATCAGCTGACATAAAAGGTTCTAAATTCTTCGCACTATTAGATTGTACTAAAGGATTCTGGCAAATCAAGCTATCAAAAAGAACACAAAAAATATTAACATTTGCTACCCCTTGGGGAAGATATTCATTCAAGAGACTTCCTTTTGGTGTATCATCAGCTCCTGAAATATTCCAAGAAATATTGTCAAACTTGCTCAGTAAATTCAAAAACGTTAGAGTGTCCATCGATGATATATTCATACATGCAAAAACCAAAAAAGACCTACAAAAAACTGTTCGTGAAGTCATCGAAGTAATAAATAAATCAGGCTTCAAACTTAATAAAAGTAAGTGCATTTTGGAAGCACAAAGAATAAAATTCCTGGGACACATTGTTTCAGCCAGTGGATTAGAAGCTGACCCAGACAAAGTGGAAGCCATAAGGGCAATGAAAACACCAACAAATAAAACAGAGCTACAGAGACTACTAGGGATGGTCACCTACCTAAACAAATTTATACCAAATATGTCAGACCTAACCAATCCTCTAAGAGATTTATTACATAAAGATGTGAATTTTACATGGGAAAGTCATCATGAAGAAGCTCTCAATAAAATAAAACAAGTACTACAGAGTCCTCCAGTGCTGGGACTGTATGATGTAAATAAACCGGTAACTTTAACCGTAGATGCAAGCTCAAAAAATCTTGGAGCAGCACTACTACAAGACGGACAGCCAATAGCCTATGGAGCCAGAGCATTAACCAAATCTGAACAGAATTATCCACAAATAGAAAAAGAAGCACTTGCCATACTGTTTGGATGTAAGAAGTTCCATGAATATGTCTATGGTAAAGAACTGACAGTAGAATCAGACCATAAACCGCTTGAGACAATTTTCAAGAAAAACATACAATCTGCACCAGCAAGGTTACAACGCATCATGTATAATGTGTCACCATACTCACCAAAAGTTATTTTCAAAAAGGGAAGTGAAATACCATTGGCTGACTTTCTTAGCCGAGATTGTGATGCATCCAACCTGAAATTTGATGAAGAAGAAAACCTAAAAATTGCTGTTATTCTACCTATGTCATTAGATGCTACAGAAGAATTAACCAATGCTACAAAAGAAGATCCACATTTACAGTTACTTCTTAAGACAATAATGCAAGGATTCCCAGAAAATGTCAAAGAACTTCCTACAGAGATACAACATTATTTTAACTTTAAAGAAGAATTAAGCTATCTGAAAGGAATTATATTCAAAGGTAATAAAATAGTAGTACCTAAATCACAAATACCTAAAATGTTAAAGAGTATTCACCAAGGACATCTAGGGATGCAAAGCTGCTTAAGAAGAGCCCGACAATTTCTTTACTGGAAAGGACAACACAATGACATAATAAAGCTAGTACGAAATTGCTCAGTCTGTGAACAAACGCAAAGAAACAACATCAAAGACACAGTACTAGTCAAAAAGATTCCAACACTTCCTTGGCAAATAGTTGCATCTGATCTATTTGAGTTTAAAGGAAAAACTTACATAGTAATATGTGACAGCTACTCTGGATATCTAGATTTTCAACAACTAAAAGGACAGTCATCATATGAAATAATTGAACAATTAAAAAAATGGTTTTCAGTACATGGAGTACCAGAAGAGCTCCAAACTGACAATGGAACACAGTATATGTCTCGGGAATTCAGAGTTTTCCAAAAAGAGTGGACTTTCAATCATGTAACCTCCAGTCCACATCACCATCAAGGCAATGGCCTTGCTGAAAAAGCAGTTCAAACAGCTAAGAATATATTAAGAAAATGCAGCCTTGATAAGTCCGATATTCAGCTTGCAATGTTAAATTGGAGAAACACGCCAAGAAATGATCAACTAGGTTCACCTAACCAACGACTTTTCAGCAGAATTACTAGATCAACAATACCTACAATTGACAATAATTTAAAACCAAAAATAATTCAAGGAGTTACAGCTGAACTACAACGATTGAGAGAGAAACAAGTAAACTACAGTAACCAACACACTGCAAAACCAGTCAACTTTGAAATCAATGACAAAGTCAGACACAAAGTTGGTCATCGACAATGGGAAGGGGCAAGAGTGGTAGAAAAGCCTAATGGCTTACCAAGGTCAGTAATCATCCAAACAGATCAAGGCCAAACCTTTAGAAGAAACTTTAGCCATTTGCATAAGACACAAGCAGATATTACTAGCAACAGAGTAGTAGTACCCGAAACCAAATATCCAGATGAACCAGCAGCACAACAGGTTCCTGCTCAATCACCAGCTATTCCTAAACTCCTTCCACCTACAACACATTCCTCACCAAGCATTCCAAATCATGTCCAACTTTCAAACCCAGTTCAACCAACATTTCATGTATCTAGATCTGGTAGAACAATTAAACCTGTAAAGAGACTTAATCTCTAATAAGTACCTAAATTGATATACACAATGTCGTGTAATGTACTATGTACATCTTGACATAGACCACATTATTATTATGCTATGTTCCATGTTTGTTTTAAGTACATATTTAAACTTAGACTTTAAACCTAGTTCTGTAAAAGTTAATAAAAGAATTTAGCTACTTAATTATTAGTGAATGATTAATATTTATGTATTAACATAAGTCTTGTTATAATGTTAGCATAGTTCAAAATGTAAGTTAAGTTAAACTGTTAGCATTATTTAAAATATTAGTTATGTTATGTTGCTAGTGAAAAGCTAATAGAATTTAGTTACTTAATTATTAATGAGCGGTCAGCATTGATTTACAATGTAAGATAAGTTAAAGTGTTAGAATTGTGTTACAATGTAAGCTTTGTACATGTTAACATTTATATAAATTTAAAATGTAACTTAATTATGGACTGTAAACTCATGTTTTCAGTTTCTCTTCAAAGAAAGGGAGATGTAAAGTATAGATTATCTATGGCATAGCCATCTAGAGTTGATTGTCTATGTACGCCGCCATCACTACTAAACTTGTACTCATGAAGATAAATAAACGCCGCTTACTTATTTCAAATAATAATGTTTTAATCAACAACCCAAACATTACAGTTATCTTCACCAAAAAATAATGTTTTCAATACCTCCTGCCTACTTCTATTCTCATGGTAGTTTGTGCCGCACGAACGCCACAAGAACTTGTGATAGAACGAATGAAAAACTTGAGTCCCGCAGGTTTTACGATGTTGTAACACCCCTAAATTAAATCGTAGAACTAGTAGGAATGATTCGAGAGATATTTCTCGACGGCATGTAAAGCCATGCTTGGAAGGTATATAATATCTCTGACATCAGGTTAGCCACTACTAAATTACTAACCACACGATAAAGAAAGATTGTCTTCAGAGAATGCAGGGATTGAAAAAACATAAAACAAGGATAAAGTACATGCAGTAAAGAACTACAAAAAACGCGTTACCGAAACTTACCAAATTCGACCATAAATTGCTACCTAAGAATTGGCCTATTATTAAAAACTAGCTACAAAAATTCTGACGCACCATGATTCTAATAATCACTTTCTTAAACCTTCTAAATTACTAAAACCACAAAGATCAATCTGAAATACCCATCATCTATACAATTATACCTAATTCGTAAATCACGAATCGCTTTCATAGATATAAATTATAATAATGAAATTCTATTACGAACTGTATCAATAATCGTTTTGTATCACGATCTTCGTATCAATATCTTTGTAAGGTATCCATTACCGGTTTTACACGATTACATTGTCTATTGTATTAACTAAAACAGTAAGGTACATGTAATTCGTTGAACAAACAGTATTGTGTTGAATTTGGAGAGGCAAGTTCGTTATATTCTTGTTCCATTTCATTTGATTGCGATCGTTTCTGCGGGCGTGTGACTTGTGAGCTGAAATTGTAACGCCCCGTACACGACCTTAGGTGATGTGATTAACGTAAGATACACGCGCGTTTATCACTTGTTTCCCTCGCGTCACGGTAAGTCGTGTCATCATCATTTTTTTTTTTTTATTTGATTAAAGGGCTTTGTCGCTTAGCGACCACATCGCCCAGGCATCATCATAAACGTCCTGCTCTTGGTAATCCTCTCCCACTCCATTCATCAACATTCATATTCATCACTCTTTGGTAACATGCGTTTCATGTCTCCTCATCACATGTACATACCGTTTTGGTAAGGACATGAGACGACTACGACAACTATTAGAAGACTCAATTTAAATTATTCTGTAACAACCTCCACTTTCAAACTTCGTCATACAGGTAGTTCCCTACTTTACTTTATCCATTATTAGAACTCCACATATCCGCCTAATAAATATTTTTTAACGCGTTTTCTCACTAGTCGCGTTTCCAACACGCGTCGCTTGAACGTGCAGTTTGTGGGCAAGTGGTTAAAACAGAGTGCTATCGGGAAGACAACTGATATTTATGGTAACGATAAAGTAAGTATCGGACTTAGAATTAATTAGTTTAGGCCTGCAGCGCGGCGCCAATCGGAAATGTCGGTGAAAGGATACGTTTTAGTGCTATTTTCATTACTAAATATTTTAGAAGTACAGTCTACATAAGAGAACAAGGTTTAAAGACCACCATGCTGGTAAGTTTGGTAAAACTTAGAAGTTATAGGTAAATATATTTGTCTGATGTCTACTTTTAGTTGGGATATAGGAATTAATTCTGCATGTACAAAAGTCAGTTATGGTATACGCCTTTTAAAAATAACTCCAAATCATCAGGTCACAAATCATTTAAAAAATTTGGTTCTAGTAAACGGACTGACGCATTACTTTCCTGTAATTTATTTCATCACCGCTGTTCTCAAAACGTTAAGGATTCTCATCGTAAAGAAACCGGCATGACTTAGAACCAAAAAATTCGAAGACATGTGACGTCTACCAACCCGCACTTGGCTCACGTGGTGGATTATAGCCCATCCCTCTCCTAGAGAGGAGGCCCGAATCCCTCCAGTGGGAACAATATAGGCTGATGATGATGATGATGAGGCTGAAACGGTACCACCTCCTTTCGCAACATAGTTACCAAAGAAAAACTTCGGTAACCAAATATCTAAATTCCGTTTCGAGTGTCAATGCCACATACTCAAAGTTCTATTCACCCCGTAACCGAAAACGACTATAAAGATGCAAAAAAATATACCTAGTAAGCTAGCCTACTTATTTTTTGCCATCTGTTCTGTCTGCACACTTAATCTTTGAAGTACAAAACCGCTCATTGATAATTATGATTACTACACACGATAATTATGGACTGAGGATATTTACGAATCAATCGGGGCCAAGCTTTACATGTACAACAATAGTTTGTGGCCCGCCTTAGGGGAAGTATGTAGAAATATGGAATAGATTGAACTGTGATTGTGAGTAACTACCCTAAGGGAACGGAAGTTCGGGTATTTATTAGACAGAAGATAATGGATGATCCGTTAATTACGAATGTTATGGCTTATGAACTCGGTAAATAGATTCGAATCTTTATGTTAATCTTCTTTTATGTGTTTATGGGGGACCACACTGGCAGTATAGATCTGCGCTTGGATCTGACAAGATGGTTCAATTTGAAATTGATTCTGAATACTGCTGAAAAGTTTTGCCTTTGGGAACATCGTAACACTACGTATTACTACACAACTTCGTTTAAGTAATACCTTAACTAAGATAACCTGAGAAAGTAAGAATTTCTCAAAAAAAAATATGACATACTAAATATGTGCAAGTCTGAAAAAGCTATAACAAATTTCATGGTCGATAGAAAAGACACAAATTGACTTTTGATTGCGCAAAAGATGATATAAAAAAAGAAGAGGTTTCTGAATGGACAGCTAATGGAGATGTATTAAGGAGAAGACACGCAGTAGCAGCACCGCTGGTGCTCTTCTTCTGTTTCTTAAATAAACTAACAGGACAAAGTCAGGAGGATGTGGAATAAAAAAAGATAAAGAAAGACAAAGCAGATAAAAGACACAGAGAGAGAAAACCAGATAAAGACGATAAAGAAGACACAGATAGACGATCAGTCGACCACACAAAGAAGTTAAAACCAGCGCTGGAAAACTTGAGACGTTAACATGCGGTCGGACATGCAAGCATAGCTGCCATAGACATTAGAGTATTAAACCATCATTGCTACATGTCTACAAACCGCAGTACACTACACGCTATGACTCTATTCCCCGCAAAAAGGTGTAAAGCCATCGGCTAAGTTAATTGTAAGTCACATTATACACCACTAGTTTTAAGGTCCTAATAATATATTTAACCATGAAATAATTCTGCAAGAGGTCTACTCTAGTCAATAAAATAATGTAAGATAACGCGGTGAAAGTTTCAAGTGAAGATTTATTCTGATCGAGACTGACTGCCAAGGATGCAAATGAAAAATAGGATGCACGAACCACGGATTTCACACAACCCACGACACAGAGAATCCTAGAGCAAGTTTCAGGAATCAATGTTACGAATGTAATTTTTGGAACAATAAATTATTCTATTCTATTTAATAGAGAAAGTGACCAAAAAAAACCTCGTATTCATAAACATATTCTGAAGCACATGCTTTCGCAGTTTTATTTGGTACGTAGCCTGAACTTTCCCTCTCCTGAGCAAACGCTTCCCCCAATTCTGTAACTGATTATAACGTAAATATTGAAACCCGCTTTGTAGTTTTCAATCAAGAGTTATTTTTCTTTGCAGAGATTCCTTACTAGGTAACAGATATTCAGGTTTTAAAGGTCCTAGAAATAGATATGACATCACTGACAAAAAAGATAGTTGTAGAACCGCAAAAAACGCAATTACTTTTATATTAACATTTATTACTTTTTGTAATCAAATCAGTGTTAGGCCAATAGTTAAATACATTTGAAACGAACACCTAACTAAGATTCCCACAGCCCACGCGTTCAAAAACGTAATTTACTTACACATTATAGTAAAATTTCGTTCATAAAACTGTAGAAAAAAATATTTAATCATCATATCTCATTGTGTTTTTTTTCTCTCATCAAACACCTGGGCGTAGGTGTTGCTTGTCATTGTTAAACCTTAGCCTTATAAAAATAGAGATTAATTTTGAATAACCAGAGCAAATACATAGTTTCGTTACAAGAGCTTTGAGGCACAATCATGAGCCATAACCGGTTATAATGACCTCCGAATCTACACAAATTAAAGTTCTTCTAACTTTCGTTAAAGAGATCTAGAGGTCTAGTTATTCTGGTCATGTTAAACACCTCGGGGTATTAATGGTAGTAACTTGTATGACATTGAACCTGTCTATTTAGGACGTAATGATTTGTAATAGGTTGGGTGAAGTGTTATTATTTTGTTTTAAATACAAGAACCAATTGGGCCCGTATAGGGGCCCACTATTTGTTATAGAGAGGAGGACTGTGTCCCAGCGGTGGGATCATTACAGCCTGTTATGCTACATTATTTATGTACTATTATTGCTAGACCGTACTATCCCACTGTTGAATTATATACGTTTGTAATGGTAAGATACCATTTTATAATTTGTGTTCACTTCTAATTAGGTGGAGCCGTAACTTCTTTAGGATTGGCTGAAACAACATCTTCCGACTTAGAGAATCGGAAACGGCATCAAAATGGCAAATGTCAAAACCACACAAAATGACTTCCATGGTAAACGTAATGTGTTTTTTGAACTCAATCAAGGTTTAAAAGCTGAGGTTTTGAAAGTTAAAAGAGAAGTTTAGATTATTTGCCATCTTAATTAGAGTAAGACTGGCCTTGACCAAAGCTCCAACGACATAGCAACTAGCAAGTCAGCACATTCCCCTCAATTTTCGCTGAACGATTTAGTAAAAGTTAGTTGGACAGTTTAATAATGGTCACAAAATGACACAACGAATTTTTTATCTAGTTGTTTATTACTAGCTTAGGTAATTGAGATAAAAGAAATATGAAAAGGAGAAAGGAAATAAAAAGACGATTAGCCAACTCTAAGTAATCAACTGATTTTGCACCAATGTGCATAATTACCGATGTAATTATTGTCATTTGCAAATCTCGCAATCAAAATAAGTTTTGCCTACTCTGGGTTAAGCACGTCTTTGTAGTGTTTAAGCTGTATTCATGCAATTAGTATGTTAATTTATTTTTGTATTATGAGGTATAACTTGTGATATAGGAAGAAATTGTGATACTCATTAAAAACCTTAGTTTATTTCTTGAAACCTTTTAACTGAACCAAAAGTGCAATTGAGTTTTCCTTCCGGAATTTCTCCGTGTACTAATGGGAGCCCCTTTGGGGATTACAGGCCTGATGTTATGTTATGAAGCAAAAGTTTGAATGTTAAAATATGGGTTTCACTTTCAGCAACTGTTACATAACCTATTTGGTCATGGGTTACACAATATAGTCAAGATTAAAAAAACTGGCCAACAAGCACATGAAAGGTTCTGTACCATTATAATAGATATTGAGAGATTTTCCATGTTATTTTAGCACCAAAGACTTCTTATAGGTTTTCCTGTGATCTATAAGTGTTGAACTAATTTTTGCTTTTTTTTTCAAAATATTAGGCTCAGTAGTTTAGGAGAAAAGGGGGGGGAGATAGCCAGACAGACACACGAGTGATCCTATATGGGTTCCCCTTTTTCTTTTGAGGTACGAAGCCCGAAAAATAATGTTTATAATTAAATACAATAAATCCCATAGATTAAAACTGTCATTCATCTATAAATAATATTTAAAATGAATAATGTTATAACTAGCCATTACAAACTGATGGACCGTGAAGCGCAATAGCCACACAGCTTGAATTCGTCGCATTCATTATATTATATTATTATGAAAACATAATAATTGTTGTTTATGATGTAATTTAAACTATACAAATAAATAAAACTGAAGTTATTGAATAATTGGGGCACATTGCCTATTATATGGGACTTAAACACAACCGGCAAATGTGGCTATACGTTTCCTTACCACACCCGTTTTTTTGGGGGTTGGAAAATCCTCCCGCTCTGGGCGGAGCGGAAGCGAGTGTCAGACTTCTACTGACTAAAATCACCCATGTTCCTTCTAAGCCCTTTGTGTCCCGGGCCGCGGTATCTCTTTCAAACAACCCGCAACCTCGGCAGGGCTTACAGCCTCGCCAGGAACCGCAGCCCCGGCAGTTTTATAACTGAACCTTATGGTTGAAAAGTGGTCGACCGTCAGAAAACTCGATAGCCCCCTACACCTCTGTTTAACTCTTCGAGTGTGAAAGGCGTGATGTTATGTTATGAATAATCTTATAAAGAGCCATTGCAAACCGATGGAGCGTGAAGCGTAATCATACGCCCGCGACATCTAGAATTCGTCGCAGTCATTATTATGAACAGAACATTATAATTGTTGACTATTATAAGTGTCACCGGTTGTTAAGTGATTGTTGTTTACGATTTGGTTTAGTGTAAAATAAACTACGTAATAACTTGTGTAAGAACAAACATAGTAGCGGTTTAAGTTTTAAGTTACCGAGCCATAAGTACTCCTATCAAAAAATAGTTTAGGATTCTTGCAGGAGATGGAAGGATGAGCTGGACAGAATTATCGACCAGTAGTTAGGAAGTAATGGGGAGAGACTTTTGTCCAGCGGTGGGACGACATACGAGTATGCTAACAATAACAGTAAATTGTGGCTTGAGTTCCGACTTTCACATAAACGAATTTTGAGACCTCCGGATCTTACAGAAGAGTTTAGTGTCCCAGCTTGCACTTGCTTGAACTTTGGGGACTGTTTATGCCAACTATTATGGTATCCTATTCTATCAAAATGACAGTGTGAAGAACTTTTTGTGTAAATTCTTCGGCACGTTAATAGTCCTGAAAACTTAAATCTTACTAATGATGATTTTAATTGAGACGCATGATAACATCATTAATCGTATTATTTTATGTAATTTTAACAAAGAGTAGTTCTGTTTATATGAAAATAATCATCAACATTTACATACTGTCATCCATTCAAATATATAAGTTTGACTTATTTTTAATTAGGAACAAAGATTACCTTTCCCACCACACTGTTTCTATGATTGATGTCCACGTCATTAAGAAGACAAAGTTTCAATTAAAATATTAATGATTTTCAATTTATTATTCTAAGCTTTGTTAATTTTGATTAATTTCTTAATTTAGATGCGCTGGAGTCTCCAGCCTGGAGGCAAATGAATCAGGCTTTGGTACCATAAATAGCGGAGGCGGAAACATTTATCTGACTTTTTGTGATGCATTTTGTGCTCAAATAATATTCTAAAACACATATCAACCGAGTTATGTACGCAACGTCAGTCAAACATTATTTCATTATTTCTGAAAAAGGGATATTTACTATGTGTTCTGTTTGTTTTTGCGGTTTAGATGTTTTTGTTTATTTTATTTTAGTGACCATTTCAGTTTGAAAACTTAAGTATATCATTATTTACTATAAGATTTGCATACCTATTATTTATCGAAGATAGTCGTTAAGCGGTATAATTATCTGTGTTCAGCAGTATTTTAACCACACACAAACAGAGCCTTTATCTTCTCTTAGAATGTAGGATATCCTAAAAAAAAGCATTAAAGAGTGAAATACCTACAGGTAGCTCTTGTCTATAAAACTGAACGGAAAAATGATTTCCTCGGCTATGCTGGAAAGAACAGATCCAAATCAGGGTTTTAGTAAATCGCTGTCACTTCAGCGGTTTTTGTAGCATCGCCCTACGTATCAAAACAAAACATCTAGCAAGAATAATGGCAGCACTAGTTAAGTTGCTATAGGACACATAACAAAGCGAATAGGCCACCACGGCGATGAAGACATTAGATGATTAGAACAATAAATTATCTGACAACAGTTGAAAAGATACATTCATATTGAAAGTAGGAAGGGGGATATTCAGAACGAGACATGCGACTTTTCAAAGAGATGTCAGCAACTTGGAAGGGGCCCGCAAGGGCCGACGCCCGTCGGGGCTGCGGGTTATTCGCAAGAGATACCGCGGCCTCGTCATGAAGAGCTAAGAAGGAACATGGGTGGATTTTAGTCAGTAGAAGTCTGACACTCCCTTTCGCTCTGCCCAAGAGCGGCAGGGGTAATTTGATGATTTTCCACCCGCCAAAAAAGAAAAAAAAGGACATGCGACTTTGGATGACTTATTGATTCTTCTCCAGATTCTCATAAAATGAGAACGGAGTGCCTAAACTCTAATTCTTAGATGACGTGGCCATAGCTAAAATGACAATCATCATTTCGGCGGAAAGACGGCTAGACATAGGCCTTCCCGAAGTATCACCACATTGACCGGTCTCTTGCGTCTCACATCCAGCGGATCCCCGCAACCTTTACCAGGTCATCGGTCCACATAGTGGAAGACCTTCCAAGGCAATGCCTTCTAGTTCGCCACTCCAGAACTTTTCGGCCCCATCGGCCATCCGTTCTGCGAGCACTGTGCCCTGCCCACTCCCACTGTAGTTAAATTCTTCAGTAATGACATTAACATCATTTTAACCAATGACAGTGTTTGGAGTTTTGTCACTGCCATTAGCGGCACAAATACCCTCTCCATTATCCCGATTTCACAAAAATAAGAACTATCGTATAGGTACCTTTTTTTTTTGGGCGGGTGGAAAATCATCAAATAACCCTCCCGCTCTTGGGCAGAGCGAAAAGGAGTGTCAGACTTCTACTGACTAAAAACTACCCATGTTCCTTCTTAGGTCTTCATGTCGAGGCCGCGGTATCTCTTGCGAACAACCCGCAGCCCCGACGGGATCTATCGTATACCTTCTACTTAAGACCGAATACATACACTGTTAGGACAAATACATTGTCACACTTTAAAATTGTAATTTACTTCCCTAGCATGCATGTCACATATTGATCTTACTACAAGATTCTACCGAACCAAGACAAACCAAGTCACGACCAAAACGACATAGTGTTGAAAGTATGCGACATCTATACCTCTGCACTTATAATAAGTTTTGTTTTGTTCCTATATTTTTTTTTGTTCTCTTTCTTCCATCTAAAGATTTCTTTAGAATTTTGTCTGAACGCGCTGAATCTAAATACAGCAATAGAAATTTAAAAAAATATGTTTGTTTTCGATAAATGCTATCAGTTCTTGAAGAAAATTCTAAGCTATTTAACAGCACGCAACGATTCTTAGGAGCCGGACAAACAGAGAACTGGCAGGTTAAACCGCGGCGCACAGCTAGTAGCGACACAAAGTCGTATTTATTTCACAACATGTCCCAATCGATCATGCGGGGACATTCGAACTCAAAGCATTGTTTTACAGTTACAAGACGAATGCATAATGCATGTGTGCCCAAAATATGGGCGGCTTTCTTGTGAATTCGGACCGTTTGACAGTGCAGTTTGTATTTTATTGGACTCGGTTTGTGATTATGGCTGTCGGTAAATTTTTGTTCACAAAAGAGTTATAAAACGAAAGACAAATTAACGACATAGTGAATTCTCACCTGGTGTTATCCTAAATGATTGTTCTACGAAGTAAATGACTGCCTCTCGTTGGTACAGTGGTCGCGAGCGATTTCTGTGCAAAACCTCTTTTTTTTTTTTTTTTTTTGGGGGTTGGGAAATCATCAAATAACCCCTCCCGCTCTTGGGTAGAGCGAAAGGGAGTGTCAGACTTCTACTGACTAAAAACCACCCATGTTCCTTCTTAGCCCTTCATGTCGAGGCCGCGGTATCCCTTGCGAACAACCCGCAGCCTCGACAGGCGTTGGCCCTTGGGGGCGTGCAAGACCTCTTGAGTTCGATTCCCGGATCGGGCAAAGTGTTATTTGGTTTTTTTTTTCATTAGGAACTTCTCAGTAGCAGCCACGGTGCCTGGTTTTGTGCTCGGTTGGTGGCAATAGTGTTTTAATAGTTACACCTCTGCCTAACCCTTTGAGGATAATAGGCCCGCTGTTATGTTATGTTAATTTGTTCTACTCATTTTTAAAATGTCACGATATACGATCCCGAAATTGTCACCACATTCGGTTTCACAATACACATGTGTATAAAACATGGCTATTACTGTAGGCACTACAAAGAGTCTCTTTTCAAAAATGTAGGTCACCTTCAGTAAAGCAATTAGTCACAACATTCATTCACAAAGTATTCACACAGATCTTTTATCTTAACAGCAACAAATTTTCTTACAATACAAAAAAAACTGTTGTATACAAAATCGCTATAAAACATAATGCCAGACAGCACAATAATTGTATAGTAATCACAAAAAGTGTTCCATTGGATAATGAGAGCAATGTTGCATTAATGTCCGAAGAAAATCAGAACAATTGTTTATAAGATCACACTGCCGTTATATTTTTAATTTCAAATGTCTTGGTCCGTTGGACCGATGGCCATGTACGGCCTAGAGGCGGCAAGTTGAATATTTTGTGATGTTTGAGTAACTTTAAAGTAAGATTGAAGAGATGGATAGATGACATAAGGAAAATTGGGAGCTGCCTGGTCTAAAAAACCTAGAGATAGAAATGAGTGGAAGTAGCTGGCAGAGGCCTATGTGTCACAGGACACGCTGATAAAAAAAATCCGAAGTGGTATATTTAAGCTAGTTTGCTATTTTATAAGATAATGATTTTGTTCAGTTCTTTAGCAATAAAGGCTTATTAAAAATATAAGAGAGAGATTGACAGGCTATTTAATGTAAGTCAAAATTTTATTACATCATGCTATAAGGAAGTATTTTACCAATTATTATCACAAACAAAGGAAAATAAAAGCAATCATCATCTTCATGTATCGTTACGGAACAGTTATCGTAATTAAACCCTTTATTAGATAATTTGTTGCTTTCAAACTTAATAACAACAATTCATTATGGAACAAAGTTCATCCTTTTTCATTTTGAAAATCGCGTGACAAAACTCTATAATGACATCACTCCATGCAAAAAAAGTTGAACAAAAAGACAGTAATCTTCATCTATAGTCTAGACCATAAAACGCAATTTATCGTCATTAGCGATATGGGTAGCTTTATTAACACGTTCACACAGAAAAACCTTTGAAATCGTCGGCAAAGTTTTTCTAGATTTCGTGTTTACGTCTTCAATTCATTACCATTGTATGAACAAGAGACGGGTATAAATTACTTACACTTTGATTGTTATAAGCCATTCGATTTTCTCTTCAAACATAAAATGCAGTAAATGGGAATGTTTTTATGAAATAATCGTTATGAAATCTGACTCCGAGCATAAATTTAAAACGCTGGCAACATTATTGGTGCCTGTATTAGAATATCTTCCAAATAAATAACTGTCAATGTTTTCTTGACTGCCAGTAACATTTCCATACATATGCTCCTGTGCTTGATCGGAATGCTTGCACCACAGATAAACTAAACAAGAAGGGTGTATGCAAATATATGCACAAACAGATAACGTATGCATAGATTTGTTGATAGTTCCCCCTATCAGATGATTTTGACGCAATAAAGCATGTGACATATTTGACCCGTGTCGCTTCTATGCGTTCTCTCGTTACGGAATCTTACGGTACATTTGTGATAGTACACCTTGCGACTAGCGTGTATCATACCGCGATTAGTCGTACGACACGTTTTACGCGACAAATTCAACGGATTTGACGCTTTGTTTTGAGATATTTTGACATTTTAGTACAATTTGTCTTGTTAGTGTTGGTCGTTATGTTGTGGCAATATTGTTTTTTTTACTTAAGTTGTAAGTAGAGTAGGTTTTGAATAAGGCTGTTAGATTGAAATTCTATTCATTCAATAAACTTTTTTATTGGTTGTGTTACTGATTTTATTCGAGTAAATTAAATCTAGATAGACGTGAGGTCTGCTTTATTAGAACTTTGTAGTTAAGTAGATAGTAGAGTCGATGGGATGGAAAAAAGCTCTGCAATAAATGAATGGCCTACATAAAATAAATAGTGAACTTAGATTTAAAGCTGATTAAACTGTAGACCAACTAAAAGCAACTTGTACTAAGCCACTTATACCAACGAAAGTAGTCTATGTTTCAGAATTTGCAATATCAATGTGAAACTTCAATGAAAGATTAACACGATTTGATCATGCATGAGAAGGCACCGAAACGGGTGAAACGATGCAAATATAATCACCCACGATTACATTAAACACAGTGAAAATGCATAAAATGACGATCGAAATCAATTATCTAGCAAATTCTGAACACTAAATTAGAAAACTTAACCAAAGTACTGAACATAAAAAGAACATTGCGTTCAATTTTCAGTCACATTTACTTCCAAATCGGAACGAACGTAGCTATTTCAGTTGAAAATTACTTCTGCCCTATTCTCACCCGCCACTTCACCAAAATCACTAAAAAATTACGTAGGTTTTTAAGACGTTGCCTGCATTAGGCATAATTTGATCATCTGAAGTAGAAAGATAAAGTTTCTACAGAACATTACAACACGGCTGTACCTAAATCATCGAACCATTTCAATACCAATTCCTTTTTCTTGATTCCCTTTGTTGACAACCACAAATCGCCAGTTATGTTTAAATCCCTCTATATAGGAGGCGAGTTAATTGCCACCAATCAGGCACAAATTCAGACTCCAAGGTGCTACAAAAAAAACCTTACACCTAAGTAACTCAAAAATGAAATCTATTTTTTTTTAAAAAAAAACGTTGGCCCACACTAGCAATTTCTCCTGTATCATGGGTGCGTTCACAAACATTTAAACTCACATACACAAATACCCAAACCCGGAACAACTATCTGTACGCCAAATAAATATTTGTTCCGTGCGGGGATCGAACCCGCGACACGCAGCGCAGCAGTCCAATCGCTCAGCCACTGCGCTAACCGTGCCGACAATTAGAACTTCCAACGATCTCGAATTTCCCAACGTCATCAAGGATATTCACAAACCACACTAACCTATTAATCAAAGAATACTCGACTCGTAACAGATACACCACGTGTCACGTTTAAGTATAATGCCTACTAATTATTCCCGTGTACCGCTAGTCTCGGACCAACTCGCACGTCTCATACCGAACGGTAGCCGTTACCGTACGAGACATGATGTTGTGAAATGTTTGCTTGAACGTGCTTTACTCCACTATGTTGTTTAGCGGTGTTTTGAATGGCTCGTTGATTGTATTTGGAGCAACTCACTTACTGGTGTTTTAAAATATCTTTTGACGTAAGAAGAAAGGTTTGTCGTGATAATGTGTGACATGATATGTTCTTGAAAACTTAGGATCCAATGCTGCATCCTGATTAGGCTGGAAGCCGATCACAGCATCGTTGGGAAAAGAAATGGCAGATGATAGTGGGTTTAGGATTCAATGTAGAATTTTGCTCCTCCGAGATGCGGCAGATGTGACCAGCCCAGTTTCAATTCAATCTAGCAGCTTTTCAGCTGCTGAAAAGTCGAAATAGCTGATGCTGACCTTTTGGTCAGCATCAGCTATTTGGCCTTTTGAGCAATGTACGGAGTTTCTGATGCGGTCCCTAAGTTTGGCACCCAGTATTATTCGCTCCATAGCTCGTTGGCTGGCCCCAAGCGTGGAGTTCTGACACTTTGTAAACGATCCAATAAAGCATTTACAAAAAAAAATAACGGAAAAAGATACCGGATCAGACAAAAATGTAATTCATACTTTTTGTCAAACTCAAACCTTAAGAGTCCAACGAAAATTATGCCAAGAATTGAAATTATATGACTTATTATAAGTGATGACACTGCTGTAACTGCTCCTGACACTTAACCGCCGATCCACCGAAGCAAAGCCCAATTAAGAGGAGAGAACACATCCCTGAAAAGCACGTCCTTCATCAGATAACTTCTACAAAAAGGTCACACAAACCCATCGAAAGCTGTACTCGAGAGTTCCGTCGAGTCCGAATCGTCCGGTCCCAAAGCCGAAGTGTCAACAAACAATAATCTTAAGAGATAAAAGACTTATATTATAACACAGTAACTGTTTCTTACGAGGATACGGCCGGGCCACCGAAGCGTAAGCCCCATTTAGAGGAGAGAGCGCGGCGATGAGCAGTATAACATTAATAAATTAATCATGATTTTATGGAATTCCGCTAGCGCAGCAGCACCGCAATATTTAGGGGCCCGTAGTTGGTTATGAATTTATGATTTACACTCTCAATATTTTTATAAGCTTTTATTTTTATGTTGTGACTTGTGACATGTTTTCTTTAAAAAGTGAAGTCGTTGATGAAAATATGGAAATTGGGTTTGTAAATTTGTAAGTCTTCTGGGTTAGCTCGTTCCATCGTCGACGTTATCTCTGCCCTCAGGACAAGATTAAGGTCAAATGTGTTAATGATTTTGTTGCTTCAGATTGTCAATGACATTTTTTGGAGATTTTTACGATAGTATTAATGGCAAAATAATGGAATGTGGATTTGATTACAATACGGAAAGTATACCTTCTATTTTTAATGTAAAAATTCAATTCAACCCGTATTATACGGCTGTTAATAAATCTAGAATAAAACAAGTTTCATAATCTCTCAATAAAATTCAGATCGTGTAAATACACTTAATCTTGGTCTAGGTTATGTCAATAAATGCCTTACTAACACATAATAGCATCTGAATCAAGCTGTAACTAAACCACACCATTAAAGTCATACGGAACCCATCGATTATTCCCGCTGACTGACTTCGCTAGCGAGTGAGAGTTTGAAGACTAGCTATATATGTGTTAATAGCAATTCTGTGGCTGTAGATTACCTACGTTTTTATTATTGTTAACATTATATTTGTGGAACATCAAATTAGTATATTTTTTTGTTCTAAACTTGCTTCGAGTTTTACAAAAAAAAGGTTAATTTACATGAACCGCAGACAGAAACATATTTCGGTTTAATTTCAGCGAGTTTTTAGTGTAGAGGTTGAAGATGATCTTGTCAATATGATCTGCCTTTTCCCAACTATGTTTGGGTCGGCTTCCCGTTTAACCGGATCCAGCTGAATACTAAGACTTACCATGAAGCGGTTGCCTATTTGGCCTAAACTAAGTTACATGATAACCCTTAGTAAGACAGGTTGTCAGATTTTCGGGGTTCTGATATCCGTAACCACTGTCGAAGATTTACAGAGCTGAGACCAGACAGCATATCGTGCTTTCAGAGGCATGAAGGTCAGGGCTTCCGACCCGCAAGGGCGCGGGTTGTTCGAAGGGATACTGCGGCCCCACACACAAAGGGCTAAGAAGGAACATGAGTAGTTTTTAGTCAGTAGAAGTCTGACACTCCCTTCCGCTCCACCCAGAGCGGGAGGAGTCATTTGATGATTTCCCATACTCCAAAAACAAATGGGTCTGAGTATTTAGGTTAGTAATAAATAGGTATATCTGCACCTGTAATAATATTATGAGTATGATATCTAAACTACCAGAATGAGTATCTATTAATACTAGTTAGTAATTTTATTAATACTTAGGAGTATTAATAAAATTCAGAAATTCACATAAATCCGTTAAGTGATTCTCATGTTATTATCGCCATAACGGGAAGATAGATATTATGTTATTTTATTATTGTGATAAAAGCCTTTTTATTAGGTTAGTATCAAGTTATTATGTGGTGGCAATAAGTCGAAATTGCTTAAAATTTAATTCGAATCCAAACCAAGGTTCTAATTTAAAAGAGTGTCCACGGAGTATCTTGCCCGTTCTTCTCCATAGAGATCTAGGCTTTGGAATGGGCAACTACAATACACTCACAGTTATTACGCCTTAAGACTAGTACCGTATCTTTTTTTTGTATTTGTTTAGACAATTCTAAAGTACCTGTAACAGGCCAAGTTGAAATAAATGCTTTAATTTTGATCAATCATTGTTTCAGAGTGGAATCACGAACTGCTGGTTATAACCAGCAACCGGGAAGTATGGCGGACCACGAACTGCTGGTTATAACCAGCAGTTCGTGGTCCGCCATACTTCCCGGTTCCGGACATCCCGCATCTAAGAAGGTATCGTTAAATTCGACTAAATATGACTATATAATATTTAACCGCACATTTCTCATCGGTCGCACGCATCTCTACGGTGCACTGAAAGCTTAGGTTGCAAATTAAACCTTTTAACCATCTTTTTAGTAGTCAGATTATTAGTAATTATTCTAAACACATCGACTTAGTACTTATTTGTAATTTATAGGTACTACAGGATATCCTTACTATGAACTAGAAATATTTTAAAGCCTATTAAAATACTTATTTAGGTAGTACTTAGAATTTACTTTCAGTTAAAATGGTTTATTGCCTAAGTTTTAAGACATAATAAAAAAAGTGGCAAGACGATCTGGACGAGTACCGCGAGGGCTGGTTCGAGGAGGCACGAGAAAAGATCATATGAAAAGAATTAGGGGAGGCCTTTATCAGCAGTGGGACAGTACACGCAACAAAAAAAACTAATTTTCCAAAAGTTAGTTCTTGACTGTTTTGACGATTATTTGTCAAATTCTTCAGCTCTACTATCCCACTAGGTAACACTAAAAGTAACCAACCTACACTGGACCCGCGTGATGGATTTCGGACCAAGAAGAAGTCTGTGTCCCAGCAGTGGAGACATCAAAAACCACTAATTATACCTACCTATCTATTGATATCATTAAACATAACACCAAGATAAATACCACAGAAGATTAACCGACACGACAAGATCAAAAGCAAGTTTCCATAAATTACGAATGCAGGCAATTATTTCTATAAGGCGATGAAATGATTGAACCCTTTTACTTGTTTATAAAACTTATTATTATTTATATCTTTATGTATTTATTTGCTTCTGACAGAGCCGTAACATTAGGGTACTATTTACTGAGGAAATGCCAAGTAAATACAATACCTACCCTTTGGTAAGTCTGTTTGGCTATAAAATCATAATCATGATTTTCCTGTCATCATCCTAATTTATTTGGGGTCGACGCCGCATGTTATTTTTCTTCCATACTTGTATATTATTCGTCATGTCAGCAGTCACCTCCTTTCTAGCCATATCATGCATCACACAGTCCATCCACCGTATCTTTGGTCTTCCTTTACTCATATAGCCATTCATACTACACATTTCATTTATATTTCAGAAAGTTATAAAATATTAGTCATAAATTAATTAGTAAAAGAAGAGCCGAAAAGACGGTA
Organism: Diarsia brunnea; assembly: GCA_949774965.1. Taxonomy (NCBI): domain Eukaryota; kingdom Metazoa; phylum Arthropoda; class Insecta; order Lepidoptera; family Noctuidae; genus Diarsia; species Diarsia brunnea. Next base: position 15,004,127 of record OX459006.1, on the reverse strand, counting down.
TTAAATATTTTACAGCAGTACACATAAGCCAAGCAATAATAAAGTACAGAATTTGAATAATCCCAACATTCTTGGATGTGAAAACTTAAATCAATAGATAATATTTGATAGAAAGCCGAATATGAATAAATATTTTTGACTAATCAATTCATTTTCACACACGCGATAATAGTTTTCACTGTGAGGAATTTGAGAAGAGGTATTATTGAGAATATGCTTTTCAATGTTATTGGGTAGCAAACACACAAGCATACGCATCATATGTACGCACATAGGCAATACAAGAAGCATCGCAGTGAACAGAAGCCGCTAGACCTAGACGCTTACTACTAAAGTTTCTTTTGTAACGAAGGTGAGTGGAACGACAGTTTAGACATAGGAGTTCTTCAATTTCGTCAATGAAACGTTGCATTGGGGCATGGTCTTTTAATAACAACGACTTCTTACCCGACTGCGGCGAAGCCCAAAAGGGGGGTTGTACCCCAGGATTTGCCATTTGTCGTCAATGTCTTATAAGCACTCTTATAAATGCAGAAAACCTACCATCTTCTGCTAGTTACAATAAACTTATAAAAACCACAATAACTGTATATCCAAACATAATTAACTTTATCTACTTTAAGTATAAGAAGATACTTATTACACTACGACGGAATAGCGGCATATAAGTATCCAAAATCTAATTAAATAATTATGACTTTGAATAATTACAGGTTAACTCATTAGATTCATATCTAATCTAATTTTGGAGCCGTTATTTGGGGCAGCTGTTTAGATTTTTTTACGAGAATAAGTTAAGTTGACTTTTTGCATCAGACTTTCTTGTTAAACTTAAACTGCGGAAAAATTATGGATGAGTTTAGTCATCCTTATCTGCCTAGCCTTTTCATAACTATGTTCGAGTAGACTTCCAGTCTAACTTGGTGCAGCTGAATACCAGTATTTTAGATGTAGCAACTGCCTATTTTACATCCACAACCCAGTTAGTGCTTATTAATAAGATCGATGTCTGGTGGATGTCAAAAATATTTTAAAACTGTTAGTTCCATGACGTGACCGCGTCCTTCAGAAAATTTCCCTTACCTTTTTGACCTTACCGGCGGCGCAGTAAGTAATCATTCCTATTAATAAAGAGATAGACATGTAAGCAGACTTACAAGGATACATTTGTATGTATACACAACTTTCGAAGTTGCTATTGGCACGCTAAGACGAAGCAAGAATATCAGTATATTCAATGGCATTAACACCCCGTCATCCTTCATATCCAGTTTGTTGACTTTCATAACATTCAACACAATTCCTTTTTGAGCAGCCATACGACAAGTTCCCAAGAAATCTTCCAAAACTGCAATACCGGTATGTTCATGTTAGGTGCAAGATGTCCATACTGATAGGATCCACAACCAACTTGCACTGTTTAACATTCAAGTTCACTACAGGTCAGTCGCAACTTGCACCGCCTTCATACATACATAAACTGACACCTTTTTTCCATGGGGGTAGGCAGAAACCACAGAACGCTATCTGTTACGATCCTTACATACTCCTTTTACATACACGCACGCCGCGCCGGTTGCAAGTACTACGAACCTGACCTTTCTGAAGAACATCACCAATAAGCTCAGGGTATGTCCTTCTAGGGCGTTCCCGCCTCGGCCTTGCTCAGTTTTATTCAGACCACTAAGGGGACTAAGGCTAGCTAAGTACATACTAACAATAAAGACCATTACTCATCTAGTAGACAACGACTTACGGAAACTTCTTAGGGTCCTAGTGAAACTTTTTAAGCCTCCCGCAACATAACTTGCCAGCATGTAGAAGCTACAACCCCTGCCCGACATATCTTACGTCAAATGCTAAATCAAACAGCATAACAAGCCTCTTTTATCCAACAAGTAATTAAAAGCGAGACTTTATTTACTAGATCCAGTGAAGAGTAAACATAATACCTGACTGGTCTAGGCTAAACAAGTTAACCGATATCTAATACCACAATCTTCGCTTTTCAATCGGTTGATTAATTCAATGAACAGTTCCAGCGATTAAGTGAATCAATTGAGACGTTTTTCGCCTTTCGTTGTGCATTTTTGAAATTTGCTTGCTTTGCTGACTTTTGTGAATGGGCAAGGACTTGTGAAATTGGTCTTCTTTTTCTTTACGTGTCGATGAGCTCAAATAGTCTTAGACCAGTATGTGGCCACCTGTACAGCTCTAGCATTTGCTTCGAGTAAGTCCTGAAAGGTGCAAGTGGTTGTGCAGGATAGGAGGTGGCGTATATCTTGCAGAGGGGCTCCACACTGGCAATTTGTTTGGGATGGTTCGATGATACCCTACTTAGCCATAATGTGACATTTATGAAGCTGATCCTCTTAATGATATAGAAAGTAGAAAAACACAGAATTGGTCTTTAACTCAAATTGGTCCTGTACGAGGCCAAAGGGCCTCATGCACCTCAGCATGGTGCCGTAACTTTTAAGACAGATGTCACAGCGCTGAGACGCCACAGTTAGATACGAATAAATATGTGGTCTATGGCAAACGGACTGACTGTGTGAAGGATGGTGGTAACGCCAACACTGATTTGATAGATTCACTCTTATAATATGAGGCAGTTTGTATTTCCCGGTCCTTTTCCCAACCTGCACATGCAGCGCTTTAGCATCATTCAAAAGGTGAACATGAGAACGAGAGAACGAGGACTGGCAGCTGTCAGTTCGACGAAGAAATTGCACATGAACGCACGTGTGTAACGGATCTCTCGAATAACCCCCGCACCGCATGACGAGCCCTTCGTCTGACCCCGCGAAGAGACGAGGATCAGCTCGAGCCTTTCTCTGCAATATTCAATACATTCCCGCTCCGCCAGACGCATCTTTGTGTTTGATTACCCAGTGTAATAAGAACTAAACTATATTCAAATATTGGTCGCGCGACCCGCGTAGTGATACTCTGCTGTGTGCTAGTCGAAGGAGATTGGATCCCGCGGGCCTGCCCCTGGTAAGTGCTGCATGTCCCTTCTCTTCCTCTCTTTTCCGCCTCGACCTTTGCCACTGCCGTTTCACTGTAATTAACACGTCCCCTCGTATCGAAGGTTGGTTCTGATACCTTTCAGGACTGAATTATTGTTGGCGTGACCATATTTGTGGTCCTTCGAGCCGGATTTCTTATCCTTTTAAATACTGGAACCCTCCAACCGCGCTTATTAGGATTTAATAGGCCCTAATAGGAAAACATTCATAAATCTACCCCATTGTAGATACCGCGTAGATCAACATCGCGTTGATCTTTCTCATAAATAAGTGTTTACTCATCTAGATAAACATATTAACTCTCCATCTAATCATTATTTCAGTACCTAAATAACGCTAACTTTGGATAAATTCGAGTTTTAATTTCGTAAAAATTTTATGTTAAAGTACCCTCAAATTAAATTGTTGCCTTGCCGTGTAGTATAAAAAATGCTAAAAGTTCGCCATATTTGATTTGACATTCATATTTATTCGGTCATTCATTCGTTAACTCACTTTCAAGTTGTTCATGCATTCTAGTTCATTATTAACCGAACAAAGTAGGAAGTAGTAGGAAGCCATTCTCCGCTTATTCTTTACGCAAAATAGTAACCTACTTAATTTCATCGTATTATTGTGGTTCATTAAACCGCAGATCAGCTGCTCGTTTACAATAGATTGAATTTATAAACTTCGTTATGCCTAAACAAGCTAAGAAAACTTGTGATTCGGGTTCTGATTATGACGATGCAGAAGATACACAGTTACTTACGTTGCAAGCTAAACGCGAAGCTATCTTTGAAATTACTCAAAAGATTTACGATCTTTCTTCGAACACCGATCTAAGGGAAAGTTTTCTTGACGAATCTTCACAAATAGATTCATTGCGCGATGAATTCAAACAGGTTCTGGACGAATATAATAATCGTTTATTGACATCTAACCGATCCGCTAAGCCTGACTATAAGAGTCTCATGGCTTTTGAGTCTTTGTATGGTAGGATAAAGCGAGTGCAGTCACAATGCTCGCCACATAGCGATAGTGTTCCACACAAGTCTAAACCTAGACTCCCGCCGATTGAATTAGTTCAGTTTTCTGGTGACATTCGCTCATGGCCACTATTTTATGCCAGTTTTAAATCGACCGTACACGATAATCCATCTCTCACTGACGCCGATAGATTGTATTACCTATTGGGGAAGCTAACCGGTAAAGCCCAGTCTGCGTGCGCCGGGATATCTCCATGTCCGGAAAATTATAGTCTGTTGTTACGAACGCTCATTGATAAGTACGACGACAAACGTATGTTGGTTTCTACGTATTTAAATCAAATGTTTGAGTTCAAAACTTTCCAATGCGCTTCAGCAACCAACTTTGATTTATTTACTGAGAAATTTAGCAGCGCAGTCGCTGCTTTAAAAAACCTTAAAATGGATAACCTTACAGATTTAATTCTGATTCATATCGCCTTACAGAAAATAGACCCCGAGACCGTCCGCGCGTTTGAAATTAAATATTCAACAAAAATACCCACCTTTGATAACTTAGTCGAATTTATTTCAAATCGAGCCAAAGTGTTAGAACGTACTGAGCCAACTTCTTCAACTAATAAGCGTCCGGTTAACTCTAATCGGCGTTTAAATGCCGCTTCGCCGCCGAAGTGTCAAACATATTTAAGCACAACGGTTGAATCCGCGTGCAAGTGCCTATGCGCTAATATTGTGCATCAACATTTATTCAAGTGCGCCGATTTTAATGGAATGACTCCACAACAGCGTTATAAGTGTGTGAAGGATAACAATGCGTGTATCAACTGTCTTAGTTTAAAACATCGAGTCGCTAATTGCTCATCTAAGTCAAATTGTCGCGTTTGCAAATTAAATCACCACACATTGTTACACTTCAACGAGTCATGTACCGCGCGCCCTGGGCACTCTGCACAAGCCGCTCCCGCTAATCAGCCGGTCGAGCTCACCGCTGCGGCGGCGCCCCCCGCCTGTGCGCCTGCACATACTTCCCCGAACCTACCCGCATCTACGGCACGGTCAGATGTTACGCTGTGTGCATCTGTTGATTCCCGATTGTATCAGTGTTCGAGTAGTGCACTCACACATAACAAACAGTCTACGACTGTTCTGTTATCAACCGCTCAAGTCGTTGCCTATGATTCTAAAGGGAATCCACACATTATTCGCGCGCTTCTAGATTCCGCCTCACAAAGCGATTTTATCACTAACGAGTGTTGTGAGCGTTTAGGTATTCAACCTCGAAACATGAACCGTGCTGTTGTAAAGGGGTTCGGTGGGGCTGAGAAGGTAGTTAACACTAGTCCGATTAATATTAAATTATATTCGCGATTCGACAGCAAAATTAATTTTGATATTTCGCTACTTGTTGTTGATCAGATAACGGACTTACTGCCTACCTCTTTGATAAATACCAGTGATTTATCACATCTACATAATTTACCGCTAGCCGACGAATCATATGGTGTGCCTAGTAAGATAGACGCTTTAATAGGTGCTTCTCTTTTCCCGCATTTACTTCTCCCCGACGTTGTCCACAATCGTGACACGTCGGTGCCGCGCGCTTTGCGTACTGTTTTCGGCTACGTAATTATGGGCTCCGCGCCTACGTTACCTATGCATCAAACCGCCCAGGCCCTGACATGTTGCCTCGCTCAGGAGCCTGTCGCTATTGACTCTTTAGTCAGGCGTTTTTGGGAGCTCGAGGAACTTCCCTCCGCACCGCCCACTCAACACCCCTCTGATGTTGAATGTGAATTATTTTATAAGTCCACGACAACCCGCGATCCCGTTAGTGGTAGGTACACTGTCGCACTGCCATTCAACGAGGATGTTTATTCCCTCGGGAATTCTTTTGACAATGCCCGCAAGCGTTTCATATGTCTCGAAAGAAAGCTAGAAGCTTCGCCAAAACTTAGGTCTGCATATGATGACGTAATAAAGGATTATCTCGCGAAAGATTACGTGTCTCCTGCGTCGTACGATCCCCGCGACCCAACACCCATATACGTCATACCGCATCACGGGGTCGTGCGCGAAGATAAGACAACGACTAAGCTGCGCGTGGTTCTAGACGCCAGCGCGTCTACTTCTGGTGGCCGGCAATCATTGAATGATATTCTGCATTCAGGTCCGAATTTGCAAGGCGACTTGTTTACAATATTATTAAATTTCCGCTTACACGCGATCGCATTGACCGCGGACTGTCGCCAGCAGTTCTTACAGATTATCATGCGCGAAGCTGATCGTCGTTATCAATGTTTTCTTTATCGTTTTACTCCACAAGACCCACTACAATTGTATAGGTTTAACCGCGTCTGCTTCGGTTTAAAATCAAGTCCTTACCATGCATTACGCACTGTGAGACGGTTAGTCGAAGATGATGGCACGCGTTATCCTCTCGCCAGCAAATTCGCGTCTACGTCGCTTTTCATGGACGATCTCGCCTTCTCGATTCCCACGGAACAAGAAGCGATATCTGCGTCACGACAATTAATTGACCTATTCAAAGGAGCTCAGTGGGATCTCGTAAAATGGAACAGTAACAGTCGTGCTGTACTAGATAATCTTCCCGCTTCGCACAAACTCCCTACGGAGGTTGAGTTTGATAAGGCCATGCAGCATAAAATACTAGGCCTGCATTGGTGTATTGATGATGACGTATTTTATTTTAAAATTACGGTTCCCGCAGATGTGAAGTGCACTAAGCGCTCCATCCTTTCTACAGTCGCCCGACTGTGGGATATAATGGGCTTCGTGGCCCCCGCAGTCGTGTATGCTAAGCTACTGATCCAACAGCTTTGGCATCTTAATTTCGATTGGGATGACACCCCACCGCTACACATTGTTAAAATGTGGAAGCAGTTCTGCGACGAGTTACCGTCTCTTAACAATATACGCATTCCGCGTCATGTAGGCGTTTCTAATAACTGCACTCTCACTCTTCTATCCTTTTCGGACGCAAGTGAACATGCCTACGGTGCCGTTGTATACGCTCATGTGACTACCGCCTCCGGTAACACTGTCCAGCTTGTCTGCGCAAAGTCCAAAGTCGCTCCTACCAAGCCTCTGTCTATAGCACGCTTAGAGCTCTGCGGCGCGCTTCTCATGTCCAAACTGCTACGCATAGTTTATGAAAATTACTCGCATCATCTTCCAATCAAGGTATTCGCTTTCACTGACTCTAAAGTCGTGTTATATTGGATCAAAAGTTCGCCACGTCGGTGGCAAACCTTTGTAGCAAACCGCGTTGTTCAGATTACGGAAAATATCTCTGCTGACAACTTCTACCACGTCGCGGGGACTGAAAATCCCGCAGACGTTCTCTCACGTGGCATTACGCCTCAGAAATTAACCACACACCCTCTGTGGCTCCACGGGCCCCAGTGGGCTACATTGGATCCGTCTGAGTGGCCTCTCAAGCCTCTTGACGACCAATTTACTCCGCCTACTACTGAACAAAAAATTCTTACACACGCTGTGTACTCGCCAGTCAAGCATTGTGCTTTACATGATCTCGCTAACCGCATCTCCTCATGGAGTAAAACTCTTCGTATAGTTGTATACGTTTGTAAATTCGCAAAATTATTACCCCGCCGCGACACTATTGCATTGTCCGCTGATGAATTAAATTTCGCTGAAAATAAAATCCTTCGCGCCCTGCAAAGTCAACACTTTGCAGAGGATTATTCTAATATTAAGAATAATCAATCTTGTTCGCAGGTTCTCAACCGCTTGAGGCCTTTCATTGAAAACGGTCTGATACTCGTAGGAGGTCGACTCGTTAACTCCGCGCTGGACTATGCTCAAAAGCATCCAGTTATCTTACCGCGCAATGATCCCGTAGTTAACTTAATCATTGATTTCTATCATGTAAAGTATTTACACGCCGGACCAGAATTATTGATGTCGCTTCTTCGACAGAAGTTCTGGATCTTGTCCGCACGCCGCGTTGTGAGACAGCGTGTCCACATGTGTAATACGTGTTTTCGTTTAAAACCGCGCCCAACCTATCCGCTGATGGCCGACTTACCTGACTATCGCACGCGTCAGGTCACTAAAGCTTTCACGCACGTAGGCTGTGACTATGCAGGTCCTCTGCCGTACGTTCCTGTGCGCCGTCGTGGCGTTCACAGTGCGAAGGCCTATCTGTGCATTTTCACATGTCTTACGACTCGTGCCGTGCATGTCGAAGTCGCCACGGACCTCAGCACTCCCAGTTTTCTTGCCGCGCTGAAGAGGTTTCTCGCCCGTCGAGGACCGATTCAGATCATGTACTCTGATAATGGTACATGTTTTAAGGGGGCTAACTCTTACCTCCGCGATTTGTACAAGTTTCTCAATACTGTGTATCGCCCAAAGTTGGAGGAAGAGTACGCTGAGAGTCGGATAGCTTGGAAATTTATCTGTCCCAACTCTCCACACTTCGGAGGCGCTTGGGAAAGTGTCGTGAAGGTTGTGAAAATGCATCTGTTCCGAGTCGTCGGACAGCAGCTTCTATCATACGAAGAACTCTGTACTGTTCTCACTCAGATTGAGTGTCTCCTAAACTCACGCCCGCTGACAGTACTGAGTTCCGATCCCGCGGAGCCCACGGCCCTTACGCCAAGCCATTTTTTACATACCGCGCCTCTATTTTCTTTACCCGCGCTTGAAGTCAACTCTGACCCTGTCAGTTTACTTCACCGACACTCGCTACTGGACAAGTTGGTCCAGTCGTTTTGGAGTCGTTGGAAGATGGAATATCTACACGGTCTACAGGTTAGGCAGAAGTGGAACACGCCGTCGTTTCCTATCACAGCAGGAACCGTGGTTGTCGTGATGAATGATAACTCACCGCCCTTATCCTGGCCGTTAGCTATTGTGGAGAACGTCCACCCGTCTAAAGACGGCGTCGTGCGCGTCTGTACAGTTAGAACCGCCAAGGGAACTTACCTGCGCCCGGTCGTTCGTTTGTGTCCTCTTCCAAGACAATAATTAATAAACCGCACTTCGCATTAGTTTAAGTTAGTAATACCGCATCGCTTTAGTTTGTAACGTAAGATAATAGCTTAACCCGCTTCGCCGTGACTCTACGGAACTATTTACCTCACCGCGCGCATTGAGCGCTCCTAGAGTTATAGTAATATTTTTCTCTTTCGTCTTATTTTCGCTTTTTAATGGTGACCCATTAAGGGGGGGTGGAAATGGTAACGCCAACACTGATTTGATAGATTCACTCTTATAATATGAGGCAGTTTGTATTTCCCGGTCCTTTTCCCAACCTGCACATGCAGCGCTTTAGCATCATTCAAAAGGTGAACATGAGAACGAGAGAACGAGGACTGGCAGCTGTCAGTTCGACGAAGAAATTGCACATGAACGCACGTGTGTAACGGATCTCTCGAATAACCCCCGCACCGCATGACGAGCCCTTCGTCTGACCCCGCGAAGAGACGAGGATCAGCTCGAGCCTTTCTCTGCAATATTCAATACATTCCCGCTCCGCCAGACGCATCTTTGTGTTTGATTACCCAGTGTAATAAGAACTAAACTATATTCAAATATTGGTCGCGCGACCCGCGTAGTGATACTCTGCTGTGTGCTAGTCGAAGGAGATTGGATCCCGCGGGCCTGCCCCTGGTAAGTGCTGCATGTCCCTTCTCTTCCTCTCTTTTCCGCCTCGACCTTTGCCACTGCCGTTTCACTGTAATTAACACGTCCCCTCGTATCGAAGGTTGGTTCTGATACCTTTCAGGACTGAATTATTGTTGGCGTGACCAGATGGTATGGCTGGAATGGAGGTGACTCTTGAGATGACGAGTAATGGCGAAGTATCGAAGAAGAAGACATGCTGCGCCAACACCAAATAAATTGGGATAAGGGCAGGAGAATGATTATGATATATCCCAAACACGGTGTCAGAGATACCGCGGCCTCGACATAAAGGGCTAAGAAGGATCATGGGTGGTTTTTAGTCAGTAGAAGTCTGACACTCCCTTTCGCTCTGCCCAAGAGCGGGTTGGGTTATTTGATGATTTTCCATCCGCCAAAAAAAAAAAGTTTTCATTTCATTTATCGTTTTTTTTTTTTTAATATAAAAACGTTGCCCCACACTAGGAATTTCTCCTGTATCGTGGGTGCGTTAACAAACATTTAAACTCACATACACAAATACCCAGACCCGAAACAACTATCTGTAGGTCATACAAATATTTGTCCCGTGCGGGAATCGAACCCGCGACACGCAGCGCAGCAGTCCAATCGCTCAGCCACTGCGCCAACCGTGCCGACAGTTGAGTATAATCCAATGCTTTCCAACCGAAATAAATGGAGGAGGCTAACATGTCACCATGAATTCATTGCAAACACCACCGATTTGTAGAATCATCTAGCGGAAGGCTAGATCTATTAGTCAGAAATTGTCATTGGTCATGCGCCTGATCTCTCTCCGGTCGCATCGCATTGCCGTCTGATCAGGCTATGGGAGTAACGGATGAGTAAGTGCACCTGTATCTGCACACTCTTGTGCACTAATAATACCTTCCACGTCGATGGCTATTCTACGATGAGATATACCGTATAGAAGTAAAGAACTACTTCTCTGCATAAGAAAACGCATTTGCTATGCAGTGGTTCTGTTACAGACGGATTCCATACAATTGGGGTTTATAAAATTATCAGGAACTAGATGAAGCCCGCGGTTTCACCCACGTGGATGTCGGTCAAATTATAAACTAAAACCTTCCTCCTGAATCACTCTAGCTATTAAAAAAACCGCGTCCTAATCCGTTGCGTAGTTTTAAAGATTTAAGCGTACATAGGGACGGACAGACAGCGACAGCGACTTTGTTTTATACTATGTAGTGATGATGTACTAGTACCTTAACAATTAATAGGTATTGAAAAGTAATAGAGTGAAGGATTGATTAAAATCGCATTAATTAGTCTCTAAATCAACTTTATGGCGAAAATAAATCTTAATTTTAGCAGAGAATAGAGTATACATTTAAAGAGAGAGATACATTGACGTGATTAGTGGAAGATTAACGTCTGTAACTAGATTGATGACTGCAAAAAGGGTAAGCAGAATTGGCTGTTCTCAGGGATAAAAACTTAATTAATAGAGCTTTTACTGGCTTTTACACACGTAAATCATATCTAAGAATAATATCTACTAGATGAAAAAATATATATTCACGCGATCGTCTGTTTCGCAAGACAGTGAAACAATTAAACCGTTTCTCCCATTCCCAGATCAACAAATTATCGCGATTAACATGATCATAATTACGATCAGTAGCTCGTACATAACGACTAGCCCGCATTGTATTTCCCATGTTCTAAACTTGTATACAAAACTACAGCTACTGCTGACACGGACTTACGGCGCGTGCGTGGCGCGTTGATGTCTTTTGTATGCGGCTTTCAAACAACTGTTTTTCAACCCAACCTTATCTTTTATCACTTACAAAATGTAGCTTTCCGCCGCGAAATACAAACGTTTCAACTATTCCGTATTCTTCACCCGTTCGTACATAAATTTTAACAACGCTTCGCGTGTTATGAGAACCGAGGAGAGAATGTAGAACAGCTTAATTGATTGTAATAACAAATGCATCGCGGATTTTAGCCACTATTCGGAATGGATGAAAGTTTAGCCGAATTAGTGAAACATTCCGATTTTTTTTTTCTGCACCGAAGAAAATGCTAACACACTGACACACTTAAAAGCGAAGCGAAAAGCGGATTTTCACCGTTGCAAACGTTCAAAACACGTTATTGTGCCAATTGGTAACGCATTACTGAATTATCACACTGAAACCAAAACATAACCCAAATACTGATCCCCGAAACTCGAAACTGTAAAAAAGTTGTAATAAAAACTTACCTATATAAAAGTTCAGTTTATTCCGGTCGTTAAGGGGTTAACACAACACAGTTTTTTATATAGAACAACAGATTAGGGTTGCGCCACGCACGTGTCTATGGGATGTCGATAGTATGCGGTGTGATCGCGACGTGTGGTCGGAGCGAGGGCCGCGGGAGACTGGCGCGCCGCCGCGTCTGCGCGCACCTGCCGCCCGGCCCCCGCACTAGTGACAGGTGGAACGGCACATCGATATCGATACGATGGGACCGTGAAGAGGATCGTGGCTCAGTAGGAGAGCTACAGGTCAGTTGAGGTGAAGCTACTGATGTTTGGGAGCTTTTTTATGCTAGTACTAGGACATACCTTACTTCTCAGGGTCAGTTTCAACCAAGCGGAAAAGTGATCGCGTACTCTTTTGATATCACTGAATAATTTTGTATCAGTGTGGCCTTTAGGCGGTGGTTGTGGCTCAACAATAACTGCCGCTCAGGTCGATCTTTAGGTTAAGCCGTGCTTGCTTAGGTTGGTCTGTGGACGGGGTAACCACCCATTACATATCAAGTTTCCTCCGTGCCTCGGAAAGCACGTTAAGCCGTTGGTCCCGGCTGCCATATTTAGATATTTGGCAGTCGTGACAGATAGTCAATGGCCTGAAAATCTGACAACCAGTCTTTCCAAAAGGTATCGTACTACTCAGTATTAACTGGGTTGTAGAGGTCAGATAGGCAGTCGCTCCATGTAAAAAACTGGTATTCAGCTGCATCCGGTTAGACTGGAAGCCGACCCCAACATAGTTGGGAAAAGGCTAGGTAGATGATGATCAGTATTGCCTTTAGGAATGAAATTGACGCAAACAATGCGCTACCTTACACGCTCAAGGATGCGCGACCGGATATCAGAAAAGTGCGAGTGGACTTTTCCGCTTGGCAAAAAAGGTATTTGAACTTGAGAATACGAAGTCAATCTATCTATCTATATATATAAAAGGCAAAGCTGGCTGACAGAGGATCAACGCACAGGCCAAAACCCTTAGCGCTGGAAACTTAAAATTTCGCACACGTATTTATGATGTAGGCATCCACTAAGAAAGGATTTTCTCAAATTCAACCCCCAAGAGGATGAAACAGGGGATGAAAGTTTGTATGGAAAATCGGCATTTTTGATATTTCCGACATCCACGTGGGCAAAACCGGTAATATTTCTACATCTAGAGTCCATGATGGCCTCAGCGCTATTGGTTTTGGAAAACGTTTGTGGGATTACTAACGTTATGAAAATCGTATACGTTTTTCAGTCATGTTTTCTTTAAGAAAGTAACAAGACTTATTCAGACATGTGATCATTGGTCAACAGATGATCTAACCACGGATGCTTGCTATCTGGTCAGTAAAAAAAAGGACATCAAACCTTGCAATGTCGGCAAACATAGAACTTCGTCGTTCCTCTTTGTAGGTTAATAGTGTTGTCATCACTACATAATATAAAACAAAGTCCTCCGCCGCGTCTGTCTATATGTCTGTTCGCGATAAACTCACAAAACTGCACCGATTTTCATGCTGTTTCCACCAATAGATAGAGTGGTTCCCGAGGAAAGTTTTTCGTTATTCAAAAAGGAGTTAAATAGGGATGAAAGTTTGTTGAGATATTTTCCGACATTCACGCGGGCGAAGCCGCGAGCAAAAGTTAACATAAAAATATATATACTTAGCCATTTTATATAACTTGTACAACACTGCAGATTGACGTAGGGTGTGTATTACCTTGACAATTATTTCCTTGGCTGTACATGGCAGGACCAACAGCCATAAATAAAAGCGTGGGTGCCGAGATAGCTGTCAGTTCAGCGGGGGTCACAACGGGTGGACAGATTAAATACCGTTACTGTTACAAGTGGGTACTTCAATAAATCTCAACTTATCTAGAGTGACTGGTCAAGATATCCACTTTGTAGTCTGTTTGGGCGCAAGGGATTAGGGAATTATGGAACAAAGAATTGGAGGAAACAATTCGTAGGATAAATGCAGAAGTGACAATGTCGACAAGAGTGACAAACCTTTTTTTTTGCATTTTGCCTATTTTAGCCCATTTCTGAGACAGGGCCTCCCCTATTCCTTTCCAACTCCTCGGTGTTTTACCTGCTCTAGCCCACCAGTCAGGAACGAATCCAAATCGTCAGGGCAGCGTTTCCTGGGCCTGTATTAGTGTCGACGACCGTCTTCAGGCACCCACGTGTCATTATTTGATTTAACTTTTAATCTAATAATTAGGAAGCCAGTTTTACTACTTTAGGATCAACATATTCCAACTAGAAATAAAAATAAGTGTGCAATCAGTTACAAATATTTACAGACACCTGTCTATAGGCCTTCAACTTCAAATATCGATACAAAACATCGACTACGCCCATCACTATCCATACGTAAGCAACGTACTGATCAAATTAATTACCGTCTCATCTCGACTCCGCAACGCTCTCGATCAAAAACTATCACCTTTCTCTTTTACACTCACTCCGAATGATATGCCCATCTCCTTCTTTATAAAAAAATGCTTAGATTCTTCGCCGGCAGCGCGTGCTGAATGTGAAACTGTAAGTTTCACCTGTGGCTTGAATGAATCGGCTGATGTGGGTAATGAGTAGTGTTTAAGAAAATATGTAGGTCGACTTGCTAATTGGTGGGATTAGCTAGTCGAGAGACTACCCGCACTGAAATAGAGGTGGGTATGATGGCAGGTGGAGTAGTCATAATCTTTTCACTGTTGGGGCATGAATCCTCTCTATGAAAAGACCAGTTCGGGATGGTTAGATTTTTTCGTTTAAGGATATGCCAGTTTAGGCAAGCTGTTTTCTGTCATCGCTTCGAAAGCATTCGTGATGAGAAAACCCAAATAAAACTGCTCGTCTGGGTTCGAGCCCGCTAACGTACGTCATAAGACGGAACCGTAACCACTGGGCCAGCTCTCTAAAGGAGCAGAGCTCTAACGAAATGGTTGCCATGATGGTAAAAGGAACGTAAGTAGACCGACAGAAGACCGCGGGGAAGACCTGGATGTGACACGCACCGACCCAGTAGGCATAGTACAAAAGTTAGACTGCGAAGCTATAAAAAAACGGTGCCCGCACACTAGCAATGTGTCGTCGTTGCATTTACAAACATTTCAAGTCACATACACAAAAACCCAGACCCGGAACAACTATCTGTAGGACATAAAAATAAATGTTCCGTGCGGGAGTCGTTCCCGCCACATGCAACGTACCGAATGTCGCCAGTGAATGACCAGAGAAACTGAAGGGACTAAAACAGTACTACTAAAAGATAGGACAATTCTAAATAATCAAAATTCTAAATGGTATGAAAACTAATAAATAAGTAGGTACTACACTATTTTGGAAACTACAGGGTTATTGATGATTTCAAAATAAGAAGATTGAAGTATTAAAATAACAGTTTACTTATAGAATAGGGTCCTTACATAATATAAAACAAATTTCTTCAGGAATTTTCTGTCTCCTTGTATCTGTGAACAAAAATTGAAGAAAATTATCAGATATAATGTTTATTTTCATAAATATTAAATGGTATTAAGTACATACATACTGATACATAATATAATGACAGTAGGTAAAGCTGGATTTTGAGCTTGATGTTTTTAATAAAAACAAGTAATAAAATGAAATTTTGTATTATATGCGAAAAAAAATAATCCCAATTTAATAAATTCTTTGAGCAAGTCTACATAATTTTAAAATTAATTTTAATTCGGCATTGAAGTCAGCTTTGAAAATCAAAAGTGTACTTCTACTTAGGCATTAATTGAAGTGTTGTCTAATGTTAGTGAAAACAGGCATTAAATAAGTGTAACCAAAGAGGGTGCCGTAAGAAACATTCAGACAAAAAAGAGGGGTAAAAGCAGTCTCATATTTAATAATTAAATATTGCAATCTTGATTTCTAGACAAGTCTGTATTGTGTAATAAAATAATTTTATGACTTCTACAATAATTGAATGATTGTGGTATGTAAAGGTCAAATAGGCCGGATAAAATACCGGTACAGATAAATTATCATAAATTAATAGTATAGAAGAATAGTGGCCCGTTTCACTAGTATTGTACCTGTAAGTTCCTAATAACTTGTCAGGCAAATAATTGTGTTACTGTAAGACACCAAAAGTACTATTTTCTTTAACTTATTTGATTCCACCAAATAAATTAAAGAATGGAATGTTTGCCTATTCAGAGAATGAAAAAATCCCTGTAAGCTGCATCTGCCAGTGACAATTTAGTTGGAAAAGGCTCGGCCAATGCTAATGGTATTTCAAATGAATTAAAGTTTACTTACTTGCAAGCTATACAGGTATAGAAAACGGTCTGTCCTTCATCAGCGGACCTCAGCTGTAGTGTAGCATAAGACATTCTATCATTGCCACACTTGGGACATCTTCTCTCAACAACGGGGCCCTCCGGTCCATCGGTACTTAGCATATTTTCATGTTGCACCACGGAGACTGTGTTGAAGTGAATTGTGTAGTTGAATTTTAAGTCGCTGAAGTCTGAAAAAGATTTTTTTAAGGTAAGTAAGGTTTTAGATGTCCGTAAGTCAAAGGTCTATTTGATAAGTGTTTCAGTACTTATTTATAATAATTGTGAACGGAAACTAGCATTTTGGATAAATTATTGTATATATACAAGAATGTGCTACTAAGTTCACCGTCAAACTCGATAGTACTTGTATAATACTGATATTACTGGACTGTTAGAAAATAAGAAAAATGAAAACATAATCGCCTCTATATCGCTCATAAGACCTGCAAAGTAATACTTTAAAAATTATATTTATTTATCTACTTACTTTCAGCATCAAATGAGGCTTTACAAGCATAGCACCTCACTGAACCAAACTCTTGCAGCAGAGGCAGAATGGATCCACACCGCGCGCAAAACGCTGTACTAGTTGAAAAAGGTCCTGTGTCTGCCATTGCCTAAAAAAAGGGTATTGATGGGAAACTTCACAGGCTAAACTTTTTCTCCTATTGCCCTAACTAAAGCCAGTCTTTCATAATGGGATGCTTACACCAAGGTGCGATCATTAAATGACTCAATCTTAAGTATTAAAAGACGTTACATTCATGTTTACATTCGTATAAGTATAATGACTTCTATTTTGTTTATCAGAAATGAGGCAAAACAAAATAGTAAGTAAATGAACAAAGGAGTAAACTATACAATACTGTTGCTATGTAAATATAAATGTTTAGCTACTCGAGAAACCAACCAATAAGGTTAACTTACAAGGTTTATCAAAAGTGCTCCACTTATTCCAATTCAAAGTAAATAAAAAATGTGATACCAAACAAAACAAGAAATCAGTTAGGTTAAGTTATGTGTTGATCTTAATTTTAGTAATCTTTTTTTTTTTAATAATTTTTATTCATGACCATAGATACAAGTCTTTCAGGCGAAAACAATTTTAGTAATCAGTGATTCAGTGTTGCCAGAATCTGCTAGATTAAGATGTGGCGCGTTCCATGTACACACATCAACACCGTCTAGGGATATTTTATATAAAGTTCTTAAACTCAAAAAATACTGGCCACTTTTAAATTCTTTTGAAGAAAGTTTATTTTGTAAGCCTTTTTGAACGATTCTAAATTTGAATTTGAAAAAATACATTAAAAACAAAAGATTTACGCGGCATAATGGTAGCGAAGTCCGAAGGTTTCATTTACCTACAGTAGTTTGTGGCTATTTTTTTGTGTCCAATTTAAGTTTTATAACAAGTTATCGGTTAATTCCGAATTAATGTTATTGTGTGCATCATGCAGCGGCGCCATTTAACTAGAGAAGAAATGTTAAGGGCAGTAGGCATGCTCCAAGCTGGGGCTACTCAACGGAGTATTGCTGAGGAGTTTGGAACAAGACAAAACGTGATATCAAGGTTATGGTCACGTTATCGTGCTACTGGTGAAGTGGCTGAAAGACACCCAGGCGGGAAGCGCATAACCACTCAACGACAAGACCGATTTTTGCAAGTTGCCGCGAGAAGACAACCTGTAGAGTGTAAGTGTGATTTAGGAGCTCTCCAATAACACACAGCTCTAACATATAAAATAAAGTTTATTTAGAACAGTAATAACACAAAAAGTTCACTAGAGCGGAGCGCGTCACAATCTCAACCGACCGATGCATGCGTTGGCGCGGACTGGCGAGGGCGTTCGAGGGGCGCGTCTCCCGCGCGGGGAGGAGGCGGCGGTGTGTCGAGCCGCGAGCCGCGCAGCTCGGGAAACCTCGGTAATCTTCGGTGCGGACGAAGTCTTTGCAGTGTAGGTAGCTTTATGCTACATCACTCCCCTGCTGAGACCGGATCACGGTCGATAGTGAGAAAGGTGTCGAGGAAATCTTACGGTTCTCCCGCTTCTTGTGGTGGCTTCAGGCTTCGGTAGAGGCGATGAGGCTGATGGCAATGAAGCTGATGGCGATGAAGCTGATGGCAATAACGCTGAGGGCAGTGACGCCGAGGCTGGCGATGAAGCTGATGATGGTGGTTGCGGAAAAGGCGGTATATTTGAGCCATCATGGTTGTTCATATAGGCTGGTTTTAGCCTATCGATGGTAACTGTAGAGCTTTTTCCTTGGACATCTATTGTAAAAGTTTTTGATCCTCTTTCTATGACTTTGTGTGGACCGGAATAAGGTGACTCTAATGACTTCTTTAGGGGTCCTTTCCGCAGGAACACGTGACTGGCTGTGTTAAGGTTTTTCGGTACATAAAACGTTTTCTCACCATGGCTGGATGTTGATGCCGGTGAAAGTCTCGCAATATTTCGTCTTAGCCGTGCTGCGAAGTCTGCTTCATCTGTGAAGTTGAGTGTCACTGGTTTGATGAACTCACCAGGTAACCGGAGAGGCTCGCCGTACACCAATTCAGCTGAAGATGTTTGTAGATCGTCCTTCCAGGCGCTCCTCATACCCAGAAGAACAAGAGGGAGTACTTCCGACCATTGCGCATTGTTGTGGCACATTATGGCGGCTTTCAGCTGTCTGTGCATTCTCTCCACTAGGCCGTTGCACTGTGGGTGATAAGCTGTCGTGGGACAATGATAAGCGCCTATAATCGACGACATGCACTGGAACAGCTGTGAGTCAAATTGTTTTCCTCGGTCAGTGGTTATCTTCTCTGGACATCCGAAGCGAGCGACCCAGCCAGCAATGAAAGCGCTAGCGCAGGTCTCCGCTGTGATGTCTGCTAGAGGGTAGGCTTCTGGCCATCGAGTAAACCTGTCCACAGCTGTAAGGCAGTACCTGAAACCAGATGAAAGTGGCATAGGGCCTATTATGTCGAGGTGGACGTGGGAAAAACGTTTGGAAGGAACAGGGAATGAGGAAAGAGGAGAGTGGGTATGGCGGGTTACTTTGTTGCGTTGGCAATCAGTGCATTGTTGAGCCCATGTTTTGCAGTCACGACGAATGTTAGGCCACACAAATCGTTCTGAAACTAGTTTTGCTGTAGCATTGGGGCCTGGATGACTGAGATTGTGTAGGTTGTTGAAGATTGCTTTTCGGAAAGTTGGTGTGATGAATGGCCTAGGACGTGAAGTAGACTGGTCACAGTAAATGTAGGCATCCATAGTTTTCACTCTCTCTAACTGTAACGCCGTGTTGTTTTGTAGCAAACTCTGTAACTCTTGATCGTTTTCTTGTTCGTTTTCCAGTTCTTTGTAGTTGATGGTAGTATCGATGCTTTCCAGTCGTGAAAATGCGTCGGCGACTACGTTGTCATTTCCAGAGATATGGTTGATGTCTGTTGTAAATTGAGAAATATAATCGAGATAGCGGTGTTGACGAGGTGAGCAGTTATCTCGTTTTGTCGTGAAGGCGAATGTAATGGGTTTATGATCGGTGAACACCTTAAATGTTCTCGCTTCGACCATATACCTAAAGTATTTTATTCCTTCATATATTGCGAGCAGTTCACGGTCGTACGTGCTATGTTTCGTCTGAGCAGGAGATAACTTGCGGGAAAAGAATCCTAATGGTTGCCAGCTGTCATTTACATGTTGTTGTAAGACAGCTCCGATGGCCACATCTGAAGCGTCGGTAAACAGTGCTAATTCAGCTTGTGGATCAGGATGCGAGATGAGAGTGGCTTCTAACAAGTTATTTTTGCATGCGTCAAACGCTTTCTGTATTTCAGGTGTTACGGTAATGGGCGTCGTTCCTTTTATTTTTGGGCCACTTAAAGCTTGATTTAGAGGTCACGTCGGGGTCACCACTGTAGAGTGTAAGTGTGATTTAGGAGCTCTCCAATAACACACAGCTCTAACATATAAAATAAAGTTTATTTAGAACAGTAATAACACAAAAAGTTCACTAGAGCGGAGCGCGTCACAATCTCAACCGACCGATGCATGCGTTGGCGCGGACTGGCGAGGGCGTTCGAGGGGCGCGTCTCCCGCGCGGGGAGGAGGCGGCGGTGTGTCGAGCCGCGAGCCGCGCAGCTCGGGAAACCTCGGTAATCTTCGGTGCGGACGAAGTCTTTGCAGTGTAGGTAGCTTTATGCTACAAACCAAATGTTACGGCCATGCAGTTGGTTCAGAGGCTCCAGTCAGAGCACCAGTTGCTTATGAGTGACCAAACTGTGAGGAGAAGGCTGCATGAAGCTAACCTTCATGCTCGCAGACCGCTTCGTACTCCAGCACTACGCCGAGGAAATCGTGGACGACGACTAGAGTGGGCTCGTGAACATTTGCTCTGGGAAGAAAACCAGTGGTCTGCAGTGCTGTTTACCGATGAGTCCCGGTTCGGTTTCCATCCCGATACACGTAGAGTGCGTGTTTGGCGAGTTCCTGGTCGTGAGAGCCGTCTGCAACATCCTCAGGAAGTCCATTCATACCACGGCGGGACAATTATGGTTTGGGCGGGAATTCGTGTTGGTGGAAGAACAGACCTTGTTTGGATCAGAAACACCATGACGGCTGAAAAATACCGTAACGAGGTGCTAGTACCAATAATCTACCCCCATCGACTACAAATGGGCCAAGAATTTACGCTCATGCACGATAACGCCCGTCCGCACACAGCGAGAGTGGTGACGAGCTGGTTGCAGGTGCACGACGTATCGGTCTTAGGCTGGCCCGCTCAATCGCCTGACCTAAGCCCCATAGAACACGCGTGGGACATGCTCCAAAGAAGGGCTTTGAGGAATTTCCCTGCAAACGTTGCGACGGAAGAGCAACTTTTTTTGCATCTTAGTCGGACCTGGGACAATATACCGCAGCAAGACTTGGATAACTTAATCCAAAGCATGAAAAACCGTTGCAGGACCGTTATTAACGTCATGGGTGGTTTTACTGACTACTAATTTTTCACAGAACTGTTAAAAACAAATTATTTTTTCCTTATTTGTAATTTTTTCTTGAGAAACACATTCGTTGTTAGTTTTACCATTATTTAATGTTTTTTCTTTATTTGAATAAAAATTTGTTTACGCAAAAAAACATTGTTTTCTTTTATTCTGGAGTGTAGTCCGATAAATGGGCTTTATAAAAATATATACATGTTGTATGCTATTTTTAATACATTTTGAGTAAATTGAGTAAATCCAAAATATCCCTAGACAGTGTTGATGTGTGTATACTATCTCGCACGTGTGTACGAGGTTCCCTTTTTTTGGGGGGGTGGAAAATCATCAAACAACTCCATGTCAGCAAGACATCTCTTTGAGGCGCACATGGAACACGAACGTCGTCATAAGATGGACGGACGGCGAGCTAGCCCATTACTCACACACACACCACACACACGCACAATACACACACGCAACACACACCATACACTCTCAAGCACACCATTCACTACACACTCGCAGATTTTGCCTTGATGTGTTCAAATTAGTACCTACTTAATAGTATTGCTTAAGAGGGTGACAGCCTGGAGATCTGTCATACAGGTCCCGTACCCACTATAGACTCCAGCTCTCACAAAGGTTACAAATTTAATTTGATTTGATATATATGAACCATTGTCTGTACCTTTTTGAGAGAAATAAATCATTATTATTATTATTACTCACCGTCCACAGGCCCACGCCTACGGTGGCCGGAAGCCATCACGTGGCCCCCGACGCCCGGAGTCTCCCACGGCGGCTGAGACGAGAGATTCTCTCCCTCTCACGTTCCGTACTTCCTTCGCTAGCATCACTGCTTCGCAGAAGGAGGCGAAAGCGTCTCATTCCCTCTCGCCCCAGACCATGGCTTGCACCGAGTTGGACAATATATTTTTTACAAACTATTTAGTCTCAAACTGACGATGACATCAGCCTATAGTGTGTGTGTTGCTCAAATATTATTTCACTCCGCAAACATTATCATCATCATCCACTGCCCAAATTCACCCACTGCTGGCTGCTGGCTTCTCTTTTCTGGTGCCAATCTCCACGTTTCTGTACCAGCCTCATCCAGGTTCTTCCGTCGATGACAACTATAATATCGTCTGCACATCTCGCCGACGGACGACTTAGGTACATTTGTTTTCCCTGTTCTCGGACGCCATTCGGTGATTGCCTTAATCCACCTGCCATCACCGCGCGTTGCCAGGTGTCCTACCTAACTCCATTTGAGCTCCGTAACGTGATTTCCAAAATCGGTAACCTTTGTACGTCTTCGGATCTCGGCGTTATGAACTCGGTCTACCAGTTTTATGCCTAGCATGGAACGCTCCATGGCTCTCTATGCACAATTGCACAGCCTCCTGTGTGGTGTGAGCGTCCATGTTTCAGCGCCGTAAGTCATTATGGGCAGAACACACTGGTTATAGAGTCAGGTTTACAGAATAATATTTTAATCGTTAATGCAATAAACTGGCCATATTTAGAGTATACTTGTAAGTTAGATTTTTTGTCCGTACGCGTCCCTTCCCCTTCGTCACCACTCTTAGTGTATAGCTATTCACAAACCATCAAACTTGACCATTTTTTGAGACTTTGGGTATTAGATTTTTGGATCGAACGTTGCTAAATGCGATTCACAGATTCGATCGACATGGTAGTACATAAATAGTTGGGGTAAAATATTTTATGTAGCCAATAAATTATCGTTAGTGACTATTTCTATAGATTATATGAAATATCCGTCGAGTAACATAAAATATAATTAAAAACAATTTAATAATTTTAAATGGATACGAGGCAGGACAGCGCCGTCGAGGTCGACCGCGGCGAAGGTGGCGTGACGATCTGATCATGTTTGCGGGGCTAACATGGCCAGAGATCGCACATGACAGAAAGGTATGGAAGGAGAAAGGGGAGGCCTTTGCTCAGCAGTGGGACACAACGTAGGCTAACAAAAAAAAAAAAAAAAAAATGGATACGGAACGACTCTTGCTGGTATAGTACAAAATGCCATCATAATTCCGATTGGATTGTACTTCCGATACCAAATAGCTGTCTGCAGGATTGATTTCTTCATCTCGAATCACAATTGAAGCTTCGGTTTTGTGAATAGCGATTTTCGATAGTACGATACGATGGATCGGTTGGATACGACGTGCAATCGAGCGGTTGTGTATATTATAAAACTAGCTGTGCCCGCGACTTCGTTCGCGTGCTTGTCGGAAACTAAAATGCGTCGCTTAGATAAAAGTACATTTAATCATTGCCCTGCGTTAACTTACTGACGCTGTAGAAAATAAGAAGAGAGTAATGCAAAGTACTGACTATGTCTCATACTAAAGTTTAGATGGATGGGTGTTTGTTAATCAACCACGTCAGAACGGCCGAACGGATCTTGAAGAAATTTGAAACAGGTACATTATAGTCGACAGGCAGACAGATTGTCGTTGGCGCGTTCGTGTTCCACGCGCGCCTCAAAGATATGTCAGTAACAATTAAGGGGCCCCAAAGGGACGTCTGCCGGGGCTGAGGGTTGTCCGCAAGAGATACCATGGCCCCGAAACACAAAGGGCTAAGAAGGAACGTGGGTGGTTTTTAGTCAGTAGAAGTCTGACACTTTCTTCCGCTCCGCCCAGAGCGGGATGAGTCATTTGATAATTTACGAACCACAAAAAAAAGAGACGCTCTGGGCATCGGGGGCCACGTGATGGCTTCCGGCCACCGTAGGCGCGGGCCTGTGAACGGTGAGTAACGGGCTAGTTAATCGTTCGTCCGTCCTATGACGATGGAGGCGAATTCGTGTTCCACGCGCGTCTCAAAGGGATGTCAGCAACATTGAAGGACCGACGCCCGTCGGGGCTGCGGGTTGTTCGAAAGAAATACCGCGGCCTCGACACATAGGGCTAACAACACACCACATCTATATTAAGACATGTTAGGCGCAGTGGCTGGACGATTAACAGTAGCACTGCGTGTCGCAGGTTCGATTCCCACACGGTACAAAAAAAATATGTCGTGGGTTTTATCTAATTTTAATTTAGTTTAAAAAAAATAGTATTTTTATACTGTGTAATTGGTAAATCTTTATTGGTTGACTATTCACGAAACATAGTTTATTTAATAACACCGCCGTTCAGAAAATGACATCAAATGAATAACGCCATCTGTCGAAGACGAAGATAAACTGCTAAAAATGAGCGATCAAACACTATAGGGTTTAGGCTATGTAGATTTTGAAAGCATCGTCATTTAGACTTATATCTACGTACCTTTTGCTATCATAACTTTTTTAAAGTTATCTTGTGAAGGCATTTAGTAATAAGTACCATATTCGTTCAATAGATGTCGTTGCTTGTCTCATTCTTGACCATAACGATAAGTTCTTCTTGAAAACTATAAATTCATATATCTTTTGATAGAGAGCACCGATTACGATGAAACAAAGACTAAGTAATAGCCCAAGTTACGCACAATATTTATGTATAAAAGTTACCTACATTCGTTTCGTAAATTTGACGTGATGCTTAGTCATCGAAACAGACAAACAGGCAAACAGATAAACAAACAAACAGACAAAAATTCCAAAAATGCTGGAAATGTGTTCTGTTGGTTATACTTTAATACCCTGACATTTTTTTTTTTAAATATTTTCGATGTACAAAAACGATTTCTCTACAGATTTATTATATGTATATATAGATGGCAACATTTGAGAGTCTGGTGCGTCCAGAACAATGAGTAAGGAAAAATATGGAGCCGCCGCGATATTCTATAGACACATTTGCTTATACAAATATGAGTAAAATAGGATACAGAATGTGAAATTTCGGTTTGTTTCGTTCTTTCTAAAACAGTAATCGTATTTGATGAAAGAGACAACAATATTTCAGTTGTTGCTCATAATGGCAACATTTGGTGTTACGAGTCGCACAATAGTAGGTAGGTGCCGTTTCCGCCATGTTATGCGGCGAGTTTCGTGGTAGTTCTGCTGTCAAATAGTTGTTTACTTTTTGATAAATTGAGATTTGTGACAAAATTACGAGGAGTTTACCTATAAAACTGCATATACTTATTAAAAAACAGCAATTCAATATGTGCCGTATTGTGAAGTGTGGTGCAAGAAAGCAGAAAAATCAACCTCAATTGTCGGTGCACAGGTTAGAAGCCGGTTTTCATGCAATAGTATCTAGGAGTAATACACTTTCGATGAAAAAAATGCTAAGCGATCATTAATTTATTGATATAGTGTTAATGTTTGGGTTTATTTCCGTCCCAGAGACCTTTTTGTTATTTCTTCATTTTATTCGTTTGTTTACAAACATGAATAGTGTTGTACCGTTGCGTAATAGTTTCCGATACTAGTTCCTTCGCTGCGCTGGAACGATATCTGTTCGAGTGACCGTGCTCTGGCCCGTGGTTCACAGAACCGAGATACCGTCCCACAGACTTATATGATTGTTATACGTGATCTGAAAATAAGACATCAGCATGCTTGCACCGACTGGACGTGTCCACTAAAATCTGTGTGGTGCTTTCTTCAAATGACCATCTCAGACACTAATCTGCATAGTCTTCATGTGTGTATACCAAGATTATGTCTGGACTTTAAAAGAGACCATGACCTCCGAGTTTGTTTCGGAAGTTTCTTCTCAAAGTAGTCAGAAACGAAACACCGACCCCATCTAGTTTTAATAAAAAGTGACTTGTAAAAGTTTATGTAAAAACCTATTTGCAAAATAAACATCATCATCATCTGCCTAGCCTTTTCGCAACTATGTTGGGGTCGGCTTCCAGTCTAACCGGATTCAGCTGAATACCAGTATTTTACATGGAGCGACTGCCTATCTGACCTCCACAACCCAGTTAACACTAGGTAATACGATACCCTTTGGTAAGACTGGATGTCAGGACTTTTAGGTTACTGACTACCTGTAACGACTGTCAAAGATCTATATAATATGACAGCCGGGATCAACAGCTTAACGTGCTTTCCGAGGCACGGAGGAAACTCGGCATATACTGGGCAGTCACCCATCCGCAGACCAACCTAGGCAAGCGCAGCTTAACCTAATAAAAATCATTCTTATTTTATTTTACTCCACCACTCAGTATGTTAATCATAATAGAAACATAATCGTCTTCCTATTAGAAGAATTTGTTTTTCACTAAGATCTGCATACCTACCAGAATCTACAGACCTACAGTCCATCGATTAGCTGTCGAATGGTTATGGTTTGGTATACTAAACTAACCATTTGACAGTTAATCGATGGACACAATGATAGCCACTAACATTTAAAAAGATACGCAATAGCCCTGCAGATCATATAACCGAAAGCGCAAACGTTGCCTTCTTTAATTTTGTTCAGAAAACCACTTTAAATTAATTTTATTCTCAGGTATCAGAAGGAAAGTAAATTTACTCATGGTTTTCTGTTACAACGAACTGTTAATTATAATTCAACCGTGATATCTAATAATACTCGTAATACTATTAAGTAGTACCAGTTTCGATATTCGTTACAGTAATACTATGTTCCATGATTGACACAACCCTAGCAATGGCAGCCATTTTGAGTACCGTTCAAGGTTGTAGGTATGCACCTTTTTTTTGTAGGTTTTTCTAGTCCATACTATATATGTCTATGGTCCAGAACTTCGATCAATAATGAGCATCGCTTGCGTCAAACATTTTTTTACCTGGCAAAGCAACACAAATGGTTAAATGTCAATCTTCAGAAGTTCGAAACATCGCATCGCATTGTGATTTATTTCCAATAGTTTTACGTTAATAAAATTAACCAAAAATATCGGTATTTACATTAACTACAGTCTATCGTATAGTGCTTCTAAAAAGGTCAGTTGAGTACTCCATTTCCCACCAATGGATCTACGGCAAGCCGGATTCGCAATGACAACAAACATGATGCTAAGCAAAAAAATAACAAACCTTACATATTATTTTATTACTAAACATGCACATATTCTCATAAATAACACCGTAATCTTCTGTAATCAAGTCATATAATTCGCGTTTTAGTAACAAATGTTCTGAGTTGCGAATAAATAATGGCAAAAAAAATTGTATTTCCAGAGTTTACAATGGATGAATCTATGGAGTCACTAGCTCAACCTGACCTCGGCTACGTTCCATCGATACCAACAAGCCAACCGATGGAGACTACACCAGCATTGAGCACAATGGCGCCGTCATCAGGTCCACAAAGCGGAAAACATGAGGAGTTCTCTGTGGAGAAGGTTCTGGATCGAAGAATTAAGAATGGCAAGGTTGAGTTCTTGTTGAAATGGAAAGGATACTCTGAGTAAGTGATATTATGAAACTAAAAGGGGTGTAAAAGTTCTATTCTTAATCATTGCCAGAAACCCTTAGTTGACAAAAGATATATATCTTTTTTTTTTTTCTTGGGGGGTGGGAAATCATCAAATAACCCCTCCGCTCTTGGGCAGAGCGAAAAGGAGTGTCAGACTTCAACTGACTAAAAACCACCCATGTTCCTTCTTAGCCCTTCATGTCGAGGCTGCGGTATCTGCGAACAACCCGCAGCCGACAAGATATATCTTAAAGGAGCTTCAGTGTGAGGTTGAATACAGTGGTTAAGTGAAAGGTTCAACCCTGCTTACATTTGTGTTTTCAAGTTCTTAGACCCCAGTTGCAATTTAATAGACTTCTTTTGTAAACAGATGATCCTTTGACTAAATGGTTATTATGACTAGTGGGCTACTGCTCAATGTTTTCCTTATGCTTTTACATTTCTTCACCTCCTCTAATAAAATTGAGAAATAATATTTATCCACATTAATTTTAGTGATGACAACACATGGGAGCCAGAGGATAATCTCGACTGTCCGGAACTTATATCAGCATATGAGGAAGCTCGTATGAAACGGGAGAAGGAAGAAGCTGCAGCGGCAAGTGCAGCTGCTGCTGTTGCTGCGGCTGCTGCTGCGGCTGCTGCTGCGGCTGCTGCTGCTGCGGCCGCTGCTTCTGCTGCTGCAGCAACCCCTGATCCTATAGAGGAGACTTTGTCTAGTCGTAAGAGGAGCAGGAGAGGAGATAAGAAGAAGAAAAATAATACTGAAGTAAGTTTAATTGCATGTGTTAACTCTTGTGATTTTTCACTCTGTTGTATACTACCCTCGGATGAGCAAGATGTTAAAATCGTGAAAGACTGATTATCAGTCGTTTTCATTTGAAACTTATAAAGATAAGTTTAAAATGTACAATGTTTGACAGGCTCTCTTAGAAGGCAGTGTTAATTCAGTTGATTTTATTTTGAAATCACAAATTTGTAAATAATAATTAACCTTATGTAATCAAATAAATAAAATTTACCAGGTCTTACAAGAGATCGAAAAGCCGCGTGGTGTGGCACGTGGTTTAACACCCGAGAAGATTCTAGCTGGTCAGCTGTTCCATGGATCATTGTACTTTTTGGTCAAATGGTAAGAAATCTTTTTACATAACATAACACAAGACTCATAAACTCAAGTTTTAAAGCCATTTCTTTGGTTGAAACTATAGTTAAAATGAAATAGTCTGTATGTCATACACTCTTACTTTAATATAAACTAGCTGATGCCCGCGGCTTCGCCCGTGTGGCAAATTATGTACTAAAACCTTCCTCGAGAACCACTCTATGACTATCCATTTGTGAAAACAGCATGAAAATGGGTGCAGTCATTTTTGAGTTTATCGTGAACAGACAAACGCGGCGGAGAGTTTTGTTTTATAACCAGCTGATGACCGCGGCTTTGCCCGCGTGTATGCTGTCATATTGTATACTAAAACCTTCCTCAAGAACCACTCTATCTTATTTTGACAGCATGAAAATCGATGGAGTCGTTTTTGAGTTTATCGCGAACAGACAGACAGAGAGACAGATGAGGTGGAGGACTTGTTCTATAATATGTAGTGATTACGATTCACCCCCAATTTTTCCACAAAAATTGTGATAACTCAGCATTGTTGTGATTTGCATGATAAAAATAGAATTTATAGCCTATAACGCCTTTGTATCTTTCTATCAGATGGTCCAATTAATTAATGTAAATGATCCAATTTTAAAATATTTTTCATTGATAGATAGATACATTTCTTCCAGGGATTACCCCTACATACAAACTTAAAAATAAATTCTACCTCTTTATAAAATTTGTATAAAATCCTTTTCCAAATTTCTTACAGGCACGGTTGTACCGACTTTGATGTGGTTCCAGGCCATGAGTTAGGGGAAGCCTTCCCTGACTTTGTGATCAACTACTATGAATCCTGTGCCCCGTTTAGTGTCAGACACAAGATTGGAAAGATTATGAGGATCGCTCCAGAGGTAAGTTTAAAGATCAAGATTATTTGTTCTAATCACTCATCATCATCATCATCGTCATCATCATCATCATCATCATCATCATCAGCCTATAATGTTCCCACTGCAGGGACGCGGCCTCCTCTCTAGGAGAGGGATGGGCTATAATCCACCACACGGGCCCAGTGCGCGTTGGTACATGTCTTCGAATTTTTTGGTTCTAAGACATGGCGGTAAGGTCTATGGGCATGAAACCGATGCACAAAGTAATGTGCCTGCCTGGGTTTGAACCCACGACTTACTGTTCGTAAATCGGAGCCGCCATCACTGGGCCAGCGCTGTTCTAATCACTAATTTACGTTTATTTAATCAGTAGTTTCTTATCAATAAAAAATATATTTTCTTAGACCTTCTACCGACTACTTGCCCCAAGAATGATTTAATAGCTGCCTAATTTCTATGTCCCTCTAATATACATAGTTCAGAACGATGTACTGATCAGTGCTAATCAATTTTCTGTTTCTCTCTCTTGTTTAAAAATGACAAAGACAAAATTGTTTTTTATGATTAGTGCAAAATATTACTTGTGGTGCATGTTGGCTTTTTTTTTTTATGGTGGGTGGAAAATCATCAAATGACCCCTCCCGCTCTTGGGCAGAGCGAAAGGGAGTGTCACACTTCTACTGACTAAAAACCACCCATGTTCCTTCTTAGCCCTTCATGTCGAGGCCGCGGTATCTCTTGCGAACACCCGCAGCCCCGACGGGCGTGCATGTTGGCCTAATTTGGTTATCTATTGAAATGATATTTTTCGTAATCGAAGTGGTTATTATTCTCATCTAATGATCTATTCTCCAGCTACCATCAGCAGCACTGCCAGCAGCTGAGCCTATGGACGTTTCTGGAGACCTACCAACCATCCCCACAGATTGTAAGTTAATTTTAAGAAAATAAATAATTTAAAGAATAGGGTAGGTAGTTAACAAAAAAAAACTAAATAGTCCGTCAGATAGATTTCCAAAAAATATTGGACACGTATTTTTTCTTTTTTCAAGTAAACAAACAATGAAGACGATACAGTGATTTGAAAACTCGTGTGACGTCATATTCTAAGACATTAGTGTGACATTTTTTACCGATCAGTGACGTCACAACCCCCCCTCAAATCTTTGACGCGTTTTATCTTCGTCAATTTGATTTGATAAAACAAGAAATACGTATCCAATATTTTTCGATAATCTAACAGACTGACTAATTAGAATAATATTTTTTTAAGTCTAGAAACATCCCTATTATGATTCACTCAATTTTAAATTTAATTACTGACCTCATTGTCAATGACTGCTTTTACCTTTCTACTCACGGGAAGGTTTTAAATGTAGCATATATAACACTCAAGAGAAAATGTAGCCTTGATAGTGAAAGAATTTTAGAATTCGCATCAGTAGTTCTGAAGAGTACCCCACGTAGATATAAGCTTACATACAAATTTTACCTCTTTATAATAATAGTATTTATTTCCATTTATTTCCATTAGTCCCTAGGTACCTCATTAATTTTTTTTTTCTTTTATTATCTACACATATTTCTTATATTTTTGCACATTTCTTATAAACAAAAGCTTAAGAAACAATTAAACATAATAATACAATACTAATTATTATTATTTTCCCTTTAGCATCATCAGAGGTACCCCAGCTACAAGTACCAACAGACTCCGAGTCGCAGCCAGTTGAAGTAGCGGTCAACTGACCATCGCTCCACAACACTAGAAGAAGTAAAAGACTATAAACCATCGAGGAGCCAGCATTAGTCTCACTAAATCGACTTCAGTCCTTTCAAAATTATTTTACCTCTGTTTGGGCATCACTGCCAAAGTGAAAGTGAACCTTATGTTTTATCCGATAAGGTTGTTAGTGGTGTCTGTTAAAGGTAAAATAACTATGAAAGGTCTAGATGGTATTGTCATCTTCGGCAGTGTATAGTGACTATTAAGTGAGAGACCATTGAAGAAGTGCAAAAGATGAGTGAAATAGAAAATGTTATAGTTGGGAGTCGTTTCAAGATCAACACACATTTATAAGTTCTGTGGGGTTACCATGAGGTCTTAAAGCAGGATTGTTTTAATCTTATTCCAGTGTGGGAAAACGACAGAGCTATACAGAGCATCTAGCGCCATCTCTTTTCCACACGGGAACCTTATATTAAAACAATCCTGCTTTTAGTCATCTTGGTAGGCAACCTTTTCAGCATTAAGCATTGCCTCGACTAAAGGCATTCAGGATTATTTCTATGAAACTCAATACTGCAAGTCTATAGTATAGTTTTAAGCATCGTAAAGGCATTGCCTTAGTAAGCAGTTAATCAGTAAAAGCACAGATTGTAAAAGGAAGAAAGAAAGAATATTTATTATGCGCTAAATATGACGCCGCAATATAGCCGCAATCGGCCGAATATTTATTACATTAAATTTTAATAAGGCATAATTAGTGGCGAATAAGCATATAAATTTAAATGAGATGACCTGATGCCGATTCAGTACACTTCTTATGGTTTTAGCAATAAATTGTGTTATAGGTTAAGTTAACAATTAAATGTTATCTATGCTATAGATAATAATTATATTTGAATAAGAATGGTGAGATTTAAATGGATTTTTATCGACTTTATAGCGACGCGCGTCGTTGCAAATTATATGTATAAACTGATTTTGATCAATCATGTTTCTTGTTCTTGTTCGTACGAAGCATGTTTAAAAGAATGAGTACCGTGTCCTATCCGATTAAATTTGATAAAATGTATGATGACTATTAAGATGGATTGAAATGATAAATATTATAGGTTAAGATATAAAATAAAACAGAGAATCAATTTCAATGAAAAGCATTCATTTATTTTTCAGTATAATCTTATATTAATCCCTGTAATATAAAACGAGTAT
Organism: Diarsia brunnea; assembly: GCA_949774965.1. Lineage (NCBI taxonomy): Eukaryota > Metazoa > Arthropoda > Insecta > Lepidoptera > Noctuidae > Diarsia > Diarsia brunnea. The sequence goes on along the minus strand of OX459006.1, from coordinate 14,971,586 downwards.
AAAGCTTACAAACAAAAATCGACTTAAAGCTACATTAATCTATAGTATCAAATACTTTGGCATGTCGTCGGTTGGAATGTTAAACATTTCAAAGGTATGAATTTGATATTGTGAGCCACGAATCTCAACAAAATATGTAAGTGTTCTGTGAGAATAAATGTGTAAAACATGTTCACATAATCAGCAACACAGACTGCCAATACTTTGGCTCATCGGAGCCAAGTTGCTGATTCGTTTTATTGCATTAGGTATGCTTTAATTTGATTCTATCTAGTTTCACGTTAAAATAGAACTCAAACTCAGATTACTGGACTGACTGGAATCTAAGACCAAAATTCTTTTTTTTTTCAACTGGCAACAAAATTCCAATCACATTTCAGAACGAAATTTGGCCCACACTCAATCCATACGTTTGTCGAAAAGAAACTTAAACTTGGTTAATATTAAGAAAGGGCTTGATAGACGCTATGTTTTCACATTCCGGAATCAGCTTTCCCCTGAGTCTGATGCAGGCTTCTGCGCAGAAAGGGCCATTGAACCAGTCTCCGAGCATCTCCTTGCATTGCGCGCAGTTCTCGATGCAAACTTGCATGGGGTCGTTGACAGTTGCTAGGGGAAAATGATAAAAGATTTGTGTTAGTATTTGGAGACTGTATTATGGCCGCGTTTGCTTTCACCAGAGATTTCTGAGAATGTGCAGTGAAGGACGTTCGTAAAACCAACCAATCACATGGCTAGATTAAAGCAAACTGAGAAAAAAGCGACGTTATTGGTTAGTTTGAAACAACCTTCTCTACGTATCCTTGCATAATCTCTGGCGGAAATGCAGCCTATTGGGTGTTTTGCAAGAAATTCACATTTTTCTTACGTTTTTGTTGCAATTGTCAGCATATCGTGAGGAGACATAACATCGTGGAAAAAAAAACATTGGAAGACATGTCACATCGACCTACAATAGACCCGCGTGATGGAATACCGCCCACTCCTTCTCACAGAGAAGATGGTCAGTATACCAGAATACGTGATTTTGGATATCACATCATCATCTTCCTACTCTTGTCCAATTTTACTTGGAGTCGGCTGAGCTGAGGGTCCTTTTTAGATTATGAGTTTGTTTGGTTAAATTTTTGAGGTGTTTTTTGTTGATAAAGCCAAATAAACACAACTTTTCTTTCATTCTTTTGGTGAAGAAAAAATCTTTTCTTCCATTCTTCTCTGTCAGCTGTCACGATATCATTTACTCCTTTTTCTTTCATACCATCCATCGTATCTTAGTTTTCCAAAAGTAATGTTCTACATCTTATTTTTTTAAATAAAAGCATTGTCTACGATGTGTCTTCCAATAAATTAGCCTGGCAAAAATTATAGGTTTAGTTAAAGAATGAAACAGAATCACTTTTCAATAGCATATATTTATTTTGTTTAATATAATCTTAAATTAATCCCTGTATTATAAAACGAGTAGATATAAAACTTACAAACATACATCGACTTAAAGTTAATTAATATAGAGTATCGAATACTTTGGCATGTGGTCGGTTGGAATGTTAAACATTTCAAATACAATGTATGGATTTATTTGGGGCCACGCATTTCAAACTCTATCATATCTATGGTCCATCTACCTAGATCTATGGGCTGACAAAACCTTTGCTTTCGGAAGCAAATGGTCATAGTTTGAATCATTTTACGGTAAAAGCTGGAGATCTTATTGTGTTTTATGCTATCGCTTCTATCTTTGTTGTACTGGCAATAAAGTTACAATGACAAAAAAAAACTAAACATGGCCCATTATCAATCCATTCGTTTGTCGAAAAAAATACTTAAAGCTTGTTAAGGAAAGGCGAGATTGACGCAATATTTTCACAGTCTGGAATCAGCTTTCCCTTGAAAGTGATGCAGGATTCAGCGCAGAGGGGGCCTTCGAACCAGGCGCCGAGCATCTTCTTGCATTGCGCGCAGTTCTCGATGCAAACCTGCATGGGATCGTAGATAGTTGCTAAAGGGAGAATGATAAAAAGATTTGTGTTAGTATTTTGGCGAGTAATGTGTTAGTTGCTAGTTCATACATAATTAAATTTGTGAAAACCACCATCTAATAGATGAGGTACCTATGCATTTTTTGGACTCTTCTACGTCAAAAAGTTCAAGATAAGTACGTTTAGACTGGAAGCCGAATTCAACCTTGGGGAAAAGGCTATGCTAAGAAGAATCATTTATTTGCATAAACTGCAGGTGTTATTAGATACAGTTGATGATGTGTACACAAACCATATTTTGCCGGTTTAGCATGCAAATTGTTGATGATGATTTTTCGTGCAAATTTCTTCAAACAATGAATTCGTCAAAAATACCCACTCCATTCCTTTCCGATGCTTTTCGCAACTAGTTGGCAGTTACAAAGTTGTTTTAGCAAATTAATTAACTATGTTATATCAAGTGGATGAATGAATATGATGTATCTCGTCTCGTTAGTGTTTGTGTCGAGTAATAACATCCTTTGGAATCATGGATTCTACTTAATTACTTAGACACAAAGGCTATTGTTGGGCCTGTCTAGTTAGGGACGTTTGTGATAGATAATACATAATAGAAGATGATGTAATTACTATAATTATTACAAAGAAATGTAGTATTATAACTTCTATATTAACAGTTTTAAGGAACGAGCAAAAGCAGTATGTAAGGGTCGTAGCAGGTGGCGTTTTGTGGTTTCTGTCAACCCCCATGGAAAAAGGCGTGAGTTTTTGTAAGTTTTATGTATGACGTGTTAATATAGACACCTGTATAGGGAACGGCTACGGTTTATTAAGAAGGTACCCCTATCATCAAACTTACCTGCACATTTAGTAGGTATTATCCTTTGCCAATGCAACGATGTCCAAACGACTGGCGACCGCGAGATCGTGGAAGGACCAGCTTGCAAGCCTTTAGGCCCGGTTTTCATCAAAGCGGGGAAGAACAGAGACGAGAGGTGATGTGCAGAAATCGGCCAAGCACAGTGGTTAAAATTTACATCTGGTCTTTCGCCCTTCCCGTGATTGGTCGAATTTGGTACATCTCTTCGGTCTGCTCGCCTCCGCTTTGGTGGAAACCGGGCCTTATGGAACCTACCAACATACCTAGTGCCCATAAGGCCTATACTAAGCTTTATTAATTACAGGTAGTTAATAAAACTTGTCGGTTAAAAAAATTGTGGGGATTCAAGAGTTTGAAATATCTTTTAACTTTTTCCTGTTAAACCAACGTCATTCGCGGACCTCAGTTCACCTACCTTCCTATTCATATTTTACATTTACAATATTTAAGTCAAAACCTGCTGAATGGCGTGCTTTTATTTTTATAGTTGGAACAGTGACGCACTTTACCTGCCCAAGTACCTACAACGACGTCAAAGCAGCAGGAAGTATGCAATGCTCCTTTATTTTACAGCTTAATTTCTTAAAGAATAAGAGCTAAAGTGCTTAAGCATTTAATATTAATCCGAAGTCGGCACTTGGGACTCGTTAACGCATTTTAAACTTAGTAGTTGACTGCAAATGTGAGGAAATGGAACGCTGAAACGTCCCTGAGGGACGATGGGAACTTTTAAGATGGAGGTTTGAATTTGAAAGTTTGTTTGAATTGAAGGTACATCGGGTTGTTGAAAGCCACTGTTTGAAACTTGGATGATCATCGTTTTGTTGAATGAGAATTTGAGGTTGAGTTTGAATACGATTTTGGTTTAATGTAAAACTGGAATGTGACGATGTAGAATCGACTGATGTTCCACGTCACTCTCGAGTAAAATTTCTGAAATTTGTGCATAAAAAGGTCCGGAGGTTCGTCTTAGAACACTTATGTAAAACTTCATACATAATCATAACGCCTGTAATCTCTAAAGGATTATGCAGAGGTGTAGACCGTATCTAATAGCACACCCACATTTCGCCAGTTATGTTTAACTCCGGGGACGTGTGGATGAGCTTATTGCCATCAACTGGGCTCGAATCCAGACTTCGTAGCTGCTACTGAGAAATTCCTGATGGAAAAATCAAATAATAATTTGTCCGACCTAGGATTTGAACCCAGGACCTCATGCTCAGCAGTCGCGATGGCGACCACAAGACCAACGAGACAGTCAAAGAAGGAGACTTATGTATGTATCTACTTAATATATTAAACTACTTCTCTACTAATATCAAGATCGATTCACTAGTTTAGGCGTGAAGACGTCCCAAACAGACAGACAATTCGCCTACAATTTCAGCGTAGGTTTTCTTTCGCAATTTTCTCACCATTTTTATTGACTCTAACAAAATAATGTCCATAAGATATACGGTCTAAATTCACGATTGTTTGTTACGAGGTCAAGTGTAAGCGGCTAAGGTGAAATTGCGTAATTTTCGGCGAAAGTGAGGTGTCCAAATTGTGGATTGAGGTCATTGTCTCTCTGCGATCGGACGATGAATATATCAGAATACATCTTTTAGCTTTAAATGAGATGAGAATATAAACTAGATGTTTTAAAAATAAGCCACAGACCTTGTTTTAACTAAGCGTGAAGTTTTTCTTGAGTGTGGCAGAGTTGATGATACAACTTCGAAAACTAGTTTAGAAATTCTTTTGAAGTGTCGTAATTAGTTGCTGAAAAAATGGTAGGTTATACTAGAAGGATAGAGTAGCTTTATCCATGTCTAGCGAAGTAGATCCTGCGGGAAAACTTTTAAATTTTTAATTAAATTATCTATCTACTTTCCTTCTTTTAGTTTCAGCAAATCTCGTTATCAAATTCCTCAAAATCGCAAAGTACCGACGACCTATTAATTTTTACACTACCTGTTCAAAAATGTTAATTGATAGACCCTAATTTTTATAAATGAACTTAGTAACAAGCTTTAGCGAGAAGCCTGGACTGGAAGAATTCCTTTGAAGGCAAAAAAATATGTTTTTCATTTCTAATTGAATTATTTTCATTATCGAAAGCTTTACGTTTAATTAACGATCAAGTTTTATCCTAGGTAATAGACGGTTTTTGGGCGTGAGACAAAGCAAGTAGATATAAATAGATATACAGTTTATGATGATTAGTATCCAAAAGGTTAACGTTCTGTGAGTAATATATAAATTTTATAGGTACCTAGCAGGTATAACTTTTGAAGTCGGCCAAAATTCTGCTATGTCTAAAGTTTTGTCTCTATAACAAGTGGGTTCTGTCCACAATGACGTACGGTGCTGAAACGTGGACGCTCAAACAGGAGACTTTGTAAAGACTGAAAGTTTCACAGAGAGCCATGTAGCGTTGAATGCTCGGCACAAAACTGATAGATCGAGTTCCTAACGTCGGAATCCGATGACGTACAAAGGTTTTCGACATTGGAAATCGCGTTACGGATGGAGTTGGGCAGGACACCTAGCAAAACGACAGGTACTGTACTAAGGTTGTCACCGAATGGTATCCAAGAACTGGCATAACAAATGGGGGGTCGTCTGTTGGCGAGATGGGCAGACGACATAGTAAATTGCCATTAGGGTGCCATGAGGCTGGCACAGGACGGTGCAGATTGGCACAAGAAAAGAGGCCTATATTCTGCAGTGGGAACAGTGCAATGCAGTGGGTGGGTGGCTCACCCCTTATTAAATGGGGCTTAAATATAACTGGCAAAATATGGGTGAAGTTTTAGGTAGACCTCTGCTTAACCCTTCGCCACAAGTGGGTGATCCTCTGTTTGCCCATTTACAGACACACCTTTTGTTTTCGTCATAATTGAATTCAGTTGGTTAACGTTACTTTAAATTCTAGAACGTTATGGTTAGATTCAATTAAGATTTATCCAAACACAAAGACGATATTTAAAACATATGTTATTCGACAATCACGTTCGGTTTTTATTGTCGATGTCGTCCTTTTGAATACAAAGTTAGCACGTGTTTGGTGTTAAAATGATTTAAGTGGTCAGTTTCGCAAGATCTCGTTTTGATGTGAAACCCAGGATTGATTTGAAAAGGTTCACCTCGCCTATCCCAGCTTATCATATAAGAGTAGGTACATCATTCAGGATTCATAATATTATCGTTCATTATGTAGGTAAGGCAACATAAGTATCTGCCGGGCCTGCGGGCTGTTCACAACCGATACCGCGGCCCCGGAACACAAAGGACTAAAAAGGAACATGGGTGGTTTTTAGTCAGTTGAAGTCTGACACTCCCTTCCGCTCCGTCCAGAAAGGCCGGAGTCATTTGATGATTTCGCACTCACTAAAAAAAATACCAAAATATGTATGAGCCCAATACGCCCAAGATAAAGCATAAGAAATTTCAGCTGTAATAGTGGGCCGTAATCCACCAAGTGCACCAACCACATCTAACAAGGTGTAAACGAAACCTTTGCGAAGCCATTCAACAGGCACGCACATCAAACTAAGCATCTACGCACAAATAATTGCTAGGAAACTAATGTTATTGTGGGTGCAGAAAATCACGGTATGATTCGATATAACACAGTCAAAACATTGTGCTGATAGCTAGGTGCATTGACTGGTGCAGGCGTCATGAAGGTATTTAATGTACAGTTAAAGCATAAAAAAATCGAAACTTTGACCTCCAATATCTCCGTAACACGAAAGTTCCCAGGTATGATTAAAACAACGAAATGATCGCAATGAATTGGGGATCAAGTGCCTTTAGGCTACGTAATGGGTTCTTATGCCCACATTATTATTTAATTAATAAACCATTATTAAAAGAGTCAATGGAACACGGCAAAATATTTTTAATACTCAAACGAATCAATGTAATCAGCCGTGGTATGAAATTTAGTAGGGGGAAAGTTTGAGCTGGTTGGGTTGTGTCAGTCTTCATGGAGACTGGTAAAGGCTTGACGTGTCTTATTAGTGATGGAAATTTGTAATACTGTTCATTGGTCTGTGTGCTTTCTAAATTAAAAGATGTGGAGTGATTTTTTTGTGTTTTTCAAGTTATTTTCTGTATCTACACAATCGTTGGATGCTCTAATCTGTGAAGGTACGGTAAGGATACAGTGTGAAGTTAGTGGACGCTGGACTGGTTACTGGAAAGTGTTATCATATAACAGGAAAGTCCTTAAGCCAAAATGTTTGGTTCTTTAGACACACCGCGCTTTCATGAGGTAAAAGCAAAACTGTGAGGAAAGTTAACACGAAAATTAGAAAATCTGTTTACTCTGTTAACACAAAAACGAGTCGTGCAAACCTTTTCGCGAGTCAAAAAATGTAAGTCTTGCGAAATGTTACGAGTGGTCGTATTTAGAATCGTGATTATATATCCTGCATACAAAGTATGAGGAAAAATAAATAATAAACTAGACGAGACAAAGTGGGAAGATTGACTTTTTTTCGCGTACCTACATAAAAAGGGTAGTGCACATAGACGTCGAAGTATCTTCATGGATAGGCAGGACTTTCTCGTTACCTTATGTAACATATGAGAGATCTGGAATTGCGATCATGTATAGAGGTCAAACTTTAAAAAAAATATCTTGAAATAATACTTATTTTGGATGCCTTCATCCCAGCTAGCACCGAGCCCGCATATCGCTCACAATTCAAGTTGAAATAGGCTTACCTATCTTGGCAAAACATGCCAAAACACTAAGACCGACTTTCAGTAGTCATAACATAGCATCACGCCTGTAAAGCCAGAAAGGTTAGGGCAGAGGTGTACCTAATAGTACACTCACATTTCGCCAGTTATGTTGAAGTTCCATGTGTCAGTGTTCACTGTGGTGTCAATATGCTTGCCTATTGACATCACAGTGAGATACGTTCAGTAGTCGTGTTTAAAAAAAATCGAGGTTCAGTAAATGCATATAGTACTGCCACATGAACGTAAACAAACTTGTGCTGGTGGTAAGAACTGATGAAGAATTGATAGGAAGAATATGTAAGTACACTTACCAATAGCGGGGTTGCAGGTGACATGATCGAAGTTGGCGAGAAACGCGACGGTGACGAAGAGGACGAAAGCAGCGGTGATCTTGCCGGCCATTTTTTGATCTGGAAGTGTAACAACATAATTAATTTATTAGATGCAGTTCCGGCGGTACCATTGAAGTTTACTCGCAATCTCATCAAACTTAAAAGGGACAAAATCCGTAAAATCATAGGGATTTTAACGGGTCACTGTTCCTTAAACAAACATCTACATAACATAGGTGTAACAGATAGCCCACTGTGCAGAGGATGCATGGAGGCGGAAGAAACGCCAAGGCACGTACTCCTAGAGTGCAGGAGCGTGGCAGATCAATGGGCACAAACTCTACGATCCTCATTAACTCTCCCAGAAGTCAGCAGCAGTCTGGGAAGGCTACTAAAATTCTGGGATGACCTATGTTTGTTGGAGTAGGTATTCTTTAAACATCACGCACAATGGCCCAATCAAGAGGCTAAGTACGGACAAAAGTTTAGTTAAACTAAACTAAACATAATTAATTAAATCAAGCCCATTGTCAAGGAATGGTGTGGCCGTCGGACTGCAACATTATAGGTCTAGTTCGAAACCAAGAGCTCTGATCTTCGAAGTCATGTGCGTATTGAATAATTATGACTTGGTCTGGTGAAAGAAAACATCGTGAGCATGCGTGATTCTACGTTCATTTCTTCAAAATAAAAACTATGATGTAACAGAAAATTATCTCAATAAGCTACAGTGACAGTGATCAAATATTACCTATTCTCTCTTTCACTCCATCACTCACACACACCTACACACACACATACCACTTACACGCGTACCACTTACACACATACAATCACTAACACACACACACTCATTCGAATGTTTTCTATTAAAAACATTATTGTAGTATTGAGAAAAAAAATGCATTGTACTAGTTTTTAGTAACTTTTTGTAAGGGACAGGGACTGTTATTCCTTAATACAGGTTATTCTATAACCTAGCTAGGAATAGCAGAACTTCACTCTCTAGATTGTGTCTGACTTGGTACAAACTTATATTAATGTATAACTCTGTATATGCCTCACAACATAACATAACATAACATCACGCCTGTAATCCCCGAAGGGTTAGGCAGAGGTGTACCTAATAGTACACCCACATTTCACCAGTTATGTTTAAGTCCCATGTAATAGGGGGCGAGCCTATTGCCATCAACCGGGCACAAATCCAGACTCCGTAGCTGTTACTGATAAATTCCTGATGGAAAAAGCCAATAACACTTTGCCCGACCCGGGAATCGAACCCAGGACCTCATGCTCAGCAGTCGCGCTTACGACCACTAGACCAACGAGGCAGTCGTCTGTATATGCCTCGTGTACTACAATCTCTTTTTTATGAAATAAAATTTATTATAATTTATTAATATATTTTTTGACGGCACGTACAGCCAAGTCAGAAGACCATGAGCGGCATAAAAACTCTGACAGCAGTGAGGCACATAGGTACCAACAACCCAAAAAAAAGAAGATTAATCAAGGGAATATTAATCTTCTTTTTTTGTTGTTGACGTCGAAAGGTAAGACCGGAGAAGAGTGTGTGAGTGTGTGTGTGAGATGTAGAGCTACTAGAGAAGTATGGCTAATAAGGGGAATGCAGCGCTGCAACGCGTTTACTAAGTACATAATTTGGATCAAGGGATGATAAATAAGCCTGTCATCATCAGCTACAGAGCATGTTCTTCCTGGATATTCAGCACAGATTCTTCGCCGTAGATTAGCGTTAGAAGATGCAACTTAACTTTTCGAACTATGTGATATGAAATTTTCAATTAACTCGGCTTATACGCAGTACACTGGACATTGGCATCTCCCAAATATTATAGGTGCTACTTGGGTCGATCTTTAGGTTAAGCCGCGCTTACCTAGGTTGGTCGGTGAATGGGTGACCACTCATTACATATCGATTTACCTCCGTGCCTCGGAAAGCACGTTAAGCTGTTGCACGCTAAGCTGTCCTGGCTGCCATATAAAGATCTTTGGCAGTCATTACAGGTAGTCAGTGACCTGAAAGTCTGACAACCAGTCTTACCAAAGGGTATCGTATTACGAAGTATCAACTGGGTTGTGGAGGTCAGATAGGCAGTCGCTCCGTGTAAAATGCTGCTATTCAGCTGCATCCGGTTAGACTAGAAGCCGACCCCAACATAGTTGGGAAAAGGCTAGGCAGATGATGAATTTAAAAATAAGTGTATCAACTTGGATTGAACTTGGATTTAAATTACCTGATGTATTCTAATGACAACTATTTCATTAATTATAATGTTATGGCAAAAGTAGTATTTAAGGGTCGTAGCAGGTGGCGATCTGGGGTTTCTGCGTACCTCCATGGGGAAAAAGCGTGAATAATGTTATAGTTCATAGAATATAATAGCATAGGCATCAATGAATGATGGAAAGCTGTAGGCACAACCAACTTGTTTAATTTATTTACCAGTATTGTATATATTTCAGGCACATCATCTAAACTAGTTAACTCAAATATTATAAAATTGTATCTCTACAATGTTTTCTTAACATCATAATTATAATTCTTAACGCTAGACTTATTATACACTTGGGAGCAAATAAATCGAGCCACTTCCTTTTTCACGCATTATGGTAATTATTTTTGGTATTATGGAACGCATCGATTCGAAACATATATCGCCTAAAAGGGTATTTAATAACCTTTACAAAGAGGGTAGTTAGTTGTCAAAATTTCATTTTTTTTTAAATTTAAATTAAAGTTTAAAGGGTAGAATAAAATTATCGCATTTAATTTGCTTATGACATTTTTATTGTACTCTGTTAAGAAAAGATTAAATTTGAGGTTTTTGTTAATCATACCCATATTACTTGTTATTGTTGTCTTTATCTGTGTCTGTGTAATCAAAATAACCTGATAAAATGGATACTACACCGACGGAAGCTGCCCAAGTTGTAGCTTTACTTGAGGTTGGACACGGACAACGTGAAGTGGCACGCAGACTTCATTTGAGTCGTTCAAAGGTACAGCGGGTATACCGCAGGTATCTGGAGACTGGTGCTTTTGTTCGGCGACCTGGAACTGGCCGACCACGGGCAACAACAGAACGTGACGACCGCTTTATTGCAACCAATTCGTTGCGCGACCGTGGACTTAATGCTGTTCAGCTACAGCAAGCGTTACGTGACGTTCTAGGAGTCTCAATCAGTAGGTGGACAGTGAGACGAAGACTAAAAGAACGAAATTTAACATCACACAAACCAGCAACTGGCCCAAAATTGACTGTAGCTCATCGCCGATCTCGCTTGGAGTTTGCTCGAGAACACATTAATTGGACGTTAGAAGACTGGAGGTCAGTTTTGTTTTCTGACGAGTCAAGAATCTGTCTTTTTAGCAATGACGGGAGAAACCGAGTGTATAGACGTCCTGGTGAAAGATTTGCCCAATGTTGCATTCGAGAAACTGTGAGTTTTGGTGGTGGTTCTTGTATGGTGTGGGGAGGAATTTCTCTAGACGGAAAAACGGAACTTGTCTTCGTCGACCCCGCCAACGATGGCAGTGGTAGACGTGGATTAACAGCTGACCGATACATAACTGACATTCTTGAAAACCACGTAATGCCGTATGCTGGTTTTGTCGGAGAAAATTTCTTGTTTATGCATGACAATGCGAGACCTCATACCGCGCAGATCGTTACGGAATACTTGTCTGCGATCGGGATTCAACAAATGGTATGGCCAGCACGAAGTCCCGATTTGAACCCGATCGAACACCTATGGGACGAGCTAAAACGGAGAGTCCGAGCCAGGGTTCCCGCTGTTTCATCCATTCCCGAGCTTAAAGTCGCTGTGCTTGAAGAGTGGGAGAACATACCACAATATGTCATCGTAACGCTGATCAGATCGATGACTAATAGGCTACAAGAATGTATCAGGGCACGGGGGGGTAATACCAGTTATTAAGAATATTTTTTTTGCAATAATTTTGTTTTTTATTGTTTTTATGGACTGTTTTAGCCCTACTAAATTTTCTATCAAAATTACCATTTTTCTTGCAGAGCCAATAATTTATCATTCAATAAGGTTATTATTCAATAATTTACCCTCATTGTAAAGGTTATTAACTAAACTTTTAGGCGATATATAGTTCGAATTGATACGTTCCATATTACCAAAAATATTTACCATTTTACGTGAAAAAAGGTAGTGGCTCGATTTATTTGCTCCCAAGTGTAATTGAAAAAATAATTACTAAAGTTCTACGAAAGCTAATTAACGTTACGTGACGTTACCTAAATTCGAATTATGAAGTTAATTAAAGTGGACAAGTAAGATACTTCATAGCTGTAGGCAAAATTATTTCAAAACATTTTCAGTAAAGTCTTGAGCTGAATAGTTTTCTCCATTTAGATTTTCTCATTTCTCTTCAAAGTATTTAGGAAACAATCACTTACTTATTTGAAAATATCAACCCTACTGTTTCCACACAAATAAACAACTGCACATCACGAAACTCACCTCATTCACAGATCACGTAAAAAGTTCTTTTTTTAGAAAAAATCTCAGACAATGCACAACACAATCAAAACTCATTTCGTCTCAACACCAATAACCGCAAAGATATGTAAACAAAAACTGGCAAAGATCACGAGTGGTATTTATTAAAGGAAAATTCTGACCAACGACCGCTTGGAAATGAAACTTGTTTAAATATGTAACCTCTTAACTATGGCTGCATGTGGGGTGGGGCGAGACGCGTGTGCTTAAGGGATATCCCAGGAAACGGATCTGAGCTGTAGGTACCGAAACGAAAGACGAAAGTTCTAAGTAGGAAGTCGATGACTCTGCGATGATGTTAACGTGGATTCGGAATTTGGATAATCCGATTTGTGAAAGCTTTTTTTATTTTTCATGTTGCACCATAATTTTTGAACGAGAGTCAGAAACTTGGAATAGGTTTTTGTTAATCATCGATACTTATTAATCACTTAAGTTTTGTACTGATTTTAATCGGAATAAAATTGGAATCGGAAAGTAGCGTCTCTCATATTTGGTACTTTGCCGCTATCAAAATGTCATTTGGCAACATGTGACTGTCTCTATCTCAAGAATTTGTTGATTGCCTTGTAATTTCTGTATTCGGCTCTAATCAAACAATCTTTATTTCGTTATTAAAAGTAACAAAATAAAACTTCTAGAAGATCATTTTACGTACCTATCAAGTTTTCATCGCAAATAACATATCGATAATTCGTATGGACTTGTAATATGCTGGATCCGTGACGCTAACTCAAGTTAAACTTTTAAACAGGTTCGCTGCATTAAAAACAAAGCACAAAAGCACATTATTATGTCAACTATTTTCATAAATATGTATACGATCCAAACTGGTTGCATAATAAATGTATATGAGAATTTCTTCCGCATAAATACGAACAATTAAGTATTGAAATTCTATTAGAAGATACGGCCAAGGTCATTGGAAATCCGCACATGGGCTTTATGTAACACTTTAAGTGGCCCAAGGGTGCAATATTCGATTGACAGCGAAACTATTGCTAGATTTCTTTCAAGGAAAGTATGAATCATTGTTGCGTAAGATGAATGGGTCCGTTTTACTATTTATACAATTGTCTAGACATTTTTTCCGTGTACATAGGTTGGTACATAGCGGACATGAGCATTAATAAAAATATTTTTCTGTGTTTTAATTTTTATTAGAAAAATCGTAGTTTTTTGTTATCCATTTTACAATAATTTAATCAAAATAAATTATACACCAACGCGTGACTAAAATAACTACAAACACGTTTATATCGGGCGTCATGATTACCAGTACAAAACTATGCAGTATATATTTTCGGGGCATGTCCACGTTACGTTGTCACGCCTGAACAAAGCTGCTTGCCTTCAGCGATAGCCCGGGGCGCCAGAATGCTTGTACGTGGATGATACTATTGGGGCTATTCAATAATCGTATTCTGACATTTCAGATTTACTATTTAATACCGACTTATTCGAAGGATTAATTCAGGTTGTGAAATTATTTGCGGTTAAAAGACTGATTGTTTGCGGTCCTGTGCGGGAAAGGTTTTGGTTACGCTAGAAGATATGAATGTTTGTGACTTGATTTTATGTGGACGGAGATTGGATAGATATACATTTTTGTAATGCAATGGTAGTGAGAGCTTTTAAGTTAATCTTCTAAAATAAAAATTATCATAAAAAGGCCTTCTAGAAAAAAATATCTCATATGAAATGAAACGTGTCTGACTTAAACGTGTCCACTTTTTTCGGCACGTGTTATTGCGTTGCAGAATAAACCACCATTTAGGACAAAAGCATTTTACTTCCGCGCCGACGAACAAAAGTCAAATGTAAATAACCTCTAGACATGGATCGTGTACTAAGTAGCTGATAGGCAACGATTATATCGTTACCAGATTTACATAGCTCCTTAAATGTGGTGAGAATTTAATACGTGCGCAATTACGGAGCAATGGAAATTGTCTAGATGAAAATTAACTTTGGATTAACGCAGCGCCTTTTAGGAAGCGGATCTCGTTATCACACGATCGGTTTAAATCTCAATTATTGTTAATACAACTTCCTAAACTTAAAATTATGAATTCTCGAGTCCTGCCGGATACTAGATGTCGTGATTGATGCTCTAATGTTCGAAGTTTCTAAAAAAATATGTTTCCGCATATGAAATCATGCTGACAACAAGTTCGGTATGTAAAATGGATGACGTCTAAAACGGGATTAGGGTATGATAATTTTTAGTCTATTTTGTGGTTGTTAGCTGCCTACACACCTCGTGCTTTATAGTGTTTAACATAAGGATGTAAGAAAATATCCGCAGTGCAGATTCGTCGATGATGCTATGTCATCAATACCTATACAAGATATTTGTAGATGGAAAACTTTTGAAGCATGAGTCAGATACATAGTCGGCTGAGGTACCAAAAATGTTATAGGAAAGGCCCCATTTTTGGGATTGGATTTCCTTGTTTATGTTTAAAATGAAAAATCGACATGATCTAATCGAGCGGTTAGTTTCGCTTCCTGTGCTTTTTTTATAAGTTTGTTATAAATACCTAGCCATGCCAACTCTGGAAGCCGGACTCCAAGTCAAGGAAATTGAGGAGCAAGTTGTATGGAAGAATTTCAGAAAAAAAAAATTGACATTAACAGAGAGTTAAACGTTGATGCTAGTTGGAAGCTTTCATGAAAATATTTAGACTGAACCAAAAAGAAATGCAATACTTACGAGTACAACTTCAGTTGAAACAAAATAAGCAGATAAATATTGTTGTTCCACTTGAATAAAAATAAAAAATAAAAATAAAAAAATAAATTATTATAATCAGTGTTCAGATCTTATTCAGAAATAAGTAAAGGATAATTTAAAAATAACACAAACAAACAACAAAATTATTTGTTTTGAAAAGGATGAGATGAATAAAAGAAAAAGTAAAAAACTTACATACAATTATCACAGAACAAATTACTTACTTGGTAGATTTTCTGGAAGTGTAGATGAAGTCGAAGAAGAAGATGGACAGTTGAATGTGAAGACAGATCCTATTCCTCGAGCTTTTATACTAAATCTGAAGTATCCAGCCTAACGAACCAAGTCGGGAGACAACGGGGCACTTCCATTATCTATAAGGATGTGATAATTAGGTTTGGCTAATGTGTTCGATATTGTTAGACAGAAGTTTGGACAGAAGGTTATTTTGTGGGAAAGTTATTTTTGTTTTTGTAACTGCCTTCTTGGTCCAGTGATAGCACTCGCGACTGCTGAAGACCCGGGTTCGATTACTGAGTAAGATAATTTTTATTGAGTTTTCAATCAGGAATTTCTCAATAGCAGCCACGGAGTCTGGGTTTGTGCCCGGATAATAACAAAAGGCTCGCCCTCTGTTACATGGGACGTAAACATAAATTGTGAAATGTGGGTTGGAGATAGGTTTGGCTGTTGATGAGATATTTAACAGAATACTATGAGTCGTGAGTTATAACTACTCCGAGAAATTGATGATTAATTTACATTTCTAATTATAAGAATACTCCACAATACTCATAGTTACTCTCTAAAAATAGCTTCAAAACCAGTCCTGAATATCCGCGGAACCTCTAATGCAGTATTTTTAGGGCATTCTACATCAAAATAGTGATGTTCAAGTGTAGCAGAATATTTTAGTGAATCTGCTAACGTATGTAATGGTTGTTTGAATGTTTTTGTTGTACATTGTAATAGAAAAGGTCGATGTTTTCTTTTGTAATTACGCCGAATGGCCTATTATTGTGAAATTATAATTATTATGGTAACGTAACATTTCTCTACGGTGGGGCTGTCTATGGAAAGAGGGTTTTCTATGTAAAGAAAACCCATTTCTACAGTTCGCTGTATGAATGTATTCGACGAGCGCTAATCCTACCGACAAACTGTTACGCAGTTTGGTGAGTGCATAAAATGTAGAAAATTAAGTATATTGGTCTTGAATAAATGATTTATTTATTAATTAATTTGTTCGCCATTTTAGGTTGTCTTCTTCTTAGCATGTCGATGGCTTCAAATATTTGGCACAAAATTCAGCAATGCGAACTCCGCTCGCCGATGCAGTCATAAGATTGTCAAGTGCACAGGTGTTACGGCACGCAGCGCAAGATGGAAGGTGGTCCATTGCGTTGCCGACTCGAAGTCACACCAGATTATCACACGAGTAAGTATGACAAACAGGATTTTTTTTCTCGTTTGTCACACCACTGATTTTTTCAGCCTGCACTGTCCCGACGTATATTTTATTCAAATCCGTTCATCCGTTTAGGGGTTATGAGGGTATTGAACAAAGAAATTGACATACATGCATACAGGTCAAATACATAACACTCCTTTTGGGATTTGCCGCAGTCGGGTAAAAGCGTAATTTGCAAGTTTTTAATTTAATAAAAAATCGTAATTATAAGGTTATTCATTTCACTAAGTTGTATAACTTGGACAACACTAGTTAGGAATAAAATATGGTGTTGAAAAATTACTGGTGGTACAAACGAGAATAAAATTCCTGTTTGCCATACTGGTGTGACTACGAGTCGGCAACGGTCCATTGCTAGAGGAGACAGGCCGCGTAAACCCTTGAAATGTGAGTTATCCATGAAACCCCATCTGAAGAAATTGTCTTTGCTACCACCGACTTGGGCTCGGAGTCTATTTAGAGCTTTCCAACGGTATGTCCAAGAGTGTCCTCAACATCATCTCTTCACTCCAAATTCTTACCATTCAGTAAGTACTGGTATCAGTTGGAACTTTCTGGCAGTCAACCAAAATATTCGTATTCTCTAGACGAGCTGACAATCCATCATCGTTTACCCACAATTTTGAGGCCAGTCACTTCTGAATCGCGACGTAATGCCCTATCATGAACCTCATCGGAAGTAAATGTCGAGTCTAAAAATACTATGAGAAATAAACCGAAAGTTGAAGTTTTTTTTGGAAAAAAAATAAGGGCACGATGTTGACAAAGCGTCTGGTATCCGGTAATTATCTGATGGATTACTTAAAGTTTCCGATTTCGGATAAGTTGAGGAGCTAATTTGGGTATGTTTGCTGTTTTTTTTTCGATAGGACGCTCTGTGACTCGCTTTTTTCTCCAAACAAAGCGTTTATTGGTTTATGTTTCATCAATATCTTCCTTTTCTCAGTGTAGGATGCACATAAATTATGTCCGTTACGATTGCTCGGCCACATTGTCGTAGAATTAAAACGACTACGTCAACATTACGAAGGAATTTGTAAAACACTAACAGTGCAAACCGCAAATTCGTAGATATAATATTCAGAAAGTTATAAAGGTTTAACCATGGCCGCGCGGTTGAAACGTGGAGGACCGCGCGCGGCCACGGAGTTCTATCAAACGGAGCTTGGTAGAGGTTCCATTCTTTTTGTTAACCACTGATACGGTTTCGAAGAAAATGTAGATAGTATAAATAAAGGCCTAATGTTTGTAATTCACGACCTACAATACTTAGAAGTTATGGCCGCGGTTGAAACGCGGAGGACCGCGCGGCCACGTAGTTCTCTTAAACGAAGCTTAGTAGAGATACCATTCTTTTTTCTAATCACTAATACGATTTCGAAGAAAATGTAGACACTATGCATAAAGCTCTAATGTTTAGACTTCACGACCTACAGCACATAAATGCTATAATCCAAGTTAGAAGTAGGGTGACCAAGATTTATAGATATTATAAAGAAAAAATATTTTGTAGAAAGGATTAAAAAGCCATTGTGCCTTGCGTGGATCTACTTTACGGGGGCACACGAAAGTTTTATGACTGTCTTATCTTAAATAGTGGTTTCCGAGTGCGTCCGCGCCCCAGCATCACTCGCTTGCGCGTCTTTTTCAGGGCAGTGGATAAATGGTTAATCATGGATTGTGTAGTGCTCGTGGTTCATTCAGGTTTTTCCTCTGATGGCAACTATGTCGTCTGCCTGTCACGCCGCTGGACGACCCACACTTCTTTTTACAGTTCTTCTTTTTCAAAATGTTTATCAGATTTCAATTCGATTCCTTCTCACACTATGCGCAATATGATTTAAGATGTATTATATTATAACTACTTCTTAAAATTGTAAAGCGTCGATTATCGCTAAAGCCAATTTACCACTATTTGTTTTAAAATACGGCTCGTGGCTTAATAATATCTGCCACTCAGGTCGATCTTTAGGTTAAGCCGCCCTTGCCTAGGTTGGTCTGTGGATGGGTGACCGCCCATTACATAGGTAGGTACCGAGTTTCCTCCGTGCCTCGGAAAGCACGTTAAGCTGTTGGTCCCGGCTGCCATATTATATAGATCTTTGACAGTCGTTACAGGGTTGGTCTGTGGATGGGTGATCGCCCATTACATTGGTAGGTACCGAGTTTCCTCCGTGCCTCGGAAAGCACGTTAAGCTGTTGGTCCCGGCTGCCATATTATATAGATCTTTGACAGTCGTTACAGGTAGTAGACCTGAAAGTTCTTACCAAAGGGTATCGTATTACCCAGTATTAACTGGGTTGTGGAGGTCAGATAGGCAGTCACTCTATGTAAAAGTACTGATATTCAGCTGCATCCGGTTCGACTGGAAGTCGAACCCAACATACTTGGGAAAAAGGCTAGGCAGATGATGATAATGTAAAATAATAAACGCCTCTATTCAAAAGTATTTTTTTTTTTAAAAATAAATTTATTTTCATTACATTGTGACATTAATTTGAGTTTCTATACTGGCTGCCTGAGGAGAGGTGAGCGAGTTAGGTTTGCTCTCAATAATAAATGAAGTTACCTATATATAAAAATGAATCAAAACTCTGTTTTATGGTTGATGTGACACAGATACCGCGGCCTCGGCACAAGGGCTAAGAAGGAACATGGGTGGTTTTTAGTCAGTAGAAGTCTGACACTCCATTCTGCTCTGCCCAAGAGTGGATTTCATGATTTCTTACCCCCCAAAAAAATAAAAAAAGGTTGATGTGACAAGGTAGCCCGCGAAATTTCATTTTTCTTACGTATTTTGCAATTTGCCGGTCAGTGTCAGGTCAGGTTGTATGTTAAATAAAATAAGATTTGCGACCGTAACATGTCATGCCGTTGCATGTTTGTAAACACACCCACCATTTTTAAAAAAAAATGTGACTTTACTGAGTAATAATAATTAAAGTCACC
This sequence comes from Diarsia brunnea, assembly GCA_949774965.1. Classification (NCBI taxonomy): domain Eukaryota; kingdom Metazoa; phylum Arthropoda; class Insecta; order Lepidoptera; family Noctuidae; genus Diarsia; species Diarsia brunnea. The sequence continues at coordinate 14,951,934 of OX459006.1, read as the reverse complement.
AATACAACCCTCTCAGTTCATGAAGGTTCCTTGAGTGACTATTTGATGAAAAAGGCATTATTAAAAACAAATTTTATGATGTTGCTTACTTAATTCAGAGAAATATAAAGGAGTCCTATGATTAAATGAGTAATTTCTGTAGCAAAATGTTAAAAACAGTATTTATACCAAGACGGTGCTGAAATGATGATGATGATGATGATGATGAAATATTATGCACGTAAGAACGAGGCTTTCGGAAATGTCTGATTGACGCACATTAAATCTTAGTCACCCTACTTCTAACTTGTACTATAGGTTTAAAGTGCTTTAGGTCGTGAAGTCCAAGCATGAGGGCTTTATACAGTATGTCTACATATTCTTCGAAATCGTATCAGAGGTTAGCAAAAAGAATGGTACCTCTACTAAGCTCCGTTTGATATAACTCCGTGGCCGCGCGGTCCTCCACGTTTCAACCGCGCGGCCGTGGTTAAACCTTTATAACTTTCTGAATATTATATCTACGAATTTGCGGTTTGCACTGTTAGTGTTTTACAAATTCCTTCGTAATGTTGACGTAGTCGTTTTATTTCTACGATAATGTGGCCGAGCAATCGAAACGGACACACATAAATTTGGTCTCCCCTTATCACATGGGATTTGTAAAAAGTGTTATTGATTTCCATCAGGAATTTCTCAGAAGCGGTCATGGAAACCTGGATTTGCGCCAGTCGAGGTCAGTAGGCTCGCCCTCTATTTCCAACATAACTGGTAAAATGTGGATAGGTAAACCAAAAAAATCTAATTAGTCCGTCAGATAGATTTCCAAAAAATATTGGACACGTATTTTTTCTTTTTTCGCGTAAACAATAAATGAAGACGATACTATGCTTCGAAAAGTCGCGCGACGACGTAACAGTTTGGTACATTTCTTTACCACAAAGTGACGTCACCAGCCCCCATTCACGATCTTTGACACGTTTTATTTTCGACCATTTTTATTAATTTGATAAAACAAAAAACACGTATCCAATATTTTTCGATAATCTAAGAGACGGACTAAACAGAATCATATCGTCGTAACGGATTAGCTATTGTAAGTAGTGTTTGGAATAAGTTATTAAAATTCCAATTAAAAATCAAAATCAGTTTTTAATTCTTTATTTGCACTAACCACAGAAAAGTTATCTAAAGCTATGTCGTAAATTAAAGTTTCTCAAACTCGTAAATGAACTATGAATAATAAATGAATTATCTATTATAATTTTAAAAGAAAAGAAAGAGACAACCAAAACAATAACTTTCAATATTATCGTTTCTCACAACGTTAAACATTGGTCAATAATTACACATGGACGTAATCAAAACAAAATAAAAGTAACGTTAATTAACATCCGGTAAAAAAGCCTTTTGTTTAATATTTCGGGAAGCCACATTTTTTTTGGTAACGATAACACAAATGGCCTACTTTACGTTGATATGAGCAACTTTAACTCAATGATATGAAAGAGAAAAGAGCAAATGATAGCGCCGACCCCAAGTAACATGGGATAAGGGCAGGAAGAAGAAGAAGAAGAAGAAGAAGATGATGATGATGATGATAATAATAATATTATGAGAAAATCTCTGATGACAAATGTTTACCTGCGCTTGGATATAGTGACCAAAAAAAAAACGAAATGAGGTAAAAACGGCTGAATTTGATACATAATTAAGTAGAGAGAGTTGAGAGATCTCTCTCTTCATCGTATCAACCTATACTAAGCCATTTAGGATATCGTTACCTCCTAGTCTATAGACAGAGAAACAATAACTTCTATCGAAATAAAAACATGCAATTTGACAATTTTTCATAAACAATTTAAACATTTTTTCAATGTCAAATACTTTGTATTGTAAAGCTGGCTGGTGTCCGCAACACCATAGGGCCAAATTCTCTATTCACTAGAGTAAACCAAAATTGCTAGAAGTCACCAAATTAAACAATCAATGAAGGCAATATTTTTCTTGTAATAGTTATCGATCTGTCGTGGTATGGACATGTTATGAGGAGGGACGAATTGCATGTGACTAAAATAGAGGCGAATGAAGAGAGAGAGAGAGAGAGAGAGAGAGGAACTTGGGGTTGACAGAGGAGAATGGAAGAATAAAACGTACAGCCTCGACCCCAAGTAACATGGGACAAGAGCAGAAAGATGATGATGAGAATCTATTTATTACATCTTCAATGAAGAGTAAATAGGCAGGTTTGAATTTTCTCTTTTTATGCAAAAGCGATCGATACGAGCAAAGTCTAGAATATAACAATTATCGTTATTTATATTTAACAAGCTGACAATACCATCTGTTGGGTTTACTCAAGTGAATTTAAAATTCGACCCCAAATACTTTTTTTTTTAATTCTTTTTAACACACAACTTTTGGGACTTCATCAAGCATACTAGCAAGAATCAAGTTCTTGTCCGTGCCAACAGCCTTCTTTGGTTCTAGAGCATTTCTCATTTCTAAGGCCCGGGTGTCCACCTCCAAGGATTGGTTCTTGTCGTTCAAATCAATGGCTATCTTGATGGAAGCTGCTTCTAGAGCGTTGTATGTTGCCCTGAAAAAGGATTAAAGTTTAAGTTCGGACATTGCTAAAAAGGCACTCCGCTAAAATGGAACTCTGAGCTGGCCGCGTCTACCGTATTGACCATACATAGCTACTATCTGGAGCTTGCCACAGCCAGAAGACGTTGTGGCAAACGTCGTAGAAGACTGGACGAGCTGAACAGAACCATTGACCAGTTAGCATTACTCATTTATCGAAAGAACTAGAAATAATGAGGGTCTTTGCACAGCAGTAGAATGATCAAGGCTAGCCAGTAATAGGTTAAGTTCCTGCGAGGTCCGTGGCTCCAAGAATGTGATCTTTTTTATTGAAGTGGATTCGCTAGAAAATACAGGGTTGTAAAAGAGTCTTCTAATGAAATAATGTTTAAATATGTTTGTGGATAGATGAATCAAAGTGTCTAGACAATTCCTGAGCGCTACGATCATGACTACAACGTTTCACATTTAAATACGTCAAGTTCTAGACATTTATCATGATGAGTAATGATCTTCTAAATTTTTTCGTAATACTAGCTCTATGTTAAATCTCTCGGTATCCAAAGGTCACTCTACTGTAAAGAACATAATATTATACTATATGACAGGGAACACATTTACACCCATTAACGTATTTAATCATCCTGGCTTCGTACTTTAAACCGTTAGCTTATTGTTCTTAACGTGTCGATGGCAATCTTTGTGTTAGCCCATAACTGAGCTTAGTTTGGCGCTTGCAGTAGTTTCCAACAGTAAGTTTATTTATCTACCGTGTATTTATTTGCCATACTACACTAAAGACTAAATATTAGCCTAACGGCTGACAGCGGCTTATGGAAGAGACAAACCTGTAGTTGTAACCTCAAGTAACTTGGAACATGGTTAAATATACTTTTTTATTACACGTTGGGAATGTTTTAAACTACGCTAGGAATTTCTCCTGTATCGTGGGTGCGTTTACAAACATTTAAACTAACATACACAAACCAAACACCCAGACCCTTAACAACTATCTGTAGGCCATACAAATATTTGATCCGTGCGGGCAATCGCTCAGCCACTGCGGCAACCGTGCCATACATGATGAGTCTACACTAGTTTTGCCATAACTTACTTGGCACAGTCCAATTTCTCCTGCAACTGACGGATAATCTCCCTCAGGCATCGGACCTCGTCTTTCAGTCCTATATCAGCCTCATCAGCAGCAAGTTCATACCCTGGACGGTACCCTCGTGTCTCCAAGCGGGTCTCAGCCACTTTCAAAGCGTTTACCTTGTCGGCAAACTGTTCGCCCATAGTTTTTAGCTCCGTTGCTAGTTTGTCCATGTTTTCTTCCATCTGAGGAAAAGGTTATGTTTTTGTTAGATTTTCCTAAAAAGGACCATCCATAAATTACTTCACACGTAGGGGGAAGGGAGGATGGTAAGGTGGTCGACAAAGTGTCACAAGGGCCACCCCTTAATAAGGGTCCAATTTCCTGACGTCACATTTCTAAATGTCATCATCATCTGCCTAGCCTTTCCCCAACTGTGTTGGGGTCGGCTTCCAGTCTAACTGGATGCAGCAGAATACCAGTGTTTTACATGGAGCGACTGCCTAGTTGACCTCCACAACCCAGTAAATCTGTTTCATCATCAGCATCAGCCTATAATGTTCCCACTGCAAGGACTCAGGCCTCCTCTCTAGGAGAGGGATGGCCTATAATCCACTACTCGGGCCCAGTGCGTTGGTAATATGTTTATACATTTCTAAATACATTAATATTAAAATACAGAACTACACATATTGATTATCCAACTACATAATCTGTAGCCAATTAACATCAAAAATGCGGTCGGGTGCGAAATTGTGCCTTATAATAAAATAAAAAAATAAAAATCATTTAATTCAGACAAAAAAGTCCATAGGCAAGGTAAAGGTTGTTAGTAACAAAATTTTTTGCTTATAACTAATGTTAGTAATTAAAACTAAACACAAAGGAACTAGTCACACCCCTGCACAGTAGGCTCATTGGTCTTATGGGCCACATATCGTGCTTGAAAAAAATAAAGCAACAACATACATGACGCATTCGATAAAACAGAAAAATCTTTTAGAAATGTAGGCTTGGTGACAAAAATAGAGTTTCTTCTGACTGACCCTAATATCATGTAACAGGATTGAGAAACTTCGCACTTTTATTTATCTTATTCTGGACCTAACTATATGAATAAAGTTTTTCGAAGCTAATATGGTTGGAAGGCAATATCAGATTCCCAAGTTACCCAATTGTTTGCCGCAGAGTAAGTAGATGGAGGAAAGAGTGCGACTTTCTTACGATTAGACCAATAAGTCTCTTAGTTCAAAACTTTATTTAGGGCTTACATTCATCATTATAATACAGGGTGTAAAAGTACCCTTAACGCAAACGAAGGGCACTTGTTCTCCCCACCAATGCGATACTTTTTTTGTTCTAGACCATACACCTGGGAACCTCCTAGTTACGGAGATATTGGGGGTCAAAGTTCCAAATTTTTCACAGCTGTTTTTGTAAATACTAGTTTTTCAGGTTTTAACTTTACTTAAATTACCTCCATGACCCGTTTATTATTCAAAGCATCCACTAGCACAATGTTTTAAGAGTGCTACTTTGAGTTTTACCGTAAAATGTGATTTTTGACCCCAAAAAAAACCCAGCAAAAATTTTTGCGTAGGGGTACTTTGATTGATGTACAGAATGCTTGGTTGACGGGTGTGTGATGGGTGGATTTACACCCTGTATATCAAGCTATCATTTATCTATGGAGTTAAATTTTCGTCTGTACCTTTTGTGAAATCTGTCTAAAATGGACGTAGACTTAGACGTAGGTACAAGTACGCGAGCGACACTAGGTGTAAAAGTTTCTTTAAACTTTTCTATACTAAAATTATTAAGAGGTACATTTTTATTTGTAAGTTTGTATGGGTTCCGGAACTAATGATCGTTTAACGTTTGTGTTCTAAGGTTTGGTACAAAACTTGTAGGATCGTAATAAAAGTAGTCGTAAGGTAAAAAAAGTTTCTGAAATATACTTAGTGCTAAAATAATATGTTTTTCTCAAAGCTAGTTGCTTCTGAAGTAGTTTTATGGTTGACAGGACCATGGGTGGTCTTTAGTCAGTAGAAGTCTGACACTCCCTTCCGCACTGCCCAAGAGCGGGAGGGGTTATTTGAAGATTTCCCAAACCAAAAAAAAAAATGTTTGACAGGACGTGGTCATCTTATATAACCCATAGATGACGTGTTCATACAAATGCTTCTGGAATTACTACTTATTTCATACCAAATATACCTTCATCTTCTGCCAATCCAGTTCGTTTCTAGCCCTCTGCGTATCATAGATGCGTCTCCTCAGCATATAATTGGTGACATCAGTCTGAGCTCTCAAGGCATTCCTAGCTCGACCTCGGGCAACAAAGAGTGACTCCCGAAGACGTAACGTGTCCTGAAGCTCATTTATTGCCATTTGTTTCGTTGCTTCACATTTTTCCTGCCATTGCTGGTAGGTAATCATTCTAGAACAGACAAATAATTTTGGTAAAAGGCACCCTTTTAGAAGTGATAAAATGTTTCCATCGATCTCAATATTGTAATTTATATTTATTTTGGGTATTGATATTTACCCACCTACTTCTAAAATTATGTTTATTGGAACTTCAAAAACGATCTTATCTTAAAGCTTTACTTCTTGCCTTTAACAACTAACTGCCGTACTCAGAGATATTTAATGATTCGATGTCGATTTTCCATCAATACAGGAATTATTTAGTTTTTATGTTTTTAAGTCATAAATATAATTTTCTTTTCTTCAGTATTTTGAAATAAAGTTAGTACCTAATCTAAAACTTAAACCACGAGAAAACTCATCATCTTCCTGCACTTGTCCCATTTTATTTGGGGTCGACTGAACACGTTTTTTTCTTCCGTTCTCCCCTATCAGTCGTCATGGCATAACTTACTCTGTCATATCATTCCTCACACAATCCATCCATCCTTTCTTTGACTTTCCTCTCCCTCTCCATCCATCAACATTAATATCCATCACTTTATTAGTCACATGCGTTTTAAAAAAGTACCATAAGAAAACTACGTACTGAGAAACATCTAGACTTTCGCCAACTTTGTAAGTAAGCCATAGCCGTTGTTTATACAGTGTGTTAGGTTAAACGAGGGACATATTGTAGGCGGGTATTCATTGTTCGATTCTCGTCCCAAATATGTAAAAAAACCATAACCTTAATTTGTGATATAGGAGTAATTGTGCTATGGCCCCCGCCCGCTCTCCAGATCTCACATTATTAGATGTTTCTTTTTCGCCATTGTCCTACGCCTGTTTCAAAATATGAAGGGAAAATTGATTAAACCTAAAATTCATTGATCCACGCACATTTTCTGCAAAAGCTGCGTGACTTTTCCGACATAATTGGTATGAAACTGTCTGTTATTTATGTGCTTTTTTTTGGTCATATTTTTATTAGTATCACGTGAGCATGCCTTATTGCGGGTTTCAATCTGTCCCGTGTAAAAACTATCATACTGTATAATTTTCCTTTCTTCAGTATTGTGAAATAAAGTTAGTACCTAATGTAAAGCTTAAACTATAAGTTCTGTGTACTGAAAACCATCTAGACTTTCGCCAACTTTGTAAGTAGGTAAGCCGTTGTCGTGTTTATATACGCCTACGTAAGAAAAACCCTAATGAGTGGCAAAGTCCCACCGCTAAGAGACTACTCATATCTTGTGTTATTAATGAGACTAGAATGTCGTGGGAACCTTTTAACTCAGGCCCAGGTGCAACAAGACGCGAGGGAGTATCATAACTCCTAACAAATTTAATTGTTTAGAAGTACCAAGTTTAAAGTTACTCCCTCTCAGGTTGTTTTCAAGGAAACTGTTGTGTTGTAAGTTATCTTGGCTTGGGACTTCATTAATGTGATAAGGGATTAAATAGATATTGTTATTTAGTTGATGAGACTATGTTTTCTTATTTGCAAATAAATAAAACAAGCATGTAGTAGGATACATTTGTTAGTAGCCCAATAGGGTATTTAACTAAAAAAATCTAATTAGTCCGTCAGATAGATTTCCAAAAAATATTGGATACCTACGTATTTTTTCTTTTTTCAAATAAACAAGCAATGAAGACGATACAGTGCTTTGGAAACTCGTGTGACGTCATTTTCTAAGACATTAGTATGACATTCTTTACCGGTGAGTGACGTCACAACCCCCCCACTCAAATCTTTGACGCGTTTTATCTTCGTAATTTTTTATTGATTTGATAAAACAAAAAATACATATCCAATATTTTTCGATAATCTAACAGACGGACTAATTAGAATGATATTTTGTTTAGTCAGTAAACATCCCTATTCTGGGTCGACACAATTTAGATTTCCATCGACACGCTAAGAAAAAGAAGATTTGTTTGATCCTATTTGTAGTTACTAATTCGGAGTTGAACTAACATTAACATTTAACTTAAGTAGTATCAAATATTATTTTAGTTATTATTTATTATTTAGTACATTATTTTAGTTTTAACAGAGCACCACGCCTGTAATACCCGAAGGGCTTTCAGAGGTGTAGGTTGTTTGAATTATCATGTAATAGAGGGAGCCTGTTCCCATCAACCAAGCACAAGTTCAGACTATGGCTACCACTGAGAAATTCTTGATGGAAAACGCCAACAACACTTTGCGCGAGCTGGGAATCGAACTCGGGCAACCTCATGCTTAGCAGCTAACGACCACTAGACTTTCCAGACACAAAATTATCCCTAAATTTAACCAAAGTTCAATTTAATCTTAAACCTGGTACCTACACTAGGTCGTAACTCGTAAGGCTTATCACATCATACATTACCCATTTTTTTTAATCACACTTACATTATAAAGGCGAAAGTTTGTGTGTGTATGTTTGTTACTCTTTCACGCAAAAACTACTGAACGGATTTGGATAGAATTTGGTACACAGATAGTTTATAACCTGGATTACCACATGAATAGTTTTTATTCCGATTTTATCTTCCCGTGGGATAATTTTTCGATTTTTAGTGGGTGAAGCCGCTGGCAACAGCTAGTACTCAATAAAAAATCATACCTCTTAGGAGTTTTCAAGGAATCAGTCTTATAAGTGATATTGGCAGATTCTTTGTCCAAGTTCAACATGTCCTTATCAATCTGAAGTGCTTCGTTCTTATCGTTCAGGTCTAATTGGAGTTTGAACTTCACAACTTCTAACTTGTTGATTTTCTCCCAAGCGGACTGGCACCTGTCTATAAGCATTTTCTTGTTGCTTTCTGTTACGCAGAGTTCCTGGAAATATGTCGTTTTTATTGTTTAACAAATTGAGTGTGTGTGTGAGATTTGTTTTGAGAAAAAATTACAAACTTCCATTATAAGCTTTTATCCCAGGGGATGAATACCTCCCACGTCGGGGCTGCGGGTTGTTCAAAAGAGACACAAACGGCTAAGAAGGAACATAGGTGGTTTTCAGTCAGTAGAAGTCTGACACCCTACCTCTCTGCCCAGAGCGGGAGGAGTCAATTGATGATTTCCAAACCTCCAAAAAATGGGGATTAAAACCTTTTTGAGGTTGCTGCTCACCTTCGTCATAATAATCAAAGGAATCAAAGAATTTTTTATGCAAAATTTTCAAGTTTCTAGACCCAGATGTTTGGACTATGTGACGTACCCACAGCAAGGCAAAGGCCAACCTTTCGTTTTCTCATTCTACTCTGTTTTTGACAGTTTGGGCCCAGTATCCATAAGATACGAGTCCAGCTCGTGACACCATCTTCTTTTAGGCCGCGTCACCGGGTTCTGTTGTACGTAGCCCAATCTTTGCCAGTTTCGTCAAGATATTTATTAAGTTTACACTGTGTAAAGCAGACTGGTCGCTTTTAGTAACCTAAAGAAACTTGAAAGTGTCTTAGACCAATAGGTTTGGCGACGCGAAACTAACTTTGCTCGTTATTTCACGGGTACTCTTCAAACCCAGCAGAGTTGCGGCAAAAGTAAATATCTCAGCAGATCTTCAAGAAAGAGTTCTTTACAAGAAGCTTGTGATCATTCGTTAAGTGTGTATTTTTAACTAGGCTAGGTTTTGGATCAATTCGAATCATCAGCCTGCTATGATAAAACAGGTATAATACGAATGTTAAAAGTTCTCCCAATATTTCGGAAGCAGTGTTTTATCAGAGCAATCTAGGCTATAATTATTATTGCCGATTCAGCAGTGCTAACTTTAAGGCGAAAAATACGCATAAAAGTCTAAATAAATAAATTAATTCATTCATTGACTGTCAGATAACGCAAAACCTAAAATCGCTAGGTCAAAACCATGACCACCGGGTTGTTTTAGTGCGGTAATAAAATCCCCAGCTCCTCCCAAATTATCCTTTGGGCGCGTTATGTCCAATTCGCAAAATGTCCAGTGGCCTCAAAATGTCTGATTCTCACAACGTCCAATTATCTGATCGGGCGCCTTTTGAAATATTCCTTAGACAACAAAAAAAAAGTCCAAAACATATATTTCTCCAATAAATAACAAAATTCATCATTAAGGACACATTTTTGAAAATTCGTCTCGAATTAAATTGAATAGGAAATGAAATTTTGCATGGATTTTTCTTATTTTTGCTGATAATAAAATTCTAGTAAGCCCGGCTTGTGCCCGTACCTGAGGCATTCAAAATATCAAACACAAATGAGAACGAAAATCCTGTTTGTCCAAATGCAACAGCATGTATTCTAAGTAGTAAAGCCAAGCACATATCTGCCAGCTAATTATGCTGACAAGTGGATTTAACAATCAGCAAATAGGGTAGGTTCTTGTATTTATTGAATTTAACTAGATTCCTGATGAAAAGCTCATGTTATTTTCTATAAGTATAGTTTCTGAAAATAGTTATACCTACAGATTGAAACATAAAAAACACTATGTTATTGAGATAATAGGTGTTGGGTGGTGGGTGTTGGCTAGGTGTTAGTGTTGGTGGTGTTGTGTTGGTGGTGTTGTGTTGGTGGTGTTGTGTTGGTGGTGTTGTGTTGGTGGTGTTGTGTTGGTGGTGTTGTGTTGGTGGTGTTGTGTTGGTGTTGTATTAATAATTTATTTGTTCAATTTTGCATGCCTAAACTCAGGCAGAATGTACCCGGCTCACTATATTAAAAATTGTAACAACATTATTGTGTTGTACCTACATTCTATGCAAATAAATTATTTGATTTGTTTTTTTTTATTTGGGGTCTGCGTCTGTGACCATATTACGAATTTTAACGCAATTTATATTATTTTCCTATTGTGATCTATTTCCATAAATGGTCACAGACGCAGTTACTATTATTAAAGGTCCATTTTACGCAATTCATATTATGATCTGCTAAAGTGGCCATTTTAGACCCCCTGATCGTGTTAAAAACACCACTCTGCGTCCCCGCAATTTGATGTTGAGGAAAAATGACTAGGCTGAAGTGGGAGTGGGCTGGTTACATGCTCAAGGAAATCGCCTTCGAAGTAGACCCTGGTGAAAGTGGTGACGATCTAATCTTGTTTACGGGGCCAACAACATGGCACAGATCGCACAGGATGGAGATTATTGGAAGGAGAAAAGGGAGCCCCTTGCTTAGCAGACATGTAAAAAAATGAGGAATAACAGATTTTACCTTTTTCAGCTCAGTATCAGCGAGATCATAAGTCAACTCCGAGCTTCTCCTCCCGTCTCTGTTAGACAGACATTCGGAGCAGACCAGCAGAGGGAGATTTAGCTGTTCTAACTCCCTTTCAGTGGACGCCTTCTCTTCTTTAAGGCTGGCCATCTCTCGGTCTAGAAGATCAAGGAGTTCTTGAAGAGTTGATCTCCATTGTTCGATTTCATAAACTCTGAATTTGAATAAAAATAATGCTTGCATTATCTTGTTGTCGTTATGGACCATCAATAACCTGGTAGACGGATTGTTTTGGTTTTACACGATTAGTTAGTTAATTTAAGGTGAAAGCACCAGGGTAACCCTCTAAATTCGATTGATAATTTAAATTCTGTAAATACATACTCAATACGGCGGCGAATCGTATTTTGGTCCAAAATACAGCCTGACACTAATCGGTAAATGGCAAAAATTGTAAAAAACTTTGAATTTATAGCCTCATAAACAAATTATCCTTGCAAGAGACGACTTTAAAGTAATAGGACATTCAATAACCCTCACCTGGCGCTAAGGCGGTTGTTGTTATGGTAGCTGTCCCAGTCGGTCTTATAATTGTTTTTAGATTCTGGGATATCATCAAATGACTCCTCCCCCGGAGTGGAAGAGAGACTTCAGACGTCAGACTTCTACTGACTAAAAAACACCCATATTCCTTCTTAGTTATTTATGTCCGGGGCCGCGGTATCTCTTTCGAACAACCAGCAGCCCCTACGGGTGTAAATATAGCCTAATAAACAGATTATTCTTGCAAGAGCCGAGACGTCAAAGCCATAGGACATTGAATTACCCTCACCTGGCGCTAAGGCGGTTGTTGTTGTGGTAGCTGTCCCAGTCGGTCTTGATACGGGTCTCGTTGCGAAGCTGGTGGGCACTGTGGCGTAGATCGAACGCATCTGCTCTTCGAGTGTCCGACGTCACCTGTTGTTGGAAATTTGATTGTGAATTTGGATTATAGAGAGTGTGACGTCGTTTGATCTTTTGGGTATTCTGTTGTCCGACTTTAAGGGGTTTTCTGTGAATTTCGTTGACACAAATTTTGCGGTTGTTTTGTTTAAAATGTAGGATGAGATAGATTTTTAAACTCATGTTAATTGGCCATTCTGTAGACCTACATACTATCGAAAATGTTGTGACAATAAAGGAAAAACATCTATCAGAAGCTACCAGAGAATAACTTTCATAATCTGAAGCAAAGCGAAAAACCATGAAATTATATGTTTTGCTCAGAATAGTAGAGTCATAGTCAAGATTAGTTTGAATAGAAACCCACGACACGCGACGGGGCCTAAAGTAAAGTAGCTTGCCTGTAAATTCTATGAAAGAAGAAACCTTACTTTTTATTTTATTAGGCTTAATTTGCCTCCCCCAACTCATATTAAATCTGACATCAAATAATTTTTAGAAATTTATATTCAAAATTCAATTTTATGATTTTGTAATGTGATATTTCAATAGACTTATTTGCATATCTAATTTTTTTATTAAATTCAGGACCTATAAATAAATTAATGTGAACGAATTTCAGTATTATAAGAATTCAGAACGTGATATTAAACTAGTTTTTAATGATAATAATAGGTACCAATTTTTGTTTTATTTTTAGTTGATTTACCTAGGTATTATGTACTCAACAGTTATAGTGTGTAAAAATACACTATACCTCAGTCATAAAAAGACAGTTTAAATAAACCAAAAAAGGTTATAATTATACATATCGCGTAAGCAAATCATTGGTTAGTATCAAATAGTTTACTCTTGAAGCATGTTCATTATGAATGTAGGCAAATCTTAATTATGACTTTTGCCTCTATAACGAAATTAGTTCAAAAACTGTTTCCGTCTTTCCAAAGAATAATAATCAAATTCACGGAAAGTTACACAATGAAACAGCGAATCGACGTACCCAAAGTATAACAAAACTCCTTTCGAGATGACCTTTACAAGACTCAAGCGTTAAAGTTATGGCCAGTAATAAATGTCTAACCTCCGTGCCTCATCATGTAAAGCTGTCACATCCTAGCGTTATGCCTTCACCCCGAAACTTTGACAAAGGGAAATTGTGGAACTAAGGATGACATGGAAAAGTGATCGGTCGTCGGTCCTGCCCCCACGCCCCTCATTTCCTGATAAAAAGTACGGTTGACAGTGACCATATCGAGTTTAAACAAAAGTTGGTGCCTGCAAAAGTTTTTATAGCAACGTGTTGAGTCGGCGCGTTATGATGATTCTAGTTTTAAGTAGGAGGAAATATTCTGTGAAGTTTGAATTTGTATTGTAACTTGGAAAGTTAGACTTTTGAATGATTGTCACTTAAAACAATCATACGGTGTCATTAGAATACATGTTTAAAAAAGACAACAGCGAAAGGCAAAGCTCTCTTTCGCTAGTAAAAATCGTATAAATAGTTTCAGGTTGCTGTACGTTTGGAACTATCAACCTACCGACCTAACTATTAACATACCTAATGAACAGAAGTTAAACTCCTCTCATTAACCATTCCCAAAGGAAATACTTTATAGGTCTGTTGTTTACTTGATTTATTTGGTTGGCCTCATCCCTGTTACTGCAAACAACCAACAAAATTGTTAGTCGGCTTTGTAGCGGTTATATTGGAGCGAAATATGGAAAACACTTTCATCCCTCTAACAAATTATTGACTGGATTGCGAACTACGAAATCGATACTATCCAATATTTTAGTCCTTCTGTTCACTTTTAGTTTACATAAAAACACTGAATAATACTCTTTTTTTTTTGGGGCAGTCGTGTAAACACGAGAGTTTCATCTCAAGGGTTAATATTATGCTTTGAAAAAACACTTTCCGGGAATATGACTAAAGAGATACGTAATGAAAATAAGGTTGAATGGCCATCATTACAAGTAGACTGGTCAGGTAGCAAGTGTACCTAATTGCGGTGAATAGATTTATAAAGCGAGCAAGGTCTTGAGCAAGCAGAGGGTTGTTACTAGTAATTATAATGAATGCTATAAGAGACCGACCGACTGTAAGCTTTCCCTTTCATGGAAAATTGCACGTACTAAGGAGTGCTACACGCTTGACGTTCAGGTCCACATGATTCCACATTATAGATGTACCTAAAAATCCAAAATGACTAAATGTCACATGAACTGAGTTAACCGATCGGTACGTGCTGAATTTGTAATAATTGGTTCAAGTCGGCTATGTCATCTACAAATCCATATAAAGCCATAAAATATCAATCCTCATACGAAAACATGAGCCCCATCAAACCTTCATGAAAAAAGTTAAGTACCTACTCATACTTTCTCGATAGATATTTGATTGTTCATGAATAGCGGTAGGCTTTTCCAGACAGTTTCAATACCGCAGAGACATAATAAAACTTTTCTAATTTAGGTTACCAACTGCCATGAAATATTACAGTATCGATGAGATTTTGGGTTTATAAAATGTTTCTGGTAGGACCACGGGAGCGCCTGATTTGATTTTTATAGGGACCCTATAGAAGGACCCCGTGCCCTAATGATAACTGCTGCTCGGTTCAGGTTGGTTGGTTGGAGTGACCACCAAGTACATACTGAGTTTCCTCTGTGTCTCGAAAAGCAGGCCGTTGGTCCCGGCTGCCATATCTTTGGCAGTCGTTACAGGTCAGTGGCCTGAAAGTCTGACAACCGTATTACCAAATGACTCAGATAGGCAGTCCGTTCCATGTAAAATACTGGTATTCAGCTGCATCCGGTTAGACTGGAAGCCGACCCCAACATGTTTGCGAAAAGGCTAGGCAGATGATGAGGGGAGCTTATACGGTTTTTCAGCAAGCATATTCAGCAAGAGGACGCTCAGCGAGCTATGAAATGTGCTATGCTTGGAATCTCTCTGAGGGATTGCATCCGGGACGAGATGATCCGACACAAAACCAGAAGTGTCGACATAGCTCACAGAATAAGTAAGCTGAAGTGGCAGTGAGTCGGCCATATTAGCCGTAGAACCGATGACCGTTGCTGCGTTGGGGTACACGTATGAGTGGAGACCGTGAATCGGCAAGCGTATGGTGGGATGCCCTCAGGTTTTGTATAGCGACGATCTTCGCAGGGTAGCAACTCCATGAAAGTCGCCGAGAAATAACAATTGGCGTGCGATTGAAGAGTCTTATGTCCAGCAGTGTGCTACAGTAGACTGATTATGATTCATCATGAAAACTTAATATGTAGCTGAGTGATAGATTCTTCAGATTTCGTTAAAATGCCTCAATATCATCAATGTAGATAGAAAAAGATCTCCGTGTGATGATGTATGAATGTGGACGAAGCATAACGAACATGCAAGGATCGTAGGAGGTGGGTTTCCGTGGTTTCTGTCTACCCTCATAGGAAAAAGGTCTGAGTTTACGTATGTTTGTATACAATGATTTTCGAATCATATTAAAGCGGTTGGATTAGTGATATACTAGATGTTGATTATGGTTTGAGGAATCGGAAGAATATACCTAGCTAATAATTATTCATTTTCATGAAAACGCACATAATTAGTTAGATGTAGAAATTAATTATTGATACAGTTAGTACTAAATGCTTGTGTTCCAAGGTTTCATCGAATCGCTCAAATTAATGAACAGTAGATTTCCAACTTTTCCAGCATTAATAATAATTATTGTGTGTCATTGTCATAACCACGGGTGGAAGCTAATAAACAAAGATAGTAAAAATCTTACCTGTAAGCCGTAGAGTCTCGCATCCCAATCGGCCAAACTAAGATGCGGTAACGGTTTTTCAAATGTCACAACGGACTGCATTTTTATTTGTTTATATTATCATTTAGTTGCAAATAGTTTCAAATAATTTATAGAATAATTTGTGTTATAGCACCAGTGCTATGCTTATGTCGTGAACGTCAAAATACGACCATGGCAAACTCACTGCAGTGTTCCAATTTTAAAATAAATGTTTTTTTTTATTTCCGGCCATGACCACAATCAAATACAAATAGGTAACATAACAAACGAACGTGTTTAAAACTTTTATCAAATAAAATTAAAATGCAGTGAATTGAATTGAAACGATTGTTTCAATTCAATACACTGCATTTTAATTTAGATTGGAAGCTCATGTTGTTTTAATTTAGTTATGTATTTGTTGCTTTTATTTAGAAAATGTTTTTAATCACTAAACGCGATTTCTTTTAAACTTACTTTCTACGTGAGTAATCATTGTTAAGTGCTACACAAAGCAAGATTCCTGAAATAACCAAAGGACATTGTCTCAACAAACAATTATACTAAAAGCCACAGATCCCTTGGCAAAGCAACACATGCAGACTACGCAATCACATTATCGAGTTAACAACAATGTGATTTCAAAGGTAAATGCTTAGTAATAACAATTTGAACAACCCGAATCCCCTATTCACGAGGCCTAATGCCCAATGGAAATCCTTTAAGAACCTACAAAGAACTTTTTAGAGCGGTACAGGGTGAAAAAAGAGTACAATGCGTAATACTGATTAGGGTATAAGTTTTGTGTCTTGACTTTGAAGGAGTTTAACAATGAATGTTAGAAAAACGTTTTGGTAGTACATAAGTAGGCCTTGGTCACAGTAGGTGACCAAGGCCTACTTATGTTGAAGAGCACCTAATACCATTGTTCTAAATTCTCATCTTTTTAAGATGGGAATACTATTGAAAATTTAATTGTACGAAAAACTCGCAATGGTAAACGATACCTAATGCTACTTGCCTTTCCGTGGTCAACAAGCACAAATTCTGACTCCGTGGATATTTTTTTGTCTGTACTGCTCCGCTGGTGAGCCTGGCCTTCTCAATTAATTCTATGACCTCTTTTCACGTTTTTGCTTGAACGAGCCCTCAAGGTACGCGTCCATATCGCGTCGCCCGCCACCTCTGTCCGTGTGGCTTCTGGCACCCACCATAGAAAGACTCCCAAGATCTGCTCGACGTGGTAGCCGTAATGGGCCTACCACACGCACAGGCTTTGTTTGCTACGCACTGCTGGGGCAAGGCCATCGAGAAACACGGCGAGGCTCTTCCCGTGTCGCTGGACATCTCGAAGGCTTTCGACAGGGTATGGCACGCAAGTTTGTTGAGCAAACTTCCAGCATACGGCATTCCCGCTGACTTTTGCTGCTGGATATCTGACTTCCTGAGTGAACGGTCGATCCGAGTGCTCATTGATGGCTGCTCCTCCGACCTTATGGCTATCCATGCCGGAGTTCCTCAGGGGTCTGTTCTCTCCGCGACACTTTTCCTGCTACACATCAATGACCTCCTTGTTCCTGGTATTGTTGGGTACGCGGATGACAGCACTGTCATGGAGAGCTATACATCTAGTGCAAAAGCCGGCGGTGATGAAGTACGTTCATTGAGAGAGGCCATGGTAGAGCGCACGAATTCAGCCTTAAGTCTTGTCTCCAAGTGGGGTGACGAGAATCTGGTTGATTTCAACGCCACCAAAACGCAAGTGTGTCTGTTCACCGCCAAAAGGAGTCCGTTTGATCTGGCCCCTACTTTCCGGAGTGCGTCTGTACAAGTCACGGACAGTCTCGAGCTCCTTGGCACGAAGTTGAGCGCGAATCTAAACTTCGGCGCCTACATTGAGTCAAAAGCTCAAACTGCGGCAAAAAAGCTGGGTATCCTAAACAAGGTTAAGCGGTACTTTAAGCCTGGACAGCTTTCAATATTATATAAAGCTCAAGTCCGGTCCGGCATGGAGTATTGCTGTCACCTTTGGGATGGCTCAGCCAAATATCAACTTGCCACACTTGACTCTGTAGAGCGCAGAGCCAGGAGACTAATTGGTGACGCTAAGCTGGTTGCCAAGCTACCTAGCCTGGCCCACCGCCGCAAAGTCGCTTGTCTGTCGGTCTTCTACAGACTGTACTTCGGAGAGTGTGCGCAGGAACTCCATGGGCTGATTCCACCATCTCCCTTCTTCCATCGGGAGACTAAGCGTACTACAGGTTATCACCCATACCTAGTCGATGTTCCACACATTCGAACGAAGCGCTTTGCTAAGTCCTTTATTATGCGCACAGCCAAGGAGTGGAACTCCCTGCCTGCGTCGGTTTTCTCGAGTTCATATAACCCTAATCTATTTAAGTCGCGAGTAAATAGGCTTCTTCTGGGTAAGCTCGTTGCATCGTCGACCTCATCTTTGCCCTTAGGGTAAGATTGAGGTCATGAGCAAGCCCATTGCAAATAAAAAAAAAAAAAAAAAACAGGCTTCACCACAGTCTTGCCGGCGCGATTACACGGTCCACACGGTACATCGCGCGTGTGGTTGGTAAAACTAATTATTATCATTACCAACTACACGCGCGATGTACTGTGTGCACCGTGTAATCGTGCAGGCAAAAGTGTGGTCAAGCTTGAGCGTGTGGTAGGGCTCGTCAAATAAGGCTCGTCCAGGGGTACCGCACGATCTCCGGCGAGGCGGTGAACCTCCTTAAAAAAAAAATTAAAGGCCCTGCTCGACCATGCTCGGCAGTCGCAATTGCGATCACTTCACTAGTGAGGTCAGACTGTAAAATCCAGTACCCAGTTTAATAACTCAGTTCAGTATGCAGTTGTTTGAGCAAGACTTATGGCCGTATGACTTATGAACTCGTTATTTAGTTATGTGTGTCAATTCAGTTTGTTCGACGTTTGTTTAATTAATTTATTCTGAGATGTGTGGTTTACAACGTACTGGGAAGTTAGCCCATCGCGGTTGGATGGTAGCGTGAAATAAAATCATATTTAGACGCGCTTACATTATTTTTTACAGCATATTTGTTTTCGTCCGTCCTTCGAAAATGACAGTGACACAATTATTTTAAATACGTTATAATGCTGTTTTCAGAATATGCAAGTTGAAGTGGTACATCGCTCGAAGAACCGACAGCCGATGGGGAAGAAAGGTTCTCAAGTGGCGACCACGGCCTCCCACCAGGTGGACCGACGACATCGTAAGAGTTGTGGGCAACCGGTGGATGCTAACGGCTGGTTGCCGTTCGTTATGAAGTTCTATGGGGGAGGCCTTTGTCCAGCAGTGGGCGTCTTATTGTTGATGATGATGATGATATGCTGTTTTAAATTCATAAAATACCATCACGCCTGTAATCCCCAAAAAGTTTAGGAAGTGGTTTTGTTTTAGTAAGGTATTTTAGTGTGAGCTTGGGAGAATAATTGAAAGAATTCTAATCTTCAGCTCATTTATCTTCGATGTGATTATTGGAATGCGAATATCCTCGCAACCCACTAATCACCTCTCCATATTTTTTTATTGATTAAGAATCCATCTCTTTTTATACCCGTAAGGAACCCGTGGAACCCTTACTTGAAGGATTCTATGGGGATCACACCAAGTGGTGTAAGAGAATGTGTCCCTGTCTGCTAACTCTAACTCTTAGGCTCAGTGAATATAGTTGATTTCCTTTTAATTATTTAATGGCACCAGTACCGTATTTTGGAGTGAAATTCACAAGACCGCGAGTTCGATAAGTTTAAAACGTTTTGTTACTAAGCAGTTTAGTTACCCAGTGCGTCGACTATGTTTGTAGTAACTAGTACCCACAATAGAGGGATCGCGTCCTATTTGATTAATAATAGTCTGAATCTACTTTCTCTATGACTTTAGTTAATTAAGTGGCGGTTAGAAGCATGTTATTTGTTCTTGCGGATAATTTTATCGTTGTTCTTGTTAAAATTGCAGAATACACTTAATTTATGTTAAGTTTATGTTGGTTTTGTTTTGTTCGTGTTTGTATTTCACTAGTGTCTCAGTGTAGTAATAAAATAATGTTATTGTATTAGGTATACAGGGTGTAAATCAACCCATCACACAGCCATCAACCAAGCATTCTGTAAATTAAAATAAGTACCCCTACGCAATTTTTTTTGCTGGAAACGACTTTTTTTTTTGGGGTCAGAAATCACATTATACGGTAAAACTCAATGTAGCACTCTTAAAACATTGTGCTAGTGGATGCTTTGAAAAATAAACGGGTCATGGTGGTAATTTAAGTACCTAAAGTTATAATCTGAAAAACTAGTATTTACAAAAACAGCTGTGAAAAATTTGGAACTTTGGCCCCCAATATCTCCGTAACTAGGAGGTTCCCAGGTATGGTCTAGAAAAAAAAATACCGCAGTGGTGGGGAGAACAAGTGCTCTTCGTTTGCGTTAAGGGTACTTTTGCACCCTATATATTTAGCTTACTTAGAGGAGCTCGTGGGTTATAATAGCAGCCGCTCGGGTCGATATTTTGGTTAAGCCGTGCGTGTCTAGATTGGTCGTTGGATACGTAATGCTTGTATAATATTGATATTCAACTTCATCTAGTTAGACTAAAATCTACAACATAGTTGTGTTAAGGCTAGGCAGATGATGCTCATCATCATTTTCCTAACCAAGTTCTATTTTACTTGAAGTCGGCACAACACGTATTCTTCTCTCATTCAACCATGTCTGGCGTCACGGGATCATTACTTCTTTTTAACCGACTTCAAAAAAGGAGGAGGTTATATGTTCGTGTGTATGTATTTTTTTTTTTTTTATGTATGTTACCTGATTTCTCCTCCATTTGTGAACCGATTCTCAAAATTCTTTTTTTATTTGAAAGAGTATACTTCTGAGGTGGTCCCATTTAAATTTGGTGAAGATCTGATCCTGATCTTCGGAGATATACAATAGAACTCTTCAAAAATAGACGGCAAATCTGTCGTGATTGCTGCAATCGCTTGGATGTTTATTGTTTACGCAACATCTTAACTTACCATCACGCCTGTATGCTCTGACGGGGTACGCAGATGTGTACAGGACGCCCAGATTTCGAGAGTTAGGTATGTTAAGTTCCATTTTATTGCGGATAAGCCTATTGTGTGATAGTTGTGGAATATTATTATATATTATTATATTATTATTACGTGACATGTATTGTTAACAACGTAAAATTAATGAATATCAAATATTTGTAAAGGATATTACAACTAAAAATGGAAAAATAAAAAAACTTTTTTGCAAAAAATAAAACCGACTTCAAAAACACAAAAAAGTGAAAAATAACTTTAGCTTCTCAAGTCGGTGACAAAAAAACTGAATAAAACAAACAAAAGTCACCGACTTCAGAAGCTAAAGTTATTTTTCACTTTTTTGTGTTTTTGAAGTCGGTTTTATTTTTTGCAAAAAAGTTTTTTTTTTTTCATATCAATTTTCCGAATTTAAAACAACACAAATCCGATTTAAAAAAATATTGATGGAAGTTTGGTTATGGTTTCACTAAGCTCTAAAGTTCTATACGGCCAAGAAGATTTCACATAACGTTTACCTTCATGTTCTTTCCCTCGCAGTGCTACCATCTGGCCGATCTTCACAGATTTATTAATATTTTAACTTTGAAACATCATACTCATAAAACAGGATCCGTTGTAAAGTTCTTTAATAACAGCGAAGGCTTCACACCTACCTTTGTGTGCTGTTCACACCTGTAACGACCAAGTGAGGCTTCGTAAAGACAGAGTCTGTTACAATGATGTTTTCTTCGAACATCAGACGGTGTGATAGGTAGTTTTTTTTAATTTGAATGCCTTTTATAATGAGTGTAAAAATACCCTTAACGAAAGAAAGGTATTTGTTTACCTCGTGAGCTACATTTTTTTTAAACGTTGCCCCACACTAGGAATTTCTCCTGTATCGTGGGAGCGCTCACAAACATATAAAGTCACATACACAAATACCCAGACCCGAAACAACTATCTGCAGGCCTTACAAATATTTGTTCCGTGCGGGGATCGAACCCGCGACACGCGGCACAGCAGTCCAATCGCTTAGCCGCTGCGCCAACCGTGCCGTCAAAACTTTACTTTACGTACATTTTTTATTTTTATTTTTTTAATAATAATAATAATTTATTCAATAAGTAGTTTGTACATGGTATACACAGTTGTCTTATTATGCTATAAATAAATAGAACCAGTACATCATATAAAATGGGCCATAGGACTCCCTTTCCTAAACTAGGCAGAAAATCTGTCTGTATCTTAGGAAAGAGACATTACAACCTACACCTGTATTTCTCCAAGGCGTAAAGCAGAGATGGACCATGTCGCACCTTTAGAATTATAGAGACCTATCTAAAAAAAACAAGTTTTTGGGAATCGTTAAATAAAGGTTCGTAAGTTTAATTTTTTTTAGAAAAGGGAGATTATTCACTTGCATTTTCATTAAATTCGTATTATTTTTGTTGTATACCCTAGTTAACTTCCTTATCTATACGTTTTTAAATAAAAAAGATAATTAAAACAATTAGTAATATTTTTTTCTTAATTTATACAAAAATAGTGCTCATTTAGGTCTTTGTTTGTCTGAAAGCATCGTTTTTTAAAAGACCTTTTATTATTTAGGTCACTCTAGTTCTGAATCTGCAATCAAAGTCTCGTTTCAATCCTAAATAAGTCACTGTATTCATAATTTTTTGATAGTTTTAAGGATACTTTTATGTTCAGTACACAAAAAAATACATCGTAGGGTAATAACAATGTTTTATTATAAAAGTAAACCGACAAAACACTTTACTGCTTACTAATTGTACAACACAGTATGTCGTAAAGAGAACTAAAACTAAAAGATAATTTAAAAAAGACTGTCAAAATGTTACTCAGTCTTTTTTGACAGTATTTCTAACAATAAAATCACATTATATAGTCCGGTCAATTTAGACCAAAAAATGAGAGTGAAGTTACATAAAGTCCCAACAAGCTGAATTTCTGTGAAGTTGTTCAAAACATAATTATAAACAATGTCTAGAAGTTCCCCATCATTTCCCTGTAAGGAAAAAATTTAATTCAAGGTCAAAGGTTAAAAAAATGAGTTTTTCGCGATTTTCAGCAAAACGGTAAGTTTTATCATAAAAGTACCTCAGACAAAAATTGTAGATCATAAAATTATCTATAAAAAATGTCTCAATACTTTTTTTCTTACGAGCCACCGTTTCTGAGATATAACGATTCAAAAAGTTATAAAAGTTGTTATCGTCATAATATGCACACGTTTCCACGCCACCTATGAGGTAGTGTACTTAGCGCGTTTTTTTTAACGTGGTTTCTCCAGTAGGCCTACTCCACGGGTCAGTTGTGATCCTGTTTAATGTAAAACTATTGCAAAATAACGGAAATTTTCAAAGATTGGGAAAGATAAAAGCGATGTAAATGAAAAAAAAGTGTTGAAGTTTATTCGTCTTATTCGTAAGTTTCAAATTCTTGTTCTTCTTCTTGATCCTGCTTCTTCTTCATCTTCATTTTGGATGCAAGTAAATTGCGTCAATAGCGATGTATCGCATGATACTTCGTCGGAGTCAAACGAATCCTCCATTGTTTGTGATTCAATATTAGAGCACGACCGGCCTTGACAATTTGTGCATGCCAAAGAACAAGACAGTCCGACTTTTTTGCAACCACATTTAGCACTGCAACCCTTTTTGCAGTTGCAAAAAATAGTGTTCAGCGGTTTTTTGGCGCAGGTGAAAGTAAAGTTTGAACTGGCTCTAATATATTGTTGACCAACTTCCAACCCCAGTCTGTAGGGTCTAGCTGATAACCAAGCCACACTTGAACTTGGTAATATACTCGAAAAAGATGTTGGTGAGCAGCAACTGAGGTTGGAGGAAGACAAGCTAATTGAACTTGTTTTTTATTTTTAGTATTTTTAACGAAACATGCATATCGATGCTTATCTAAACAGGTAGTTTTTTTAGGAGCTCTGTACATAGAAAGAAGAAAGCGGATGCCGTTGGTAATAACTTCTTGTTGAGTTGAATTACTCTTTTTAAAAACTTCAGCACATTAAATTAAATCTTGTTTTTCAAACATTTTGAAAACTGCTGTTTTACCCCTCCTGTAAAATGCAGATATCGTATCACAGCCAGTTATTGCGTGTAAAAATAGTACATGATCTTTACACTTTACTAAAGTAAATAAACTTTTTGATGAAAAAAAAAACAGCAGTTTTCAAAATGTTTGAAAAACAAGATTTAATTTAATGTGCTGAAGTTTTTAAAAAGAGTAATTCAACTCAACAAGAAGTTATTACCAACGGCATCCGCTTTCTTCTTTCTATGTACGATGCTCCTAAAAAAACTACCTGTTTAGATAAGCATCGATATGCATGTTTCGTTAAAAATACTAAAAATAAAAAACAAGTTCAATTAGCTTGTCTTCCTCCAACCTCAGTTGCTGCTCACCAACATCTTTTTCGAGTATATTACCAAGTTCAAGTGTGGCTTGGTTATCAGCTAGACCCTACAGACTGGGGTTGGAAGTTGGTCAACAATATATTAGAGCCAGTTCAAACTTTACTTCCACCTGCGCCAAAAAACCGCTGAACACTATTTTTTGCAACTGCAAAAAGGGATGCAGTGCTAAATGTGGTTGCAAAAAAGTCGGACTGTCTTGTTCTTTGGCATGCACAAATTGTCAAGGCCGGTCGTGCTCTAATATTGAATCACAAACAATGGAGGATTCGTTTGACTCCGACGAAGTATCATGCGATACATCGCTATTGACGCAATTTACTTGCATCCAAAATGAAGATGAAGAAGAAGCAGGATCAAGAAGAAGAACAAGAATTTGAAACTTACGAATAAGACGAATAAACTTCAACACTTTTTTTTCATTTACATCGCTTTTATCTTTCCCAATCTTTGAAAATGTCCGTTATTTTGCAATAGTTTTACATTAAACAGGCTCACAACTGACCCGTGGAGTAGGCCTACTTGGGAAACCACGTTAAAAAAAACGCGCTAAGTACACTACCTCATAAGTGGCGTGGAAACGTGTGCATATTATGACGATAACAACTTTTATAACTTTTTGAATCGTTATATTTCAGAAACGGTGGCTCGTAAGAAAAAAGTATTGAGACATTTTTTATAGATAATTTTATGATCTACAATTTTTGTCTGAGGTACTTTTATGATAAAACTTACCGTTTTGCTGAAAATCGCGAAAAACTCATTTTTTTGACCTTTGACCTCGAATTAAATTTTTTCCTTACAGGGGAATGATGGGGAACTTCTAGACATTGTTTATAATTATGTTTTGAACAACTTCACAGAAATTCAGCTTGTTGGGACTTTATGTAACTTCGAATGTCTAAATTGACCGGACTAATATAAAACTAATCAAATATAATAATATAAAGAAAATATGTTTTAGCAGTAACCATAAATTGATGACTTCCTCGCGATTCCACTTCCATGCGGGTGTTCATTAACCGGTTACGCGGACGACGGCCTGCTGCTCATTCAGTCAAGTACTCGGGCTGGACTCGAAAATTTGGCAGATACTTGCCTAAAATTAATATCCCAGTGGGGCGATCGTAACCGTCTGACCTTTGCACCACACAAAACTTATCAACTTCTTTTAAAAGGTAATCTTAAATCATGGCCTAGTATTAAATTTAAAAACGTCCCCGTGAAAAAGAAGGAGTCCGTGTGCTACCTTGGGTTTGTCTTGGAGAGGAATTTTTCATTTATTGAACACATAAAAACCGTCGGTGAAAAAGCTAAAAAAAACTTTTATGCCCTAACGAGAATATCCAAATCTACGTGGGGTTTGTCATTTTTAACTCTAAAGACGATCTATGGGGCTACTTACTTGGGGTGTATGTGCTACGGGGCACCAGTTTGGGCCGATAGGGCCTCCATAGGAGCGGTACGACGTAAATTGCTTCAAAGCCAGCGGTTGGCCTTAATTTTCTTGTGTAAAGCATATAGGACGGTTAGTACTGAAGCCTTACCGGTACTGGCAGGGGTACTTCCAGTCGATCTTGAAGTGCAA
Organism: Diarsia brunnea; assembly: GCA_949774965.1. Lineage (NCBI taxonomy): Eukaryota > Metazoa > Arthropoda > Insecta > Lepidoptera > Noctuidae > Diarsia > Diarsia brunnea. Next base: position 14,925,834 of record OX459006.1, on the reverse strand, counting down.
CGTCGTGCTTCAATGTACTACTGCGCACGAGAGACCGCAGACGCAGACTTTTTAACGCAACGCGACCGTGCTAAAATAGCTAGATTACTTAAGCCACAGGCTGACGTCTGGGAGGAACTTTTGTCCGAATGGCAATGTAGGTGGGATAATTCCATCAAAGGCCGACACCTCCATCAGTTCTTTCCATCCGTTCGTGAGCGGCTGGCCAGGACATGGCTGGAGGTGGATCACTGTGTTGCCCAATTTCTCACAGGTCATGGTAACTTTAAGAGTAAATTGTTTTCCTTCAAGCTTGTTGACTCACCTTTTTGTCAATGTTCTACATCTGACTGCGAATTTGAACAATCTGCACATCACATTTTATGGGAGTGTAGTCTTTGGCAGAATGAACGTAATATTATGTTAAATAGTGTACGGGTTACATCCGGAGTTATTTACTATACGGACCTTGTAGAAACTAGAACAAATTTCCGTGCGTTCAAGCATTTTTGTCATACCTATTATTGGAATCAAATATAACAGCTCACAACTTAGGACCCAGTAATATTAATGACAATAATATCCGTGGTGCTAGGCAACTGGGCCTATCCCAGTTGTATACGTCCCTGTATGCCTATTGGCCTTGTTCTGTTCTGTCTCCTGCTGATATGGAGGGAAGTGGAAATTATGTTTTTCCTACTCCTCCGCTATTCTTTTCTGATTAATTTCGTTGCGGGATCCAAGACAGTTAAATCGTTTCCCTGGGACTTCGTCGAGCTTCATTGTCTCGGCGCTTTTCTTGTGGTCGCCACTGTTGATTCTGGCTAACAGGAGTTACAGTGGTTTGGGAATAGTGTGGCGAGCTTGTCCCAAAAAAAAAAAAAAAAAGTAACCATAAATTTTAAAAAACGTAATATTTAAAGTATAGAATTATAAAAATCTGCATAATATCCAGGTATTAAGTTTTTATTAATGAGATCGCGTAAGTCTTTTTTCTTATGTTCGCTTAGCTCTAGTCTTTGTAAATATACTTTGGTTATCGTTATTTCTTCTGGTCTGACCATTTTCTTTCGTTTATTTCTCATATTGACCATGGTGAACTCACTTTAAGTGTACGAGGTTTTATAGTAAAATGCGAACTGCTCCGCCTTACAAAATTCCAAAACCTTGACATTGGTCCATATCATATTGTTTTTATGTTCATCTTCATTGTAATTATATCCCCACTTTTCTTGTAGAACCTTTAAATCAATGAAAAAGTCGTATGTCAACTCTATAACATTAAAAGGTTTACCATTCTTACGCGAATTCTTAATTAGGGTAACATATTGGTAGGGTGCGTATATTGGCCCAGACTTTTTATTTCTCTTAATCTCCTTTTCAATAAGGCTATGCACATTATCCCCTTCATTCTGCGTATGACCTTTAATTAGATATTTATGAGTAATTGTGTAAATATTTTCAAATATAGATACAGCATAAGAATATAACGAAGCAATGTATTTATTTTTATTTTGTCCACAACAATTATCGGAATAAAATGTGACATGGAGAGCTTTGTTTGGGTTCTGCTCATTTAATCGGTGTAAATAATCAAAAATACATGACCCAATCTCGTTAGCTCCTCTTTTTCCCTGAACTTCGTCCCAGAAGTAGCTATATACGTTACCGTATGCCCCGATTTCAATATCATTATCTTCTTCATTTTTTTTACGCTTTTGAACTGTTGCTGTTTTCTTTAACATTTCTACTATTGTAAAATTAAGGCAATTTAGTTTGGATTTATAAAAAAAAGATGATGTTTCTCCAGTGGGACACTGCATAACAGCCTGCAAATCGTAAACTGCGCAAATGTTAGTTTCATTAATATCCTGACGATCTAGACGTTTTTCTTCTCGACACAGAACCTTTTCTTTGAGATGATCATCATATTTTTCTTTAATTTCTATCTTGCGATTCGGAGTAGCAAGTTCATAATCTAAGCACAAGTCGCACCTATCTTTTTTTGGTTGAAAAAAACCTATATTAAACTCCTTTGTAAAAATTTCGTAATACAACCAATAGTCACATTTAGGTTTTTCTTCTTCTTTTTGAGATTTATCGAAATCTCTCCAAAGGTCCATTATCGTCTTCTCACCACTGATGTACTCCCTGGAAGTTGAAGCTCTCAAATAATGAGACTCTATTCTTGGTATGGAATTTATATGTCCTTTTATGCTTTCAATGAGTAGTGGATCTGTAGGTTTTCTTCCAAAGTGCTTACCTCTAATGTCTTTACTTACGAAACCTTGCGGGTCAGTTTTCTTTTTAACGGTTCTGATTTGACGGTCACATATCCCTAGCGTGTTAATAAAGAAGGTCTTACAAACACGAATGTTGTTATTATTTACTTTGAAATAGAATGCATTATTTGGTAATCTAGGTTTAGCTGCGTTAGTATACTTATATCTAGGCTTAACTTCCATCATACAAGAGCGTATGTAAGATCTCTGCAGTTCGATGTTGCCAAGAGACCAATATGTTTCAAATAATGTATTTCTATCAATGCCATCTACATTCTCAGAACATTGGAGTCTACATTTACAACCTTTAACAATACGGGCAGGTACTTCCTTTTTAGTCGTCATGGAAACGTAAGCTTTTCCAGAATTCCTTAAATTTTTTGCAACATTTTGCTTCCATTTTGACGGATTTCGAGTGCGCTTTCTAGATCTTTTGGGAGCTTCCGCGACAGAAGTAACAGGACAGGTGTTATTAGGTGCTATGGTATTGAAAGTAGTGTTGGAAGAAGGCGAAGAACTGGAGCTAGAGCTTGATAAGCGAGTAGTCTTTCTAAAATTGGACCTAGACCTATCTGCAGTATAGGTTGGGTCTGAGTCACTTAAATCCACATCACTTGCATCTGAGTTGATAGGTGACTGGTGGTAACTTTTTTTTGCTGCAGATGTAGTTCTGCTTGAAACTGGACCCGTTAACTTAGATGTTGATGGCCCATCTATGAAATGGTCATTCGCTATACCTTTACAAGAACTGCTGTTGGAACTGGAAGAGGATGTTGACGATGATCTACTCGAATAAGAAGAACTACTGGTAATTGAGGACGAATCACTTGATTTCTTAAACGGTTGCATTTCTAATTCAACTGGCTGAAGAGCTCGGTCAGGAGTTATAGACGCTTTAATCAAGAGATCATCGGTTTTCGACATAGTTTCTACCTGTAATGTAAAAGGTATAATTTATTTTCCAATTGGTTATGAAGTAAATTATTAATTACTAAATTAAATATAATAAAAATGTTTATAACCCACCTCATTGGTGTTCATATTGTATAAAAGAAACGTCTTTGGACCATAATATGGAATGGATCCGTCAGGAGAGTTTTCTATTATTGATGGACTTGTTGTTAATGATTTATTTTCCTTTTGAGGCGTATTCTGAAAGTAAATACTGTAAGTTAGTAAAAATATAAGGCAACAAATATATCAGGATAAAATATGTAAATCAAGGTAGGTATGTTAAATTGTTATAGTAATAAAAATTACATAATTTTAATATATTGAGAATAATTATGATTACTTACCTCAATAATAATTTGGTCCATTGGATTTAAAATATTTTTTTCTGGAGATGGACTCGATGGTACAATATTTTCTTTATCGGTGATAATCTAAAAGTAATAATATTTTATTGTAAATATCAGTAAAAAATACTAAATGGGCATAAAAATATAATTATTTTGGTAACCTATCTACCATAATATCATCACCATCAGCAGATCTTCCTTGCATAATAATATTAGTTGGTGGTTCCTTGGTGTGAGCACTGCTATTATTATGATCATTATCCTGTAAATAAAAATTTTGAGATGATAAAATTTGTTTAGTTGTTTAAAAAAAATCATAAAAATCTGAATTTGAAAGACCTGATTATTACGCAAATTTTTTTCTAAAATGTAATCTGCTCTTTTCTTCATTTTCGTATTTTATTTTCTTTAAGTATAATGAGTTAGTATGTATCTAAAATCTGAAACACAGTAAAAATAAGTCAAATGTATTAGGACACATTTAACGAGACAACAAAACGATTTGGTATCTAGGCAGACCCATGTCTAAAACAGTCTGTGAAAATATAATCATATTTATTACAAGAGGGGCTTATTCATAAATCAGTTTTTACCATAAACATTACTTTCGTAATGACATAGACCAAATGATAATTGCGTCTTTAATTCGTACATATTTTCAATCAAAGAGTGACTCATTGACAAATAAGTCACCGCTGTATAGACAAAATTTAGTATGAAATAGACTCAATACCAAATAGGTCTTTACTTTACTAAAAATAGTTACGTCCACATACCTTAATTTTTAGTCTTGTAACGTCCTAAACCGGTTTAGGTCTCCACAATAACAAACAAGTAACGACCTGCGCATGACACTCGCGGCACATTACTGCTTGCGGCTCTCTCGAACCGAACGGGCGCGGAGGGAGGGGACGGAGTGAAAGAGACCGAAGTATAGGTTTGTGCCTTTCTACGCCATATAAAGTCTTTGTTTTATTAAGACTCGATGAAGCTGGTCGTGCAAGGTAATTTTATGAGTCTAACTAAAACTCTTCAAATTTCGAATTAGGTCTCTATAATTCTAAAGGTGCGATGTGTTCACCTATATTTCGCCAGTTATGTTTAAGTCCCACTTGGGGGTGTGCATGGGACTATTGCTATCAATAAGAGCACAAATATGAGCTACGGCTTGTAGTTAGCTAATCCCAGATGCAAAAACCCAATCACACTTTGCCTTTTTTTTTTTGGGCGGGTGGAAAATCATCAAATAACCCCTACCTCTCTTGGGCAGATATAAAGGGAGTGTCAGACTTCTACTGACTAAAAACCACCCATGTTCCTTCTTAGCCCTTCATGTCGTGCCCGCGGTATCTCTTGCGAACAATCCGCAGCCCCGACATCACACTTTGCCTGACCTGGGAACCAAACCAAGTACATCATGCTCAACAGTAGCGCTAATGGCCACTAGACCAAAGACGCAGTCATTTATGTAAATAATTAAGGCCCATCTAGCTTATGTAAAAATCTCAAAACATGAATACGAATAAGTTCTCCAAAATGTTTGGCACCAGACATTTACAAAACCTACAACATTCGTTGTAAACTCGTTAAATAAATATAAAGATGTTATCAAATGAAACAAAAGAAAACCACGAAGTTTCACGGCATTCTAAAAGTTTTATAACGTAACAAAAAAATTGTTCAATTCGCAATTGGATATTCACTTCACATTTTTTGAACAAGTTCTACAGTAATCCCATAATGTTCAAATAAATATTTAAGCCTTTAAAAGGCTTACATAAATTCTTTTTCAGTTTTAAATAAAAATACCGAATAGTTATCGAATTCACTGCTGGCTTCTTTTTTCCCTGATTATTATAATCTGGTTTTATTCAAAGTTCGAGTAAATTGGATTCTTCTAGGCAAGCGCCATCCTAGGCCGCAGCTTCTCTTCACATCTGGCAAGTTGCAGCCAAACCTAAGCCTATTAAGTATTAAAAAATATATATTTTATTTCTGCAGCGGTGGCCCCGTAATTGCGCCCTCGACTTACGACTTTACGAGCAGTAAGTCGTGGGTTCAAACTCAGGCGGGCACATGACTTTGTATAGTTCATTTCATCACTTATACTGCTCAAACGGTGAAGTAGCACACTGTGCAGAAATCGGCATGTCCTAGAAGCAAATATTTGAAGACATTGTGTCATCTATAAACCCGCCCACGTGGTGCATTAACGCCCATTCCCTCTCATAGATAGAAGACCTGTGTCCCAGCAGTGGGAACATAATAGGCTGTCTATGCTTATTTCAGCATACTTTCAAAACATACCTTTCTGTAATTAACCTGAATGTGGGCAGAAATCATATAAAGACCGTTAAATTTTATGTCAAGGGTATAAAATTACTAATTAAGACGCCCAGACAAAACACAACCTCTAAAGGACCTAACCCATAACTCCAAGAGAAAGGGGTATAATGAACTTCAAAATCCATTCTAATTATAATTGTATCGAGCCAATGAAAACTCATTGGAGTTACAAAGTGACCAATCGGGGTTCAACAAAAACGATTTCAAACAGCGATTTGCACGTTCCAAGTTAATCAATGCCTGCTTTTGAACTTTTGCAATGAAGCCTTAAAAGGGCGAGAGGAAATTGGTTTGGAAAAAAATGAACCTTGTATACTAACTTTTTAATATGATAAAAGATGAAATTCGGGTCGCTGTGCTCCTAATCAAAGTAGATTGTGTTACAAAATATTATTGAACTGAAAGTAATCCTTGTTTTCGAAGAGGACCAATATTCGTTTAGGGTTTTTTAAACGAAATGAAAAACTTAAACACATTTTCATGAGCCTACGGAAAAACACTGTCCTTTGTGTTTTTACCTATATTATCAAACACACTTTCAAGCTTTCTTTAATAGTTCAGAGTGTAGTAGGTAACTTAACGTAACATCACGCCTGCGTTATCCCCGAAGGGTTAGGCAGAGTTGTACCTAAATATTTGAAATGGGGCGGGCGTATTGCCATTAACCGGGCACAAATCCATACACCGTGGAAAAATCCAATAACAATTTGCCCGTCTCGGGAATCGAACTCAGGGTATCATGATCAGCAGTCGACTACTTGATCAACGGGGCCGTCAGAGTGCAGTAGTTTTCTGTTATTTTTTACCAGCCAGATTATTTAAATAAACACTTAAATAAATAGTTTTCTTCTGTTCATACAATTTGACAAAAACACGGAAGCAACAACTCACAGTTACCTTCAACCACAATTGTTAGTAACCAAATAAACGCTAAAACTTGGTAATTTATCTGAAAAACAAACAGTAACGTTGACTGCATCCATGTTAACTTCCCTTCTTATCTACAAAAAAACAAAGATAAAGTCGTGGCAATAGTTCGGACGCTAGTAACAGTTAACCATGTTTACAGACGATAGGGACACGAGTGTTATCACCCCGCCTTTGGGGTATGAATAGGGGAGATAAGCTGTAGAGCGCTTGGTGACCTATGACATTTATAATACGGGAAAGGATTAAAAAAAAAAAATGGAACATTAAGTCAAATTCAGTACATTTTACTTCTGCCAAACTACAGAGCAGTTTGTTGGCAGACGTAGCTCTCACAATACTCTCAATATTATCGTATGTACGTTCACTTTTCCATCAACATAATAAAATTACGAAAAGAATCTGACCGCAACTGGAAACCAAATAAATAAAAAAATAATAATATGCACATAACATAATCATCACTTCAGTCCCCAAAGGGTTAGAGATGTACCCATTAGTACATCCGCATTTCGCCAGTTATCTTTAAGTTTCATGTTCCTAATAGGGGGCGACCATACTGCCATCAACTGGGCACAAATCCAGACTCCGTGGCTGCTACTGAGAAACTTCTGATGGAAGAACCCAATAGCACTCTAATCGACCCGGGAATTAAATATTGGATCTTATGCTTAGAAGTCACGCTTGTGACCACTAGACAACGATGAACAGACGATGAACGATGGATTAAAAAAGTGTCGATGATCACCCGTGTCTATCCTTGTTATTGCTGATATAAAGTCACCTTGTCGAGACCGCTTGATCACCCTAGCAAGACCAACAGGGCTGACAGGCAAATCTTGTGACCACGTCATGAAATCATCATCATCATTTCAGCCCAGAATCACCCACTGTTGGGTATAGACCTCCCCTTTCTTTTGCCACTCTTCTCTGTTGTGTGCGTCTCTCATCCATCCGCTTCCCGAGCTCCTGACTATATCATACACCCAACACGCTTTAGGGCAGCCTTGGTTTCTAATGCCCAACCTTGGTCAACATTCTCTCAGAATTTTCATGAAAAACTCTCGATAAAAGGAGATAAAAACAAGAACGTGACATCAGTATGGATTAGAGAATTAAGGCTCCCCTTGAAACATTACTTGCAAATTAGATTAGATTAAACTGTAAATTTTAATTATGTAGGCTTAAATTTAAACAGACTGCAGCTTAGCAGGCAATGCCAAAGGCAATTAGAGATCGCAGAAAAATGTTATTTACACAATTTTAGCCGCTTTATAGCGTAGAGATGTACCTACCTACTCAGCATTATCATCAGCCTACGACAGTCACTAACCTCATTCATTTCGCAGCAACTTCCATCCAGCTACTAGCCACCCTGCGAAGATCATTGCTGCATCGAATCGGAGGGCGTCTCAACTTACGCTTCCCGATTCGAGGATACGCGCATTAAAAGGTTTATATTATGGTGTTTTTTACTTAACTCTAAGACTCTCATAAATAATATCGGCCTACTAATTGCCTAGAACTTTATAGAGCAAGTCAGCGTCAACTTGAACGATTGTTTAATTTATACTCCCACGCCCGACCGACGTTCGCCTTTGAGGAAACTTTGTGGCCGGCTACTCATAGCTGAAACGCCTTCGGCATCGTGCGTAACTATAAATTTCCTCTCTGGTTCCTCGCTGACGCGTTCTGGCATCACGCCAACAGTTATATTACATGTAGGCGAAGCTTAACTATTAATATTGATCGGGCCTTGGGCTTTGTTTCGGGTTGCATCGGTCTTTGTGGCTTTTGCCTTTAGTCTGTTTGGTTTAAGTGTCTGTGGAGTAAAGTTTTGGTTAAGAGTTAAATTACTTTATTTCTTAATACGTATTTCGCTACTGTGGGCCTTGAGCAGTCAAATTGGCTGCGTATGCTGGTTAACATCACGTCTCCATTCATTAAAACGCTTTAAGGCAGAGGTGTCTTCAATAACTTGTCTTGCCTATGTATGTCCTATTGTTATGATTTCGGTAGTATTTTATTTATAATCGTCTTCTCCTTGTCTCAAGGAATTTGAGGTGGATGTTTCTCGTTTTTTCGTCAATCCTACCCGCCATGTCTACTGCTTCTTTTCATTTATTCTGTACTAGCTGATGCCCGCGGCTTCTCCCGCGTGGATGTCGGTCAAATTATATACTATAACCTTCCTCTTGAATCACTCTATCTATTAAAAAAAACCGCATCAAAATCCGTTGCGTAGTTTTAAAGATATAAACATACATAGGGTATATCCCTACACAGACAGAGAAAGCGACACATGTACATGTAGAGGAGTTAACGTTTCTAAAACGCTAAGATCCAGTATTATCTACCGAAACATAATTATTTTTATCCAAAAACGTTCTACAATGCAACCAGCACAGGTGTGTTAACTCATTCTAAAACGGTCCAGAAGACAAAAGACTGTTACAAAGGTAAATTAGATTTGTTCAGCTATGGTGACAGCTTGTACCAAAATCATGACAGTTGCCGCACCCGGTCGTTTGACATTCTAAACACGTCCAGTGCTCAACTGTTCGAAGACAAAGGGACTCTTATTAAGGACATGGCTGTGAGGCATAACTTAGACTGTTTCAAGCTGAAACTATAGCTAGAATCGAGATGAATGATTGAAATCCCGTAGAAAGCTTTAGGTACAAAATCGGGTTTTTGAAGGAAATTCTGGTGACACATCAAGTGATTTATATTTAACTGGTTTTATATAGCCTGAATGATCACCGCGTGTGTGCGTTTGATGAAAGTGATTATTTTGAAGTTAGATTATTTTTGCATGTCCATTCTTTTGGCAATCAGCCTCACTACCAACGATGCTGACTAAAAAAAGGTCTTAGGTCATGTCTCTATAACCAGTTGAGTATGTTCTGGTCGCAATATCGTACGGTGCTGAAACAAGGCCCTTTTTTTTTTTTTTTTGGGGGGTGGGAAATCATCAAATAACCCCTCCCGCTCTTGGGCAGAGCGAAAGGGAGTGTCAGACTTCTACTGACTAAAAACCACCCATGTTCCTTCTTCGCCCTTCATGTCGAGGCCTCGGTATCCCTTGCGGACAACCCGCAGCCTCGACAGGCGTCGGCCCTTGCGGGCCCCTTCCATGTTGCTGACATCTCTTTGAGGTGCGCCCACACGGCCTGTCGTCGTCATAAGACGGACGGACGGCGAGCTTACCCATCACTCACCGTCCACAGACCCGCGTCTACGGTGGTGAAACAAGGCCCTCACGTAGGATTAGGTGTACACACTGAGACTTGCACAGAGAGCCAAAATATAGCGTTTCATGTTTGACATAAAGCTGGTAGATCGAGTTCCTAGACACGTCTGAGATAAGTCAAAATCCGAAAACGTACAAAGGTTTTCGATATTGGAAATCGTTACATAGCTAAACTGGAGTTTGGCAGGTCCTAGTGGGTCGTCCGACGGCAGGAAGGCGACATAGTTGTCATTTGGGGAAAAACTTGGATGTGGCTGGCACACGCATGAGGCACTAGAAAAGAGAGGCCTATACCCAGCAGTGGGTGATCACGTTCAGGCTGTGGATAATTACGATAAAAAACACGATATACCCGAGCTGTTAACCATTCTCTCAATAAAACTCCATACCACTACATAATTATGCTCTACTAGTGTTTTTTTTTTCTTTTTTGTTTCTTTCTGTTCATTAATTTATTTATTTTTTGTTTATAATTGTTTGGTAGGAAAACGTGTTACCTGCCTGTTTGTTAATGATGCCACTAAGTGGGGTTTGGGGACCTGTAATACAGGTTTTTTCGAAACCTACGTCAGGCACCAGCTCTTACAATGTGAATCTTATAAAGTTCAAAACTGTTAAGCGCTGGAAAGCCATTGTGAGAGAAAATAAATAAACTTATTATTTATTATTATTACACTTATAGGAACCATAAACACACCGAATTCGATCGGTATCAGCTAGTAAAAATTTAATCATATAAAGACGTGATGCATCGAAATTGCCAGCCAGTACAATAAACCTCACCACAGAATCTATAACTTTGACATCTTGATTTCTCTCATAAAACAGTGAGACATAGATTCAAGTAAGCTTCCAACTGAAACTTTAAACTTCACACTGCAATAAAGATCGTAACAAAAGGCAAGTATTATCATAAAATCAATATTCGATATCTACATTTGAATACAAAAGTCTTAGATATATAAAAGTTTATCATATGCTGGTATTTCACCTTTCATTTCTCTTCAAAGAAGAATAAACATGGAGTGAAAATGGCATTTCATTATTACACCCCGCGAGTTTCATTTTGTATGTGTAATGTGTGAATGTTTATTTTTTTCTATTTCCTTTCAATGTTCGTCTATCTTGTGATGTGTGTGGTTTCAATATAATTGAGGTTTCAGAATAAAAATTGAAAGCTTTTTTTTCTGTTTACGTCAATAAAAATCTTTATATCTTCTTTATCGTGTGGTTAGTGCCTAATCTGGCATCAGAGTTTTTAAGTCACCCGCCGCCACCGCTGCGTCTGTCGCCTGAAAGACTGTAAGGTATTTATCTATGGGCCAAAGTAGCCTGAAAATAAATAAATGTTATGTTATGTTCAGTCGCTGATTTGCCTTTTTTTTGCGACAAGCCCACCACACTATTCCCAAACCACTGTCAGTCCTGTTAACCAGAATCAACAGTGGCGACCAAAAGAAAAGCGCCGAGACAATGAAGCTCGACAAAGTCCCAGAGAAACGATTTAACTGCCTTTACATGGCGTCGAGAAATATCCCTCAGGCATGCTGTGAGCCCGCCGTGTTCTCGTAGCGGCGATCGGCGGCGGCGACCTCTCGCGTCCGGCCCTGGTGCAAGCCATGGTCCGGGGCGAGGAGGAATGGGACGCCGTCGCCTCCTTCTGCGAAGCAGTGATGTTAGCGAAGGAGGTGGCGGAACGTGAGAGGGAGAGAACCTCTTGTCCCAGCCGCCGCGGGAGGCGATCCGGGCGTCTGGGGCCACGTGATGGCTTCCGGCCACCGTAGACGCGGGCCTGTGGACGGTGAGTGATGGGTAAGCTCGCCGTCCGTCCGTCTTATGACGACGACAGGCTGTGTCGACGGCGCGTTCGTGTTCCACGCCCGCCTCAAAGAGATGTCAGCAACATGGAAGGGGCCCGCAAGGGCCAACACCTGTCGAGGCTGCGGGTTGTTCGCAAGGGATACCGCAGCCTCGACATGAAGGTCTAAGAAGGAACATGGGTGGTTTTTAGTCAGTAGAAGTCTGACACTCCCTTTCGCTCTGCCCAAGAGCGGGAGGGGTTATTTGATGATTTCCCACACCCCAAAAAAATAAAAAAAAAATTGGTTGCCTGTAAAGTCGGTATACGGGCGAAAGTTTTACGTGACAACGAAAATAGAAGCGCAAGACATGAACCGGTGTGTATGCCTATCTCTCTCACTCTCTCTCTCTCGCTCTGGACGCGTGCCTCTCACTCGCTCTCATTGTGAGCGCATAACGTGAGCGGAGCGTAACGCAGTTTCTTGAAGTGTCACCCGGCAAACCAATTTATAAGACGTTGTCACGTCAAAAAATAAAGGCATGCTGTGAGGAAACCATGTCACTACTACATGTAGCGGACTGAACTTTTATCACCATTGCTGGATTTGGAGACTTTTACTAATTTACTGGGTGATTATTCTACAAAAGCAAAACGCCATGAACGTTGCTAAACTCCATCTAATGAATCGAAAAACAATAGTGTATCAAAATAAAATAACATTCGAAAAATAAAAAAAACACTACAAAATACACCAAAAAGTATACTCTTCGTCATCATCTACCTAGCCTTTTCCTAACTTGGTTGGGGTTGGCTTCCAATCTCACCGGATGTACCTGAATACTAGTACTTTACATGAAGTGACTGCCTATCTGACCTGCCGGCTGAGTACCAGTCACAACTGTCAAAGATCTACAAATTACAGCCAATAGGGTAGTTGAGAAAAAAAACTAATTAGTCCGTCAGATAGATTTCCAGAAAATGTTGAACACATATTTTTTCTTTTTTCACGTAAACAAAAAATTAAGACGATACAGTGCTTCGAAAACTCGTGTGACGTCACATGTTAGTACATTTTTTACCTTCAAGACAGTGACGTTTCAAGCCCCGACTCATCTTTGACGCGTTTTATCAATATTATATCTTCGTCAATTTTTATTAATTTGATAAAACAAGAAACACTACGTATGCAATATTTCTCGATAATCTAACTGACTGGTTCGATCCCCTATTACCCAAAACCTGAGCGTGTTGTCCGAGCGGTGGGACTCGCCGGTGTTGGAGAGGTGGATGCATCTACATGCCATTTTCTCACCATTTATTAAGTGATTGTTGGTGTATTTATGAATGTAATTCTTATTTAATTTAAATTATTGATATTTTCAAAATTTTTGACATTGTATATTTTGACATTAATGAATTTAATTGTAATAAATAAGTATTATTGTATTTTTATCTAGTGTATTTTAATATTTCTTGTAATTTGTAATCGAATTTTATTCTTATGGGTTCCTGAAACAAATGATTATTATTATTATTATTAAAACACAGAGTAAACTCGGCATGTAATGGGTGGTTGCCCACCGACGTATAACCATCCTAAGCAAGCGCGGCTTAGCCTGAAAATTGATGTTCGGATCAATCAGCTATTATTACAAGCTCCTGTACTAGTCATAAGTTTGATAAAAATGCCCAAAAGAGCCTTTTCTATTCTACGTAAGTATGACAAAGCCTGCCTATAAGTTTCAAGACAAATCCATCTTACGAGTACATGAGCTAAATTCCAATCGATACTAATACGGTCTACTTTTGTCCACGTAATCCTAATCCTTTACTTACCACTTTTTATTCACTTTGTCCTTTACGGTGTAGACGACTTAGTACTTTCGAATCTAGTTAGAAACCCAGGAAGAAGTTAGCGAAGTAATTAACTAGTGTAGACACACTAGCTGTAGGTGAGAATAAATACCGGCCAAGTGCATGTCCACGCACAAAGTAAGGTTCCGTAGTTGCCCTTCAAAATATGTGAACTTACTAAACTGATTAACCACCCAGCTTACCTGCCTCCGAACGATGATTTAACACCCACAACCCGTTGCTATGCCCAAACACAACCCGTTTAGGTGGTTTAGGTAGCCACACTTGAGTCCAACAAAGCTTTTTACAGCTTAATAATTTTAAAAGACCTATCCAACGACATCCCACACAATGGGCTTAGCGAGAAAAAAAAAATCATTCCCACTTTAATGTTACTGTATACCCTAACAAAATGTTATTTTACCACTTACAGCTTTCTAGTACTAAGAGTCTTTGAGCTATAGTGCGGACAGACAGACGGACATGACGAAACTATAAGGGTTTCTTGTTGACTGCGGAACCCTGAAAACTGTAACATAGTCACACACAGTAACCTTCCATTATATCTATTTTTAGTATAGGAACTTTGTATACAACTTCCATCTTTGTATCTCAACAGAGCACTGGTGGCCCAGTGAAGGCTCTGACTTACGAACAGTGAGTCGTGAGTTTGAACCCAGTCATACACATTACGTTGTGTAATTTATTTCATAACCACTGCTCTCAAAACAGGGAAGGAAAACATTGTGAGGAAGCAATTGCCGGTTACCTCAAAATGTTTTCCTTAGAACTAAAAAATCCGAAGACATATGACATCTACCAATCCGCACTGGGCCCGCGTGGTGGATTATAATAGCCCGTCACTCTCCTGGAGAGGAGGCCAGACTCCCTGCAGTGGGAACATTGTAGGCTGATGATGATAATGAACTTTCTGTTAGACTGCTTCGTTGGTCTAGTGGTTGCAAGCGCGACTGCTTAGTCATGAGGTCTTGGTTTCGATTACCGGGACCGGCAAAGTGGTTGAGCGATTGACTGCTGTGCTGCGTGTAGCGAGTTCGATCCCCGCACGGAATAAATATTTGTACGGCCTACAGGTAGTTGTTTCGGATCTGGTTGTTTGTGTATGTGTATTGCGAGTTTAAATGTTTGTAAAAGCTGTCACCATACAGGAAAAGTCTCTAGGGTGGGGTAATGTTTTTTTCCAAAAGGAATAAATTGTCTTCAAGTGTCATCATCTGCCTAGCCTTTTCCCAACTGTGTTGGGGTCGGCTTCCAGTCTAACCGGATGCAGCTGAGTACCAGTATTTTACATGGAGCGATTGCCTATCTGACCTCCACAACCCAGTTAATACTGGATGATACGATACCCTTTCGTGAGACTGGTTGTCAGACATTCAGGTCACTGACTACCTGTAACGACTGCCAAAGATGTTTATATGGCAGTCGGGACCAACAGCTTAACGTGCTTTCCGAGGCACGGAGGAAACTCGGTATATAATGGGCGGTTACCCATCCACAGACCAACCTAGGCAAGCGCGGCTAAACCTAAAGATCGACCCGAATGGCAGTTACCACGAGCTCCAAAATATCTTCAAGTGTCATTGCAGTTTTTTTATTTAAGTGCTTTTCGAATATTTTAGGTTTTCATAATGACCTATTTATTCGCCTATAAATACTTTTGGGGACGCCCGCTCCATCATAACCCTCATCTATCGCTTTCCATGCAAGCGAGGGTATGAGCAGGCTCATTTTGCAATAAAAAAAAACTAGCACAAAGTTAATAAAGTACCTATATTATTAAACTAGCTGACCCACGCAACTTCGTCCGCGTCACTATAGCTTATAACCTTTCTCGATAAATCGACTATCCAACATATTAAATTGAGCTATATCGTACTCGTAACAAACAAAAAATCTTACCTTTTCTCTTTATAATACCTATTAGTTTAGATTGGCTTCGATTATATTATTAAAGTAACAATTACTATAGGTATCTCTAACTATTTAATATACAGTAACACCTTGTACTTGTAAACATTATGGTTCAGTAAATATTTTTAATTTGAATTTCTCCGGAGCCTCCAGAGGCCAGAATCCCCACGTACCTACCGCACCGGACCGAATGACTCCCACGCGCTTAATTATTTTTTCGCCCGTATATTTTTACATTGCGATATCTTCTAAGATATTTGTTCAAACTGTATAGAGTATAAGGCACAAATATTCTATATTAAATTTCTGTGCTAACAAACACATTTATATAGATACTAGCTGTTCCCGGCATGCGTTGCAATGCCCTTTTTCCTACCTACTACCTGCCTGTGTACCAACTACCTACCTACCTACTACCTCCTACCCTACCTACCTACTACCCTACCTACCTACTACCCTACCTACCTACTACCCTACCTACCTACTACCCTACCTACCTACCTACTACCCTACCTATCTACCTACTACCCTACCTACCTACCTACTACCCTACCTATCTACCTACTACCCTACCTACCTACTACTCTACCGACTACCCTACCTACTCTACTATCCTACTTACTACCTTACCTACTACTCTACCTACTACCCTGCCTACTAACCTACCTACCACTTTCTCACCTTTTAAACCTTCCCTGGACTTCCACGAATAATTCAACACTATAATTAGCCAAATCGGTCCAGCCGTTCTCGAGTTTTAGCGAGACTAACGAACAGCTATTCATTTTTATATAATATAGCTGTACCCCGCGTGCGTTGCAATGCCCTTTTACCTGCCTACGTACCAACTACCTACCACCTACCTGCTACCTACCTACCTACATACTACTAATTTCTCACCTTCTCTGGACTGCTACAAATGTTTCAAAACCAAAATTAGACAAATCGGTCTAGCCGTTCTCTAGTTTTAGCGCGACTAACTAACAGCAATTAATTTTTATATTATACGCAAACACCATTTGAAAAATCATTTTTCTATTGGGAAAGAAACAGTAATTATTTGTGATTATTGTGATAATGTCGTATGGTCTGTTTGAAGTTGTCATTCGTTGACTGAACAACTGAACGTCACTCAATTGTTTTGCCTTCCCGGAACCTCTCCACTAACACTTGAACTTTATAGTACGGTATTAAAGCTCAAATTGATTTGACGTTTTAGTTACAAAACGTTTGTATAAGAAAAAGAAAAGCGCTGTTTTTAGGGCTTTTCCGGCCATTATTCGAATTTTTCTCGCCGTAAAAACCATCCTTGAACTTCAACGAACATTTAAAAAAAAAATCAGCCAAATCGGTCAAGCCGTTTTCATGCCAAGTCGTGACAACGAAAAACGGGTTTCATTTTTATATATATAGATAGATAGATTAATACCATATGGGTTAAATAAGCTTCGCAAAATATCATTATTTTTAACCTAACATTTAATTATTAAAAAATGGTTACAGTGAGTCAATCTTAAAAGATAAATATATGCTATCGCGACTTTTTTTTAGAACTTTTAAAGGGGAACAATTCCTTCATACATAGTATTTACGTAACTTAAACCGTTTTCGCAGCGCACGCAACGTAAGCACTCAAAAAGGAATATCTTTTCCCGTTTTTGCAACATTTTTCATTTATGCTCCGCTCCTATTGATCGTAGCGTGATGTTATATAGCGTAAAGCCTTCCTCGATAAATGGAATATCCAACATTAAAAGACTTTTTCAATTCCAACCAGTAGTTCCAGAGTTTACCCCGTTCAAACAAACAAACAAACAAACAAACTCTTCAGCTTTATAATATTAGTATAGATAGTATAGATTTTTAAACTAAGATTAATTTCAATATACAAATCAAATCTTTTCATTTGATACCCCACTCGGATATATTCGTTTAACTATTAAACGATAACAATTTTTTTCAAACATACTTAAGAACACTCCCGACTAATTCACCCTTTTTCATCCCGTCCTGGCCATCGACTTCAGAAGCTGATTCTTCTTCTGAAGCTTATTTTTCACTTTTTTGTGTTTTTAAAGTCGGTTTTTTTTTGCTAAAATGTTATTTATAATTTATATCACATTATAGTAAGTAACACAATCATTTTAATAATTTTTTCGGAAAACGACCAAAATATTTGGTAAGAGGCTAGGTTGATTACTAACAGCGAACACTATTCGGCGTCCGCGCGCTAAATAGTATTCGCCGGAATGAGAGCAATTCTGTATTTCACGTGGGGTGAGTACGCGCCTGCGCGGTAGGAACCTTGCATTGCACCTACATAATTATAGTATGTCAGTTTAAACGAGGGCCATAGTGAAACCCGCTGTGAGGGCCATAGTGAAAAAGTTTCAAGTGTGTATTCACTTGAAACTTTTAAAAATAATATGAACAAATAAAACACTTATAATAACAGACAGAAAATATTTTGCAAAAGTCTCGCAATCCTTGCACTTGCGGGTCAATGACTTTTAAGTATAATCAATTTGCACTTCATATTTTAAAACTGGCGAAAAAGAAATGTCTAATGAAGTGAGATCTGGAGAGCGTGCTGGCCATGGCACAATTACGTCACAAAATTAAGGTTATAGTTTTTATATTATCCCTACGTAATACATAGGTATGGATACGAGATTCATTTTTATTTAATAGATATTCAACTTAACCGCTATAACAATAAGGTTGATTTGGAAAATCTGACATAGGTACTTTTTACTAATGTGAAAGTTTGTTACTCTTTTACTCAAAAACAACTGAATGCAAGCAATAATTTCAATGCAATTCGGCACACAGATAGTTTATAACCTAGATTACACATATTATGGTACTTTTTAACTTTGTAATAAATAATTGTGACTTTGACTTTATCCCAATAGTGCGATCCCGTGGGACTAGCACCGAACTCCACGTGAGCGAAGCCGTGAGCATAAACTAGTATTGTTCTGAACTGATTTATGGACTTTAAACTTTCGTTAGATTTTATCGTTCGGTGTGTGAGGTCGTTATACCTCGGGAGGCTCTCCGGGCGTCGGGGGCCACGTGATGGCTTCCGGCCACCGTAGACGCGGGCCTGTGGACGGTGAGTGATGGGCTAGCTCGCCGTCCGTCCGTCTTATGACGACGTCAGGCCGTGTCGACGGCGCGTTCGTGTTCTACGCGCGCCTCAAAGAGATGTCAGCAACATGGACGGGGCCCGCAAGGGCCGACGCCCGTCAGCTGTTGCGAGTTGTTCGCAAGAGATACCGCGGTCTCGACATAAAGGGCTAAGAAGGAACATAGGTGGTTTTTAGTCAATAGAAATCTGACACTCCATTTCGCTCTGCCCAAGAGAGGGAGGGGTTTTTTGATGATTTTCCACACGAACAAACAAAAAAAGAATGTCCTTATACCTTACTGCCCACACAATAAAAAAAAATAATCGTACGCCGCGTACGGAATAATAGTACAGGTCGCAATTAATTGTGGTCATGCCACACGTTGTGGAAGTCTTAATACCTTACAGAAACCATTGTTTTGACCAGTTATATTACATTAATTTGCTAATATTCTACCTATTTCTATACACACAAACACACGATTTTTCAAATATACCTACCTCATATTAATGAATACATTTTAATGAGTATTGGTGTTAACTGATTACGCATACGCTTTGATGTTTCTGTAAATTAATATGCAACGGTCAAACGTTTTTATTGCTTCTTGCAATTACCCGCGAGCAATGCATTACTTTAATTTTTACCTAAATACTCACCAACTATTAATAAACTGTAGGTATATGTCACAGGCAAAACTGTAAATCAGTCAAAACTACTTTTAACCAGTTAAAACTATTAGATTAATACCTCATTATACTTTTCCTATATCTTCCCGTGGGTGTCGTAAGAGACAACTAAGAGACTTACCAGAAAATGGTTAGCAGCGTTCTCTGTGCCTTTGTAACAACCATACTGCGATCGCTAACCCGCCAAGCGTGGCGATTATGGCAAATCTCACCCCTTCTGGGGGAGGCCTATGTCCAGCAGTGGACGTCTTATGGCTGAAATGATGATGATTTACTTAGAGCCTTATTAGCTGGTGTCTGTTTTATTTGTCTCATCGCAAAGGTCATTGGAAAACTTATTAGGTTGCTAGGTTTTTTTTTGTGACCTTTTGGATAACCTTGTGCTACAGTTAAGGCATATTTTAACAGAGAAAACGGGTTTTAACTTATTAAGGGTGTTGACTGACACCAGTCAAAATAGTTTTAACCGATTAACAGTTTTGACTGTAACATAATATGTACAAGCATCTACTTCAGCAAATGACTAGTCATTTCTAGTTTAAGCATTAAATTTAAGTTAACTTAAAGTGGATCCCCCTTTTCTGATTTCTCGGCATCCTTTTGTACTCCGTTTCAAAGCACTTGACTTTACTTATTAATTGCGTTCAGTCATTCATTTGTTTCTATTCCGAAACAAAGAGCACGCGAGACGACGTCGAATTCCTTGGGGAGGTTACAATTTAGTCGTACGGAAGGAAAGCGAGTGCTTATACGAACGAGGACATTGGACTTACAAATCGGTGAAAGAGAACGTTAGTTTTGATTATGCTACTTCAATTTTTTTTTGTGAATACCATGTCATAGTTTAACCTAGGAAGTTGTCGTACGAGTATGCTTAAGCAGACTGTCCTTATTTTTTTTTTTTGGCGGGTGGAAAATCATCAAATAACCCCTCCCGCTCTTGGGTAGAGCGAAAGGGAGTGTCAGACTTCTACTGACTAAAAACCACTCATGTTCCTTCTTAGCCCTTCATGTCGAGGCCGCGGTATCTCTTGCGAACAACCCGCAGCCCCGACGGGAAGCAGACTATCCTGTTAGTGCCTTTAGTGTAAGGATAAGGCCTCGAGCCAGGGCAATGTTACTTCAACGCAAGTGTCCTTAAACTTAATTGAACGATTGCTATTGCTACCAACTGTTACTGACTTACTGAAGTTTGACAAACGGACAGAAACGATATAATATTGCAAATTAATAGAATAAGTCAAGAAGTTTATTGTGATGTATTGTATATTTATGTGTGTGGCGAGCTTTTGAACATCCTCATCATTATCTTTTTTTTTTTTGAGTTCCTGGTCATTTGGGGTCAGCTCAACATATCTTAAACTAATCATTCAGTCGTCTTCTTGTCACCCCTTTTCTACCCATATCATCTTTTAAACTGTCTGTCTATTGTTTCTTCGATCTTCCCCTGCTGGTGCTAAATTAGTTGAACGGTTTAAAATTGACACCGACTCTTAACTCTCCAAAGACTAATGTCAGCCGTCGTCGGACCCATTAAAAGAATCCCTCCTCTAAGAATCTTGCTGCATTAGAGTTAAAAGCTTGCGCAAATTCGAAGACGGCAAATGTAGTACTCTTTTTTGCTTATTCAGATGTTTATTTATATTACAATTGAAATGACAAATGGAAAAATCTCATATTCTTTTGTTGTTCTGACGTGGCACAATATTATTTCGTTGATATTGTATGTTCAAGTTAAAGGGGACTTACTTTTATGACACAGTGGAGGCCTGAAGGGATGAACCAGTTGTAAAGGAGTTGGATTATTATTGTGTGAAGGCTGAAGATTCTGGTCACGGGTTTCATTTTTAGACTGTGTCATTGGTTCAGGTGGGTTTCGGAGACCTTAAATGGTTTTGCTCAGGAATTTGAGGTTACGGACGAAGTAACAAAATTCGTGGCTGATCATTCTTTATTCCTTCATTTACCATTTTCTTTTACAACACAACTATACAGGGTGGAACGTACAGCGCTTACCGCGTATTTAGTAGGTACATCATTCTGAACCCCCCCCCCATATAATTTTTATTTATCGATAATCTACATCTATCTACACTAATATTATAAAGAGGAAATATTTGTATTTTTGTGTGTATTTTTTGTAATGAATAAACTTAAAAACTACTGAACCGATTTGAAAAAATCTTTCACCGTTGGGAAGCTACACTATGCTTTTTATCCCTGTATTCCCACGGGAACTGGAACTACGCGGGTGAAACCGCATGACGTCCGCTAGTTTAAAATAAACAGCTGTATCGGCACTGTTAGAACGGCTGTTTCTTAAAAAAAAAAACGTATTGGTGGGAAATTATCAAATGACTCCTCTCCCGCTCTGGGCAGAGCGGTAGGGAGTGTCAGACTTCTACTGACTAAAAACCACCCATGTTCCTTTTTAGCCCTTTGTGTCGAGGTCGCAATATCTCTTTCGAACAACCCGCAGCCCCGACGGGCGTGTTCGCAGCCTTAAATGCAAACTTTTTCCAAAAAATATAGTTTGCAGTTTACTGAGAAAACTGGTTCGATTATTTTGACGGCCACTGTATTACGGAAATACATTCAGTATGTTCTTTATTCAACCATTACAAGCAACGGCCATGTTTGCTGCCAAAACCAATAAAACTATGGACAAATCAGAGGTCTATATCCCATAACACACAATGACCCAACATTGAAGCTTTCTTATCACCAGTAAGCCGTTTTATGTGTTCTCTTATCAAACAAAGTAACAGAACTTTTGTAGGTACTAATAATATTGTAATGATTTTATGAATATCTTTTTCTTGCTTATTAGACACGGTGTCTACTACTATGACACAAACTTATGCTTACATAGAATTTGAGTTTTTTTTAATTTGTTTATTAACTAAAGGGGGATTTTATCCACACGCATATGCCAACCCCATCGTACCTTATGATTTAAATATAAACATATATGGAATATTACTATGTATTAGAAGGGTAATCACGGATTTGACGTCTTCACCAAGCCACACAAACTCTTTGCAATTGCTGACAGAGGGTTTGATAAAATGTTTTGAATTAAATGTCTTTAAAGGAAAGGGATTCCGTGTATATAGGCAAGATAAAGAACCAAGAAATCTTGTTGATTTGATAATTCTTTACTCTTGTTTTAGGATTCAAGATATAATCTTTTATTGTAATTGATCCTTTCGGGATTGGTATAATATTTTCTAGATGATATTATATTTTATTCGGCTCAGTGATTCAAGTTCTGAAATATAGGATTTCTTAAGTGCTAAGATGGATAATATTTTCACATAATTTTCTTGTCTAAAGCCCTTTCACTAACACAAAGTGACATTGAAATGAGTATACAATTGAATTGCTCTTAGATTTTTTTTAATTGATTTTCCTACGTATTATTATTTACTTATTTATTTAAGGTCGTGGTCACTGTGTAGAGGGTAGAATCCTTTAGGATTTCATTTTTCCTTTAGGCTTTCATAGTGCGCGTGTGTATTTTGTGATTTTGCTTTCAAAAGTATTTCACTACAAGCTATCAATAGGGATGTTTCCTGACCAAATACAATATTATTCTAATCAGTCTGTCAGATTATCGAAAAATATTGAACACGTATTTTTTGTTTTAACAAATCAATAAAAAATGACGAAGATAAAACGCGTCAAAGATTTGAGTGGGGGGTTGTGACGTTACTCACCGGTAAAAAATGTCTTAGAATATGTCGTCACACGAGTTTTCAAAGCACTGTATCGTTTTCATTATTTGTTTACGTGAAAAAAGAAAAAATATGTGTCCAGTATTTTTTGGAAATCTATCTGATTGACAAATAGATTTTTTTGTTAATTACCCTATTCACTATCTTGTTTAACGTACCCTAAAAAACTTGTACCTAAATATATTTACACATGACGGAGATTTGCGACAAGATAGAAAATAAACAGTTGCGTTTTAAACCTCCACTTTCTAGAGTCGGTTTAAACACTGGGAATTCGGAGAAAGCTGTCGGAAAAGGGGCGATAATTTTATAACCCTCAACTCTCTTGTGACATAATTTAAGCCTTGTTCTTTGTATTATAACCATCCTGTGCAGTTGAATATTTTATTACGTTTGCCAGTTTCATCATGGTTGGCTCTGTCTTGGATAAAGTATTCTGTAGATGGATGTTCTCGATATCGAACTTTATAGAAGGGATGGAAAATGTCTTAGTGGTATTATTTATGTAAGCAGCTGGGAATTTTTCATCATTTTTATATATAAGTCTGTAAGTAATAACTTTACTGTCCATCATGAGGATTTTTTGGAAAAACCCGTCACAATATTTTCAAACCACTGCCACTTCTGAAAGCCGGCTTCAGATATACGGTGGCTACCACCAGAAAAGCACCAAGACAATGACGAAGTAAACAGAATTATAATCATTAAAATCGTCAGATAGGTACCTACCCAAGTTTATGTATCTCCATTGAATGATATGCCTATTCAATAGCGGTTGAATTGATGATTTTAATGATAATTATACAAATATATATATATATATTTTTTTTTTTATAAATGTTTTATTTTATTTTTCACATACGGTGATAACTACAAATGTACGTATTACCGTGGTGAGCCATAGTTTAATCACTAAACTCACTCACACTCATGTCATGTCATGTCATGTCTCATGTCACTTGTAAATAAGTAAAGTAAAGTAAATTTTGACGTTCGGAAAGTGCTGATTATCAGCCTAGTTTGAATAAATGAGTTTTGATTTTTTTTTTTTTTTGAATCTACGGACAACCGGACACTGACCTGCAATGTTGCAAAAAACGTAATTTCACAGGCTACCCTGTCGCTTTCACCTCAAGCTTGTTTATTCCAGAGTACTAGCTCTTAACTTCTGCTCAACTACAGATCATGTATCACTAGAATTATCAGAACACTAATAGATTTGATCCCAACACAGATAGCCTAAAACTGATTAATATAGAAACATAGATACCGATCTAGATTGACAGCGCAGTAATTAGTGAACGTAGATGAGTAAAGTTAGTTAATATCTGCGCAATGGCAATGGCCGCCATATTATAGTTCGGCTAAGTTGAGTTATGGTAGGTAACTTAGCCAGCCGCAGCAAATCATGAGAGGAGTCATTCGAATTTTGGGCCATTGTCATACAGTTCAAATTCCTTTGGCAAAAAAACTGTACTGCATGAAATAGTGCTTGAATTATCAGACATTTTAGTCTTTGTTTTCATTATCAGTGAAAATATGATTGATTTTGTTTGCGAATAGTTGAATTTTGATAACAATGCTAAAACTAACAGTGATGATTGATAGTTAATAAATAAAACGCTGACAGACGCAATATTCGAAAATGGATAGGGGTCAGACCATCAGACACAAACTTTGAACCCTATTGAACTACTAAAAGATGAGAAGACCAGTTGAATTTACCTTACTGACAGTTTAATGAATTTAGAGTTGTTAGTTTTGGTGAAAACGTGCAAAAGTTATACATTAAACAAAACGAGACACCTCAAAATAATGAGGAATGGACTGCGTAAAGGTTGATATATCAAGAAAGAAGGTGTCCGATGAGATGATGAGAACGAGGAAAAAGAACGCGAACAGGAACAGAAACGAATTGGGATAAGGACAAGATTAGATAATGATGTTGATGATAAGTGGCAACCTAACATTGAACCCCGGAATCATCTTGCTAACAGCGACCATTCTACAAGAGTGATTCTTCTTCAGAAAGCATCCCACAAGAGCTTGAGACGTTTTCTTCGCTAGGGAAAAATCTCCCAAGTCACAGATGAAAACCTAGTTTGGGAGCTAGGGGAACCTACTGCTACCTGTTACCACCTGTTGCTACCTGTGGAACATAATGTTTGTATGTTGTATCTTAAGATGTCTGTATTAAAATCAACATCTTCTTCCCCTTGTTCCATTTTATTTAGGGTCGATACAACAAGTTTTCTTCTTCCATTCTCCTCTGTCAGACGTCGCATTAATAAGTTCTTACACTTTCAAATCAATCCTAACACAATCTATCCATCTTTTCTTGGGCCTGTTAGTGTATTGAAATAAAGAATTTAAAAAAAACCGACCAATAACCCCATTAGACACAACAAATCCGTATGCAGCGTCTTTCACAAGAATCATTTTACAGCCTGTCTCACAATACGCCTTCCCTGGCCACAAGACTGACGGGAAGTCTGATACGCCTTCTACCGAGAAATCGGTACAAGACATGGCTTAACTTGCTCGGGCATGAAATTCTCGGGAAGAGCATAAATAATGGCTTGCGATGTTTGTTTGTTTTGATGTAAGGAGGAATTGCCGACTGATACGTAAATTACGAATTAATTGTACTCACACGGTGTGAGGGGGACTTCGATATTAAATAAATAATTCACCATAAATAAAAAGGTATTTTCGCCACAGACTATTTTCAGCAGTCAACATAATCAATATCGTCGTATTCTGTCGAAACTACGCTGACGTACGAAAATCATCTAAATGAAGATGATTCATGGAAAAAGTTTTCATTATTACGAGTATGCCCGTTATACGGTGTATGATTAAGTACCCGAAGCGAGACCTTGAAACCTCTTTCTACTTTTTGCGGCTTTTCCTTATCTTTTCAACGATCAACGTATCAATATCACCAGATGAACGTCAGAGAATTTTTGGCAATGCGTCTCCTGCCACAAACACAATCGCAATGCAGCTCCATAAATTAAAACACGTACAATCGTACATAATTCCGAATGATTTCCTTCTTTTGTCTCCGAAGCAGTTACCTACGCACAAGACATAACTCACATCCTTATCAAAACATTTCTGTAACCAAGATTCGCATATCTTTAGAATAATGGTCGGAACATAGCTTTCGCTCCTGTCGTCCCAGAGGACAGAGCGGAAGATCCAATTTATAATGTAGGAGCATAACGTAAAATCTTATACTATGTATATTTTGTAGGTCCCGGGCACACTCTAGGGAGAAAAATACATTCTACTGCTAATTGCTCGAATAAATTAGTACGCGGAGTGCATACTAGGTACTGTTGTGTTTCGAGGATGTTTCGTTTTCGTTTGCTCGTTTTTGGGTGGCTCGGAAGCTTTTTTAGTTAATTGAATACGATGTGATTAAATGATTTGGCTTCAATTTTCCAACTGATGTTGCAGTTTGGTCGTTTCTATGTTTGTCTGCTTGAATACTGATTACCGATGTATTTTATTCGCAACACAAAATATACATAATAAATATCTTTGGAGAACTTACGGAGTAGGAAAATATTTAGAAGAATTGGAATAAACAATTGGAGTGGTCCCTCTATGTTGTGTTATTTCATACTTAGAAATAAGAACAACCACAATCTTTTGACTAGCGTAACCTATTTAGTTCAACACACACGCGGATGCCCATAGTGCCCCGAAATCTGAAAAAATTACCTAACGATACCCACAGGAAGCTATAAGGTTGCTTATTGTAAACAGTAAACAAAATGTGAGCAAGATATCCCGATGCATTTTTTTAAACTGAGGAACATTTATCATGAGCTTTAAAAGTTTATAGTAAGATCTCGTGTGGAAATCCAAGACTCGGAGTAGGTACTATTATGTCTGTGTGAAAATATTTGCGTACAATGTACAGGGTACCTCCTAAATTTGCCACCTAGCAACATTCTGAAGGAACTAGGACAGTAGGTACTTCGCTTCAAAGCGATAGCATTTTCAAGCTAGCATCTATTTTTCAATAGAGATACTGAAAAGTTTACCTGTAAAACATTGTTCCCGTGAAAAATTAAGTAAAACCGTATTCCACATAACTAATTCACGCATATAGTTCGTTTTTTTCCACAAACATATGCAAGAAAGTGAGGGAAAGGATCATTCCCAAAATCATTAAATCAAATCAAATCAAATAATTTATTCGCATAATATGGGTAAATAGATGATACATAATGCATTACATAATACAACAAAAAAGATCCTCATATTAACCATTTCTGGTATGCAAAATTTAAAACTTAAAATAAAAGTTTAAAAAATAATGAATTGGGTACCTATCAAATACATAGCTACACATTTACATTTTGAACTACATACTAAATTAACTAGTTATTATTGCACTGATAGGAACATTGTAAGGCGCTACACTAATTTTCTATTCTTATAACTAAGGTATTCCTGGGTCGTGTAGAAACATTTATTGACTAACCAGGCGTACAGTTTTTTCCGGAATAAAGGAATAGATCTAAGGTCTTTTAGTTCACTAGGTAATTTGTTAAATAATTTAATTGACATAGGGTAACAATTTCTTCTAAACAGATCAGTTTTTATGTTCGCTATTAGCTAGCCCGCGTTAGGTGCTTTGTCTCCTTCCTTCTGGATGCAATGTTGCAATGTTTAACCCTTACAATAAGGATGGAAGGGTTTATCAAAAATAGTTTAAAATTCTAACCGTTTAACCTTTTAACCAGATAAATTGGTCCCTGGTTAAATACTATTTAACGCTTTAATATTCATGGTTTTCTCTTTGAACTTTTGGCAGCACATTCCTATCGTAGCTCTATAAATATTTGTAGTAGCCAATTAAAATCGTTATGAAACTGGGGATATATATATATTTTGCGAAAAAAAGTAATTTCCACATTGTATCCAAACAAAATATCGCAGTGATTGAATTTGCAAAGAGAGAGACTTTTTCAAGTAAAAATTGTATTTTACAATATCAGTTTTCGGGGGAGCTCGTGGCTTAATAATAACTGCCACTCGCGTCGATCTTTAGGTTAAGTCGCGCTTACTTAGGTTGGTCTGTGGATGGCTGACCGCCCATTACATTCCGAGTTCCCTCCGTGCCCCGGAAAGCACGTTATGCTATTGGCCCCAGTTGCCAGTGACACGAAAGTCTGACAACCAGTCTTACCAAAGGATATCGTATTACCTATAGTATTAAATGGGTTGTGGAGGTAAGATAGGCAGCCGTTCCATGTAAAATACTGATATTCAGCTGCATTCAGTTAGCTTTTAAGACGAACCAAAGATTGTTAGAAGAAGGCTAGGCAGATGATTACCTTCGTACAATTTACGAAACCTTCAACGATTTTTCGAACTGACTTAATATCTTACAGCCAAAGAATTAGCATTTCCATCCAACGTGGCAATGCTACCGGCTTTCTGGGTACTTTTCCTATTGACATCGATGTGGACGAATATACGAAGAGCCCACGTAAAACTGGTCAGTTTCCCTCACTCGTCAGTTTATTTAAATCGACAGTTTCGTTGATAAGTCAGTTTTGCTGACTGAACAGTTGAGTGAATTCGACAGTTGTGTCAACTCGACAGTTTTTTAATTTGCCAGTTTCCTCGATTTGACAATTTTACTCATTTCGTTAGTCGAAACACAGTCGGTAGGAAATTCATAGATTTTGAGTCATTGTAACACTGGTCAGTTTCCCTCATTCGACAGTTTATTTAATTGTTGCTCTGTTATGCTTACCATTTTTTATCAATTTAGGTCTATTTGTAGTTTATAAATTAATAACGTAGGTACACATTGAATAATTTTTATTTCTGAGGGTGGGAAATCATCAAATGACTCCTCCTGTTCTGGGCGGAGCGGACTTCTACTAACTAAAAACCACCCATGTTGATTCTTAGCCCTTTGTGTCCGGGGCCGCAGAATCTCTTTCAAAGCTCTAGTGAAAACCAAGTCACAATAAACAAAAATGTTTGTAATAAATCCTTTGTCCAACACAACTTATGTTCCACATCCCTTAGTTGTTGCCATGCACAAAAAGCAATTTACCAATATCTCAGTTTGTATGCAATCGCCCGCCAGAGGATTCGTGCCGAAGTACCACGTGCCAGATTTTACATACTTCAACTGGCAACTTTTCCCCAATTCCCTCATCTAATCAGCAATTAGCGTACGTATTCCAACTCGTAAAGAACTCGAGAGCTGCTCGTATTAATACCGTATTTATTAGTGTTGCTATAATATGACAGGTTTGTGCCCGAAATTGGGGGATTTAGATTTACGTACTTAGTATGGTAGGGGAATTAAATGAAGCAGGGAATGATTTGTGGTGCAAATGGGCCTCAGAGACTATAACCTGCTTGCACAGGAAATGTTAGGTACACGAGTGTACCGCTATATTAAGGTTTTTGAATATCGTTCCATTTCCGAAATTTTGTTGAAGATGACAGTAACAGAATAATGCTTTGAATAAGTTGATCGTTAAACGCCTTTAGTGTTTTATGATGCAAGAGTTTACGAACCCAGCATCTGCGTAGCCTTTTCCCAAGTATGTTTGAGTCAGCTTCCCGTCTAGATACGATACTCTTTGCTAAGGCAGATAAGACCTCTAACGACTGTCAAATCATAATCCCACACCATCCCATCCATCTCGCATACCATAAATTGTTTCTGTTATATTTTTATTTCTGTGAACGTGGCGTCACCTGGGGCCCTATCAGAATACCAGCGCTGTGACATTTGTCAAAAATGTTGCAGCACCATGCTGAGATAGTGGCCTTTTGGCCTCGTACGGGACTTATTTTTAATACTGTTTTATTTTTTAAGTGTTCCTCTTGTTTTTTTTTTGTTGTGAATTTTTTATTATTGATTTCTTGTCCTGTGTGAGACCAATAAATACTTTTTCTTTCTTTCTTTAAATATCTGGCAGCTGGGATCAACGCAACGCCTCAACGTGCTTTCCGAGGCATGGCAGGGACGCAGTATGTAATGAGTGGTCACCCATCCACGGACCAACCTGTGTAAGCGCGGCTTAACGTAAAGATCACCCTAGCGGCTGTTATTATTTAGCCACAAGCTCCTCAAGTTTTTAGAATTTACGAAGTCAAAATAAAAATTCCGGTTTGTGTTTTTAATATTTTTCTATTCTTTTAAATATTTGGGTATTTAATATTTTCGGTTGCGGTAACATTGCAATTTATGGATACAGAATTGATGAGTAGCAGTAGAGTTTAAAATTGAAAATGGCGTTTAAATTATTTGAAGCAACCCAACATAATAATTTGTGGTTTTAAATGTTCATGGAACATAAACATTTTATATTTCCTATAAAAACGTATGTTAAAAATTCCTTTAATTACGATTCGACCAATAATACGAAGTGTTACTTTATTAGTTTGAACTGTGCATCTGTGTGTCTCTGTCTGTGGCATGGGCATCGTATGTAGCTCCTAAACGGATGCTGTTTTTTAAGATCTTGAAGTAGTGCCACATTATGTATTAACGTGTTTTATTCAACTGTTAAAGAGATAAATAACAAGAAAATCGCTATAAGATTTTCTATCGGCGTGAATTTTGTGCGGCCAATGCAGACGGTCATTCATTATAACTTATATGTAGGGCCCCTGGAAATTTTCGTAAAAGTCTAGCCCAGGAAAAACTTCATCAGTCAGAAAGCCCTGTGTTATTTTTTACGTAACATCATACAAACTTTTTTAATACAATTTATGAATAAGATATAGGCCAGTTGATGAACGGCGTCCTTGATTTTATGAAGCAATTAACTTTTAGCTATTACAGTCTCGTTTCTTCCCAAGTCCATTTGCAAAGTTTTTGATTATAAATAGACGGGAGTTTCTTCAAATTACTGAATATTTATACCCGTTTCCACTAACACAAAGTAACGCCTAAAACTATCATCATCTTCCCAGCCTTTTCTTAACTATGTTCGGGTCGGCTTCCAGTCTGACCACTTGACCAGGTGTAGCTATATACCAGTATTTTACATCGACCGACTGTCTATCTGACCTACACCTCAACACGGTTAGTACTGATCCAGGTATTACGATACCTCTTAGTAACTCTGGTTGTCCGGCTTTCAGGTTACTGACTACCTGTAACGACTGTCAAAGACTTACAATTGACAGCCGGGACCAACAGCTTAACATGCTTTCCGAGGCACGGAGGAAGCTCGGTATGTAGTAGGCGGTCACCCATCTACGGACCAACCTAGGGAAGCACAAAAATATGCACGTTTAATTATGCGGTGATTATTGCGTTGATAATCCCACATTTAGCCTTTGTTTAGGTAATTTAATTCGACGTGTTGTATTGTTGGTAAAAACAGATATAACTGAGAATAAAGTTAGATAATTTCTTAGTAATATTTACACGTAGCTGCGAAACGACACATAAATCTTATTTACCTAATGCTAAAACTTGTTTACCTAAGTACTTTTTGACTGGCGCCCATTAAATGGAGCGGCCCATAAGTTAGGCCTCAAACTTTCTATGAACGTATATTATTTATAGTAGTTCGGTGTAGGACAAGAGGAGATTCAGGTCAAAAAGACGGTCAAGCGTAAATACTTCAGTCCTCCGATTATAGCAATGATTTTTTTCCGATATAACGATTTTATCCAGGAGATCTACTTTCTAAGCACGAAACCCGTAGTTTTGGCCGAGGTTACGGGCGTTGCTTATTCCGTATAATGACCTATTACAGTGGCAATAATCCACCACTTTTTCGCCAACCGCTGGCACGACATTTTAATATTTTAATCCAGAACTTTGCAGCTTTCACCGAGTCATCATTGGCAGCTCATTGGTCACACGTTTTTGGCGGGATAGGACCATGGGCATGGTTGGCGACCCAGCTCCACAAATACACCCCATTGCGGTCTCAATGATGTAGACCCACTCAACGAGGTTAGAGTTACATCTTCTTACTTAAAGATCGGAGACGGTTCAATGTCTTCCAGGTGGAAAACAGAAGGTAAGACCCTGTACGAAGATGCTCAATCGGTGGTAAGTAGTGACTGGGAGGGGGACAGGTATTACCCCACAGTTTATTATTATTAGTTGATATCCATTAATCCACCCATTGATAGCACCTTATCAATGTTACCCCATACTACCCTGTAATAACATAGGTACGCAATTTGGGTACTGAACTACCTAAGTCCAAGCTGACGGAGCAAACTAAAGCAATATCACACTAAATCAATAACCCACATGTTTACTAGACACACCTGTCTCTAGATTACCACATTGTCTTCATGTTTTTAGGAACACTAGATTGAGCTTAGATTTATGAAATTGGTAAGTGATGTGGGAGTGTGTGTGTGTGTGAAGTGGTATAAATAATGTTTTTAAAGTCCGCCACAATTTCCCATCTTACACTACAAAAACAATGTGTAGGTAATGCTTTAGAGAAGTATAGAAGTTTGTTACGCCATCCCAAAATAGGAGAGAATGATAAAAGGTTCTAGATCATTCTCCATATTTGTGTAAAGTAAAATAATTGTATATGGGTACTTTATTATATTCTGTGTATTTCTCTCTAAACAAAATCCTGGTGGTCACAGCAATGTAGTATGCATTCATAGAGTAAACGATCAAAATGAATTCCACCAAATGTATTTTCAGCTTTCAATCAATGTTAGAATACTCAAACAACGCAGTTGTCAAACCTGGAAATATTTTTAATGAAATAGAAAATAAATTGTGTATGCGACATGTTTGTACAATAGTATTGGATTTCTATTTATTTAGGAAACTAAACCTATTGTGGAACTAACAATATATAATGAAAAAACATACATTTTAAAGCTGCAAATTGGTGAGCTATATAAATTGGGGAAATGGTTAGGCAAATGATGATGAGTAGTGCCAACTTTACAATTGAAGAAGAGAGGAAGTCGATAAGATTTTGTAGAAGAAAATGACTAGTGATGGGCATGAATATATCACCATTTAAATGTCAAACCCATCCAGATTGAGGCCACAATTATCAAATACAATGAGGAAGACAAAATTTTAAATAATAATAATAACATTTATTTCTCCCACAAAGTACAAAACTACAATACAAAGGTAATATTATTGGAGGTACAGAGATTTGTGGGAGTCAGGAATCCAAACTAGGATACCCTGTGCTATGGACTCCTGGCCCCCCTCGCCGAGATTGAATTATCACAATTGTAGAACATGCAGGACTATTGTAAGACAAAAACATAAAAATAACAACAAATAAAAAGACATGTGACATTTATCAATCCACTGCAATCGTGTGGTGGTTTATTTGCCAGTACATCACACATAGACGGGTTTTGTGTACCACCTATGAAAATATTTTATGCTGGTTTTTACTAAAGAGGACTTCCTCTTAATATTATGTACTTTCATGACACTCTTATCATGCATTTGTGAATATGAGCTAGCATATTAACAAACTAAAATCATAACGTCTAAACAAGTTAGTAATCACAGAAACAGTTATTAAAGCAGGACTGTTTATTACTGGACAATTTCCCCGTATAATCCTGTATTCAGCACAATTGTACCCATGGGACGGAACCAGCAACTAATTGTGAACCGCACTGTAAACTAGCTTGGGTAATTAAAACTTTTGTATTTAATACATTTTTGTGGTAAGTATGACCTATGGTGCACAGACTTGGTCTTTGACTAACATCCAGAAGTCCAAACTCAAGGTTTGCCAACGAGCAATGGAACGCAGTATACTAGGTGTTAAATTAACGGATCGTGTTCGAAACACAATGCTGCGTTCCAAAACAAAAATAGCTGACGTGGCCCAAAAGGCTGCTCAACTTAAATGGGACTGGGCAGGACATGTCTGCCGCATGCCGGACAAACTGTGGGCCAAAATATCAGGAAACTGGTGCCCTGACACAGTGAGACGGGGTCGCGGTAGGCCACGAAGGAGATGGCGGGATGAACTGGATCGATTCCGTCAAAACTGGAAGGAGGACGCGTGGGTTCGCGAAAAGTGGAAAGAGTGGAGGGAGGCCTTTGCCCTGGAGTGGGACAGAGTAGGCTAGCAAAAAAAAAAAAAAATGAGATTTCGTGATTTTTTAGATTTGCAAAAATAAAAAAACAGTAAATGAGATTTCGTGTTGTTTAAAGAAAAAAAAATTATCATTAATAGTAAGCAAGGGGTACTACACCCTGCTGCGGGTTGTTGGAAAGGGAAACTGCGGCCTCGGACACAAAGGACTAAGAAAGAACATGGGTGGTTTTTAGTCAGTAGAAGTCTGACACTCCCTTCCGCTCCGCCCAGAGCGGGATTTCCAAAACGACAAAAAAGGGGGTAGTAGGTGCTCATAGTACACTCACATTTGACAAGTTACGTTTAAGTCTCATATTATAGATACCATCTAGGCACCAATACAGATTCCGTGGATGCTACTGAGAAATTCTTGATGGATAAAGTTCTGGTTTCAGTAGGTTCTGGGTCCCATTCCTCAGCAATCGCGATTACGACCAAAAGACCAACGAGGCAGTCAGATTTATAAGTATACAAGTATTTAAGATTTTTTGAATAAAAGCTACAATCAATAACATGACCTACAATAACCTCATTAATTATTAATAATAGCCATCATAAAGCAGGGTAAATGCCTCTCATAAATAAAAATACTAAAAACGAGCATTGATAACCTTTCTTGATTCCTCATGTATCAGGTTTCTTTGATAACTAGTCGGGCCCGCTTGCATCACACAACAAAATATTTAGATATCATTTATTTTTCACTTCTACTGACAAGAAACCACACATGTTCCTTCTTTGCCCTTTATGTCCGGGCCCGCGGTATCACTCTCGAACAACCCGCAGCCCCAACAGACACAATCGTGTAACCTGACACAGACAATGACAACAATGTAAATTGCAAAAACACGTAACAAAATGCTTTCTTTTTTTGTTAAAAATGGGAAATTATCAAATGACTCCTCGTGCTCTGGGCGGAGCAGAAGGGAGTGTCACAACGCAGCCGTGTTCCTCTTAGTCCTCTTTGCGTTCCAGGGCGGTAACTCTTTCGAACAAATGCTTATGCCATGCTTCCGTCTGGCATTCTTTACCGTCGTGCCTAATTAATTTTAACACGGCTCTAAAATCAAGCTCGTTTTCCTCCAAACCATCTACTAATAACTCTTATTAGTTTTACAAACAGAATTTAGTGGTAGTAAATTGACATATCACATAGCCAATAGCCATTATCACTACCGTGACTGTAAACTCCGTTCTACTCATGTTTACGTTCAACCAAAAATGTAAATCTTTAGATTGGCCCTGCTGCGTTACAACTGTTTAGCTGACATTGACATTTGAATATTATTGTCTCGTTCACTCATACTGAAAGTCGTATCTATCTTTCCATGCGAGAAGTTCGACTTCACTCTTCACAATGTATACATTTTTTTACACTACCTTAGGTATGTTGGTACTTACAGTGTGTAGGACTATAAGGTCGACGACTTTCCAACCTTTTTACTTAAGCCATAATGGTGAAAAGTGGCTGTGAATTCGGTAGTACATGACAAAATAACATAATGATTTTTTTTTTTGGGTGGAAAATCATCAAATAATCCCGCTCTTGGGCAGAGCGAAAGGGAGTGTCAGACTTCTACTGACTAAAAACCACTCCTTCTTAACCCTTGCGCCAAGGCCGCGATATCTCTTTCGAACAACCCGCAGCCCCGACGGGAACATCATGCCCTTAATCGTGGTTAGGCAAACGTGTACCTAATAGTCCACCCACATTTCGCTAGTTACGTTATGTCCCATGTAAAAGAGGGGTAGCCTATCACCATTAGCCAGACTCCGTGACTTCTAACGATTCAAATCTATGCGTATTTCAGTATATTATCTCAATAATATTTAAATTTTACGTATACCAGTCGCAAAGGTCAAAGCAATACATTATTATTTCTGAAACCAGTCGGACTTGTATTCGTTGATAAGATAATATTTTGAGCGTCAATACTTCTATCGTTGTCTCTGACAAAACGTGCTGCGCATCAAAGGAACAAAGGTCGGCAATGAATATTGATTCTGTCAACATTGTTATTCATAAATTCTATGCATATTTTTTTGATATTTATATTACGAAGTTGTGGTACTTTTTCTGTTAATTTTATTTTGTAAAGAAAATGGAAGAAGAAAACGTGTTACTCTGACCCCATCTAAAATGGGACAAGGGCAGGAAGATACTGATGATGAACAGATCCCGACGCGTTACTAATTTACCTAAAAAATCCTGTTTTATCTTATACAAGATACACATAGTCATAATGTATGAAGTGAAAATTGTGTTTTTCCTTCTCCTCCGCTACTCTTTGCGGGATCCAACAGTTAAAACTTGTGATTTCTTGACTTCGACGAGCTTTATTTATTCTGGTGGTCGCCACTGTTGATTCTGGCTTTCAGGAGTTACAGTGGTTTGCGAATAGTGTGGCGGGCTGGTCCCAAATAAAAAAGGCCATAATGTATGCAGCAGTTATATTTTGAATAACCGACGAAAGAATTCGCTAGGGCGGGTTTCTAAAATATTTAAGCATCATCATCTGCATAGC
Organism: Diarsia brunnea; assembly: GCA_949774965.1. Taxonomy (NCBI): domain Eukaryota; kingdom Metazoa; phylum Arthropoda; class Insecta; order Lepidoptera; family Noctuidae; genus Diarsia; species Diarsia brunnea. Next base: position 14,888,963 of record OX459006.1, on the reverse strand, counting down.
CTTTTCCCAACTATGTTAGGGTCGGCTTCCAGTCTAACCGGATGCAGCTGAATACCAGTATTTTACATGGAGCGACTGCCTATCTGACCTCCACAACCCAGTTAATACTAGGTAATACGATACTCTTTGGTAAGACTGGATATTTAAGCATACAGAAGATAAATAAATGATCCTAATGGATAAATAATTGATTTTATGGGAACTGATTGCTCGTTGTCTAGGGCTATAGGTCAATAAACACAGACGCACGGTTTGATTAAAGTTACGCTTGCCGAGCTTACTATCGAAATCATTATATACAGAAGGGTCTTGCCCTTCTGTTACAAAACAAATTGCTATCAATATATCAATGGAAACTAAACGAAACCACTTGATAACCCTACAAGATTTTAATGATCTAATACCTGCAAAGGTCCCCACCATATCTTGATACCTAACAACATCGATAATTGCAAATACAAATGCCAATTTCAATAGACATTGTACAATAGTTCACTATTTTACCGAAGACCATGATACGTTGGCCATTGTATGTTGATTCGTTTGAGTGTTCGGATAATGATTGGCAGGCAAGGTCGCATTGTGTTCGCTACAAAGCGGGTCTTTGAATTTACCGATGTCTGGTAAACATTAAACGCTGATCTGCCTCCTAACTGTGGTTCTTTATTTTGTTTGACCTTCCGAATTTTCCTGTAATGTTGGTGCTTAGCGGCATCATGTGTGTTGCTTTGATAGGAGTGGATGATTATCACACATGAGCTCTGATTTTAGATTCATTGACTTGTTATAAATATCTTCCTTATCTTTATCGTTTCAGGATTTAAAAGCGGATTCCAACAGTGAATATCCATGTCGATGACTGCACGCTGTCTTGAGAGCCTAGTTAAATGTAGTTTGAATGAAACTGTCGTAGCTTAATTTTAGAAGAAGCTTAAATCTGACCATACTTTTATGACTTAAAGCATGTTGCTTTGTTTTGGTCCAGATTCCAACTTCCTTCTGGATAGTTGGAGATGACGACCATACAAACTAGTAAATCACCAAAACTTTATTTTCTTCTACCATTGGCCACCTAACGCTGAGGAGTGTCAAAACCTCTCCACTTTTGACGGTTTTGTGTCTTAGCCATCCAGTTTCTTCAAGGCATTTTAATGAGATCGTCGGTCCACCTAGTCAGTTGTCTTCCCAAATTCCTCCATCCAGCCCGTGGTCTCCACTACAGCACTTCCTTTCCTTATCTTCTACCTAATCTCAAGTAAAAAGACCCGCTTACTTTCATCAAAACTTTACTCCCTTTCTTACTTTCCGTGAACATTAACTTGGTGTGGAGGTATCCAAATGAATATTCACGAGCGTTCTTGATTTTATGCATTTGCGTACTTGATTGGCTTATAAGCAATATCTCACTTAATTAACACCATACTCAACGGAAATGCTACTAAGTGAACAATTCTGTTTGCCAGGCGGTTGCACTAATGGCTATTAAATGGTTTAGTGTGGGATACACTGTTTATTCACAGGGATATAGAGGCATACGTTCCCGCTTGATACGATCAATTTATTAAGCACTATTTGATTATGGTCATAGTGTGCGTTGGTTGGTTTCGTAACTAAGCCCTGCCACTTTACATTAGGCAAATAGTTTTTGCCTACAGTAAGGAGTAACAAACAACGGATGTAAAACGATTTTCCAAAGACTGTAGACCCTAGAAACCTTTACATTGACATAAAACAGCGGATCTAGATAATATAACATAACATCAGGCCTGTAATTTTCAAAGGGTTAAGCAGGGGTGTACCCATAAGCACATCTACATCATCATCATCGGATCTAGACAAGCTTACCTAAATATCATTGAAAGTCGTTATAGAAAGACGAAATGCTTTTAAAGTGATATCCACAATATGTCGTGTACCCCAGACGACCCGGCTCAATGACTGAAAAAGTTTTCTATATAGTAAAAATCGAGATGATTGCCTTCGACTTCAATAAGACAAAATATTCCAGTGCACTTACTATAAGTAAACTATAACCATAACTTTTCAAAACCAACAGTTTCATTCCACTTCCAACCTATTGACCCAAAACGGTTTCGAAACTACGGAAATGCATCGAAATCCGATAAGTGTAATGAGTTGTAACGAAGGACATGTGGACTTAATGCGTCTTTATGTCGGCCATCACACATTAACGCGGTCAGGCACCGGTAAATAATTAAATGGATGCCTGCTGAAACGTGCCGGGAGACCAGAGAATGTAATTAATACTGCCAACATTCTGGTAAGTATGCAGATCTGTTTTTTTTTGTTGGTTTTATGCTTTAAAAAACTTTTGTTTCCGTGTGTGAAGAGTTTAGCTAGGGCCATGTAAAGTAATTACATTGTGAAGTAGTGGCTATGCTTTTGAGTTTCTTTAAAATAAGTGAAATTATCTGGAAAGGAATGGGAGTACGCTAAATAGCTTGCAGAGTAAGCACGCTCAAGTGGCAATGTTAGTTGAAGCACTTGAAGCAAACAAATCCTGGACTGGAATCCGCTTATCCGCAAGCGTAGTGTGGGATGCCCCGAAGCTAGATAGCTCCCCCGTACTCAAAAGGAGGCTGGATCAAATTAGATGCGAAAGGTGGAGGGCAGAGAGTCTCGTGGCAGCTTGGAAGAGGTTTATGTCTAGCATTAGATCGCAATAGAATGAGATAATTAATCGCATAATATTGTGAAGTAAAATCAATCACCGTCGTTTCTGCCGATTGACGTCCACTGCTGAACATAGGCGTTCCCCAAGTGTGTTTACATTTCGTCTCAGATCCAAAAATAAAAATAATGTCGTGTCGAAATTGATATGTAATTTTAAGTTCTTATAACCTAAAATTCTCATTATCAGGCTAGTGGCTTGGAATCAACAAGGCTTGGATACGACTACGATACGACAAATAACACAAAACAACTGAAAATTTTCAGACATTCGCATCGAGTCAACCCCCAGGCCTAACCTAATTTAGCTCAACATTATCTCTGAGGCGTTCTAGACCCCAAAGGCGTAACCACATAAGTCATAAACATTGGGGTTAACGAACTTTACCTGTTGAATGTTGAATTACCTAAGCTCTTACAGTACATCCCTCTAGTACAGTGGTTCCCAAACGTTTTTTGGCTTTGGACCATTTTGACTTCTTTATTGTTACTGCGGTACTCAGAGATATTTAATGATTACTTAAGTCGTCACTTAGTAAAGGTTTGACTTTAGTATGACAAAACTGTCAAAACCTTTACTAAGTGATGGCCTAAGTAATCATTAAAACTCTCTGAGTGCGGCAGTAAGTGACCATAAAGTACGACGAAAATGCTGTGTCAATCTTTAAATAAACATCACATCACGCCGATTCTTCCTCGCCTCGTAATCTCCGAAGGGTTGGCCAGAGTAGTATTTAACAAGTACACCAACATTTCTCCAGCTGTGATTAAGTCCCACGTAATAGGGGCGAGCCTATTGCCATCAACCGGCCACAAATTCAAATTTCGAGCCTGCTACTGATAAATTCCTAATAGAAAAACCCAATAGCACTTTGCCTAACCCGGGAGTCAAACCCAGGACCCCATGGGTTATGATCATCAGTCGCGCTAGAAAACCACTAGTAGAACGAGGCAGTCGAAATTAGAGGTAATGGTAGTTAAAGTACTAGGTGTTGTCAGCGGCTTCGCCTGCTACAACTCGAAAATTATCCCACGGGAAGATAAAATTGGGATAAAAACTATCCTATGTGTTAATCCAGGTTATATACTATTTGTGTACCAAATTTTATCCAAATCCGTTTAGTAGTTTTTGCGTGAAAGAGTAACAAACATCTATCCATCCATTCATACTTACAAACTTTCGCGTTTATAGTAGGAAGTAGGATAGATTAAAAATCGGTTTGGATTAATATGATATTGAGCTTGCATCTATGAATTAAAAAGTATAAATTAAATCTCGAAATCTGAATCCCTTCGCATACCATATTACTTAATCTCTGGCGGACCATTAAATGGTCCACGGATTAAAGTTGTGAACCAATACCCCAGTACTAGCTTATTACAGTACCTGATCTGATGAATATTGCACATCGACCTTTGGAAATTAGTGTACTTTATACAAAGAATTATCAAAAGAAACAAATCATAATTGTTTTAACAGCTCCTAATAGATACCGGACTGTTTGTATTTCGTGCGACAGAGATAACGCTCTACGAAGCCGAAATTGGCCGATTGTCTCTTTCCAAAGGTCGATGTGCAATATTTATCGTCGGGTACTGTAACTAAAACAAGCAATTATTAAGCCGATATTAGTGATTAAATCTATTAATAGACACCTATTTGTGGCTCTTTGATTTATTTGAAGTGTGGATGATGTGTTATCAGGATATTAATGGGTTTCATAATCACTTGACGGGAGAAGCTGATTGGATGTCTGGGGTGTCAAAGGACGTTTGAAATAAGATATTTACATTTTGGTTGTAGCCTAAACTTAAGGAACCACAAGGTTCTGGTATTGATACATCAGATTGGCAGGTCTACTTCATTTACCGTCGGGGCTGCGGGTGGTTCGAAAGAGATACCGCGGTCTCGACACAAAGGGCTAAGAAGGAACATGGGTGGTTATTAATCAGTAGAAGTCTGACACTATACCGCTTTGCCCAGAGCGAGAGGAGTCATTAATTTGATGATTTCAAACCCTCCAAAAAAAAAGGTCTACTTCATTTAATTTTGTGTAGTAGTGGTCTAAATCTCCACTGGTGAGCATGAGGCCTAATTTTTTTTTTTTTTTGGGCGTGGGAAATCATCAAATAACCCCTCCCGCTCTTGGGCAGAGCGAAAGGGAGTGTCAGACTTCTACTGACTAAAAACCACCCATGTTCCTTCTTAGCCCTTCATGTCGAGGCCGCGGTATCTCTTGCGAACAACCCGCAGCCCCGACGGGGGTGAGCATGAGGCCTTACGTTCGTATCGCAGATCGGGCAAACTGTTAATGGGTTGTTTTCTCATGAATTTCTCTCTGAAGTTGTGAACGGTGGATTGCAATATACTCGTCCCCTTTTACATTCACGTATTAAACCGTTGAATGAGCAAAGGAATCTTTTCCAATGATGACGTTATTAGTTCTAAAAATCAAAAATAAATGGAACTAGACATTGACTTTAAAAAAATATTGTATTCTCTAATTAGTTTCTTAAAATTCTACATTTCGAATAAAAAGAAATATACACAGGTAATTTTTATTGAACAATGCCCATTGCCAACAGAGTGCAAACGTACTTAAAACTTACCGTACTTATCTAAATTAAATACGTTGAGCCGTAACGACCTCAAAATATTAATTTACTAAGGTTTTTGGAGTAATTAAATTACTAAAAACCTTTACACAGAGGTTGAAGTTTCCATTAAGTTTTTGGCTAGTTAAAATTTACGAACAATTTAAAGGTCAGATCTTTAACTATACAAGTAAACATATAAGAAATTGGAGTCGTTTTTGTCTTTCTGTGTGACCATGACCATCGCTCTTCTAATTTTTGGTTTTCACCATAATTTTGAATTTTGTAAGGTTATAAAAAGCCAGGTTGATGTGGGAGCAGGCAGGCCACGCCGCACATATGCCCCCGGAGAGGTGGACAAAGATCGTCACTCACTGGACGCCTGAGGGAAAACATCGCCAAAGAGGTCCACCACGATAAAGTTGGTGTGTTGATCAGATCGTGTTCGCGGGATACTACACTAGACATAAGAATGAGAAAAAGGAGGCCTTTGCCCAAATGTAGAACACCTCTTAGGCTAGTAAAAGAATGTGTGTACTGGCTAGTAACATCATTATTAAACTATAACCAACCAACTACCACGAACCCGTTTGAGGACCCGAAAACGCCTTCTCAGACACGTCACCTTTTCGGAAAACAGCACTGCAGACGAAACTGTCGGAAAAACTGCCTCCTAGTCCCGAACTCCAATGACCTTTATGGAAACCTTTGAACTGATTGTGTGTTGTTTAACCAATTTGGGTAGATGTATAATCGACCCATCTCGCCAACCTCTTCTCATGCCCTTCGTGCACGCTCCTGCAGGGCTATTGCGTATCTTTTTAAATGTCAGTGGCTATCATAGTGTCCATCGATTAACTGTCAAATGGTTATGGTTTGGTACAAAATGGAACCATTTGAGAGTTAATCGATGGACACTATGATAGCCACCGACATTTATAAAGATACGCAACAGCCCTGCTGAACTTGAATGAACAGGGCTGCCCAGGATAGATTCGAGAAGAAGAAGAAAGGTATTAAACTAACAAATGATAATGCAACATCGATGTGTAGTCACGTCATAAATACCGTGCAAAGCAAGGGCAGGCCACTAGTTACAACAAAATACCATTACCTAATTAATATTCCATTTAAATCATAAAGACGTTTAATTGAATAGACTGGCCCTAAATCTAGCAACATTATTCCTCCCACGTTGGACCTATCCATTGAATACGGTTACTTAGGAATGCATAATGCCGAAGTTGAGCACAACCAATTTCAAAGTCCAAAGTTGCGAACGTTTAAATCTAACTAATAATAGTTTGTGAATTTTGAACTTAGTTGTAATTTAATAAATATCTGACGTTTATATAGAACTATAGACAGACAGTGTTCGCTATCTTCCTAGAATTATAATCAAAAGCGATAATTTCAACTTTACTGGGAACTGATAAATACTCGTGACCAAATTAAACTGATTTGTCATTGAACGGGCAGCTCGACACAAAGTGAGGTCAGGTGTATATGTATCCCGTCGGGGCTGTGGGTTGTTCGCAAGAGATACCGCGGCCTCGACATGAAGGGCTAAGATGGAACATGGGTGGTTTTTAGTTAGTAGAAGTCTAACACTCCATAGCTTGATTGTGTCACCGTGAGTACCTGTGTCGAAGAAAATTTTAATTATTTTGACCTAGTCGTCCACGACTAAACGCTTTACGCTTTGCAGCCGTCAGTTCCTACAACGTGCAGACAATAGGACATGCAGGGTATTAAGTGGCCAATCGTGCCGCAACAGTACCTCATTATTTTGTACTCAAGTGGAAATAAATAAATGTACTTACGCATTGGAGTGACGTCCCGGTGGTACCTACCTATGAGAATTGTGATGTTTTATACCTTCTCTGTATTTGTTGTGTAATTGCTGTTAAGGTACTCTGTCTCTAGCACACATCGCGTTACAGCAAGTTAAGGGTCCTCTCTCGAAAAAGCTTAAAAACAGCGTGCAGATGAAGCGGTTTTTCACTGGCACTTACAGAGAAATTACATCTGAGAATTTTTTTTAGTAATCTACATGATATGACACGTAATTTGGTTTAGCCACAATTTTTGTATCGGTATCACATAATAAGAAAAAAAATCCACAAAGTCACCTCCAAATCGTTGAATGGAACCATTTTACTCCTTCATTTTTTAACAAAATAATATAAAAAAAATATCTACTGCTTTGAAATACAAAGGAAAATAATTTGGTTTTCTTACTTTTTAAAAACATGTATTATTTTAATTATAATAAATGAAAAACGCGTCCGTTTAGAGTCCGTATCTACGACCGAGAGAGGTAGTTTGTATGCACAAGGTCATTGGCGTGAATACAAGCCTTAAACAAATCCAGTATAACCCAGTATGACCTATGACCTTTCCTTGTATGAGAGTTCCGTACAATGAGTGATCAGCTTACTTTGGTTTTGCATAGCTTGATTGGTCCTTGTGGGTACTTAAAGAAGTTTTGATGCTTACTACATAAATGTTTACTAAAATGGAGACTATTGCATAGCTCTTCCAGCACTGGATTTTCATATTCTACTTTAACTTTCCACGATAACTTGAGCCGAGCCTCTAAGTTCTTTTAAACTAAAATTCCACCAACTTTTAGTGGACGCTTGCAACCATAAAGGTATGCGAAATGAAAATTTTACATGAGAATGAATCATCTTTTCATGTTTAAATTCAAGAAAAATGTACTTAGTCTTTTCATATTGTCATGTTTGTAAAAACATAATTTATGGGAAAATCTTTCGTTGCAGTAGTCATATCCTGGTATAATGTGGGGTCTCTTAATTGGATCACCACACTGAGGTTAAATGTCACGTCATAAAACGAAAAGGTATTTACAAGCCATGCTACCTTTCGAAACTATCGCCGATAATGCTGCAGTTTCGGTCGGCAGTACCGAAAGAATTATGAAAAAAAAAACTTGAATAAAATGCCAAAATGGTCTCAGGTCTGCACAATGCCAGATGGCATTTCAATGCGTACCACCTTTTTTATTTTTGGGGTGGTGGGAAATCAGCAAATAACCCCTCCCGCTCTTTGGCAGAACGGAAGGGAGTGCCAGACTTCTACTGATTAAAAACCACCCATGTTCCTTCTTAGCCCTTGTGCCGAGGCCGCGGTATCTATTCCGAACAACCCGCAGCCCCGACGGGAATGTGTACCACCTGACGCAGATTTTTAGCTGCAGCTCACGAGTGACATACGGTCGAAAGCATAAATAAACACTTGTAAAAGTCTAAAATATTATCGCGGTAGACCGGTCACTGTGGACCGTCGTGACGGTGGACTGTCGAGGGGATAAGCTGGCAACTCCGTATTATGCTGGGCCAGCTTAAGGTCAAAGTATTACTGCCGAGGTAAGGCTTACTGTAACTTAATAAGTTGAATAAACTTAATTAATTAAATGTTCACTAAGATCTCGAATGTGTTAACGAGTTCTTAATAGTTTACTTTGATTTCAAAGGATTAAATTAAACTTCATACATTTTGCTACTAAATCCGGGTATTAGATTAAGTTAATCGATTACTGAAATCATTATTTGCTTTGGCATCGTAAATACTTAACCCTTTAATGGTTTGATAAACTAAACTTCACTACATACCGAAGTTTACTTTTGTCAGCGTTGGATAATTAGCAGTTTAACGGATGAAGATGCCAAGATTCCAATGAAGAATTATGTTTTTTTAAGGTTTCGTATCCCTTATGTCACACATACCATACAAATTCTTGTCTTGTGTATCGGTCCATAATTAACGAAAATATCAATGAAAATACATACAACCCAACATAGCCTGCTCTTTTTTTGAAGTTGGTTAAAAAATAAGATTTTACTCAGCAAAAGTTTTAACCAAGAGGAGGGAGATGCGTAATTCGGCCAATTTCCCCGATATACCTGGTAACACCTTGTATTAAGTTACAAACTATGTATAGAATCCAGGTATACGGCTTCATAACTGGAATTAGTGGAAGCAATTAATAAGCAGAGTTTAATTTGATAAGCCGGGCTTTTGTCGGTTGACAGTATCGCCGCCACCTCCAGGCTTTTGTTATAGTGCGGTGTTTTAGAAGTGCTACTAGTTTTTATTTTGCTTCAAAGAGGAAAATATAGCATTTTATATTTTTTCTATTTTCAGTCATTCTCTCTACCCATAGAAAGAATGTCTGTAGTAGGAAGTGCCAAGGTAATTTGAAATTCAAATATTCTATAGTTCGATTAGCAATTTGCAGGTTAGTGTCAGACCGTATCCATCATCTGCCTGGCTTTTTCCCAACAGTGTTGGGGTTGGCTTCCAGTCTAACTGGGTGCAGCTGAACACCAGTATTTTACATGGAGCGACTGCCTATCTGACCTCCACAACCCACTGTCTTTGGTAAGAGTGATTGTTAGACTGACGGTATGTAATGGATCGTCACCCATCCACACACAGAGTGATGAACTGAATACGTGACATCGTCGACGTCATTTCCACTGTAGAAAAAAAACACATAGAACTAAAAAAACAAATACAAACAACGCCTGAGGCTTCATCAAAGAACAAAATTGTTTTAAAAGTCGGAACAAACTTCTCAAAATCAGACAGAAGAAGGTACGAAAATATTATTAGCAGGAAAACATGAACTAATCAATGTTAGAAAAGTTAAGAGAACTAATTTAAAAAGTTGTCGGAATATAATTCATCCTTGTAAATCGCGTGTAATTAAGGTCGTCAGTCTATTTTTCAAAATTAAGCGAAGATTTTGAGGAAATCTATCTCATCAGACCACAGTTCCTAAAATGAGCAGACGTGTACTAACCTAACACACAAGGAACTTTTTAATGTGTTTATCAAACTATGTATAACAATATTATAGTTGACAGACGTCAATGACAATTTTAAATATTCTATCGTCAATCGATTTGACACCCGTGTCTATTGTCAATAGGGAATATGCATGTAATTTTAATTTGGTTTAAATATTTTTATTCCGAATGTTCATTGGCAGGACACATAATATAAACCATTATTTTAGTAATTAATGTCTCTAGAATTATTAAAAATCAAAAATAAAAGTGCAAAATAAGCGAGCGAAATTCAAATTTTTAAAACGCTTCACCATTGGTGAAACGAAACGTGACGTCACACAGTATTTAAACAACTTCGTACTGCTTACATTTGTGTGGCATTGTAGGTCTTTGATTATAAAACAAAGTATTATAGTGAGTGTTGTAAATTAATTTCGTGTTTTAGTGTAATTTTAACATATTAGCGAGTTTAAAAATCATTTAAGACAATGACTGTGGTTTTGTAAAAGCACAATCGGAAAATCTGCCGAGAATAGATGCATTCATGCAGTCGACTTATATTCAATCAAATCCAAATTTTACGTCCGCTGAAGTAAACAAAGTCAAGGGATGAATGTGTCTCTGAAGGGATCTCTCGTTTCTGCTGTGGTATAATTTAGGAACAGAGTTGAATAGTTATTTTTTTTGTTTACTTAACAAACAATAGACGAAATTACAAAACTTTGTAAACTGCATAACTACTGCTTGTGTGATTGATTTTCAATTCAAAACTTATTTCTGATTAACTGAAATCATAATTAAGGTATCGAAATACGTCATACTTACATTAAAGTGATCTTCACAATAATATAAACAAGTTGTCGCTGATTTAAATTCTTCTCTTCGCATAACCTTATACCATTTCTTACGTATTTTTGCACCTACCGGGACTCGTAAAAACACTTTATCAGGTGTACTTTTGGTAGTGTTTTTGCATTCAGGTACAACGCAATACTTATAAGTTTACTTTTGAGCTTTTTCCATGGTGAAATAAGTTAAGAACGAGAACAACTGTTAGTAAACAATGGACTGGACTGTCAGTGGCACTACTGTTTGACGTCATCAACAGAGCGCGCGAAAATGGCGGCGTTTAAACAGCCTAGAATTATTCTCTATTTTAATATTTTTTTTTTACCTTATTATCATCATTTCTATTCAGTATTAATATTTTTTACCGTGTTAAAACGGTGTAAACAGTGAATTAAAAATATAAAATAAATACATGCATATACCCTATTAAGTTTTATCACGTGTCAAAATGTTTTCCTAAGTTATTACTTATGCAAACATTTTGATGGAATACACCAGAATATAAACGAATTAAGAACCGTCAAAGAAATCAAAGCTAAAAATTCTATCTTTTGACAGTTCTAACTTTAAAGCAATTAATAAAGTACAGAATAAAAATCGTCATCTCATTTTTTACACAAATAATCGTATTTATAGACAGTGGGTGTTGCAAGTTTCACTACAAATATGACAATATGGCAAAAACCAGACGAAAGGACGAGAAAATCTATCTCATTAAACCACAGTTACTATGCTGAGCTGCACACTAAACTCACCCCCAAGGACCTTATATCCAGGGATATTTCCATTAGATGTTTAGGGGCCTGGGCACGATGGAGAAAGTAGTACCTAACTAATATTTTAGCGTCCCCGCTCTGTTAACGATCCACGCGAGACACAATGGCTTTTTAATTGTGTCTAATTTATTAATTATTATTTATTTTATTTTTCAATTTATTTACACGGCATACGAAAGGTTAAATAAGTAAAGTAGATACTTAGTCAACTAATGCAGATTTTTTTTTGTAAAAATGTTTCCACAACAATTCTTCACATGAAAAACAAAATGTAAAAAAATATGACATAGTGCTAACGATTTATTTGGAAGTCACCTAATTGACCTGTATAATCTGAGTGACGCAAACATAGGTTTAACGAGCTAAAAGCCTATGTGAAAAATAAATATATAACTCTTCGAATTTGACCTTCATGTCGTAAGCCTAACTTTGACATTTGACATTTATGCTGACATTGTGTGCACAAAATTTAATGTATATTTACGCATCGTTGCTGAAAAATTTGATCCGTGACGTTATTTATATTTCTGCTGTTCTAGTTATAACTGTAACCTAGACATGCTTGGCAAAAAACATTTAGAACATTTTTATCTAGTTCAAATACATAAATAAAATTGTGTCTGCTTGTAATTTCAAAATTACTGAATGCATATACGATATTTTATAAAAATATTTTTTTTTATGTTTCTATGTCTGTTTATTCCAGCTAATCTTCGATTTTATCACTTGATGGGATATTTACTGGCATCTGATGTTATAAGAAGTAAATAAGGCTACTAAAATAACTAAAAAAAAATATGGCTCTGGAGCTTGCATTTGCCTGCGTTGAACTCCGAAATAATCCCACTGCTACGTGCTATACCGGGATTTTTTTTTTTTTTTTTTTTATCGAAAATTCGAAACCCGTTGAACCATTAAGGTGTAAAAATGTACCAGACAACAGACACGGAGGAACTTTCGCATTAAAATTTTATTATGGATCAAACGGTGATTATTCCAGATTAACACGCAAATGTATGCAAGAATAAACCAACTAAACAAATAAGAAGGATAAGAAAGTATTTGAATAAAACCCGATGAAGTCAAAACCTTCAGGAAAATAGGTCATATTTGCTCATAACCAAGTTAGCCCGTTGTTATTTATTCAACAGTAATTTTATGCTTTTTGCATAACAAATGAGGTCTCACACTGGGGGCGAAAGGTCTTGCACAGTGCACACGTCTACGTCTTGTAAATGGAAATAGAGAAAAATAAATGAAGGTTGTAAAATTGTTTCTTCTCATAACATCATAGAGCACGTATTTGTCCAAAAATGGCGGTATTTCTTCTTTTTTTTTTATCGGTGCGATGAATGGTGTGACTTATCGAATTTTCTTCTTGGACCATGTAGGTGGCCATGTTAATCGCAGCGTCTATGGCGTTCTTATGTCCTCTAATTTTCAAGTTTATTGCCATGGTCTAGTTCATGTGGAATCGTTGCAAAGTACAAAGTACATCAGTACTACAATAAAAGTGCGTGAACAACACCACTTTTGTCACGGACCGCCTTCAAAGCCGTCAGTTCCTGTATATACGATTGGTTTGTATGGAGCGTGTTAACAAGTGTTTCAGCTGCGCCTGTTGATGCTTCTACAAGTTTTGTGGTCTGAGTTCAAGATATTAATATCCTCATGATTCAATTGACTACAGACTAAGAAAGAACAATAATCACGTAAGCTGAATAGGCATGTTTACGGACTAAAAAATATATGATTCTAATTAGTCCGTCTGTTGGATTATCGAAAAATATTGGATAGAAGGATATTTAGGGTAGACTGGTAGAAAATGATAAGTTAACATAAAAGGTGAGAAGTACTACAAACACTTCACCGATACGTATTTTTTGTTTTATCAAATCATTAAAAATTGACGAAGATAAAACGCGTCAAAGATTTGAGTGGGGGGTCATGACGTCACTCACCGATAAAGAATGTCATACTAATGTCTTAGAATATGACGTCACACGAGTTTTCAAAGCACTGTATCGTCTTCATTGTTTGTTTACGTGAAAAATGAAAAAATATGTGTCAAATATTTTTTGACTAACTAGATTCTTTTAGTTAACTACCCTACCAGACGCCAAGAATCATTAAATATCAATTTCGTGTCCTAATGTTTGTTTACTACAGGAACTGATGGACGTTACTAATAGCGCCAGACTAGGTGGTAGCTCAGCTGTGGGTCGAACCAATTTAGTTTGCCATCGACATGCTACGAAGAAAACAACAAAAATAATTTAATAAGGAGCTCGTGGCTTAATAAGAACTGCCACTCGGGTCGATCTTTAGGTAAAGCTGTGCTTGCCTAGGTCGGTCTGTGGATGGGTGACCGCCCGACATACCGAGTTTCCTCCGTGCCTCGGAAAGCACGTAAAGCTGTTGGTCCCGGCTGCCATATATAGATCTTTGGCAGTCGTTACAGGTAGTCAGTGACCTGAAATTCTGACATCCAGTCTTACCAAAGAGTATCGTATTACCCAGTATTAATTGGATTGTGGAGGTTAGATAGGCAGTCGCTCCATGTAAAATACTGGTATTCAGCTGCATCTGGTTAGTCTGAAAGCCGACTCCAACATAGTTGGGAAAAGGCTAGGCAGATGATGATGAATAATTACAACTACGATCATGCATGGTTCTGAATTATGATGACAGGCCATGTTCACCAATAAACCGACGAGCTAAGCTAAGCTAACGAGCTGAGTTTGTGAAAACACCATCGTATTTTTTTACTCTGTTTACAGTTTGCCCTCTGACCGAACAAGTCAAGGCCCGCCCCTACGCGCGTAAATGATAAGGAGGACGCAAAGGTCAGTATTATTATTTTATCAATGTTTGACCTTGATGGACAAACTGATGACGATTTCTAACATAATTAAAGTTTAGTGGAGTAATTACGTAATATTTATTAGTGATTAAACTGACTCGTGGAGCTCGTAGCTTGATAAGAACTGCCACTCGGGTCGATCTTGTCCAAGGGGATGGTGAAGTAGACCGGGACGTAACGCAACGGATCAACTCAGGATGGATGAAATGGCGACAGGTCACTGGAACAACTTGCGACCCACGGATGCCCCTCAAGTTAAAGGGGAAAATATACAAGTCCGTGATTAGACCTGTCGTACTGTATGGATCAGAGTGCTGGGCTTTGAAAAAGATGGATGAAAAACGATTGCATGTAGCGGAGATGAGAATGTTGAGATGGATGTGTGTGTAATGGATAAAGTGAGGAATGAGTATATTAGAGGAAGTTTGAAAGTAGCACCTGTTACAGAAAAATTGAAAGGAAGTCGTTTATCTTGGTATGGTCATGTAATGAGGAGGGATGAAACGCATGTGACTAAAAAAGTGATGGATATAAATATTGATGGATGGAGAGGGAGAGGAAGGCCAAAAAAAAGATGGATGGATTGTGTGAGGAATGATATGAATGAGAAAGGAATAAATGCCACCTTGACGTGTAACAGGGAAGAATGGAAGAAGAAAACGTGTTGCGCCGTTTACCCCAAATAGAATGGGATAAGGGCAGGAAGATGATGTTGAAGGCTGATTAAGCGGTAAAGCGGTAGTAAGTAAAATTGATTATTTTAATTTGATTAACAATGCCTTAGAGGCTCTATTAGGATTATTTGCAGCTACTTTTTTATTTGAATAAAAATTCAAAGTAATTATAGGTAAAATTCCATTTCTTTTAATAATTTGATTACAATAAACATATTAAATGAAATATAAATTGTTTTATTAAACTATTATTTATACTGAAAACGGGATATTTACCATGCCATGTTTTATTAAATCTATACAAATTAGCTATTACAATGTACAAACATTTCATTTCATTGTACTATGTAAGCAACACACAAAAAACAGACACACGGTTCTAATACATTTTCATGTCTCTTAAATGATTTCTTGTAACAATAATAACGATTTCCAAATTTATGATATCCGTATGTCAAAAGTGTGTACTTCTTTTTATGTCAAAAATCTCTTTACACTGTATTTTTTTCATAATTTTTTTCAACAAGTGCTTTACACTATTTTTTCATTAATAAATTGAATCCAACGCAGAGGTCAATTTAATGTAAGGGACGAGACTACAAGATACTTGGTCAGTAAGGGACATTACTAACAAAATACGTTGTTGTAAGGGACATCTATTTTCTTAAATAGCTAATTTATTTAAATAAATGTTACACGTGTAGATAGAGCACTAAAATACAAGATTATGTGTGAAATCAGACCCGAAAAAGGTTAATAAGAAAAAAAGTTATGGGCGATTTAGTCCGAAAAAAAACTTTGTCGGCCTCTCCTGAAAAATCGTATTTTGTCCCTTACCTCAATTGAACCTACGGTCGACGATATATAGATCTTTGGCAGTCGTTACAGGTAGTCAGTGACCTGAAATTCTGACATCCAGTCTTACCAAAGAGTATCGTATTAGATAGTATTAACTGGGTTGTGGAGGTCAGATAGGCAGTCACTCCAAGTAAAATACTGGTATTCAGCTGCATCCGGTTAGACTGGAAGCCGACCCTAACATAGTTGGGAAAAGGCTAGGCAGATGAGTAATTAAACTGACTAACTGGCTTGTAAGTCTAGAGGTTGCCAGCAAGGGTTCGATTCCATGGACTGATAGGAGTTATTGAGTTTTTCCATCAGGAACTTCTCAGTAGCAGCTATGGAGTCTGAATTTGTGCCCAGTTGATATCAGTAGGCTCGCTCTGCGTAAAAATCATCTGCCTAGCCTTTTCCCAACTATGTTGGGGTTGGCTTCCAGTCTAACCGGATGTAGCTGAATACTAGTATTTCACATGGAGCGACTACCTATCTGACTGGAACTGGATAATAAAATACCCCTTTATTTTTAATTTTTTAGCGGGTGGAAAATCATCAAATAACCCCTCCCGCTCCTGGGCAGAGCGAAAGGGAGTGTCAGACTTCTACTGACTAAAAACCACCCATGTTCCTTTTTAGCCCTTCATGTCTAGGCCGCGGTATCTCTTTCGAACAACCCGCAGCCCCGACGGGCACCCCTTTGGTGAGACTGGTTGTCAAATTATCACGTTTTTTTTATAGGCGTAATGATGAATGATGAACTTAACCGACCACATCGCAACAGAAAGTCTGTTGTGATTGTCAATCACATAATTAGTGCAAATATGTGAACAACGGAAGCTTGTGCCGGTGCAATGCACTGATATTAAACTAGGTTGGTGAAAGCAAAACTTTTAGAACGTAAAAGTCATGTATTTTAGGGAGATTAGATACCCTACCCAAAGTCTTTTCCAAATCAGCGACTTACTCTCGGTGAGAAAATTATACTTAATTAAAACTGTTGTCAACATACACAAGACCTTACCTTATGTTCCTGGCCTAACTTTAAAAAGAAGAAAAAACATAATTGCAGAAGTCCCAAAAACGAAAACCAAGTTCGCCAGCATACAGTATAAAAACGTTCAGCTCAGTTGTACAATAGATGCAACAGAGAGATTTATGTACATAACAAGACGTAAGTTTGTAAGAAAAACTTTGCAAAAACAATAAATAAATATTATTATTATTATATTATTAGAACGTCTAACATGTATAGGTGTGTATACATAATAATGTTATGTAGATCGCTTTTTCGAAGTACATATATAATATACCTATATCGTTGAGTTTCATTTGATAGTCACTGGAAAAGTTGATATGTGTATGATAGTAATTAGAGACAGTTTTGATAATGTAACCTGACTGCATGCTGATGATGACTCAATCATGTAAAAATGCCAAAGCATTGTAGAGAAAAAATATTTAATAGAAAAATGGATTTTGAACCCATTCGTGGAATGCACTCAATGCAATACTCCCAAATATTACAAATTTTATACCAATCCAGGAATGTATGGCAAAAAAATACAAAAAAATCTAAAAGCTTTGCAATATTCACATGAAAATATGTGTAGTGTGGAATATGTGGGTAGTAACTATTTATCGTCGAAAAAGGCTCGTAAAACTGTATTAGAACCAGTTCGTAAATAGTCTACGTGACCGGTTTAACTCAATACAAAATTGCAGAAGATAATAATAAAATAGAATTTTCTCATAATCCGACAAAAAAGTGCGAACTACGACCCTCTGAGGTGGTCTGATACTTTGATCCGGTTCGTCACGCATTTACGCGCTTTCTGTATCGAGTTCACACGCGAGTTGTTCTCGTCTCGATCTCGCTCGACATTCGAATAGGTATTCGATTCATTCATTCAGTTTGCGTGCGATCGCCGCGTGGTGTAGACGTGTTGTGCGCGTCACTTTCTCGCGACTTTACCGCCATTCCGTTTTCGTAGTGTTCCTAAAAACTTGAAAACAGTGATGTTTTGTGCAACAATGACGTTTTTCAGTGTCAACTTTTTGTGATATTCGTGACTGCAGTGTTATTAAAAGTGTTTGGAAGTTGTGAAAAGTTATTTTACGTCACGGATTTGCCAAGTTGACCGGCGTTTTGGTGAGCACTTCAATGTATTTTAACTAAGTTTGGTATTACTTTAGCATTAGGATTATAGTGTTCAATACTTTGTTTGTTGCGTTATCTAAATCTTGGAAAGTAAAAACTTATCGCAGTCTTTTCGGTTGACTTAACGCCACGTTTTATCTAGACTCTAGTGAATGCCGGATACATTGAAGACTAAAGTACACAGTCGTGCATTTTTAGTGCTAACAAGATTATGTGCTATAAATGAATAAGGAATCAGGTGTTATCTCTTCGCGATAAGATTGCGTGTTAGTAACATAGTTTGTAGGTCAATATTGCAGTTTCTTGAGATTTAATAAGTAGATACTTCTTAGGTGGGTATGTTATCTTCGTACTTTGAAATTACCTTCATAATGACTTAAAAAGTTATAAGTTATTTATTATTAGGCACTTATCATATTTTATAGCTATTGATAGTCAAAATAATATGTGAGGAATTTACTTGAAACGACATCAACTACTAAATTTAAACAACTTCAATCATTGACCTCGGACATAATACATAAAACATTTTAAATATTCGAAATCCTAATTACATAATTTAAAACTTCCACACAACAACAGTTTTTTAATAAAAAGTAATCTGCAGAGTCATCTTCGTTTAAAACATAAATTAACTCTAGTAACATGCTAACCTACGTGGATGTTTTGTCCTACCTTCATCTATAATTTTATTTTTCTTCGTTATCTGGATTTAAGTATGGCGGTTTCTACCAATGTTATCCTGTCAATTTCGGGGAACTCTTTGGTTTCTAAAAGAAAAGAAAAAACACAATAGCTGGCTATTGTAGTATCTCAACTATGGCTGTCCCATTAAGTAGGTTATTGCAATATACAACTGAGTAAGTAAATCATTCGTTGAATGACGAACTTCTAATCTATTTCTACAGATCGAATTTCAAAGTGCATCAATCCATGCACCATCTTGTCAATCAGACACCTGCAATTAGGGTTTTCAAACGTCCGAAATTGTAGCTCAATGTCTGCAATTCTGGGGGAAAGTAAAGTATTTTTTAATAAAATCAACGTAGAAGTCACCTATTATTATGAAGAAAATATGAATTATACAAAAAATAAGCTTCTGTTTTTTTTACATAACTCATATTTTAAGCAAAGTTGTTGCTACAAATCTTTCTCTATCAATATATCATGTATTTTTATACATGCACTTAGTATTCATACTGTATGATTCCAAAAACGGTTTGTATGAAGTATGGAAGAAGTAGACATGTTGCGCCGACCCCAAGTAAATTGGGATAAGGGCAGGAGAATGATGACTGTATGATTCCAAAAACGTCAAGTTAAGAATTGATTCAAACTTCTAGATTTTTCTCTAGATAATTAATTTAAATATTATGTAGATCTGGGGACCCTAACCACGATTGATAACCTAATCAGGTATCTTAAAGATCATTGCCAGCTTGATTAGTGTCTCTCATTAGTAACAGCACATTAAGCACTAATGAACGGAATGAATTATTTATAATCACTGCTATCGCCTGTGGATTGATGTTCTTTACTAACTAAATTAACTAAGATATCGATCTATTAGCTGGTAATTATTTCATTGCGTACATCTTCAGAATAAAATACGGGTCTTACAAATCAAATACATCATCATCATCATCATCTTCATCTTCCTGCCCTTGTCCCATTCTATTTGGGGTCGTCGCAACACGTTTTCTTATTCCATTCTTCTCTGTCAGTCATCATGGCATCATTTTCTTCTTTATATAAATCCTTCACTAGCTCATGCCAGCGGTTTCGCCCGCTACAACTCGAAAATTATCCGATGGAAAGATAAAATCGGGATAAAAACTATCCTATGTGTTAATCCAGGTTATAAACTATCTGTGTACTAAATCTAAAATAAAATATTTATCCAAATCCGTTCAATAATTTTTGCGTGAAAGAGTAACAAACATATATTATAATTATTATTTATTTATATTTATTTATAATATTAGTGTGAGGTGTGATATCATTATGTAGGTAATTTACGGGTCGTTTGAACCTCAAATAGTCAACCTTCTTTCTTTATCTGTTTAGTGCCTAAATTGCTATCAAAGTTTTTATGCAGCCCATGGTCCTCTGACTCGGTTTTACATGCTGGCTAAAAATATCTCTATGAAAAGTCATTTAGTAAATCAGATATTAGAAACTTGCCCTATTGTGACAAAAGTATTATTTCTCATCGCTACAAGTAAATTCGCAAAATTCTATGTAATTTTTACCTACTTTTAAATCAACATAGTTCCGTTCTGTGGCTCGTGTTTTAAAATTAAATAAGTGTAAATGTAATTTCATATTCCATAAGGAAAACCAGAAAACAAAACCCAACTTGGAAAATGAATTTCAACGTTTCCTTAAGTAATTCCAATTCCCTTTATCTAAAGCCAAATGCACACCAAAAACATTACATCAAAAATCTTCAATCAGATCCTAAACAAGCATTTCACTCTCCAAAGGTTTTACGATGTAGTAAAAACCGAAAACCTGTGGCAGAGAAAAACACCATAGAAACTGTTATTGTTGATTGTAAGCCGAGATTCTGGAGGCTGACCCGAAAACCCGATGTTTTGTCATACTTCCTCAATAACTGGGCACTTCAATGATTCAAACAAAAAAAGGGATGAGTGAAACTGCCAGATTGCTCCACTCCACCCTTTCGAAGTTTAGTGTTCAAGAATTTTTGGTGGCAAGAGCAATTTTGGAATCGTACAATGTAAGTTTGAGAGCGAACGACAATTTTTGTTTTCAATGAGTTTTGTGAAAATGTCGTAACTAAAGTAGGTACGCTTGTTAATAGATATTTTAGGACAATGTCCCGAAATTGGGATAATTATGTTCATATTGATATGCCATATACTGAAATTATTAATTAGGATTATGTCCCAGCATGGATTGGATGGAGCATGGATTGGAAAATCCACAATTAGTAGAGTTGAAATTGATAAATAACCAAAAACCTAACCTTCGTAGGTACAGCTAGTTTTAGGTTTTAATAACCATGTTTCCTGCATTCCTATGTCGATAAAACACCACCAAATTCAGTGATTACATTACACGGAAAATCGCTAAATCTACTTGCTAATTATACGGGCGGAGACATGGAAGAAAATTAATGTTTCCCATTAATTTGTTAGTCACACCACCATGGCAGAAGCTTGCGATAAGCTGGAAGGTCCACAAAAAAATAATTGCCGAGATCTTTTCTTGAACAAAAACACGATTGTCTCGAGCGAAATTAAGTCTAGAATATTCCTTCCAGTTTTGAATTCCGCGCAAAATATTAGTAAAAAATTCTGTATAATTTGAATAGTTCTCTGCAAGGAAAGACAGCGTCTTTTATAATAACGTTACTTTAAACAGTAATTTCGGAGAAGATAAATTGAGGAAACAGATGGAGGAATAAGATTATTAAGGATTAGTAGACGTTTTTAAAACCACCTGGTTGTTGAAAAAAAATACTCTAAAACATGGTTGAGTATAGATGTCGTTGAGGAAAATAAACAACAGTTGGTGTAACAGATGTTTCTGCGGTGCATTTAATGATACTTATTATAACCATAAATGTTAGTATCTACTAGCTGTTGTCCGTGACCTTCGTTCGCTTGAAATTATTATCAAAATGTTACTTTTGACTTGAATCGAACTTTGTTGACAATTTTCAGAATTTTAATTTTTTTTCTATGGAACCGTAGTCGTTTTTCTTTACACAGAAGTAAGTAGTATAAAAGTCCAGTCGGGGCTGCGGGTTGTTCGAAAGAGATTCCGCGGCCTCAGCGCAAGGGCTAAGAAGGAACATGGGTGGTTTTTAGTCAGTAGAAGTCTGACACTCCCTTTCGCTCTGCCCAAGAGCGGGAGGGGTTATTTGATGATTTACCACCCCCCACAAAAAAAAAAGTAGTATAAAAGTAGTAACCCTAAGTTACTTAGCTACTAGTTACTAGCTTATAAAATCAGATATCTGCTAGTAAAAGTCCCATCAAAAACGGTCCAACCATTTCGGAACGTAACTGGATCAAACAGGCAGACCCCACAGCTCAACCGTGACCAGGCCAGCCTCACTTCAGTTTAGCGGCCTTTTCTTAACAAACATCAAGAATATTTTAACTTTACGTTACATAATTACTGGCATTGCCGAGGTGTAAATTGTGAGGTAACCACAAGGTCAATGCCGATGCCCAGCCAATCACGAGCTGCGTTACTTCTTGATTTATAAAAGCACGTGTTTACTAACAGGTTTTATGATGCAAATGACAACGTTGAACCGGTAACTGCTAATTAAATGTATAATTGATGAGTATATGGAAGGCTAAGAAATACTACCAAACCGAATAATAAGCTGATTTACACACGTTAGCTTAGCGTGCTTGCTAGTTTGAATTTGCAACTGGGCAAAAATATTTAGAGCCAGCTGTGACCCGACTTTTTCCTCGTGGAATTTCATAAAAACTATTTGTGTAATTTGCAAAGTTTACGAACGTTTAGCCTGATTGAGAAATCTCTTTGGGAATGTTAGGCAGAGGATTATTCTTCAATAATAATAGGAGCTTCAGTTACTTCCGATTACAGCTAAATTTCTGCCAGTAAAAGTCCCGTCCAAATCGGTACAATCCTTACGGAGATTAGCCGGAACAATCAAACAGACTGACAAATATTTAGAAAACATGTTTTTTTATGTTACCATATTTACTTTCATACTATATTTCATTCAGTAAAATAATGAATTTATATATATCTACTTCAATTATATTTATTTGTATCCATTTCATTTTAGTATCGCTGTTATTAAAAACGCGCCTCAGAATCTCAACCATTTGTAATAATAATATAATCACCCAGACACAAGAAAAATAAACAGACATAATCTTAATCCAATAATGTCTTGTTCACTGTAGCAGTTACCTTGGAGCCAACAAAAACATAATTTTGTAAAGACTAGGGTAATGAGAAACACCCACAATATTGTAATCTAGCTAGACTGTAGTTGACTACAATAGAATATCCTTTAGAAAATTGTTAAACCCACGAAAATATTATTGCGAAAAAATTTGACAGCTGTCACTCAAAATACAAAAAAAAACCATAGAACAGAGTTTAATTTAAATGTATTTTTATTAAAAGATTTTACACAATACTTTATTTTCTAAACAAAATATGAATCCAGCCAGTAATAAAGAAGAAAATACAGGCGCTTTGATCTCAAGAAATGTTTGTCCTACATTTTAAATGCTAGAAGCATTTTTAGAGACGTTTTTATTACTATCTTTAAAATTAATAAAGTCGAAAGTATTATCTGATCTTTATTACAACTAGACATTTTCTAACAGAGACGAGTAACTGTCATCAAACACATTACACTATTTGGATCAGACGTGTTTTTTTTTCTGAATGGCACCTCGATGTCAATTTATATGGCTTTTTTTTTGGAGGCGTGGAAAGTCATCAAATGACTCCTCCCGCTCTGGGCAGAGCGGTAGGGTGTGTCAGAGTTCTACTGACTTAAACCTACCCATATTCCTTCTTAGCCCTTTCCGTCCAAGGCCGCGGTATCTCTTTCGAACAACCCGCAGCCCCGAGAGGAAAGACTGACTTCTGCTTAACCGAAGTACTCTGTTACTATTTATTGTGTGTGGGTGTGTGTGTGTGTGCTTTGTGAGTGTAAGGCCTCCAGCCAGGGCATAAAAACTTATGATACTAAGTGAAGGCGCGCTGAGGGCACCCCCTGTGGGGTACGAGCAATGGGTTAGGGCGTCAATGTAGTGGGCAGCTGCTAATGATCTGAATCTGAATGATCATCAGAGCACTAGGTTAGCATTGCTTGCTCGAGTAAAGGTCGGGGGAAGGGCAATCGGTTAAGATAATTTCAGTCGGTTAAGATCATAATTTGTATGTGTAATAAATGTGGAAATGATGTATTTTCCTACTCCTCTGCTATTCTTTTCTGATTAATTTCGTTGCGGGATCTAAGTCTGGGGTTTAGTCGAGCTACGTTGTCTCGGCGCTTTTCTGGTGGTCGCCACTGTTGATTCTGGCTTACAGGAGTTACAGTGGTTTGGGAATAGTGTGGCGGGCTTGTCCCATTATAAAAAAGTTGGCTAAGACCTACATGGTTTTAAATAATATCAAAGGTCCTGAACAGTAAAGCAAGATATGATGTCTTACTCAATATTCTTGTTTGAAGTCAGCTAAGTAATGTCAATAATTATCTTCAATTATCATTAAGTATTTGGGTTTTCCAAAGATCAGAGAGCAGTGGTTATTTTAATTATTGTTTACTTATCTTGGGTGATTACCCAAGATTGGTTTGATGTTTGGCAGACATATTTGAAAACATTGTTTGGAATGTTTTGTTAGCAGGTTTTTATCCTGCTACAGGAGGAAATAATTCAACGGCATACATGCATAACATCACGCAGTAATCCCCAAAGGATTAGGCAGAGGTAAAATAACATAACATCACGCCTGTAACCCCCGAAGGGTTAGGCAGAAGTGTACCTAATAGTACACCCACACTTCACCAGTTACATTTAAGTCCCATGTAATAGGGGACGAGCCTATTGCCATCAACCGAGCACAAATCCAGACTCCGTGGCTGTTACTGATAAATTCCTGATGGAAAAAGCCAATAACACTTTGCCGGATCCGGGAATCGAACCCAGGACCTCATGCTCAGCAGTCGCACTTGCGACCACTAGACCAATGGGCAGAGGTGTACCCATTAAAACACTCAAATTATGTTTAAGTGCCTTGCCATTAGCTGCCTAGCTCTTCTGGGAATACAAGCGGGTTGTTATGTTATGTAATTGAAAAGCAACAGAATCATCAAATCATTTGCAACTACAGTGCAGGAAACTTATATCATGTTTCGTCATTATTGGTTTTGGTGAAAATACGGTAATATTTGCAACATACTTAGCTATCTCATTCCCTTCCTCTCAGAACTCATTTGTATAAGTGAGTCATCATCATTCGTTTCGAAGTCACTCAGATCGTTGGGAAAAGATATAACTTTAATAATTAGCGAAATTCTCTCTCTAAGTCTTTTATTCGCGATTAATCTCGATTTATCTTCCGTGTTCTGAATTATCAGCATAAGGAAATTTTCGTGGAAAGTCCTGAACTTTAAACTCTGTGTTTTCCTAAAGTTAATCCAGATTACCTACTAACTCTGGCTGTCTTCTAAACTTTTCTAGCGTAAAAGTTAGCACACCGGTGAAACATAGGATATTACACAATGTGGTTTTTAAAGTTTATCACCATCATCAGCCTATAATGTTCCCTCTGGGATGAGGGATGGGCTATTAATCCACCAAGCGAGCCCAGTGTGGGATGGTAGAAGTCACATGTCTTCGATTTTTTAGCTTCTACCGCGGGCCTTGAGCGTGGGGACCGAATCCAGAAATTCCGTAACGAAAAAAACCTAACACTCATTTATTTAATAAAAGAAAAAAAAATGTTTTTTTATCGGTCACCACGCTCAAAGTGTAACTTGAATTAATATCAAAGAAAAAAAAACAAAGGAAAAAAAATACTGCATTAATAAAATAAATAAATAATTATAATTGCATAAGTTGATAAAAAATGCTATGCAATAGCTTTACCGCGGCAGTCTCCGAGTGCCACACGTCTTTTTTTTAAGGTAACATGCAGTAAAATACAAAAATTCCTAGAGTATGTGGACTAAAAATGCGTAGTTTCGAGGATATCATTAAACAAAACTTTCGATGTATATGTACCGTAAGTAAGTGAGCAAAACCTATTCAATCTAAGTTAGGCTTTCCTTTCCTGGAAGCGCCATGATAACCCACGACGATCAAATTTTCTTACTTTTTATGTGGTATTAATTCATATTTTAATCAACAAACAAAAATTGCAAAACTGGTAAGAAAAATTGAATTTCACGGGGTGCCTTAGTGCTATCTATCTTTTTAAGGTGACTGCGACAAGGTAGCCCGCAAAATTCCAATCAAATGCTTTTTTCATCAAATAGTCACTCAAGAGACTTATATGAACTGAGACGGTTGTATTGGTGATTTTAATCATAATTACTCAGTAAAGTCACATTTGTGATGGTCGCGAATCCTATTTTATTTAACATACAACATGATATTGACCGGTAAATTGCAAAAAAAGTAAGAAAATTCAAATTTCGCGGGTTACCTTGTCGCATTCACCTCAAGGACTCTTTCTTTGTACAAAACTTGACTTTAGCGTGCCTTTATCAAATCTGGATATTTTAGCTGAACACCAAAATGTGTGTACTAAAACGTAATCTTGTTTGCTACACGTTCTGTTCCTTCAGGACTAGATAGCAGGCTTGCTTTTCCAGGTTTATAGGCGTAACAGTATATTACGCCATAAAAAGAAAAAGCTATGTACTTACCCGATCTCATGTTTCGTTCTGATGAAAGCTGTACCATCCAGTTTAATATTCTCAAGGCGTCTACTACATCAACATTTGGTATTTTCGCTCTTTATGGTCTCTAAACGAAATAAAAATATATTATATCGCACAAAATATTCTTTTCGAGGAGTGTGCTAGTCCTAAGACCCGTTGCACCACTGATTTAGCGGTAAAACACCAAAAACTACGTTCTTTATCTGCCAATCGATGATAGCGACAGAATGGTGTTTTAACCATAAAACCCCCAACCCCCGCACCTGTAATCCTTAAGTCCTATCGGAAGAGGTGTACCTAATACCTAAAAACTATACAAAACCCGTTTGCCGCCTACTGCCATCAATCGGGCATAAATCCAGGCTCCGCGGATGCTCTAAAATTCCTGATGAAAACCCCATTTTTTTGTGGCCTTTTGGCCTCGTACGGGACTTATTTTTAATTAATACTGTTTTATTTTTTAAGTGTTCCTCTTGTTTTTTTTTTTGTTAATCTTTTATTATTGATTTCTTGTCCTGTGTGAGACCAATAAATACTTTTTCTTTCTTTTTTTCTTTCCATTAATTTGCCTGACCCGGAAATCCAAAACAGGACCTTGCTCAGCAGAGTGTGGTCATAAAATTAGTTGCAGTCGTCGTTTTGGTTCAGTTTGTCCAGAAAAATAATTATCTTGGTAGCTAGAGAATAAAAAAGTAAGTGTTCATTACTACGTGATCCCGCATAAAAGGAAGTGAAATTTTACTACGGGGTCCGTTTTTCTTATGGTAGTAAGTTTGGGTACGTTAGATATAAAAGTGTTTTGTGGTGAGTTTACCGCTCCGCTACTTTACGTGCAAACAAAGACAACTACACAAATACTTGCGATTTTAAGGGAGTAAAAGTTCTTCTCGTTCTTTTCTGAAAGTTGTCCTCAATGGGAAATGAACAAATCTTTGGGGTCTTTGTAGTGATGACAGTCGCATAGTTATCTTCAGTCAAATTGTTAGATAAAATGGTGGACGGATCAATACTTATTTGAAAGATAGGAAAATATATACTTATAAACAAAATTACAAAAAAAAAAAAACTATTCATTCAATAGACATGATTTACTATGTGTCTTGTTTTAAACATTGAGATATTAGGAATAATATAGTAACGAAGTATTTGACTACCAAAACTGCTATCACTGAGATTATTATCACCTGATTTATTTATCACCTGTTGTCTCTAATGAATCCGTCTAAAATTCTACAGTTAGAATTCCCAGTCGTCAAAAGTCATCTTCAGTTTTCATGCAAACGACTTGATCAATTAGCAAAGTGAGGTCGTATTCTGATTAATAAACTGCATCTCTAATTACTGTTCTGGGTCCCAAGAATCAAGGGTTAACGGTATCACGTGTTTAAAATTAGAACATGACAATTAAAATCGTGCACCACAAACAATAACGCTTTAGATGAAGTTTGACACCAAACTAATGAGGGCTTGACATAGAGTTCTGATACACTATGATTTGAATAGATAAATAATTGAAATTGTGACATTATTTTAAAGCATATTATGCTAGCTCTAAATTATGTAATTTATTCGTTTTGTGAATGTCTGACTAAAAGTAACAATTTGAATGAGTTGGTTACGAAAAATAAGTTTTATTCTGTGGCCTTCCTCTGAATGTTCTGGCTTCTGGTACACTGGATTTGTATATTTTATGCGTATGAACTCTGAAGCTTTTTATGAAGTCGTTTTCGGACCGCTATTCTAGTTTAAAATATTCAACACCCGAAACAACAAAGCGAGACCTTACAAAAAGTATTTCAAAACACCTCTATCGCGATTCATGAAAAATTCTGAAGCGGGGAGGATTATAAATATTTAAAGAAGTTGATAACTGTAAAATCAGTGACAACACTCTTACAGATGGAGATTTGGATATTTCCCTTCGACTAACATTTGATTTGATGAATAAAACAATATTAAAACGGGAGCAGCTGTAAGAAAAATTCAATACATTTTTTTTTATTCACACAAAATCTTACTTCTTTTTTGTGCCAGCATTCGGAATGATAAAACGCAATTGAGGCGAATTCTTTCTTAGATAAAACGTTGACTGAAGACGGAAAAAATATAGATTTTAATGGCAGCCGCGATTGTTCAGGTAAATTGGAATATTCTCTTTTATTTTCAAAGAAAATATTACGTAAAACAGAAACGCTGAATAATCCTTGTAACTCGTGTAAATGAGGTAATTTTGTTAGAACTTCGGGAGTGAATTCACCACTATATTATTATGTCAATTTAATGGGAGTATTTGAGCTCCTGACCTCTTTGTAGTGAGAGGGTCAGTCTCGTCTCACTCCTTAGTTTATCGCATCGAAGTTAAATTGGAACTTTAATTCTGAAACTTGTTTTTTCAGGAACGTAGTTTCGTTCCGTCAATAGCTGGCTGGTTTTTACTTTTAGTTTAGAATTCCCGAAAATCCTCTACGGTTTTAGTTTCCGGTTGGATTCTCGCAGTCGGTTAAACGAATCTACCGGCTACCGCGAGGTACACAGTCACATTCTTTTTTTAAAACAAATTCATCGCGTACTTTCTTTTGAATATTTGTGGGTAGTGCATCGATTGTGTAATACCACTATTTTTAAATGCCCCATTTGATGTCTGACTGCGTTCCAAACTGACCAAAAATTTGTGTTTTGTGGACATTAAGCTGTCCAGAGTTTTGGACAGGCCGTCACAAGTGTTGGTAACTGACTGAGTTTGTTTAGGTGTAACCCCAGAGGGCTAACTCTATTATGGAGTTACCAAGTTAGTATTGTTTCGTTACTTTTGTTTAATCAACGTGTTCATTTGTTTTGAGAGCTTTCGTGTTTCGTGGTTTTATGATAATACAGATGACATCGTTGTTTGAAGTTTCTGATTAGTTACTAACAACTCCAGTGGTCCTGATAAAGGTGTGATCTAGTTATAAATGGACTACATTTTCAAACTGTCTCGTGGTCACAAGCGTGACTGCTCTGCATGAGGACTGTGTTCGAATCCCATGTCGGGCAAAGTGTTTATTGAGATTTTCCTTCAGGATTTTTTCAATAACAGCCATGAAGTCTGGATTTGTGCCCAGTTGATGGCAATAGGCTCGTTCCCTATTACATGGGACTTAAACATAACTGGTGAAATGAGGGTGTACTATTAGGTAATACCTCTGCCCAATCCTTTAGGGATTACAGGTGTGAATTTTTGTTTCATCATTCCGTCTGCGCCGCACTATTTGTTAGTAAAGGCGCTTATACACAAAAGCAAAAAACTTTCCAAACAAAGTGCAAAGGACACTCGAAAAATTATTGACATCATAATACAGAAATGATCAGTGTGAAGTTGCCTTTAAAAAAAATTACGTAACTAATTCGCAGTTTTCCTTAGTCTGAATGAACGAAATAAAAAGTCATACATAAAAATAAAAACATTCGTAACACACCTATTTGTTCATGTAAGCAGAAGTTGACGCAATTCGGATAACGGTCCATGCAAATAAAAACATGTTTATTTGTGGGTAGTTCGAAAAGATGACTTATTTACTTAGTCTAACGGGAATTCGTATGTTTGATAATTATTTATAGGAAATTTTTGACGTCATTTCATTCATTATAATATACCATTTGATAAAGTAGAATTATACGCCATTGTTTTTTTTCTTTTAGTCACGTAGTTGTGGTTTTAAAAGGTCAAGGTTTCGTATGAATTTTACGTACAAAATAGCATTAGTCATGTAGTTATTTTTAAGGATAAGTACCTAGTATTGTTATAATGAAATAAGGAATATTGAGTGGGGTCTTCTTTAAGGTTTGTATAAACGCCGATGACCTTGTGCATAGTTAACTACCTCTCTCGGTCGCAGACACAGACTTTTTACGGACGCATTTTTAATTTATTATGATTGAAATAATACATGTTTTTAAAAAGTAACAAAACCAAATTATTTTCTTTTCTGTTTTGTTAAAAAATGAAGGAGTGAAATGGTTCAACGATTTAGAGGTAATTTTGTAGATTTTTTTCTTATTATGTGGTATCGATAGAAAAATTATGGCTAAACCAAATTACATGTCATATCATGTAGATTACTTAAATTTTTTCTCAGATGTAATTTCTCGGTAAGTGCCGGTGAAAAACTGCTTCATCTGCACGCTGTTTTTAAGCTTTTTCGAGAGAGCAGCCTTAAGTGGTTGCTCTCTGCTGTAATTTGTAGACCTTT
The DNA here is from genome assembly GCA_949774965.1 of Diarsia brunnea. Lineage (NCBI taxonomy): Eukaryota > Metazoa > Arthropoda > Insecta > Lepidoptera > Noctuidae > Diarsia > Diarsia brunnea. Next base: position 14,858,043 of record OX459006.1, on the reverse strand, counting down.
GAGTGTCGTTACACGTAGTCTGTAGCCCGAAAGCTTGACAACCAGTCTTAACAAGGGATAACGTATTAAGTACTAGGTTGTGGTGGTCAGACAGGCAGTTTCTTCATGTAAAATTCTGGTAGTCAGATGATGGTGATGAGTGGGGCCTACCATTTTAACCACTATACATGAAAGTAAGTATTCTAGTTTCTAGCTAAACAGTGTGTAGATATAATATACCAATACGTAGGTACCTACTACCAAATATCCTCATTTCTCACTCAACTTAAACCATCAGTTTCACGGAGTATTTGCAGAATTCAAATTAAGATCTCTGTTATATATTCCAGATGAGAATCTATTATATGTCGAGCTGTTTGCCCTCAATAAATTATTTAGCAGCCTTAAAGTGACCTCAATACACACTTGTAGTTCTGTAACTACAGCAGCAGCTTACACTTGCTCCCATTAATGTTGCTATTGCCACTTCTTGCTTGCTTTTTGCACTTGTTTGCACTTTCCACTAAAATAGTACTAAAGCTCGTTCACACGACCATCGTCCATTACGTTATATTTTCTGAACCGTTAAATTCGGGCAATTTGGGCCAATCGGGTAACATTGTTTTACTCGATCCGATCCACTGTCTCGTGTGATAACGTGGAGTCACAGATATAGATCGTATATACCTAGATAACGCAAAAGCACCTACTTCGTATGCCACTTCGCATGGGGGGTGCATGCGCAATGGCACGCGTATTACCTAGGTGCTCTAACTGCGGTACTCAGAGATATTTAATGATTACTTAAGCCGTCACTAAGTAACGATTTGACATACATTTGTATGATAAAACTGTCAAAACCCTACTTAGTAAGTAATGGCCTAAGTAATCAGTAAAGTTCTCTGAGTGCGGCAGTTCGTATTTCATACTTAATGAGTTAACTGTCACGGCAAGGTAATTTGTTTAAAGCAACAACGTTATAGCTCAAAAAAATAATTCTAGACATTTAAAGAACAAAAAGGTAGTCTACTTAATTTATTAGTAACTAGCGGACGTCACGCGGTTTTCGCGTAGTTCCCGTTCCCGTGGGAATACAGGGATAAAAAGTAGCCTAGGTCACCCGCGGATAGTGTAGCTTCCCAACGGTAAAAGAATTTTTGAAATCGGTCCATTAGTTTCGGAGCCTATTCGTTACAAAGAAACAAACAAACACATCTTTCCTGTTTATAATATTAGTGTAGATTTCTTTATAGTTGTGTGTTGTGTTTGTTTGTGTGTACATAATTATGTATGAAGGTAGTCAAAAACAGTCCCTGATGGACGGCGCGTTGTATTCCTTGCCCCAAAGTGTTGTCAGCATAGTAGGTCACGGGACTGACTAGGGCCAGTGCCTACCAGGGTTACTGAATTTGTTCGTAAAAGTTATCACGGCCCTGGAACGCGAAGGGCATTAAAAGGAACACGGATGGGTTTTAAACAGTAAGAGTCTGACACTCCCTTCTGCTCCACCCAGAGCTGGTAGACATTTGATGATTTCCTATCCTTAAAAAAAAGCTTGAGAGGTGTCAAGGAACACCCGGATGGAACGAAGTTATTGTTATTATTTTTTATTATGTAAAAAAAAAAAAAAAAGAAATAAAAAAAAAAAAAAAAAAAAGAAATGTAGAAATGAAAATATCTGGCTTGCTTTCTTTATGAGAGAGAGAGACAGACAGAGAAACATGCGACGCCGCACAGCTTACAATAGCTTACTATAGCAAAAAGTGTCGTGACAACTTTTCGTAAGAATTTTTTCCGTCTAGCCCCCTTTCACAACGCGCGATAAGGAACTTCGTTCCAAAAGTAGTCAAAAAATGGCACACTTAGTTTTCATACAGATCATGGTACTTGCGTTATCTAGCTAAATTTATATTCATGACCCCTACAAATATGTACACACGCCATCACCGCAGAAAAAACGTATCGTGAAATTAACGTACTGTAAAAATAACGAACTGTTTTCATGCGAACGGGCTGTTAAGTTTCAGTGGAGAGAAATATGTTACGATCATTGTCGAGGATAGGCTTGTAACTTTTTACGTAAATACACACCTAAACATACATATATCACGTTGATAGGTGTGCCTATGAAAGCAGGTTAGGCTGTTGTAGTCTGCAAATACAATACACTAGAACTGTAAATAGTCTTTTATTTCAGTTATTCAAAGATTACTGATAGGCCCATGGGTGGCATAAAAAAACTTGAGAAGTGTCAAGGGGATGGAACGAAGTTCCTAAGCATTTATTATTATTATTATTAAAAAGAATACATAATTTATTATTTATTCTTATTATTAATTTATTATTTTTCAAACGAATTTTATTATGTACAAAAAACCTGTATACATTCAACAAAAATAATCGTCGCGACACCACACTGTTCAATGCGAAATATAGCAAAAAGTGTCGTTACAACTTTTGGTCTTAATTTTTTCCGTCTAGCCCCGTTTTCCCCCCGTTTTCGTAAAACTCTAACACCAAGTTAGGTACTACCTCACCACAAAGAAGGAAAATGTGTTGACTTGTAAAAATATGGCCGATAATGTAATGATAAGGTTGCTATTTATGGACGGCTGAAATTTTAAGGACTTGTGCAGTTCTTACGGGTTATCAGAAATTCTGACAACCACACTTACCAACCACGGAGTATCGTCTTCCCCAGTACCTAGGATGCGCATCAGACACGCAGCCATTCCATGTATAAAATTGGTATTCAGCTGCATTTTTTTTGACTGGAAGCCGACCTTAATCTATTTTAAATCCTATTTAATACCTAGGGGACCTGTTACCATAATATGGCAGATAACATTGTTTCTAAAACTATTTATATTTTCTCTATAAGTGTATTTGTAATTCTTTTAATTGAGAAAAAAAACCAATCGAATTGAGAACCTCCTCCTTTTTGGGAAGTCGGTTAAAAATAAATACCGCATCTACCGAGTTATATCTTTAGAGTAGCCAATTGTGAAACAAGCCGTCGACCTTTTAGTAAACAGGGCCACCTCGACACAATTACCCTCTTTGGCACAATTACACCCTAGAATTCAACTGATACCCACTCTGAATTATGAACAAAGGCACGATTGTTCTGTATCAAAGGAATACTAGTTCCTATTCGAAAATGTATCAACGACCCTGAATTCAGAGAGCAGGCACAGCCAATGTATCATTAGGGTCGGGAAACGGGCGCGAACTCATAAATAATTCTTGCAGCTTGGCTCTGTTGTGTGTGTGAATTGACTGAGAGAAATAGTTCAGGAATATGCTTAAGACTACTTAACCGACTTCCCAAAACGGAGGAGGTTTTCGATTCGATTGGTACGTTTTTTTTTTCTTTGTATGTACACCACCGATTACGCTGAGATTTATGTTCCAATTCGCGTGATTCTTTTTTAGTTTATATATGTAATGAATGAGTGGTCACCCAACCATCCACAGACCAACCTAGGCAAGCGTGGCTTAACCTGAAGATTATTATCTAGCGGTAAGTTCCTTGGCTAGATCAATTTAGGCTTTTAATAATTAATTCTCGTTGTTATTTTGTATCTAGTTTCCAACGTTAGGCACCCTATTAACATGTACGACCTTTAGTAGGTAACACTCAGTATAAAATTACAAGGATTTTGATTGGGTAGAACATCTTTTGATCCTAATAGCCCGTTAGCATTAAAAAGTGGTTGGAAGTACCCACTTGAAAATTATACCAGACGGATAATTTGAGGGGATTATTTGAGTAGGAAAACCGGAGCCACGGCGGTTGACGGGCCTGTTGACCTAGTGGTCGCAAGCGCGATCGCTGTGCATGAGGTCCTAGGTTCGATTCCCATGTAGGGTAAAGTGTTATTGGATTTTTACATCGGACATTTCTCAGTAGCACCTCTATGGAGCCTATATTTGAGCCCGGTTGATAGCAATAGGTTCGCCCCCTATTACATGGGTTTTAAACATTACTGCGACCACTAGGTCGCAAGCGCGATCGCTGTGCATGAGGTCCTAGGTTCGATTCCCAGGTAGGGTAAAGTGTTATTGGGTTTTTACATCAGACATTTCTCAGTAGCATCTCTACGGAGCCTATATTTGAGCCCGGTTGATAGCAATAGGTTCGCCCCCTATTACATGGGTTTTAAACATTACTGCGACCACTAGGTCGCAAGCGCGATCGCTGTGCATGAGGTCCTAGGTTCGATTCCCAGGTAGGGTAAAGTGTTATTGGGTTTTTACATCAGACATTTCTCAGTAGCATCTCTACGGAGCCTATATTTGAGCCCGGTTGATAGCAATAGGTTCGCCCCCTATTACATGGGTTTTAAACATTACTGGCAAAATATGGGTGTACTATTAGGTAGGTACACCTCTGCCTAATCGTTCAGGGGTTACAAGCATAATGTTATGTCATGTGCGAACACCCGAGATTCAGCTAACAGAACCGTCCAAAAAGTTCGTAAGTGGATTTATTTGAATCAACACTAAAATGTTTGACGTTCCGTGTCATTAATTTTATGCGAGCATTGCACATTTCAACACCAAACTGGAGTTTTAAATTGTCACTTGACACTGCCAAAATTCACTCGCAAATTGTCCACGTCATTTTACTAAATGTAAATCGTAAATTCCCGTCAGGCTTAAATAATAAACGCGGCACCATGGGGTTGCTCCAAATGTGCAATTGTACTGCGAACGTCTTTTGATGAATAAATTCTGTTAACGGTTAGATGTGAACATGGGGCAGCGGAGTAAAGGTTAAGGAGTATGTGATGTTGAGCTTTTGATGTGATTTTTGTTTGGAATGAAATCTTGTCTCATTTGATATTATTATATTATTTTCAAAATTAAATCGTTTCAGGAACTCGGGTACAATTTATTATTATGCAAATGTTGTAATGTTATTCCATTTGACTAATCAAAGTACTTTTGAAGAGTTCGTGGCTTAATTCACAGTCGCTAGGGTCGATATTTACGCAAAGCCGTGCTTGCCTAGGTTTAAAGGTACATATTTCAATGCCGATATTAAAAAAAAACAATCACTTTAAACTTATACCTAAGTATCGTTTATTTATCTGTAGATTTTTTCCGCACTTGTTGAATGTGAAATACATTGCATTGTGAACCTAATCGTAGTTCGTTATGAGCCAGTTTTTGAGAAAATGTAGGAAATGAACATCCTACTTCCCACTTAATATTATAAACGCGAAAGTTTGTAAGTATGGATGTTTGTTACTCTTTCACGCAAAGACAACTAAACGGATTTGGATAAAATTTGGTACACAGATACTTTATAACCTGGATTAACACATAAGATAGTTTTTATCCCGATTTTATCTTTTATTTTCGAGTTGCAGCGGGCAAAGCCGCTGGCAACAGCTAGTTGAAAAATAAAACTTTTGTATTTCATTAACTGAACTGACTGAAGATGCCATTAAACGTTTTAAACCCGCAAAACGTCTGAACCAATTACCTGGTCTTCTTATTTTATCTTCGACTGTAACCCAATAATACGGGATCCAGCTATTGGATAAGTTTATTTCCGCGCTATTTTATCCAGTACTTTTCTGCTCGAATTCTGGGTAATTGATATGGATGCCGATAATTGTTAACAACAGCAAAGCCTGAACACATTACGATTGGGATCGAATTATCGATATCGGTACACTACACGTCTGAAAGACTTCCGTTTGTGCATTTTGTTTTATTTATGAATTTTGATGCGAATTTCTCCATCGTCGTTGAAAATCGAGGAAGATTCATAAAATAATACACATCCATGCTATGCGTTAGTTGAATGCTAGTGTAGTTTTGAATTTGTCATCTTTATTCATAATTCTTATACGAAGATAAAATGTGTAATCTCCAGGACCAAGGATGTAATTATAAAACCAATGATGAATGATACATTATTCGTAAGTGCTTTATTATGCTACAACATTTATATTTCTATCTTGCACATTAGCTGACCTATCACAATTTTTGCGGATGAAGTGCTAGTAACAAATAAAATTAATGTTCCCGGACTGCGATAGTAAATTAAAAATTGCAAATTCATCTGAGATCTAGAATGACAAGTACCCCATGTCATTATTAAGTTTTCAAGCCAGCTATGGGTTAAATTTTATAACGGTCTGTTCAATGTTTTAAGCGTGCAATGAAACAGACATGCACACAGTCATAGCCACTTTCGAATTCATAATTTAGTAAGTATTAGTTCGGGTTGTTCGAAAGAGATACCGTGGCCTCGACACTTAAGGCTAAGAAGGAACATTGGTGGTTCTTAGTCAGTAGAAGTCTGACAACCTCTCCGCTCAGAGCGGGAGGAGTTGTTTGATGATTTCCAACCCCCCCAAAAAAAAGGGTTGGTTAACCTACCTACATTTTGAAATAAAAGGTATGTGTGCGTGTGTGTGAGTTTATGTGTATGTTATGTTGGCTTGTTGCACGCGTTGGTGCAAACTCTTAGTGTAGCAAGTATCTGTTTAAATAAATAAATATTATAAAACTTGGACATACGCAATTACATAATATACCAAGATTAACCATCATAGTTACGTTCATAAGTTACCTATTACGGAAACATCTCAATATAACTTTGTTTAAGTTATATTGAGATGTACATAAATGTTAGTAACAAGGTACCTTCCTATTAGCATACCTAGAAAACAACCATAATTTTAATTTACTATACGTTTAAACGTACTTTGTACAAGAATATATAGCGCTAATGAAGATTCAGGTAAAACCGAGATAATTTCATTAGATATAATTATAGGGGTTATATTCATAGACCCAGACTGGAATAGGCCTAGTTAGTCATAAATATAAGATCTGGAATGAGTGCTAACGGTATAATTTAATTTTCTACTGGAGCAGGAATTTTATTGTTCTTTGTTATCTGGGTAGGTACTATGTTTTCCCGGTATTTTTTGTAACAGGAAATTCAAGTCTGATTATAGAAATAATCAACTTGATACTTTATTTTAGAAAACACTCGTGGCTTAATAAGAAGTGCCGCTCAGGTCGATCTTTAGGTAAAGCTGTGCTTGCCTAGGTCGGTCTGTGGATGAGTGACTGCACGACATACCGAGTTTCCTCCGTGCCTTGGAAAGCACGTTAAACTGTTGGTCCCGGCTGCCATATATAGATCTTTGGCAGTCGTTACAGGTAGTCCTGTCCTGTCCTGTCAGTTACCTGAAATAAAATTCTGACATCCAGTCTTACCAAAGAGTATCGTATTACCTAGTATTAACTGGGTTGTGGAGGTCAGATAGGCAGTCGCTCCATGTAAAATACTGGTATTTAGCTGCATCCGGTTAGACTGGAAGCTGACCCTAACATAGTTGGGAAAAGGCTAGGCAGATGATGATATCTTACTTACATTAATTTTAACAGGCGGCCTAAAATAGTAGCATCATAATAGGACAATACATAATTATATAGTATACATAAACTCACGCCTTTTTCCCATAGGGGTAGTCAGAAACCACCAAACACCACCTGCTCAGCGGTTATGAAAAACGCCGTGAGGAAACCAAACCAGTGAGCCTGAAAGATATTTTGCAGAAAGATGATGATGTAAAGGTTAGTTAGCAGTTCCTGAGCGACATAAAATTTCCGACACCAGGTTATTAACTAACCAACCAAGGGATTATTGAAGAAAAGAAGAGAGAAAGAGAAAACACTGGGAACAAAGGCAAAGAGATCATATAGAAACCAGAAATCAATTCAAACTTGTATTTGAAGTCAGGCAACTATGATATCCCGTCGGGACTGCGGGTTGTTCGCAAGAGATACTACGGCCTCGGCATAAAGGGCTAAGAAGGAACATGGGTGGTTTTTAGTCAGTAGAAGTCTGACACTCCCTTTCGCTCTGCCCAAGAGCGGGATTTTTGATGATTTTCCATCCGCCAAAAAAAAAAAAAAGGCAACTATGATATTTATGGCAGGAAAAGATTTGTCTCATGTGATGACGAGAAACAGAGAAGTATGATTAGATTAGATTAGATTAGATTCATTTATTTGCCTGAAATATGGTATTTTACAGATTTTATAACATAGGTACACATTAGTTCTTCATATTCCGCCTAATAAACTAAGGCATGCAAATTTTGTGACAACAGCAGTAAATTTCAACAAAACTATTAAATTGCAATAGTTAAATGTCTAAATGTCAAATTACTTATCTACAACGTCAACTAAAAATACTAATTAAATTACAAATGTCAAAGAAAACTAATAATTAAAATACAAATGTGAAATAAAAATAATAATTAAATTACAAATTCCCTGAATATCAATATATGAAAGAAGAAGAATAAAGACAAGAGAATGATGATGATTTGAAGTCAGACAATTTGCCTCTTCCAGTACATATTTACTTACGTTTCATTCTACATAATATAAGTGCCACATTTACGCTATCATTTTATTCAAGGTTGAAGTAAATCGCTACTTCGTGGTCTAAATGGCGAACTAACCCTTTTTTATCAACAATCTTTTGTTATATTTGAGCGTAACAGACCTGATATTGTTGGCTTCTAGGATTTTATTGTGAATTGTAGATATTTCTTGTATAGTATAGTACTACTAGTTAAATATAATATAATAAGTTTTATAAAGGCATTATTTTATAAGCTGTTGTTTTGCATCCTTATCAAATTCAAAGAGATAAGATAAGAACTAAGATACACGATTACGACTAAGACATTTATGATTAAGATATTTATGATTCTCGACCTAAATCAATAATAAAAAGTGATTGCTTTTTCTTTTTTGTGTATTTGAATTTTTTGAAATTTCTTAAATTGATGTTTTTTCTTGTTTGTGTACTTCGTAATTGGCGTATTGTTTTTGTAACAATTTTAAGTTATTTTACTGTAAGCTGTGAAGCTACCGATCATAAATAAATAAATAAACGGGACGGATATCGGTAAGTGTGAACCACCCTTGTTAAATAAAAGGCGGGCCGTCTGATTTTCGCCGTATAACCGCGATTTCACACACACAAACATACACCCTAAGCCACGGTGCAAATCCCGCGCCGGAGATTTAATTTGTTGATACAACTGCTCTGAAAAGCATAAAATCAATAAAGCATTGATAGGTTAGATACAGTAAGGATAAAACGATATAGGTGTCTAAAGCATTATTACAATATCATCTCAAATGGCAAACTAAGAGCCAGCAACTAACACTCACGTATGGGAAGCAAGAATTCGCTAATGATACATCGCATCAGATTCCACTTAGCCAAGCCATTCTTTATGACTGTATTTCGTTACTCCGAAGTTCGAAATGCCGATGTACGGTATACAGAAAGTTTGTGAGTCCGAATTACGTCAGTCAGAATGTACGCTATGACGAAGTACGGTATTCAGAATGTTCGTTACTCCGATGTACGTTACTCCGAAAGTTTTCTACTACGAAGTACTGTATTCAGAATGTTCGTCACTCCGATGTACGTTACTCCGAGAGTTTGCTACTACGAAGTACTGTATTCAGAATGTTCATTATCGCGAAGTACGGAACTACGAAAGTTTGCTATGACCAATTACTCAATAATAATTGAGAAAATTCCTCATCGAAATTCTGAGACAGTATTTCGAATTAGTCAAGTAGGTATTATAAATGATGATTATTGTGCAAATAGGTTTTACAAGTAACTTTTTTTTTAAATTAGATAATTATTATTATTTTAGATTCCCTCCTCGGATGTGGTCTGTGTTAGATTGCGTAAACACGAATATACCAACAACACAGAATTCAATTGGCACAACCGTTGAAACAGTCTGCTCAATAGAAAAAACTGGCCAAGTGTAAGTCGGACTTGCACATGAAGGGTTCCGCACCATTGGTAGATATTGAGAGATTTTCTATGTTATTTTAGCACCATAGACTTCTTATAGATTTTTCTGTAATCTATAAGCGTTGAACTAATTTCTGTATTTTTTTCAAAATTTTAGGCTCCGAAGTTTCGGAGATAAGGGGTGGTCGAGCATACAGACAGATACATGAGTGATCCTATAAGGGTTCCGTTTTTTCCGTTTGAGGTACGGAACCCTAAAAAGCAGAATATAAATATACAAAACATTAGTAGAATTATTAAAAGAACAATAAAATACGATTTTGGAAATAGGAAGAATAACGGCAAACATTACGAAACGCTAAAGAAATAGCTCACAAACAAGATCAAAGAGCATAATTATGGTCAAGAAAGACACCGTGTCTTTAAAGGAATATTTACGAAGTCATACATTCATCATTTATTTTAAAACTTGTTTTTTTATTATTACAATTAAATTATTTTATTTTCAATTTTAGTGCATAGAAAAGTTAATTTAGTTTTTTATTACCCCATGTTTTAAGATTATTTTGAATTGATTAACCTGCTTTTACTTAGATTTTTATTTGTACACTGTTATAGATAATTTACCCTCACAGTGTACATTTATAATACTCGACTAATTCGAAATACTCTCTCAGAATCTCGATGAGGAATTTTCTCAATTATTATTGAGTAATTGGTCATAGCAAACTTTCGGAGTTCCGTACTTCGCGATAATGAACATTCTGAATACAGTACTTCGTAGTAGCAAACTTTCGGAGTAACGTACATCGGAGTGACGAACATTCTGAATACAGTACTTCGTAGTAGAAAACTTTCGGAGTAACGTACATCGGAGTAACGAACATTCTGAATACCGTACTTCGTGATAGCGTACATTCTGACTGACGTAATTCGGACTCACAAACTTTCTGTATACCGTACATCGGCATTTCGAACTTCGGAGTAACGAAATACAGTCATTCTTTATGCATTCCAGTTTAGACCAAGCGTTCGCGTTATTGGAATTCAAGTAGGTATGTAGGTTTACACTCATCCATCTACCTTTACCCAACTATGTTGGAATCAGATTCAGCTGAATACCAGTATTTCATATGGAGCGACTGCCTATCTGACCTTCGCAACCCAAGTACTGGGTAATTCGCTTGGTAAGAATGGTTGTCAGACTTTCAGGCCACAGTACTTTCTATCTGTAAAGACTGGGAAAGTGTACATTTATAATACTCGACTAATTCGAAATACTCTCTCAGAATCTCGATGAGGAATTTTCTCAATTATTATTGAGTAATTGGTCATAGCAAACTTTCGGAGTTCCGTACTTCGCGATAATGAACATTCTGAATACAGTACTTCGTAGTAGCAAACTTTCGGAGTAACGTACATCGGAGTGACGAACATTCTGAATACAGTACTTCGTAGTAGAAAACTTTCGGAGTAACGTACATCGGAGTAACGAACATTCTGAATACCGTACTTCGTGATAACGTACATTCTGACTGACGTAATTCGGACTCACAAACTTTCTGTATACCGTACATCGGCATTTCGAACTTCGGAGTAACGAAATACAGTCATTCTTTATGCATTCCAGTTTAGACCAAGCGTTCGCGTTATTGGAATTCAAGTAGGTATGTAGGTTTACACTCATCCATCTACCTTTACCCAACTATGTTGGAATCAGATTCAGCTGAATACCAGTATTTCATATGGAGCGACTGCCTATCTGACCTTCGCAACCCAAGTACTGGGTAATTCGCTTGGTAAGAATGGTTGTCAGACTTTCAGGCCACAGTACTTTCTATCTTTAAAGACTGGGAAAGATCTACAATAAAAACAACCGAAACCGCTTGCATTCAGAGGCACGAGCACTGTTTTAATTTGGCGACGACCTTGGCCGGTACCAATGTACCGATAAAAATTGTCGTGTTGACCGTTTTTCGATCACGGTAGTTAATTTTAGATATTAGCCAACGGCGCAGGAGATATTGTGTTGTAAAAGGGTGTGCGCAGACTCAGGTGCACTCTCTTCTCTTATAATCTGATGGGACGGTAATCCGCCCGGAGAGCGATCAGGCGCAGAACCAACTATTCGAGATACGGAGTATCATACTGTTAACTTCAAAACTGCTACTAAGAAATTTATAATGGAGAAACCTAATAACACTTTGGTACCGGTAAATAAAGTTACTGAATCATCATCTATAATTAAGCCGATATCGCTGAACTTTTAGTATTTCTCTCCAATGTCATTTCAGTGTGCCAATTATATCAATTAGGCTTATCGAATTTCATTAATGAAGCTCAACATCTGTTTTCTTGGAATTCTAGTTACTGGTAACTCAACAAATCTATGTTCTGGTTCCTCTTATTCCGTGCGAAAATGAGATGTGAAAGAAATATGATGAATAATACCTTTACTTACAAGTACTTTTTCAATACACTTTCTCGAAAACTGGCTAGAAGCTGTCTAAAGCTCTACGAGTCCAGTTTCAACATGCAGTGTATTTCACGCTCATTTATCAGATAAGAAAACGGAGATTAAAATTTCCACAGATAATAATTATGGTTATCTATGGAAAATACCAAGTCCTAATTCCTTCAATTCCTGCAGTCGGTGGTGCTTGTTTTCTTTTAATCTCGGCAGTTCGGTCTTTTTCATATCGTGTGGGCAGTAAGGTCTAACGACCCCACACATTTTTTCGGTTATTTTGATTAGACCATTTAAATCTGATCAAGATGACATAAAAAAAGAAGATTTTTTTGAGAAACACACACACCACACACACCACCACCATCACACTTGTGATGTCTGTGTACGATCTAGGATCGTCATCAAACAAATGATTGCCTGATGAAAATGCCTAGAAATTCAATCCCTACGCATGAAATTTCAAATTACCCGCAGGTGTATGAGTAAACGAGGCAACCTCTTAACGTAATTATTTATGTGCCCTGATTCCTCTACAAAAAGACGCCTTCTATAGACACACTTATCTGTATTAACCCGCATTTTGTCCACACAAAATGGTTGGTTTTTGTATGGAAACCCGTTCGCCTCTCGCCTTTTCGCTTCGCTATCGTTTCGACGTGCTTATGTTCCGCTCGAATAGCCGGCCATATCCTTTTAACACCGTGCATAAAGACATGTTCACATTTGCTTAAGTGATTACTAAAAGAATGAGCCAAGGAAGCCCAATTGAACCATTACAGGCACTTTTGAATGTCAGAAAACCAAAGTAAGCGAAGCTCACAGTCACAAGGCATACTAACTTGTGAAGATACTGTAGTTGCTCATTTCATAGCGAAGATCTCCATGGAGAAGAATTAGCAAGAAACTCCATGGACACTCATTTAAATCTTTATACAAAAATCTTGGTCCAAGTATACCAAGCATCGGTCGATAGGACATAAATTACTGATTGCATCGTGCTTTGTTTCAAGAAGCTCGTAACGACGGACTATCCGAGATAATTCGGTCATTAGTTGGTGCAGTGTTAGCTGTAATAAGACCAGCCTAATGTGCAAAGAGGGCACCTCTTAAAAAAAAAACCGTAAAGCTCGTAAAAGAAACTAAGCTGTTGACACATTGCCAAGAAACTTTAGGTCTAACCGCATAATCTTTTACGGTCGTAAAATGTAAGTAAAACCAAGTATTTTGCAACAATCAATGCATTTCTATTTTATTAATCAGTTACAGTATAATTCAATTCATACTTCAACTAAGATATGCGATTATAGTCGCTGTCGACCGGAGTTGTGTTAAGACAAAGACAATAGAAGCCTGGGTATTCTATCTGAAGGCACGTAGAATCTTGAATTCTGGAGCATAATTGTCTTAGTTAGAACTGCCCCTAGCATGTCCTCAAGTTAAGATAGTTAAAGGCACTTGAATGCCGCGTTGCGTTGTTGCATAGGTGTTAGTGAATTTTAATTGAAATCTGTACTGTAAATCTATGACTATCAAGGAAGACAATAGTACGGTCCACTTTAATTGATTAAATAAGATGAACACTAAACATATCATCAACTGGCGGACGTCACGCGGTTTCACCCGCGTAGTTCCCGTTCCCGTGGGAAAACAGGGATAAAAAGTAGCCTATGTCACCCGGGAATAGAGTAGCTTCCCAATGATGAAAGAATTTTTGAAATCGGTCCATTAGTTTCGGAGCCTATTCGTTACAAACAAACAAACAAATCTTTCCTCTTTATAATACACACATCAAAAGTGTCTAGGGATCAAGCATTTTTATGCGGATTTCTTGAGATTGAGATGTGGCTTTGTAATAAATTTATGATTTTATAAATTTATATGGATCCTTTTTGGTGCATTTCATAATTTGAATCAGGAACTGTGAATCAAATTCGAGTAAAAGATGAAAATCAGCTGTCAATATTTTCCCTATAAAAACATACAACGCATTGAAGACATTATTAGTGCTACTGTTTCCCTACTACTGATTAAAACCAACGTTATTATGGAGCGGCGACGTCATTTAAGCAGGGAAGAAATGCTCAGAGCCGTGGGAATGATAGAAGCTGGTTCCCGGCAACGTACTGTGGCTTTAGCTCTGAATACAAGTCAGAGTGTTATCAGTCGACTTTGGACACGTTACCGAAGCACTGGTACCGTGGCTGAGCGCCATGGAGGACGGTATCGCTGCACCACACGGAGACAAGACCGATACATTCAAATCTTAACTCGAAGAGCTCCAACAATAACCGCCATGATGTTAGCCGTGAGGCTTCATCACTCTTCAGGGAACTTAATTAGCGACCAAACAGTCAGAAACCGCTTGCATGAAGTGAACCTTCATTCCCGAAGACCGCTACGGGTACCACCTATAGCAATGCACAATCGTAGGATTCGATATCAATGGGCTCTTGAACACAGAAATTGGGCAGAAGAACAATGGCGTTTCGTGTGCTTTTCTGATGAGTCTCGTTTTGGTATGAGACCGGATACAAGACGTATACGACACTGGAGAACCCCTGGACGCCAACAGCGATTAAAATCCTGCCAGGAAGTCCATCCTTATAGTGGTGGAACCATCATGGTATGGGCGGGTATTTGGATCGGCGGAAAAACTGAGTTGATTTGGATCAGAGGCAACCTCAACGCTCAAATTTATGCTGAGACGATTGTATCAGACGTCATCGTTCCTCTACAAGTGCAAATCGGTCCCTTATTTCAGTTAATGCATGATAATGCACGACCGCACACCGCAAGAGTTGTAAGACAGACTCTCGCCGCAGCTAACATCAATGTCCTGCCCTGGCCTGCTCAGTCGCCAGACTTGAACCCGATTGAGCATGCATGGGATATGCTACAGAGAAGAGCTCTGCCGAATATGGAGGGTATCCAGTCGCAAGAAGACCTTTTTTTGTTGTTACAACGAACATGGGCGGCCATTCCACAGCGTGATTTGGATGAACTCATTTTGAGTATGCCAAACCGATGTTCTTGTGTTGTTAGTGTTCGCGGTAGAAACACGGATTATTAATTGTTTAAGTTACCCAATAAAATTTTAAAGAAAACTGTTATTTCAGTCTTTTTTTCGAACTTTAATGTTAGTGGTTCAAATGTCAAAAATCCCTTTATTAGGAAAATGGCAAATTTCTTTATTAATGCAAAGGTGACTTGGTTTATCGTTACTGTGACAAACGAAAACACTTTATTTGATGAATCCTTAAAGAAAATTTTAATTAATATCAATCAGGAGAAAAGTTATTGCAAAAATATATGTTGATCCCTAGACACTTTTGATGTGTGTATTATATTAGTGTAGAAAACATAATACCGTGTCTGATATCTTCAAACATTTGATAGAGTTTAAATTCCTTTAGCGCTAAAGGCATTTAGTAACTTGTCAGAACATTGCATCACTTTTTCTTTTAATGACTGACAATGGAATGCATATTGGCCCTGAACTACGAGTATGAAGGGCTTTTGATAAACCTCATTCATGTTATTCGAAAACGTACACGGCTTATAATAAAAAAATGTTTCATTTATATTACCTCCGTCCTCCCAGCTGAATCATTTTTAATTTCTTGTAAGCTTCTTGATGTCATAAAAATAGAATATTTTGGTGAATCAGAAAAGATTGAGACCTTCATTATTTATTTGCAGCTTTTTACTGATGCCGTGCCTTCGTCAAGTCAATCGCATATCAATGGTAGCAATTTGGCATCGACAACGCTTTCCACTTCCCAAAACTTTAGTACAAGATTTGCGAGACAAGCGTCCTAAATTTTGTAGCCGTAAGGACGATTTTCGAGGAAGAGCTCGTGACTTATTAACGTAACTACAGTACAGCCACAGTTATGCCTTGTGACTCGGACTGGGTAGCTTCTTTATAATTTGTTTTTGTTTCGACTATTCAAAAGTGCCTGTAACTGGCCTTCTTGAAATTAATGATTTGGTTTTGATTTTGACTTATTATTATCAGGCGCTTGGGTAAATACTGGTACTCAGCTGCATCCAGTTAGTCTGGAAGCCGACCCCAACATACTTGGGAAAAGGCTAAGCAGATGATGTATAACAGGCACTTGGGTCGATCTTTAAGTTAAGCCGCATTTGCCTAGGATGATCGGTCATTACATACCGAGTTTCTTCCGTGCCTCGGAACAGCTGTCATTGGTGGATCTTTGATTGCTTCGTAAAACAAACTATTAATTAGCATGCCTACATTATGACTGCATTATTGGTGTAGTGGTCGCAAGCAATACTACTTAGCATACGGTCCAGGGTTCGATTCTTAGGTCAGGGAAAAGAGTTACTGTGTTTTCCCTTGCAGTCTAGATTTGTGTCTGGTTGTAGTCACTTGCCGCCTATTGCAAGGGACGTAAAAGTAGATGGTAAAATGTGAAAATGAATAGATACGTCATCTTTGCCTAACCCTTCAGGGTTTACAGGAATAGTATTATATAACTGGGTGACCTTTTGTTCCTTATAAGAAGTATTAAAAGAGATAGGTCAACATCTTTTCGTACAAATCTCACAAAGAAATTCACACTACCGGTATTCCGGCATGCAAAATTACGTCGCAATACAATTCACCAGCGCTCAAAGTGCAAACCTTGTGCCAGATTCATTTAAGCATTCTCTTTATTGCACTTATTATTGTCAATAGTGTCATTTGTCTGCGAGCGAAGGTCTTCTGAAAGAGCCATCAGTTTGAATACACCTATTAAGTTAAATATCTACGTTGCTTTTGTTTTACGTTGAAGATGCTCCAATTGCTGCTCTTGCTCTGGTAAGATTTCTGGGTTGTTTTTGTTCAAAATGTTTCCGGAATTTGTACGTATTCTTTTGAAGGACAGCAGCTCGCTTGCCTAGGTTGGTCGTAAAACCGAGTTTCCTTTTGTTTCGGCTGTCATTTCATTCAAACAGTCGTAACGAGTAGTCACTTAGTCAGTGGCCTGGGACTCTGACAACCAGTCTTACCAAGTACCTTATTTCGCAAGCTAGATTGTGGAGGTCAGATAGACAGTCGCTATGTGTCGAATACTGGTATTCAGCTGAATCTGGTAAGACTGGAACCCCAATACAACTTAGTTGGGAAAAGGCTAGGCTTTTGAAAGAGTATACTTCAAGTACCTACTTACCTGACTGCTCCAGAAAAACCCAGAATAGTTTGAATAATGAATTTCTGAACGAGAAGTTTATTGTACACATTGAAACAACAACTCCCACTCCATACTCAGATGAATGGCTAATTAACGTCAAAATTAGCGACAATAATGAGACATTTCGAGGACTATTGTATGCAGTATGTGTTCTGATACTCGTATCATGCATCTACTAATTGGCCAGCTGAGCGCATTGCGTCTACCAATGCGTACTGCTTGCTAGTCATACATAGCCTCGCTTTGCTTTGTATTCTCGTAGAGTTAGAGATCCGTTTATACTGGTTTTGTGATGCTTGTCGTGTACGACTGTGTTAGGTCATTTAGTGGAGGTGTGAAATTATTTTTATTTGTATTTAGTTTCGGTAATAAAACTCGAGTGTGGAAAATTAGAATGATAAAATTAGATCATGAAAAGATAAATAAAGTTAGATCTGATATTCCATTGGTAGAATAAGACATGCTGTGCGCATCCCCCAATTAATTGGAATAAGAGCAAGTGAACGCTGATTGTTCTTCGATACAATACAAAAAAAATACAAAATAGTTTATTGTGCCAATTAGGTATTACATTACATGTTAATGTGTTTGGAGCCCCCATTTAGGCAAACAATGCCTGTAGAAGGCTCCAAATGATGACTTCGGCACAGGTGTATAGTACACCCGCATTGGGCAATTAAGTTTGTTTTCATATTTCAAGAAACTATCAAGAGTACCTAGTAAAATTTAAAAATAATCTTCATTGCAAAGAAAGAACGGAAAAGTTAATTAAAAAGAACTTGTCAAGAAACACTTCCCGAAAAGGGTTACAAAAGATCTCATACAAGGTAACTCCAACCTTTTCAAGAAACCCTCTAAAAGCAAGTAAACAAGAAGATTTAAATAATTTTCCCATGTCAAACATGGACTTTGTATAACAAACACGCTCTTTACCTACAAAGTTACAAATTCTCGAACAGCGCCGAAACACACCTATTCTTTTAAAGTACCGTTAAGTAAGGTCCATTGTTACACATTCTTTCGTAACTTTAAACAGCTGACTACACAAAGTCTTGAGTTAAAGTGTTGTAGAAAAATTAGTTCAGGGCATTGATATAAAAACTAAAGATACGGTCGTCCGAACATTTGCTCGACGCGTTCGCCATACAGAGAATCGGTGTAGTCTGCTCGTTAATGTAACCTTGTATAAGCGGCGTGGTATTTTCGAGGTATAAAGAACATAAATAAAGCTTTTAATAAAATTTACGACCGCACCCGAAGAGAGCCGATGGTGGACTAGTTCACTTCGGCTTCGGAAAGACCATATTGGGACCACGTTTGAGGCGTCATTTTAACATGCCGTCCGCCCAGTCCTTACGCAGTAATATGTAAGTCAATGGTTCAGGGTGTTTAAAATGGCCACTTTAGCAGATCATATTAGGATCACAATCCGAATTGCGTTAGAAAATAAAGTAAAATGGACCATGAATAAGTGACTGCGTCTGTGAGCATTTTACGAATTTTAACGCAATTCATAATATTATGATCCTACTAGGATCTGCTAAACTGGACATTTTAGACCCCATCTCTCTTTTAGAACTAAAATGACCTGATATGTATATTGTACAGACACTAGCACATCAATCCACCCAAAACTGTAAAATTTTCTCAATCAACTTTGAACCTAATTAATGCATAAGCGATAAAGTTGAAAATCTAGTTAAGATTGTAGTGGCTTTAACGGCTGGCCTCCTCTTTACTTCTTGCTTCTCACTGAGGCTTCACTCGCGTGTTGGCAACTATTCCATGGAAAAATACCGGGGTTCGTAATTAGCGTGTCGATGACAATTTAAATTGAGTTGGCCCAAAAATTGGGGGGGTTCGTAATTATCAAGTAATTTATTTTCTTAGATTAATTTATATAATTATGCTGATTCATAACTTGTTCTTTTTAATTTTTGATTCTTTTAATCGTTTTTTAAAAAGGTAAAAAATGAACCCTTACAAGATCACTCTCTTGTCCGTCTGTCTGTCTGTTTATTGTTTTGACTGTCTGTTTATGTTAGGGTATCGTCGAAACTATAACTCTAGTCTTATATAATGAAACAGCAACAAACATCAGAAAAGAACTAAAAAGTCTGTACTTACTTGATTGGATAACTTGCGTGGGAGCAGCAAATCGCATTCGGATAGACGTTGAGTGACATAATTGACAATTATAATGATTTTTGATATTTTCATGATAATTGTCAATGATAATAATAATTTTGAGTCTTGAAAAATATTACCGGAATAAGAGATAAAAGGTATCCTTCGACCTAACCCAGGTAATGGACTACCTGTGTACCAAATTTCATGAAAGTCTATTCAACGAAAACCGTGAAAAGGTCAGACAGACTTCAGAATTACTTTCGCATTAATACTTTAAGTTAGGACCGATTTATCTAAGATACTCTTCGTAGAATAAATCCGATAATTGTGTGGTTAAATAAAGTAATGTCTAATTTTAGGTCTGACGTAGGATCTAGTAATAACCTACCTTACTAAGTCATCTTTCCTACACTCAGTAAATAAATTACGAGCAGATTGCGACACATGCGGCATATTTTTCTGAGAATTCTCAATATTGCGGTTTAATAAAGTAACTTCTTTTTCAAGGGCTGACACAGTTATTAGTTTATACTTTAAACGACCCACATGTTGGTAATTTGCTTTTAATACAGAATTTTATGAAGTTTTAGACTTTACTTAAATAAAGCAAGCAAAGCTTAGAAAAAAACTTCAGTATACTAATGTTTTTAAAACTCATAATTATTCGCTTGCCCTTATCCCAATTCATTTGGAGTTGGCGCAACATGTCATTGTCTTCTACTTCCACACTTCTCTGTAACTCATCATCTCATCTGACACCTCTTTTCTTGCCAAATCATCTTTTACACAGGCCATCCATGTAAATATGCATCAAATATTATTCAGAGACTTCAGCTATACGAACGACAAAACTGGTGTTTTAAAAATGACTCAATAACAGCGCGGTAATTGCCTCACATTCTCACAATACATGTATTTTGACGATTCGACAGTATTTACGTGGCCATGAACAAGTTCTCGCTTTATTTACGCTGACGAGCGAATGAATATTTAAGAAAATAATAATGATTGTGAGTCAATGGAATAATTTGATGAATTTCCTTAACCCTCTGCGGCTGACGTGGTAGTCCAACAGACACCGCGAAATACAAAATCCCGTTTTTTACCGGCAATTTTCAAATTTGAGCGCCGCCGCTGCGAGTACCTTACTGTAGTGGGTTCGCACGTCGGTCAATGTGCGGCGGAGGGTCGCAGTGAGCGCACATGTGCGCAGCGGAAGGAAGGTGTCCGGGAGACTACCACGTCAGCGTTAAGGTAAGTGTCCACGAGACTACCACCTCAGTCAAATGGTTATATCTTCATAGTGTCTCCTAAACAACCACGTCAGCTAATAAGTTTAAATGATGTATTATTTCGTGTTATTTTCCAATTTTCATAAAAATAATTCATAAAAATAAATCATTTACAGAGACTTAGTGCTGGATCATATGAAAAACCGAGTCTACATTTAAAGATTGCCAAGGGAACTGCGAATGACTATCACTAGAGTTTTAGGCAAGGATACCCCCGCTCCACCACTAGTAGTTCCGTCTGTTCCACTAAGTGGCAAAAAATTATGTTATGTTTGTCCAACAAAAATAAAAAGACAAACTAAATATCGTTGCTGTGATTGTTCGAAGTCAATTTGCCTTCAGTCCTCCAAGCCACTGTGTGATAATTGTCAATCAAAGCTGTGATTTTGACACTCTCTAGTTTTTATGTTGACCAACGAAAGTATTTCATTTTTCCTAGACTGAATAATGTTATTGTGAACTTTTAAAATATATAATGTTAAATTTGAAAAAAGTTAATTTTGTCAGTTTTGTATGTCATAAATGTCTAAGTAGAAATTTATAGACTGATTTGTGTTAAGTAAACAAACGTTGCTTAATTTTGAAAATACAAATTGCTTTTTTTTATTTCAAGTAAATTTAACATTTAAAATAGGCTAGAAATCTAATAAATATGATTTAGTTAGCTGCATACTTTAATTCTTCAGAAATATTTGCTGTTGAAATGGTGTCTCGTGGACTACCACGTCAGTTGAATTGTAAAAATTGAGCCACGTCAGTTGCAGAGGGTTAAACACTTTGGAGTGCATCTAGAATTGTGAGTTACGCAGTTGGGGTGCAGTACTAATAATATCAGTTTTCATGATCAAGCTATTGAAGATCTCACGTAAATAAATACTTTGTTTATCATCATTTTCCCACCCTCGTCGGCGCAGCATGTCTTCTTCTTTCGTACTTCTATATTTCTCGTCATTTCAGTTGTCTCCTCAACAGAACAGATAAAAGAGGTCCTCTTTTATCTGTTCTGTGGTCTCCTCTTTTCTTGCCATATCATCTTTCACACAATCAGTCCGTTGTTTCTTTTGTCTTCCTGTACTAGCCTTCCTCAACTAACCCTAATTTGTTATCGGGCATTTAGCATACCCAAGAATAAAATTCATTCAACCTGATTTCTATTTCAGTATCTTTGTTACTAAAACCTCATTAATAAAGTTAACTAATGTGTCTTCAGTCTACAAATGAGTGTCTTAAAATATCCCTAGTTAAGAGTAGTTCTGGTTTCCCACATTTTGTCAAAACGTTTCTGTCCCATTCCAGTTTATAATTGCTGGTGACGACATTTTGTCAGTAGAACAGAGTAAAATTTATGTTTGTTTGTTTCTGACATGGTGTCGGTGATATGGGACTGAAAATAAACGATTACTGCATTGTGTGTTTTTTCTTTTGTGAGAAAAACAAATATATAATTCTCTAGTTGGTCATGTTAATTAGTTAGTTATCAAAGGCTATTTGTCTATAAGATACCCCGCTGGGAATCATTAGTCTTCTTACTTTTTTGGAGTCGGGCGCAGCATGTATTCTTCTCCAATTCATCATTATCATTTATCATCGGATTACCCATTCCACAGAATAGATACCATTCCGTAACTTATTCACTCTTTTACTGACCAAGTTATCCTACACACTATTTATAGCTTCTTTAGATTTTGGAGGAGGATATCTTAAATAAGCTTAATCATTTTATTTAGACATAATATTCCGATAATATCGTGAACTGAAGTTATTGAGTGGTTTAAATCAATCATGATTGTTTAGTTCGTTAGTTCTTCCTTCTCTTAAAAAAAGTCTTCACCTTCAAAACCAAAACAAAGCCACTCACTGTCGCGCACCTAATTACATGTGACGTCACTTGTCAGTTGACAGTAATTATATTTGTTTGGTTTCTGTAGGTGACTGAATACTTCGTTAGCTACTCACTTTGTTTCTGTACATATTTGACTTACTTCATTAATCAACAATGAAAATTTACGACGGCTCCAATCCATGGTAATCTTATTTGAATATGCCTCGTCTTGTTTAATGATGGTTATTCGTTTCCACCTTTTGACGTTTCCTTCAAGTCTTCCGTGTCTGATTTCTTCATTTCATTACTTATTTAATTAATTGAAATTAATTAATTATTAATTACTTTTTAATTTTTGTTTATTTCTGATCATGGTTTATCACGAGCTCGGAACAAAAAGCAAACATGGTAAACATCTCGTTTTCAGTTTTAATGATAGTAATTTAATTAACATCATTATACCAATTTTAGTTTTCTTACTTTTTCTTCTTTATTGTGTAATAACCTGGTGTCAGTTTTTATACCGCCCGTGGGCATCTGAACTGGCTCTGTTTATTTTAGTTTCTACTAGAATTGCTGGTAACATTGTCCAACCATTGCCATTGGACCAGCTGTTGTTTTATCTATAATGTTTCAATGTCCACAAGCAGTATCAGCCACAGGTCTCACTTCGGTAGCGTGCGTAAGCACCGGTAGCGTGCGTAAGCATCTGTGTTCTGCGGGATCTTCTTCTTAGCGTATCTACGAAAAAAAGTTCTATGTGTGCCCAAAACTCAGCCCACGAACCCCGCACACTGATGCAGTAAACAAGTGATAGGGCATGCGGTGCAAGATGAAAAGTGGGCCATCTGTGGGGAGACGCTGCATACGTACTTGAATTCTGAGCCGTCCATGAAACCCCACCTGCAGAGATTGTCTTTGCTTTGGCGGACTTGAGCATTGGGTAGGCCTCGGCAGCGGGGCTCTCGCGACGTTTGTCTTCTGGCAACCATCACGTGAAGACTTTTGACCAGCAGTCATCGTGCATGCGACACACCCAGAATGCTCCGTTCCATTGCCCATTGCATACTCCAAGGTGAAACTACTGAATCTCGGTGAGAAGCCAGGACTGTGCTTGTGGACGTAAGTTAGGTAATTATAAAAACTCATTTCCGAGAAAAATGTTACTTCCAGAAAATGCTGAAGCAAACCTCTTAATAGACTGAAACTTAACTTTAAAAACATTAGTGTCGTCATAAAAACTTTTGTTTTACCGAAGAAAATTGTCTAAGGAAGTTATCTCGGTGAATTCTCTCCAGTCTGAATGACCCACTTTGGCGAGACATTCAACGACAGTTTAATAGGATTTGGTATACTGGGATGCGGTAGACTGCATAACTAAGTTTGTTGCGTTTATTATTAGCAATTGTTAAAGGATAATGGTCCTTCGTGACTTTGATGCTGTTGGCTGTATTGTTTGTTGGCTATTTTACTGGAAATTTTGTCCTAATGAAGTTTAAGGCGATTTTCGCACGACGCCGACGCCGCTTCTCCGCGCGGTCCCTCGCAAGCGGCGGCAGTGCGTGGCACAGTGGAGCGTTGAGCGCCAGTCTTTTGTACGGTCGTGCGGTGTACCTATGTGTGTTAGGCGGCAACGTATTTTATTCAATCCAATCCGATGTAGGATCCGCTTACCACCCGACCGCAGATAAGCGGTATTTTGTGAGAACCGCGCGAAAAGGTTTAGTCTAGCTTTATTCTTTTATGATTCTATAGTTATGTATGCTCTTGGTAGGTGCACACGACAACACAACATGTATAATATCCAGTATAACCAGAACTCGCTTTGTATGTGCTTCCCGTACAATGATAGACTTGCTTAATTTTTTTATACCTAGACTGATCGTCGTGCGTAATGATTATCTTCTCTTTCTATTTTTTTTTTACTTTTTAATTTTCTTAAACAATTCATAACCCACACTTGTACTACTTTTCCACGAAAGAACCTCTACTTACAAATCTTAATCATATTTTGCTCTTTATTTTTATGAAGGTTAAATAAAAAGCCCTTAAAAGCTCTGTTTTAAGTAACAGCGAGAAAGAAATTGGATAAAAAAATTGAGAAATGAATCTGTACAAGCTTCCCTAACCAATTACTTTTGAAATAAAATTATCTTTTACAAAAAGGTGGTGTATTAAAATAGATCAACATATGAAAAAGCCAATTTTACTGAAGGAATACTTAAAAGCTTCTGATATTGGTTGGAATCAGAAATATTTTTATGAAAGAATATGTAAATAATATAATATGATATATTTTTAATATCGTTCTTCAGAATTTCGTAAATCTTTCAGCTTTTGTCAGTGACTTTATTTGTTCATTCTATGTGGGATTTAATTTATCTCTATATCCTTTTATAGCTACTCTCTTTTTGCGGTGAACTACCCTTTTTTTTTCTTTTTTTTGGGGGGTGGGAAATCATCAAACAACCCCTCCCGCTCTTGGGCAGAGCGAAATGGAGTGTCAGACTTCTACTGACTAAAAACCACCCATGTTCCTTCTTAGCCCTTCATGTCGAGGTCGCGGTATCTCTTGCGAACAACCCGCAGCCCCGACGGGCTGGTGAACTACCCTTGAGATCTCTTATGAAGGACCACTTGTTATGGTGGCTGTACCCTCAAGCCAAGGTACTCTAGGTACTCAAGGTATTATTTCATAATGCTCTTAAGAAACGCTGGCGTGACGATCTGGACTTATTCTTAACAGATTGGACGAAGAAGGCAATTAGCAAACAAACTTGGAAAGCCATGGGGGAGGCCTTTGCCCAGCCGTGGGCGAGCGTGGGCTGATTAAAAAAAAATGGTCTTAAAAACAAACGTTTTTTTTATTCTTACTTGATCTCCTAACGCTTTAAAAGAAATAGTATTGTTTGAAATGTTGACTAGTTCTTTATATGTATATAAAGTAGACCGTATAAAGTGCCTTATCATGGTGCATTGCAAGTTCGTTAGATTAACCTCGATCACGTCTGATGAAAACGGATGGATGAGGTCCATGATAGAACGAGCGTTCCCAGAAAATCCTTGTACATTGTTGTTTTGAGGAAAGACGAGTTATACGTGGGAGCCACAAGTAGAGAGTTCCACACTTTAGCTGTGCCCATTATAAACGTGGAGGAGAAGCACTGAGTACGACCTTTCGGCATACCTACTGTAGGCACTAAAAGTAGTAGTGGGGTTCTTCTGGATTAGCTCGTCCCATCGTCAACCACATTTCTGTTCACATATCAAGATTGAGGTCCAGAGTAGGCCCATTTAATAAAAAAGTAGATAAGTATTTCAAAATTTTCGTTTGCATCAACAATGACAAAACTATAATAATATCCGTCAATGTCGCGAATTCCAAGAAAAGTATGTTCAACAAAATTATTTCACTTACCATAATTTACAAAGGTTTTGTTTCTAAGAAGATAAGAATGTTCAAAAAGTTACGAGACGAATATGAAATAAGGTTTGTTTCATATTCTCCTTGTCTTTGACTAAGTATGTTGGCAAGTATTGTAGATATACACTTTGTATTCAATGTTTCTGAATCCTCTTTCCTAACACAATGGAGTGATATTTTATTTTTACAAATTGTTAAGGGAAGTTGAGATTGCCGAGAGTGTGTGGTACTAGTACTGTTGAGTATTTGAACTTTTATGTATAATCTCCCTGACTGTTTTCGATCACGGCGGCCAGTCTTAGCGGAGATTAGACATCGGCGCAGAAGATATTATACTACACAAGTGTTTGTGTAGGCACAGGTGCACTCTCTGTCTCTATGTCCGATGAGACGGCAATTCGACACCATCGAAGAGAGCTCATGTGCAGGACCAACGGTTTAACATAATCGTACCGTAAACTAAAAACTCTGGGCTGCAACTGAGAAATATGTAAAATCCCAATAACACTGTCCGACTCGGGAATCTAATCCAAGCTACCAGGAGACCATAGTTAATGCACGTTCTGTGTTCTCGATAATTATAAGTTTTTAAACTGACATGGTCACTTAAGAGGTGGCGTGACGATCTGGACGCGTACCACAAGGGCTGGTTTGAAGCGGCACAGGAAAAGAGCTCTTGGGAGGATTTGGGGGAGGCCTTTGCCCAGCTGTGGGACAGTTCAGGCTAAAAAAAAATATAGTCATTTACATACAAAACACACAACAAACAGTAAACATGGTAAATACCCGGTTTACAGTGTTATTGATAATGTTCTGTGTTCTTTGCAACTTTTCGCTACCACTCAATGCTCACTCACTTAATAAACCTGATCACCAATATTCATACTTTTAACAGTATCGAAATGTTCCCCTTTCTTCCATAAAAAATGGAGAACTATAGTCACTAATACCTTTAACAATAAAGTTCAAAGTAATTTGAATTCGAAAACTCGCGGACCGCAACCGCAATTAAAACGTGGATTCACGGCTTAATTTGAAGTTTAGTGAGAAATTTTAGTGTTAACTACTATCGCAGTCTGATTCGCTGGAGACTCGCTGTGATTACGGGAAGTTAGTGAATGTAGTTGCGTTGCATGTTGTGGGAGCCACACTTACGTACATAGTACTATTATTTATTCTGTGCTTACGGTTTGATGTGGTAGTGGGGTAACCGGGTTTATTCGTCACTATCACAACATTATTATAAAACAAAGTCCTCCTCCGCCGCGTCTGTCTGTCTGTCTGTTCGCGATAAACTCAAAAACTACTGCACTGATTTTCATGCTGTTTTCACCAATTTAAGGAATGGTTCTTGAGGAAGGCTATAGTAATTTATATTTATATTTTTTTTTTTCCAAATTCAACCCCCTGTCTGTCTGTCAAACTGTCAGTCTGTCTGTCAAACTGTCAGTCTGTCTGTCAAACTTGACAGTTCACAGACTGACGTCTGTCAAGTTCATTAGTGCGTAGTGTGTTTGTTAGTGCATCATTCTGTGTTTATAAAATGCTTAATTGATTACTGAAAATTCAAATACCTGAATTCGAAATAGGGGGTCGAAAATGGCCTGAACTGTTTCGAGAAAAGGACGTTACGGCCGTGCCGCTTTATTGCTCGACTTGGCGGGGACACTGACGTGTTCCCAGATCAGTATCCTTTATCTAGATGCATTGTTCTCTTATCTACTACTAGAACCAGTTTCTACTCCTTTTACTTCGAAACCATTACTAATTAAATAAATAACTCTTATCACTTATCAGTCTTTACACTTGAAGTTTCACGTTCTACTTAGTGATAACAAAACTGGGCTTCACTAAACGTATTTACTTAGCTTACACTTATTTACAGAACTTATGTGGTAACGTTGTCAGGTAATGTTCTGACATGTTTTGTAAGATAGGTACTAATCTGTTTACCTAGAAATTAAATGAATGTTTGTTGTGATCATAAATTGTTATAAATGGATTACTTAATGAGCTTAGTAGGGCAATTCTGGTGAGATGAAGTTTTTTTATTTCATGTTACGTAACGGAACTATTTTTTTTTTTTTTTTGGAACCCATGTTATTATCTTTAAGTAAGAAGTATCCCAAAGTTGCAATTTATTTCGTTATTTTACGAGAATAACTAAATAAATACATATTATTGCTCGTGATTATGATTTGATAATATTGAATTTTGTTTTCTCAAATAAACTGACAAGCAAACGACAAAAAAATGCCATGACTTGCCATCACTGGATGAGAAAACACTTATCCACAGCAATAAAAATTAAAGACGGCCCATTACCAAGTTTTCCACGACATCGTTTCCAAGGCTGGAATTTCACCAAACAACGTCAGCATTGCACAACTGTCGGTCGTGTTGTTTAAATATTGCTACGCACAACCGTACGGCTCGCCAGTGACGTCATCATGGAAAAATGATTAAACTCGTCCGCTGTATGAGGAAATTGCTCACGTTGTTACCTAGTCTGTATGGAAATTGTTTTGTGAATCTAGCAAATTGTGTTACAATCACGGTATCTACTGCTACTTCTAACTATTTATTAAGGTTTCATTTGGTCATGGCCTGGTAGGAGGCATACTGAGAAATTCGTGATGGAAAAACTCAAGAACACTTTGCCTGACCTAGGAATCGCACCCAGGATGCACAACAGTCGCGCTTGTCACAACTAGTCCAATCAAAGAAAAAAGAAAGAAAGAAAGAAATTTTTTATTTTTTATTTTTATTTTTTATTTTTTTTTTAATCAGGAAGGTTACCTCTGAAATGTCAAAAATTACTCGCTCAACCGTCCGGTATCTTCTAAAGTAGGTGACCCCGTATCATGACAGATTAAATGGTTATCAACTTATTTATTAATACATCTTTTGTTATGTCAAGGCCAATTGGAATTGTCAAGGAATTTAATAAAATGTTATCACATTTTTGGGATGGTTAGTTGACCAGTAATTGGTAACTGTGTAAGTTCATGACTGTAAAAACTGCTTAAGATAAATAGGATTAAACATAGTAGCTGTTAGTGACCTATTAAGGGTGTAAAAGTACCCTTAACGCAAATAAAGGGCATTTATTCTCCCCACCACTGCGATCATTTTTCTTTTCTAGACCATACCTGGGAACTTTCTAGTTGCGGAGATATTGGGGGTCAAAGTTCCAAATTTTTCACAGCTGTTTTTGTAAATACTAGTATTTCAGGTTTTAACTTTACTTAAATTACCTCCATGACCCGTTTACTATTCAAAGCATCCACTAGCACAATGTTTTAAAAGTGCTACTTTGAGTTTTACCATAAAATGTGGTTTTTGACCCCAAAAAAAAAAGTTATTTCCCAGCAAAAATTTTTGCGTAGTGGCACTTGGTTTGATGTACAGCATGCTTGGTTGTCGGATACGTGAAGGGTTCGTTTACACCCTGTATTGCTAAATAAATATAATCCCAAAAAACCTGTCGTCCAAATTAATTCAATAATTATTGAAGTAGTTTACGAGAATGACCTCAATATCACTTCGATAGCGGTGAGAATTAAATACTAATCAACGACATTAATATCGCTATCTATGTACCTACATTTTTATCTATGTAGTAGGTCAACGTGAGTTTAGATTATTATAGAGAGATCGTGGATATCACGCAGATCTTAATGTATTATGCAGCTGTATTGAATGCTTAAAGGTCAATCGTTCTTGTCTTGAATAAGTGACAAATACGTAATTTGCACATTTATATTCTCTCTCTATTTCTTTTTTTTCGAGCTCGGTAACACGTTCTATGATGGACAGTCGTGTACAAACACTATGGACAATTACTCGTGCGGAAACAAGGCTTTTACGTACTTTTTTTTTCTTTTTGGAGTGTGGGAAATCATCAAATGACTCCTCCCGCTCTGGGCAGAGAGGTAGGGAGTGTCAGACTTCTACTGACTAAAACTCACCCATGTTGCTTGTATCTCTTTCGAACAACCCGCAGCCCCGACGGAGATGCTATTACGTACTTGGTGGTCAATAGAAACACTAGTCTGAGTTTAGCCTAAAACCAACAAATTATCAGAAGTAGATGAACTAGTTTAAGGGTACGTGCACTCGCTGCCCGGGATAAGTGAGGACTATTCGAGCTCACGCTACGTTTATAAGTATATTACAAGACTTCGAAACCACTATTCATGATCACCACACGATTAGTGATGAATGGATTTATAACACCATTGGGAACGTCAGTACTTCTCTTTTTACGTTGGTACTCCACTAATAGCCTTCTAAAAAAGTGCTCAAATGTCTACCAACCCAATTAATCCAATTTCCGACTATCGTCCTAATCACAAAGCTTACTTTAATTCGACACCGTAGTAAATGCTTACCGCTTGAGGTATTACGTTACCCTAAATACTTGACAATTAACTTAACTTTTTACCGTTAAAGGGAATCCCACACGTGTGTGGAATTAATTACATTATCGTACTTGTGTGGGATTCCTGCATGTCTCCGCGATAAAATAAATACCTAGTGCTATCTTCAAGTCGTGCTTGGATTGACAAAGACTGGGTTTATTTTGATCTTTGATATAGGAGAACAACTATTTATTTAGTCAAATCATAATAATATTATAAACTACATTTAAAAATAATAATAACCTAATAGTTTAGGTCCTGAAGTAACTAACTTAACAATAAACTAAAAAAAAATGCTTTTAAATCTCGTCCTGAACGCTGTCAACTGGTAATGTCCCCGAGAGACTGGCGGGCGCGTTAGTTTGTTTTAAAAAGCACTCGGATTCGATGGTCTCACAGCTCCGCCACATTACTACAGCCTAAAGACCGACAAGCTTCTCCCACGGACGGCTAGTTGAATAGGGAGGGAGGAAATACCTCTGACTTATTACTAAATAATTCAGTTACTGAGTAAATCGATGCAACTGAAGCAAGCATGGTTGTCAGTCTCGGACTCTCGGGTTACTGATTATTCACTACGACTATATAAAACCGGTCCTTTTTCTTTTATCAGCACTAACCCAGTCCGGGGTTTACTCGCAATGAGAAAGAAATGATTCTTTTTTAATATTATAAGCCTATGTTGTTTGCAATCTAGTGCGATTGTAGGCCAATCTTTTAAATAATCCGCCATCTCCTTCTAGGCCGAGATAAATATTACTTAACAAAATATAAAAAGATTATGAGATGAAGTACCAAGTGTCTTTCTCAAAATGAAATATCATACATTTCAGTGTACTGAAATTATTAATATTTCATAGAGTGAGAGTCTTCAAGATTTTGGCCACTGCGATATTTGTTTAATTTATCCTCCGCAACGTCTCAGATTCCAACCTTTATTAAATAACGAATTATTTATTCATCATTCCATGAAGGGAACTTTTATTTAAGTAGGCGTTCTTTCGCAATCTTACCAATTCAGTGATACCAGTTGTACGAAAAGCGTTTAAAGAATTATTCAGTTAATTGGCCATGTTTTCGTCGTAATTGGGATTCATTAAAGATAATGAAGTTGATTTCCTTGTCACTGGGTCGTTGGCGATGGTCTTTAAATATGCATTGAGACTTACCGACCTTCCTCCGCGACTCATAAAGAACGTTAAGCATTTGGTGCTGGCCTGGTTGGTCAGTCATCACAGGTAGCTTAGCCAGTGGCCCGTAATTTTGACTAAGGGATACCGTATTACCCAGTACTAACTGGGTTGCAGAGGTCAGATAGGCTGTCATCATCATTTCAGCCTAAAGACGTCCGCCATTGGACATAGGCTTCCCCTAAGTGTCGCCACATTGACCGGTCCTGTGTGTCTGAGTGAATGTCCGCTACCTTCAACAGGTCAAGGTCATAGGTATTCGCTTCATGTAAAATACCGGTATTCAGCTGCATCCGTCGTCAGACTGGAAGCTGACCCCAACAATGTTGAGAAAAGGCTAGGCAGATAATGACTTACCATCCTTAAATGTACGGGACACATCACACGAGTTTCATCTCCATACACATTAACATTACGCGGCGTCTTAAACGTGCCAACAACATTAGTATTCAGGTCGATGTGTTTCACGTAATTTCTTACTGTGTATGTAATATGCGTAATCTTGAAGAAGTTCTCGCTTGTTTAGCCTTGGGGGTTACTTAATCGGTCATTGTCTTTACACTTGTTGTTTCCGTTGTTGTTAGACGTGCAACTTGATAGTCGCTAGTACTGTTGTTGCTGAGTACATTTTCATCTGTGTTTATTCGAATTTTCTTTGACTTTTAGAATTTCGATATTTCTGGGGTCTTTTCAACAGCGCATTGGGCCCACGTTGTTGATTATGGCCTACTCTCCATTCACATATACTTGTAGCCCAGTATTGGGAAAGATATTTAACATTACTTTAAGCCTTAATTATTCGTAGGGTTTTGCAATGTTGTACTTAATAGTAAATTTATAATTTGCCAAATTTATATGTTAAAATACTATGAAAAATGGGGCAAACGTTATCTATAGGCTAGAACTTTGTAATAAAGCACTGAGGTTCCCAACCCACAGATTGATCAGTCACGTAGCTCATAGTCAGACTCAATGAACAGACGCTCAATTTTGTGGAAATACTAAAATACCTCATCGATCTAGTCGGAAGCACTAACCAAACGTGATTCCTGTCCTGGAAATTTCTGCTAGGAATTTCTCTTGCGCCGCCTTTAGCAAATACATGGCCATTACGTTATCGTAACGTAAGCTGAATGTGTTCTTCACTCAGCCATTTCGCTCGTTCATTACCGTGGTAACTGCAAATTGGTTATCGTATGCGATACATAAATGGTTGTTGTATTAATTTTACGGCACCTCTGATTAAATTGTATCGGAAACACGTAGTTAACGATGTTCGGATTGCTTTTTGATACGATCTGTGATGGAAAAATATTGTTTTGTGTTGTTTTTCGCGTATTTTCTCATGTTTTTTTATGTAGTCTTCTACGCTGATACGTTAAATGATTGACCCTTCGGAAATTTTGATGATTGAGGTGATATGTCCTGGGTCCAAGCTGTTATCTTATTCATCAAATCATCACTCAACGTTTATTCTGTTTGATTTTTTGACTATGTTCATCTAACTGCGGTACTCAGAGATATTTAATGATTACTTAAGCCGTCAATTAGTAAAAATTTGACATACTTTTGTATGACAAAACTGTCAAAACCTTTACTAAGTGATGGCCTAAGTAATCATTCAAGCTCTCTGAGTGCGGCAGTAAGTCAGGAATAAGGTTGTCAATAGTCAAATTTAATGCGAACTGTTTCTTGTTGCCAGTCACATATAATCGTCCTAGACATTTTCAAAGACTTTTTCATTATCACTGTATCAAGAATATGCAATCAATACAACGAACTTAATTCAAAATGACTAACTGCCGTACTCAGAGATATTAAAATACGATAACTTAAGCCTTCACTAAAGTGTCAAAATCTTTACTAAATGATGACATAAGTAATCATTAAACGTCTCTGAGAGTGGCAGTAGGACAACGTTACTCGAACGTTCATTTTTGATCAAAGTAAAGGTCTAGGTCCACGTATAGTCATTGGACTATACGTGGACGTTCATATAACGAGACATCACATACAAAACCCTGCAAATCTTACCAAAACAGTATATCTAAAGCCAGCAGGTATTACATAATAGTCTTAACACTGAATGCAAACATATCTTACGCCGGCTTTGTCCTACTGAAATAAAGGGGAATGCCCATACATCCGTAACTTGGTACCTCGTTACAACATTCCCGGTTATCGCCATACCACAGCTAGGTCTTGTGGCAAAGCCTTTGAAACTAATATCCATACTCAGTTTCCTTGAGAACCAGTTTGACTTGATGTTCGTTTCATCTTATTTTCACATTATTTTGACTTATTTTGTACCGGTTTGAGTATGACGATGAGCTGTTACTGATAATTTTATGGTTTCGTTTTGAATATAATTTTAGAATCGAGTCGGAATGGGCTGTAAATTCTTGGCTGTCTGTGAATTTTCAAGGAGTTCGTTTTGATTTTTAATCCTTTTTTTTTGTCTTGTAATATAATAATTAATTTTAATGTTTAGAAAAAAATTGAAAAATATGGATTTTCCTTTATTTTATTTTAGTTATCACCAGAATACTGGACCTCCATGGCGTATCTTTTTAAATGTCAGTGGCTAGCATAGTGTCCATCAATTAACTGTCAAATGGTTATGGTTTGGTACAAAATGGAACCATTTTACAGTTAATCGATGGAGACTATGATAGCCACTGGCATTTAAAAGATACGCAATAGCCTTGGTGGAAGGACCTGGGGGTCTAAAATTGCCACTTAAGCAGATCATAATAGGATCATAATTATTATGAATTGCGTTGCATTTCAATTTCGTAAAATGGACCATTCATAAAGTAACTGCGTCTATGACCATTTTACGATCCATGGTTACTTACCTACATGAATACTAATTATTTTTATTTTCAAAACTGTTTGCTACCTAAGTTCACGTGAGTTCAACGAACTCGCAAGCACGAGTCTATTAAAATGCTAGACAATAGCGCCAGTGATTTCACTCGCGATTTTGGTAAAACTTTAATGGCGTACGACTTTAAATGGCGGATTTCCGTTTCCTTAAGTAGTAAAACTATTTTCTACATACACATTCTGTACACGAATATGTAAATTAGCAATTGTGTCAAGTTCACTTTGTGTCTGTAAAGTTTTAGCGCCACTAAACGCGGTATCTACTTAACCGTATAAACACGGTTCGAATTACTGTCTTTTTAGCACAATGGTCAAGTGGTCGCAAGAGCGACTGTTGAGCAAGAGGTAGTGGGTTCGATTCTCTGCAATCGATATTTCTCAGCAAGCATATAGGGTGTAAAAGTACCCTTAACGCAAACGAAAGGCACTTGTTCTCCCCATCACTGCGATAATTTTTTTGTTCTAGACCATACCTGGGAACCTCTTAGTTACGGAGATATTGGGGGTCAAAGTTCCAAATTTTTCACAGCTGTTTTTGTAAATACTAGTTTTTCAGGTTTTTAATAAAATTAAATAAAACTTTAATTAAATTACCTCCAAGACCCGTTTATTATTCAAAGCATCCACTAGCAGAATGTTTTAAGAGTGCTACATTGAGTTTTACCGTAAAATGTGATTTCTGACCCCAAAAAAAAAGTAATTTTCCAGCAAAAATTTTTGCGTAAAGGTACTTAGTTTGATGTGCAGAATGCTTGGTTGACGGCTGTGTGATGGGTTGATTTACTCCCTGTATAGCCTAATACATGGGACTTAAATGTAACTGGCGAAATGGGGGTGTACTATTAAGTACACCTCTGCTAACCCTTTGAGGATTACAGGCGTGATTTTATGTTATGTGCTACAATAAATATACTTGGTCCTTGTTTTATGATAACCAGATTTACAATCCTTTTTGTGAAATGTGCGTAACACAATTAATTTATGCCAATGCGGCGAGTAGGTATCAGAATTATCTACTTATTTTAATTAAATACGTTCCATGTTCTACTTGCAAAAATTATGTCCAGTGATTTATGTTTAATAACACAAAAAATAATCATTTTTTTTTTTTTTTTTATTTATAATGGGCTTGCTCTTGACCTCAATCTTACCCTAAGGGCAAAGATGAAAAATTTCTTATAAACGTGCAAGTGGGCAATTAAATTGAAGGCAAACTGCATGTTTTGTTTAAACAGACATAAAAGACGGCATTTAAATCGACTTTAGGTAGGTGGATTGAGACTCTTGTGAGCTATTGAAATACACACATCAAAAGTGTCTAGGGATCAAGCATTTTTATGCGGATTTCTTGAGATTGAGATGTGGCTTTGTAATAAATTTATGATTTTATAAATTTATATGGATCCTTTTTGGTGCATTTCATAATTTGAATCAAGAACTGTGAATCAAATTCGAGTAAAAGATGAAAATCAGCTGTCAATATTTTCCCTATAAAAACATACAACGCATTGAAGACATTATTAGTGCTACTGTTTCCCTACTACTGATTAAAACCAACGTTATTATGGAGCGGCGACGTCATTTAAGCAGGGAAGAAATGCTCAGAGCCGTGGGAATGATAGAAGCTGGTTCCCGGCAACGTACTGTGGCTTTAGCTCTGAATACAAGTCAGAGTGTTATCAGTCGACTTTGGACACGTTACCGAAGCACTGGTACCGTGGCTGAGCGCCATGGAGGACGGTATCGCTGCACCACACGGAGACAAGACCGATACATTCAAATCTTAACTCGAAGAGCTCCAACAATAACCGCCATGATGTTAGCCGTGAGGCTTCATCACTCTTCAGGGAACTTAATTAGCGACCAAACAGTCAGAAACCGCTTGCATGAAGTGAACCTTCATTCCCGAAGACCGCTACGGGTACCACCTATAGCAATGCACAATCGTAGGATTCGATATCAATGGGCTCTTGAACACAGAAATTGGGCAGAAGAACAATGGCGTTTCGTGTGCTTTTCTGATGAGTCTCGTTTTGGTATGAGACCGGATACAAGACGTATAGGACACTAAAGAACCCCTGGACGCCAACAGCGATTAAAATCCTGCCAGGAAGTCCATCCTTATAGTGGTGGAACCATCATGGTATGGGCGGGTATTTGGATCGGCAGAAGAACTGAGTTGATTTGGATCAGAGGCAACCTCAACGCTCAAATTTATGCTGAGACGATTGTATCAGACGTCATCGTTCCTCTACAAGTGCAAATCGGTCCCTTATTTCAGTTAATGCATGATAATGCACGACCGCACACCGCAAGAGTTGTAAGACAGACTCTCGCCGCAGCTAACATCAATGTCCTGCCCTGGCCTGCTCAGTCGCCAGACTTGAACCCGATTGAGCATGCATGGGATATGCTACAGAGAAGAGCTCTGCCGAATATGGAGGGTATCCAGTCGCAAGAAGACCTTTTTTTGTTGTTGCAACGAACATGGGCGGCCATTCCACAGCGTGATTTGGATGAACTCATTTTGAGTATGCCAAACCGATGTTCTTGTGTTGTTAGTGTTCGCGGTAGAAACACGGATTATTAATTGTTTAAGTTACCCAATAAAATTTTAAAGAAAACTGTTATTTCAGTCTTTTTTTCGAACTTTAATGTTAGTGGTTCAAATGTCAAAAATCCCTTTATTAGGAAAATGGCAAATTTCTTTATTAATGCAAAGGTGACTTGGTTTATCGTTACTGTGACAAACGAAAACACTTTATTTGATGAATCCTTAAAGAAAATTTTAATTAATATCAATCAGGAGAAAAGTTATTGGAAAAATATATGTTGATCCCTAGACACTTTTGATGTGTGTAATACCAACTGATGGACAGGTTATCATCTGCCTAGCCTTTTCTTTTAGCTGAGTACCTGTATGTTACATGGAGCGCCTGTCTGACCTCCGCAGCCCCCCCCCTCCACCACTTGATAAGACTGGTTGTCAGACTTTCAAGCCACTGACTACTATTGTAACGACGTCCAATTACAGACGGGAGTACTCGGTATGTTAAGGGTGGTCAACCATCCACTGCACAACCTAGGCAAACGCGGCTTAACTGTTATTATTTAGCCACAAGCTCCTCATAATACGGCAAATAAAAACTGCGAAATCGGCTACTGAATATTCTCTTTTGAATACGAACACATGATACTGAGCACTTTATTTCCAATTAAAACAAAAACATTAAAACGAACACGTTCATTCAACATACGGAAATGAAATATAATCCCCAAAAAAAACGTCCAACTTCAAACTGACCAGTCCGAACCCGATATAATATTCATTTCGCTTGATTGATCCGTTCTCAATGGGTGCATTAGCATACAATGCCGGGTCTGTACAGCAAAACCGGTTTCGGTTGTGTTAGCGACCATCAATTTTCTCAATGGAATCGTGAGATGCGAAGATATCGTGTTTCTTATGAGCTCATGTGTGTCCGCTGTCAATGGGTATTTAAATAAAGAAGGCATTGTTTTGACTGTCATACATGTTGACATAATTATATACAGTGTTGAATATATTAAATTGGGTAATTTTAAACCCGATATTCTATCTATTCAAACATTTTGTTTTTCTCTTGTCACATTAAATAACCATGCTTTTCTTTCTTTTCAGGGTAAGGAAACCATCAAGCTGTATCGAGACTGGATGCAGTTCATGCGAGCTAATTAAGCACTCTTACGACTGGACTGAATTGGTATTGGTGAACATAACTTTTAATATAGCGGTGATAATCTACTGGTGGTCCCGCTCTTGGGCAGAGCGAAAGGGAGTGTCAGACTTCTACTGACTAAAAACCACCCATGTTCCTTCTTAGCCCTTCATGTCGAGGCAGCGGTATCTCTTGCGAACAACCCGCAGCCCCGACGGGCGTCGGCCCTTGCGGGCCCCTTTCATGTTGCTGACATCTCTTTGAGGCGCGCGTGGAACACGAACGCGCCGTCGACACGGCCTGTCGTCGTCATAAGACGGACGGACGGCGAGCTAGCCCATCACTCACCGTCCACAGGCCCGCGTCTACGGTGGCCGGAAGCCATCACGTGGCCCCCGACGCCCGGATCGCACGGATACACCTCGAGTTGGTACCCAAGACACGTGCCTCTAATTTTTCGGATTCATGCGCGTATTGTAATTATCACTTGCTTTAGTGAAGGATATTTTCGCAAGAAACTAGCACGCCTGACTGACATTTCTCGACGGCTTGTAAAGCCAATTCATAGGCTTATTGGCCGCATAAAAGCTCTAACACCAGCTTAGGAAATAACCACATCCCGTCGGATCTGCGGGTTATTCGAAAGAGAAACCGCGGCCTCGACACAAAGGGCTAAGAAGGAACATTGGTGTATTTTAGTCAGTAGAAGTCTTACACTCCCTACCGCTCTACCCAGAGCGGGAGGAGTCATTTGATGATTTCCCACCCTCCATCAAAAAAAATAAGGCAATAACCACACCATAAAGAAAGAAAGAATACATTAAAGTGATATATTCATTCACCGAGACCTTAATGATCCGGAACTGATGACACTTACTGCACCCGTTAGGAAAACCCATTGTTTATTTTTCCACTAAATAAATCGATTAAGTCATGATAACTGTGACAGCTTTATTAGGTACTTAACCAATTTCTAAGTCCAATTAATGAATGCTCATTCCTGGTAATTTTTATTGGAATCATACAATGACAAAAACTGTACATAATATATATAGGAGGAAGGACTTTTTTGCACTGATCAACGATATCTCCGCGGCAAATCATCGTGCACGCTTTTTGAATACGGTAAATGAAAGGGCATTACATTTCCTAATAGAACTATGTAAGTAGTGAATTTTCATTAAAACATTTTTAGGTAGTTGTCTTACGATTACTCCAAAACCGTACATGATAAAAAGAACAGCTAGATCCCAAAACTAGACACTTGGAGTTACAATTTGCTTTTTTTTTGCTTCGCGACCATTTACTGGCAAATTCCAATGAGAACATCACTCAAAAATTTGGTTTTTTTTTTATCCCTTAACTTTTGTGATTAAAGTGTAGTGGAGAAAATACTAGGCAGATGATGATATTCGTATAAAACTTATCCATCTAAAAATACTAATTAGAATGAAAAAGTTTTATTCCAATATCCTCAAACAGACCTTGATTTAACACAGTTTCTAATTTATTAACATTCGACTGCCCCTTCGTTGTTTTCCTTCATCACGGAACTTACTTCGGATTTAATTTTAAATTATGTTCAGGTCCCTTTAGGGTTATGTATCCCTGACCCGTGATATGTATCGTATCCATATATTAGAGGGGCTAAAACAAAACACAACAATTCTCTTTGAATAATACATATTTGACTAGTAATAATTTGTTTTGATGGTACGACAAACGTCAGTCTTTACAAGATCAGTATATTAAACTGGTCTCTAGTATTTAGGGGTGTGATGAACAGGGTGTAAAGTTCCTCATACTCCGTTGTATAGAGATGGAGTCTCCGACTAGACGGGACCTTTCTAAGTTTGTCAAACTTGGAAAGTCACCTTACTATTGTATCGAGTCTGGTTCTTCTAACCAAACAGACAGATGATTGTGTTGCTGGAGAGTTTGTTCCGCCAATTCTTCTTTCCAGCAAAAACACTAGGAAGTGGCGAAGGGTGGGCGTTTTGGGGGACTGTCACTTTGTAAATAAGTAAAGTAAATTTTGACGTTCGAAAAGTGCTGATTATCAGCCTAGTTTGAATAAATGAGTTTTGAATTTGATTTTTGATTTTGAAAGTCATGAAGGTGACTTTTGCAGCAGTGGGACAGACCAGGATGAAAAAAAAATACTACCGACCAGTTAATACTTTCTGTCGTGAGTGTACTATTTGGTATACTTTTGCGTAATCCTTCGGGATAACAGGCGTGATGTTATGTTATGTTCCTACCAGATTTTGATTTTAAACTGAACTAAAACTCTGCTTGTTAGTAAAAACACTAAGTTTGTAGGCAACCTGTGACTCCACCATTTTTTATTAGAGCTCTTTTCTTCTCACCACGATAATGCCTGAACATTTTCTCCTTGAAAGTTACCCCTATCACGTAAGGAACA
Source organism: Diarsia brunnea (assembly GCA_949774965.1). Classification (NCBI taxonomy): domain Eukaryota; kingdom Metazoa; phylum Arthropoda; class Insecta; order Lepidoptera; family Noctuidae; genus Diarsia; species Diarsia brunnea. Next base: position 14,817,270 of record OX459006.1, on the reverse strand, counting down.
CGTATGATAAGCCCGGAGAAGACGTAACCAATTCCCTCGAGACAATTTTAATATCACGGTATTCAAGACGGGTGTCAGTTCACTACTGACATTGAGATTTTTTATTCTTTCCTTTTTGGCCGCATACTCACGATCCTTAGGAAATAGGTATTATACTGTAGATAATAATATGACATAACGATATAGCAGTGACCAGATGTGATATGACTGTGTATGTGTGTGTGATTATATGGCGGTGTCGCGGTGGTGTATGGCGGTGTGTGAGTGATCCACGTGTATTGGCAGTTGTAAGAAAATGTACATACAATGTTACATAAATATGTTGTGATTCCAATTTGAAGTCCTTTTGTGTTTTTGTTAGAATCTCGGTGATTTGGAATATTCATTTTAAGACACACCTGTGGTCCCTTCTTTGTACTATTTTGAATATATCGGACTATTGGGTAGTGACTGTGAAATGAAGGTAAATACGAGTAGTATCAATAACGGAGTATAGTATCTTCGTAACAGTTACAATCATCCAGATAACCAGATATGGGCCATACGGTTTTAAGTTTCCTATTTCTTAGCGTATCGATAGCAAAAATTTCAAATATTTTTGACCCTTTTTTTTATTGTTGCCCCTCCCCGTACACTATGAATTTCTCCTGTATCGTGGGTGCGGTCACAAACATTTAAACTGACATACACAAATAACCGGTCAAAAATATGTCAAGTAACTCTGTTCACCGATGGAGTCGTGTGTGTGCAGGTGTCAGGGCATTTTTTTTATTTATTTAATGGGACAAGCCCGCCACACTATTCCCAAACCACTGTAACTCCTGTTAGCCAGAATCAACAGTGGCGACCACAAGAAAATGAAGCGCCGAGACAATGAAGCTCGACGAAGTCCCAGGGAAACGATTTAACTGTCTTGGATCCCGCAACGAAATGAATCAGAAAAGAATAGCGGAGGAGTAGGAAAAAAAATATAATTTCCACTTCCCTCCATATCAGCAGGAGACAGAGGTGTCAGGGCATACGGTACTAGACGGATTGCTTATGAATTCTTCAGCCACTGCACTGCCTTATTTAATAGAACCTACATGCGTTGTCAACCATAACGCATAATCAGATCACCAAAGGGGATACTATGTGTAGACGTCGAGTTGTTAGGATTTATTCCGATAGGCTCGTACCATGTGGGCAGAAGATGGGTTTCGTGTAATGAAAATACACTGGGTGCGATACACTGTTGTTATCAAACCAACAAATTACTTGAAATTACAATAATACCGGGCACAGTTAATTGGATACAGTTCCGAGACGGCTCAACTCCGCTGCGATCGGACATTGAATATCGTCCTCGCTGAAAGTTCAAAACTTCAAGACTCTGCAGCTCTCTGCGTGCTGAGTAGCACGCTGAGATGTGGGTCGACTTGTAAGTGTATATGGTGTGATGTCACCACTGGTGCACTTGCGATTAATTATATGGGTACCAATGACCGGATCCGACATAGAGAATAATTACAATATCGTAATAGGTAAACCCTAAACTGTATTAAAATGAGAGTCAACCGGGCAATGTACTAAAATTAATGCATAATTTAAACGTTTCCCACTAGAACAGTTCAACAGTGTTCATTCATTCTATTGTAAGTTAAATATATGCGCATATTTACATCGGCGAATGACTTCGTAATTCGTATAATAATACTGGCGTTTTTTCGATTTTCTGTTGGTTTATTATACCTGGGTACATACTTAATAGTTTCCAAATGTTACGTTGTTGATTTAATGATTTTGATTAATTTATTCAAACCTGTGACATATGAAACCAAGCCAAAGGAATTTGCTATAAGTACTCAAAGTTATTGTAAGTAAAACTGTGCGTTCGCACTGTAATTTTTTCTCATAAAACATGTTGCCTTATAGACAAAAGACAAGGACACAACAGAAGAAAGGGACAGGAACATTTTTACGCTAATTTTTTGCCAGTGTGAACATGAACGCAAAGTAACAGTTCACAAAATATATACGAAAAACTAAAATGTCATCCAAAAAAATTCACTCACGAAACAAAATCCACTCCACAATAAAATCTACAAAATGATAAACCTCACCGACAACCCGGTACTTCATATTCAACCCTAAAAAGACGTCATAACTCAACCTGAAACACTTCCGCACAAACCGGGCAGCGGAGTAACCTATGTAAACTCCTTTAATATGTATGCAGTGACATGGCCCACTAAATTCATCCTTCGTTCGCGTTTACGAGGTTAATTAATCACGTAAAAGTCTGGACGAACGCTGCACATTTTGGTGTAAGTTATGTATTTCACACATAGCTTAGCTATTAGCAAGTTTGAGTTGAGTAGGTGTTTGTAGATTTGATAACTAGTTGGGTAGTTTCATGGGTCGTAGTTTAATGTTTTGATCCTCTGGATAGTGGTGTCAAAGCGATAAAATGTGTTAAATAGAGACTAGCCCATATACAAGGCGTAAAATACGTGGAATGCGTGGTTCCCTTCATAAAGCCGTGAACCAAGTATTCTATACTTCAAATTATTATGTAACAAAAATCGTGTTTTACGTTAACACTCAACACAATGAAGGCGATCAAACCATTATGCTGATGAATGCATTGAATAGGAGGTATTCCCATCTGAGCACCGATTTTTAGAGCACCTATGCTTAGAGCACCAAAGGTATTCTAAAGTTAAATATTTTTTATTGTTCCCATTAGAGCACCACTTTAAAATATTGATTGGTGCTCTAATGGGAACAATAAAAAATATTTAACTTTATTCCATTTACGGGGATCATGAAGGTATTTTAAGTAAATTAAACAATATACAAGTACTTTTAAAAAAAACTAGTTGAAAGATCAATATACAGTATGCATTGGCCCACTAAATTCATACTTCGTTCCCGTTTACGGGGTTAATAAATTATTCAAGTTAAAATCTCTGGTTGTGGACGAACGTTGCACATTTTGGTGTAAGTTCGTAGAAATTAGCTATTAGCAAGTTTGAGTTTAGTAGGTGTTTGTAGATTTGATAACTATGTAGTTGCAATAGGCAGTTCCATGGGTCGTGGTTTAATGTTCATACAACTCTGGATAGTTGATTGCCCAAGCAAAATACGAGGACATAAATGTGTTAAGTAGGGACTGGCCCGTATGTGTAAACGGAACTTACACGATGCCGTCAACAAAGCATTCTGTACATGAAATAAGCAATTCTCGAAAATGATTGCCTATTAAACGACTTTTTTCTTGGGATGAAAAATTGGGGTGTTTTACGGTAACACTCAATGTAACGCACTCAAATTATTGTTCTGATGCACCGAGCATTGAATAGTACAAGGAAAGTGAAGTTATAAAATTTACTTTACATGAAAAATACAAGGTAAATTGCCATCATAGACATAGCAACCCATTATAATATACATCTCCAATATAAAATGGCCCGGTTTTGCATTGATTTTCCGACAATCAGAGATCCGCATAAACTGGTATTTTATAGCTTAATTGGTCGTGACTCGTCGTGCGACTCGTGCGTACTATTTTATAATAATTATTTTACACAGTACCTATACCTAATCCGAAAAAATCCTATTTGTTAATTATAATAAGTACATTCAATAATTAATAATCTTTGCAATCTTTCTTTGTCTATCATCATCATCAACTTCTTGCCGTTGTCTCTTGGGGTCGTCGCAACACGTGTTTGCAATCTTCCTTATATTTATAAAAAAAACAGCAAATAAGTTACATCACAATAATGTGCACGAGCTCGTTATTAATAACCGTATTAACCGGGCTGGGAAAATACCATAGGTCGATTTAAGACTTCTCATTAACTAGGTTACAAACTAAGGTTCAAACAGTATTAAGTTTTACAGCTCGATCGATCTAGGTTCTCTAGCTACCTGGTTCACGCGTTAATTAACTTACGACAGCACCGTATAGTCTGTTAACATTATATTATTTAAAACCTGCGCCAAAAGTTTTATAGATAGAGAAAATCAACATACACACCAGACAGACGCCTTCAGTTGTAACAATCAAAAATGAATTACGACCAGGATGAGTAAAAGCTATTGGAAATAGGAAACACTCAAAAGGCAGGAAACTCCTAAATGTAAAGTCACTCACACGTGGAAACGCGTGTTAGTAGCTACAGATCTCCTAGTCAAAGATTGCGCTTAGGGAAACATCGTTCGGAATACGTGACAATGAGATTGAATACAGAGCTGTTTAAACCATGGAAGTACCCGTCTTTTTGTATTTGTATAAAATTATACTGTATACCAGCAAATTTTTGCAATTCCAAAAAAAAACTTAACAGATCTTTTAAGTGACAAATGAGTAGACTTTCTGTGACCGCAGTAGGTAACCTAACAGAAAAAATATTTAAACAGACGCGCAATAATAGTGCACTATTAAAAAGCACAACAATAAAAACTTAAACAAATTAAACTTTGCCTCTATGTGGGATTATTCTGTTGCTTGACGTCGACGGAAACATGAACATTACTGCAACGCACACCTTTTCTGGTTGAACTGTAGTTACCTATATTTAGTTGCATGGAGTTAAAGGGAAAAACTGGCCCCAACATATTTGGGAAAAGGCTAGGTAGATGATGATGGGTTAAAGTGAAAACGTCGGTCTTAATACGTAGAAAGGGTAAACTAATGATAATTTTACTAGATTTTTTTATTACACAACGTAAACAGTACCCCATGGGTAAGTGTAAATCGATAATCGATCGATATTGTGTTAGTGAAAAGCTAATTTGTGGTTCTCATTTCCAGCCAAAACAGTATTTAGATAACTATAAACTTTGCCTCTGCGTGGAATAATTCTGGTGCTCGACGTCGACGGAAACATAAAGATTACCGAAGTGCACACCTTTTCTAGTTAAACTGTACTTACCTATGTTTAGTTGCATGGGGTAAAAGTGAAAGCTGGCCTGAATACGTAGAAAGGGTAAGCTAATGATAATTTCACTTTAAAAAGTAAACACTCCCCGACAGGTAAGTGTAAATTGATACAAACACAACACATATTGTGTTAGTGAAAAGCTAATTAGTTCTCATTTCTAGCCATAATAGTGTTTGTAAATACAGTTCATTGTTATTACGCGTTAACAAACAGTAGCTAATAACATTGTTCGATTAGTCTGTTTAGGGACCCAGTTTTATGTATTGGAAAATATTTGGCTAATATTATTACTGGATAATGTTGTAATGTATAGGAAAAACGTATTAAACAAACCAACTAAATGCATGATAATAACATTACTTTTGTAGTCAATATCAGTGATGATTGATGATATTGATCATGCAGGAGATTTTTTATTTTTATTTAGCCCGTATTGTCCTACTCCCGAGCAAAGGCCTCCCGCAATTCCTTCTGCCTCTTCTTGCGGTGAGGAGCTTGCTAAATAATAACAGCCTCTCGGGTTGATCCTAAGGTAAAGTCAATAAAATATTATACTGGGTGAAAGGGACAGTGCATTATTCTGATCAGATTTTTTTTCGGTGATTTAAAAATAAAACAGCTGCTCTATACATTTTGACCGTGACGGTATTGCAGTTTTGTAAGAAGCAGCAGATTTTACATTTTTGCACCCTGTACAACTTATGGGCATGCCTGCCTGTTCACTGCCGCGACCTTAAACGCCAGAGTCGGCTATACACTCTCTAGTGAGTGAGTGAGAGTGTACAGCAAAGCCTTGGTACTCCACGCTTGACTTTCCAATCTCGCACTCGCCTTGTCTCAGAGTGTATACCTTAACGTCGTGGCCGTTACTGAGCCACAACTTCTCATTATGCTACTAAATAATTAACCTGTAACTGTCTTAATACTTGAGGATATTGCTAAACAAAACTAGACGCCTCGATTAACACAGCGGTAGAACAATTGGCTTCATGTCTGCCAATATTTGTTCAGCCGACAGAGAGTTGTTCCAGCGGTACCTACTGCTTGTTTGCACACGCGAGATTTGTGTCTGTACACGCGCCAATAAACAGGATGTATTGTCAGGTGTAGCAACGGTGTTATATGTGGGTAACAGGTAGTGTAAAGCAATGGTAATGATACCATTTAAAATTAACTAAAACGCACTTAACACATATGCAGCTAACAGTGTTTAAACAGTGGGTGATTGAGCTCAGCTCAGGGTGACAATAAAATAAAGTAATATTCTCAGATAGGAGACTTAGCAAGATCGTTTTTATGTCATTGTTAACCAATATTTTACAAGTTTCGTCGAAATTATTTTATTATTCTATCACCATCATCTCTTTATACGATCGACAGATACAGAACGATAATCTAAATTTAACTTTATAACTTATAGTCACGTTTATCGTAAGATACCCTTATAGAGTAGACTAGGATTAGAAGGAGAAAATAATTCAAAATCATTGTGTTAAGGTCAACAATAGGGTAGTTAACTAAAAAAATCTAATTAGTCTGAAGTTAGACAGATTTCCAGAAAATATTGGACACGTATTTTTTCTTTTTTCACGTAAACTAACAATGAAGACGGTACAGTGCTTTGAAAACTCGTGTGACGTCATATTCTAAGACATTAGTATGACATTTTTTACCGGTGAGTGACGTCACGACCCCCCACTCAAATCTTTGTCGCGTTTTATCTTCGTCAATTTTTATTGATTTGATAAAACAAAAAATACGTATCCAATATTTTTCGATAATCTACCAAACGAACTAATTAGAATCATATTTTTTTTAGTCAGTAAACATACATACTGTACTGAGAGCTTAACATAAAATAGGCTAATCCAATTAGCGCTAAACTTTCTCGTCCCCAAATAAATACAGACTTAGTTGTGGGAAGTCACGAATTTCAAACATCACGCTAGTAAATCCAACTCCATCGTAGGTGCGTTCACAAACAAGAATCTCGTATGCACAAACATCGCAATCGAAGTGGTACCGCATAAATGATGATCCTACTTGAAATTCTGTCTACCGAGCAAAAGGCAAAGAAGCGTAGTCATTCGACTTATTACCGTGTTCCATTTTTCTTCTTTATAAAAGGCACAATGAGTTATCCATTAAATTTATTTCCCACAAAGGCGAAGTATAGCGCTGGTGTGATTGCACGAATAATCTTAGATCAAATATTTGAACTTATCAGCGCAGTCTGTTGGCGCAGTTGCATCAACAGACAAAAAGATGGTTTTCTATGAAATACGGGTGTGTTTTGTTCGCTATGTGGGCGGATAAGTGTCTGGTTAAATAGACGCTTGGTTTACAATGGTTTTGTAAAGAATGCAAGAAAAGGAGAAGACATGGATTAAACACACTTTTAGGGCCAGAGGCGATCGGCCACGTTTTAGAAGCTAAAGCATCGATACAGTTACAAAATTGCAGAACTCCGCTGTGTGCCCTTAATGCTCGCCTATGTAGTTGGCTGGGGGTTGTTCGAAAGAGATACCGCGGCCTCGACACAAAGGGCTAAGAAGGAACATGGGTGGTTTTTATTCAGTAGAAGTCTGACACTCCTTTCCGCTCTGCCCAGAGCGGGGGGGTTATTTGATGATATATTATCCCACCCCCCAAAAAAGAAGAAAAAGAGAGCTTAGGGTTATGTAATGGACTTAATGGTTCAAACTTCTCTCCGAGTTAAGGTAGGGGTTGGTCTACCTTTACTAAGAAACGCGCATTTGTATTAAAAAAGTTTTGTTAGAAAAATATCTCACCAACGAAATGCACCCAGAACTTTCTTACCAGCTCGTTGCCATGGGCATTCAATAACAGAAATACGTTGTTAATGCTAGAACGACTTCACAGCATAACAAATTCACTGACTGACAAAGTAGTCCGTTTCACCTACAGTAACAATGGTCCACTTTAAGGACTAAGGGCGGAAACCAAATCCCTAACATAGAAGTAGTTTCTAGATTTCCAAACTCAATCATAAACAAAACTACTTTTCCATTCATACACCACTCAAAGTAAAAAACTACAGTCATACAACTTCAGAATTTCGATTTCCAAAATTTTCAAATCTTGTTGCGAAAAATTCTAATTCTCACCCTGATTTCATCCTGCACGTCATTGAAAGTTGGATGGAGTATGTGAGCTTCACAGGTTGATATGGGGTGATACATTCATTCCGTAATCGGATCCCCAAGTTCGGGCAGGCCCATCCGGAGTGCTGAAATAGGTAGAACGGATGTGTTATCATTATTAATGGTTTCCATACTACTCTCCCGTAGATAAGATGTGTGGATATTTTTCGCGCAGGTATTTCGAAGTTATTATGCGGAACTTTTTGAGTACGGGAGTGTAACAAAGGATTTATGTTTGTTGTGTTCTGTTATGTGAAGTTTTGGTGGTTTAGAATACAATTATGGTAATTTCTTTGCTTGTGGTTTTGGTGGTGGAATACAGAAAGTTTTCCTCATTATAGATTTAAAGTGGATGACATTGATGTTATTTTACGAACATATTATCAGAAAACCGCATAATTTATAATGTTAATCGAGGACGCAAGTTAGTGTCGTGACTCAGTCATATCTACTTAATGCGTAAAATTGCACAGCGACTATCTCTTTAGATACTAATGTGGCATTCAGATACGGATAATACGTTACTAATGTCCGGAGTCCAAACTTATACTTTATCTGATTATTTTATAATCGATACTGAATCATCTGCTTGTATTCCCCACAAATGCAAAGATTTTGTAAATGTTATGTTTGCTATATGTTTGCATAAAAACGAATGAATAAAAGGAAAGACATTTACCTGTAAGCAGTTGACAATGTTAATCTCATCCATTCAAGTTGACTTCATTCAGGCCTTGAGAGCACCATACTTGAACCAGCCCCCCACTTGGAGTCACAGTTTTTTTATCGCTTGCTTGATTTTGAAGGAATTCCACGTCGCTTCATATGCAAAATTTATCAACAAGACAGCGTAAAAACTGCTGATGAATTGTCAAAATGCAAAGGGAATACGAGTGTAACATAATTACCCACAACATATATGTAAATTATGACATGAAGTCAAGTTTAAGCCTATTAATAGCATTCGTGGTTCTAACTAATAATTGTTGCTTTAGATAGAAATTATACGATAATTATGTTATTACGGAACCTGATCCCGATGTAGATATAGATAAGTTTAATACACAACCAGGTCTTCCAAGGTCAAAGGCATTAACACATGTTGACAACCCACGTGATAAAATGAGCAAAACGGATATAACTTTATGAACATTAAACAAAACAAGTAAAATAATCCCTTATCTGTATAAAGGATTAAATATATTTATAGAGAATTAGCCGTTATGACATTTATTGCTAACAAAGAATGCGATGACGAAACTGTCTTGTGTGAAGTGACTCAGTGTTTTGGAAGCCATGATGGATTAGCTAATGTTTGGCAAACAAATGACGTCACGGAGATATCAAGGGCCAAGGCAAAGGATTGTTATGGATATTTTGATTTATAGTGTTAGAGTTAGATGCAAAACAGCATGTTTAGACTGAAATATCTATGCAGTGATCAATATGAATATTACTTTTGGACGAATTGTGCGTAGCGGGATATGAAAGAAAATTGAGTCGATGATACCATAACGGCTGATGGGAGAATAGGAGAAAAATATGTGATGCGTGAGAAGTTGATAGAACTTCTTACGTCGTCCGCGGTCAACCGCGGACGACGTAAGAAGACCTAAGAATATAGGATGAATGAAGTTCTTGAATTTGGTAAGAACGTTAGATGACGATTGCAAAAGAAGACATGCTGCGCTGACCTTAAATGAGTTGGGATAACGGCAAGAAAATGATGATGACGGTGTTCTTGAATTTGATTTGACACTATTATAATGATTGACGTACTCATTAAAGATGTATTGGACTAGGAAGTAACCGTTTGAGTATTAGCGTAGCTTAATGACAAAACTAATTAATTAAACTGGGTTATTAGGTAATCGACCTACTTAAGTTCTAATGACAAATTACGATTCCAACATCAAAATAAATTCACAGATTAATTAATTTACTACAGAACGACATTAATCACCAAACGGGTTTATGATCAATCATCTGCATTCTACACAATGATCTTTGGAATGTTAATAGTAAAATAAAACAACGGGTTACACTCCCGGATTGCCGGCTGAAGTGAAAACTTGAAATGTGAACATTAACGTTGTGCATTTTTGAATATTTTGGAATGGTTAGGGAATAATTTCGCACGATTTGTTTTATTTATCAGCAAAATCAAAAGTCATTTATTCAAACTGTGCTGATAATCAGCACTTTTCGTACGTCAAAATGTACTTTACTTTACTTATTTACAAGTGACAGTCCCCCAAAACGCCCACCCTTTTTTTTTTTTTTTTGGGGGTGGGAAATCATCAAATAACCCTTCCCGCTCTTGGGCAGAGCGAAAGGGAGTGTCAGACTTCTACTGACTAAAAACCACCCATGTTCCTTCTTCGCCCTTCATGTCGAGGCCACGGTATCCCTTGCGGACAACCCGCACGCCCACCCTTCGACACTTCCTAGTGTTTTTGCTGGAAAGAAGAAGTGGCGGAACAAACTTCCCAGCATAAAAGTACTATCATTTGTGTGGTTAAATATAATATTCATTTATTGCGCTATGGCACACAAACATGACATTGTATTGAATGTATATTATACAAAAAAAATGACATGACATTCATTTATTCATCATGACATTTGACAAACACGCACATTCGCGCAAGCCCCCCCGCGCCTTCTTACGAATTTCGATCAGATCACGTGTTAACATTTTTTACCCCAAAAAAGTGCACAACGTCGCTAAAGAAGTTTTTATGTAATTAAGTTTACTCGTCAGACACTGTCGGACACACTTTCTTTCTTACCATATCATCGTTTACACTGTCCATCTATCTCTTTTTTGGTATTCCTCTACTCCTAAAGACATTCACACTCAAAACCTTCTCTTAGATATTTTCATCATTAGGCATCCAAACTATACCTAGAGCACTTTGAAATTCACTAAAATGAGATAAATTATCTGCTTGAAGAGGGGCCATGTAACTTTAGTGCAGGTCTTGAGGGAATGATAAGGAAATCTTCATGTAAAAACAGATGTTATGAAAGTTTATTATTATACAGTTTCAAGACGAGGAGCACAAAATATATAGAAGGAGTAAAAACGGAAATTGAAATGGTGAGGAATGTTGAATCGAATTAAACGTGGTAAATTAGACAATGGAGAAAATATCAGGTCTCAGCTTAATGAAGGATTCCACGTCACTTCAAAACTTAAAAACTATATGGCATCTTTGACATGCGTGCGTCGACAACAAAAAGTATGCATATCAAAATTCTTTAGCTTGTCCGCCCGCATGTAAAGATTTAGGAAAACAATAAATATCAAATCTTAAAAACTAAACAACACAAAATATTTATAAATCAATAATATACACATCACAATTATTTACACATAGCTACGCCACATCACCCCCCTCCAGAGACCGTCACTACGGGCGATAATAGCTAGGAAAATGAACTTTGCGCCCTGATTTTGTCGTTTTGATATTATCTCCTGGGTTTTCGGGTAATTTGGTGGTATGTGGTAATTTTTGTGAAGTGGATGGTGTTGAGCTTGTGTGTGTGTTTGCGTTAATGTTGTTTGGGTCGTGTAATATGTAGGCAGGTTTAAGCCTGTCAATGGAAACCGTGACAGTTTTGCCATTGACAAGGAGCTTAAATACCTTGTCCCCGTGTTGCAGGACTTTGTGTGGTCCAGTGTATGCCGGTTTTAGCGAGCCTCCTGTCTCATCTCTGAGAAAAACATGACTAGCCGTACCCAAATCTTTAAACACAAATGTTGTTTTGCTGCCATGACGGGATGCTGGTGACGGCTGCAACCTTCTCGCAAAGGTCTTTAACCGTGCCACATAGTTTGACATGTCAATTGTGTCATCGACCTGTGGCTGAAATAACTCCCCTGGTAGCCTGAGCGTTTCCCCATACAAAAGTTCAGCTGGGGTAGCTCCTATGTCTTCTTTGAAAGCATTCCGGATTCCTAACAAAACTAGTGGCAAAGACTCAACCCAATTTCCTCTAGAGTGGCAGATTATAGCAGCTTTTAGCTGTCTATGAAACCTCTCTATAAGGCCGTTACAGGCAGGGTGGTAAGCCGTGGTTCGCTTGTGGTGGAATCCTACCATATGCTGATTCAAACTGTTGTCCGCGGTCTGTTACTATGTCAACAGGACAACCGAAACGACTGATCCAACCGCTCACTAAGGCTTTAGCCACGGTTTCTGCTGTTATGTCAGATGTTGGTATTACCTCAGGCCAACGTGTAAACCGGTCGATGGCTGTGAGGCAATAACGATAACCTTGTGACAGTGGGCCGATGAGGTCAATGTGAATATGGTTGAATCTAGCTTTTGGTGGATTGAAAGTTCCTAATGGTGATGAGTTGTGACGGGTCACCTTTGAGCGTTGACACGCCAAGCAGGAACGACACCATTCTCTGCAGTCTTTTTTAACTGCTGGCCAAACGAATCGTTCCGTAACCATTTTGGTTGTTGCTTTTGCACCTGGATGACTCCACGAGTGTATGCTGTCAAAAACGTTACGACGGTAGTCTTTTGTGACATATGGTCGGGGAATCTTGGTCTTTTCGTCGCAGTACAGTTCGGCATCTGAACCTGGCACTTTCATTTTAACAAGACGTAAAGATGTGTTGCTGATAAGAAGCTGTTCTAGCTCTGCGTCGTGCTTCTGAGATTGTGCCAGTTTGCACAGATCAACTGGTTGAGCAACCTCCTCGATCCGTGAGAGGCTGTCAGCAACGACGTTGTCTTTACCAGATATATGTCTAATGTCGGTCGTAAATTGTGCGATGAAATCCAAGTGCCGGAACTGTCTCGGTGGACAATTTTCTTTCCGAGAGTGGAATGCAAAACAAATTGGTTTGTGATCCGTGTAGATCACAAAATTTCGTGCTTCGACCATATGCCTGAAGTATTTTATGGCTTCATATATCGCAAGCAATTCTCGGTCGTAAGGCGAGTACTTAGATTGTGCTTGACTCAGCTTACGAGAGAAGAATGCCAGCGGTTGCCATGGTTCTCCGTCCTTGCATTGCTGCAACACTGCCCCTAACGCCGTATCTGAAGCGTCGGTCACTAAAGCTAGCTTGGCTTCACAGTCAGGATGGGCAAGCATTGCGGCTTTGCAAAGATTTTCCTTGCAGGTGTTGAAGGCTTTCATTTCCTGGTCTGTGAAACACACTGGGTGGGAGCCTTTGACAGACCCCACCAAAAGAGCATTCAAGGGAGCCTGGTGCTGAGCTGCTTCTGGTATGAAACGTCTGTAGAAATTTAACATACCCAGAAATCTGCGAAGTTCTCGTACCGATCTTGGCGCGGGGTACTTGGTGATGGCTTCCACCTTCTCTGGTAGCGGGCTGGTGCCGTTGGCAGAGATCCTATATCCGAGGAAAGTTACCTCTTTAACTCCAAAAACACATTTTGCGGTATTGATCACCATCCCATATTCCCGAAGTCGGGTGAAAAGTTGGCGAAGATGATCTTCATGGGTCTGCTGGTCTTTCGAGAACACTAAGAAATCGTCGAGATATGCATAACAGAAGTCTAGTCCTCGTAGCATTTCGTCGACGAATCTCTGGAATGTCTGCGCAGCGTTGCGGAGACCAAAAGTCATAAAAGGAAATTCGTATAAACCGAATGGTGTGGTAATGGCAGTCTTCGGAATATCCTCTGGGCTAACTGGAATCTGGTTATAAGCTTTTACCAAGTCAACTGTACTGAAGACTGAGCACCCTGACAGACTATGTGAGAAGTCATGAATATGACGTATAGGATAATTATCGGGTACTGTCCTAGAATTCAGCATTCGGTAGTCACCACACGGTCGCCATCCGTTGTTCTTCTTAGGAACTAAATGTAATGGCGATGACCATGGTGAACTTGAGGGTCTGGCTGTGCCATCTTTCAGCATCGCTTCAAACTCGCTTTTTGCGATTTTTAATTTATCAGGGGCCAGGCGGCGTGGTGTACATGAAACCGGTGGTCCAGGTGTAGTCTGAATGTGATGGACTGTATTGTGTGTAGTTGTGCGGTGTACGCCGTGTGGTCGTGTAATGTCAGTGTATTCCCGTAGTATGTTATGGTATGTGGTGTCACCAATAATTACCTTAACCGAGGAAATAATATCTGACGAACGCGTAGGAGAAGCCGGGGTCGTAAGCGTTGTAAAACTGTCAATAAGGCGATGGTTTCTGCAATCAACAATTAAATTGTAAAATGACAAAAAATCTACACCTATTATTGCCTTTGTAACGTCGGCTACAATAAAACGCCACGTAAAATCACGACGCAACCCCAAGTTTAAACTTAAACTAATATACCCGTATGTTTTTATCGACGTACCATTGGCTGCACACAGTTGATATTCCGAGGACTCACGCCGTCCTGATAATACCGACCGTGGGTAAACACAGAGGTCGCTGCCGGTGTCAACCAAAAATTCCGTTTTGGATATTCTATCGGTGACGAATAAGCGACCATTGCTTGGGCGATCATCGGTCGCCATTATTGACCGCCCTTTGAGTTTTCCGCCGCGTTGCTGTCACAGGGCTCGACGCATTTCTTCGCCCGTACACCAAACTTATTGTGGTACCAGCATTGTGGGAATTTACGGTAACTTGACTGCGATCTCGACGAACCCGAACGATGACGTGAACGGTTGTTTAATCTCGTGGATCGGTCACGTGTTCGAGACATTTGCTCCATTAAAACCTCTAGTTTTTCAATCTGCTTAGCCAGTGCGGGTATTTCTGGATCTGGGCTGATGGAAGACATTGAGTGTACCTGTGGTCCGACGACGTCGTGGATGCGGTCCGCTAGCGGGCAAAATGGCGGAACACGTATGCCAGCACGAAACGTCTGTTGAAAATTTTCACCGTCGCCGTCTTTGCCTGCCACGATTTCGATGCGCTCACCTTTCTTTGCCATCTTCGCGTTCTTCTTCGGGGTCACCAATTTAGTGCAGGTCTTGAGGGAATGATAAGGAAATCTTCATGTAAAAACAGATGTTATGAAAGTTTATTATTATACAGTTTCAAGACGAGGAGCACAAAATATATAGAAGGAGTAAAAACGGAAATTGAAATGGTGAGGAATGTTGAATCGAATTAAACGTGGTAAATTAGACAATGGAGAAAATATCAGGTCTCAGCTTAATGAAGGATTCCACGTCACTTCAAAACTTAAAAACTATATGGCATCTTTGACATGCGTGCGTCGACAACAAAAAGTATGCATATCAAAATTCTTTAGCTTGTCCGCCCGCATGTAAAGATTTAGGAAAACAATAAATATCAAATCTTAAAAACTAAACAACACAAAATATTTATAAATCAATAATATACACATCACAATTATTTACACATAGCTACGCCACATAACGATGGAAATCAACGAAAAGAACCGGATAACAAGATATCGAAAAATCTTTAGTTTGTGGAGGTCAAACTAATGTTACTAATTAGGAAGATACTTGATGATGTTGAGTGGCAGGGTGTGGGTTTGAATTCAGGCGGGCACGTTACTTAATGTAATTTATTTTATTGCTACTACACAAACGATCTTCTTCAATTCGGTAATCTCAACGATCCGTTAATTGTTAGCTATGCAATTAATCATTATAAATTTTATAATGGTATCATCTTACCTATTATAAATTCCATCACACAATATTATATCCACTTGAATACACAATTTTGAGAATGGAATATTCCTATTGAAGTTATTTTATGTTGACCTCGAAAACCAGATCACATAACTTAACACTTCACATATGGGATGTGAAATATCACAATGGTAAAAAAAAATATTTATTTGTAGTTTCGAGCAATACTATTTCATCTTCTTCTGGTGCCTATCCAATTATTAAAAGTTGACTGGCAACTCTGAATATTCACATTTGACCTTTGCTAGAGCTATTGTACATTTCCCATCATCAACTTTGTAACCATTTTCCAAATATGTTGGAGTATATGTTCGACTTCAAATCTAGCCGGATGCCGTTGTAAAGTGGACATTTCTATAGCTTGTAATTTATTCATTTGTATATCATTTTAACTTGATTTACTTTTAACTGCTGTTAATAGAACAATGGTCATTTCAATATTCATTTCTCCCTGCATATCAAGAACAAATATTAGAAAGGAATAATTTAAAAGCGATAAAATTCTATGCATCCCAACATCTGGTATTCAAATTTTTATTCCACCTCATATTGACAATAGAATCCTCGGAACGATGATGTTCTCTGAGAAATATATGCTTATTCAATTTGAAATCGCTCTCCACTCTAAAGGTGTAATCTTGACTTTTATTGGATTTAAGACTTTGTTAGACTGACATTATTATTTTGGTCTATTTGTCGTGTAAATTGGTTGATTGGCTACCGATTCTTAAAGTTTAGTGTAAGTACCTTAGGTTCGATAACTCCTGTTCAAGGTTTGTTTTTAGGGTGATGTTATCCGAATCATGAATGGCTACCTCGCGCATGAGGTCCTGGGTTCGATTCCCTGGTCGGGCAAAGTGTAATTGGGTTTTTCTATAAGGAATTTCTCAGTAGCAATCACGGAGTCTAGATTTGTAATGATGTTGATGGTAATAGGCTTGCCCCCTATGACATGGGACGTAAACATAACTGCGTCTGTGTGTGTATGATTTGGCTTCTGGGATCACAGGCGTTTACCTTATAGTCAGTATAGTCATCCACAATTCGCCAATTATGTTGATGTTATCTTATATACTAACAACGTTCAGTCGTTGATGTTTTCCAGAGCAAGCGAGCAGTTTTAAGAGAGCAGTTGAAATCATTTCAAGGAAATTATTTTACATCACATTTACCTTTAAAATTCTCAACGATATTGAGTACTTTACCAGTATCTACGCAAGCAAGGCAATATTTCAATCAGCATCCATCAATCACCTGAGTGTCGTCTTTAAGGCCATCTTTGCTTCGCGTTTTACAGTCTCGCTCAGATAGGCAACGGTATCACGGAATATTCCTGTATAATACCTTTTGCTAGCAGGTACAGTCGTAATCGAAAATCGATTAACAATTGTATGAGGTATTGATAAAGCTCAAGTTGTTCGCTCCAGTATTTTTTGTTTGCGTTAGTTTTGAATAATTTACTGTCTACAATTTCTGAAATGATGTTTCTGACTCTTCTAGTATTCATTTTGTCCAAATAATTGAAGATTGAATCGAAGACGAGGAGATTTTTTTTCACTTAAGAGTTCTTCATTTCCCCTTCCAAGAAACTAATAATTGAGTTCTCAGAAACCGAATCGAATATTCAAAAATGTGATCAAAATAAAATTACCTACCGACTTACATCAGAAGAAAATAACCCAGCTACCAAGGAAAAAAATATGACTATGCGTCAAACGGAACCGCGTTACTTTTCGGTCTTACAAATTATGCCACTAAGTTGTAATTTAGCTATTTCTGGTCCTGTGCCAAGAACATTAGCTGAAATACAGAATACGCATGTAGCTGGACAATAAATATGATTTAGGTTTCTCAATAGCGGTTAAACAAATCGCCACTGCAGTGGATTACTCCGTATTATGTCGAATAGAACTGAGTATGATAAAAGAATGAGAATTGTCTGACGTCATACTTTTAACAACATATGGGACTTTATGGCCATAAAGTATCCTAAATGCTTCCTTTTTTTTATTCCGAGCGTGTTTTATTTTTAGGGTTACAAATCGACAGACATAAACTGTTAACCTTGTGGAGTGGTTTCAACATGATACATATTACAGTGACGAGAACTAAATTCAATTTTCCAAATCATAATAGGTACTGTAAAGATACAGTACGGGTCCTGCACTACCAATTTTCTCTCCAATATACCTAAGATTACAAGTCATAAGATTAAATGGGAGGTATCTACAACTAACGAAGAAAATAGTTCATAAGGTGTAATATATGAGGGTTCCTAATGGAGGAGAGAGATTCGGCTTAATTCGTCGGGTCTGTCCCTGCAATTATGAAAAAAATCGCTGTCGATATTGCACATCTGGCCTTGGTTTCTATCCCAATTACTAGAATGACGTGCGTTCGCCATTTTGTTCTCGCTCACGTTCAGTATGCCATGCCGGGAGCTTTGCGGAAAATTAAATGAACATTGAATTGACTCGGTTCGGTTCCGTTTAAAAGGATTGGATATTCTCATTTGGTTTTTGATCGAATTCGGTGTTTGTTTTTAGTGTAAACGTTTTTTACATAATATGACTGATTGGTACTGGTACTTGGTAGTTAGTATTGGTTTATTGGTTGATGGCTTGGTAGGTACATATAATACTTACCTGCTATGCAATTGTTGCAGCAGTTGGTGGATGAGAAACTCCATTGCGATCTGTGTTAGATCTCCTATTCTGACTTCGTGACCTTTGTGCTGCCAGCCGAAGACATCGTGAAAGAGGCAAAGTTTTGAGCCACAAAAATGTTAAATACTGTCTTACTAACGACTCGCAGAAGAAAAAAAAATACTTTCACAATAAAATTATCGCACCACCGGTGCAATACTGTCACTTATGCAAAAAGTCATTTTTTCAGGAGAAGCATTTTAAACTTTCGTATCGTGTTACTTGACGATACTTCCTGATTTAGGAAAGATGGGTAGCGTATATGCGGATGTGTTCTTTGACTTTATATTAAAGAAAATAAATTACCCCAAATAATCAAAATAAAAATACTACAGCGTTTTATAATTTGGAACCCCCTCAATTGTGACGTTATGGCACTAAACTAAAAAAAATGGTGTAATTATGACAAAGTGAATGAATATGGATAAAAACAAGAAATTATTAAATTAAAGATTTATTTAACTCAATTTGTTGGACTTATAACAATAAACAAAAAAAAAATGAACACGAACATTTATTCTTAGATAAGTTTAATCAGTCTTCTGAAATCACATCAATCTAATACTAATTTGTATTACAGTAGTTATTATAGTTTGTGTTTAGTATTCATAACACCTAAATCAGAATATTGAAAACTTAATAGGCACTTCTAAACTCTGCAATCTAATTCAACATTACCACCATCAATATAGCCTGCTTGTGTTACCCCTGAGATAGTGGCTTTCTACTTTTGGTATTGATTCTATGTGATCCTTTACTACTTGTATTACTTTACTGCCCAATTTACACTGTTTGCCGTGCTTCCCTCGTAGGTCTTGTGGAATAATACCGTCACAGCTCTCGGTGCCGCTCCAAGCTTCCTAATTTCCATTTTAAGCTATTGCATAGCTTCTATCGCGGGCCTTGAGCATGGGGACCGAATCCAGAAATTCCGTAACGAAAAAAACCTAACACCCCCCACTCCGACCGGCACAGCGGTGATACTTTTTAGTTTTTCCATCTATCGATAAATACCAGAACTTTTAATGACTTTTTGAAATATCACGCTTGTCTAAAATGCTAAAAAAAAAAAACAAAAATCCAATTCCAATTCTAAATGCTATGCAATAGCTTTACCGCGGCAGTCTCCAAGTGCCACACGTCTTTTTTTTTCTAGCCTGCTCTGTCCCACTCCAGGGCAAAGGCCTGCCTCCACTCTTTCCACTTCTCGCGAACCCGCGCGTCCTCCTTCCAGTTTTGGCGGAGCCAATCTAGTTCATTCCGCCATCTCCTTCGTGGCCTGCCGCGACCCCGTCTCACTGTGTCACACCAGTTTCCTGCTATTTTAGCCCACAGTTTGTCCGGCAGACATGTCCTGCCCAGTCCCATTTGAGTTGAGCAGCCTTTTGGGCCACTACAGCTATTTTTGTTTTGGAGCTCAGTATTGTGTTTCGAACACGATCCGTCAATTTAACACCTAGTATACTGCGGTGCTCCATTGCTCGTTGGCAAACCTTGAGTTTGGACTTCTGGATGTTAGTCAAAGACCAAGTCTGTGCACCATAGGTTTTCAATAAGAGTTCCAATTTCCCTTATGAGTTAAATATTTCAACAAAACAAAACTGGAACAAAATATTCCAAGATGTTGAGTTTGGAGCTGGTAAATCAGGGTCATTTATATCTTGCTCTAAATTAAAAGGTGTTGCTGAAGTTTCGTCGGGTTAAGTACTGCTAGCTGGTGTTTGGTCCACAAAGCAATATCGTCGACTGCAGTAGTTTCTTCGACCTCTGGTACTTCTAATTCAACATTATCATCTTTGGAACAAGCCAATAATACTATTCTTTTACCACGTGGAAGCATTTTGCTTTTATTCCGCGAAAATCTAAAACAAGTAAAAATAATATTTTCAATAAAGTACCGTATTGCGATCAAGATTTAACGTAAATGTGTTGTGCCATAGTAGTATTTTTGTACCCACTTACAAAATGTTACAACAAAAACCAAAGAATTATTGGAGGAATAAAGTCATAAATGTATATTAGAGTCGATTTAATAAATTTAATATTGGAGAAACAATGTCACAACAGTATGTTAGGCCATTATTGTTCCAGTATCAATATAAATAAAATGTTACAATTACCTTAGCAACGTTGTAGCTCCAATTCACTCTTGCTTATGCGACGGGCCGCGCGCAACTGACCAATGAAACGTTGTTTCTCGTAGTACCCGTTTGATTTGCGCCAAAACCACAACGTCACTTACGCCCTCATACGGAAACTTTGCGTACTAAGCTAGTGACATTATCGCACCAAGTGCAGAGGTACTTTATGCAACTTATTACATACTCAGCTCATTTTTGGATATTTGACATAAGTGACAGTATTGCACCGGTGGTGCGTTATGTCATGCAGTTAAATTTTTTTACCACTTCAGTCCCTCCACAAATTAAAATTAAGCTCTACATCCAAAATCATTGTAAAAAACCACCCAAATAAAATGTGCTGCCGTAAGAACAAATAACCTAGAAACCCAGAACCAAATTGGCAGATGAAATCACGGAAAAAATGTCTTACACATTTTCTAGTTTTAGAACCAGACTCCCGTACTCTGTTCGTTAGTGTGCCGAACACGGCGAATCGCAAAGAGTTCCTAACGTACATTTTGCAGTCTTGTGTTAATTGGTGGTCATCATACAATGGCAATCAATTGGATGGCCACTTTGTTCGGCATTATTCACGTAGAGCGGCAGTGACCCATATGTTACTGCCACGACGACCTCAGCCTGGCGTATTTTTTTCTTTTTGTTTAGCTTATTTGTCCCACTGCTGGGCAAAGGCGTCACCTTTCTTCTTTCAAATCTCTCCATCCTATGCAATAATGTCCCAGCTGTGGGAATATTATAGACTGATTATGGTATACAATGGAATTATACAATTTTACGGTAGCTTTGGTCAGTATTGTCCAAGTAAATAGAAGCTTTATGTTAAATTTATTTTGTGTGCAATTTATTCAATGCACGTAGTTTTAATTGGGGTTCATTCGTGGTTAGTAGTATGTTTATTTTCATTGAAAACAGTGTTTTTAGTATTTAAATAGCTTTAAATGCTGAGGCAGTGTGTGCAGTTTGCATGTATGCATACAATTTAGGAACATAGAAAGGGCGTTGTTGGAGTAACATAAAATACGAATTAAAGTCTGCTTGTAAGCTTCAAGATCTAGATAATTTTTAGTGCCAATTTTGAACATTGTGTCCTTATTATAATTCTCAGTGCATCGCCCCTTGCACATGAGACGCACATACGCAGAATTTTGATTGCGACTTTATATTCTTGCCGAATTTATTGTGTCAATAGGTAAAATAAAGGAGAAAGTGTGTATTTGTTAATAGTGAAAGGAGAAAGACCGCGTCTGGGACTAACGTGTTAATTAGGTAAAATAATGTTGTTTTTATATTTCATCACACACATAATACATTTTAAAAGCCATGGGTTGACTGGTAGAAAATACCTATGGCATTGTGTTGTGCTTCAAGCACAAAGTATAGAAGTAATTAAAAAAAAAAACTTGAGAGGTGTCAAGGAACACCCGGATGGAACGAAGTTATTGATATTATTTTTTTGAGTTAAAAAAAAAAAAAAAAAAGAAATGTAGAAATGAAAATATCTGGCTTGCTTTCTATAAGAGAGAGAGACAGACAGAGAAACATGCGACGCCGCACAGCTTACAATAGCTTACTATAGCAAAAAGTGTCGTGACAACTTTTCGTAAGAATTTTTTCCGTCTAGCCCCCTTTCACAACGCGCGATAAGGTACTTCGTTCCAAAACCAGCCAATTGCGAGTCAGACTCGCGCACCAAGGGTTCTGTATTAAAAATATTTTTATTAAATGATGTAACTAAAGATTTACGGTTTTCGAATTTTTTCCTTTATCTGTGCTATAAGACGTTGCTCGTGCCAAATTTTCACAAGATTCTGGGTCCACGGGAAGTACGGTTTGACGGGTTTTGATTCCCTTGCGAGTGTCGAAAATTTGTGGAAATTTGCGGCATAAACGGCTGTATCTTTTGATTGTGTTGGCTTAGAAGTTTGATTTTTTACAACTTTAAGGGACAGTAGACTTGAGTATTTTATATAAATTTCAGCTTGATACTTCCACGCGTTCCTGAGAAAAAGGGTGTTGCTTGATAGACAGTCGGACGGACGGACCTTCCGTATCTCCTTTCGAGGTATGGAACCCTTAAAACCGTGCAAATGACATTATTCAATCATCCCCAAGAATCATAAAAGATGCTTCAACATAAACAAAAATAATTCATTTCGATTCTGATTACACGACTTAAAATTCAATAGTTTAGATACAAAACTACTTGCAAATAGAGACTACTAGTAATAATGGCCTTGCCCATACATCAACAGGCGCGTCAAGTGTCAAAATTAACGCCACATAAACAATAAGGGGTATTACACACTTGTTCGATTCGGCAGTAGCTATTCGTTGAATAGCCATTCAACTTTTAAACTGCTCTTGCCAATCGGTGAATTTCGTTCGGCATTTATCATCGCTGTGTCTACTTCGGGTCGGCTAAGCACCGTTCCATGCAAGCATGGTTTTTTCCCGAATGTACAATTGTACATTAATATAATATTTCACTCTACGTAATATTTCATTTTGAAACCCGGACGATTTATGAAAAATTGATCACGTATGTAGCCCTCTTATAAGATGTCAACTGAACACAGTCATGTGTTAATTTGTTTCTAATAATAACAACACCAAATAAAAAACGGTCTAGACATTTGTCTAACTCTAGACCGTTAGAGTTTTTGTCACTTGACAAAGAAGTGACAAAAACTCTTTGTTCTTTGTCACTAAACTTCTGGTTGGCTAACACTGTAACAATCAACCTTTATTTTAATAACAATAAGGTCTTTGTTGAATTGCTGCCACAACAAGTCTGAAGATTGACAAGTCTGTCAAACAACAGTGATCTTTATTTTCATTTCTATAAGGTTGTGTTTGGATTACTAGTATCAGACGTAAACTAAGTGTGATAGGACTGTACAAAACTTGCGAGTGTGGAATGTCATCTTCATTTCATTCGTGGAAAAGTGACAAAGACTTTTGTTGTATTGTTGTACTTTGAGCGTTAGTTGCTCTTTGTATCCGAAGTTGAAGACAGAATGGAAGTTAATTAGTGAGAGAAGAAAGCAATGACGCATCAATTTAGTAAACAAAGTATAGCCATCTACACTTTCTTCACAATCATTAGCCGTAGGGGATCGGACAAAAAAAAACTAATTACCCGTCAGATAAATTTCCAAAAAATATTGAACACAATTTTTTTCTTTTTTCACATAAACAAAAAATTTAGACGATACAGTGTTTCGAAAACTCGTGAACTCCTCGAAAACGTCGCAAGTCAGTACATTTCGTACCTTCAAATGACGTCACAACCCCCCCACTCATGATCTTTGATGCGTTTTTATTAATTCGATAAAACAAAAAAGACATATCTAATGATAATTTAACTGACGGACTTATTGGAATTATATTTTTTTGACTCAGTCCGATCCCCTATTTGACAAAAGTTTGCTTCAATAATACAATTTCAAAATTACAACAAACATCATTATCTGAGGGCTGGGGTCGGCCTCCAGTCTAACCGGGTGCAGCTGAATACCAGCATTTTACATGGAGCGATTGCCTATTGTTTTTCGAAAGATATACCCCGGACACAAAGGGCTACGAAGGAACATGGGAGTTTTTTTGTCAGTAGAAGTCTGACACTCCCTTCCAGTCGGCCCAGAGCGGGAGGAGTCATTTGATAAGCCATTGCTGACAGACTGACGTATCAGTCAATGCAATCATGACTGATAGATTTTCTATTGGACCGTTTTTGACATGCATTATTTGTTTATTTCCTCCATATCACAGCTAAGCATTATGAGCCTATAATAACACTTCTGGGATATACACCTAACAAGAATAGGGCATAACTCACCATGATTGTCCAGTGTGGGTTTGAAATGTCAGAAGCAATATTTTTCTTTATGTCCATGGACAAATAATTCAATTTGTAACATTATCATTAATCTGAATCAACTACGTAACTCTCCGTTCCTTCATATTTTTCTCTAACAAAAATCTAGATTATTTCATAGCCATAGTAGTATTCAATTCACGATTTTATTTTTGTTAGAACTTCAAACAGGGTCGGGATACCTATATTTGCAGAAAAATGTGTCTGTAAAGAAGCTTATAAAAAGTCGTACATTGCCAACGTTCCTGGTAAAGTCGACGTAGAAATATGACGGGAATAGCGAACGAGGGAGTTCGTTAAATAAAATTCCTTTGATTTCGCCTTATTAAGATTTTATTTGAAAAAAGTCTTTAATTTAATTAGTAATTTGTATCTTTTGCTGGCTTTGAAAAAAGAAACAAAAACCGATTAATAAATCAAAGAAAAGCATCGCTATAACTGTTTTTATTAAAGTCTGCTTACTACCTAATTGGTAGCGCTAATATTTTTATACTACTCAAGATTAAATACTTTCAGAAAAATTACGACGAAATACCAAACAGGAATTGTACGAGAAAATCTTTTTCATACCATTTCTGCACTATTTATTATACCAACATTTTACTCACGTCTCCGTTTCTCGTATTTATCAATACTCGGCAAGTTCGTTTGAACTTAACAATTTTCATCGAGCACTGTCATAACTTTATATTCCATTACGAATAGCGTAGCGACATTGGAATCTCAATAAAAATTGCTCCAAGTAAGCGGGAGCACACGATGGTATGCGCCTAAGTGAGACCTACATTCCAGTGAACTCTCGCCAGTAATCAGTTTCACCTTGAACTTGCTTGAGCAGTTGCGGGCTGTCTAAACGCTCCTCCAGAAAAAAAACGTCTGCAGTATTCCGGAGTGTGATTGGCAGGTTGCCAAGTAAAACATAATTCTTGAGGGGGAGTGCGAAAAGTAGGCGCCTGGAATCGAGGCCTTATCGTTATTCCGCGGGTGACCTTATTGAAATCCTATCTGGATAATTTTTTTAACCTAACAAATTGAGATCGACTTTATTATGAAGGAGTTCTTAGGAAGTTTATTTGTTAATTCACTACTACAATTTTACAGATTATATTTGATTGGACTATGGAAGTCAGATAGGCAGTCTTTCTATGTAAAATACTGATATTCAGCTGGATCCATTAAGACTGGAAGCCGACCCCAACATAGTTGGGAAAAGGCTATACATATGGGGATTTGTGAGGACTTTGACAAAATGTCTGTTACTAGTCATCTAATCAGACAACTCTTTTCGTACCATATCATCCCCACACAGTCCATCCATCGTTTATTTGCCAATCTCGAAGTCAGAAAATAAATCGGTCAACATTGTATTAGCATCATCATCCTTTAACCGAAAGACGTTCTTTGCTGGACATATAGGGCCTTCCCCAAGCGTCGCCACATTGACCGGTCCTGTGCGTCTCGCATCCAACGGATCATCAACATCTGTATTAGCATGACTTTATAAAATTAATCTTAAACTCTAAAGCAATAAGAACAGATTCAACAAAGTGTAAACATCCAAAGATACACAATCTAAATGAACAAGTACGGTCAACAAATTGATGAAATCAGGAAGCATCTAGCTACCCACCAAATTGCGAAGTCCTTGAAGATGAATCGTTTCTGCTACGCTAGTTGGTATTTAATCTTCACTTCTCCACACAAAATAATTATTTATTAACCTTGACAGTCGGCTTCTTTCAATTTTAATCGGGTTTGTCACAGCACTAATGGTAGAGGATTAGGAAATGTTGTGAACGTATACTTCTGAAAACATTGAATAGTTTTGGACTTTGTTTTATTACACTCATTCTGGTTTTTTGTCTGCATTTCTTGAAAGCCAGAATCAACAGTGGCAACCATCAGAAAAGCGCCGAGACAGTAAAGCTCTTTGATCCCGCAACGAAATTAATCAGAGAAGAATAGCGGAGGAGTAGGAAAAATATAATTTCCACTTTCCTCTATATCAATAGAGAACAAAACAAGACACCGAAAAGGGCCGCTTAAAACTGGGATACCAGTTGCCTATATAGCACAACAGATAAATATTTTCATTCATATTAATGGGACCCAAGTTGTAAGCTTTCGATTCTAATAAAAGGTATGGAGAAACATTGCCCGTCGGGGCTGCGGGTTATTCGCAAGAGATACCGCGGTCTCGACATGAAGGGCTAAGAAGGAACATGAGTGGTTTTTAGTCAGTAGAAGTCTGACACTCCCTTTCGCTCTGCCCAAGAGCGGGAGGGGTTATATGATGATTTCCCACCCCCCCCAAAAAAAAAAGGTATGGAGAAACATCATCATCATTATCATCATCATCATCATGGCAAAAAGAGACACTCGCGACTGGTCGATTTATGCAGTTGTCCAGCCGTGTTTCGTAATGTTTTTTTGACAGACGTTACGGGTAGTTAGATGCCCGAAAGTCTGACACCCTATCTTTACAGAGCTATCGTGTTGCCCAGTGTCTGGGTTGTGGAGTTCAGTTTGGCATTCAATCTATTTGAAATATGTACTAGTATTCAGTTACATTCAGGTAACACGAAACGGATCCGCACATAGTTGGGAAAAGGCTAGTCAGATAATGATGACTTATCAAACTGTATCAAACAGATGTCTACAATTATAAAAAAAAAAGACGTGTGGCACTCGGAGACTGCCGCGGTAAAGCTATTGCATAGCATTTTTTATCAACTTATGCAATTATAATTATTTATTTATTTTATTAATGCAGTATTTTTTTTCCTTTGTTTTTCTTTCTTTGATATTAATTCAAGTTACACTTTGAGCGTGGTGACCGATAAAAAAACATTTTTTTTTCTTTTATACAACCAATGCCACCTAAAGGCGGGTTGCTGAACTAAAGAGACAAGCGTGATATTTCAAAAAGTCATTAAAAGTTCTGGTATTTATCGATAGATGGAAAAACTAAAAAGTATCACCGCTGTGCCGGTCGGAGTGGGGGGTGTTAGGTTTTTTTCGTTACGGAATTTCTGGATTCGGTCCCCACGCTCAAGGCCCGCGATAGAAGCTATGCAATAGCTTAAAAAAGTATATCAGATAAGTCTTAAATTCATAGTCAAAAATTACAGTTTTTGTGTTTAAAGCTTTCGCAATCCGAGTGTGCAAAATCCAGTCTCTTTGGACTAGTTATTCGTTTGTTTCTTCATGCGAAATGGATTTTTCACATCATTGGTTTCAGTAATGAGAATTGAAAGCCTTTCCATTGCACTCGCTAATGGTCTGCTAGACCGTTACCTAATTATCGTAAGCCGATAAACAACTTCCAAATGGTTACGTGTTGCTGTTAATTAGGAGGTCTGTTTGTATAGCTAGGCTTTGTTTGAGATACATAACACATACCGAGTTTTCGCCGTGCCTCTGAAATCAAGCCAGTGGTCCTGACAGTCATTTTTCTGACTGACTGTCGTTACGGGTAGTTAGATGCCCGAAAGTCTGACATCCAGTCTTGCCAGGGGTAACGTATTGCCCAATCTAAGTGGGTTGTGTAAAGTTTCCGTTTTATATCATGCAAATATAAATTTGCTTTATTTAGGCCATAATGTCTCAGAAGTCAACAACCTATAAGCCAATAGAAAATCGATCTTTACAACGACAATAAAAGGACGCGAAGTAATAATATAAATGACAATGAACACGAGACATGTGACTATAATATAACCATGAACTGGATTGAATCAATCTCAATCAGGAACCCGTGACGCGGGGTACGCGTCGTGCGGTCACGCGCCGTTTAGTTCAACTCCTTTGTGTTTCTGACACCCTGGTACCCTATAGTTTATAATACGGTCTTTAGATCCCAATTTATTTAGATTTGACTGTGACTCGACTTGATAATATGACTGCACCATTGGTCTAGCGGGCGCAATCGCGATTGGTGAGTATGAGGTCTTGGGTTCGATTCCCAGATCGGGCAAAGTGTTATTGGGTTTTTCAAGTCGGGATTTATTAGTAGCAGCCATGGAGTCTGGTTTTACGAGCGGTTGATGGCAATAGGCTCACCCCCTATTACATGGGACATAATTGGCAAAATGTTGGTGTACTAAAAGAAATACCTCTGCGTATCGGGGATTACAGGTGATAAGTGATGATACGTTGATATAAATTTTTCATTGAAATCTATACAATGTATTATTAGCAAACATTCGGTTTCCAAATCACACGCATTCTCTTAACCCTTTTTTGATTTTAAAATCCTGCAGGGCTATTGCGTATTTTTTTAAATGTCAGTGGCTATCATAGTGTCCATCGATTAATTGTCAAATGGGGAACCATTTGTATGAAAAATGGAAATTTTCTACCAAACCATAACCATTTATAGCCACTGACATTTAAAAAGATACGCAGTAGCCCTGCTAGTTATTTACAGAATTTCTTTGTCATCTACGTTTCGCTGGCATGGCTGTATTTGTATTTTGCGAGCCTAGAACTTTCCTACTTTCAGGAATAAATACTACCGGGAAAATATCTTGAAGTTTGGTATTTCGTAAATATTTAATATCCATTGAGTCCTTTGCAGATTGATGCTTAACTAGGATTTCTAGCTATGTGAATAATCTCTATCAGAAAATAGCTATACTTAAATCGGAGGATGATCTTATTGATATTTTCGAGTGACATGATTTGATCAAAATATAATATATGCTTTTCTTTCTTTTCAGGGTAAGCAAGCCAAGTCAAGTTGTTTCAAAACTGGATGCAGTTCAAACAGGCTAATATCAGGCTTACGACTGGACTGTATTAATGTAGGTAAAAAATAGTATAAAATATAAATGATAGCTACATCCCAATAACGACTAAGCTATGATAGTAGCTTTATCTTTTTTTTTAACTTTTGGCCCACTGTAGGAATTTGTCCTGCATTGTGCAACTTGAGACAAACACACACAGTGAGACCCGTAACAACTACCAGTAGGCCATAAAACATAATTTTATGTGCGGGCATCGAATCCGCTTCACGCCGCGCAGCAGTCAATCGCTTAACCAATGCCACCACATCATCTCATCATCATCATCATCATCACCACAATCTTCTCATTGTTAGTTAGTAGATTCTATTCAATGGCTGATTTGTTAAACTTCTACTACATAGTTTGTATTACAAATTAGTTTCATTGAAATACGGCACACGTAAAAAGCAAAAACGAAATCACCGGTAATTATTCAACCCTTTCAAGCAAAGAGATTTTCATACTGTTTTCCCGGACCATTAACAATGCGACTGGACCAAAAGTATTTCGGACAAAATCTGGTTTGTTTTGACGAGTTTTATAAAGACTGATACGAGGAATATGAATAGTCGAAGTTGAAAAATTTGTCTACAGGCTTTCCATCCAACTAGCAAGTCTTTTGACTTGAAAACGTGAATGCAAGCAGAAAAGTTGGGGAAAAGCTTATTTTTGGATAAAGACAGTTGAATGCGGATTGCACCAAATTCCATATACTTACTGACACGTAAGGGTACTGAATAAAGAACCCTTGACCTTCCTTAAAGGCCGAGTAGTCGCAATCGCGAACCCTGAGCATGAGGGCCTGGCTTGGGCAGGATGTTATTGTGTTTTCCTAATCAGCCATTTCTCAGTAGCGGCCACGGAATTTAAATTTTAGCCTAGTTTGTGACAATAGGCTCACCCTCTAATAAATGGGACTTAAAACTTGACTGGCGAAATATGAGTGTACTTAACAAACACTGGCTAAACTCTTATGCCTTTTTTTTATGGCGGGTGGAAAATCATCAAAGAAGGGGTCCCGCTCTTGGGCAGAGCTAAAGGGAGTGTCAGACTTCTTCTGACTAAAAACCACCCATGTTCCTTCTTAGCCCTTCATGTCGAGGCCGCGGTATCTCTTGCAAACAACCCGCAGACCCGACAGGCGTCGGCCCTTGCGGGCCCCTTCCATGTTGCTGACATCTCTTTGAGGCGCGCGTGGAACACGAACGCGCCGTCGACACGGCCTGTCGTCGTCATTAGACGGACGGACGGCGAGCTAGCCGTCACTCACCGTCCACAGGCCCGCGGAACTCTTATGCCTCAAAACCCCGGTTGCAAGTAGAGATCTGAATAACGGTCACAAAAATATTGTAAGGAAGTCGGCAAAAATACTTTCAGTTACTGCGTAACAATATAAATTATTTTTATTACTCGACAGTGTTGTTTGTAGAAGTTTGATAGTTGAAAGCAGTAGGTATCCTAAAGGAATACATAAATCTAAAAGCGTACTCTAAATTCTTTGTATGTCAGAGATACATCAGTTTGATTGACACATGGTTTAATATCCCCTCTAGACCGAGGAAGCTCATAGAGGCATGTAGGCACGAAGTCACATTTTCCTGACAATTTTCACAGATTCTACCAATTATTTTCAACATAATTCCGCCCGCATAGCTTTAACACACCTTCGTTAGGTTCAGATTGGCAATGGCTCCACAAGCCAGTTAGAACTGGATAATACGATGTCCCTTGGTAAGACTGGTTGACAGACTTTATGGTCACTGACTACCTGTAACGACTGCCAAAGATCTGCAAATGACAACCGCTTAACGTGTTTTCTGAGGCATGGAGGAAACTCACATACACATCGCTCGTTGAATACCAGTATTTTAGATGAAAAAACTGTCTTATCAGACCTTTTTTTTTTGGCGGGTGGAAAATCATTAAATAACCCATCCCGCTCTTGGGCGGAGCGAAAGGGAGTGTCAGACTTCTACTGACTAAAATCCACCCATATGTTCCTTCTTAGCCCTTCATGTCGAGGCCGCAGTATCTCTTGCGAACCACACGCAGCCCCGTCTTATCAGACCTCCACAACTCAATCACTAGAAGTTTATCCATTCTATCTCTGAATTAAAAATAACTTCACTAACGACAGTCAATCGTTCTCTTTCATCATTAATTTATACCAGTTCAGTCAGTTTCTCAACAAAGCCATTTATTAAGATTAATCCTAGTGATGATTTATTCTGAACTTTGCTTCAGTTAAAGATCGAAACGCTTGAGATATAATAAGAGTTCTTCAGATCGATAGGTCGAGACAAGTAAGACTTACAAGATAGTGATGGATTGATTTATTGAGCAAGTACGCAATTGGAGCCCTAATGAGGCATATATTTCATTGAATCACTCACTCGCTCATGGAGGAACTGATAGAACGTAAAAGCTATGACCAAACATGTAACAATGTCATTGACGAAATGACTATCCAAAGGATACTGTCGGCTTGCGATAAAAAAAATTAAAATTCATGCCCAGTTTATATTCAGATCTACATTATTTTAGAGTAATATCTCAAACTCAAAGCATTTATTTCAATTAGACCTTTCTAGCACTTTTGAATGTAAAAAAAAAACAAATAAAACGAAGCTGCAGCCACAGTCACAAGGCATACCAGTTTTGTCTGCTCTCAGTTTTACCGATATTGAGTGTGTCTGCAATTTGATACTAGCGATCCTCTTTGAGTGAATGTCTATCAAACAGTTTAGTCACAAGTTATCTCTCCAATGGTTATCTACTCCGTGTTGAAGCCGGACATTTACGTGCCGAAATTGAGATTGATCGAAGTTGACCCCGAAACGGTAGAGAGACGAAAATGTGTTGCTCTTCTGTGGTTAACTTCGTAATTTTTTTTAGGCAAGACATCAATCAATGTCAGGTTTTATAGTGGAATAAATAAGATAGATTCTTCTTTACTATTTTTGTCGAGTGTTGCAATATTGTTGAGAGTCACATCACGCCTGTAATCCCCGAAGGTTAGGGCAGGAGAGTGCCTTGTAATACCTGCACACTACATTTAGCCAGTAATGTGGTCAAATGTTATAGGGGACGAGCCTATTGCCATCAACCGGGACCAAATCTAGACGCCGCGGCTGCTACTGAGAAACTCTTAATAGAAATACCCAAAAACACTTCGCCTGGTCCGGGAAGCGAACCCAAGACCTCGTGGTCAGCAGTCGTACTTGCGACCACTAGACCAACAAGGTAGTCAGTTGATAGTTAGTTGCAAAACAAACGCGACGTACTCAAAATTCTGGGCTATTGAAATTGCAGCTACGAAAAATTAACAGAAAACGGCGACAACGTATTTTATAAATTACCCCTGAAAAGATAACATAAGTTAGTAGGTAATTTTACGTTAGATACTTTATTCTTGCTCAGAATCTGCGACAGCGATCTCAATTGCCGCTATCAAGTGTCTATCACTTACCCGTTGGACATAATGTCGGTGTAAGTTATAAGAGGACGGGGACTTTTTCAAGTCTTGAATGTCATCAAAAAAAAAACGTGAAGCAAAATAATGAGCAGACATGCTCATTATTTTGCTTCACGTTTTTTTTTTTTTCTTAACCTATTTGTCCCACTGCTGGGCAAAAGCCTCCCCCATCCGCCTTCCACTCTTCCTTCTAAAGAAAACGTGGAAGAGGGATCTTCCACGTTCTCTTTAGTTTAAAAAAATATTGCAAAGTAGGCCTGCTCTGGATCTCGATTAAGCTTGATGGAAAGCGATGAATGAGGTCTATAATGATGGACAGGGCGTGCCTGAATATCCTTGTTTCACTTACAGCGTAGGTTACTTACCTACTATTTTGACTGCTTCTAAGGGCACATTCGGTATTTGTTTTTAATGATAATAATGATAATTGGCATATTTACGTTTAAGTTCACCTATTTTCCCAGAAATATTGTACTGATCATTGCCGTATGAACTTCCATATTTCTACGTCTCTCAGAAGAAGTGGTTCTTCTTCGCTTTACCTCAAATTTTGATGAACGTCGCGACGAAGCCTCTCTGCTGCCATCACCAACGTCACCACGTGAAGACAATACGATCGCTACCTCTTCCGCTATTTCTCATACATTGGACCAGCTCCTGACCTACGCATGCATGTCACGCGATATTATTTATATCCTCTGCATCTGTGGTGACAATTTCGTTCAATGAATTATTGATAGTGATGCTTGGAGGAGATTATTCATTCATGTCGCCGAGATTGGTTCGGGTCTTGTCTATTTTTGAGATCTTATGTTAAAGGAGGGAATTTTTATGACAGTTTCTGGTTTGAAATGTTTTCGTTCTTGTCATCTTTTTTCTGGTTTCTAGATATTGCTTTGGGTAATCTTATTCTATTCTAGAAAAAAGACTTCTCATATAATTTTTAAGATGCTGTATAAGTTAGTCTGTTTTTATTGATTTTAAAGAATTTTGCATAAATATAAGATTTTAAAATATTTCCGACATCAGATTTTTGTTTTTACTTTTTATGTTTATTAACATCTGGGTCGCTGAAACAACCCAGTGATTCCTGCCTGGTTCGAATTAGATCAGAGAACACGCATGAAGACGTCTTGAATGGAAGATGTTACTAGTATTGGTTCTAGGCCAATAAACACCATATGAGTTACGAACATCTGCCTATGGCACAGCTTTGATTTGTATCGAAACGTCATGTTAAACTGTGTTGTGTTGTTGGCCCGACTAATTTTCTCTACGTTGCAAGTTAAACGATTCTCACACGACGCCACTCGACGGCACGGTCGGGCGGTGTACGTGTGATAATCGTGTAAGTCATCAAAGCGGTCTGAGACCGGTCGCAACTCATACTCAATTTGAATTAAGCGTGTGCGCAAGTCTCAGTTCACTCAAGAGCGTTGTGCTAACGTTTGTGAAGTTAGCATTGCTAATTCATGTGTGCAGTCACAAGTAACTGTGCCTTTACGCTTGCATGGGCTTTATAAAGTGAAGTGTAGATGTTTTTCTTCGTGTGCACTTACGAGACTTTTACCACGTGGCCACGTTTGAACGAGTCATATCTGACTGAACTTTATATGTAGTAACACAAAACTCGACTAAGATATAAATGACTTAACTGTCTTAGACCCTACAACGAAATTAACCGGAACAGAATAGTGGAGGAAGAAACCCACACATCATTATACAAAGGACCGTCAGGGCAGGGGTTGATCATAATCGTCAGGATCACGGAAAACGGACGGATTAAGGACGCACAAAATAGAAAAGAGTGGCAGAAGAAAAGGAAGGCCAACAGTGGGTGATTGTAGGCAAGGAACACAGCATGATGCTTAGTTTGATGTATTTTTTTTGTTAACATTTTTCATAGTTCGAAGACCAAGTCTAATCCTGACCTAAACAACCTTGTCTTCGGCAGTTTCCCTTACACCTTCTATAAGAGTTATGTCAAATATCCATATATGAGAAAAATTGCTTAAGCTTCATTAACATTTCATGTAAAACTAATCAGTTTGATGTTTCTGAGTAATGACATTTCCTCTGATTGCCAGCTCATTGACTAGTGTACAGTTACCCTTTCTGTTAGATTTTATGATATTCTCGTCTTGTGTAGCTGCTAAATATATTCTACGTCTTTATTTTGCTCTAAGACAGCAGATGACGATTTGCATAGTCGTAAAATTGATCTTAAACAAGCCGACTTCTGTCTGCTTGATGACTAGACTTTATTAGCATACATTATCTTTTAATTAAAAAGAGTGAGGGTTTTTTTAGAAGAAGCCTGTAGGTTATTTGAAAACTAGCTTTTGCCTGCGGCTTCCTCCGTGTTGATGTCGAAAACAAAAATGATGATTTTCCATACAAATAGATACAAGATACAAATAGATAGTTTTGTGGCGACAGCGACATCTATTGCAACACATGCGAACTAAATTGGCAATTCCTACATCGCGCTATCAACATTATCCGCGACATTAGCGTATATAGAAAATCCCGACTTACATATGTCGGGCAGTTAGCCCACCAGACACAACACCCGTCTGGCCGGAGGATCCTCCCTTTTCTATGGGGGATGTGGAACTTTACACCCTGTTCCTCAAACCCCTTAACTGGATGTGGAACTTTACACCCTGTTCCTCAAACCCCCTAAAGTTTTTTCCGCCATGGTTTAGTTATTGTAAAAACCAAAACGTTCAATATTTGTCTATTGTATGCCCATGATTGGGCGATATTAAATGATATTCTATAAATTACAAATGAAGTTTTTATGAAGATCGTTATGGAGAAATACAGACGATATTGAGTCATCGTATCGAATATAATCAATTCAAAATTAAAGGTTCCTGGTGGACATTCTTTCATAGAAATGTGCAAAGCAAAGATGCAGCTAATGACTCCAACAGTAAACGGTGTTCGAGTTACTGAATTTTCGGCCAAAACAATTTATCTCTCTAAGAAGAAGAAGTATCATATTTACAGAGGATCACTTCCACAATTTAAAACGAACCTCAACAAACAATCCACTTTACAAATTCGGAACAAGGAACAAGAAATACTCTATAAATTCTCAAACTTGTACTGTGGTGCGAAACAATTGTCGGTTAACAGGAAACGTTTACAGTGAGTGGTGGACGGTTATAGCAAGTCAAATAGCTTGGCTCGTTATGACAAATTGAGGGGGATTTAGTGGAATAGCTCGCTGTGACTTTGGTACGTCGGGTAAGGATTTTGTGAAACGTTACGTTGACATGCTCGTGTATTTTGTTAGGAGTTTTGAAACTTGTATTGTGGGTAAAGATCTGTTTGTTTCTGGATCTTCTAACTAAAGGTTGACGACTGGTAGAAAATTCCTACGGCATAATGTCCGCCTCTGTACTTTTTGCATGAAGTGTTAAATAAATAAATAAAGGATTGTTTAAGTAAAATCTCAGGCTCGTGTCCACCAAAAATTGTAATTAACTAAGAAAAGCGAAACAGATAGTTGTGGACGGAGTGTGGAGGGCCTAAGCCTTTGCTCAGGATTCGGTTAATACTTTGGTTGGAATATGAAACTGTCTGTCTGTCTGTTCGCGATAAACTCAAAAACTACTGTACTGATTTTCATGCTGTTTCACCAATGGGTAGAGTGGTTCTCGAGAAAGGTTTTAGTGTAAAATGTGACCGACATCCACGCGGGCGAAGCCGCGGGCATCAGCTAGTTAAGCTTAATATAATTATGTTGATAAGACGTTGAATGCACAGCCTATTTTTTTTTTTTTTTGGGCGGTGGGAAATCATCAAATAACCCCTCCCGCTCTTGGGCAGAGCGAAAGGGAGTGTCAGACTTCTACTGACTAAAAACCACCCATGTTCCTTCTTCGCCCTTCATGTCGAGGCCTCGGTATCCCTTGCGGACAACCCGCAGCCTCGACAGGTGAATGCACAGCCTTAGGAGTAATTGTTACTAAGCCTTACCATTTAGTTTTGTGTCTAGACATGCCTCATATTAGCCGTAGGCTTATTATTACGATAATACTTTACTTGACAGCGTGACATGACCGTAATCTAAGATATTTTGGGAACCAAATAAGATGAAAATAACTGCTTATTTAGGAATGACTTTGTTTTGTAAGGAATTCTTGAAAGTCAGCTATCGGATATTAAGTAACTGCTTTCGAATGTCATATTAAGTTGTGAATACAACAAAGTGACCATTATGAAGTGTCGGTACATGACACAAGAGGTAGAACGCACATCGACGTACAACGATAATTAATTAAAAAAATAAATATCAGCTGACGCTGTGATGTGTGCACACTAAAGTGCAATATTTACGCATCTCACACGGTTAAAATGTTCAGAACAGGATTGTTCTTAAAATTAAAGATGTAAAATTCATATGAGGGAAGGAGGGAAGTTAGAATGATGTACTGAACATGTGTAACCGTTTTAGCTTAGGGTGTCTCTTCCACCCTGTGTGTTTCAGTTTCTTGAACCTAAATTTAGAGGAAGTACCTATGACAAATAATAATTAATTTTACTAAGAAGCTACATAATTCCATTTACCCCTAAGCCCGGAGCGTGAACATACAGACTTACAGACATACACAAAGTAAGCTCCCAGATGCCGTTCTTGGACCTCTACAAACAACTTAGGAGTACACAAGGCAAAGTTTTGGGGCGTGCCGTAAGCCCCTAAGTTGTATATGTGATGTATAGCTGCATATTAATAACTGTAGAAGGGTTTTCATATTAATTTGGGTATGGGATTTAGTAAATATTGTTCTACTTCTTAGCGTGTCGATGGCAATCTGAATTGTGTGCCCAGAACTGAGGGACCAGCTTGGCGTTTTCAAGGGCGTCCATCAGTTCCTGTAGTGAACAAACAATTATTATTGTTAGAAGTTGTGTATGTATGACTGCCTCGTTGGTCTTGTGGTTACAAGCGATTTGGGTTTGATTCCCGGGTCGAGCAGTGTTATTGGGTTTTTCATCAGGAATTTTTAATTAGCAGCCACGGAGTCTGTATCCGTGCCCTGTTGATGACAATTCATTCTAATTCATGAATTTAAACATTTTTGACAATAGTTTTGTTGAACAACTCACTATTAATTTTTGTATTGTTAGCTGTAAGCCACCCAAAGAAAATAAAATAAACAAAAAGTGGTTTACTAATAATACTATTTTGATATAAGATAGCGGTTTTCACTGCACATTTCCAGCATACTCCAAAAGACAAGACTAGCGAAATAATTTTACACCTCGTCACAAAAGAGAGCACTGCTTCTACAAATCCACATTTCCCGTTCGCTCTAAACACCAAGGTCTCAAAGCTATTGTCAAGCTAAATGCAGAACACTCAGCTGTTTGAGGCAGAGAGTCCTACACGGTTCGCTCGACTCCGCTCTCATAGCTCTTCAGTTGAGAACGCTGTTTTGCAGCCTCTTATACTATTTAGAAATAGAAGCGTTTCAGATGTTACAAAAAGAGTTTAGGTTTATTACCGTGGAGTGTGTGAAGTTTAATGTTGTCACCTGTAATCCCC
Source organism: Diarsia brunnea (assembly GCA_949774965.1). Classification (NCBI taxonomy): domain Eukaryota; kingdom Metazoa; phylum Arthropoda; class Insecta; order Lepidoptera; family Noctuidae; genus Diarsia; species Diarsia brunnea. The sequence continues at coordinate 14,778,959 of OX459006.1, read as the reverse complement.
GATGGCTTAGGCAGAAATGGTCCAATAATCAATTTTCAAACACTACCTCGATTTGAAAATAAGCATTAGTAGTGAAGCGAGCATCAACAATTCAATTTCATAAAATGAACGCTTAAGAGGCTTACGTCTTACACAGGGCTGAAGAAATGTGTAGGTAGATCTTAGGGATCACCTACACATTTCATATGTGAAAATTAAGCAAATGCTATAAACAGTAAACGGTAAAAATGGTAAAAACGATAAAATGTATTAGTCTAAGTAAACATCACGACCAATCATGCTCAAACCCCCATTCAACAGTCCCTCGCAAGCGTAGAGCATATAAAAACAAAATAGGACCATCTTAACATAAAAAGTTCTAAATAATTTCACCTACTCCAGTTACTTCATCCTTTTGTTTACCCATAAAGCTATGTTTACAAGCGCGAGATTGGGTAATTTTACAACATCGCCCTACTGTAGGGCAGTTACACACTCACGGGTTACGTACAATGTTTGATAACGCTGTAAAAGTACCGGAACATTATTGCTTCATGCCTGAAATGGGACAGATAAGATTGTTTGAGTTGATTGATAAGAGGTTGATGAAATTTCTAATTACAGGTCATATTTGCTTTTATGTAGACTTTGTGTTGGTAGATATGCGTGTATGCAGTGAAGTAATTTTGGTTCAGTTCATTGAACTTACTTTTAGATGCTGTTTTCAACTTTATAACTAAACTTTTACTGTCACTTACGGGATATCTGTTTTTTTTTTGGCGGGTGGAAAATCATCAAATAACCCCTCCCGCTCTTGGGCAGAGCGAAAGGGAGTGTCAGACTTCTACTGACTAAAAACCACCCATGTTCCTTCTTAGCCCTTCATGTCGAAGCCACAACCTCCCCGTATCTCTTGCGAACAACCCGCAGCCCCGACGGGATCCGCAACCCCAACGGGGCTTACGGGATATCTTACGTGATTATCCATTATGATGAGCGTTACGCTGTTGCAAGCGCTATGATTGCGGGATGACTGGAGAATGTGGATAGATGGTAAATAAATTGTTGGGTGCATGCAAGTCTCATGTCATCCTATAAATAGTCCATAGATCATTTATGTGACCTTCTTGTACTCTATTACCCATCCACATTAATTCTCAAAACTTTCCTCATAACATTCAAGAATGTAAATTAGTGTTTATTGTCGTTACCCCAATTTCTGCAGACAGCTTTAATCTTTGTCTTAACACAATCTTACACACTAGACTAATTATTATGATAAGCGTAAAGATTAAAGTTCAGAGCAAGCAAAATTTTCCGCAAACAAGATGAGGCTCATACAATTTCCATTAGACTTTCTTGATATTATATTACTTCCTCCCATGATATTGATGTCGAACAGCTCTAAGGATCCTTACATTTCTGCGAAATGTTATATTCAGGAACGCCTGTTCCCAACAGCCGTCGATCATGGAGACAAGCCATAAAATAGTTTGGTCATAAAGGTAGTGAGTGAGGTAGTCAAACTTTCTTCTAGGTTAGTGGGTAAAAAACAAAAGGGGAAGTTTTGGTATCAAACTGTCGAATGTGATAACTTAGGCTGTCGTTATATTATATGGGTATCGTATGTGAAAAGTTTTGGTCATTATGTCCAAGTCCGCGATTAGACTTGCTGTATGATCCATAGATCATGCTGGGCTAGGATGAAGATGGATGAAGAACCACTGCACGAAACGGAGATGAGAATGAGATGAAGAGAGATGAGACACATCTGACTTAAAGAGGGATGAATAAAAATGAATGGAGAGGGACAGATACACCAAAAAAATGATAGATGGATTGTGTGATTAACTATTCGAAAGAGAAAGTAGTAAATGATGCCGATTGTTTTTCTCCGAAACAGAAAGGTCCTTGTCAGGGAGGAAGTTGATGATGTTCGAGGTTTTGGTTAATTCTTATATTGTGTGCATTATTTTTTTCGATGTCTATAGAGTGTTATTTTGATTAATCTCGTACGTATCTAAGCGTTTTTGTTACACACTTTGATGTCACAAAACAATCCTTTCACCAGTCAGTGTAGTTAAAAGGTACATGATAAATTAATAACCAAGACTATTATCAAGTCTACAGTACAGTATGCATAAAGAAAAGTACTTTGTTATGGTGACATTTACAGCTAAAAATGGCATTGACTCGTGCCAACGCAATCAGTTCGTTAGTCTCCATTTAAAGTCAGAACATATCAAGTTGTAAATAAGAACTCTTTGCATACAGTGACTCACAACTCGACTCCGCAAGTCTGTTTATGCCGAGGTCATGATATTACCAGTATGACGTCACAGGGTATCGTAAAAGTACTAAACCGTGGGAGGTTCCGTAGGTAGCAAGATTTAAAACCAGGCAATCTTGGCCCAGTACCAAGGCTCGTAAAAACTTGAGTCCGCTTCCTACGCTCCCGTTTTTAGGATATTGAAAATTATGAATGAATTTCGTAAGCACTTGACTGGCTGTATTTATTCCTTTGTTCCTGTTAGGGCGTTCACTTATTACGTATTTATTAAACCTGGCTTTAAGACCCTGTTTGTTGAAGAATTTTGGAAGTGGGGCTGTTTTCTGGCGTAATCGATTACTTCATTTTATCGCTCAAGTTCATGGCCTGTAGCGAGAAAGTTGAGGAAGAAATGCCTTTGTTGTTTATTTATCTTTGAATCATGGTGACTAAAAGTAAGAAACTTTAAGATAATATTGTCAACAGTAGCAGTAGCATTATGAAGCACATCACAATATTCATTCCTTTGTTTACGTTTATAAATAACGTCTACGTTGCAGTAACCAATTTTTGAACTAGCTACATTAAAAATCATAACCTTCCTGATTTAGTCCCATTCTAATTGGGGTCTGCACAACACGTTTTCTTTTATTATTTTCCCCCCGTCAAACGTCACGTGTTCCACACGCGCCTCAAAGGTATGTCAGCAATATTGCAGGGTCCCGCCTGTCGGGGTTGAGGGTTGTTTGAAATAGATACCGCGGCCCCGGACACAATGTGGCTAAGAAGTAAAAGTCTAATAGTAGAAGTCCGACACTCTCTTCCGCTACGCCCAGAGCGGGAGGAGTCATTTGATGATGTGCCAAAATAAAAAAATAAAGTATTGGTCATAAATATCAGAGAACAGAACCAACCAGATTTTATCGAAAAAAGTTCACTGTTGAGATAAAATATAAATGTTTACAGAACGTTTCCATTCCAATTACACAGTTTCGTTCACAATAGTTAAACGAAAATAAACTAGCAAGCTTATTGCTCACGGAAACCTTTAAAATGGCCGAATGATTCATAAACGATTGGAAAATAAAGATATAAAATGATACAAACTCACAAACATGAAACGAAATTAAACTTTACGGGCATCAAAAAAGTATTCTGGTTTTCTTTTCTGAAACAACATTTTGGCAAAGTTTAATTTACTTTCCGTCTTAGTTTTAGTATTTATATACTTTGTCAAAAGTCTCACCGACAAGTTAGAGAATTATATTATTTAAATACAGGAAACCGAGGTCCAATTCTTGTAGCTAAATATTTAGCCTTCTGGAAAATTCTACGTCTTTATTTAACAAACATTATTATGTCATTGTTGTTGTTGTTGTTGTTGTGTTGTTGTTGTTGTGTTGTTGTTGTTGTTGTGTTGTTGTTGTTGTGTAAGATCAAAGAAAATATGTCACAAAGTGTTTATGAACTCAGTGTTATCTACACTAACATCATCACGTGTGTCTACTTGAAGTCAGTTTCTAAATTATTATTCAGGTGTTTACTTAGAAGCCTGCTGAGTGTCATAAAACCAAATCGTAAAGACAACTCATGGCGCGTTGCAAGCGAAAAGCAAAACTCTAGAATAGGAATGCAAGCAAGGGCGGATCCAGTATTTTGTTGTGGGGGGGGGGGGGGCACATGGGGCAGACCGGCAAAAATAATCAACAGTAACTATTGAATTTTTTTTTTGCCAAATAAGAACAACCGACAACAAACACTAAAAACGGCTAGAATATCTTTACTTTTGGAAGCCGGTGGCAAAAAAGTCAACGAAACATACAAAATCACCAACATTTACTTTGTAAGTATGTACAGTGATGGGAACTCTATGGCCGTCCGGGGGGGAAACACATATAACATAATATCGTGCCTGTAATCCCCAAAAGGGTAGGCAGCGGTGTACCCATTAGTGTACAGTGCGATGTCATAGGGGGCCAGTCTATTTCCATCAACTGGGCACAAATCTAGACTCCGTGACTACTGAGAAATTCCTGATGGATAAACCCAATTACACTTTGTCCAACCCGGGAGTCGAACCCAGGATCCCATTCTCAGGAGTGGTGCCACCATTAGACCAACGAGGCGAGCCCCGTGGAAGCGACACTTCGTCCCAAACTCATTATGAATGCATATTCTTTATCTTAGTCCGGATTATAGAAAGAAATGAAAGAAAAAATATTTATTTGTCGCTGAAACATAACGAGCATACAAAGAGAAATACAGGAAAAAAAATACACATACAACGCATAACAGATATTAAAAAATACAACAAGCAGGGATAATATAAAGATAGTTGCACGTCGTGACTGCGACAAGTAGGTTGCCATTCAGCATGTTGCTAAGCTATGGGCACCCACAGCACAGCGCTGCAGCGCAATCTTATACTTCATCAAGTCTCTTCATTAGTGTCCTTCCTAGCAAGATTAGCTAAACATCACAGCCTAGCTACGCCATAATGCACCCTAATTATCTTAACACTAGATATATATTTATACGGATAATCGGATTTGCAAGCAACCGTGTTCGATGCATAAACACTCAAACGTCACCAGCAATGTCAAGCAGATATTGGAGAATTATCAGATGCCTATAGATTTTCAGATTGTCATCTTTAGGTTTATTCAGTTGAACGGAAGTTAAAGATGAATTTCAGAAGCTTACAATTTGTCTCTATTTTATTCCATATTCCATCAGATGTAAGCCCTCTTTTTTGTTTTTTTTTTGGGGGGGGTGGGAAATCATCCAGCCCCGACGGGTAGCAAGCCTTACATCTGATTCTACGGGTTGTTGGAAAGAGATACCGCGGCCTCGGCACAAGGGCTAAGAAAGAACATGGGTGGTTTTTAGTCAGTAGAAGTCTGACACTCCCTTCCGCTCTGCCCAAGTGCGGGAGGGGTTATTTGATGATTTTCCATCCGCCAAAAAAAAAAGCTTGTGGCTAAATAATATCAGCCACTCGGGTGGATCGTTAGGTTAAGCCGCGCCTGCCTAGGTTAGTCCGTGGTTGGGCCACCACCCATTACATACCGAGTTTCGAGTTGAGCCGTTTTTCCCGGCTGTTAAATTTAGATCTTTGACAGTAGTTATTTTGCCAGTAGCCCGAAAGTCTGACAATACGATCCCCTAGTCTAGACCAAGGGGATCGTATTACCCAGTACCTACTAACTGGGTTGTGGTGGTTAGATATAGGCAGTTGTTCTATTTACAATACTGGTATTCAGCTCCATCCGGTAAGTTATTTCAGACTGGAAGCTGCCACTGCCACACACACAAGTTGGGAAATGGCTAGGTTAGATGGTGATGAGTTTCCACATACAATGGAAATATGTACCTACACGTTATTTTCCCATTTATTTTCTCAATTTTACGACTATTTTTACAGGGTTACCTAATGTGATAGTGTTGTTCAAGGTAATTTTTTCAGAAGCCTTTAAAGTCAATAAGATGGAACTCGTGCCTTCAGAGAAAATCTCCTTATAAATCCGAAAATACTTGGTTTAACAAAATGTCACAGGAAATTCTCTATTAGAAGATGTCTTCGCCAAAGCTAGCTAGCTATATTTCATTTCTGTGACTGGGATAATTTAATATTTCACTTCCGAGAATCAACTTTACACTGCAATCCGCTGACATAGCCTGCAGCAGGTAGTTTAAAAGATATTGCTGTGATGAAAACGTTTTAGAGGTTTCTATTCGGTCGGTTCTCAATATTTCTTTTTTTCTAACACGCTTTTATTAGCGTCATTTGTACTGTACCTAACTGTGTAAAAAAATCTTAAAAGTAAAATTGACCCTCTTCCCGGTTTTCTATTGAGCTGAAATTTTTGGATACAAATGTTCAATTTGGATGACAATGCACGGTCAGCTAATTGACGTCACTGACCATTTGCAATTAAGTCATCGTGTGCTTAGCCTGGTCGGCTTCCAATTAAATTAATATAATAGCTATAAAACTTCCTGTTGCTCTTAAAATCAGTTTGGTAATTTATTAATTAAAGTAATATTAAACTCATCCATTTAGTATTAATTACTTAACGATCTGAGCGAGATAAATTATTATTTTGTACAAGCTCGCGAATTTCATCAGAGTAATGATTATTACTAATAATAATCTGGTTTCTTTGAGTTCGCGTTAATTAGAAATGTTGTGTTGAGATGCTCAGCCTTCATTACTTAATGTAATTGAAACGTGGAATATAGGTACTTTATTTCACTTGGTGGATAAAATTTTCTGTCAAGATATTTCTATTCAAACGAGAAATATCTTTTCAGAATACTCGTAGCAGAATACCTTCTAAGTTAGTCATGATAAAATTGAAATATCTGAACGGAAACTGAGAACTGAAAGAAGTTTCTTGCACTCATAATTAAGTATTCCGATTTATATTAGTTATACATAAATCGGAATAAAAACTTTACCAGAAGGTTCCCAGAACTTACTTGACCAAACTGTACAATGGAATTTTTGCTTCATCTCTTCTTCGTCCGTACTTCTCCATGATGAGTAAACCTCTTTCTAGTCATATCATCTTTTACATAGACCATCCAGCCTTTCTGTTTATCATACTCGAAACCTTCCTCACGACATTTTCCTGATTCCTCCGGATCACATGCTCACATGGGTACGTATTTGAATATTGAAGATTAAAATACCTACGCTTAAAATATCGATGTTCAAAACATCGAAAATTTAAATATCGATTGTATCAAAATGTCGAAAATTGTTATATCTACGCTTAAAACATCGAAAATTAAAATTCCGAATGATTAAAATTTCGAATGATTCAAAATATCGAATGACATTATGCCTAAGTTCATAATATCTACGTTCAAAATACCTACTAGTTAAAATACCGAAAAAAAATTATACAGGGTGTAAATTAACCCAACCAAGCATTCTGTACATCAAACTAAGTACCCCTACGCAAATTTTTTTGCGGGAAAGGTTTTTTTTTTTGGGGAAAAATTTGTAACTTTGACCCCCAATATCTCCGTATCTAGGGGGTTCCCTGGTATGGTCTAGAACAAAAAAATGATCGCAGTGGTTATATTGTACATTTGCGTACAAATGTGTTTTATTTTTTGGTTTTTATTATGTAAAAATAATTAAAGTACCTACATTACATGAGGTTTACCTTGTTTTTTTTTTGTAACCCACCTAGTAACAGATTACCATCTAGCAAACAAGCTTGCAGCAATCATGCAACATGCAAGCAAGCATGGTTTCTGTCACGGCTCCGGCGCTGCAGGGCTCCGGCAGTCCCACGCGAGCCTTACGTCGCAGATGATCAAGCTTCGGCTTGTTGGCCGGCTTCGCCGGCCAGCCTCAGCTGCGGCGGTGGGCGTTAAAACCACCTGCTTCTCAGCTCGCGGGCTGCCGCGCCCCTCCGCGCCTACGCGATTCTAAATTACACTCTAGGGGTAGGGCATACAAGACTACGTAGAGTCGATTTTGTAGCGATTTCTTGTCCTGTGTGAGACCAATAAATACTTTTTCTTTCTTTCTTTCTTCGATACGTTTCTGTCACTAACTTTAGTAGCATAACATATTGACTTTCAAAAATATATTTTAATTTCAAGACCTAAATAATACCTTCACGATTGACCTATGCTTGTACACTGGACACTGACTTTTATGGATAAAATAGGTCGAAATTGTTCCAAAACCGAATTAGGGTACCCCGAATTTACGTAGTCTTTTGGCTGTTATCCCTAGAGTGTATATAAAAATCCGGAGGCGCGAAGGGAGGGCAACCCCCGCTCGCTGTAACAAAGCATAGGCACGCGTGGGAGCCGTAGCGGCTGAGGCTGGTCGCCGGAGGCGACCAGCAAGCCGAAGCTGCGGAGTTGAACATGGGTGCCTATCCTTTGTTACGCAAGGGCGAAGGGGTTGCACTTCCCGTAGCGCCGGAGACGTTGCAGAAGCAACCTTTTTCCACTCATACTACTTACATCAAAAATTAATTTTCGATGTTCAAATAATATATGTACCCATCGATATTTAGGACGTTCGATAGTTTGTACTTCGATATTTAGGACATTCGATAATCTGTATTTCGATGTAACTTTTGTAGATATTTAGATTTTAGATGTATTGGACGTAGGTTATTTAACCATTCGATAATATAAACTTTCGATATTTTATGTTTCGGTTTTATGGTCGTTCGATATTTCCATTTTCGATGTTTTGAACATCGATATTTTAAGCGTAGGTATTTTAATCTTCGATATTCAAATACGTACCCGCTCACATCTTGGCAACTAATTAGCGTGCAACTTTAGATGAATGCTTGTCCGTCCTGTATTATAATCTTTATGAGAACAGGCCTTTTTTTGGAGTATTCTAAATCCTTTACACGAATGCTTCTCCGATTTTTATAATCTTTTTGAGAAAAGGCTATTTTTTTTGGTGTGTGTGAAATCATCATAATTATGCCTCCTCCCGCTCTGGGTGGAGCAGAAGGGAGTGTCAAACTTCTACTGACTAAAAACCACCCATGTTCCTTCTTAATCTTTTGTGTCCGGGGCCGCAGTTTCCCCTTTAAACAACCCGCAGCCTTTGAGCCCCTAAAATTACAGGCTAATGACATACGACGACGTTGAACGTTAACGTGGCAATAGATCGAAGTAGTAGGTTTCTGGCTAACCTGATGGCAAAAAACTTGAGTTTATGCATGTGTATATTACAGGATGATATTAAACAACACACATAGGCTTCATCCTGAAACTATCGGTAGTGCCTAATGTTCAAAAGCTGCTTAACACAAAACGCTTGAAACATTAATGAGGTGCCTGAAACACACTACCTCTCCTGTTAGCTGAAGTGCGTCAAGTTTAGCGCTGCGTCGATCGCGGCTTTAGTTATATTATATTCAGTTCACGTTGAGTTTTAGTTCACCTTTAGACTGACTTTGTGTAAAATATCTTCCGGGAACTGGTGGCGTACTATGACGTTTTATAGCAGTATTGTTTTAAGCTAAGTGTGGGAAAGAGATCACGCTAGTCATTGTGTATAGCTCTGTGTCTTTTCCACATTGGAATAATATATAATAATTTTATAATAATTTATTTATTGACCTTAACAGGTTACAGAAAAGTGTGAGACCCTGGCTCCAGAGCTAGGTTAGAGTACCTGTATTTCAGGAGCCAGTGACTTCTTCCATTTGGGTTACAATTGGGCAAGTTTTATGCAAAAGGTGGCAAAATTATATTAAGCACATAATATTAAGTTCAATCGTTATCATTAAACATTTACTACAAGCACAAAATTATAGTATTAGAAAATAAATTATAATAAAATCAGGATTAGAATTTAGATTAATAATTGAATTAAAAACAATATTGATATTAAAACGAGACTGTTTTGACTGTAGACATCATGGTAATACCCGGACTGCCTTGTTGGTCTACTGGTCGCAAGCGCGGCTGCTGTGCATGAGTTCCTAGGTTGCTTCTGTCTTTTTTGGGGGGGGTGGGAAATCATCAAATAACCCCTCTCGCTCTTGGGCAGAGCGGAAGGGAGTGTCGGACTTCTACTCACTAAAACCCATGTTGTAAACCTTTCTAAGCCCTTGCGCCGAGGCCGCGGTATCTCTTTCAAACAACCCACAGCCCCGACGGGCTTCCTTCTTAGCCCTTGTGCCGAGGTCGCGGTATCTAATTGTGTACACATATGCCTGACCCTTTGGAGATTACCTCCTGGTGATCTGTGCGACCGGCACTAAATTAGTATTATACAGGGTGTCTCGTGCTGGACATAAATGAAACCCTCGGATACGTTTTAACTTGTATTTCAATATAAATTTTGGTTTTTTACAATATTTAAGACGGAGCGACAGTCGTTTGCAAATCGATATAATCAAAAAAGTGATGTGGGGTACTTGACCAAACCGAAGGAAAAAATAAAACTCCTAGCCGTTTGTATCTTCTTACGGGAGTGCAACATTTATTGCTATGCGCGTCAACGTAGGCGCCAACATCCTCCCGCCGTTGAAATTGTCAGGTTTCAAGCTTGTAGTTCATCTGAAGTAGGCATTGGGCAGAGTCGAACTAGAGGGCGTCGTACTGTACCACGTTGGGTCTTCACGTCAGCAACTCTGGAAATGCCATCTGAGCCAGGAAACAACTTCAACACTCGTCCAAGTCTCCAGCATAGAGGAGGCGCGTTATCTTCCTTCAGAAGAACCAAATCACCGACGCTAAGGCTTGATTTATTAGTCTTCCATTTGCAGCGTTGCTGTAGTTCAGCGATAAATTCTCGCTGCCATCGACGCCAAAAATGTTGATGAATTTGTTGTAGTCGTTGGTAACGGTTTAGATTGTTGGCGTTGCGGTCCTCTAGAGCAGGTGATGGAAGAGCGGTAAGAGCCCGGCCGATAAGAAAGTGACCAGGGGTGAGGCAAAGTAGGTCATCAGGTGAAGTGGACAAAGGACAAAGAGGACGACTATTGAGGATAGATTCTACGTGTGCGAACAGAGTAGACAACTCTTCGAAGGTTAAATGAGAATTGCCCATTACACGTTTAATATGGTATTTCGCCGATTTCACACCGGCTTCCCAAATTCCGCCAAAATGAGGGGCGTAAGAAGGTGAGAAAATAAAATTGATCCCTTCCCCGCTTGCAAAATCAGAAAGAGTATCCGCGTTAATCTTAAAAAAATGATCGAGTTCCTTTGCACCTGATACAAAGTTGCGACCATTGTCGCAGAATACCTCCGTTGGCTTTCCACGTCGTGACGCAAATCGTCGAAATGTCATAATGAAAGCGTCTTTCGTTAAATCACTAACAGCCTCTAGGTGTAAGCATTTATAAGTTAAACAAACAAAAAGGCAGAGATAACCTTTAATTAATTTCGAACCGCGCCCTTTCCTATTTAATATTAGAAATGGACCGGCGAAGTCTATGCCTACATTAGTAAATGGGAGGTTTGGCGTGACTCGTTGGGAAGGTAAATTACCCATCATAGGTTCCAAAGACTTAGCTTGAAATCGCCTACACTTAAAACAATGACGGACAGTCTGTCGAGCGAGACGCCTGCCATTGATGGGCCAAATGTAATCTCTGATTACACTCAGCAATAACTGTGGCCCAGCATGTAAATGACGAAGATGTTCATATTTAAAGATCAACTTGGTGAGATGATGAGATGCATCGAGTAACACAGGGTGTTTCTTGTCATAGGGATAACTTGAGGAATCAATACGACCTCCCACTCGAATTAATTTATCATTGGGGCAATAAAATGGAGACAATGACAAAAGTTTAGACTTAGAATTTAATGGATTGCCCTTGGCGAGTGTTCTATATTCGTGTGGGAATGCTTGTTGCTGTGCTAAACGACACAAGTTAATAAATGAGTTATTTAATTCATTGGTTTTTAATGTTCCTGACATTATAGATTGTTTGCGTGATTTTAATTTCAAATTATTAATGTATCGCATTGTGTACGCGTGTATACGTTTTAAATGAATGTAACTTTGATAATTTTGAAAGTTGATAACAGGTTCTGTTGTTGAATCTAAATTGACAACAGCAGAAATGTGCTTTGTTTCTGGTAAATTCTCTAGATTTTCATTGTTATTTAAAACTGGCCAAGAATCTTCAGATTGCAATAAATATTGTGGACCTGACCACCATAACATGTTATCACTAATATGATTTGGGCTGACACCTCTGGATATGAGGTCAGCTGGGTTGAGTGATGTTGGAACGTGACGCCACGAATGCACGTTTGTCAATTCACAAATTTCTGAAACCCTGTTCGCGACAAAGGTTTTAAGATTCTTAAAACTCGAGTGAAGCCATGCCAGTACAATGCTGGAATCGCTCCAATGAACCTCACTCTTGACATTCGTATTTCGCAGAGAATCTCTGACTGCCTTACACAATCTAGCAGCCAAGAGTGCAGCACAAAGTTCTAAGCGTGGGATTGTTGTAGGCTTGGTAGGTGCAATCTTAGATTTAGCACATAACAACTTTACAGTAACCTCATTGGCAGAGTTCAGTGATCGTGCATAAATGCATGCTCCATAGGCACTTTGTGAAGCGTCACAGAATGAGTGAAGTTCTATAGATATTGGTTGATCACAAAACACATGCCTTGGTATTTTTATGGCACTGAGAGTGGATAGAGAATCAGAAAACTTAGCCCAGGCCTTAGAAATATCTTCAGGGATAAGATCATCCCAGTCCAACTTCTGCAGCCAAAGCTGTTGTAATATGACCTTTGTTTGCATAACACACGGACTCAGCAAACCCAATGGGTCGAAGATTTTAAATAAATTTGACAATATTGAACGTTTAGTTGGGTGATGGTTATCCAGTAAAAGTGAAGGATGTATTGGAAAATGTAGTGTATCTGTCAATGGATCCCATCCCAAACCCAGAGTACTAGAAGACTCACTGAGTGTTAATTTATCATTGATGTTTAAAGAAGACGAGTCAAAAATGGTAGTTAAGTTAGTTTTAAGTTTTCTTAGATTAAAACAACCTAACTTGAGAGCCGCGGTAACTCCTTCAAGAATATGTTTTAGCTCATGTTCATTATCACTCGAAGTTATCATGTCATCCACGTAAAAGTCGTGTTGAATTACATTTTTAATAATTCCATCCGGATTTTCTTCGCCAAGTTGCCACAGACAGCGTGTGCTTAAATAACTGGAACTTGCCATGCCGTAAGTAACAGTATTCAATCTGAGCGTTTTTATAGGAAGGGACTCATCTTCTCTCCACAATATGAGCTGGAGACTTCTATCTTCCTCATTAACTTCCACCTGGCGATACATTTTTTCTAAGTCGCCAGTCAAAAGATACTTGTGCTGCCTAGCCCTTACTAAAATGGAGAATAAAGAGTCCTGCATATTTTGACCTACCATGAGAATATCATTGATTGACAATCCAGATGAAGTAGGAGCTGATCCATCAAACACAACTCGAATTTTCGTGGATTCGCTGCTTTCCTTATACACAGCGTGATGACATAAAAAATATGAAAGACAAGGTCTTAATACATTAGACTGTGAGAGATGACCTAACTGTTCATATTCTCTAATAAAATTGACATATTCTGATTTAAGTTTTGGACTTCTTCGAAATCTTTTTTCCAAATTGTAAAATCGTTTTTTTGCTAAAGTGTAAGATTCTCCCAAACAATTGGGTGAATCTTTAAGGGGTAACCGCACAGAAAATCTGCCGGTACTTAATCGTTCAGAATAAGTTATGAAATGTTTTTCACATAGCCTTTCCTCATGACTTAATAATGATTTTAATGGTACTTCCTCAAGCTCCCAGAACTTGCACATTTGCTGATTAAAATCGTTTTCTACTTTGTCTGACGTCAAAGAATGATGACATTGTATATTAGCTATGTTGTTTAAATCATTTGTCTTTATGGGGCCTGAAACGAGCCACCCAAATTCAGTATTTCTTAAAATAGGATTATCAGGGCCTAGAGAACGCTGCTCGCAGCCAAGAATATCCCAAAACAAATCAGCTCCGATGAGTAGATCAACAGCGGAGGATTTATTGAAGCTAGGGTCAGCAAGGTGTACCTCAGTAGGTATTTGCAGTTGCTGAGTATTTATTGTGTATCTGGGAATGTTACTTGTCAATTCCGGTAATATTAAAAAAGTAGTTGTGACGTGAAACGGTTTAATTAAAGAATTTAATTGCGCCACACAACTATCTGTGACTTTACTATTGACGTGATTGCCAATTCCGACAATATTTATATAATTACTAGATAATGATTTACTTGCTAAACATAATTTGTCTCTAAGTGATTGCGTCATGAATGACGATTGACTTCCACAGTCTAGTAAGGCACGTACCCTTTCCCGTTTATTCGTAGTGGGATTAGAAACCTCAATTAAGGCGGTAGATAGTAGGATATGTTTTGAACCTTGTGTAGTATGGTTAGCTATCGTTTCGCATGATGTCGTGGTAGCTGCATCAGGGGTTTCTGTTACTATCGGCACGTGTAGAAGTGCATTATGCTTCTTCTTACACTCACGACAAGGTCTAAGGTAGCAGTTTCGTGTAATGTGCCCCGACCTTAAACAATTAGAACAAAGATTTAATTTATTCACTTCAGCTATACGTTCTTCTACGCTCTTGGCCTTAAAAATAGGACAATTGTAAATTCTATGTTCACCCTGACAGACGACGCAACGCGAAGAAGATGTAGAATTATTTTGACAAGCAGACTGACAAACCGACTGGCATGTTAAAGTTTTATTATGTGGGCGTTCGGGTTTATTGTTGCTACCTTTGGACGCCGTCGAAGCTGATGCCTTATTGCTGTTGTTATTGTTTGATGAAGAATGGCTTAGAGACACGAGAACGTCTGCACGATCAATTAGAAATTTATTAAATTGCTGGAAACTGGGTACCACATCATCCACAGAGCCACGCCACTCCTCCCACTTAGTGAGAGTGCGGTTATCTAATTTAGAACTCAGTATGTGTATTAATAAAGGATCCCAATTATCAGTTCGTAACCCTAAACCAGACAAAGCTCGCAAGTTCTTGGTGACGTGATCCACCATAAAGCGAAGCGATTTGTCTGTTTCGCGAGTCATTTGGTTTATACTTAATAATGAAGTAAAATGATGACTTATTAACTGTCGCTTATTGTCATAGCGGTCACATAGTAATTTCCAAGCTACACTGTAATTAGAATTGGATACTTCTAAATTACTCACTATTCTAGATGCATCTCCCTCCAGATATGATAAAAGATAATGAAATTTATTTATAGGTGCAATGCGCTCATTGTCATGTATAACAGACTTGAAAGTGTCACGAAATTCAAGCCAACGGAAGTATGTCCCATTAAATTTAGCAATTTCCAGACGTGGCAGTTTAAAACCTGCATCGAGATTGTCAGAATTAACGGGAGCGGATGAAACATGGCTAATATTGAGTATGTTACCAGATTCATCGTGGCGGTTGTTAGCCTGATGAGCTTGAAGGAAACTCTGAGCGTTCGCAATGTTTGTGATAAATAATTGTTCAATATCATCTCTTTCATCGATCTCGCTTGATAAATTATTTGAATTTAATACCTCAATTTGATTCTGCAAGTCGTCGAATCTTACGGATAGTGACTCAAATTTACTAAGTTTAAGTGTCAACTCAGCTATTTCAATGCGTGTAACAGAATCTTTTGATAATAAATTCGTTAAATAGTTCCTAAACTTAGTAATTTGGCCCTTTATCGAACTACGCTTGATGATAAGTTCCTGTAAGTCTTGCACTTCCTTTGCGGGGCCATCATCTTTACCCATTATTAATTTAACAGTTAGTTTGCAAGGAAACTAAGTACTGATTTAACTATGAGGCAAACTGTGCAAGAATACAATGAAACTATAAATAAATAAATATTTTATCTTACGTCCCTCTCCAGGTGTCACCTGTGGCTTGGGTGTACCGGTGCTGAACTCGACAATACCCGTGGCTAAGGCTCGACTATGTTGTAGGCCGGCGGCACAGTGACGTCAACAGCTTGCCTGGAATGTTCGGCGAAATAATCTTAATGACTTGCAAAAAATACTGTATAATGTTCGAATTTAGTGGAGGCTGTGATTATGATTATTGTTAATGTTTTCAAAGGTATACTTGTGGCCGTAGATTAATATATTTTCAGAAGAAAAGATAATTTTCTAAAATAGGTGGGTGAAACAATAACAATGATGAGGGTCAATCACCATGAATTATATTTTAAGCACGTAATATAGAAAGTATTCGCTATTTACTTAGTAACGTATTTATAATATTTAAATTAGCACACGTAAAATCGAGGGGATTGTCGAACACAGAGGATGATTAGGTAAAAGAGGAAAGGTCACTTAGCTGCATTAGCCGGGCTGCTGCACGACGACTTCGGTAGAATACCGCATAAATCTATGTCTTGACCATACACCAGACTTAGGCTGCAATGGCTGTAACTCCAAATACTCCAAACATCGGTTCTTGAAGTTCTTTGAGACTCGTAGCTTAATTGGTCAATCAGCTCAACTTTGTTTTTTGATAATTCTTCGTTTTCGACGAGTCCTGTCACGGTCGCCAATTTTATGTCTCGTGCTGGACATAAATGAAACCCTCGGATACGTTTTAACTTGTATTTCAATATAAATTTTGGTTTTTTACAATATTTAAGACGGAGCGACAGTCGTTTGCAAATCGATATAATCAAAAAAGTGATGTGGGGTACTTGACCAAACCGAAGGAAAAAATAAAACTCCTAGCCGTTTGTATCTTCTTACGGGAGTGCAACATTTATTGCTATGCGCGTCAACGTAGGCGCCAACACAGGGTGTAAATCAACCCATCACACAGCCGTTAACCAAGCATTCTGTACATCAAACTAAGTACCCCTACGCAATTTTTTTTGCTGGGAAATGATTTTTTTTTGGGTCAAAAATCATATTTTACGGTAAAACTCAAAGTAGCACTCTTAAAACATTGTGCTAGTGGATGTTTTGAATAGTAAACGGGTCATGAAGGTAATTTAAGTAAAGTCATAACCTGAAAAACTAGTATTAACAAAAGCAGCTGTGAAAAATTTTGAACTTTGACCATCAATATCTCCGTAACCAAGAGGTTCCCAGGTATGGTCTAGAACAAAAAAATGATCGCAGTGGTGGGGAGAACAAGTGCCCTGCGTTTGCGTTAAGGGTACTTTTACGCCCTATAAAGGGCATTGTTGAAGTGGGTATTTTGCAATGGCTTGTGTTTAAACACCGCCCAAAAAAGTACCTATTTCGCAACCAAAAAAATTCTAAATGGTTACCAAAATGGATTAATGGTCACCAAATACGTCGAACGTACGTCGCCTAAAGCAAAAGCTTTTTCAACGCGCGCTCGCTTTGCTCGCATATTAAATAACACTAATATCTTCTGTCCCCGAAGTGCCGGGCCTCCGCCGGCCTCCTTCGTCGGCCTACTACGGCCCGGTGCCCATGCCGCCCCTAAAAATTGGAAGTAATATTAATCTTTGAGTTGGATAGAATTTGGTGACCGTTGATCCATTTTAGGAACCAAAAATTTTATTTGGTGCCTAGGCTTAGAGTCTTAAAAATATTTTTGGTGGCCGTCTAAATTATACCCTTTTGCAATCACAGAACGTCTGCTCAGATTCTAGTTTCAAACTGAATAATGCTTGAGTGAGTATCGGTTTACGTATTACAACTTCACATAAATTAAGTTTTGAAGGTGAAAATTTTTAAAATTTTTAAAGTTTTTAAATTTTCATACGTTTTTTGTAATTTGCTGGTGAGTGTCAGGTTATAATTATGTTGAACAAAACATGATTCGCGCCCGTAATACGTATCTATTTACATAATTAAAATCATGAATACAATTCTCTCAAGTACATTCTATCCCATTAAACAACTATTAATTGATGAAAAAGTCATTAAAGTAGGTTAAATGAACTTGGAGAGTTGTATTGAAAACTTCAATTATTATAATACAGTAAAGGAATTATTTGTTACGGTCGCTCAATCAAAATGTTCTTGGTCAATAAACACGAGATAGGTACCAATAGAAGTAAGTAATATAGATGCACAAATTGAATCAGAAAATAACAAACGAAGCCAATCGATCAAAGCATTAGTTAAATATTTTAGTCTTCATCGAAAAGCTTAAAGGTTGATTGGCAAATATTTTTAAAAGCTGATTGATTACTCAGGCTCCATGTAGGCAGGAGTGTTTTATATTTTACTAGCTGATGCCCGCGGCTTTGCCCGCGTGGATGTCAGTCAAATTATATAGTAAAACCTACCTCGCAAACCACTCTATCCATTAGTGAAAAACAAATAATTAAAAAAATTAAAAAAACACGCCTGCCATGACAAAAAGTAAACTAAAAAATAAAAAACAAGTCAAAGGAATTCAGCGATGAATGGGAGCAAGGTCCCGTAAATGTATTCGAAAATGGAAAACTGAAATCTAAAACTTTTATTGCAGTCGGGGAACAGTTCGGTGGAACAATTCTTTACGGGTCCCCCGACTGCAATAAAAGTTTTAGATTTCAGTTTTCCATTTTCGAATACATTTACGGGACCTTGCTCCCATTCATCGCTGAATTCCTTTGACTTGTTTTTTATTTTTTAGTTTACTTTTTGTCATGGCAGGCGTGTTTTTTAATTTTTTTAATTATTTGTTTATTATTTCATATCTTTTAGTGCTATATCGATATTTTTTCGCCATGTTTCTAGTAAATTGATTCACACATACTGACTTTTCATACAAACTTAAAAACCATTTAGGTGCCGTCGTGGATGGATTTGGGAGTTGTAACCTAGCCAGTTTTATTTCTTTTATTACAGAGAATCTATTGATATGTAGCTTATTCGTATCAAATCCCGGGTTTAAAATGTCACCATATCATTTGTTAAGTAGTATTACTAGAAAACACTAGATATTGAATACTACTGTGGTATATTTTTGTAATCTACTTAATAAGTTCTAGACGATGATTATATTTTTCATTGAAATTTCAATAAAAACAACTTAAAAGTTATTTTTATTTCTAAACCATGGCCACCCTATTATGTTTTTTGATATTTTCTCTAGCCTATGTTACCCGGGATGACGTAACGAATCTAACGATACCACATACATCAGTTCGTTCAGGCGTTTAGAAGTTATGGTGGAATAAAGAAACTCACAAACAAACATACATACATACATACATACATACATACATACATACATACATACATACATACATACATACATACATACATACATGAACGCTAAAAACATAACACTCTTTTTTTTGGGGCAGTCGTGTATAAACAACATGAAAATCGGTGCAGTAGTTTTTGAGATTATCGTGAACAGACAGACAGAAAGACGCGGCGGAGGACTTTGTTTTATAATATGTAGTGATTTTATGGACTGTGATGTTTTTATTTACTTCTTCTTTCTTTATTACCTAACCTAGTTTCAGAGTTTTTAAGGCACTCATTAGACTACATACATGTATGTCAGTGATGTAAAAATATAAATTATTATGGTTTCAAAAAGGTATGATCCCGTTATCTTCAATCACATTTCACAACACGTTTTTTCTATAAAACTACGATTACCTCAGCCGATACATTAAAGGAATTCTAATTCATATATTGCAGGATTTTTGGCCCATACTATATCACTTTTATTGATACTTTGGTAAATAAGTTATTGCGGATACAATTCATAGTTCGAAGGGTAGCCGGGGCAGATAATCCTTAGAAAATATTAAGCCTTAATATTTATTGGTTTCTAGCTCAATAGCCCGGATATTCTTGATTATACCTATTCGTTGTTCATGATGAATTCTTACAAATAGCTATGTAATTCCGATCTATACTTGGAAAATAAATAAAATTGAAGTGTCTGTTTGGAACTTCAACTAACCTTTTTACTGAATGCATATTATTATGAATGTAAATACAGTACTAATAAAGCATAAGCATATTAGCCTATAACGTTCCCACACAAAGGGACAAAGGCCTAAAAAAAAACTTTTTTTTAATTCACTGTCGTGTCTGAGATTTAATTCCCCGTTCGAGCAAAGTGTTTTTGAATTTTTCTTTTAGGAATTTCTCAATAGCAGTTACGGAGTCAGGATTCATGCCCTTGCTAGCAATAGGTTCGTCCCTTATTACATGGGACTTAAATATATCTGGCTAAATATAGGTGTACTATAATATTAGATGCATCTGTGCCCATTCCATCGTTGTGGACTAAGGCCCATTCCGTCTCATAGAGAGGAGGCCTGTGTCCCAGCTGTGGGAACATTAACGGCTGACTATGCTATGCTATGCTGCCCTAACCTTCAGAAATTACAGACGTGATGTGATTTCATTTAACAATCAATGTTTAAACAACAAAGCCCCTTCATTAATGTCATTTTTTCGCCAAAATCCTTAACATACCAGGTAAGCACCATCGCCAGAAGCATCATACATCAACCTGACAAATCGCAAATCAAAATCTTTTCTCATATCCGAGTTTTCCTTTCATTTACTCTCCTCGAATGTTCGAGATAAATATCAAATCAATTTCGGTTATTAATAAATGAACAGTGGATCACGTTTGGTCCTAATTGAATTTACTTGTGAGGATACCTGTTAGAACCGAAAATCAAGAAGGTATGGATACAATTAGATTGTTGTATGGATGTGAATGGATACGTGAGACTGCTATTGATATAACTGTGTAATATGATGATCTGATTTTTAATCTATGGTAATATATTTCTACGTATTTTTGTAAGTAATAGGGCTTCGTTACTTATTATTCCTTCAAGGAGTGAAGCCTTGATGTCAAGTAATACTCAATTGTCATACATTTACAAATGAATACAACTTGAAGTCACTATCTAACCAATTAACAAGAAATGGTGTCCAAAAACTCGCGCTGTCAACTGGCTATGTTCCCAAGAGACTGACGGCGTTACCACGTTGTATGGCAACGCTAAGCCTCTGACCATGGGAAAGCCAACCCTTGGGCCACGGGAAATGTCAACTAAACGTTTTGATATTGCCTTGAAAAGGCTGTGAGCACTTGGACCCATGGAGTCTCAACCCCAAACGGCTCTTTAAAAAATTTACCAATAAGGGTACTATATTTACGCCGCTTGAGGTTATTGTTAAATACTCGTTTTCATAAACACTAAGCGAAACCTAGTTGAATGCCTAATATTATTGCAATGTGAAAATCACATCACGGCGCTGAGATACGGCGGCGATAATAATTTAAATATTATAAAATATAGACGTTCTACTGACTAAATGGCTTTGTTTATTCAATTAAAACACTACGGTACTTAAATCTAATTATTGTCTATATTCATTATGTTTTTTATTTCTTTTCAGGTAAGTTCCAGACTTAGTTTAAAACTTCTACTATTAAAGTAATAACAGTTAAGTTCGGTGAGTTTTCTTTAAAATTAGATACTTTTTTCAAATTAATGAGACAAGTCACTAATTACTTTTTTTTATGGTGGGTGGAAAATCATCAAATAACCACTCCCACTCTTGGGCAGAGCGAAAGGGAGTGTCAGATTTCTACTGACTAGAAACCACCCATGTTCCTTCTTAGCCCTTCATGTCGAGGCCGCGGTATCTCTTGCGAACAATCCACAGCCCAGAGTCACTAATTACTTCAGGTAAAGTTTTATTATATTTTTATTTGACATTTATTTAAAAACTATCTACGTATTAATAGTAGTCTGTTTTGTGAAGCTCCATTTGTACAATTTTTTTTTTTTTTGCTAGCCTGCTCTGTCACACTCCAGGGTAAAGGCCTCCCTCCACTCTTTACACTTCTCGCGAACCCGCGCGTCCTCCTTCCAGTTTTGACGGAACCGATCTAGTTCATCTCGCCATCCACTTCGTGGCCTGCCGCGACCCCCGTTCACTCATAAAATAAAATAATATTTTGTGTAAGCAATGTGAAATTGTAAAATCCACCGACGTATTTTGCATTAAAGGAAAACCCATAATAAACATTTTCCTTTTTTCATCTGAAAGTAATGAGCAAGAATTGAGTTACGTGCAAACAAATACGGTTTAGAATATATGGAACGAATTTTATCATTGTAACTATAAATAATTAATATGCTACAATTAGGGGGTGCGGGGGCGCGCGGCGGCGCGTGCCGTGGCGGTGGGTGCGCGGGGCTCCGGGTCGCGGGGCGGTGGTTGCGCGTTGCCGCGTGCATTCGTTGTTCCGTGATTTGGAGTCTCGTACATTCGTTGTTGCGGTGTGCGTCGCTGCGTGACTGCGTGCTTTCGTGCTCGCAGTGTTCGTTGTTGCGGGCATTCGGCGGCGTGTGATTCGGCGTGGTGGCTTTCGGGATGACGTATTGCACTCGTAGTTTAGTTTTATGAATTGTTCTTCTGACATTCAAAAGTACCTGGTAATGGTTTAATTGAAATAAATGCTTTGACTTTGACTTTGAATTAAGTAATTCGTTTCGGATAAATTACAGACTCCACTGCGGACACGTATCAATACAAAATCAAAATTATTTCACACACTATATTCCTAAGACACTGTGACTCCCGAAAGCCAGAATCGAAAGTGGCAACCACCAGAATAGCGCACAAAGTTCCAGATAAACAATTTAACTGTTTTGAACCCCGCAACGAAATTATTCAGAAAAAAATAGTTGAGGAGTAGGAAAAACATAATTTCCACTTCACTTCATATCAGTAGGGGACAAAATAAAACAAGGCCAATTAACACATAAGGACATGTTATACAACGGGGATAAGCCAAGTTGCCTAGCAACACAGATAAATATTAACAATAACGGGTCCTTTTTTCTTTTTTTTTTTTGGCGGGTGGAAAATCATCAAATAACCCCTTCCGCTCTTGACCTTTCATGTAATTGCGTCTGTGAGAATTTTACGAGTTTTAACGAAATTCATATTATGTATTTTCCTATTATGATCTGCTAAAGTGGCCATTTTAGACTTCCTATTATCATCATCATTTCAGCCTTAAGACGTCCACTGCTCCTGTCGAGGCTGCGGGTTGTCCGCAAGGGATACCGCGGCCTCGACATGAAGGGCGAAGAAGCAACATGGGTGGTTTTTAGTCAGTAGAAGTCTGACACTCCCTTTCGCTCTGCCCAAGAGCGGGAGGGGTTATTTGATGATTTCCCACCCCCAAAAAAAAAAAAAAAAAAAAGACGTCCACTGCTGGACATAGGCCTCCCCCAGAAGGGGAAGATTTGCCATCATCGCCACGCTTGGCAGGCGGGTTGGCGATCGCAGTATGGTTGTTACGAAGGCATAGAGAACGCCTTCTGCCCATTTTCTGGTAAGTCCCTTAGTCGCCTCTTACGACACCCATGGGAACATATGGGATGGAGCTTTTCTTTACGTCCGACATCACACGGAACACTTCCTATTATATTCAATTTCAATAATAGGAATGTCAAAATATAGGTTTAAATATAAATCAAAGAGAAAAGCTGACTTTTAATCCAAGCATAAAGTCTTCAAAAGCTCCTATTGCCTGACCCAGCCATACAATAACGATCTAAGCAAACGTTAGCCGTACAGTACGTGACATTTACCAATAATGCTATATATCGAGTGAATGGTCAAAGGCGACTTGGCGATACAGTTTTATCGTATTATTTGATTTGATTCAGATAGTCGGCAAGTTGTGTGATGTCTTTAAAGACTAGTTTTGCTTGCACGCTTTTTTAACTTTTTCATTCTGCCAAAATCAACCAACATACTCGTACATAGAGACAGAACATACATCTTTTGGCGCTTAAATTACTTTGACAGAAGATCGTTGCTGGTCAATATTTTAGAAATTGAACTGAAATAAATAGTGAAAGTTTAAAAAAATAAAAAAAACACGCTTCCTCGTATTCATCTTCGTAAATCTTTTTATTTGATACCCGTATCTTGGGACTCCATATAAAATAATTAGGCCATCATCTTTGGGAGTCCGTCAAATTAAATTCAGAATGAATTCACTTAGCTAACCATGCCTTGTCATTCAAACTAAACATGTATGTTTGTGTGTTGAAATGTCTAGCGCACCCACAAAACAGGAAAAAATCCTAGAGTGGGGCAATGATTAAAAAAATAAAATCGAAACCTTTTAATTCTTCCTAAAACTATATTTTACATTCCACCGTTTATACCTACCTTTTGATTTAGTGTGAACCCACAGAACATAAAATTAAAATACTAAAAACGTTTTTTATTGACTATCGTTTCACGACTATTTTGCAGTGGTCCCCAATAAGAGCATTTACGAGCAATCTAATAGCACTAAAGTCAACAAGTTCTAATTTTCAGACACTGAGTCAGTGTGCAGATGTTCTTTCAAACAATGGATCAATATTAATTAGCTCAATGACCGAAAATTACTGTAAAAGTGGATTCTGCACCCTCGTTCTTACAGAAAGAACCATGCTGAGATACGCTTTAGTTTAAGTCGAAAATTTAATAGTTTTGTCCTGTAACCATTTTTTTTTTGGCTAATCTTCGACTTGGTTGGACCGCTTTTGACGGGAAGATAACTGGTATAAGGAGTCACTCAGGCTACATTTATTTTTGAAGAAAAATTAGGATGCCTTAAAATAAAATTGAAACCCTTGAAATTGTTACCAAAATACTCAAATAAGGAGTAACATTTTAAAAAACATCGCTGGTATGATATTACTGTTATTAGTTGCGAAATATCATTCATTCGTGTAAGAATCAAACTCATAACCTAAACGCAACAGCGCCCTACAGTTCATACTTTTAACACATTCATCCGTCAAATTGAAATTATGAAATCTATTTTATTTTCAGTTATATTATTAATCCATTAAACTCTTCACAACACTAATTCTTAGGTGGCCTTCAGCCATTACGACTAATAAAAAAAATACTTAAAATTCAACCAGAGCACACATATTTCAGAGTACATAATACAAACATACCTATGGCAATCTGCGTCAGAATACATAATAAAACATTTTTTATTTAGGTTAATGTATCTGCGTGTGTGTTCTTTCAAATGGGTGGTAGTAGGTACTCGTAGGATTATAGCCTCGTAGGGCAGTAGGGCCGGTTATCGGCGGTAGAAGTTGCGAAATATCTATAACTGATGTGTGAGGTTTGGTTAATGTAAATACAGTAAGTACATTATTGTGACAGCTAAGTGATTCGTAATATTGGCAATATTATTGCGATAGTTACATTTTTAAGCAGAGGATTTTTTTAAACATACAACGCAATAGACAGAGTTCACAACACCACAATGCGCTCAACAATTGGAATCGCATAATTATGTAGGCAACAGGATTCCTAGGTTGAAGTGGGTTTGGGGGGGGCTGTATATCTGTAACATGGATCAGAATCGATGGACCAGGGTCGTCACGCACAGGGCACGCCACGATAGTGGCGGTAAGTCCCCTCTTTGAGGAGTGGCTGGAGAGGCGCCACGGCGCCCTCACCTTCCGTCTGACGCAGGTACTCACCGGACACGGTTGTTTCGGGAGGTACCTGCACCGAATCAGGCGGGAGGAAACGCCCGGTTGTCACCATTGTGAGGATCGGCCGGAGAACACGGTGGAGCACACCGTGGAGGTGTGTCCCGCTTGGGCGGAGCCCCGCCGTGTTCTCGTAGCGGCGATCGGCGGCGGCGACCTCTCGCGTCCGGCCCTGGTGCAAGCCATGGTCCGGGGCGAGGAGGAATGGGACGCCGTCGCCTCCTTCTGCGAAGCAGTGATGCTAGCGAAGGAGGTGGCGGAACGTGAGAGGGAGAGAACCTCTCGTCCCAGCCGCCGCGGGAGGCGCTCCGGGCGTCGGGGGCCACGTGATGGCTTCCGGCCACCGTAGACGCGGGCCTGTGGACGGTGAGTGATGGGTAAGCTCGCCGTCCGTCCGTCTTATGACGACAACAGGCCGTGTCGACGGCGCGTTCGTGTTCCACGCGCGCCTCAAAGAGATGTCAGCAACACAGAAGGGGCCCACAAGGGCCGACGCCTGTCGAGGCTGCGGGATGTCCGCAAGGGATACCGAGGCCTCGACATGAAGGGCGAAGAAGGAACATGGGTGGTTTTTAGTCAGTAGAAGTCTGACACTCCCTCTCGCTCTGCCCAAGAGCGGGAGGGGTTATTTGATGATTTCCCACCCCCCAAAAAAAAAAAAAAGAAAAAAAAAGGGTCGTCACGCAGGGGGTGTCAGAATTCGGGAGTCGATGCCGATGAAGGCTTAGAAAACCCTACGGTAACGACTTTGCTTTTTAGGCTTTTGTGCGAGATTGGTCGAAAATATTGGCTAAAATAAGCAATATCAATATTGTTTTTTTAATTTAATCGTTTATTTCGTTCCGTTTCGTTTCTAGTCATTTCCATGAATTTATTATTTGAATGTAAAGAATAAGATATCGATCCCCGCACGGAACAAATTAATATTTGTATGGCCCACAGATAGTTGTTTCGTGTGTATGTGAGTTTAAATTTTTGTAAACGCACCCACGATACAGGAGTAATTCCTAGTGTGGGGCAACGTTTTTTTAAATAAAATAAAATAAAAAAGTTACTGATTTGACAAGTCCTTATAAATAAAAGGTAGGTAGGTATATGGGCTTTTTGGGGCACCAGTTTATTTATTACATAAATAAATAAATGAATAAAATCATTTCATAAGGTTTAGTTTATTAATGTTAATAGGAACTAGTCATGCATATTGTTGATTTGAATTCATATAACCGTTAAAATACGGTGTGTCATTTAATTTAACAATGAATTAATATAAAATAATATGAAATACCTATGCATGTGCTTTTACTGATAATAATTCTACCAAATTAGTTTTTAATGTAGTTACTGATAACGTTTATTCAACTAGAATCCTGAATATGACAAGAGTAATTTAATAAACGTAAGTACCAAACGTTAATGGAATTTTAGCACGATTTGATAACCGTACCATTTCTATAATTAGAACTTTAATTAATTGTGTTTTATCTCACGAAAAAATCTAATTACCTAATTATAATATTTAATACCTCAATCTAAAACGATCTCAACGCCTTATTATAATCAAATATTAACTTAATTAATCAAACGTTTGAACTTGATCAAATTCAATCAGAAATCCGTAGTTAAAGATCGTGAGTTACTCTTAGAAGGTGCTCGGTAAATAGATTATTAATTAGTCTTTATAACGATACTGTCTTTAGGAAGTTCGTTCAGTTGCTCGTGTAATTTATAATCACGATAAGCCTTTTTCACGTGTGTAATTTTTTTCAGTATAGCAATATAGTCCGATGAAGCTCTCGTCTTTAGTAGTCAGTCGGACTCGGAAGGCATTCATCAGCATTCACTTATACTTACTGTTAGTCTTACTCTAACACACGGCGAAAGTGTGGAACATCTTAATATTTGAGTCGAAAATTCGATGGTGGAAACACAATGAAAGAATAAAACAAATTCTAAAGCTAGTTTAATTCTCGCTGCCCACCACGGCGAGGTGCAAAATACGAATTACGAGTACTTTTAGAAATCGTTTCGCCTTGTCCACCAGTGGTGAACACCTTCCTATGTGGTAGAGATGCCCTGATAAGTTAAAGCTCCAGCTTTTAATACTTCCTTTAATTAGCAAAACCCCATACTTAATTTAACCATTAAAAAATGTGGAAAGTTTCCGGTAAAACGGTTTTCCATTAGGTGGGCCTTAAACTTCCCTGTCATCTGTTTAAAAACGTAGACCAAGTTTAAATTAAACCACTTTGTGTAAAACGGAACATTACTCCTTCACCAGTCCCGGTAAAAGGTAAAAGAAACCGGGAAACAAGCCATTTCATACTGTTTTTTAAACAAGAGCATCATAATACGAGATTATGCAAAGTCGATGGACCTTATTTTCTTTGGACGATTTTTTCTCGATTCAAATACGCCCAAAAACCCTTGGTTGGTTATCCCTTCAAATAGGGCCCTTTTGTTATTTATAAAGGTGAGATAGGTAGCAGATTACTGATTGTAATTGAATGTCTCCTCATTAAGCTTACGGGAGAACTTGATTACCTCCTGTATGAACCTCGCAGAGTTAGAATAGGAATGGTCTTACCTCCAATTATAACACTGATAATATGAGGTATTAATCCACAGATTTGTGATAATATTACGAGTATCTCACGAATTATCGTCATAAAGAAAAGCTTTTATTATGTCGTAAAAAGGGATGATAACTGTAGGTTTTAGCTTCCAAGTTTGGCCATGCGTTTGGTCGACTCTTCACGTGACTAAGGGCTGAACTATTTTGAGGCCTAAGCACCTTTTCTGGCTTTTTCATTCAACGTGCCAAGCTGCCAGACTTTTTGGCATGTTCCCTGTTCCCAGCGATGTGAGTGAACTTTTTGATGTCCAATGTGTTTTACACCTATTTTTTAATGATTTGTATTTAATTCTGTTGATTCAAAACTTAAGTGTGAGTAAAATTTAATCAACAATTCGTATAAATAAATTCCTACTAACTGTGAGAGAAAGAACAAAGCATTTCGGTTATAACCGCGCGTGCCGTTCCCTATATTTTATCTCCTAAGAATATTGAATCCATTGTCTTTTTCCAGCCTGTAATTATCTCAAAAAACTAAAGGGAAAAATTAACTCTGTGCCAAAAAGTCGACTCACAGGGGACTCAAGGCCGAAGGGGTGTTGAAGTAAGATAATCTTTAATTGGAAAGAGGAGGGGTTGCGACCAGATTTCTTCAATTAATCTGCTTTCAAATTAACAGCTTACTTCGCCCAAATTCGGAGGGACGCTCGTTTTCATAGTTTATCATCGTTTAACTGAAACAATTGATTGGACCAAGTTTCAATCTGTCGTAGGTAATTATTGTTATAGTAGTGCTAATTGAAATACGGTTATTTCTGAGTATTTTTTTTTCACGTTTTTTGCACTACTTAGAAATCTCAGATATTTAATAATAATAATTTATTCTCAGACAACACAATGATCCATAATGGTTAGTAACAATTGGAACTTATAAACTATGTTAGTAGGCAGGTAATAATTTGGCAACAAGACTGATAGCGATTTAATGAATATACGTTAATGACTGCTTCGTTGGTCTAGTGGTTGCAAGTGCGACTGCCGAGCATCAAGTTCCGGGTTTTATTCTTGGGTTGGGTAAATCGTTATTAGGTTTTTCCATCAGGAATTTCTCAGTAGCAGTCTTGAGGTCTTCATTTGTGCCCGGTTGATGACAAAAGGCTCGCCCTCATTACATGGGACTTAAACATGAATGGCAAAATGTGGGTGTACTATTAGGCACATCACTGCCTCAACCTTCGGGGATTACAGGCGTGATGTTAGTTGTATGTTAAAGGTAGATCTAAAACGTCAAACCACACAAGAGATTTCGCATCGGCGTAGCAGTGTAGTCACTTGAAATTGAGAGTTTAATATTTATTTTTTATAAGGTACTCGTATGTAGTTTTGATGAGGATGAGGAGCTCGTGGCTTAATAAGAACTGCCACTCGGGTCGATCTTTAGGTAAAGCTGTGCTTGCCTAGGTCGGTTTGTGGATGGGTGACCACCCGACATAACGAGTTTCCTCCGTGCCTCGGAAAGCACGTTAAGCTGCAGTTGGTCCCGGTTGCCCGGCTGTGGAGGTCAGATAGGCAGTCGCTCTATATAACATACTGGTACTCAGCTGCATCCGGTTAGACTGGAAGCCGACCCCAACATAGTTGGGAAAAGGCTAGGCAGATGATATAAGGTATGTAGTTTTCCTTGCCAAATATATTTTACACTTTAAGTAAAGTAAGTATGTAAAGTGTTGATCAAAGTGTACCTGCATATTTGAAAGGAACTCACTTTTGGTTACAACTGGTTTTTATTTTATTACTCAATTCCGACAAGAACATAAAACAAAACAAAACGTTTTACCCTTCTTACCCGACTGCGGCGAAGCACAAAAAGAGGGTTATTATTAATTAGGAAAAAGTATCACAGCACCGATCGTTCAACCATTATCTATACGTTTTTATTTGCGTAAACGAAACCTAAAAATGGTGTACCAATAACAAATGATTTCCTAGAACCCGAAGATTTTATAAACTCATTTTGGGTATCAATAACTGTTCGTAAATTTTTGTTTTGTTATGAAAATTGGTGAGGCCGTAGCAAAATAGGTAAAATAATTGTTTTTGCTTCTCTTGTTTTATATTTTTCCGGTAGTAAAGGTATGAAAAATAAAAAAAAAAACAGAATATATTAAGGTGTCGTTTTGTTGTTTCAGTATAATGTTAACTGGGTCGAAATACCTACATTTTGAAATTCAAAAACAGTCGAATAAAAATGTGCTTGTTCTTGTCTTGTCTCTTTTTTTGGTATTTCAATAAACAGTTATAAATCGTATAATCTCAAGATTAACGTTGCTTTAATATTCTTGATAAAATCATTATTTTATCGGGTCGATATAACTGCAATATTTTTGTATAGATTTCACATGTGTTATTTAATTTATTTCTCGACCCAAGCAGTGATGCTGATGATTAAATGTGATGACTAAATGTACCTTATAGTTCTAGTTGCGACTTGTAGGTATAATTTTTATTCAGTTCATTCAATGTATATCTCATAAATATGTTTTATTCTAAAATTAACTTTTTATCAGCCCCATTTATTGCAATTCAAATCCAAATTACCCATTTGGCAATCATCTTAAACTCAGATTCGGCTGTTATAAAACCACTACACTACATTTTATCCAAATTCGTTCAGTAGTTTTTGTACATACTTACAAACTTTCGCGTTTATAATATTAAGTAGAATTAACATAATATACAAATAACTCATTTCCCATGACCACAGCAATTGCAATACCAATAACAAAGCAATTTCTATTTGTACAAGGGCCTGATAGCTTTTGGCGCCGTCTCGTCGAAAGCTAGAGCCTTAAATGAAAACCGTGGAAGGAAAATATTTGTATTTACATCTACAAACATTTCAATTATAATAACAAATACGAACTGGGCGTGCGGATTTTGTATAGTCTGAAAACGATTTTTCTAGACGTTTTTATTTTAGAAAATCATTAAATATTAAAGAAAGTGAAGAAACTAAAAATAAACTTGTTGAAATAATTATGACGAAAAAGCAACTATACTATCAAACAACCTAAGTGAAATTGGCCGAATTTAGTACAATAATTGACTAACGCCTAAACTACACGCTGGTCTTATACTTTTGAAATAGTAATAATGTCTATTTAATTTTTAATATCAATCGTAGGTGTATTTTCGTCGTACCTCATTTTGAAAGATCAAGCTACATTAATAAGCTAGTGGGACGTACAAACTCATTTAACCCTTACATGAAGTACCTATATTAAATCGTATTCATTTTAGTTCAAAAATATAATTGTTGAAAGAGAAAGTAAAAAAAATAAATAAAAAGTATTTATTAGTCTCACACGGCGCAACATTCATAAACAAGACATGTGAAAAAAATCACAAAAATAATAAGAAGCAAAATTATTCTCTTCACCGTGCACATATTTGTTTTTATTGATAAAATAAATATCACGCAAACATTATCAGAAAATGACCAACAAATTATAACCCGGGGACCTTCGGGCCAAAGGTTTCGCAATATCTTTAAAATACCACCAGCGTCCCAAGTCCCTTGTCATTAGGTTCTACGTTTAGGAATTTATCGGCATACGGGTCGGGTACCCTGGTACCCGGGTTGTACTCCTAATACCCGTATGCTATTCTCATTAAACGTTCCTGGTTTCCAATAAATGATTCGTTTGGTATTCCTGTACTGAGTTTCGTGAATAGTATTGTAATTGTACAAGTTTAACGGGTGCCGTTCAATTTAAATTACACGTGTTCTGCAAATACAGGGTTAAATTAAATTAACACACAACTTTACAGACGTGAGCAATAAAAACATATTCTTCTTAATTTATAATTACTTCTTTATTACTCAAATAGAGATAATTTATTATTAAACTTTAAAATAAATTAACGAACTTGTTATAAGCATTTATTTTGAGAACTAAAAAATTATACCTAAAATCAAAATTTTTATTTTTAGTACTTAGTACCTTAATAGTACTACATTATCTAGTTTACCTACAACCGATTACGAGGTGAACGTTAACTGAAAAAAAACTTGAAAGTATTTGCATATAAAAAATATTTTTAAGTATTTCTTTATCATCATTTGCAATGAACCGATCATGACTAAAGATTCTATTCTTCTATTCCATTTAGCAATAAAGAAACCTGATCAAATTGCTAACAGAATTTCACTTGCACTGAATTGCACCACTTTCATAACACTTACAAGTGTAAAAGTGGTACTCGAAGCCACTCACATCAGGACGGAACCATCAACTATGCACTGGCTATTTCGTAGCGGTCTGGCAAATTACAGCCATTCCTCGCAGCATTTTCACACTGCAAACATTCGTCTCTAAAAACACTTTTTTTGCAAAACACGGTTCGGAGCTGAATTTTTAATAGTTAGTGTTAAAGTCATCGCTTGCAAATTTGCGGCCGATTTCGTTGTTCGGGTTTTTAAAGCTCACAGTTCGTATTTTTGTGGATATTTGTTTTAATACTCTCTTTTTGGTAACCGAATTTTTCTTCGCGGTTTATCATAGTAGAATCATAGTAGTACGAGTATCATAGTACATACATGGTCTAATTTGTAAAAAAAAACACATACTATTACAACTGTAATCATCGCAGGGCTAGGGAACGCTTTACCCAATTGTAGATTATAGCACACCCACATTTCGCCAATGATAATAATATTTAAGTTCCATGTAATAGGGTTGATCCTATTGCCATCAACCGGGCACAAATCCGGCGCCCATGGCTGCTACTGAAATAAATTCCTGGTAGGAAAAGGAAAAACTAAATAAAACTTTGCCAGACCCGAAAATCGAACCTCAATCTTCTTAATTTCATAGCAAGTCGAATGATTAAAGCTAAGTCAGCGAAAATAAGGAAATCTTAAGAGAGATTGTGACCACATACAACATTATGTAACGGAAGATAATTCATCATTCAGGAACCGGCGACCGCGTGAAATCTCATAAATATGAGCCTAACCGCAAAAGCATCTGTCTAATGGCGCCCCATGCTTAACACTGAGTGCGTTGGATTTAACTGAACAAGACCGGGGTTTTGGGAAAACATGAAATTAATGTGAGCAAAAAGTTTTCTCTCACTTTTTTATGAACTGCCTTGACTAATGATAAAAATTTATAATTGAATGCCTCGTGGTCGAGTGGTCGAAATCACGACTGCTCAGCATGAGGTCCTGGGTCCGATTCCCGGGTCGGGGAAAGATTTTTTTAGTTTTTTCATTAGGAATTTTTGTCGCAGCACCGGAGTCTGGATTTGTGCCCGGTTCATTGCAAAAGGCTCGCCCCTATTACATGGAACTCAAACATAACATCATATCATATCATATTTTCAATCAGTTCCTATTATTTTACTTCAGAATGCACGACTAGATTTCTTACAATTCTGAAGTTACTTGGAACTTTTCAATATAATCCAAACTTGAGTTTAGTCCATAATAAATGAGATTGTTTCTTTCCGAACATTTCAAAAACCTTTTCAACTTTAAACTTTTCTTTAACTAAGTTACTCATCATTATTGATTGTTGTACTTATTCATTTTAGGCAGATGCTTTGGAATTGATTAAAAGATGGTTTACAGAAGTCTTTTCTGTAACTTTAGTTAATTTTTCACTGTCGTGTTGTGTTGGAAGTATTTTATTCAGACTTGTATTCGTTCAATTATTGCGAAGGCCTGGCATCACTCAAGTCTGGGATTAGTATGACTAATTGATATTAGTTAATTCTCACGTTGCCTTAGCGTGTATTGTCGTTACACCGGATTGTCTCCGGTTATGAATTAATTGCTGTGACTGATTTTATAACTTGTGTGACTTGGCTATCGCAGCATTTGTCAGTTTTGTATGATTCATAATTGTCTGCTCTTCCTAATTTGTCTATTCTTCTATCTAGATGACTGCTTTGTTGGTGGGTAACAGTTCTGTTTCACTGCCTTGTTGGTCAAGTGGTTGTAAATGTGAAATGTTAGATAGAATAACTCAAAAACAATGTGCGTTAAAGTGATTCTATCAATAATTTCTCGGAAGCAGCTACGGAGTCTAGATTTGTGCCTCCAATAGGGCAGTTAGCTAAAAAAAATCTAATTAGTCCGTCAGATAGATTTCCAAAAAATATTGGAAACGTATTTTTTCTTTTTTCACGTAAACAAACAATGAAGACGATACAGTGCTTTGAAAACTCGTGTGACGTCATATTCTAAGACATTAGTATGACATTTTTCACCGGTGAGTGACGTCACGACCCCCCACTCAAATCTTTGACGCGTTTTATTTTCGTAAATTTTTATTGATTTGATAAAACAAAAAATACGTGTCCAATATTATCTAACATCTAACAGACGGACTAATTAGAATCATATTTTTTTTAGTCAGTAAACATCCCTATTACATGGGATTTAATCATAATTTGCGAAATGTGGATGTAGTAATGGATATAACACCTCTACCTAGCTCTTCGGGTATTACGAGCGTGATGTATGTTATCTTCTTTCTACCTAGTGCTATTCAATATATTAAAGACCACTTCTCTGAGTAAAAACAAATCTGGTATCCACGTGGAACAGACAACTTAATTATTCTGCCCTTAGTAAATCATACTTTTACCTTGTCAATCCCATTTACCGTCAAACCGTTTATATCTCTCAAAGTTTCAGACATAAAGTAAAACCATTATTTCTGATTAATGACCAACAATCCAGATAACGAATGTAATGATTCAAATATAAATGAATTGATTGGCATTGCAATAAAATACTTATTTGTTCGTTTAACTGACATGAAATGAGATCATAATATTTTATATCGGCTACAAATCCTGTATTTACGAAATGTTAATTAATATTGATGATAAAAAAATCATTCGCGATATACTGGTAGTATATTACCTGAGTAATATGTTCTTTTAATAAGAGTGGGTTCATGAATTTCGGAATTAATGATATGTTAGTGGTTAATGATGTAAACTGGTATGGTATTTACTATTTAAATCACTCAAAAACTAAATGATTTAAATACATACCTTGACGAGAGAGCAGAACCGGGAAGTGTGACTGAAACTTATAGAAGAAACAGATTGCGGACATTTTGATTAAAGAAGAAGACTTTTTGCCTCTTTGGGACATTCCCAGCTATTGGCACTAGAGATAAGATATTCACGATAAGAAGAACCAGCTGTTAGCGTTGAGGAGTTTTTTGGTACCCTTTTATAGTTTGTTGAAAAGTTAGTAATTTTAATTGCTTAAATCGTTTTTAATTGAAACAATGAATAATGGGTGTAAAAACTCACAAACAAACATACATACATACATACATACATACATACATGAACGCTAAAAACATAACACTCTTTTTTTTTGGGGCAGTCGTGTAAAAAGACCTCTAACGAAGCCGAAAAATACTTATTTTTTTCCATCGTTGCGATATTGTGTTTCTTTTGTTGTGGTTTTGTTTTGTTTTTGACCAGTAACTTCTAGTGACAGTAGTTCTAGTTACTGGTGGTCATAGTAACAACTATTTTAAAAGTTTAAAAAAATACTTACTAGTTTTTCGTGTTTTAACTTACTTCAAATACCTTCATGATCCCTATGCCATTCAATGCACAAGCACAATTATTTGAGTGCGTTGCCTTGAGTCCTACCATAAAACGTGACATTTTTCCCCAAACTAAATCTTGATTCCTAGCAACAGTTTTTGCCTTTTTTTTTGTTGGTGGTAAATCATCCCGCTCTTGGGCAGAGTGAAAGGGAGCGTCAGACTTCTACTGACTAAAAACTACCCATGTTCCTTCTTAGTCGTCAAGGTAGCATGTCGAGGCAGCGGTATCTCTTGCGAAAAACATGCAGCCCCGACGGGAACAGTTTTTGCTTAGAGTTACTTAGTTTGATTTACAGAATGCTTGGTTGACGGCTTCTCGAGGGGTCCCTTGACACCGTGTAGCTAAGTACATAGTTTGTTTAAGTTTTACAAAGTCTTAAATATGTAAATAAAATGTTATCCGTATTTTAACTTCTCGGGGTCGGGGCTACCTGTTGACCCGACCTTGTGTAAACATACGAAAGTTTTTCCCAAATTAGAATCCGCTAACCCATGTAAATCACATATGCATTGTCTATGAGGATGTATTGTATTGTTGGGATGGGGATAACCCTTTCAGAGAACCTTTTGAGTGTCCTTTTCTGCCCCTCGTCTTTGTTTTCTTAAACCCGGGAAGGGTTAACTAATACTGGAAAACATTATTGTTCTTTTGCACGCTGAGATGTTTTTTTAGTTTTCTACTATTCAACATAACGTCACATTACACATGTCATCCCCGAATGGTTAAGCAGAGGTGTACTTACCTATTCATATACCCACATTTCGTCAGTTATGTTTAAGTCCGCGTCCCCACTGAAGTCACCCGAAACGTTCCTGTTAGGCACGCGGCTCGGCCTCACGGAGCCGCGCGGCCTAAGTGGAGACGCCGCTTAATGTTCCTGTTACGGTACGCGTACACCAAATCCGTCATCGGCCGAAGTATGCTCGGGCGTCATCGGCCGAACTCGGCCGATCAAATCAAACGTAAGTAAATGAAGTAAATGAACAAAATCGGTCGGACGACGTCGGTAGTAGCAGTGTATGCGCTCTCTTCCATTTACTTACGTTTGATTTGATCGGCCGAGTTCGGCCGATGACGCCCGAGCATACTTCGGCCGATGACGGATTCGGTGTACGCGTACCGTTAGGCCGCGCAGCTCAGCCTCACTCACGTCCACACTCACGAGGCATGGATGCGCGGCTCGATCTCACGTAGCCGAGCGGCCCTAGTGGGGACGCGGCTTAAGATAATGTCACTCTGACGTATTAAAAAGAAGTATGCTTTTGAGTCTGTGAGAGCAAATGTACACACTCAGATAGCATGCTAGATTAATGAGCATACTACCTAGTAGCAAACAAGCATGCTTTTCTAGTAGCATGTGTATTTCAGGCTTTATTATCGCAGGCAAAGTCGCGGGGCTCAGCTAGTATAAAGCTTTCCTCCTCCTCAACCAAAAGTAGTCCTTTACGAATGAAGAGCTTTAGTCCCTCAATCATCATGATTGATAATTATCTCTTCTTTCACGTGTATTTCCTTTCATAACTTACCAATAATAGGGAGAGCACAATGAATATCTGACAAAGGTATGCTGCCTCGATGCTCTTATTGTACATTGAGTGGTTCCCAATTACTGGTTGCCAGGGAAATACCCGATGCGTGAGTATTTTATCTATTGTTGTTGAGTATGCAAAGTATTTTCCATTCAGCCACACTGTTTATCATGTTCTGTTACACTTGGTGTGTTGTGTTAAGCTGCGTCTATGCTAGGCAAGCCCATCGCAAGCCGAGCACTTGCCGAACACAATTCGTCTAGTGTGGACCGACTTACAAGCCTCGAACGAGCGCGCTGCGAGCATTTCATACGTGTTCGGCTGTGCTCCGCCAATTGTCGGTTTTTTGACGAACACAAAGGGATTTGACTACGTTCGAGGACAGTGATCGTTGTACGTCCACACTTGACGCCGCGAATGACGAAGCTCCGAAGGCTCCGCTCGTGCTCGGCTCATGCTCGGCTCGCCTAGCGTAGACCCATCTTTAGGTTAGTGGTCGTTTAGTCATGTTGTTGGGGAAAATATGAAAATTATGCTAGTCGTCAGGTTTTGAGGCCAGTGATTGTTTATTTATTTATATAAACACACACATTCCAGGCTAACCTAATACAACAGTGTAGTTAAAGTTTACAAAATTAGACTTACAATTTTATTATATTATTTTAACAATGTAACAATTGAAGCTGTCAATTTGTTGCGACACCATATTGAGTGCACGCAGCGCGCCGTCAGGCCTCATTTACGGACAGGAGGGGCGTCGCGCGGCGCGTTGTGCGTTTTTAATTAAAACACATGGCGATGTATGAAAACGTTAACGATTTCAAACGTCGATTTTACGTGAAACGATTTTTCGCTCGTTAGTTTAAAATGCAGCGTCCGTTCCGGTGGACGCGCCTCTCAGTAAAAAAATAAAAAGGCTCGAGACAAGCCTTCTGCACGTGCCGCGCGACGCCCCGCGTCTCCGTAAACGAGCCCTTCAGCGGCGTGTGCTGCAGCAGGTTGGTGCGAGTTGGCAAATATCTACAGCCGTTTCAGGTTATCAGTGGCCTGAAACTCCACTCTTAACAAGAGACTTCCAGTCTTAACAGGAGTATATTAGCCAAGGGCGACTAGTATTAACCTACTGGTATCGTATTACCCAGTAGTAACTGGTGTGTAGAGGTCAGATAGTCAGTCGCTCCATGTAAAATACTGGTATTCAGCTGCATCCGGTAAGACTGGTTAGACCAAACACAACATAGAAAAACAAAGCAGATAATTGACACCAAAAAGCTTTTCAAGTCTTGTTGAACATCGTTCTACAAATAAAAAACAGTTTGAAAATGATTGTTACCTACTTGTGAAGGCTCTCTATACAAAGTTGCGTCACAAAATTCAGCCCTGTAAAGCACCTTTCATGTTCGTATCCGATTTGTATACTATTAAAACAAGAATGCGCGGTATTTCACGTCCTTTCCATTTAGGCAGTATCCTATATCCATTTTCAAACAAATAACTAAATTAGAATTTGTTTGTTCACTGTTTATAGTTTAGAATTTCGGGCTTTTATGTTATGGCTTTAATTTGAATTCTTGCAGCAAATTCATAGTGAAGGGTTTTCGAATTCCTATCGATTCGATGGATCAGGTATAATTGAAGAATTTATTTATCATCCGTCCATAAATAAAACTAGACTATTTATATTCACTAGCGACATTTTGTTGTCTGTACGACGACCAATCAGGCTTTAAGAAACCAGTTTATACGGATCTTACGTTGTACAGAAAAAATGTGCAAAGCGGGGCCATGTAATACTGGCAATTTATAGCTCTAAATGTCGCCATGTGTACCAGCTGAGGCACACATTTCCGTCTAACCTTTCTGTGGTTGTGGTTACAGGTATGATGTTGAATTTTTCCGCACGTATTTTCGTGTACATTATAGTATGTATATCTACTTTATGAAGAAGACCCAGTAAGTAATGTCTACCTGAATAAAATAAGGTATTATATGCCCCGCGTTTCCATTGGCAACTGGCTAGAAATAACCACATTCATAGAAGCCGACATAAAAATATCATATTATGTGGGAATATCAAGTTTTACTACCGTACGAATGTAATAATAAGCTCATATCTATACAAAATAAGAACCTTCAGAAAATTCACTTTAATTACTACACGTATACAGGGTGGAGGGGATACCGACGCTTAAAAGGTTACCATGCATCCCGTACCTCATAATTGTGAAGGCTACATAGAAAATTGTCATAATTGTGACACGTGATATCTACCAACCCGCACTGGGCCCGCGTGGTAGATTATGGCCCATCCCTCTC
The DNA here is from genome assembly GCA_949774965.1 of Diarsia brunnea. Classification (NCBI taxonomy): domain Eukaryota; kingdom Metazoa; phylum Arthropoda; class Insecta; order Lepidoptera; family Noctuidae; genus Diarsia; species Diarsia brunnea. The sequence goes on along the minus strand of OX459006.1, from coordinate 14,739,595 downwards.
CCAGAAAAGAGGCCTGAGTCCCTTTTTGGGTCAAAGATTTTACGGTAAAACTCAATGTAGCAATGTTAAAACAATGTCCACCATCACTAGTGGATGCTTTGAATATTAAACGGGTCATGGAGGTAATTTAAGTAAAGTTACGACCTGAAAAACTAGTATTTACAAAACAGCTGTGAAAAATTTGGAACTTTGACCCCCAATATCTCCGTAACTAGGAGGTTCCCAGGTACGGTTTAGAACAAAAAAAATATACATCCATGATACATCCATCCATTTTTTAAACGTTGCCCCATACTAGGAATTTCATATGGCAGTGGTGGGGAGAACCAGTGCCCTTCGTTTGCGTTAAGGGTACTTTTGCACCCTATATATCCATTTACTGTCTCACAAAACATATTTCGCACGAAATTACCTAATTACACCTGTTGAATGGCTGAGAGACTCGCATTGTATTTAGCCAATTAACTAAATGACCCTGTTATTCATTAACCATCTATCCTTGTTTATCAAAATCTGTATACATTAAACACAGCGCAGGGTGCTGCGAGTTGTTCGAAAAAGATACCGCGGCCCCGGAACACAAAGAGCTAAGAAGGAACATGGGTGGTTTTTAGTCAGTAGAAGTCTGACACTCCTTTCCGCACAGGACAGAGCCGGAGGAGTCATTTGATGATTTCTCACCCACCTAAAAAAAAGGGTGCGCAGGGTGTGGGATAGCACCAACAGTATCCTAAGCAAGATTGCGAGTCAGTCGAATGGACTGTGTGTATGTAGGTTTGGGGGAGTATGAGGAACAGAGTGTAAAGTTCCTTGTCATTCCCCATAGAAACTGGGAGGATCCTCCGACCAGACGGGTGTTGTGTCTGGTGGACTAACTGCCCGACATATGTAAGTCGGGGTTTTCTATATACGCTAATGTTGTGGAAAAAGGTGGTAGCGCGATGTAGGAATAGCCAATTTGTTCGCATGTGTTGCGATAGATGTCGCTGTCGCCACAGGTCGCTGTTGTGATATTACTCATGGGCTGTTGCAGCAGTGATCCACCGTTATTTTTTTGTGTTAGGTATTTGTTTTTATTTTTATCAGCGCTTACTAACTAACATAATCGTAAGTTTAAGTAACAGTTTTTGAGTCATGGATATACTCAAATAAAGAGACATTCCATTCTATTATACGATTATGTATGTTTAAGTATGTATTGTCTAAGTTTGGGAGACATGATAAATATGTATGGATAGGACAATGAAACATTACATAGTCCTATCCATATTTATATAAGTAGCCCTAGAGCTAGACTATTAAAGGCGTTAATCCTTCAGTTCTGAACTAAGAATAGATGACCCCAACCGTTCTTAAGCTACCTCTAGGTCAGAAAACTAAATAATATATGTAATATCAGCGAGGAACGGTTTTCGTTGGTAAGCTTACAAATTGTTAATAAATAAAAAATCAGGCCTAAAGTGCAAGTCGTTACACATGAAGGGTACAAGTGTTGAACTAATTTCTGTATTTTTTTAAGAATTTTAGACTCAGTAGTTTCGGAGAAAAGGTGGGGGGAATTGTCAGACAGACATACAGACAGACAGACGAGTGATCCTTTAAGGGTTCCGGAAGCCAGAATCAACAGTGGCGACCACTAGAAAAGTGCCGAGACAATGAAGCTCGACGAAGTCCCAGAGAAACAATGACCACGTGTATTGTCGTTGTCTTTTGTCCGTATCACTGTCCTGTTGCTTCTCTGGATATTCGCCCAAATCGGTGCCTCTTCAACTGCCTACTCTTTTCCCAATTACGTTAGGATCGGCTCCAGTCTAAACGGCTGCAGCTGAATACCAGTACCGTACGTAGAGCGACTGCGTTTCTAACCTTAACAGCCCAGTTAGTACGGGGTAATACGATACAAGGCTCATAAGCAGCATGATAATTATCAGGTTAGACACTAACCACACGATAAAGATGATAAATACGATTCCCCTTTTTCTTTTCTTTTTTTTTTTTGGAGTGTGGGAAATAATCAAATGACTCCTCAGACAGACTTAAGACTTTGTGTCAGACTTCCACTGACTAAAAACCACCCATGTTTCTTCTTAGCCCTTTGTGTCGAGGCCGCGGTATCTCTTTGCGGCCCCCTACAATGTTGCAGACATCTCTTTGAGGCGAGCGCGGAACACGAACGCGCCGTCATCGCCGCGTCGACACGGCCTTTCGTCGTCATAAGACGGACGGACGACGAGCTAGCCCATTACTCATCATCCACAGGCCCGCTTCTATAGTGGCCGGAAGCCATCACGTGGTTCCCGACACCCGGAGCATCTTCCGCGGCGAAATACGACGATACCCCTTGGTAAGAGTGGTTGTCGGGCCTTAAACCGTAAACGACTGTCAAAGGTCAAAAGAGCCGGGACCAAAATCGCTGCGGACACCACTGACAGGTACTGTACTTACTGAAATCTGTCAGCATTCGGTGTCCGTAACCGGTCCTTAATTTGCCAGTTTAATCCTAAAAAGGTTGCACTTTAGATTAATATAATTATTAATATCAAAGTTAGAGTCGACACACTAAAATAAAATTCAAGCAAAGTCAACTGTTACCAAAATAAAATAAATATCCAACTTGAATACTCTGTAGAATATCCACGTATAAGTTATCCATCAAATGTCCATACCATTTTCAGTATAAGTCTGAGTATCACGTATTTTTCTAAGTCGGTAAAATAGGTCGGCACTACTTCTTTCCAAGACTTTGACTGATCGAGTGGCCAAAAGTTGTTGCACTTAGTTTTAAAATGTTTTAAGTGTACCTACTCGTGACGTGTGGGGTAAAGAATTTTTTAAACTTGGAAAAGGGTAGTTGACAAAAAAAGTCAAAAAGAAAATAATTAGTCCGTGAGATTCATTTCCAAAAAATTTTACACACATATTTTATCTTTTTTCACGTAAACAAAAAAGGAAGACGATACAGTGCTTCGAAAACGCGTGTGACGTCACAGTTTGGTACATATTTTACCAGAAAGTGACGTCACAAACCCCTCTCATACACATTTTATTTTCGTAAATTTTTATTAATTTCATAAATCAAAAAACATGAATCCAATATTTTCCGATAATCTTACAGACGGACTAAACATAATCATATTTTTTAAGTCAATCCTGACTTACCTAATTATATTTAACATAACTTACTCACATTTTTTAAAACCACTTTTGTTATTTAGCTCTGGCTGAACTTCTGTGAAACCCGCGTGGGACGCATGGTTGTCGTTTCGCGGTTCTTTTGTTCCGACATAACATGCCTGTAATCCCTTAAGGATTAGGCAGAATTGTACCCATTACGCCAGTTATGTTTAAATTCAATTTAATAGAAGACGAGCCTATTGCCATCAACCGGGCAGAAATTTAGACTCCGTGGCTGCTACTGAGAAACTGCCCGACCTGGAAATCGAAGTCATAACCTCATGCGCAGCAGTTGCGCCCACTGGACCAATGTGATCATACTTTTATTTCGAATGATTAGGAAATAGGAACTCGTGTATCTATCGCTTTAGTTACACACTTACACCCATAGGTTACACCACAGCTTTACATCTCATCATCAGCCTATAATGTTCCCACCGCAGGGAGTCAGGCCTCCTCTCTAGGAGAGGGATGGGCTATAATCCACCACGCGGGCCCAGTGCGGGTTGGTAGATGTCACATGTCTTCGAATTTTTTGGTTCTAAGACATGCCGGTTTCTTCACAATGTTTTCTTTTACCATTTTAAGAGAGAGGTTCTAAGTCGGGGCCGCCACCACTGGACCACCGTCGCTCAAACAAATTGCAATTTATTGTAATGAGCCCAATATCAACATTCGTTTCCTTCACGTCTAGTCTATCTAGACCGACGCACAGTGGAACGAATGTATGGGAGCGGTTGGACGTAGACATGTCCGAAAAATAAGAGTAAAATTATGACAAACTAATGATGCCATCTTATTCGATTACTTAATGCCTTCATAAATTGTGGTGATGAATTTCTTCATAACTCCCATATTTCGGGAGTAATTTGAGAAAATGTGAAATTTTACTATGAAAATGAGTGTATCGAGCTCTCTCCCTCCTGATTCCGGGCTTGTTTCAAGTAGCGGTCTCTAATATCGTAATGCTATTACTAAGAGCTATATTTAATACTAAGACACATAGTGCGCCAAATGTGCACTTTCTGGGATAAAAGGAAATGAAAATTTAAAAAAAAAAACGTTTTTTCCCCATTTGTATTTACTTTAAACCGCAGACAGACTTATTAAGAGGTCTATAAATATATTATATATATACAGAAATATATATTAACAAAAATATTCACAAGAACTGATGAGAGTATGACTTTTAAGTAAGTTGATAATAAATTACCTAGTTTCATTAAAAGTACAATAAATAATTAAGATGTAAGCTCTAATTTACTAAGTTACACATTTTAAAACAATAACATCATTTAATTATCTTCGTCATCATCATCATCATCAATTAATTCAAATTCAGAATCGATGTCCGCTAAATCATTTATGTTAACAAATTCGATATCACTTTTCTCAGAATCCGTAAGCTCATAAAATTCCTTAAAAGAAGATTTTTTTACAAACTTATTTCCTTTTGGACGGATACTTGTAACAAGTGGATCAGAAGACAGTAAAAGATTGTGCATAATATCTTCATTGCATGAGATACTGCTATGCTTTCGAGAATGCCCCTCTCTATATTTTCTAAAATCTTTATTTCTAGCCTCAGATGCCTCTTCGGATAGAAAACCAATGGGCACAATTGACATGTTCTGAACTATGTCTGGCCCATGCATTAAAATTTTATGAAGTGAAGAAGGCATATAATACCATGGGTATAACTCCACGTAAAGCTTAGCAGTATCAAAGCAGAACTCTCGGAATTTAGTTACGTTGATCTTCTCTCCTGATGAAATACACTGCAAGATCACACAGATTTTTCTTAAAAGCATAGCATCTATTCCGGTCAGTTCAGCAGATTTAGTGTAGTTTTCAAAAAATCTCCTTGCCGAGTTGCCATTGTTGGTGGATCCACTGCCTTGTTTCACAACATCGAGAAGTAAGCCCGTTTCTCTTCTTACAGCCTCTTGAACTCTTTTCTTCCTGTCATCAACTTGCCTTTTTGCTATATCACCCCTTACTTGCCATGATTTTATGTCTAATTTGTAGGAAATGTGTAATAAGCATTCCATTGAGCGAATCCAAGCGTGAAGGGTGCTTAAGCTATATTTATACATGTCCTCGTTTGCGTGTTTATCTTTGATTAACTCTAAATTATTCATTTCTTTAGGACAAGCCTTGCATATGTCACACACTGAAGCTGCTGTATTGGATATAATGGAATGAATTTTACCATCAATCATTGTCAACAGCAGTTGGTGTTTGACACTAATTCCATCAGTGATGGTGGATGGAGTTAAGGCTTCAATCTCTGCTTCGATTTCAGCCATCTCTCTCTGCACATTTTCTTTGGTTTCCTTTATAAACTTAAACAATATTGGCCGGCAAAATGAAGTGGAAGATGGTCGCTCGTTTTCCCAAATTGTTACACCTTTTGAGACGAGCCGCAGTGGTACAAGACTAATCATAAAATTACTAGCAAGATCGATTTGCTCATCTTCACTCGTCCTTTGATGATAAATGCTTTGGCTAGATGATCCGTCAAAACCCCATTTGCTGGTCAATACGAGCTGTTGATTGGGATCAACAGGGGTTTCTAACGACCTAATAAGTCTTCTTGAGGTTAAATCCATCAAGGCTTGTAATTTGATTCTGTAATTCCGGCCATTGAATTGCAGCCTGTAGCCAAATCTCATGTTTCTTCCGAAACTTATCTGTGCTTCTTCCAGACTGTGTCCATTTTGCATAAATGCGGTAGCAAAATCGACGACACCAGTCTTTTAAACTTGTTTCAGCACTTTCACATAACTGAACACAACTGTTATCTTTTAAAACACTGAACAAATAGTTAAAGTCGCGTAAATCTTTATGTGCGCGTGCGCATAAAGCAACGTGAATATCAAGATTTGTATTAAAATTTGGAAAATACATTGCGAGATTAGCTTGGATACAACGAGGTGTAAATCAACACTGATTTTAAAGTTACTAATAGTGACCTATTTATATAAAATCCAGGTATCCCAGGTATCCTTTGTTAAATATTGCAAGGTAATTAGTTATTGTGATAATTAGTAAATGATGCATGCTAAATTAGTGTATTAAGAGCCATTTAGTAATTAAATAATAGCAATGTTCTTATCAGTAATCATTAGTGCATCAGTTTTATATGTAAACCTTAAGTCCCTAATTATATATCCTAATTAGCTTATATCTTCTCTAATTGGCTGCTCAGAAATGTTATTGTAATAAGGTAAACCTTTAGAAAAACGGTTTTAATCAACAAAATAAACAAAAAATAAAAAAATTGTGTTATAAAATAAACATCACTCTTTATCCCAGAAAGTGCACATTTGGCGCACTATGTGTCTTAGTATTAAATATAGCTCTTAGTATTAGCATTATGATATTAGAGACCGCTACTTGAAACAAGCCCGGAATCAGGAGGGAGAGACCTCGATACACTCATTTTCATAGTAAAATTTCACATTTTCTCAAATTACTCCCGAAATATGGGAGTTATGAAGAAATTCATCACCACAAGTTATGAAGGCATTAAGTAATCGAATAAGATGGCATCATTAGTTTGGCATAATTTTACTCTTTTTTTTCGGACATGTCTACGTCCAACCGCTCCCATACATTCGTTCCACTGTGCGACGTCAAGTTAATGAGCTGAGACGTAAAAAATAAATTACTACTAACTCGGATACATTGTAATTTATTTTGTCGACCTTCCATGTTTACAACCACGAGTTTTTATGAAGATTTTTTCATACAGTTCTTAGGAAGTAAGCATAAACAAGATTGCTAGGTCTCAGTAAAAAAGGTCGAGAGGTAAAAAGGAGTTTTAATTACTTTTTGAGAGGATTGAAATGATTACAGTTTAATCGTTTCTTCTGTTGTGAAATACGTAACAATTTTCCTGAAACTGCTAAAGCGCTCTTGTTATAAACGTTCATTTAGATTTGTACTTTGAGTGGTGTGAACAGTTTAATGCCCGTTTTAACTAGCACTAAGCGATACCTAGTTAAGGGTAGGGTTAGGGACCGTCGGGGCTGCGGGTTGTTCGAAAGAGATACCGCGGCCTCGGCACAAGGACTAAGAAGGAACATGGGTGGTTTTTAGTCAGTAGAAGTCTGAAACTCCCTTTCGCTCTGCCCAAGAGCCGGACTTATTTGATGATTTTCTACCCTCTAAAAAAAAACAAAAAAAAGGGGAGGGTTAGGGGGTTAAATATTATCGCGTTATTGGAATTTGCAACTTTATTTTGTTTATCAATGTGCTTCTATTAGGCATTGATTTAGATGTGCTTATTATTATTGAAGACGGGGATCAAGGTTAAGACATGACTTACACCAGAGACAAAACAGTAGCTTCTTGTTGGTTTTTTTCCAGCTTAGACTTAGTTTATTTGTAGAAGTATGGAAGAAGAAGATAAACTGCATTGACCCCAAGTGAATTGGGATAAGGGTACGGGAATGATGGTGATAATTGTGCGCGCCATCATGGTTTTTATTGATTTTATGTGATAAGTGGCCGCAAGTGCTGAGCATGGGGTCCTGAGTTCAATTCCCTGGGCAGTGTCATTGCGTTTTTCAGTAGCAGTCACGGAGACTGGATTTGTGCCCGGTTGAACACGGAATTTAAACGTAACTGGCGAATTGTGAGTGTAGTAACGGGTAGACCTCTGCCTATCCCTTCGCAGATTACAGGCGTGATGTTGTGTTAAAACACAATTAATTATTTTGACGACAATTTAAATTTCAAGACAGTCTTGTCTTATGTCTGTGCACTGCCTTAGAATGTAATGCAGCGCTACTATAATTAATTTCGTTGAATGAAACCCACGCACGTAATGCCGCCGCCGGTCACTATCCACTATCGTTCTATTTATGTGATTCGAGATGAATGAACCGAGTTGTAAATGATTGTATGTCTGTGAGAAAGACAATGTTTATTTGATTGTGTGTGTCTATGTGATTTTGTGATGTGATTTTAGTATTGTGTTGGTTCTTGTTATGATGATAGCCAAATACACTTATGTGCTAATACAAATAATGCTTATGTTACTTTTTAGTAGGTAAGAATAAGAAGGTATTTAAGATTAATATTTTGTTTTAAATTAAATTATGTGCACCGTGCACCTTTTTGTCGAAGTATTACAGGACAAGTGCCCATGTAGGCCTATGTGAAATAAAATATCAAATCAAATCAAATCAAATCAATCTTTATTTGTGAACATAAGTACAAAAAGGTGTTATTTATACATTTTAGCTGATCTGTATGTTCGGCCAATAATCGGCATACAAGTATAATATTAGTAAGCAGGTTATTTTTACTATCATAATTAATAAAGTCTAGGATAAAAGAAATGAAGCAATTGAAAAATGTCATAAGCCGCATAAAATAAAGTAATTGAATTATATTATTAATTATTTAGAATGTCAAAGGAAATTAAATTTAGTCATAATTTGTCATTTAAAAAGTCTTCAATCGAGTAATACGTCTTTTCAACTAGAAACAGGAACAACTTTCTTTTAAAATGGCTGACATTTTCCTCACTTCTGATACACTTTGGCAATTTATTGTATAATTTTGGAGCCATTACGAAAATACTGTTTTTGTATAAAGCAGTTTTAGATCCAACAGTTTGTAGCCGGTCAGCTCGACGCTGACTACCTACTCGGTCAAATTTATACATATTATTTTTGATGAACATAGATGTCTGGTATATGTACAATGAGGGCACTGTTAAAATTTTCATATTTTTAAAATATTGTTTACAGCTGTCAGTGGTTTGCAAGTTACAGATCGCTCTAATACATCTTTTCTGACACTTAAACACCATATCTTTACCCGAGGCGTTTCCCCAAAACATAATGCCATATCTTAATGTTGAGGCTACTAGACCATGATATGCAGTTAGTACGGTGTTTCGATTGGCCGTTTTACTTAGCATACGCAGCGCATGAGAAAATTGGTTTACTTTACTACATACTTTGTCAATCTGGGTATTCCATTTTAATGTGCTTTCAATATTTAATCCCAGAAATTTTGTCACATTCGTCTCATCAATCCTTTTATCATTATATCTTATATCTAAATTTAAATTCTGATTTACTGTTTGTTGAAATTTCATTATTACTGTCTTGTCTAGGTTTATTACCAAATTATTATTCTCTAGCCAATTTATAACTGATTTTATGTTAGAGTTAATGTCTGATTCTAATGTATCTAATTGGTCACTGTTGAAAAGTAGCGTGCTGTCATCTGCAAACATTGTCATGGGATAGGTCGATGCTTTTGGGAAGTCATTTATATATATAATAAATAGGAGTGGTCCAAGTATGCTACCTTGTGGAACTCCATACATCACTGTTCTCGGGCTAGATTTAAATGTTGTTTCATGTTTTTTACATATTCTATTAATAACTGTAATTTGCTGTCTATCTTGTAGGTATGATTTAATTAAATTTGATATGTTACCTCTAATCCCGTATGCGTCAAGTTTATTAATTAATATTCTATGGTCTACGCGGTCAAAAGCTTTCGACATGTCCATATATAGAGCCAGAGCCGGTTTTCTTTTATCTACTCTGTTGCTAACGAGTTTTAAAAAATCATAGATTGCCATGTCAATGGACTTATTTTTCCGGAAGCCCTTTTGGTTATCGACAAATAATTTATTTTTCTCGAAATATGATTTGATTTGATTGTATATCACTTTTTCAAATATTTTTGAAAAAATAGGTATCAGTGCTATAGGTCTATAGGAAGACATGTTGTCTTTATTATCTTTTTTGAAAAGCGGTTTTATGACACTAATTTTTAATTCCTTTGGAAAAATACCATGCAAGATGCACATATTGATCAGGTGACTAAGCACGGGTGCAATTATTGTAGATACTGTTTTAATAATTTTTGTACTAATACCATCATATCCAGTGCTGGGAGTATTCTTTAAAGACATAATAATTTTATGAATATCTTGTGGTATTGTAGGTTTCATAAACATGGACGAATTTGGAGTATTTATTGGTAATTTATTATTATTATTTGAACTATTAATTGATTTGATTTGATCCGCAAAATAATTGTTAAAAGCCTCTGCTATATCAAGAGGGTTGGTAAGTATTTTATCATTTGATTTAATTCTCATTGTCTAATTTATTAAAAAATATTTCATGTTTGCTTTTTACTTCGGTACTATGTGGACTCCTATATAAACATATTATAATAATATTGTGGTCGGTGAGTTCCACTGCACAGCATTCAAAAATATTGGATACACTATATTTCGCAACAGACTCCAAAGTTCTATATTTAATACCGTTTCTTATCATTATACATGTGCCTCCATGTCTCGATTCTCTAGTGAAATGTGTGGCTAAAGTAAAATTAGGTATATGCAATAGGTTTACATCCGACAATATCATATTGTGCTCAGAAAAGCATAATACATCCACCATTTTCCCTGAATTATGTAGTTCCTCTAGCAGTACAGTAAATACATTGGATTTATTCAAGAGGCCATTTATATTTTGATGCATAATATTGAGATTTTTATACACGAAAAAAACTATCCTCATCACAGTGCTTTGTGTCATTTATAACAGAAATATCATGTTGTGTTATGATTTTACCCGTGCTAAGATTTGGCATACAATCAATATCTTGGTAGGTAGTATTCAGTGCGTTTAGGTTTATAATAAAGCTCTCTAGGTTTGTTACAATAATATTTAGAGCTTTGTTATTTATACTGCCGGACCGTTGGTTATATGAGTCGTATGAATACGGCAGATTGAGGTTTGAGTCTAGAATATACGCATATTTATGCGTCTCGGCGTCCATGTAAATCAAATTATTAAAAATATCTATTCTACTATTAAACATTAAATTAGCATTGTTCTCCATATATTTAAATGTTGGAAGACTTATAATAAAATTAGTATGGTTTAATGGGAGTAGTGTTTCCCGGATATACGAAACAATTTCCATATAGTTATTAGTTTGTCTGAAATCTTCTTCGCCAATAACTATAATACAGTAGTCAAGGAAAGTGAAATTACGAACTTTTTATGAATATTACATAAGACATGTTTTAAACCACATCGTGGAGTGCGATAATGACACCTACTATAGTTAGCGAGCTGAGTTCTTTCACTCATTTTATAAATCCTGTCAGATGTTTCACTGCTCACAATGCAGATTTTATGTCTCATAGGAAGTAGTTGGATCTTCGGCTGTTTGATATCTTGAGGAGTGATTTTTGTCTTGTCTTCTTGTGTACATAGTTTAAATGTAGGGTATTCTGTAGTTTGTGTTTGTTTTACTTTCATGCTGCTGTTAATAGTGTTCTTCAACGGTGTTTTTACTTTTTTCTTGATTGGGCTACTTGCAATGTTCTTGAATATATCATTTTTCTTCATTAATTCATTGTTTATCTGTTTTAGCTCGCTGTTTTGCAGCGATAGCAACTCAATTTCGTTATGTGCACTTTGTAATTGGGATTGAAGTTTTTTGATTTCATCTTTATAGGCGATTAGTTGAATGTCCTCTTCGTCCTCAGATAACTCAGGCATGGTATTTGTTGTACTGTCCAAATTTTTTGATTTGTTTCCATTGTCATCACTTGGTTCCGAGCGTGTACGGGTGCGTCGGAATGTAACATGTTCCAAGAATGAATTCATAGTTTAAATTCGATTGATACTTCCAAAATCCTTTGTAGCTTCGATTACTTTTTACGCCTGACTATATATTAATAGCAAGATATATTGAAATATATTGCGACAGATCGCTGATATGCAAACTATGCGTGTAGCGGAGCGCAGTCCCAAAGTGCTGGTGTTTAAACTTCAAAAATTCTATTTCCGAACGACAGATTTTGTGTCATCGGTTTCGTGGTGCGCTTGGATTGGTCAGATGTTTGTTTTTGTACAATATCGATGAGTCAGCTGTGATCTGTTTACATTCTTGAAAAAGTAACCGCTTTTCAATAATATGGTTATTCTTTAACACTTCTATCACTATTATATGAACAAAATTACACTCACATTTGTATTTCCTGAGTGAATTAATCCTTTTCCATGCACAGTTCAGAAGTTTCGCCCTGTTTACAGACCAAATTCACCAACAGTTAATATTTTGATTTTGATACCGATATTGTTTAATGAAGGGTTGAAGACTTTTTACTAACACTAACTGCCGCACTAAGAGAGCTTTAATGATTACTTAGGCCATCACTTAGTAAAGGTTTTGACAGTTTTTTCATATAAAAGTATGTCAAATCTTTACTAAATGACGGCTTAAGTAATCATTAAATATCTCTGAGTACCGCTGTGAGACTTCAGCACATGATTTGAGATCCATAAAAAAACATCACGCCTGTAATTTCCGATAGTATAGTCAGAGGTATACCTGTATCAGGTGTCCCATGTGGGGGCGACACTACTGCCGACAACCAGACACAAATCTAGACTTAATGGCTGCTACTGAGATTTCCTCATGGAAGAACCCAGTGACACTTTGGCCGGTCCGGGAATTTAACCCAGGACCTCGTGCAGCAGTCGCGCTTGCGACCACTAGAACAACGAAGCAATAGGGATGTTTACTGACAAAAAAAAATATGATTCTAATTAGTCCGTCTGTTAGATTATCGAAAAATATTGGATACGTATTTTTTTTTATCAAATCATTAAAAATTGACGAAGATAAAACGCGTCAAAGATTTGAGTGGGGGGTCGTGACGTCACTCACCGGTAAAAAGTGTCATACTAATGTCTTAGAATATGACGTCACACGAGTTTTCAAAGCACTGTATCGTCTTCATTGTTTGTTTATGTGAAAAAAGGAAAAATACGTGTCCAATATTTTTTGGAAATCTATCTGACGGACTAATTAGATTTATTTAGTTAATTACCCTATTGTAGATCCCCCAGAAAAAAATTCAAACGTTTAAGTAAATTTCCCAATAAAAATTCAAAAGCGAATATTTTATTCAAGCAAGTTAAAACCAAGCAATTAACCAATCCTATATTTACCTACTCAAATGAATGAATGATTCACTCGCCAACAACCACTCAAGTTAAAAATCCAAATTAAACTGATCTCTCATTATACTGAAAGCTCATACAAAGTGAAGTCAAGTTATACTGGTGGCGATACATCAAGCTTTACAGCTCCAGTATAACAAGGCCTTGCTTTATATGACCATCCCGTACAATTAGAGATCAGCTTAAACTGTTTTTTCACGCCTTGGTTTGTCGTGTGCGTGTGTGTGCAAGTTAAATAAAACTGGTTGAATGATTTATTATTATGAAGTGTGAACGAATGGCAATTACTACGTATGAAATTATTATGCAGTTCCGCTTTTTAAAGTTTATTGCGTTCTATCGTTGGTAGAATATGAATTATACTCGTTGCAGATGATGGGTTTAGTTCAGTTGCTATTATTTCTGATGCAACATCAATATTGTAATTGAAAGTAAACTAACCAATCTAACCTTAGATTGGGAAATGTTGTGTTGTGTTGTGTAACACAAATCATTCAATGTAGACAGAAATGAATGAATTAACTAAATCTACTGTAATAATATGGGTCGCATTTAATTTATTTATTTATTTATTTATTTATTTAAACTTCATGCACAAACGTGGTACATAGGCGGACTTAATGCCACAAGGCATTCTCTACCAGTCAACCTAAATAATAATAATAATAATTTAATAATAATAATAATAGTAATTTGTCTTACTTTACTTTTTGTTGTTGTGTGTATCATTTTGTTTTATTGTTAATTTTACCACTTTTTTTTTTGTCTGTACGAGGTAAATTAAAACTTTTTATTTCTTTCTTATTACTACATAGTATAAAACAAAGTCGCTTTCTTTGTCCCTTTATCCCTATGTATGCTTAATTTAAAACTACGCAACGGATTTTGATGCGGTTTTTTTTAATAGATAGAGTGATGCAAGAGGAAGGTTTTAGTATATAATTTGACCGACATCCACGCGGGTGAAGCATTAGCTAGTTAAGTAATATAATATCCTGTATTTCGTACGTCACTTACACACAGTGACAATAAATTTGAGTCCTCCTCACTTTATGTCAACACTTAAAATACCCCACAAAAGTATAAAGAGCGAAGCAACGTTGTGTTTTGAAATTATAACACAGAAACGGAAGGGTTTATTTAACCTTTTCGGTCCTGGGTCCTGGCCTTTTTGACTGAAGTGGCAATGACTACGTTCACATGGGTCCTCGCCACCTCGGTAAGAAAATTATATTACTGTCCGACTGAAGGTCTATTTTTGACCGAAGGGTTCAATAATTCTAAGAAATACAGTGTAAGATTGGCTAAAAGACAATAATATAGGGTGGAACCTTTGATTAGTGATAGAAATGTCTATGAGGGGGAGGGGATTGGCTGCGGGTTGGTCGCAAGAGATACCGCGGCCTCGACATGAAGGGCTAAGAAAGAACATGGGTGGTTTTTAGTCAGTAGAAGTCTGACACTCCCTTTCGCTCTGCCCAAGAGCGGGAGGGGTTATTTGATGATTTTCCACCCACCATAAAAAAAGGGGGAGGGGATTCAGAATGATGTGTTGAAAACGTAGTATCGGTATTCGGTATTTTAGCGTCGGTGTCTCTTTGAAATTAAAAACCTATGTGGACTGTAAATAAACCACTAAACGAGCATTTGTCAGAATTCGTTCAAATTCGGCGCTACAACTTCCAAAGATTAGTCCGAACTTCGGCCGAAAGTGGCCGAAGGTAAAGGTTCGGCCGGACACTAAAAATTATTCAAAAGCTTACGTAGAAGTCGTTGTACGTAGTTTTATGTTTACTGACCGTAATTTATCTCCGGTACAAGTATTAGGGTACGTATACTCGGCGAAACATCAAACTACACATTTCCAGTATACCATGACCTCGCTTTACATAGATTTCCAGTACAGTGACAGATCTGCATAAACTGGATTTCTATAACTTGGTCGTCGTGCGTTCTATCTATCCTATTTTCCTCAAAATCAAAAATCAAAATCAAAAGTCATTTATTCAAACTAGGCTGATAATCAGCACTTTTCGAACGTCAAAATTTACTTTACTTTACTTTACTCATTTACAAGTGACAGTCCCCCAAAACGCCCACCCTTCGACACTTCCTAGTGTTTTTTGCTGGAAAGAAGAAGTGGCGGAACAAACTCCCCAGCAACACATCTGTCTGTTTGGTTAGAAGAACCAGACTCGATACAATAGAAAGGTGTAACTTAATATTACGATTGATTACAGACACAAGTCAAAAATAAAAATGTATATAATAATAAAAACAAAAAAAAGACATAACATGTCAGTAAACTAATTTTGGAGAAAGAACATAAATAACAAACAAACAAACATTGTCTTGTGTTCAACTCAGCGACCAACTATTCCTATCATTTAAGTAGTCGTTAATGGAATAGTAAGCTTTTAAACAAAGATTAGATTTTACTTTGGCTTTAAATGCATTAAATGGCAAGTCTAGAAAAGAAGATGGCAATTTGTTATAAAATGTTATACCGAGCCCTACGAATGAATTATGAACTTTGTGAAGCCGGTGAAAAGGAGCGCGTAGTTTATGCTTATTTCTAGTGTTAAAATTGTGAATATCACTGTTTTTAGTGTACAGGTGAATATTTTGTCTAATATATAAAATGTTGGCAAAGATGAACTGAGAAGCAACCGTGAGAATACCAATCTCCTTAAAAATATCTCTAAGAGAAACTCGGGCACCCAGCTGATAAATTGCACGAACCGCTCGCTTCTGCAGAACAAATATATTTTGAATATCAGCAGCTTTGCCCCACAGCAGAATACCGTAGGACATAACGCTGTGAAAATAACTAAAGTAGACTAACCGTGCTGTATCAACGTCAGTGAATTGTCTTACTTTTCTGACGGCGTATGCGGCCGAACTTAGTCTTCCCGCTAGGCTTGATATGTGTAAACCCCATTGTAATTTTGAATCTACTGTTATGCCCAGAAATACAGCAGAGTCGGCAGTTTCCAGCTCTTGATTGGCGAGGATAATATTGGGACCTAGATTTCTAACATTGGGTAAAGCGAACTTAATTATTTATTTATTTATTATTTATTTATTTTTGTTAAAAGTTGTTTGCTCTGGTTGTACCTTCATCAGCTATTCTTGTTTGAAACTAGTGAAGATCACTGAAAGCTTGCAAACTGTTGCGTTTGCTTATAAATGTTCGATGTACATGTTTTGTTTCAGTCGGTGATGCTCGCTAAGATTTTGTACTGCAAGGTGTTAAGTTCTGCTAGTTGTTACATTTTGAACTATGTGCATTAAGTTTAGAAGCTGTTTTGTTTTATGATTTGTGTGTAGAATTTGTGTTTTTGGATGGTTCGATGTTGTATTTAGATGTGTGGTTATTTTAGTTGCGTCCTTTATTCTTTTGATGATGAATTTCATTTTAATTTATGTTATTTTTATCTGACCACTCATTATCTTCCTGCCCTTATGCCATTCTATTTGGGGTCGGAGCAACACGTTTTCTATTTTCATTCTTTTCTGTTAGACGTCACTGTGGCATTTATTTCTTTCTCTTTCATATCATTCCTCACACAATCCATCCATCTTTTATTTGACCTTCCTCTCCCTCTCCATCCATCAATATTTATATCCATTATTTTTTTAGTCACACGCGTATGTCCTCCTCGTCACATGACCTAACCAAGATAAACGACTTCCTTTCAATTTTTCTGTAACAGGCGCCACTTTCAAACTTCCTCTAATAATGTACTCATTCCTTGCTTTATCTATTCTTGTCACTCCGCACACCCATCTCAACATTCTCATCTCCGCTACGTGCAATCGTTTTTCATCCATCTTTTTCAAAGAAACAAAATAAAAATTATTGAAACTCCGTTTTTGGTTTATCTTTCAAACTAGCGTCCTAGGTTCGCGTAGCTTCTCGTGAGAGGGTCTTTTGTCGTAACTAAAGACTCCGACCATTAAATATATTTTAAACATACCGTTAGGGGCTCGCAACCTTTGGATCAAATACAATGGATAGAAAACAAAACAGTTTTGTAGCGCACATTTTAGGTACATTCGAAATAAGCCACCAAAAAATTATGACCTTTTAAATGTTTCCTCTTTTCACACATTATGCCACCATTGGACGTAGGTATACTGTTTGAAATAATTAATTAACATAATTATGTAAATCACTGAAAATAATCCGCTTTATTGTAGGCATTATACGAGCTTAACCGGACTACTCGTAAAAATTTACGGTAAGCCCGAACCGTAAATTACAAAAAATCATCCAAAATATAAATAACTTGACTTTTCCCACGGCTTTGCCCGCAAAGGACTTGTTTTTTTCGGGACAAGCCAAATTATTCCAACACCACTGTAACTCCAGAATCAACAGTGTGCAGTGGTGCCTATTAGCTCCACGAAGTCCCAGAGAAACAATTTAACTGTCTTGGACACCGCTACGAAACTAATCAGAAACGAATAGTGGAGGTGGAGGAAAAACGCACTGCTCCCTCCACTCCCCTCCATATCGCATGGACTGCTGCAAAAATATAAAAACATATTTTTTTTGGTTGGTGGTAAATTATAAAGTAAAGAAAAGAGACTTTTAAAGTGAAGTATGGAACAAGAAGATATTATTATGTTGCGTCGACCCCAAATAAATTGGGAAAAGGCAGGAGAATGATGGTGGTAAATCATCAAGATTCCTCCCGCTCTGGGCGGAGCGGAAGAGAATGTCAGACTTCTACTGACTAAAAACCACCCATGTTCCTTCTTAGCCCTTTGTATCCGAGGCCATGGTCTCTCTTTCGAAATACCTGCAGATATAAACACCTTGAATCCACTTCCTAAATAAAAGTAGTATTATTAAAATTTAAAATCCTTGTAGCACCCGTAATCTATACCAGTAAAAGTCCCGTCAAATCGGTCCAGCCGTTTTGGAGAGTCATTACAAAAACCCACATCCATTTTATTTATTTGTATAAATGTATAATTTTTTCTGTATTTATATAAATTATAGAGAACTACGTTTTTTCTTTGAAATTATTCATGAAATTTCAACTATCCACTCCTACGAGTATGTGAACTACTTAAATTAATCACGGGACTCAAAAGACCTCTAAAATGTTAAATACTTGCAGTAAAAAGTAATGTCTGGTCCCAACGCTGAGGAACTTGTGAGTAAGAATTCTGTTTAGTTTAGCTTGCTGCTGCTTGCTGGATAAACTCAATCAAATCGGTATAAGAGGACTCTCTCAAGAAATCTTCAAAAGTTATCTTAGTGATCGATCGCAGGTTGTAAAAATAGGAGACTGTATGAGCAGCGTAGAAAGCATGAGCTATGGCGTCCCTCAAGGTAGTGTTCTTGGACCTACCTTATTCCTAATCTACATAAACGAGCTCTGCGGACTTAGTTTACCAAATGCGAATCTTATTGTCTACGCAGACGATACGGCAATAATTGTTCAAGGCAGAGATTGGCTTGAAACCCGTTCCCATGCAGAATATGCGCTACGAACAGTTTCTGACTGGCTATCAAATAATTTGCTTACCCTGAACATGGAAAAAACTAAATTTATTACATTTTCCGCACGTATACCTTCTCAACCACCTGAACCCTTCACTTTGAGTATCCACAATTGCCGTTACGCAATGGATAATAACTGCTGTTGCAAATCTATCTCGCGAACAAATAGTATAAGATACTTGGGTGTGACAATTGATAGCACCATGTCCTGGAGCGATCACATTGGGTCATTGGTTGCACGAGTTAGGAAATTAATATTTGTTTTCAAAAAATTAAGATCATCGGCGACTCTCTCTACACTTAAAACAGTCTACTATGCATTGGCAAACTCGATTTTAAACTATTGTATAACCGTATGGGGAAGTTCTGGAAAGTGCTTAATGCTACGGTTAGAAAGAGCGCAGCGCGCGGTTCTGAAAGTCATGTCACACAAACCAGTCCGTTTTCCGACCAATGAACTGTATGCTCTGTTGCAAATACCTAGGGTAAGGCACAGCTTTGTTCTGAACACAATAATACGAAAACATTCAGAACTTAGTTTCGACCAGTGTTTTTGCAACCAGAGTAAGCAGAAACGTAGACCTCTTACAGTTTGCCCTGTAATTCCGGCTAGCACCATAATAGTAAGAAGACAATACTACTTTATAAGCCCAATTCTTTATAACAAAATAAACGGGATCTTAAACATCTACCCCCTTACTTCACGCGAGTGTAAATCAGTGACTCATAAGTGGCTCGGTTCCCTATCCTATGAAGAGCTTGAAAATTTTGTAAAAACCTAAATATAAGTATAATTAATGTCCTTTTCATTCCCAATGCCTTCCAATTCCAAACATACATACACCTACACATACTCACATAATCACATTCACTCACACGCATACACATACATACACTACACTTACATAATTATTATTATATTCGCATGCATAAATAATAAAATTAGTGCTTAATATTTTATTAGTTCCTTTTGCTTTTTTGTATTGTATTCTACAAAATGTAAAACATACATAAATTATCTTTTCTTAACTTGTTTCACCTGGAACACTGTCGTTTCCACTCCTGGAGGTGGGCGCTAATGGCCGCGACACAGTATTCCATACTAATGCGGTTGTTAACGAACTCAAACTTTTGTAAACCTGTTTTTTGTTCCAATAAAATTTTTGAAATTTTTTTTTTTTTGAAATTTTTAGTTTCCGTATACGACTAATCAAGCTGTACAAAACCAGTTTATTCAGATCTTTCATACACAGGAAACCTATACAAAGCAAGGTCATGTTATACTGGAAAAGTATTGCTTGATGTGTCACCGTAGGCTGCGGGTTGTTCGCAAGGGATACCGCGGCCTCGACATGAAGGGCGAAGAAGGAACATGGGTGGTTTTTAGTCAGTAGAAGTCTGACACTCCCTTTCGCTCTGCCCAAGAGCGGGAGGGGTTATTGCACCGTGTGTACTACCTCTGCTTGAATATATTCATGTTTATAACGAAATTTAATTAAAGTAGTCACTGGTCCTTTGGGTTATTTACTAAAACTGTTTATTTAGTTAGTATATAATCCAGAAGTTTGTGGTGAAGTGGTTTCGGATTTGGTATTACTATAAACTTTTATACAGAAATAATGAATTTTGGTACGTAGGTAAAAGCTTTGAAAAGTAAATACATTTTCTAGTTTGTGGTAGCTGTCCCTGCCGGCGCTGCGGAACTGTTCCAAAGAGATATCTTGGGCCACGGCCCCGGAACACAAAGGGCTAAGAAGGAACATGGATGGTTTTTTGTCAGTGGTGGATCATTTGACGATTTCCCACCCACCAGAAAAAAAAGTATGTGATAGCTAGAGAAAGTCATACTTATTACCTAACTAGCTTCGCCCGCGTCGATGTTAAAACCTTCCTTGAGAACCACTCTATCCATTGGTAAAAACAGCATGAAAATCGGTGCAGTTGTTTTTGAGTTTATCGCGAACAGACAAACAGACGCGGCGGAGGACTTTGTTTTATAATATTATGTAGCGATTAAAACATGAAGTACATACGCCAGCACTTCAAGCTACCCGAAAGTTGAAAATCTGTGTGACAAGTTTAACGCTGGATCAATAAATTGCCAGGAATCAAATTTCACAAAATAGGTCTCGAGTATTATCGCCATAATTTCATAAATCCGTATTACCATTATAAAACACAGATTCAATTGCTTCACTCAAACGATAATAAGATCGAACATTTCAATTGGAATCTTCCAAAAAGACTTCAACTTGTAACGCGGAGTCAACAAATAAATCGAGCAAAGACTTTCCCGGTTGACTGTTCTTCAGACTTTTATTTCTAACATTTTCACAATCGCTGACCTAGCATTTGCACGGAAACGTCGCGTGTCGACATCCTTATCCTATTTTAATGATCCGGATATTTCAAGGTTCCGTGCACTTCCATTTAAACCTTTGACATTTGAAAATGGTTCGGTCTTCTATCCTGCTGGTTTGACTTTGGAATAATAATGAGAATTCATTCTAGCTAGATGGAACCCTATTCATAATTATCCTACAAGGCAGGCGTCAGGTAGATTATCCTGTTTTCCTTGCCTTACAAAATGCTAAGTCTTGGCTAAATGATCTTTAAGAAAATCGTTCATCGTTTCAGTCGAAAGCCATACACGGGTGAACATATGCCTCCCCCAAGTGTCGCCACATTGACCGGTACGATGCGTCGCGCATCTAGCGGATTCCTGCAACCTTCACCAGGCCATCGGTCCACCGAGTTGGAGACGTTCCAATAAAACGTCTTCTGTTTCGCGGTCACCACTCCATAACTTTTCGGCCTCATCGGCCATCCGTTCTGCGAGCTATGTCCCCTGCCCAATGTCACTTAAGTTTGGCAATTCTTCGGGCTACGTCGGTAACCTTATAGTTTTCTTGCAGATGCTTTAATTTCTGATTCGATTACGCAAGAAAACTCCGAGCATAAAAAGAAAACGGTTAAAGAATTTATTAGCTAGAGATCGATCATTACTTATTAATGTAATTCGGATCGGTGTATGCGATATATCGAACTGGCGGCGATCCTCAGTAGACCCATCAATTGGTATTGTTATACGAATACCTTTGAGACGATATCGAAATTAAGGAGCGCGAAAATATAAACTATTGGGGAAGATATAACCAGTATTTGATTCAAGTTTATTTATTTATTTAAACTTCATGCACAAACGTGGTACATAGGCGGACTTAATGCCACAAGGCATTCTCTACCAGTCAGTTATGTCGAATTACATTTCATTACTTAACAAAAGTCGACAGAACGATTGAAAACCTAACTAATTTTAAAGTATTTAATGTGTACCTATGAATATGTGTATAGGGCGCAAGGCCTTTCCTGAATATTTAAAGTTTTTTACGTTCGTGCGAAAACGGAAAACGAAGAACAATGCCAAGCATGTTTTAATTTCGTTCTTAAATAAAAAATCTAAAAATAAACTACGGAACCCTCCGACTACACAACTAACTCTTTCCTACTTTACTGTTTTCTCTCCGAAATAGTTGAATCAAACAAAGAGCAACAGTAAGTTAGTATAGTGCAGTCACTTTATGGATTATGGAGTCATGCCAGCCAGCGTGTATGCGCGAACAATCTTTATACGTCTTCCTTCTAAGAAAATATCAATGAACTTTAGATGTTAACGGAATGTTACTTTAAGCCTGTATCTGCCGAAGTTTGTTTATTGTTTTGTTTATAGCTAGACTAAAAAAGATAGGTAAGTTAGCGGAAACTTCTACGATTAATATTTTTGGTCTGGATGACTTTAAATTTTTTGATGCGTTGTACTTTCGGTCTATGAAAGTACATAGTTGGGTAGATCGTCGTCATTTCAAGTCAGTATTTGGTAACGATTGTGAACATTTGACTAAAATATATTTAACCCTAAACGAAGGATGGACTGTGTAAAGGATCTTTTTATGGGACAAGCCCGCCACACTATTCCCAAACCACTGTAACTTCTGTAAGCCAGAATCAACAGTGGCGACCACAAGAAAAGCGCCGAGACAATGAAGCCCGACGAAGTCCCAGAGAAACGATTAAACTGTCTTGGATCCCGCAACGAAATTAATCAGAAAATAATAGCAGAGGAGTAGGAAAAAACATAATTTCCACTTCCCTCCGTATCAGCAGGAGACAGAACAGAACAAGGCCAATAGGCACACAGGGACGTATACAACTGGGATAAGCCCAGTTGCCTAGCACCACGGATATTATTGTCATTAATATTACTGGGTCCTAAGTTGTGAGCTGTTATATTTGATTCCAATAATAGGTATGACAAAAATGCTTGAACGCACGGAAATTTGTTCTAGTTTCTACAAGGTCCGTATAGTAAATAACTCCGGATGTAACCTGTACATTATCCAACATAATATTACGTTCATTCTGCCAAAGACTACACTCCCATAAAATATGATGTGCGGATTGTTCATTTTCGCAGTCAGATGTAGAACATTGACAAAAAGGCGAGGCAACAAGCTTGAAGGAAAATAATTTACTTTTAAAGTTACCATGACCTGTGAGAAATTGGGCAACACAGTGATCCACCTCCAGCCATGTCCTGGCCAGCCGCTCACGAACGGATGGAAAGAACTGGTGGAGGTGTCGGCCTTTGATGGAATTATCCCACCTACATTGCCATTCAGACAAAAGTTCCTCCCAGACGTCAGTCTGTGGTTTTAGTAATCTAGCTATTTTAGCACGGTCACGTTGCATTAAAAAGTCTGCGTCCGCGGTCTCTCGTGCGCAGTAGTACATTGAAGCACGGCGCTGCACTTCAAGATCGACTGGAAGTACCCCTGCCAGTACCGGTAAGGCTTCAGTACTAACCGTCCTATACGCTTTACACAAGAAAATCAAGGCCAACCGCTGGCTTTGAAGTAATTTACGTCGTACCGCTCCTATGGTGGCCCTATCGGCCCATACTGGTGCCCCGTAGCACATACACCCCAAGTAAGTAGCCCCATAGATAGTCTTTAGAGTTAAAAATGACAAACCCCACGTAGATTTGGATATTCTCGTTAAGGCATAAAAGTTCTTTTTAGCTTTTTCACCGACGGTTTTTATGTGTTCAATGAATGAAAAATTCTTCTCTAAGACAAACCCAAGGTAGCACACGGACTGCTTCCTTTTAACGGGAACGTTATTAAATTTAATACTAGGCCATGATTTAAGATTACCTTTTAAAAGAAGTTGATAAGTTTTGTGCGGTGCAAAGGTCAGACGGTTACGATCACCCCACTGGGATATTAATTTTAGGCAAGTGTCAGCCAAATTTTCGAGTCCAGCCCGAGTACTTGACTGAATGAGCAGCAGGCCGTCGTCCGCGTAACCGGTTAATGAACAGCCACATGGAAGTGGAATCGCGAGGAAGTCATCGAAGCCTACGTTCCATACATACGGACCCATAACCGAACCCTGAGGACATCCCATGGTAAGGGACTTTGACATAGAATGATGTCCGAGTTTGAGTTTCGCGGAACCATTTAAGAAGTACGAGTAAACAAGATTGTATATGTTTTTAGGGCAACCACGAATTTTCAGTTTTAGGAGTAGCATCGGCCACCATGCGTTATCAAAAGCCCCAGAAATATCTAGAAAGATCCCAACTACGTATTTGTGTTCGGATGTATTGACAATTTTCCTGACAGAAAGTGCCGCGTCTACGGTAGATTTTCCCACGGTAAAACCGAATTGGTTGTTGTGAAATTTTGGCCCGTCTGGTAGTAAACGTGGAACGATAAGGCGCTCCAGGAGTTTCCCCAAAGATGGTAGTAGTGTTATAGGGCGATAAGACTTAGGGTCGTCCGGTGGCTTGTCGCCGCTTTTCGGAATTATTCGTATGAAGCCGCGTCGCCATACACGAGGAAAGACGCCTTCTGCAATACAACTGTTGTATACCCTTAAAATTGCGTCGGCCGCTGTTTTACATGCTTCTATTATCATCCGATTCGATATTTTATCTTCACCTGACGATTTGTTAAGTGGTAGCTTCCTGACAACGTTAATAAATTCGTCAATAGATGGAAGGTCTGACGCTGGTGATTCAGGTGGCACAGCCGCCCACGCCCTGATCTGCTGGTGGTAGTCATTATCATTATCAGGCAAATCATCAGGTATCAAAGTATTTAATAGAACTTCGGTTGTCTCCTCAATACCGGTGGTGTGTTTGTTGTTTACTTTAATGTTTTCGACGAACGCAAGGTCTACTGATCGATTTGCTTTGAACTCGTGATACAAAGGAGACCACGGACCTTCTTTATCTAATTTTTCTACTATTTTCCGAAGTAAATTACCTTTAGATTTTTCTACCGATGCTCTGTAGCGGGACTTGGCAACTCTAAACGCATTTAAAGCAGAGGTAAGTGGGTCTCCGGTGACCATTCGTTTTTTAACCTTATTTAAATGTCTACGCGCTCGGCGATAACTTTTACGTTGTTCAATTAAGTAATCACACCACCAATCACATCTACGTATATTGGTCATAGATCCGCGACCAATGGCGATGTCAGCACAGTAAGTGAAGGTGTCTGACATAATTTCAGCACTTTCTTCAGCTGACAGCCCGTCTCGAGTGAAGTCTTTGGTGTGAGATGCAAAAAGTAAGCTAAAGAATTCCCAATTTGCGCCTTTACATTTATACCTAAAGTTACCAATGATATGTGACGGACCTTGAGTAAACATCGGAACAAATTCGTACACGATAAGCCGATGATCGCTACATGACGCGTCTGGTAGGACACGCCACCTATCCAAACGAACGTCTGCACTAGAAAGTGTGACGTCAATACAAGATTCGCCCATTTGGCTGCAAAAAGTAGGTGGTGCATCAGGTGTATTGTGAATCGACAAGTTCATCTCAGCAATGAAATCTTCGACAGCGGAACGTCGGTCTGAATCCGTAAACCGTACCTTGCCATACCACAGAGACGATGACGCGTTAACATCTGCGCCAACGATAACTTTGCGGCCTGCGAGTGACCGCAAGACATGACGGAGGTTGTGTATGTGAGGACCAACTGGGTCTGAATATTGAAAGTAACAGCTCACAACGTAAACTTTATAGGAAGCCGATGAGACTTCCGCAACGGCACAGTGCGGCGTCATGAGGTTACGCAAAGACGTTACTGTAAAGCTAGAAGAACGCGACACGTAAATTCCGGCTCGTGACTTTGAATCCAGCTGAACTACTTTGTGACGTAAGTGTGCGCTTTGATATTGTTCTTGAACGAGTACTACATCTAAGCTGTAATCGATAATTAATTTATCTAATTCAGAAGTCGCTACCCTGTCGTTGTGGAGATTTAATTGTCCTATGTTTAAACTATCCATTATTTTAGTAGTTTGTGTTGAGGATTAACTGTTCGAGCTTAAGTTTGTACGTTGTACACTCTGGTGACCCGCAACGATGGTCAAATGGTTTTTTAAAACGCTTACACGCCACACAAGTTGGTTTAAAATTTAAATTGTCCTTATGCGGGCAATCGTTTGTTCCATGTGCTTCGGAACAATTAGCACAGGTAGGTGACTTGTTAACGCAGTATTTCTTAACGTGACCGAACTGTTGACAATTTAAACAACGGACTATATCGATATCATCAATAAACCGACAAGTCGCCCAATCAATAAATAACTTTTCCTTAGTGGACACTAAATGTTTGCGCACGGTAGGCTCGATTTCAACGCCTACCCACTTGCGACCGTTGTCCAGAGAACGCTTACGATAAATTTTGGTTGATTTAATAAAATCATCCTCATTTACTGGCAGCTCGTCTTTGATGTTTTGACAGTATAACGCGTGCAAAAAAGCATTGTCTTCCATTGAGGATGGGACGTCTTTAACTAATATACGTGGCCTTCGGCCTTTCGGTTTTTCAAGTCGCAAGCCCGCGGACTTAATGGCATCGACCGAGTGTAATTTTTTAATTTGGTTATCATTAGCGACACGTAGTACAACACCAGATTTCGCGGTTTTTTTTACGCCAACAATTTGAAACCCGTCGTCACTAGGTTTAATTACCTTCATAAGCGCGTTTTTAGTAGCGGATGATGATGAGTACTCCGCCTCCCGCTCCGGGATAGGATACGCGACAACACACGGTAATGGAGCCCGTGATTCTACAACAGGCACAATCTTTGGTAGGCGAAGTTTTAATGAATCCGAATACGAACGTTTGTTACACTCACTTATATTGATGTTTGAATTTAATTTAATTTTATCCAATTCGCGTTCCGTATTGGCTAATTTTGTTTCGTTGGAGGATGACTTTATGGCCAACAGCGAAATTATGGTCGTTACGCGCTGAGTCATGTCCATGATAGCGGATTTATTTGCTACATTAATGCGGGAACCTAGGTCACTGACAAGTTCATTAATTTTGCTTAAATAAGCAGACCCCTGTGAAACTAAATCACAATAATTATAGTCGTCATTGCTCGCGGTCGGACTGACGTTTAATATCGGTGACGATTTTTCGATTGAGTCAGATGTTTGAAGCCGTTTCGATCTATCCTCGGGCGAAATATAAGAAGGAGACATTTCACTGAACAATCTTTTGGAACTAGCGGAGGTAGTTGGTGACCTGGTTGTGTTATTATTACGGCGCGGTGGGTCTTTCCCCCTATCTGGAGGGTCTTCATTAATTGACAACATGTTTTATATTACGGAATTCAAAACAGAAACGTATTAAATAGTAATAGAAAAAAGGAATGAAACTATGATGAAACTTATTCGAGGTACCTACCCACACACCCAAAAAAATAAAAATAAAAATAACTGTACTCACCGATGGTCAGCGAAATTAACTTATTACCAATAAAACCGATGAAAAAACGTTAAAAAACTATACAATACCAGCACTCCACACAAAATCACAAACTCAGGGACAATTCACGAGCCAGAAACCGAGCGCGGAACACGAGAATCGTAAAAATAATCGCGAGCGAAATAATTAGCTGCGCACTGTACCATCACTGGAAGGGAAGTGTGTAAAGGATGATAATAATATGGCGAGAAAGGAGGTGTCTGTTGAGATGGCGGGTAATAGATAGGTATGGAAGAAGAAGACATTCGACCACCGACCCCAAACGAATCGGGAAAAGGTTACGAGAATGATGATGCTGATGATATTGAATCCTAAACATTATTTTAGCCAGTTACTTTAGCCAGACTACTTACATCAAGTTCAAATCCTTAATCGAATCCCCCAATAAAAAAATCTAGTCATATTGTAACTTACACAATCGAAAATAGAAATTGTCTTCTATAATACCCAGATTATATTCAATGTTCAGGATAAAAAGACGCCATTTGAATCTCTCGATAACTGCTATGAATTTAGATCCTATCGGGTTTCAGAAGGTTGTCAGGCCTCAGCCGGCGGCAATTTCGATACCGAGTAATAGAATCATGAACTCGATTTTATCAGTTAATCAACTCGACAGAAGCATGCGGTCAATCCCCTTGAGTTTTATACATTTATTATAAAATTAAACGGATAACCGGTAAACGGATAGGCGATGAGTCGACCTATATCATTTTTGACATGTATGTATACTAATATTATATAGAGGTATTTGTTTGTTAGTTTGTATGTAGGCAGTAATCTTCGGAACTCTTTACCCAATTCTGTTTTTTTTTCACTGATGTAAATATACATTATTTGTTGATGCTATAAGCTATAAATTATATTTCTGTCATGCAAATTACGGTTAATTTGTAAAATAAATATAATTAATAATAATAAAAAATGTGGTAGAAATGCGAAGTGCTAGATTTGCAATAAATTGGAACTTCACTAAGGTAAAAACTATCTACTAGGGTGTTAAAACAGTTACGAGGACGACAACACAGTCAAATTTTATACATATTAAAAGATACACAACTGTGTACAGACTACGGTGCACTACGCGGTGTACTATAGAAAAAAATATAAAGGTTATTTTTCCAATTTGAATAAATATAACTGAGGACAGTGTGTCCTACATAATTATATAAAAAGTGTGTCCTTTAGACATACCCATTCAAACACCTGCTGTGTTCAAAGAATTCTGGGCGAGACAATCATAATTGCTATCTAGTGCTTCAATCCAAAAAGGTTGGATTCTACGTATTGTGAACTACGAGTATTATAATAATATAGAATTCCTCGTACCTATTACAGACTATAAGAACATTATATCAGTTAAAGGACTTCTGACAAGAAAATTCTCAGAACCACAAATAAAATACCCACATTTGCTGTAATATGTCAGTCTCAATACCTTGCAAATTCAATTCAAAGCAATTTCTTCTCACAACCGCTATCAGGTTCATCATTAAAATATCAGATAACAACTCGGTATTTTCTAATAACGTGTCGGATGACGACACTCGACGATTACTCTCCTTTGATAAGTTGGGATGTTATTACAGACAATAAATTTCTACCGTCCAAATAAATAGTGGCTATAAAACACTTTATAGGTATAGTAAACAAAGCCAGTTTATTGGTCTAGTATTGGGCCGGAGGAAGAATCAAATTGATGAGGAAGAACGACAGCTTTGATGTTGTACCTAAATGCCTTTTAGGATTCGCGTACCAGGGATACATGAAAACATAGGAGATAAGTCTTTTATGTTCGTACGTTCGGCTACAAGGTACGGGAAAAGTTTTTATATAAATATTGAATGAGCCTGGTCTTTGTGGTCGGATAAATTAGGCTTATTCACGAATGTTCGGGAATCAAAGTCAACAGCAAGATACTTATTTCTCTTTGATCGTTTATGGTAGGTAGATACTTACCTACTATTGTAGAAGTTTGTAGTTCAATGGTCAGATGTTCGCGTTTACAAGGCTAATACCTACTTAGTAAAAGTCTTCTTACAGAATTAGGTTGTTTAAAAATCTGACTATACAGGGTGTAAATCAACCCATCACACAGCCGTCAACCAAACATTCTGTTCATCAATCTAAGTTCCCCTACGCAAAAATTTTTGCTGGGAAATGATTTTTTTTTTTGGGTCAAAAATCACATTTTACGGTAAAACTCAATGTAGCACTCTTAAAACATTGTGCTAGTGGATGCTTTGAGTAGTAAACGGGTCATGAAGGTAATTTAAGTAAAGTTAAAACCTGAAAAACTAGTATTTACAAAAACAGCTGTGAAAAATTTGGAACTTTGACCCCCAATATCTCCGTAATTAGGAGGTTCCCAGGTATGGTCTAGAACAAAAAAATTATCGCAGTAGTAGGGAGAACAAGTGCCCTTCGTTTGCGTTAAGGGTACTTTTACACCCTATATAGGGGACTGGTAATTACTGACCGACACTTAAACATGTAAATTGTACTCATGCTAAAAAACAATTTTTACTATGGAACCAAACCTGAAATCGCGAAAAAAGAAACAGCTGTTTACTACATTTTGACCGATACTACTATTACCCCTTTGACCAATTAGGCGCTCATAAATCGGTTACTAATTACCAGCGACCGCGACCGTATGTGTATATCCCAAAAATCCTTAACCTTGACCTGGTGAAGGTTGCAAGGGTCTGCTGGATGCGAGACGAACGGGACCGGAGAATGATGCGTCACTAGGCCTATGTCCAGCAGTGGACGTCTTTTAACAGCTGAATGATGATCATCCCACAAAATGCTACAAAATCCTGCCGCAGTAATCCAGCTTTCAGATTTTACGGCTACAATTATTATTACAAGTGGGCTATTCGCCAACCGATTCTATATAATGACATAAGCTCTGAAATATTAGTAGCTAAGCCTATTTTAATGATGTGTTAACAATAAGTGGGCGGTATCTGTGTGGTTGTAAGTATATAAAATCGAAACTTCTTTATAACGTACCTACGTAATCAAGGGTAGTCGTGTGGGCGATGTTTCATACTTATTACATAGAAATATGTTAGACATAATATGAGGGTAATTTTCCTTGATTTTTATTAGAAATCTAACAATTGCTCAAGGCTAAAATAATCCTAAGGTCAATCGTACGAAAACAACGGTACTACCGCAACAAAAAGTCTCCTAAGTCTTAACCATGATCATTGTTATCAAAATCTATTCAGCCGAGATGGAGCGAAGACGTTTTTGTGTGCAAATAATATAATATGCATATTTAATGTTATAAATCAGACAGATGAACTAAGACTGAAGAACTTAATAAACTTTGATACGACCCCTACCTACGCTATTTATATTTCAAAACTAGGATAGGAGAAAACCCAGGAAATTGATTAGTCACGGTCTAATAAACTTCTAAAGTTTGTCTCTGGAAAATCAAGGCTATGTTGGGAACAATCAGAAACTAGCTTAAAATCTTTGACAAAATGTCTATTTGCCCACTTCAAATGCTCCCATCGAACAGATAGTAATGCGATTTTTACAATGGTAACTTCACAAACCAGTACTGCTTCTTCTGTTCACAAAATAGAGTTCTATATTGTTTGAAATACAATGGAATAGGTGAAGCGTAGTCCAAAACATAGTAAAGAAACTTTGTTGACTTAGGAGCACCTTCGTGAATGGGAAATAATTTAAATACAAGTCAATGCAAATAAAAGTTTCAAAGGGCAATAATGTTGGGGCGTGAGGGAGTGAACTGGTTGTAATAGTGGTGCAATATATCACTGTCTAGCAAACGGCCATTACTTTGAGTAAAAAAGTATGGGGTTCACTTAAAAGCCAAACTAAGAATTGCTACATATTTCTTTTCAGAAATCTAAGCATTCTGGTTCTAGTAGACATATAGATGAAATTGACGGCACGGTTGGCGCAGTGGCTAAGCGATTGGATTGCTGCGATGCGTGTCGCGGGTTTGATCCCCGCACGGAACAGATATTTGTATGGCCTGCAGTTAGTTGTTTCGGGTCTGGGTATTTGTGTATGTGACTTTATATATTTGTGAACGCACCCACGATACAGGAGAAATTCCTAGTGTGGGGCAACGTTTAAAAAAAAAAAAAAAAATTTGGGAGAGGCCGTTGCCCAGCAGTGAGGCAGTACAGGCTATTTGAATACAAATCATTAAAAAAAATTATAAACACGTCTGCACTATCAAAAATTAAAAAAAAAGATTTTTGTTGATTATATACGATAATGGAAAACTGAAAATCAAAATGTTTATTGTAGTCGATCTGCAAAAAAAGAAACTACCGAACTGTTTTTTTTTTGGGCAGTCGTGTAAAAAAAGCACTTAGTTTTTTTCCTTTACGTAAATTATGGTCGTGCTTTTCAATTCACACTTTTATCTCAAACTTTCAGTGTTTGTCAACTCAACCCATTTTTCATATTATTGCGAATGCAAAAGCCAGTCCTCAAAGCCGTCGAAAAGAGCAACATTATATTGTTTTAGTGTCGCTCCTTCCAAAATATAAAATATACAGTGTCATTCACACTACATGAAACTAAACGACTTTGATGCCCTACAGAATTGGCAGCTGAAATGGCTTCAAAAAAAAAAAAAACTAGCTCTTTATCAAGCGTATTTTGTTTCACAAAAAACATGCCAGACGAAATATTTTGTTATAAAAAGAGAGTGCAAAGATCCGATAACGATCTAGAATCTAGATTGAACTATTAATTTATGATCTATGTCTAACGATGCTTCAGACCTTGAAGCTTGAACTTAGGGATTAAAGTCAGGCTGATATTGATCCCTCGAGGGATTTGATTAAGTGATAAAGCTTCTTAATCTAGATGTTGACGTTAATTAATTATTTATTATTTGTAACTTGGGATTTGAGAATTACGAATAATTATGATCTCTATGTTGAAGCTGGTTTAGGTTTAATTTATTTGGCAAAAAACATGTCGAATAAAAATCGGGCAATAAGTTATTAGCTCTGTGGAAGATGGGCGTACAGATTACTTCGGGTCTTATTAAACTCAACCTCGTTGGTTTATCGTTCACAACCGTGACTGCTGGGCATGAGAGGACCTGGGTTCGATTTCCAGGTCGAGCATAGTGTCATTGGGTTTTGTTATGATATTGAACACATTGCTGTAAATATTAGTGGCAATAAACCAAAAATAATGCCATGCAACATATTTTTTGTAGAATTGTGAGCTGCGAGGAATCTGGAATATGGTGTTAGGATACCGTTATGTTGATGAGCAGAGCGTCGGGTGTCATTTCGGTTTCTTTTTATGTTATAATTTTGATTTTAGAGAATGTCCATGGAGTTTGTTGCCTTCCACATTTATGTCGACGATCTACGTTTTGGAATGGGCAACTACAGTACTTTCACAAGTTATTATGCCTTGGAACTGTGACTGTAATTTCGCGATTTTTTTCTTTTTTGACATTCTAAAGTGCCTGTAACGCTCTAATTGAAATAAATACTTTTAGTTTGATAAAAAGGACCACATAATTTTAAACAGCTAGCCGTTCCTAGATATTGTTCTTATGACATAAAAAAATTATCATGCCTGTTGCACTTCAGGGTAAGGCAGAAGTGTATCCATGGCACTCCAATATTTTGCCAGTTGCATACAAGTAAGCTTATTGGCATCAACGGGAAGCAAATTTACACATGCGGGGTACATTTGCTTCTATGTAATTACTATTCTTGTGGTTGTATGAAATCTATTACATCAAAGTGATAATACCGCTATGTTTATAAGATATTTTCAAATCCACCAAACAACAATAGGTTTTATTATAGCCAACTAAGAATTCAATTTATCTCGCACCTAACACAAAGCAACACCTGCTTAGTGCGCCTTAATTAAATGACATTAAATTTTCATATAAAATAATACGTTCTCAGGTTATTAATGCCACTTAGGCTACTTCAACCCTGGAGCAAAATTATTTTAGTACAACTCTAAGCACTACGGTCTATGAAAATGAAATTTTATTTAAATTAATTAAAGTTTATTTTCATTTGCTGTTATTCTTAAACTGAATTGGATATTTACCCAGTGCAAATATGTGTATGGAAATTATGTATGAAGATCCCATATTATTGTTTTATTGTAAGGAATGCTTTGAGCCGCGATACGTCTGTTTGGTTTCTTCAAACAAATTGAAGCGTTGATATTTATTACACAGTATTCTTTGAGTAAAATTCTAAGTACACATTAATAACATCACATCACACTGGTTATCACCGAAAGGTTAGACAGAGGTGTACTTAACACCCATATTTCGCCAGTTATGTAATGGGACTGGGCAGGCCATGTCTGCCAGATGCCGCCGCAGCTGTGGGCCCGAATATCGCAAGACCGGAGCTCTGACACAGCTAGACGGGGTCGCGGTAGACCGAGGAGAAGATGGCTGTATGCCTTCGATGGCTTTTTCAACAACATGGCGAGAAGAAGCACACCATCGTAAGAAGTGGAAGGAATTGAGGGAGGCCTTTGCTCAGGAGTGGGACAATACGGGCTAAATAAAAAAAATAATGTACTTAATGTCTACTAAATGGGCACTAATCTAGATTCCGTGACTGCTACTGATTAATTCCTGATGGAAAAACTCAATATCAATTTGCCCGATCCGGGAATCGATTGCAGCCACCAGTCCATCCATGTAGTAGTAATCTGTATCCGATTTTTTGAAAAATTACGGGTTTTGTGATAGGTATTTACAAATTATCGGATATTTTCAATTAAAATACCTGACTTTTTCAAGGATACAAAATCGCTAGTTGCGATTTTTCAAACCCGCTTCGCTTATGACACCCAGCTTCCACCTAACGCGGCATTCTATTGATGTACACTTTTATTACGGAATGATTTGCAGATGTATCGGCTTATTTGTTACACAACCAGATGAAGTAAGCTTTTGGTACAGTCAGCGCCCAAAATTACCTGACCCCTCATATAGTGAAGAAGTGGGCAAGAAGTGGGGTGAGAAGAGGGGTCAGGTGATGCTGGGCACTGACTGTACAAAGGTTTGGTTGTATATAGGTACTTCTTTTGTTTTGATTTGTCTTTGAATAGAGTTTTAATGACTAGCCCTTTTTGAAGTTCAATTTAGAATTGAAAGTTCCGTGTGATGAAGTTTTGCTGGTTTTTACTTGAGATGAAATTATAAACTGATAAAATAAAATAATTATTTTCTCAGTAGAGTAGGCTCGGCCCCTAATACATGTGACTTAAACCCTCTGCCCAACCTGCAAAACAAGCGTGATCTTATGTTGTAATATAAAAAAGTTTATATTTTTTAACATATTGGTTTAACTTGTATTAGATTTTCATAATCCCCAACGCTATCTCACGATGTTTTTATTTCATCATACCAAAGAAATAACCTCGCTGATATTAAAACATAACTTAAAATATGAACCCGTTGAACCCGCACTGCCTATGGTCTAGTGGTCGTAAGTGTGTCTGCTGAGCATGAGGTCCTGAGATCGATTCACGGGTCGGGCAATGTGTTATTAGGCTTTTCGTTCAGCAAATTTTCAGTAGCAGCCACGGAGTCTGGATTTTCCCCCGGTTTATGGCAATTGGCTGACATGAGGTCTAAAATCCCGCCGGGGCTGCGGGTCGTTCGCAAGAGAAACCGCGGCCTCGACATAAAGGGCTAAGAAAGAACATGGGTGGTTTTTAGTCAGTAGAAGTCTGACACTCCCTTTCGCTCTGCCCAAGAGCGGGAGGGGTTATTTAATGATTTTTCACCCGCCAAAAAAAAGGGGGTCTAAAATGGCCGCTTTAACAGATCATAGAAGGATATAATGAATTGCGTTAAAATTCGTAAAATGGCCACAGATGCAGCAATTCATATTATGATCCTATTATGATCAGCTAAATTGACCATTTCCTCAAATGCCGCAGTTCTTCAAATGGAGAGTAAAAAGTTACATTTCGAAGCCTTAATGGAATATGTTATTCGGCTGATCTTGAACATATTTCTAGTGGAATAATTTATTTTTCGTTTTTCTTCCACCTCGACTTATATCCTTCACAATTTATTGCACAAATCGACTCGTTCAATCTTTTGTCTGGTTTTTTCGTGTTTTCCTTCTATTTCGGTGTCTTGCATGTAATGTTATCATTATAATGATGTTGTTTATTGATTGCTTATGTAAGTGTGTATTTATTGAACATCTGACGCGAGAGTCATCATCATCATCAAGCTATGTTGGAGACAGGTTGCATGGACGCAGCTGAATACATTTTTCGTGGAGAGACTGTCTATCTGATCTCCACAACAGTGGGAAAGTACTCTTTAGTGTACTTATCTGAATTTGTAAATAATTCAATTTTACCAATCAATTTACCTGCATGGTCGTCGTCGCATAAACTGTTAACAGTGAAGACATTGTAGATTCAAAGTATTTTTTTTTAAAGCGATAATTAATTCGACGCTTTTAGGAGCTTAGAATCATATTGTAACAGTTTGCAATTTTGTTTGTGTTTTAAACAGTATATTTTTGGTCCTTCAGATCTCTTATTTATTAGCGATTAGACTGCTGCGTTCGTTGCGTGTCGCGGGTTGGATCCCCGCTCGGAACAAATATTTGTATGGCCTACATATAGATGTTCCGGGTCTGGGTATTTGTGTAAGTATGTGAGTTTAAATATATGTAAACGCACTCACAAAACAGGAGAAATTTCTAGTGTGTGGCAACGTTTTTTTTTTAAGAACATCTTCAAATCTGCCAAATCTTATGAGTCATTCGTTAGCAATAAAAAAAGAAATCAAGATTTAATCACCATTAAAATCAAGCCCAAGTATTTCTAAACCTAACAACACAATAACCTACTTCTGTTCAAACAAATCACACAATCAGGCCTCAGAGAATTTATCTTGCATTTATCAAAGACTTAGGTCCAAAGGTCAACTAACGTATACCAGATGCGTAGCAGTATGTACAGCGTACGCAATTATCGACAGACGCAGACCACTTCAAAGAATATGTTTGATAAAGTTGATTGGTCTAGCGTCTGGCATATCTCAGACCTCTGGCATAGATTAAGAAATCGAAGCATACTGATGTAATTTTGGGTACAATTTGGTGAATACTCATCTTAACCCATGTCACTCACTCAAATTTTTGTTTGCCTAAGTCAAAACATGTAAGTCAAACGGCTGCCAAGCTAAATGGAACTGGGCTAGTCACATCTGTCGCATGCCGGAGATGCTATGAGCGAAAGTAACCTCGCTATGGATCCGAAACAGCACTACGACTTATCCCTAGATAGTTGGAAAGAAGGAAGGGAGGCTTTTGGCCTGCAGGGGGACCTAAATGGCAAATAATAAATAAAATAAATCTTAGCTAAGCCTTTAGCATTTATAAATTTTTGAGGAAGATCAAACGCGGGTTCGATGATTCAGTTCTTCGTTGAATGTTTGGAAAACCCGATACTGTAAGTATTTATTCAAGCACAGTTGCATCACCACGTTTACCGCTTATCATATTTGAAACATCGATCTGTTCCGGCTTTCGAATGGTAGCGAGACAATGCTGTTTTGAGTATAGTGAACCTTCAACGCATTTAGTGAATTGTGGTGAAAATGTCCCTAAGCATGCGTTCGGTGACTGTCGCTTCTTTAGATTCTATCATTTTTTATTCTTTGCGTCCGTTCTGAGGGCGCCAGAAATCCTACGGTTGCGTATTTGTAATCATAGTGTAATGTGCCAAATGCTTTTCTTAATTCAATGGTATTTGATATTCTGGGAACGTTGAGGATGTAGTATTCTTGTTTAGGGTTTAGCTGATCGTAAAACCTAGTTGTTATTGGAGTATTTCCGGATTTTACGAGGCGATTGGATGATGTTAGAATCCGAATGTTCTAGTTCATAGATCAGGGATTAAATAAAATGAACGAGTGTGTGTTTGTCAATGGTGGTTTGTAACTCTGTGATATGCGTTATGAATTCTATCCCAAATAGCAAATGTGCCTTCATAATCGGGTTTTTTTAGTTTTTTAACTACTTTTTTATTAGTCAGAGAATTTCTAAGCGAAGCATTCATTTCAATAAAGTTAAACCATTCCGTAATTCTGTAACTAAATTGATTAATTAAAATTAATGATGAATGATGTGTATTTTAAAAACCAACTAACCATGGAAAAAGGGCGTCAGTTTATGTTTGTTTTTACAAACATTTTTAACCGGGATTTTTTTTCAAATTGAATAGGACCGGATTTTCATACCCGACTACTCTGAGAAGAAACAGACGAAACAAACTCAGAGGTCATAGTCTCCTTTATGGTCCAGACATGATCATTATCATCCACAGCCCGGATTCACCCACTGCTAGGTATATGCCTCTCTTTTCTGGTGACAATCGCTACGTTCTAGTGCCAGTCTCATCCAGGTTTTTCCCTCAATGGCAACTATATTGCAAGAAGTCGTTCTCTGCGAAAGTTGAAGTTAAATAAACCTCCTTTCCAAATCATCTAACTTAAGTCTTCTAACACATAAACCGTATTTACTCATCCAAAAAAAGGTCCACAGAAATCACGAAGAACTCCGACCTAATATCAAAAACATTCAATCTATTAAGATAAGAAAGCGAGCATAGTGTCCAAGTAATGAGTTTGGTCGGTCGTTAGCAATTAATTGGGGACCATTGTCGAACCCACATGGAGCATTGGACGCGGTTGGGAAGATAGCGTTCATTCAATATCGGTGATAGCATCGCAACAGACTATTGACTTGTAATTTGGCAGTCAGCGGGGTTTGCGCAGATTTGCTTCGTAAATTGATAATGATTTTGGTACCCGTTAAGTATTATTGATCGTTTTCTAAGACTTAAATTCCAATTTGACAACAATGATTGAGGCCGATTAAAAAAAAAAAAATTATAGAGGCCGCCACGGCGCCCTCAATCATTTCCGTTCTTCTTTCTCACTGGACACGGCTGTTTCGGGAGGTACCTGCACCGAATCAAGCGGGAGGAAACGCCCGGATATCACCATTGTGAGGATCGGCCGGAGGACACGGTGGAGCACACCGTGGAGGTCTGCCCCACTTGGGCAGAACCACGCCGTGTTCTCGCAGCGGCAATCGGCGGCGGTGACCTCTCGCGCCCGGCCCTGGTGCAAGCCATGGTCCGGGGCGAGTTGGAATGGGACGCAGTCGCCTCCTTCTGTTTTCCGTCTTATGATGACGACAGGCCGTGTCGACGGCGCGTACGTGTTCCACGCGCGCCTCAAAGAGATGTCAGCAACATGGAAGGGGCCCACAAGGGCCGACGCACGTCGGGGCTGCGGGTTGTTCGCAAGAGATACCGCGGCCTCGACGCAAAGGTCTAAGCAAGAACATGGGTGGTTTTTAGTCAGTAGAAGTCTGACACTCCCTTTCGCTCTTCCCAAGAGCGGGAGGGGATATTTGATAAATTCCCATTCCATTCTATTTTTTTGTATTTTTATTGGTTTTGAAACAAATCATGTGTGTCAAAAGTTTTCAGTACAACTTTCTGAATATTCAGGCGACTCTAAGCTATTAATTAAGAACAAATAAAAGGCAAATGTCTTACTGGCTAGAAATGTCCTGGAAACCGTTTTATCACAATAGCCAAGAGAGCAGTAATTAAGAGAGGAATTTAAGATTACTTCTTTCCTCTTGATTTATTGGCAAATCTGGATCAACTGAATTAGGCTACACTGTGCAAAATGTTTCTATATCACATACCGTCTGGTATGTGAAATAGATTTTTTTTTTATCGCGTAGTCTATTTAGGCTAAGAGATATTCTTGTAACCCAAGTTCCGACTTTCCTCGGGCCGGGTATCTGTAATAGGTATGTATTATTCGATTTGAGCTAAATACAACTAGAAAAATATTTCTCTTCGCAATAGTCTTAGTTAGAGATATACTCTTTGACATAAATCATAATAATCTTCAACCTTGATCTTACTGACAAGTATTAAGTTAATTAAGTAATATCATAATATTGTATCCGTCATAATGACCCAAGAAGCCAAAACTTTGGTCGAGACTATTAATTTCGGCCAACTCTCACTTCGACACAGTCTTGAAACTTTTGCAAATTAGTTGCGGGTAGTAGGCAATTTAGAATTTGAATTTGGATTCCTAGAACTCCGGATCTCTATTAAGGCTAACTTAATAGTCGGGTGACCTATGTCAAATTGAATTACGTATGTATTTGCTTCCGGCAGTACATGAGTGTCTAAGTTTGAACTAGTTTTCCGTTGTGTGTTTTTGACGGCTTTGGGTGGATAACTATGATTGGCTGATCTTGTAGGTCAGACTGGATTGTAGTAGTAAGCATGTGATTTAAAAGTCTTCCAATGCAAACATTTTTAAATAGAACAGTTGTATCTACGAGTATTTATATATTTTATTATTTTAGGAAAACATACAGCTAGGTAGACACAATAGTTAGGTTTATAAAAACAATATGGCCAATTACAAGTTTTCACAAGCAGTCATACCATATTTAAATAAAGTAAAAACAAAAAGACAGTGATAAGGAATAGTAAACATTATATAAAACAAAATAATGAAAAAGAACACAGATTGGCAAAGTACAAACGTTATGGGTTGTCGAAGAACTTATTACAGAGCGTCTTCTTCAATTTCGACACGCTTGTATTAAAAATGTCGATCTCAACCTCATGTTCATGCACGACAATTCGAGATGTGACTGGCTGTATCGCAGTGGCAATGGCGAAATGTCACAGTCACATTGATTTTTCAGTGTTATCTTTACAGGCACAGAAACCAGAATCCAAAGGCAACAGAGTTCCTATCAATGTGCTAAGCTGACATAAACAGCAGAAAATCAATACACCAATCTAGCCTTAATTCCCGTCTAAGCTAACCCTGTATTATAATCTCATGGATGTCGATACAGGCGCCTAAGGGATTACCAAGAGAGCCGCGCGTAGGTAGCAGCTGTTTATAACGTAGCACTTAAAGACTTTAGAACGATCGTCGAAAATTTCTGCCAGACGCTTTGTTTGGTTAAGGCGTGTGTGACTGAGTGATGTGACTGAGCTTAGCTTTGAGTTTTCGATAGCAGCTGGTGATAGAAAAATAAAACTTTATTCTGTAGGCTTTGACGTAAAACCTCTTTGGTCGAGTATTTCTCAGTAGCAGTTGCGGAGTCTAGAATTGTGTCCAGTCGATGGCAGTAGGCTCCCCTCTTTTTCAACATCATTATCATCCACAGCATGAATATGGCCCAGTGTTGGGTATAAGCCTCTCTTATCTTATGCCAATCTCCACGGTTCTGTACCAGCCTCGTCCAGGTTTTGTTTCCGATGGCAACTATGTCGTCTGCCCTTTTACATGGAACTCTAAACATATCTGGCGATAGTAGGTGTACGTCCACAGCTGCAACATTTAAGGCTTAAGCGCCTTTTACTAAAGGCGCTTAAGCTGTAAATGTCGTTGTTTCGTAAACGCAGTAGCGTTCACGAAATTCTGTGCCGGCAAGCTTAACCAAAGTCCGAGTCTATTTTGTTTACGCAAACAAAAACCTGGTTCAGATGGCAACTGGTTGGTACAAATGTATCGTGTCAAACTTGTCACTTTGTAACATAAAATATTTTCATGCTCGCTGGCACAACCATATTTTGTTAGTCCAGAACATCATGGGACTAACAAAATATAAAATACTAGCAGACGTCACGCGGTTTTACCCGCGTAGTTCCCGTTTCCGTGGGAATACAGGGATAAAAAGTATAATAGCCTATGTCACCCGGGGATAGTGTAGCTTCCCAACGGTGGAAGAAAAGTTTATTATTACAAACACAAAAAAATATTATCACACACACAAAAATACAAATATTCCTCTTTACAATGACGTACAGTATCACAATTTACAAGTACAAAGACCTCGCAGATTCCCATACTCAATTTTCTGCTCAAGCTCATAAAACCGTAACGTCGACACGAACGTTGTTTATTGGCGAATTAACTTAATAAAACCGAATGTCTGTCAATGGTACCACCTTGACATTCAGACGTACTGTTCAACGATATATGGGGAATTATGGAGTTGTATTTTTTTCCATCACCTTTAGTGGCCTTGGTCCAATGGTTGGGTTAAATTTTGACGCGTCTGAATGTACTGGGTAATACGATACCCCTTGGTATGACTGGATAACAGACAATCGAGCTACTGACTATCTGTAACGACTGTCGAGGTTCTACAAATGTCAGCCGGGACCAACCGCTTATCTTGCTCACCGAAGCACGGAGGAAACTCGCTCAGCCAGACATCCTCGGACTAACTTAGGCAAGCGCGGCCTAACCTAAAGATCGATTCGAATGGCTGTCATTATTTAACCACGGGCTCCTTTCCACTACCGTATGTTACCACTAATTAAATAAAAGAACTCCTAAGGGAGTATTTATTCAGGCCAAAGACCCGCCAAAGAGTGTATTGAATAGCAAACCATCAATCGTACTGTTCACAATAGTGTACGCAGTCGTATATTTCACTCTTTTCACCAAAACCACTTAAGCCCGAAATTTCCTTTTCATTCCATTACAGCTTTTTAAATTAAATCACATCGGAATCTACCGCTTCTGTTTCATTCACAGTACTAAAGCGGATTAAACACCTGCCAAATAAATGGAAAAAGCGAGAGAAACCACGGTATTTACTAGTCTGTTGGCAGTTTGCCGAACAGAGGTTACTGCGCCCGCAAATATTTTATCGCTAGGACAATGATATATGTTAAGGAAAGCTTGGCCGCCATACGCCTTGGGAAACTTTTCTTCTTGTTTTAGACTTGCTTAATAAAGCTGGTGGATTATGCGTGAAGTTTTTGTTTTGTACTTATGTCAGTCCGTTACGAATTTTGCTCATGTTTTGGAGATTGTTTAATAGAGATGAGTTCGAAATTAATTACAAAATGCAAGACCTCACCAAATAAGACACGATAACATAACATACCTTTGCCTTTAACCCCCAAAGGGGTAGACAAAGGTGTACCTTATAGTAAACCCACATTTTGCCAGTTATATTTAAGTCCAATGTAATAGGGGGCGAGTCTAAAAAGGGCAAAAATCCAGAATTCGTCCAGCTTCTACTATGAATTTCCAATGGAAAAATAAATAATACTTTCCCGACCTTAGAATCAAACCAGCAACTCAGCAGTCATCGTTTGCGACCACTAGGCCAACGAGCACAGAGTACATTTTTATATACCAACGAGGCAGTAGAAAAAAGAAGAGTGTAAATATTTCCCCTTTCTGGGGGAGGCCTAATGTCCAGCAGTGGACGTCTTATGGCTGAAATGATGATGATGATATACAACTAATAGTAGAGAAATATCTTTGACTTACCAAAAATCACTGAATACGATTCGAAACACATTTGAAACAGATCACGGAACAGTATTATGGTGTGTTGAATAGACTTAGTGGTTTCGATAAACCCGATTTGTAGTGCAAGCAGGCCTTTTTTTTTTGGCGGGCGTACAATCATCAAATAACCCCTCCCGCTCTTGGGCAGAGCGAAAGGGAGTGTCAGACTTCTACTGACTAAAAACCAACCATGTTCCTTCTTAGCCCCTAATGTCGAGGCCGCGGTATCTCTTGCGAACAACCCGCAGCCCCGACGGGGTGCAAGCAGGCCTTAATATGTGACGTTACTTGAAATTACACTTAAGATTTGTTAAACTTCCTCACCTATTTGCTATGTATATTTATTTGTATAAGTAAAGCGACTTGTTTCTCAACTGGCGACAGTGAAACTCGTGCGCGCGAGTTGAGAACTTCCGATTTTACCTATTTCTTTTGTCGTCAACTCGCTCTATATAAAGTACAATGAAATAAAAACGGATAGAAAGCAAAAATTACTAATAAATTAATAAATAAGTACAATAGGAAAGGGTCAAATTGCGCGCACGCTTGAGTTTTATACTCGCCAGTTGACGAACAAGTTGCATAAGCCTAAACAGACCCAGCTGAAACTAAGAAGGATTAACAAAAGTTATGAAAAGTTATCGTATCATTCTTCGAACTAAGTTACCGAATATAAAAGTGAGTTATGGCGTATGGCCAGACGAGCTAACGTGGTTATTTGCCAGACAATCCCTAGACACTAACACCGGGCATGTGTAAAAATGACAAAACTTTCTCAGACTACGTGTTAATGTTTGAAAATTGCAGTTGTATAGTTTTCAGACGGTGATATAATCTATAAATTTGCCGTAGGAGAAGGGTCATTCTTTGACTGTATGTAATGCGAAAACTTCGTCGCAGAGCGTCTTTAAGGGAGGTCCTGGTACCGGCCATGCGAAATGCCAGACAGAAAAAAAAGGTTCCTACAGTAAAAATAAAAATGTCTACTTCATTTATTTATTTAAATTAGCTACGCCAACAGTACTTACATTTTACAATCAACAATAAAAGTATATAGGTTTAGATTCTTATGTAGGTCCTTATGGTACCTACCAATTACCATTTAACAATGTAAATATCACGATACCTATCTAAGCCGAGAATCGTTCTTAATAACAATGTAAATCTCGGTTTAAGCCGAATTCGTGTCAGGAAACTTGTTTAACTTTAATTTTCTGAACCTAAGCCCGGATTAATGGTGTCCAAAGTCGAACCAGTAATCGATACAAGATTTACGATAACTTAAACTGTTAATTGTGTAAATTCTTTAATGGCTTATACAAGAAAGTTGTTTGGAAAAGTTTGGCGTTACACGTAAGGGTTTACGGAGAGGTATTGAATAGCCTTACGAGTTTTAAGTCGGTAAGAACATTTGAAAGTTGAGGGTACTGAATGTTAAT
Organism: Diarsia brunnea; assembly: GCA_949774965.1. Classification (NCBI taxonomy): domain Eukaryota; kingdom Metazoa; phylum Arthropoda; class Insecta; order Lepidoptera; family Noctuidae; genus Diarsia; species Diarsia brunnea. The sequence goes on along the minus strand of OX459006.1, from coordinate 14,695,163 downwards.
AATTATAATACTTGAAGCCTTTAATTTTCGTGTGTTTATTCATAATTTAGGTGCTTCTCACACGAAAGCACTCGCCTATATTGGATTGCGTGAAATTCGTAAATATCATACATATTTACACCTCTCGACCGCGGAGATGGACAATGTCGTGTGAGAATCGCATTAGTTAAGTTCATCTTCATCAGCGTATCAGGCGAAAGACACCCAATGAACCTAATTTCACACGTCACTAAATCTGGTGCTCTCCCTAGTTAGTAAAAAGTGACTGGTGACCTGACCAGCCCACCTGGCGGCCCGATCGGTCATCTTATTCAGAAACGAAATCATCATTCTCCTACCCTTATCCCAATTTATTTGGGGTCGGCGCAACATGTCTTCTTCTTCCATACTTCTCTATTTCTCGTCATGTCAGCAGTCACCTCCTTTCTAACCATATCATCCTTCACACAGTCCATCCATCGTTTCTTTGGTCTTCCTCTACTCTTATAGCCATCTACATTCATACTCAACATTTTTCTCACAACATTTTCTTAACTCCTTCGCATCACATGTCCATACCACGACAATCGATAAAAAAATAAATAAATAATAAATAATAAATCAATACGGATACAATCTCATCAAATTCATACTAACCTAAGTACAAAAGCATGTAAGAACCCTGAAGGGAGCGGGGAAACCTAAACCCCTGGCTTTAGGTAACCATATGAACACCGTATGCCCTGTGGTTTTACTTGGTAAGAGCCTAGGATAACCTCTCCGTGGCAGAGATTGCTCACCTACAAATTCAATGAGGATTTCCACACGAGGAAACTAAAAGAATAATTAATGAAAAGTAAGCAAAACCTGTTTTGCTATCTATCCTTTGATAAAGTAGAACAAGCCTAATGTCCAACACGAGTTTAAAAGACCACATCGTAAATTATGAAGTTTTCTTACATAAGCCTGAAACTTTGATTTTGATTTGCTAGCGGTTTCCAAAAACAAACCGTATGTATTTATCTAGAATACCAATTAAGAAACCCTGTCTAGCGAATAGGTCTAATAAAGCGACAATGGGTACTACAGATGTTCCAGGAGTATACGCTTCAAAAACTATTGGTTATCTTCTAAAAATGTACACTTTAATATAGAGCTGTTACTATCATTGAACTATTTGTCTATTTTCGGTCAAGGTATCTTACATACTTTACAAAGTTATGTGACAAAAACACACACAAAATAGTTTTACTTTTTGTAAAACTTTTTTGTGTGTGTTTGTTGTGTGTTTTTGTCTGTGTGAGGTCTGTGTGTGGACTCCAGACCACGATGTTGGTGAATTTAGTAATGCGAAGATTACCGAAGCGAATACCTTTTCTGGTTTAACTATGCATGGTTTACTTGGTAAACTAATGTATTCCTTAGTAGCAATAATTGGTTAAGTGAATACGTCATATAACTTTTATTAATACTCGTTGATCTAGCTAGGGCTATTCGGGTTTCCCATGAGGAATTTCTCAGTAGGAGTCTGGTTTTGTGCCCAGTTTGTAGCCCAAAAGCCTTGTCCCCCTTTTACATGGGACTTAATCATAACTGGTGAAATGTGGGTGTACTACATATTAGGTACATTTTTTTTTTTTTTGGGTGTTGGGAAATCATCAAATAACCCCTACCGCTCATGGGCAGAGCGAAAGGGAGTGTCAGACTTCTATTGACTAAAAACCACCCATGTTCCTTCTTAGCCCTTTATGTCGAGGCCGCGGTATCTCTTGCGAACAACCCGCAGGCACGACGGGCGTCGGGCCTTGCGGGCCCCTTCCATGTTGCTGACATCTCTTTGAGGCGCGCGTGGAACCAGAACGCGCCGTCGACACGGCCTGTCTTCGTCATAAGACGGACGGACGGCGAGCTAGCCCATTACTCACCGTCCACAGGCCCGCGTCTACGGTGGTCGGAAGCCGACACGTGGCCCCCACGCCCGGAGCGACTCACGCGGCGGCTGGGACGAGAGGTTCTCACCCACTCACGTTCCGCCACCTCCTTCGCTAGCATCACTGCTTCGCAGAAGGAGGCGACGGCGATATTAGGTACACTTCTATTTAAGTCTTTGGGGATTACAGATGCCAAAAATTTACCTACCTGCACAATATGACCCGATACTGTTATTAATACAGCTTCATAACTAAACAAAGCTTAGCCGAATGAACTGCTCAAAATTCTATCATGGCACTATAACGCCTTTAAACCAAGGATGCAACTAACTGCGATGGGTATCTAACTTCCTAATAAGTTTACCGTTCAGCTAGTCGGCAAATCGATTACGTGGATAGGTGTGAAACATGGGAGCCATCTATCGAAACTTTAGTCTGATAGTTTCATGTACTGACGGATAAGTTGGATTCAGAAGAGATTTAAACTAACGCCATTCAGGTATACAGTGTAAGTTTGGAGATTAATTATTAATTCATGGTGTTTTGGGACTTGCTAAGCTGGTTTTAGAGTGCAAAAGATACCTTAATACAGGGTGTAAGGGACAACCCTGCGCAGACTGATGGATTATTCCGAATCTGACCCAAAACCCTAACCCGGTCGCGGGTTAGGTTAGGAACTTGAAAAAAAACATAATATTTATTCCGAACGTAACGTTCTTCCTAACCTGACCCGATATATCGTTCCTATCATAACCCGAATTTCGATATGGTAGTTTCGTCGTATGAAATTGGCATGAGCAAGAGTAGGAGATGAGAAATAAGGACAGTGAAGTCTCGCCAACTATCAGGAGGCCAGAAAAGAGAAATTGTTAATAGGAATCGTATAATCAAATCTATATAGATACCTACATTTCTTAAAATATGCAGTACGTAATGATGATATCTACTACTACTTTACCGTTCTGGAATCCTGGTAGTTTGGAAAACTTTACTGTCCTTATTTCTCCTCTCCTACTTGTTCTTGCCATTTCACCTAGGTGATGATACTGTTAGAAATGTATATAAATTTAATTATGGGATTACTATTAACAATATACAATACATCTTTCATGTTTCTGGCCTCCTGGTAGTTTGCGACACTTTACTATAATTTTAATTGTTAATGTGATATTATTATAAATTGATAACGTAGGTATTGTAAATATTAAACTCTGATTTGAGAAAGAGGAGAGGAAAACCTACCATATCGCAATTCGGGTTATGATAGGAACGATACATCGGGTCAGGTTAGGAAGAGAGTTACGTTCGGAATAAATATTATATTATTTTTCAAGTTCCTAACCTAACCCGCGACCAGGTTAGGATTTTGGGTCAGGTTCGGAATAATCCAGACTGATGGGGTTTCAGAATTCAGTATAATATCATACTAAGATGACCGGTACCTACAAGGAAAAAAAAAAAAAAAAAAATGCACCCACTTGACACAGTCCACTGGCACGTCTGCCGAAATAAAATTATATAAGTATACCCAATAGCAGGACACTGCCCCTTAAGATACAGGCCTAGCCTAGTTTAGGGGACAGGGTTGAACTTATTGTACTTATTTACTTAATTTATTAAATCCTAAACTTAAAAGAACTTTAATCTGTATATAGTGCAATGTACTTGAATCTTGTGGCAATAAATATATTATTATTATTAAATATTTCAGGAACGTTATTTACATCCAATGTATATAGTTTATTTCCTCATACGCAATGTATCGTTACTGTGACAAATCGCACATGGCAAACGGCAAGCGCGACGACGAGTTTGATGAACTCTGTAGCTAGGCAGAAAGTTAACAGCTAATTTTATATTCTCTGATAGACTGGGCAGAGATTTAAACTAACTCCATCCAGTGTAAGAAGTTTGGAGATTAATTATTAATTCATGATGTTTTGGGACTTGCTAATCTGGCTTTGCTATGGTATACTAAGTTAGTATGTGCTGCTGAAATTATCAAAACAAAGGAGACTTAGAAGCTACCTTTTATCGACTTGGTGGTCTGATCAAATCTGAGATTCAGTTATCTTGACGTAGAAAAGCGAGGCTACTGCTTTGTTTTTTTGTGGTGTTTGAAGGGAGTGTCAGACTTCTACTGACTAAAACTCGCCCATATTCCTTCTTAGCCCTTTGTGTCTGGGGCCGCGGTATCTCTTTCGAACAACCCGCAGCCTAACACCAAATGATGAGAAAAATGAATGGCAAAGAAGATAATTTGTTGAGGAGGATATTTATGTTGGGGCTTAATACTTACCGTACCGACACAACCCTAATATCAAGTAGAAAATTATGGAACAAAACCCAAACTACCACAAGCAATTTTAAGGCACCTCTACTATTAATTATTCAACCCAACCCCTGAACAACCCCTTTGTCTTAAGACAGACATCTGTATCAAGAACCCAATCAGGGGTTTTAATAAATTTCTCCAGGACACCATTACTTTGATTAAAATTGACCTTAGTTGAAGATATCTATATTTCTATGCTCATAAATATTAAAGCCCCTCAAGTTAACTGGGAAAATATACAAGTCCGTGATTAGACCTGTGGTACTGTATGGTTCGAAATGCGAATAGAAACAAGAAGTTGAAAACATGACGTAAAGACAACTACAATTTAAGATCTCGGAATTTTGATGTCCTTGTTTAGTTTTGGCAATTTCAACAGAAATAATATCAACGGTAGCGAAGCCTCATAAAAAAGCCCTTAAATAAACGAGCCATAACCATTTATACCTAAGAACTTTTTACGATTACGACTTGTGATATTTAAGGGGCCTTTTCCAATTTGCCGTCTGATGCCTTTGTTGACATTGACGGTATACCTTTTGTGCTTTTTTTTTGGGACAAAGCCTAAAGCTAATCTAGGTACTCTTAACCACTACAAATCCTGAAAGCCAGAATTAACGTGACAAATGTCAGAAAAAAACAATGAAGCAAAAAAACACAGTTTCCTCGTCCTCCTATATATTGAGAAGGAGCCAGAACAGAGCAAGGCCAAAAGGCACAAAGGAACGTTTAACTAGAAAAATCCCTGTCACCTAGCACCTTGGATTAAAATGTTTATTAATACTAATAATTATGTTCAACATTATTATAATAGCTATTACATTTGATTCCAAAAAGAGGTATGCTAAAAACAGTTCAAAGCTTGAAAAGTTGTAGTTTCTGCAAGTTCCGTAAAGTTAATAACTCCGGATAAAGCCTGTACACCATCAAAAAACATATCGCGTTCATTCAGTAAAAATGTTACCATTTCAAAAATTTATGTCACCATTTATTCCTGCGTTTGAAGATAAGTTTGAACATACATACCTTAACACTCACGAAGGCAGAAACCACAGAGCGATATTATACCATATTTGGTGTCGTCCATTCATACATCTGGTCACACACGGCTGCTGCGAGTACCAGGCACGTGGCCTTTCTGAAGAACTTCATCAATAAGTTTGTATTCACACTCTATCTAGATCGGAACAGAAACCACTCAGTGGCGAAATTTGATCTTCGCGGCTTCAAAATTTGTTTGTATCAAAGCCTAGTACTCCGTAGAATTTTGGTTCCATATTGTTCAGTTCAGTAGCTACATAACTTAATCCTAATAACTTACTCTTAGTCTCTTGAGCCTGAGCTAGTCTATATATATAAAAATGAAACCCGTTTTCCGTTGTCACGACTTGGCATGAAAACGGCTTGACCGATTAGGCTGTTTTTTTTTTTTAAATGTTCGTTGAAGTTCAAGGATGGTTTTTACGGCGAGAAAAATTCGAATAATGGCCGGAAAAGCCCTAAAAACAGCCCTTTTCTTTTTCCCATACAAACGTTTTCTAACTAAAACGTAAAATCAATTTGAGCTTTAATACCGTACTATAAAGTTCAAGTGTTAGTGGAGAGGTTCCGGGAAGGCAAAACAATTGAGTGACGTTCAGTTGTTCAGTCAACGAATGACAACTTCAAGCAGACCATACGACATTATCACAATAATCACAAATAATGACTGTTTCTTTCCCAATAGAAAAACGATTTTTCAAATGGTGTTTGCGTATAATATAAAAATTAATTGCTGTTAGTTAGTCGCGCTAAAACTAGAGAACGGCTGGACCGATTTGGCTAATTATAGTGTTGAATTATTCGTGGAAGTCCAGAGAAGATGAGAAATTAGTAGTATGTAGGTAGGTAGGTAATAGGTAGGTGGTAGGTAGTTGGTACGTAGGCAGGTAAAAGGGCATTGCAACGCACGCGGGGTACAGCTATATTGTATAAAAATGAATAGCTGTTCGTTAGTCTCGCTAAAACTCGAGAACGGCTGGACCGATTTGGCTAATTATTATAGTGTTGAATTATTCGTGGAAGTCCAGGGAAGGTTTAAAAGGTGAGAAAGTGGTAGGTAGGTAGGGAGGGTAGTAGGTAGAGTAGTAGGTAGGGTAGTAAGTAGGATAGTAGAGTAGGTAGGGTAGTCGGTAGAGTAGTAGGTAGGGTAGTAAGTAGGTAGGGTAGTAGGTAGGTAGGTAGGGTAGTAGGTAGGTAGGGTAGGAGGTAGTAGGTAGGTAGGTAGTTGGTACACAGGCAGGTGGTAGGTAGGAAAAAGGGCACTGCAACGCATGCCGGGAACAGCTAGTACTTAATAATTCATCAAGTACATAATCGATCTGTTCTCCTTTCAAGGTTTCTCTGTTTATGTTAACACCGTATAATTAGTTAATGATGAATCCACGATCAACCATGAACTGCATTTAGTCTTGTTTCCAGATACGATAATTAAGCACTTACACTACTTCTGTTAATTACACGTAGAAACTGCCCTAATTAATGTTTTCCGTGTTTCAAAGTACCTGTTGAGTTAATTCGTGTTACGGAACTTATGAACAAAATACTTTGACAGCTTCATAAGTTGGCACCTGTTTAAAATTTAGGAATCAGAAAGTTGGACGGGCCGTCCTTTTGAGTAAGTGAGGGTTTATTTGGAGAAGTTGGTGATAATACTTTGTTTGTTGAATTTTCCGGAAACAAACGGAAGATGAAAAATTGCTTGATTGGATGATGATAAATAAAGTCCGCAAGAGAAACAGGGTTACCGACGTAGCCTGCAGAATTGCGAAACTTAAGAGTGAATGGTCGATGGGGTCGAAAAGTTCTGAAGTGGCGACCGGAAGACGTTGCGTTGAAAGATCTCCCACGATGACCTGATGAAGGTTGCGGGGATACGCTGGATGCGATATGCAAAAGACCGGTCAATGTGGCAATACTTGGGCAAGGCAGTAGATGTCTTTAGGCTGAAATGATGATGGTGAAACGGAAGAAACTGCTCAATTCCCGAGCCTTGAAATAGAATACCAAAATTCAACTCGGAGTATCAAGATAATAACAAAACACTAACGCAACGCGAGACATATGAATGACGTATTTTTATTGTTGCTCGTATTTTTGTTCGTGATATTACGTAAATTCGTTCCGGGATCCAAGATGCTTGGGAGATTTACGCAAACATGCGGCCAGATTCTTTCTACAAACCAGAACATGTTTATGGCTTAATCTTTCATTTTTATGTGGTAGAAATGCCTAATAGCACTCAACTACGATGGTTTCGCGTTTACAGTTTCGTGGTGCAAACATTAAATCTAGTTTTATTTGTTTCTGTGAGAAAGGGTTATCAATAATTTTACGTATGCGTTGCTGCTCAACGCATACGTAAAATTATTGAAAACCCTTTCTATAGGTTATTGTAGTACTTAAAACATATTTTTATATAACGCCTACAATAATACCTTACTGGTGTACCCACCAGCAAAGCAATATTGGTATTCAAATATATAAATATACAAATTTCAATTACGTTTAAGTCAATAAGTTTTATGTAGGTACCTACTAGGGAACCAGCCAATTGGCATCAACTAGAAATCAGAGTCCAGTCTGTAACTGATGAATTAAAAAGAAAAAAACACTGTAGACTAACCCAAACATTTTTCAGAACATGAAACTCAATACGTTTTAAAATAAAAATCAAATCAAAATATTTTATTTGCTAGAATATGGTACATACGATGTTACAGTAGATTTGTTTCAGCATACCCTGCCATAACATGGCGTGCAAATGTCTTACAATAGAAGCGAAGTTCATTAATCTAGCATGCAATTTACAGGTTCTATTGACTTGTCATTTATGTATTCTTTAACAGTGTAATATCTTTTACACAGTAACAGTTTGAACAGTATTTTTTTAAACATCGTCATCGGTAAGTCTTGAAGATAAATGATTGTAAATAATAATCGACATGCATTTAGACAATATAAAGTTGTAGTCTGTACAAAAAATAATGTCAGCAACAGCGGCGACAAAATGTTTAGCGAAACACGTCACTATTTACACATGGAAATAGCAATACTGTTGGCAATCCCACGGTTGAAAACTCTGACTTTCCAATCCCAAGCTTACTCCTAGTTCCGTTTCACTCGTTTGAAATTCATCGCAAACTCGATTCGGTTGCTCATAGTTGAAAACTGCAGTACTTGAAAACTGTCGTTAACGTAACTTTTAGAATTCAAATGACCATATATTTTATGTTATCAGTATTTTCACTTAACACTTATACATCAACTGTCTTAAGATTTTCTTGAAACCGATAAAAGAGATTTTTCACCTTTCGCTCATTTTCACTTTTCATTTGGCATCTTTCACTAGAAGTGAAAGATCTTTTTTGTTGCCAGCCTTTCATAATTATGTATCCCAATGCTAAGTAAAAGTCTCCCCTTTCTCCCTTCCAAACCTCTCCATCCTGTATGTCAATTTTCTTGTTAATGAAATGTCTTAACTGGTTTAAACACAAAATGAATCAAAAGCAAAACATAAACTCATCGGTGAACCATTCCAATTATCTGCTGTATTTCAGCGCTCGGTTTTATTTAATCTCGTAACGAATGTTCAAAAAAGCACATAAAAGAGCAGATGCACGTTAATTTTATTGTATTCAAATTACGAACTATGAATGAAACAAAAATGAACTGTTTCCCGTGTGAACCGTTCACTTATATTGTCTTTAGATAAGTAAGCTGTGAATATCAATCCACATATAAATGCGAATCCTTTGCTGTCAAAAAACATCAGCCTCCCCCATCGTCTTTCCAAAATCAAACGGTTAACCGTTTGATGTTGCCGATATGTTGAGCCGTCGATAAAAGAATCGTATCAAGACCCCACAAAAACGCATACACCACTAACTTGACTGAAAATCGTTCACGTTTCTCACATAACTAATCCAAACTCTGTTTTGTTCGCAGGACTGCGAGTGGCATACGTCGTCGGGCTGATTGTGCGAGTAAGTATACACACATACACACGTAAAAGATACACAACACAGGTACACAACACAGGTACAACGGTACACAGTGTATAGGAGAGTATTGTTTGCAACTCGTGATGTGATTCCCGGTTTTTGGTCGCGTCGACTGGAATCCCTGATGAGGTTTCGAACTAAATTAAACATGATTGATTACGGGTTTCAACGGAAAATACAAGTAAATAGACGTAGGCGGTGTATAAATTGAGCGGGTTATTTAGCGGTGTTCAATCAAGAGCATAAATTCTTGATTATCTATCAATTAGGTACATTTGGTAAAACAAGCAGTATTGTAGTAGATATTAAGCGTAAATATTTCCATATTTTGAAAAATTATGTACCAACTAGAAAAAACAATAAAAACAATTATACTTATAATTATATACACATGTAAATAACTGACAAACTTTTGTATGGAGAATTATCAACAATCTGTCCTTATCGCACGCATGTCGAAAACATCATCGCAGAGCAACAGCGATAGTTTCTTTAAATACCTAATTTTCAAAAGTTTGTCCGCCCGCATTTCCTCTTAATGAATATTTAGTCACTCCGTAATAGAGAACGGCTTGCGTCACAAATTATCCCACATATAAGCCCAAGTCAATTTCCCACCATAATACTCGTAGATAACCAATTAATTCCAAGCCAACATTTACCCAATTTTACTCAAACTAAACAAAATTATTCCAAAGTTAACATGACCTTTCAGACAATTTTCACTTCAAGAAGAAAGATTTAAATTACAAAACGCTACTCTGTTGTATTCTATTTTATGCAACACTAAAGATATTCAAAACGATTCTTTTAGGAGAGGACAAGGAATATTTGAGTCAATTGATCCCATCTTCGGATGTCAAATACATTTTATGTATCGGGTCGGTGAACATTTGCCGGGTATAAAAGCTTTTAGTAAATACTCGTAAGTATGTGCGTGTGGGCTGAAATGGATGAAAATGCTCCCATATCTCCATTATTTGATGTCTATAAGGCTTGAAAGCCTAAATCGTTCGATCTGATCTTCAGTTTTGACCTCTTTTTGTTAAGGGATCATTTTGTGATGTAGGTCACACTGACAATATCTATTTATGGACCCGCATGTATGGTCAACAGGACCAATTTGTATACACTTAGCAACGTTTAGAAGCAATTTTCGCCTACTGTATTGATTTGATTTTTAAGTTACATAACGAAACTAATATATTGGAATCCATATTATCATAAAGTATGCTGCAAGCGATATTTTACGAAAAATTTTCGTTTGAACTTTGAATTTTATGCGTCGTCATTTCGATTACCAATGTCTTTTCTATTTTGCCTACGGCTTCGACATCAACAAGATTTTATTATTGTAGCAGATTCTGTAATTAAATCATGAGTTCAATTATCTTTGATTGGTGTCTGCCTTTCAGACATGTTTTATAATATCCAGTTATTTTTATACAACCCATTTAGATTTCTAACTGCATTGTAAAACTTTGTGCTGATTTAGAAATAAAATTCAGACAGCTGTTTATCACTCCTCAAGTCATAAACTTGAGAGAGATCCTCATTTGAGTTTTACATCTTTGTTATTGGTTGCAACCACAGATAAGAAACGAGCTGACAGCTTGACATTAATATTATTGTTGTCTTTTACACTTTCTTTTAGTACATGCTTAGTTTTTGCATCAATTTCAGTTTAGTTTTCTTTAATCTTATAATTCATCATCATAATCAGCTCTACAACACTCTGCTGGATTGGCACAAAGCCTTTGTCCAGACCTCCCTTTATTTGTGTCAATATTTATACTCATGTGGCAGTTTCATTAGGTTATACTTGCGATGGAAACCTTGTCGTCTGCTTTATTTTTAACCGACTTCAAAGAGGAGGAGGTTTTCAATTTGTCGGCGATATGTCCGTTTTTTTGTTCCCTCATAACTCCTAAACGTATGAACGGATTTAAATAAAATATACGTCGTTAGATTTGTCTTGATGGAGCGAGTGTCACTGGCTATATTAAAATGAAAAATGAAAAAAACAAAGAATAATGTGGATTTTGGGGGCCATAACGCCGAGCTAAAATATATTTTTTTTCCATTACCATCGAGTAGAGTATCAAAATGAAGGGTTTTAAAAGGAGATTACAAAAATATATAACACTTAAATATGCACACTAAAAATTCAAAGTGACAAATCCTATAAACAAGAATTTTACGAAAGAACAAACACAATAGAACTAAAAATTTAGAAATTAAAAAAAAGTAGTTTAAAAACTAAAAATCCTGACTGAAAAAACTGAAACGCAAAAAACAAGCACATTTTGGCAAAGAATTGAAATCAAACAAACAAAAGTCACCGAGTTCAGAAATTGATTTATCTTCTAAAGTTTATTTTTATTTTTTTGGTTTTTAATTTTTGTTGAAGTCGGTGTTATTTTTTGTTAAAAGTTTTTATGTCTCCTGCCTTATTATTATTATAATAAGCCTACATTGTCCCACTGCAGGGCAAAAACCTTCCTTCTCTGCTTCCACTTTTCACTATCTAGTGCAATTGAAGGCCAATCCTTTTAAAAATAGTCCAGTTCATCTTGCCAACTGCATTATTACATACTAAACTATCTTTATCTCTTCCGTCGTTCAAAACAATAGTCTAATGTTCGTTGAATTTTAAAACCGCAATAAAGTTCCTGACTACAAATGTTAGTACTTTCATAGTTTTGTTGTGTCATCTATTTGAATATACACCCTCATATCTGGCACTAAAGTGCACTATTATGTACCGGTTTAAATTTTCCTTCAGTGGAATTGTTTCACATCTCTTCGCCGATACTTCCGTAGTGCTTCCTCTAAAAGGATTTGTTTTATTTGTCTCTGTATCGCTTTCTACTAAATTAAAATGGTGTTCTATCAATGGAGTGGTCTGTTTGGGGTTTTCTATTCCTGTATTGGGATATGTGTTTCCAACCGAACTTTGGTCTTTCATTTGTGGTTTTATTGATTAAAACCCCAGTTTTAGTGAATTATTTTATAAAAATGTTCTACATTAGATAGATCTGACTACTTAGCTTATGTAGGTGTAGCTTATGGATACTATTAATGTGATTGACATTCCCTATATTGAAGAAAAGTTATGCACTTACAATTATTTTGCATGCCAGTGTTGTGTAACCAAATCTCACTAAACTATCGCAGTTTTCTCTACATATTTTATTAGAATTCTGCACTTATTTAATTTAAAAATTTATTTAATATATTTATACTATATTTTACTTATTCCATTTCTAACGGCGATATTTTTGGCGGGCACGAGAAATGAAGCAACGAGGTGGTAATAATGGTGTATAATGATTCAGGCACACAAGTTTACACAACATGCGGTATTATAGAATGTCTTACAGCTACTCAACGCGGTATATAGGGCTCGCGTACACAGTTTAGGTATTGGCGCCACACAGTTGGGCGTGCGCACTCGCTATCAAGGGATTAAACCAGTATGTATATTAGCTAACATTTGTAATTACACACATAAATTGCCAAACTGAAGACGACTCTGTATCATTATCATGCAACGTATCTATCTCAATTAAATCGTCCCTCGATTCAACGTCTGTTTCACTGCTACTCTTACATTGTACGTAAAATAAGCAAATGTATTCTGTATCTTTTTCTCTCATTTCCATAGTTCCTACATGTGATCTCCTAATTTATTGCTTCGAGTAAAATTGTGTGATCTACTTAATCGTCATAATTTATTATAACAACATATTTGTCGGATTATATTTTGGGAAGTTATAACTTCTAAGTCTTATGACTCATATCGAAAAAGTTTGTAAATAAAATAATATATTTAGTACTAGCACTTCTCTCGCGATTCGGTATATAATTATAGCCTATAGCACCTACAAATAATGTATTTTTCTATCAGTCAAAACATTATTAGAATTGTATAATTAGTTCCGGAGATTACCCCCTACACACAAACCTACCTCTTTCTTTATGGTAGCAACAAAGTTTTATGTATTTTAAAAGTGCCATATTCAAGTCTGCCGCAAATTGAACTTATTTTAGGTACCTACGTTTTCTTGTCATTGCAAAGATACTAAAATTCTACGATGATGTACAAAAAAACTTGTTAACCATTTTATTTAGTAACGTAGGTGTCAGACTTTTCAAAATAACAAATTCGAAACATTTTTGTGGACACAGCTCGTGCTTGTTACCAAAGTTATCACAATGTTATTTTGTTGACTTTGTGCCCGCCGTAAAAAACGAACTTGAGCAATAAACGTACACATTAAAACGCTTCACTAGTTTCCTAGATTTACACGCTAAGGGGAGTTTGTTATTGTACGACTAACTTGTTAAACCGATCCACACAAGATGACTCACAGTTCTGACAGACTACACTGACGTACAGTTTTGGTTTTATTCATTTATTTACACATACTGTACACCAAACTTACTTACTTTGGTGTACAGTATGTGTAAATAAACTCGACGTATAAATTATTGCTGGGACACGACTTTTTTGGGTGAATAATTACATTTTTCAGTAGGACTCAATGTTACGCACTCAAAACATTGTGCTGATGGATGCATCAACTGGTCGTGGAGCTATTTCAAAATAACAATAAAAAGACTTGTAAGTTGGAACTTTGATCCTCAATATCTTCGTAACTGGAAGGCTAGGAATATTCCTGAGAAAATGGAAAAATGGCCGCAATGACGGACAGAATAAGTGACTTTTGGCTTCGTTATGGATATTTTTACACCCATTGCATAGCAATTACACCAATCGAACAATGTTGTGCGTGTGGACATCAAAGGGGATCTTCTCCATATTGCCACATTACTCCATTTTGCGAACTTTCTTAAAGAAAATTTATACTAAAAGGAAAGTCAACGGTCAATTTAAATGATAGCACTAGGTACACGGATAATGCACACGGACACTTGCCATAAATGCTTTTGTTATTCGACCCTTCACTACATCCATTCTTTTGAAAAAGAATGAACTGAACAGAAAAACCGATATTCCCTCCGTAAACAGCTGAGACCACAAAGGCGGTGGGGCCGACCACGCCAAACGGTTGATGCTGTGTAAACATACAATATTTGTGTCATTTTGTGAACTTGTGCGGGATGACCAATCAGAATCGCTGAATGGTCAAAAGGAGTTGACAGAATGGAGGCTGAAGGGGTCACAAAGAATAATAAAATAATAATTTATTATGGAAACAGACGGGAGACGAGTGATGGTAGCCTTATATTATATCGGATCAATGCATGCAATATGTATAATGTAAATATGTCAATCATGAGCTTGACCGGAAGAAAATTGGATATACGTAATATATACATCCATTACTATTTAACCGACTTCAAAAAAGGAGGAGGTTATATGTTCGTGTGTATGTATTTTTTTTTTTTTGTTTTATGTATGTTACCTGATTTCTCCTCCATTTGTGAACCGATTCTCAAAATTCTTTTTTTATTTGAAAGAGTATACTCCTGAGGTGGTCCCATTTAAATTTGGTGAAGATCTGATACTGATCTTCGGAGATATACAATAGAACTCTTCAAAAATAGACGGCAAAACTGTCGTGATTGCTGCAATCGCTTGGATGTTTATTGTTTACGCAACATCTTAACTTACCATCACGCCTGTATGCTCTGACGGGGTACGCAGATGTGTACAGGACGCCCAGATTTCGAGAGTTAGGTATGTTAAGTTCCATTTTATTGCGGATAAGCCTATTACCGTGACATGTATTGTTAACAACGTAAAATTAATAAATATCAAATATTTGTAAAGGATATTAAAACTAAAAATGGAAAAATAAAAAAACTTTTTTGCAAAAAATAAAACCGACTTCAAAAACACAAAAAAGTGAAAAATAACTTTAGCTTCTGAAGTCGGTGACAAAAAAACTGAATAAAACAAACAAAAGTCACCGACTTCAGAAGCTAAAGTTATTTTTCACTTTTTTGTGTTTTTGAAGTCGGTTTTATTTTTTCATGTATTTTATCAATTGGCCCCCACTGTCATTTGTAAATCTTTGATAGTTGTTACAGGTAGTCAGTGGCTGAAAGTCTTACAACCAGTCTTACCAGAGTATATTAAGGGTATACCAGGTACCCAGTACTAATTAGGTCCTGGAGGTCAGATAGGCAGTCACTCCATGTAAAATACAGGTATTCTGCTGCATCCGCTTAGACTGGAAGCCGACCTGAAAATAGTTGGAAAAAGACCATGCGGTTGACGTATTCAATTATATTCTACAATTTAGAGTATTTTTTTATCGTTATAAGATATCAGTACCTGTAAGCAGTATCATTAACTACCAAAAAAGTCATAATAACGTAAATTTTGTACAAAATATGGATCAATTTATCAGTGATGATTTTCAAAGAAGTTATCTGTGATATAAACCAATTTTACTTCCTGTACCGTTTGTTTTAGATTTCCATATAAATTCGAACAAGATGATTCCGTAAAAGCCACGGATTTCCATCACGCATAACACGACGTCACGTTAGTATCATCCAGCTGCGACGTTTACAGTTCGGTGTAACGTCAATACGGACCTGACGTTGTCGCAGCGAGCATTCGCGACAGAATGATTTCTGGCCGACATATGGAATTGTGACGGATCGCACACTGTTTTGTTGTGAGTGAGATTAATGCGGATTGTTGTTGTAATAAATAATAATAATTACAATAATTGTTTTATTTGGGACAACATATGATCCAATTTTGTTAGTAAAAGACTTATACCATATAATACCTTATACCACCTACCCCACCCCACCCACCCCCCACCTACCTTCCTTATACCTTATGGTCATAGGTATTTAATATAAATGAAGATAAGTATATCACGCCTGTAAGCCCCGACGGGTTGGGCAAAGGTGTATCTACTAGTATAGGGTTCCTTTCGTTAGTTTTGTAGTCCGAAGTATGGTTTCTTTTGTCACTTAAGGAACTCAACACACACAATGTAAGTATACCCCTCTTAGACACGTATTCTATGGATTCTTTAATTATTAATTTACAAACTGGTTTTATTTAGCTAACTAAAAATTCGGAAAATAAGTCAGCTGTACCGTAAGTTCCATATAAAATTCCAATACCAACCAAAAACTTTCAATACTGGGGGATTTAAAAACATGGTAAAAGTTTGTAATCCTCTGCATTACACTGTGAATTTTAAACCGTTTATATTTCAGTGTAAAATTATATGGAATCAGTGATTTATCATCACTTAGTAAATAAAATTAATATTAATGGATGGTTTCAGTCTATACGATGAAATACCCAAATAATAATGTTAATCCCCCGATAATGATACCCGAATAGGTTTAGAATATCATATCAATTAAACCACACAAATCGAGTAATCCCAATTCCCACTAAGGAAACTTATGTGATAGCGTTGTAATTCAAACATCTCATATTCGTAACTAACTTACTATTATAGTAAATTAATATGGTATAAGTGTGTAACGTTGGTGATTACCGCCGAGGCGCCATTGAGACCCGAGCCGTTAGGTGAGGGTCTTAAGAGAGCCGAGGACGGTAATCATCAATACACACGTGTATCATACGACGTTTTTCAACACACTTGTGAAGAAAATAACACAAAAAAATCTGTCAATCAGTTTTCCTGTGCGCACATCTAACAATGGCATTCGGCCATAGACTAAAAGAACGAGGTTTCTTTTTTTTGCTGATAGCGTTTTAGCCACGTACAAGATGGGGAATTCAAAGTTTTTTTTATTACAGAGAAAACAAAAGTTTTATTTATTAAAAACCTATATGCAAGTTGAAATTATCTATTTAAATCCGATGTTGCATGAAATGAGCAAGGAACACAATCTTTTTAGTATCGAAACTTTTTTAAGAACAAAGCAACTCAACCAAAAAAATTAAAAAAAAAAACTTATAACTCACTTGTGAATAATGGTAATGAAAAATTCACAGTTTGATTACAGGTGTCATTAATTAATTGCGGTGAAATTAGAGCCACTTTATGAGCAAGTGTGTTGAAAAGTACATTATTCCCAACATTGACAAATTACACAATCCATGAGTACGAGGTTAATGATCTAAAAATACGCAATACCTAAACATAATCCGCTGACACATTTTCTACTGTAGAGGCTTAACATATCGTTGTAAATCCGACACCATTCATACAGTATAGGTATCGCCGTGTCTAAATGACAACGGGCAAAAGTTTCAGTAGTTGATAAGGTTACATAAATTCACTTTGTGATTTTAAGGTGCTTGCTCCGATAGTTTCGTAAAGTAAATTCTATTATTAGAATAGGTCTTCCCACTCCAAATTGGATAATTTAATTAGTTTTCTTGTTCTTATTTTTGTTGATACAAATTAATTTTAATATTAATACACGTGTGCACGAACTTTTTTTTTTCACGAAGATTTTTTTGTCAATGCAACGTTGAGCTAAGAATTGAAAATTTAACAGTGTCTTATTTTATGCAGTAGCGATCCGCTCTGATATATTCTCAACGCGAGTGTCAAACCTTGAAGATCAGTGAGCTGTAAAAATAAGTACTACCTCCCCTACAGAGCACCCTTGTTTAAACAAGCAAGTGCAATGAGCTTAGAGTAACTTTAGTTGGTCTAAGTACTGTATGGAGAATGTATCTCTCTTCTGCCTTTAAAGAGGAAAAATGATTTAATGCTTGCACACGGGAATGGGAAAGATCAAGCCAGTCTCAAGTTTACAACTGAGATCATCTTGTGATATAAAGAAGTATACAACATAATAAGTTCCTTAGTATTAAATGCAAATGATTCACTTGCAAATCTTAGTTTAATAGTCACCCACATAAAACAGCTATAAAAGTTATTATCTAACTTTTCTGAAGCATAACTTTCTTCAAACTCAACAGAATTAAATAGATCCATTTATTTCTCAGTTTATACTGCATTCTCTCCAGCTGTAATTAATGCACGCTCAACTTTCGTTTAATTTAAATATAAAGATGCGCTTACACAGACAACATTTTCTTTGGCACTTTTGTTGAAGATTTTTTTGAAATCCGCCGTTGGACCAAAGTCTATGAAGTTGAGAACAAGGCGGTATGTTTATAGTGGAGTTGGGCATCTGGCTAGACGTAGAGATGACCGATAGAGTAAGGTTTTGCCCGAATGGTGGCGAAGGTTAGGCTTAAGAAACCCGGGCCTTCAAAAAGTGCGCTGTATTGACTACACCATCAAAATCGCGGCAAATCGATGGATGGGGCTCACCAAACATAGAAGAATGGCAGAAGAAAGAAGACACTGATGCAGATGATCAACAATTTTTGCTGGAAATCTTGAATTGTCCACTGTAGTAGGTATCTTATACCATAGATACCTACCTACTCAACAAACTACATAATACATTGTAATTTTTTTAATACTGTATTAATTGCGATACAAAGTACAAAATTTTACATGCTTCAATTACAGACAAAATTGCCGTAACATTTCTTGAGAATTGAAGAAGATTAGTATGATTTTTCAGTTCCCAGATTTCTCTATTATCTCTAATTTATAATATTAATGTCGCGACAATAATTACTGAGAAAGACGTCCGTGTAAGCGAAGCTTAAGATAAGATTGTTAATTAGCACCACATCAAGAGGATGCATCTTGGAAATTAGCTTTTGCAGTTTACGTAAGATATATTATGTAAGATGTGTTGTCTCCCCGTCTCCCGTCGGTTAGTCAACATGCATAAGTTTGTCATCAACACAAGTATTAATCTACTACAAGGATCACACGTTATTTTCCGAGAATCCATGAGATTCATTCCGCGAAAAAATAAGAAGGGGTGGATTCAAGATGCAGCACCTGCTTGCTAAAATATGCACATGAAGGGAAAAGTAATAATGTAATTTGCATGCCATGCATCAAAACCAATGCTCCAATTTAAGCTTTTGTGTTATGTAGGTGTTCTTAACAGGATTCTTCTTAATACATTCTGTATTAAGCAGCCTCTTCACAAGACATATTCCTCTTCCAGATAAAAGGAGAGGTTAAAGATCCTTGCAACCCACAGTGTGAATGCAGTGCTCTCAAGCAAACCATGGGCCACTTGTTTGACTGTCCAATGTGTCCTAATACCAGCACATAGAGGGCTTAAATACGATACAGGCGCTGTCCATAGCCACTTACTGGGTCTAAGAAATGTAAAAATTCAATTCAATTCATTTATTTAACTCAGACACAAAAATCCATACATTGTATAACAATAATAAAAAGAAAAATAAGGCTCAACGCTAATTGCTGTCTTCCGTCATTTATATTCATTTGTTAGAATTTCAGTTTGTGATTCCACTACAAAAAAAATGTAAATTGATGACGAAAGTCAAAGAAATTGAGATTTCCGCCAGGGATTATTTATTTAATTGTATCATCATCGGTTTACCTTAAAAGTCTTGTGCTGTAGAAAATAGGTCCAAAATTGTCCCAATTTCGAAATATTATAAATCTGTTCCATGAAAAGCTGTTCTTGATGCATATTTAGAAATTAATTCACCAAAACAAAAGTATTATTTGTGATGCTTTCAGGCACAAAGAGCCAGTGATTTAGAATCTTAAGAAATTATCCGCAGTGCTTATTTATTTGTTAAATTATTCGAATAATTTTATGTGTACCAATTTAATATTAAACTGAGGATGATAATGATGAATAACGAGGTACTTATAAACATTTAACCGTTATCACAACAGGAGAATACTGTGCCTTTTGTTGCCAAAGCTATAAAATTAAATAATTTATCACTTTATGCTGAAATCTTGGAAACTCTTTCTATCAGAAGTAATTATTATTTTAATAGTCCATTTTTAATTCAATGTTTTTGTCAACTTCGCGGAAAGTTTTTACTATCGTCGGGACTTCGTCTAATCTTTTAGTGTTTTACCTACTCGATATTATCTCAATAAAAAGCGATGGGATCGAACTAAATGGTTCATTACATACTAGAGTTCCTTGCCCGCTCCAATTCCAATAGAGTTTATTCTTAGGGTTAATAAAAAGGTTCATAACTCCCATTTATGGTTGCGTATGCGGTGATTAAGTAACCAATATAGACGCTATAAATTTATTTGTATAGGTAAGTTACTGCTGTTGTAGTTGGTGGTCCAATATTTTGAATGTAGTAAGAATTTCTTGAGTTACTTCAGGTATTTTCAAGCTACACGATACACATTTTCTTAAATTTTGTTAAATGGTGTTAAGAGCATGTAACTTCCAAAATTTCTGTTGTTTTATTTTGGCGATAACGTGACAATAAGTGAGGATAAGATATTCAAACATAATATCACATCTGTAATCCCACACCCACATTTGGTCAGTTATGTTTAAGCCCCATATTGTGACCATTGCCATCACCCGGGTATGAATCAGGACTCCGTGGCGGATAATGCATATCTATTAAATATGTAAACATATTTTATTCATAAATAAAATATGTAAACATATTTTATTTATGATTCCTGATCAAATCAGGTGTTTCTCGGAACTGGTGTCGATTGCCGCTAAAGTGACAAGCTTTAATGAAAAAACTTTTCAGTGCCAAAGTTCTAAGACGTTTACACTTTGCTTTTTGTTAAAACTTTGTCGCTGTACCGACTTTGAATTGAACATGTTTATTATGTCTGAAAGTTTATCAGACGATCGAGGATTTGACAGGAAAAGTATGCTCCAAAACTGCTATAATTAAAAAAAAAAATTCTGATTGGTTCGAGTTTGTTTATAATCCGGGAGTGTACGACTTGGGAAAGCGAAATATTCCGTTTCCTGTCCTTACCTATAGTGTTCCTCCATTTATCGTCCTTAGGACAGGCACGTACCAAACGTTACGTAATTAAAACGTTTCCTAATTATAAGGGTCCGTCCTCTTCTTTAGTAGATCCCTCTAATAAATACATTATAGCTATTGGCAATTACAATTCATTTGAGTATGACGAGTTATGTTTCACAGACATTTTTCTTTGGCACAACCCTATTTGAACCTATATTGTCACTTACAGGATATCTTCCGTGAAAATGTATTATTCTGAGCTCCCGATATTTCGATGCCGTTGCAAACACCATGATACCGCGATGACAACCCTAATTTGACCTTCACCTATTTACCGAATAAGCTCACTAGAGGAAAGACATTTTGCCAAAACAGTTGATGACTTGTATGCAAATAACAAATAACAAGTCATATAGTATGTAGATAGTTAGGTAGCAGTGACGAAGCGTCAATAATACAAAAGCGGAAGCCGAAGAAAAATAAGGGACTTTTTTCTATTTATTTTAGTTTTTTATCCGTTTGTTTTAATCTCATTTCCGATATCAGCGACTCCTAAAACAACGAAATTGACACCCATGTCGAAAAATCCAAAAATTTTCATCGATGCCATATTCAATTTAAATTTTTGATCGTTGAGGAGTTCGTAATCAGCTGACCTAGATAGCCCGAAAGAATAAAACCCGAGGGGAAGCCGGTGGGAATCGAGTTATAGGCACGCTACGTGCCTGTTAGGTAGTTAGGTACGATATATGAAGTACTCAATAGTATGATATATCAAGTACTCTAGAGTATGATACATCAAGTTCTCTAGAGTATGATACATCAAGCCGAATTCCGGCATGATCTCAGTAGTCGATATGTTTTTGCCAACAGTTTTTATAGGCGCACCCTTTATACTTTTATAGGTTTATCTAGAGCAATGTAAACGATTCACGTTTATGTTTCTTTTCGTGAATAAATGTTGGGTTGTATGAGAGAATGTTTATTGATGTAAATTGTTTTAGATGGATAAGGGAGTTCTTTGATGGCCTGAATTCCGCTTTGGATTGACCTTCTGTGTGTTTCGTGACTTTGATTTACATTTCATTTACTTGTGCTACTGCTTCCTTGCGTGACGATGAACTCAAATAATACCAGATAAAATATTTTTTTTGTAGAAAATACCATGTTTTTTGTTGTTGTAACCACTAGAAACAATAATGCTGTCATCACAATATGGTACCCATTGGTAAGACTGGTTGTCAGACTTTCGGACCACTGACTTAACAACTGTCAAAGATCTCTAATTGACAGCCGTAATCAACGGCTTAACGTGCTTTTCGAGACACGAAGGAAACTCGATAATTATGTTATTGGTCTCCTAACCTAGGCAAGCGTCTCAACCTGAAAGTAGAAGACCCGAGCACTATTTTCTCCAAGCAACAATGCTATAACTAGTACTTAATCTCTTTTTTTTGGGGGAAATCATCAAATAACCCCGCTCTTGGCAGAGCGGAAGGGAGTGTCAGACTTCTACTTAGTAAAAACCACCCATGTTCCGTCTTACCCCTTTATGTCGAGGCCGCGGTATCTCTTGCGAACAACCCGCAGCCCCGACGGGACTACTTAATCCCCCACTCATCAATTTTGAAATCATGGTCTAACTCTACAATTATGAAATATTTTATGGAACCTTAATATTATGACTTCGTATAGGGACCGCAATTTTCAGTTTACATCCAGTCGTAAAATAGTCTTTATACCCTGTTGAGGTATAAAACGCTCATACCGTCACGATTTACTAACAAAGGTTGTAAAACATAAAACGGAAAGTGAACCGATTTATTGAACACGATAGTTTGATGTTCGAGTGTTCAGGAGGATAAAACCTGTTTCCTGTTACAGTCGCTTCGCTGGTATTTTACTTGTGATGTATACCTTGTGTTAATGAAAATAAAGGTCACTATACTGCAAAAACAGAGATAAAATAACAATGAAAAGGGTAATCGTGGGTAGTTTAATTAAAATATTATTTGAGTGTAGATCCTTCTATTTTCTTTTTGCGGTCCACGTCTGAAATTACTCATACCTAGGTGTTTAAAATGGCAGTTAATAATATGAATTGTCTTATTATCTATTTTAGGAATTCTAAGGTCATTCATGTTACTATCATATTTATAATGAGTATATTTCTTTCATATCCTGAAAAAGACGGCCATGTTAGACTCCCTGATCAATGAGAGCTATCTCTATTAAATAAATACTTTTTTAGTGGGATTTTTGCATAAAAAAATTACAAAGTTGGTTCCGGATATCTTTCGCTGAAAGTGTCTGCATTCTGCCCGAGTTTAAAAAATACATTTTCGTCTTTCTTTCCTTCAAGATACAGTGATCTCACAAAATCACATCGTATTTGACAGCAAGCCCTCTGTCTACCTCAAGAATATTTCCTACGCATAATCATCCACCGCCTAAGGCCTCATTTACGGACACGCGGGGCGTCGCGCGGCGCGTTGTGCGTTTTTAATTCAAACACAATATGGCAATGTATAAAAACGTTAACGATTTCAAACGTCGATTTTACGAGAAGCGATTTTTCGCGCGTTAGTTTAAAATGCAGCGTTCGTTGCGGTGGACGCGCTTCTCAGTAAATAATTAAAAAAGCTCGAGACGAGCCTTCTGCACGCGCCGCGCGACGCCCCGCGTCTCCGTAAACGAGCCCTTAGCCTTTCCATAAAATATAGCCAACATTATCATTACCTTTAAAATCTCATTCACGACTCCTTTATGAAATTCTCTAAACGACTCATTACCGGTGTCTGAAAGCTTGAAAATCGGTGCCAGGAAAATATTTGATGATAATCACAAAATGTATTTGTGATCCAATTTGTAGTGCCACTTTCAAATAGTGTAAGTATTTTATTATAATATTTTTTTGAATAGCTTAGTACTGTCCCACTGCTAGGCAAAGGGCACCCCCAATGTCTTCTATGTGCTCTTTTCTCGTGCCTAATCGCACCAGGTCGTTTCGGTGGATTAATTATTTGAATGCCTAAATCCGATTCTTTCATTGAAAAAAAATGTATCTGTAAAATGAGGCTGTAATAATATGTCGGGGCCGCGGGTGTTCGGTCGGGGCTGCGGGTGTTCACAATAGATACCGCGGCCTCGACATGAAGGGCTAAGAAGGAACATGGGTGGTTTTTAGTCAGTAGAAGTCTGACACTCCCTTTCGCTCTGCCCAAGAGCGGGAGGGGTCATTTGATGATTTTCCACCCACCATAAAAAAAAAGGCTGTAATAATATTCTCATTTTCCATCGACAATTTTATAGTTACAATTAAATAGTGCTTTCATTAACGAAAAAGATCAATTGTAGGAAATAGTACAAAGTTAAAACCTTCCAAACACCTAGAGATGAATGTTTTCCTAATTCTCTTTCTCTTAACAATAGCGTAAGACTTTAACTGGAACAGGTTTTGTTTACACTTTCATCAAAAAGTTTTGTAACAGATTTAGGAGAAAATTGATGTTTCCAACCGCTTGGCCAACGTCGTGCCAGAGTTTTATAAGAACGTCGTTACTTGAACATTTCGGCGAAGCCTTAAAAAGACAAATGGGTATCTCATTACTATCGCCACTCCCTCCTCCTTGGTTATATGAAATTCTTGGCGTGACGCCTTACGATGCCATATTACTGCTTTCAATCTACCGAAGGATTACGGTTTCGATGCAGCGATGCGGTTGGGGGGGAAATTAATACGAAAGTCGTACACTGGTATCGTTAGTCGTGGAGTGAACTTGTGTCGTTCTTGACACGCCTATATTAGACATATTGACAGCTGCAGTTTGTTTCTAATTTGACATAAACGCCCACTTTTTAATATAGGATGACATTATAGACATTGATGAAAGTGACATATGCCATCTTTGGCATTGATCAAAGCAGAATGCAACTATGGGTTTGACGAGGATGGCTGATGTAATAGGCAACGTACATGGAGGAAATACCCTATTCGATGACACACCAATTGCGGCCAAGAAATGCTAGGATTGATATGATGGGCAATGTCTCCCTGTTGTCATGACAACGGACAAGTTCAAAAATGAACTTGAGTCGGTACTATGAATATGGGTGTAAGTGCAATCTTGCAGACCTTGTAGTAAGGTAATACTGCAGTTGTAAGAAGGTGTATGTAAGAAGATATAGAAGCTTAAATATTGTATGAAGTTTTGCTCAAATATTTTAATCAGTGAACATTGTTATGAACATGGATAATTTGTAGCAAAGTTAATATACTAAATTTTAGAGCACCTAATAATAAAACAATGTATTAAAACGTTAAACTGCCTCGTTGATCTAGTGGTCGCCACCGCCACTAGTCAACAAGATGTCGTGGTTTTGAGATGGAAAAACATAGCACTTTTGCCCGACCCGATGTTTTCTCAGTAGCATCCTCGAAGTCGGTATTTGTGGTGTCAGGTGACGGCAATAGACTCGCCCCCTATTACATGTGCCTTAAATATAACTGGCGAAATGTGGGTGCACTGTTAGGTAAGCACACCGATTAACCCTTTTTTTATTTTTTGGGGTTGGGAAATCATCAAATAACCCCTCCCGCTCTTGGGCAGAGCGAAAGGGAGTGTCAGACTTCTACTGACTAAAAACCACCCATATTCCTTCTTAGCCCTTCATGTCGAGGCCGGGGTATCTCTTGCGAACAGCCAGCAGCCCCGACGGGGTCTCTGATTAACCCTTCAGGGATTGCAGGCGTAATGTTCAAAACGTTCAATTCATAAAGGCTTTAAAAAATGGACTGTATTTAATACATTATAGGATAGGCCAGGTTTTATTTTTTAACATAACTCCGAATAAGGACCTCTTGAAACAAGAGGCAATTTGACCTACCAAAATATTCATACAGGGCCATTTTGCTGTCCACGATATCGGCCCAAAAATTGTATGTTCTTGCAAAACATCGTAACGGCCTACATTTCTGTACACCACGATAAGAAACCAGCCAAACTTATCTAAACCTCTGAAAAATACATAATTTTTATTTATCTACCTTCAAAATATTATTATTTGTACACACGGCAACACAACAAGCTAGTCAAGCAGTATAACATGGCCTCCCTTTGAATAGATTTTCCGTACAATGAGAGATCTGCCAGCATCTGAGGCCTATGTCCAGCAGTGGACGTCTTCTGGCTGAAATGACGAGAGATCTGCATAAACTGGTCTTGTATAGCTTGACAGGTCGTCCTTTGTACCATTATTTTTGTTAAATAAGTCGTAAAATTCTGGATATGAATATTTAGAATGAGTCTAAACAAAACGTTGCGACATTTACAATTGAATTTTTTATCTTTATTCAAACCAGGCTTTAATGGCAGCATAAAAACTTAGGTTCAACGTTTTCATTTAAAACAATGTGTGACAGTCTTTTTAAAACTGACCCACTTTGCGATTGTGTGAGAACTTTTGTTATGTGTGCTTGATTAAATAAGATTTTTTATTATGAAATAAACTTGCACTATAATAATTTTAGTCACAGATATGACATGTAGAGTAGAGAGTGGTAAACTTGTAACAGAATTGGGGTTGGACAAAGTAACCTTAACGATATCAAGGCCAGCCAAATGATAATATTTTTTTTGTAAAACACGTTGGTTTGACGATACCGAAGTCACAGGAAACTGTAAAGTTGTAGACTAAAAACAAGTTATAAAAAATATTAAAACCATAGTTTGTCCATCCAAAGTTGGACGCGATACAAAGTTAAGTGTTCGTGCTATTATAAACATTTTTTTTTTTTTTTAAATAAACCGTTGAAGAGTTCTCTCGAGAAGACGATCGTGAATGTAGGAACAAGACATGTTTGATAGACAAATTTGTTGTCACCAGAACCAAAACTGTGTGTCAAACAGCTAAGTTGGTTAGGGGAACTGGTTTTAAGTTCAGTTGCAAGATTTAACAAATAACACAGTCCATGTATAAAGATAAAAAAGTGCATTAAAAGTTCAAGTGTTTATATCACAAACCTTTATTTAGAATCACTAAGTTTTACTGTCAAACAAAGTTTCATTTCAGTAGTGAAACAGCAAACAGAACTTTCAAAAGTAAGTGACAATGCGGAAGACACCTCTATCTCGTTTCCTCGCGGAATTGCATTGACTTTTAAAGTGCCTGACAGATATTTCGACAAAGTTAAAAATATTATCTCCTCCAGTTTTGTCAAGCACTAATGTTATTATACTTGGCAACATTAATTACTGCCGCACTCAGAGAGCTTTAATGATTACTTAGGCCAGGTAAAGGTTTTGACAGTTTTGTCATACAAAAGTATGTCAAACCTTTACTAAGTGACGGCTTAAGTAATCATTAAATATCTCTTAGTACCGCAGATAGTGTCAATTTTCGCCTACTTTATTGATTCCATTTTCATGAAACTCATATTTTGTAACCTTTATTATCTAGTAGGGCCCTAATTTAAGATATGGACCATCTTAAACTTATAATTCGCTTTGCCAAGCACACACATCACACACACACCCACACATCACTGCAGCCCGCCTAGCATGCCACCGTAGAAACGGGTTTTGTCGACGGAAGAATCGACAAAATGACAGATTGTAGCAAAATTTAATGTCAAATTGTATGGAAAAAGCTTTGTCTATTCTTGGTAGAATAGAGATAGAATCGCCATACTACGCGTGCAGGGACTCAGGTCTCCTCTCTAGGAGAGGGATGGGATGGGAAATCCACATGTCTTCGATTTTTTTGGTTCTAAGACATGCCGGTTTCCTCACGATGTTTTCCTTCACCGTTTTGAGAGCAGCGGTGATGAAAATAATTACACAAAGAAATGCGTCTGTTTGGGTTCGAACCCACGACCTACTATTCGTAAGTCGGGGGTGACACCACTGGGCCACCAAGTGTATACATTCATATTATTGCTCGTGACTATACACACGACGACTAATCAAGCAAA
Source organism: Diarsia brunnea (assembly GCA_949774965.1). Classification (NCBI taxonomy): domain Eukaryota; kingdom Metazoa; phylum Arthropoda; class Insecta; order Lepidoptera; family Noctuidae; genus Diarsia; species Diarsia brunnea. Next base: position 14,667,094 of record OX459006.1, on the reverse strand, counting down.
AACAAAATAAAGCTGATCACTCATTGTACAGGGAGCTCTTATAAAGCGAGGTCAGGTTATACTGGATATGTATGGCTTGACGTGTCTCCGACCGTGTATTCAAAATATAACTTTTGTAACAAATTACGCGTTCACATTGTCGCTTTTGACCAATGGTCGCACTGTGGTTCGCGTTTGACATTATCAATAGCTTTTTATGAGTTTTTAGATGTTTTTTTTGCTTGAAACAGCCACGTTGTATGCTTTGTTCATGCATGACGTTCAGAAATAAATGGATTGTTTGAGTTAGGTCACTAATCTTTGTTATTTCAGGTTTAGATGGAGGTGGGATGTGGTCCTACCAATCCATTTTAAATGAAAAACCACGATAATTTGAATAATCAGTTTTTTATGTAATGGTAATGTTGTTAATTATAGTTAAAAGTAGACCTACTAACCTATATTCCAGAATCTGGGTTATGGAGGTCAGATAGGCGGTTGATGAAATACCTAAATATTATTTTAAAATATTTTCAGCAAAATAACCACATTTTCCCTTGTCAAAGAGATTTATTTTCATTGCGGATAGCATAATTTATTTTTGTATATTATTATTGTCCTCATTATCACTCGTCATATTCGGAGCACGACTTTAATATAGGGCCAGTGGTGACGTCACATTTCTGTGGTGATTCTAGAATTTTTGTTTGTTTGTTTATTTTGTTGTTTTTAAATTATACATTCTGAACAGAATACAATAATAACATACCTACCTAAAAATATTCCTACATATCGTCAGTTATGTTTAAGTCCCATGTGGCGAGCCTATTGCCATCACTTTGGTACAAATCCTGATTCTGTGGCTACTACTGAGTAATTCTTGATGAAAAAACTCAATAATTATTTGCCTGTCGAATCGAACCCAGATCCTCATGTTGAGGAGTGGCGATTGCTACCAAAATAATGTAATGAATTAATAAATAATTTAGATACTTTTCAGATTTTTTAAGAGAAATCCTGCTCCTCCAAGGGTTGTTTTCTTTTTGGGGTCAATCCGTACCCAAAGAGTAAAAAAGGGGCCCTGTTACTAAGACTTCGCTGTCCATCCGTCTGTCTGTCACCAGACTGTATCTCAAGAACCGCGATAGCTAGACAGTTGAAATTTTCACAAATTATGTATTGCTGTTGCCGCTAAAATAACAAATACTAAAAAAAACTTGAGAGGTGTCAAGGAACACCCGGATGGAACGAAGTTATTGTTATTATTTTTTATTATGTAAAAAAAAAAAAAAAATGTAGAAATGAAAATATCTGGCTTGCTTTCTATAAGAGAGAGAGAGACAGACAGAGAAACATGCGACGCCGCACAGCTTACAATAGCTTACTATAGCAAAAAGTGTCGTGACAACTTTTCGTAAGAATTTTTTCCGTCTAGCCCCCTTTCACAACGCGCGATAAGGAACTTCGTTCCAATAAAATAAACATTTAATTGGGGTCCTATACAACCAACATAATTTTGCCTTTTTGTAGTTTCTTGTTAGTTTTTCGTTTTGGTACGGAAACCTTCATGTGCGAGGTCGACTAGCACTTGGCCAGTTCTTTTTTTATTCATAAAGCAATGTTTTTTTTATCGCTATGACTTTGTGTTTATACAGTCGGTATATGGATGAGTTTGGCTATAATTTTAACCGACTTTCCAAACAGCGAGAGATTTGTCAATTGGACCGTATATATTTTTAGTAATTACTGCCTGTATTGTTAGCCATTAAACACAAATACCTAGTTGGTTTTTACTCTTAGTTTTTCTGAGTTACATACTATCTGAGCTTAACAAAAGCCCAGAATTTCAATAAGGTCAAGTTTGTTTTGGAAGCAAAATAAATTGATAGGTCTGGCTCCCAAACTGTAGGTATGAGAAAATGCTAAGATCGTTGAGTTTAACGTAAGACTTTGTGGACTGATAAACAAAAGTTAATACAGGACACGTGTAACAAATTAAACTCGTAGTAGGCCACGACCTACACGGTCAAGCGACAAGCGCGTTTCGCCAGTGAATAAAAAGAAGAGAAAAAAATATTGTTCAGAGCATGCCACGAGTGACCACGACGCGACGCGACTTGTGACACCAACGTCAAGTCACCCATAATTATACTATAATGTTATGCATCTGCAGTCTTGCCTGTATGGTCAAATTGTTTAGGAAATGGATATAATTTTTTTTTGCGTGTTTTGCAGGTCGCATGTATAGCTCTCAGTTCTTTTCTGTTTTTTTCTAACAATTAAACCTACTAAAGCAACCATATTGTCGTATGTTGCCGGTGATGTTATGCTAGCAAATGAGCCGACTAACAGGCTTACAATTACATATTATGTTTTCTCTATGGAACACGGTTTCGCATGCGCATTTAAAACTGTTGTGCATAATGAATATCATCTGTAGCCGGCTCTACTCACTAAAGGATACAAGTGACGCACGCGCGTGTCACTTGGCGTTAGCTGCAACGTCTGAGGTCGTAAACAAGGAATTAGAACTTCTATTACACAAACATCTTATACTTAACTGTTATACTAAGTTGGCTTGCAAAACACTATTTTTATTACCAACATAAATACATGGGGATGCGTCTTCGCAGAATATTCAAGGCACGGTTTTAATAAAACCCGGTATTCTCACTATTTGTACTTTGTGGACTTATTGAGATATTCCATGTACACTACCCGCTCAAGTTGCAAGAGCGAAGTTTTGCTTCTTACAAAAGAAAGTATGGAATATGCAAAATCTGGCAGACGTGCGCATTCACATGTTTTCCTGGTACTGTTGTAGAAATGCAGTGGTTGTTTTTGAGTGCCTTAGAGTAAAGTAATAAGAGCAATATTTGCTGTATTAACATGTATAATTTATGGATGTGCTCTGGGGATGATGATAATTATGGCAATAAAGGAGGTGTCTGATGATATGATGAGTAATAGAGAAGTATGGAAGAAGGCATGCTGGGCTGACCCCAAATAAATTGGGATAAGGGTAGCAAAATTACCATGCTAACATAAATGGCGATATGATGTAGGTACTACCTTCTAGGGACACTTATCCCTAATCTTTTGTGGATCACAGACATAACCATTTTAAACATCCTCTTTTCTTTCATCACTCAAGTTATGTAGCTATTACTAAATGCTTTATAATTTATAGGATAAGATATATACAAAACAAACTCCTCGTCTCTTGACTATCATTTTAACAAGAAATAAAGAAGAATCGTCCTTAACTGATGAAAAATGGAGCCTTCTTGGCTGTTGACGTTAACGTTAGAAGCGGAAATAGGACCGGGTCTTCCATTTCCGGAATGCCTAAAAGTTTGATCTTCCAGATATTTTTTACGACGTACTTTTCTTGTCGTGTGGCTCCACTTGCTGGAGATAAGAATAAGACCCTATTTGTAGATTTTAGTACAGTTTGGTCTTTTCGTACGAGTTTAGTTTATCTTCCTTAAGACCAGATTTGCGATTAAATTCCGTAATTTGTAGGTTTTTCTTTTGCCTAATTTTAGATTTACGGTGGATGGGACATCGTGAGCAAAAGTATTATTCAGAAAGCAATGATTTTAGACATGCATGAAGCATGGAGAGTTTTTTTTTGGTTAAAATTGAAACATTGTTGTTGTACTAGTTGAGCGTTATGAAAGTTCAAACTTGCAAAACTTCGGTAAAAATTGCGTACAGACGGAGGTCTCTTTTACCATGTCATGGGGCCATGGTAAAAGGGACTCACTCACACGATATATTTTATGTCTGACCTTATAGCTCACAATCGTGACACTTATCGCAGTAATTGCGCTTTAAAATAACATTTTATTCACGAGTAACGAATGAAATCGTCCGAAATGTATGCTTTTCCGATTCATTAATGGATGATAATTTATTTATGTATTCTGACCAAACGATTGCATACTGAGCTGCTTGTTTGTTTCGAGTGTTTACCATTTTGATTCCTCGGAAAGAAAATTGAGAATTGAAGTGGGTATCGAAGGTTAGAGTCAGGTTTGGGTAATTTTGTGTTTGATAAGAGGGGTCCTATAGAATGGTAACATAATATACTCTAGTATAAATCGCCACTGCTGCGAAACAGGCCACCTCGCTGTGATACTAAGGGGTTCAAGGAGTTCATGACTAATAATTTATGTTCCAACAGACTCCCAAAGAAAGTGACATTTGCAAAAATAAACACGAATGAACCAACATTGATAAAAAACTTAACCCTTCGTGTGCCGGAACGTATAACCACGCGAGACACAATGGCTTTTTAATTGTCTCCATATAAACGGCATACAACAAGTTAATGCTCCTTTTTTTCCGTGTGGAAAATCATCAAATAACCCCTCCCGCTCTTGGGCAGAGCGAAAGGGAGTGTCAGACTTCTACTGACTAAAAACCACCCATGTTCTTTCTTAGCCCTTCATGTCGAGGCCGCGGTATCTCTTGCGAACAACCTGCAGCCCCGACGGGCAAACTTAATGCTCCTCAAATTAGAAAGAATTTATTTGCCTTTTCAGAGTATTGAAGTAAATATTGTGGGCCTAGTTTTCATAATATCTGAAGTATTTCATCAAAACCAGCACAAATCATGAATTACGAATGTACTCGGTATTAAAAAGTAATTTATTTATGACTTTGAACGCGGAACAACCGAAGGCTTTATTATCGACAAGGGCTTATGTACAATGAATAACAGCAGCAACTAATAGCTGCAAAAATAATATTTTATTAAATATTTTAAAGTTTTAATGATAAAAATATTTTCGGAACTGAAATTTAGAAGTTAATGTTTTTGTTTTTTAAAAAAAAATAATTTCTACAAAAATCTTTGAAAGCTTTGCAGGATATAATTGGAACTATTTGCTGGTTTATTGAGCATCAAAATGTATCAAAATTACTATGATAAATTAATATTCTCTGTAAACGACAATTTATTCTAAACTTCTCTTTTGATCTAGATTCCATTCCATTTATTTTTACAAAAATAACTTTATTACGATTCTTGATATTTTTATAGACCTTCTATTTCTTCTCATCATTGTTTATTTATAGAAACATAGGTGTTTACGTTTGTGGGTAACTGAATGTACTAGCTGAATCTATTTTTGGGATAAAAAGCTAAAAAATGTTTCGTCGAATGGTTTCAAAGGAACAAAGACAGCTCCAATGCGATTTATTTCTATACAGGGTGTAAACGGACCGTTCACGAAGCGTCAACCAAGCGTATATTCCTACATGAAACTAAGTATCCCTAAATACGCAAATATTAATTCTTGGAAACTACTTTTTTTTGGGGTGACAAATGACGTTTTACGATAAAACTGTAGCACACTCAAAACATCGTATTGATGAATGATTTCTTTAGTAAACGGGCCATGAAGGTAATTAAAGTAAAGTTATTATCTTAAAAACTAGAATAAAAAAACAAAACAAAAAAGAAAACAGATAACTTAGTATTATTAACTCCAATATCTCCGTAACTAGAAGGTTTCCAGGTATGGGTATGATTCAGAATATAAAAATGATTCAAAAGAATGGTTTTATTATATACACTTATATTACTCAAAAATCGTTTTTTATTATTTAATGATTATTTTAAAGTTACTAAATATAAATTATGCAGGAAGGTAGTGAGAGAAGAAAGAAGAGAAGTAGCGTAGGTAATAATGCTTCAAATGTTTCAGACAAGGAAGTGGACATATCAGTTTGAGACCAGGAAATCTTAAGAGACGCTTAAAATTAAGGTCACGTAAAGGAAAACGTCGCACAGAATGCCCCTAGTCAAGTGGAATGACAATCTAAAGATACCCCTACGACGGTTAATGTGAAAGGCGGGAAAGTATTTAAACGCATGTCACGTGCATATTAATCAGTTTATTTTATCAGCTCAAATACCTACTTGGTTTCATAATTATCAATCAAATCTTTGCATCAGAGAGTGATTCCTGGTTTGGTCGTTCGGTACGAAACATAGCTGATATTTCTTTATCTATAAAACAGCGTTAGAGAGGAGGCCTGAGTTCCTGCAGTGGAATCATTACAGGCTGATGATGATGATAAAACAGCGTCATAATATAATGACAAATCAAATCAAATCAAATCAAATCATTTATTTGCATAACACAGGTTCAGAGGATGTTACAAAAATAATATAATATGTTACACTGTATTATAACCATACGAGGTGTGCAAATATATTTTTGGAATTTATGACAGAATAAGATTGTTCAAGTTATCAAATTACAAATTACATTGACATTCAAAATAAAAATAGTCTATTGTATTACATATAATTGAATTCGAAATAGTAAAATAAAAAAAAATAATAATAATATAAGGAAATGTCATGCAAATTAATAATGTCATAGTGATTTTATTATTCGTCACATTTAGTCAACATACAAATAAATTCTGCAATTAAAATATAATGTCGTTTTCTTCTAAATATTCTTTTACATTATAATAACATTTATTTATTAGGAAGGTGCGTAATTTCTTCTTAAATAGAGGAGTAGGCAACTTCCTAATGTCATCGGGCAATTTGTTATATATTAGTGATGCCATACAAATGATGCTTTTATTGAGTAGTGACGTTTCCCCATATGGTATTTGTACATCCAACTTGTTTTTGTCACGTAATTGTCTATAATAGCTTTTAAAGGCAGTCTTATAATAGCTTGGATTCGTTTTCACAAATATATTTAATTCGTATATGTACAAGGAAGGTAACGAGAGAATTTTTAATTTCTTAAAGTAAGGTTGACAGCTTGTAGTACTGTCTAGGTGGCACATAGCTCTAATACATTTCTTTTGGGCTTTGAACACAAATTCCTTGTCTACCGAGTTGCCCCAAAATATTACACCATATCTTAATATAGGTGCTACAAGTCCGTGATACGCTGTTAAGACGGCTTCTTTGTTGACAATTTTGGAAAGTTTGTACAGAGCGAATGAGGATTTATTAATTCTTTTACAGAGATTATTTATGTGTGTTTTCCATGATAAATTGTAATCTATATCAATTCCCAAAAATTTTGTATTTGTTACAGACTGTATTATCTGTCCGTCGTAATTAACTTTAATATATTTAGGTTTGAGTCTTTGGTAAAAGTGTATTATTTTTGTTTTATCCATATTTATTTTAAGATTATTGTTAATTAACCACTGAATTATTGTCCTTAGTGTTTGATTTACTTTATCTTCATAATCATTTAGTTGGTCACATTTTACTATTACTGTGCTATCATCTGCAAACAGGACCATTGGTTGTTCGACGTGTCTAGGGAGATCATTAATATATACTAAGAAGAACAGGGGACCCAAAACAGTACCTTGCGGGACTCCAAGTTCTAGTATGGGATCTATATTTGATCTCATTACGTGTACTCTGGCATATTTGTGTAATTTCTGTTACTTGATTTCTGTTAGTAATGTATGAGGCAATTAGGTCGAGTGCTTTACCTCTTATCCCGTACAAGTTTAATTTTTGGAGCAATACTTTATGGTCAACACAGTCAAATGCTTTGCTCATGTCCATGAAGATAGCACATGTTGGATTTTTTTGTCCATATCAGTCAGAATGGTTTTGATTAAGTCATAAATAGCCATGTTAATAGATTTGCCCTTGCGAAATCCTTTTTGTTCGTTTACCAAGATATTATATTTTTCTAAAAAGTTGTAAAGTCGACTATATATGATTTTTTCAAATAATTTTGAGAAGATGAGAATCAAAGCGATCGGTCTATAATTTCCCATATTATGTTTATCATCTTTTTTGTGGAGTGGAATAACAACAGACGTTTTAAGTTTTTTTGGGTAAATTCCAGTAGAAATGGATAGGTTTATAATGTAGCTTAAATGAGTAGCAATAGACTGTGACACATGCTTTATAACTTTTGTGCAAATACCATCACAACCCACGCTTTGGGTATTTTTTAATTGCATTATTTCTTTAACAACTTCCATTGGAGTTGTAGGGGTAAGGAAAATTGAATTTACGTTACTGTTAATGCTGTGATTCAAGGGTGTTTTATTATTTTTAAAATTAGATGTATTTACTGATTGTGCTACTTGGTCGATAAAATAGTCATTGAAATTATTAGCAATTGCTGTAGGATCTCTAATTTTGGTCTTTTCTTTTAATATTTCAGTAATGGGTTCTTTGGGAAAATTAAGTTTAGAATTATTTATAATCGACCATGTGGCTTTTGATTTGTTTTGTGTAGTATTTATGTAGTGATTATTTTGTGACTTCTGAGTTAGGTATATAATTTTTTTAAGCTTAGCAGCGTACTGTTTAAGAATATGTTTGTTTGTTTTTGTTGGCTGGGCTCTATACTGCCATAATAATTTTCGCTTTATTTTGCTACATGTTTTGATACCTTTTGAAATCCATTTCGATTTTTTATTTAACGATTTTGTTATCACTTTATAAGGAAAACACAAATCATAGAAACATAGGAATAATTCTAGAAACCGATCATAAGCTTCATTAGGGTCATTTGTCCTGACCTGACTGCGGCAAAGATCAAAAGGAGGGTTATTGATAAATTGTACTTAAACAAACTGGCAAAGTCTGGTCTTTCTGTAGAATACTATAGAAGTAAGACCAACAAAAAGTTTAGTGTTGTGTTATGATATTATCCGAGTAAGAATTTCCCTAAACAAACTAATATACGATGTGAAACAGCAGAAGTCTCAGCGAGACAAAAAAAATAATAACCGTTTCATTCACGTCGAAAAAAGTAAAAAATAATGATTGTTCATAACAACCGCCACTTCGAGTTTTGTCTAAGCAATTACATCGTAAATTGCTAAATTTTGTGCTTGAACTACACTGGTAAATACTCCACTTTGGTAGGCAGAAACTAATTTTGGCGAATTTATAGCGAACAAAATGTTTGCCTTGAGGTAATGTAATTTCATTTCTTAAGTATGTGAGATATAGTTTTAATTTTATGAGAACTAGCTTTTACCTGCGAATTTGCTCTTATTGTGGTTAGAAGTTATCCCAAAGGAACGTCCTACAGGAAACCCAGTCAGTGATCTATCTGTGTGTTCACTTTCATCTAATCCGTTCAGCCGTTGAGGCGTAAAGGTGTGACCAACTAACAAACAAAATAAGTTGCACGTATTTACTTTCACGTATTTAACTACTTTTAAAGTTCACAACTTCTACGATGTCAAAAATTAAATAGATCAACTAATCATTAACTCCACTACTTGCCCCAGAGTGCGATGATAAATCGTTTCACACTTCATTAATCAAGCTTTCATTGAAACTAAAGAATACAGCTAAAACAACGGATGATCCTACAAGTTGGGAAACACTTCGGGTGTAATGAAATATGAAACGCGATCTAACGTGAAATTAATATTTTCTACTATATTCAGTGAAGTGAAGTAATGATCAAAAATTGTATTAGTAGTGAGTGAGCAATGCCAATTATCTTATAGTTGCAAAAGGTAATTACATTTTGTTGCCTTTTGCCTTTGTCTAAATAATAACCGCTTCTTGGGTTGATCTTCAGAAGTAGCCGCGCATGCCTAGGTCGGTCCGTCGTCGCTGACTGACAACCCATAACATAAAATTCCTCCGTGCCTCGGAAAACATGTTAAGCCTTTGGTCCCGGCAGCCAATAACAAAAAAAAATTCAAAGACTTTTTCACTTTAATACACGCAGGTGTAAGTCCTACAAAAGGGATCGTATTACACAGTACTAACTGGGTTGTAGTACAGGTAAGTACTGGTATTAAACGGCATCCGTTCCGAGAAAGGAAGAACATGGAAGTAGAAGACATGTTGCGGCGACCGCAAATAGATTAACACGATAATCAAAATGCTGAACTTCACTAGATGGTCAATATTTAAAAATTGGTAGTTTCTTAGTGGCCAAAACATCAGAAATACCAGAACCAAATACGCTTCGGACACTATTTCATGGGACACACAATTGTAAGGCACCACCTCATGACATCGCGTGATGTGGTAATTAACGTGGTAAGCAAAGGCAAGATAATAGAGATCTCTAATCATTTAATTTATTTTCATAAATTTCGTCGGTTGCCCTGTGCAACCTATAAAAGAAAACACAAGATATAATTGGACGAGACAGTTAAAGTACTTAATAATAGACGATTGCCATTGTCCGACTTCTCGTCGACTTCGGTAATTGAAGTATCATTCTATAACTCTCAATTCCGCTAACAATGATGAATGGGAATAATTTTGAAAAGCATAAAAAAAGAATACAACCTCATTGTGAACAATATCGCTTTGCGTAAAATCCAAATTGTTTGTCATTTCCCTTTGTGACGTAACATCCAATTTATCCTCCGTTCTTAACAAAATAAAGGAGAAAGCTTATTTCTTTTGCTTTTATATTAAATGGCGGATCGCGATACAATCATGAATCATCTTTAATCCAATTTTTGATAGTATCCTTTGCCTCCTACGCGTCTGTTTTGGCCTTGATCTCTATTCTGCATTGTTTATTTATAGTTTTCTGTTCGCGGAGTTAATCTCATAATTTATTGATGAGATTTATGAGTAGTATAGTAGGTTTGGTGGAATCTATAGCTTATTTGATTCATTTTGTAAGTATAGACTACAGAGACAGTGATTTTCAAACTATGTGACTTCCATGATATCCTAATTTTTTTTAATACTGTCATACTCACACGCCGCGTTACGAGTATTACGCACCAGTCCTATTTGAAGAACTTCACCAATAAAGTCAGTGTATGACCAGATGAATGAACGTGGACGAGGTAAAACAAGTATGTGGAAATTGTAACAGTTGGTGTCTTGCGTTTTCTACTTACCTCTAGGGGAAAAAGTCGTGAGTTTATGATGTATATATGATAATTTTAATATAGCCCCGCGGCAACTACATATATTAAATTCCATGCTTTCTTGTTAACAATTTCCCGAACCCCATACAATATGAAATTCTCAACTCCCAACATATTTCCAACAGGAGTGCTAGTGAAACATCTCTCCTAATACTGATATTTCCTTTTAAGCATTTTTCCATAAAATCCCAGTTGCCTCTCATGACACTGACATAATCTCTTCGGTCCGCCTCTACGTTCCGGGTTAGATATGACATCGGAAACGGTGAAAATTCGGTAAACCCGGCGCTTAGTTCATCATGCTTGGCAATACGGTCCAGTTTTTACCGACCTCAAAAATGGGAAGCTGAACCAACCAAATCTAAACAACGTTGTTTTAAAGGTTGGTTTAACTTTGCATATCTAGTTCGTATATAATATGGTGAACGTTACAAATATATAGTTTGTCGACAGACTGTTGAGAGCGGGTTTTTATCCTACGGTTCTGAACATAGGCTTTGTCTGTCTGTTTTTTCCGGCTAACCTCCGAAGCGACTGGACTACTTTAACGGAACTGTTACTGGCAGATAGATAGCTGATATCATAAGGAGTAATTTAGGCTACTTGTATTATTTAAAACAGAGACAGGATTTTTTAGAGTTCCGTGTACAGTCGAACAAGCTAATAAGTATACTCGTACAGGCAGAAATCTTTATAAGTCATATTATAAAGCGTTTCACATAAAGTGACTGATGCCAAACACTGTATCGTTTGACATCAGTCTCTAACTGCCGCACTCGGAGAGCTTTAATGATTACTTAAGCCATCACTTAGTAAAGGTTTTGACAGTTTTGTCATACAAAAGTATGTCAAATCTTTACTAAGTGGCGGCTTAAGTAATCATTAAATATCTCTGAGTACCGCAGTAAATGTATTGGTATAATCTTAAAATTAAATGCAAGTTAACTGGCTGTATATTTATTAGCTTGTTAATAATAATAATAGTTCTTTATTCGTAAAAAAAACAACATAACAACCTTGCAGATTTCAAGGTGTAAGTTACAAATAAGCAGTACATAGATGCTACAGTTTTGATCGCTACTTACGTGTTGTTACCTAATAATTATGGATGATAACATAGAAACTGATTCACTCTGTTCCCCGTACTAGTATAAACTGTATTACGGTGGAACAGTTTTCCTCGTTCTGTGATTGCACATTATATGTAGCAAACTTGTAACAAAACTAGCATTTCTTGTTCGACTGTAAAACAATGTAAACCATTGTAATTGGAAACAAAATCCGATTCACAAAGGGAAGTGTTTTTTTTTAAATATTACTTTGAAGGTCACGGGATACAGCTAGTTTAATATATTATTATGATTCGGTGAAACTACTGAAATCTTACGTCGAAAGATTCATAAGGTTTTTTTATTAGTGGACGTTGTTCTTGTATATTATATTCCAAGGCACGGACTGACTTACAACAATCTACGAGAATTATTGTACCTACAAGAACGAAAAATCAAAAAATAGAAAAGAACCTAGACATAAAATCAGACTAGCGACAAAAACCTCGATCACAAATTCATGAGGTCACCGAACTCATCCGAAAACCAGGACCTTTCATCCGAAAGGCGCTAGAATACGAAATTACATACAAATGTACAATCGAAAAAATAAAAGGAGAATCGGACAAAAATGCGAACAGTTAATCCGATATATTCACAAGTTTTTTTGTCGGCTCTGCCATTGACCCATTTGGCAAATGTTCAGAACACTAAAATGTTACGCGTTCTAGTTAGACAAAATATATAAAAAAATATTTGCGTCGAACCGCGTTGTTGTCAATTAAACACAAATAGATGCGAGGTCAATAATATATTACAATTTTTCTTTTTAAAATTATTTACAGCATTGGGTCATCATCTGCCTAGCCTTTTCCCAACTATGTTAGGGTTGGCTTCCAATCTAACCAGATGCAGCTGAATACCAGTATTATACTTGGAGCGACTGCCTATCTGACCTCCTCAACTCAGATAGTACAGGGTAATACAATAGCACTTGGTAAGACTGGTTGTCAGACTTTTCGGCAGCCTTCTGGGTCTTTTTTATTATTCAATATAATTTTATTCTTTTCCTGCGGCTGTTGCAACACACTAATATCATCATCATCATCATCAGCATCAGCTTATAATGTTCCCACTGCAGGGACTCAGGCCTCCTCTCTAGGAGAGGGATGGGCTATAATCCACCACGCGGGCCCAGTGCGGATTGGTAGATGTCACATGTCATATCTTCGAATTTTGTGGTTCTAAGACATACCGGTTCCCTCACGATGTTTTCCTTCACCGTTTTGAGACCAGTAGTGATGAAATAAATTACACAAAGTAATGTGCCTAACTGGGTTCGAACCCAGGACTCACTGCTCGTAAGTCGGGGCCGCCACCACTGGGCCACCACTGCTCAGTACACACACTAATAACTACCTGAATATAATTGAGCTTTAGAATTCCAACTCTTACCGCTGAACGGAACATTGAAAATCCAACTAACTTTGGCATTTATTTACATGTCCCTAGTGTTCCTGAAAACGGGTGTTAGCGTTTGCATACGTAAATGACCGGTATAGTGGAGTGCCCTAAGGCATAAATATTGTAAAACCTCGGAATCCAGGGCCGGTCAATGAATCTTCATAAAAATTTTTGGACTGCATTGGTAAATGCCCAAATAAAGAAGTTAAAAAAAAAAATTTGCGCGCTCTTCTTTTTTTTTTTTTTAATTCGGCAATTTGCTGAAAAATGATAGGGACAAGGGAAAAAAATGTTTAGAGCTACTAAATAATATTTCCACCGTGACTATAATGTTAATTAATTAATATTTCGCAAAAAGAACGACTTACAGCAAAAAAAAAAATTAAAACGTATCTATCTAATACCTTTATAGGAGCAATTCTTGTAATATAGTATAATCTGAATCTCGGTTACGGCTTCAACGATTTTCATGAAATTTAGTATGCAGGGGGTTTTGGGGGCGATAAATAGGTCAAGCTAGGTTTCATTTAAAAAAAAACACGATTTACCAAAACAACCAAGCAAATTTCGGTCATCCAGGTACTACACATTATAATAACATTATTGTTAATTACTGTCGTCGTCATCGTTGATGTGGATTGTTGGTGAAGGATTAGTACCTACAGCTGTCACAAAAGCATTCTAAATTTAAAAAAATCCTGTGGATGCCTTATGTTTAAGGCCTCCTGCTAGAGGCATATCCTACTTATATTATATTGGCTAAAGTTTGTGAGGATGGATTGATGGTTGTTCCCCGTTTCACGCAAAAACTACTGAACGGATTTGGAGGTTAAATGTCGCAAATAGATAGATGGTTTACAACCTGGATTAAAACATATGACACAATTTTATCTCGGTAGTATGATCCCGTGGGGCAATTATAGAGCTAGTAACTGATATACCATAAGTGACTAATCGCTAAGGAAAGCTGCTGTGAGGTACGGACCTCGGTTTAGGACGTCACTGAGGGGGGGCAACAAAGGGACAGGCTAAATCTGAGAGATATTATTTAGGGTCTGGTTTAATACTACTGTCTCAGGTTCGCAGGCTGGCTCTAGCAAGGGTCGGGATATTTGTATTTCTTATTTCTAAGTGTACCTACTGGTTTCCCTACTACTTTGAGGTCCATACCCCACAGGAGGTGCCCTTAGTGATTATTAGTCACTTATAGTATATCAGTTACTAGCTTATGGCCGCGGCTTCTCCCGCGTGGAGTTCGATAAACCATCTATATACGTTATCCAAATCCGTTCAGTAGTTTTTGCGTGAACGAGTAACAAACATTAATCCATCCTCACAAACTTTCACACGTATAATATAAGTGCGATATGCCTCTGGCAGGAGGCCTTAAACTTAAGGCATCCACAGGATTTTTTAAAATTTAGAATGCTTTTGTGAGAGCTGTAGGTACTAATCCTTCACCAACAATCCACATCAACGATGACGACGACAGTAATTAACAATAATGTTATTATAATGTATAGTACCTGGATGACCGAAATTTGCTTGGTTGTTTTGGTAAATCGTGTTTTTTTTTAAATGAAACCTAGCTTGACCTATTTATCGCCCCCAAAACCCCCAGCATACTAAATTTCATGAAAATCGTTGAAGCCGTAACCGAGATTCAGATTATACTATATTACAAGAATTGCTCCTATAAAGGTATTAGATAGATACGTTTTAATTTTTTTTTTGCTGTAAGTCGTTCTTTTTTGCGAAATATTAATTAATTAACATTAAAGTCACGGTGAAAATATTATTTAGTAGCTCTAAACATTTTTTTTCCCTTGTCCCTATCATTTTTCAGTAAATTGCCGAATTAAAAAAAAAAAAAAGAAGAGCGCGCAATTTTTTTTTTTTAACTTCTTTATTTGGGCTTTTACCAATGCAGTTCAAAAGTTTTTATGAAGATTCATTGACCGGCCCTGGATTCCGAGGTATAAATCTTACGGCACTCCACTAGTAGCTCGTTTGGAACAGTCGAGAAATGTAGTTCTCAGAGAGTATCGCTCGCTGAACTCGTAGATAAGTAAATAGGACGTTGAGTGCAACTCTCCTGACCTTAATTTCCCTAAGTGAGTGGACTATTGTGGAGGTTCACTGTAATTATATCCTTTATTTGTAAGGTGGAAGTGCTAAGGTAACCGGCCAAAATTCAACGTACAATTTAATTCAATAGGATCGTAGCAGTGATAGCCTAGTAAAGTCAAAGACCCTTAGTTTTTTTTTTTGGCGGGTGGAAAATCATCAAATTTTAATAACCCCTCCCGCTCTTGAGCAGAGTGAATGGGAGTGTCAGACTTCTACTGACTAAAAACCATCCATGTTCATTCTTAGCCCTTCATGCCGAGGCCGCGGTATCTCTTGCGAACAACCCGCAGACCCAACAACCCGCAATACCAACAACCCGCAGCCCCAACAACCCGCAGCCCCAACAACCCGCAGCCCCAACAACCCGCAGCCCCAACAACCCGCAGCCCCAACAACCCGCAGCCCCAACAACCCGCAGCCCCAACAACCCGCAGCCCCAAGTCAAAGACCCTTAGGTCGAACTCAAGACACGCACCTCTGATTTTTCGGATTCATATGCGTATGACTTGAAACCAGCGTGCGAGAGAGATATTTCTAAAATGCTGAGTATGATGAGCTAAGTTCTTGGGTTTGATTGCCTAGTCGGTCGGAAAAGTGTATTTAAAGGTTTTGCTAGAAATTTCTCAGTAGCAGCTAGAAGTCCGGATTTGTTCCCGGTTGACAACAACATTATCTTATGGTACTTAACCATAACTGACGAAATTTAGCACCTCTGACTAACCTTTCAAGGATTACAGGCGTAACGTTATAATATAAGGTTATTATTATGTTAAGACTTTTCCAGCTACCAGTAAGCTGGAATGGCGTAATCCATCAGATTTCACCTTATTTCTAGGTACTTATTCAACATGCTGAATTTGATCTCATTATCTACATTATTTACATCAACCCGGGCAGTTTGTACTGTGCACACTATAAAGTAAGCTGCACTGAGTACCGTGGTTTAGTGATGTTGTTTCCAAAATCACAAGGTCTACTTCGCGGTCTACTGCTTACCCTGAAGTAGGTACTGGTTTTGTAGACCTAGGTAGAGCAAAATGTTATTGAATTTTGCCGTCGACAATTTCTCAGTAGCACCCACGAGGTCTTAATTTGTGCCCAGTTCATGTCATCAGGTTTGCCCCTTATTAATTAACAAACCAACCATAACCTAACCACTATATTCACCAACCATAATTATAATCTACGCATAATACCTTCATGCTCTCTCTTTGAAGACGGCAAGGTCTCATTGTTTTACAAGCTGTCATTATTTGAATAAAAGTCATTCGAATAACTTCACTCTTTGACGTGAATCAACCGAAATAACAAGTAAATCGACATCCTCATAATAGTCTCGCAGTCGCGGTATGGTACATACATATTCAAATCTTTTTCATTCAAAATTATATCTTTCTGTACTGACAATAAAAGACCAAAAAAAATCATAATTTTAAGTCACAAGCTTCCGCGGTTGATGTCAAACGGCGGGATTGTAATCTAAGCAAAACGTTTGCGCTCATAGAACAGCGTAATGTCTTGTAATCTTGTCCAAATGCTTCCGTGTAAGTCCGGAGAGAAAAGCGTGGGGTTTCTTTATCTTTCGCGCCGTTCAGGACCTTAGGGACTAGACACAACAAAGTCGCCGACATGTTTCAGTGAATGTTTGTTACTGGCGGGATAGGTGGCAGCTTCAAAACATTACAAGTCAAAAAACTATGTCAGCGGTAGAAGAGATACAATTTTTAGACTGCAGCTTGAGTGATACCAGGCAACTGCAAGTCGCTATGTCCGACGGCCGTGGTATTATGGCCGATTATAGCGATTTGCTTCAAGACACACACCAGTGCGTTACCCGCGTTTCCTTCATGTGAGAGCGGATTTAGATCAGCTGATTTGTCGGCGGGTATAAGCTCAAATCGGCTTACACACGTACATGCCATATTTTGGGCTTAAAAAAATTGAACACGCGCTCATTCCTTTCTTGTTTTCTCGAACCGGTGAGTTCTGTCAGTTCCTCTCGCGGCTTGCGTTGATACGATCTTGTATGCGCGTGAACGCACGTACTCGTGTTGCGTGTGATAAAAGGCGCTCGTACAAGCGCCTACATGTGGTACATAAAACGAGCTAATACTTGCCGAAAATACACTACTCTGGAATTGCCCTATTGTCGCTGAGCAATACGCATCGCGATGACTCGACTCATAGTCTAAGCAGTGTTTTTTTTTTAATTTGTTTCCTTCACAGTCGCTCTCGCAGGTCACGTATAGCTTGAGGTTGTAATTTGTGAATTAACGGAAGTCCTAACTGAAAACTGTGGGACACTTTATCTTGAAGAAAGTGTATAATACAAAGTGTGCTTGTGTAATTTAGATCAAGATTCGGCTTGAATGTTACCAGTAATGTTTTCGCTTTGTGCGTGTGGAAGTTATGCCTTGAAGCGGTTTTAACATCGGCCCGGTAGGGTTAAGTTTATCCTTCTTCAGTTATCTAAAGTTTCATCTTCTAGGAAAGTCATCAAAGTCAGTTGGATGGATTTACACACGTGTTTGTTAATTGTGCTGCTGATTTGGTTTTTCGTTTGAATTCAGTGCGTGCATTCGTGCAACTACTTACCATTTAATTATTTTTCACAATGTTTGTTTGGACACTTCATAAACCAACCTTGTCAGTTCGTCGAACTCGCTAATCGCCCTGTCTATCAAAGGTAGCCCTGTTCATGTCGGTACATACAAATAATATTAAATTTCTATGACGTTATATATTTTGGATTCGAGCCAAAAACACGTTTATCGTTACTTCCTTTCATATTCTAATCTGGTCAAATGTACTTACGTTTGTTGATAGTAACAGAATCTTTAGCATACATTTACTCCAATTTCTTACGAGCTCATAGAGGATTTCCATTTCCAAACGAACCGTCTTAAGTATTATTTTTGTCCAAAGAATTTACTGCGACAATGTTGCCGACGGAAGAGAAG
Source organism: Diarsia brunnea (assembly GCA_949774965.1). Taxonomy (NCBI): domain Eukaryota; kingdom Metazoa; phylum Arthropoda; class Insecta; order Lepidoptera; family Noctuidae; genus Diarsia; species Diarsia brunnea. Next base: position 14,648,625 of record OX459006.1, on the reverse strand, counting down.
CTAAAATGTAAAAAAAATATCAATGTTAGAGCTTTCAATATTAAACAAAATAATGTTCATAAAACAACTGAACAGCGGTACTTATTTCTTTGTGCACGGACTCATTCATGTATCAAATCATGAATACAATCAAATTTTCTTCAAGGAACTTGAAAAACTGTTGCATTTAGCCGACGTTTGCTCTTTACTCAAAGAAGACTTTCACAAACGAGGTCTTTGTTGAAAAAGTCAGAACCCGGAAATCCGATAACGTAGAACACTTCAAATAAATGGAAGTTATTGAGACATTCACTCTTGTAGCTTGTTTTGTCGCTTCGCTGATTTTCTTAAGAGTTTACACAAAGCTCCTTACACGTTGTCCAATCTGGAAAGTGCTGAGATTTTAGTTCCAGAGAACCTATAAAGTGTTGAGTTTACGGACAAATGTAGAAGAGGATAAATTCTTTATTGGAGCTCGTTGGAGGGTCAATTTTAGGCCGAAATGTTTCGGGTTTCCTGTGACGGTCTTAGGCTTAGAAAAATCCTAAAATGTTTACAGTTGCGGACAGGTACACATATAAGAAAGTTTTACGGTGGAACTGTTATATCTGTTGGGTTATTTTCTGTTTTTTTCTTCACCAGCACCGGCTGAATCTAATTTACTTTGGTCAAACATGTGAATTATATCTCCAAGCACAGTTATTTCATAGCATCTGCTCGTGTAGTTGTCGCTTCCGCTTTTGCCTTAAAACCTACTATATTCAGGGAGCATACACAATTTTATACTATTAGGTCTAACGAACACGCAACGCGCGTTCATTAGTTCCTGTGAAACAGGTAGATACGTTGAACCCAATTCGCCATTATGTGAATAGTAGCTTTATACTATTAACGAGATGTGTATCAATTATTTTAACGCTGTATATTTTAATTACTAAGCCAAATTTTTAATTTCTTCTCTATTTAACTGTGTATAACATTCATCAGTTTTGATTTAACTCCATCTTTCATAAATCATATTTATTTATGTAAGTTTGCTTAAAAAAAAATCACTTTTACAGGTCATATTGTAAGAATTGATAGATGAATTCGGTGTTTCGTACCGTCGTATCGTAAGATGAAACAGCTGAAACAAATCCAGTGTTCAGTCTCTTGTAAAGTCCAGATATAATCTTAGATCATCTCATAATATCACCAGACGGTGAAAATATGGCTTTTTATCCCAGTGAACATTTTTGGACTACTACGATGATTCTTTTCACCCCAATCTGTCAGTTCAAAAACTTTTATAAGCCTCCTCCAAGCATGACCACGTGTACGGGTTCTATGTTTCCTGAACCCAGTTGATTCCCACGACCTTCACGAGGACATCAATTCGCCTTGCGAGAGGCCATCATATTAAACACAATAAACCACACGAAGGCTTTCAGCTGCCTTCCCTTTAATACAAGAAGATTTCTTCGACAATTTATATTTATTTGGGCAATTTAGTTCTTCAACTTCAAGATCCCAGGGCAGTTTATCTTCGTCAAATTTAATGTCTTTTGTAGAGCTTTTGGCATGTTGGCCTTGATTTTGCTTATTTAAAGAGAAGAATATCGTCCCAAACCTAGATATATAGGGTACCGGCATAACAAGCTTTAATATGCTCAACGTATTTAGTCTGTGGTGTACACAAAACTTCTTTAAAAGTTCTAATAGACAATGATGAGTTTCTTGATTTGAGTCAAATGTTTTCATTGACATATTATTTGCAGTAATTTTGTCAAACCATTGCATTCATTTGATCTTTGTGAAAGGTGCATTTGATATTATGTTTCAAAAAAAATATATTGAGTTCTCATCTTGATTGCCCCAGAAATTTGATTGCGCTCCTTTTCGGAGCTGTTATTATTACAATATAGTTATAGATAAATATTCTTGGCACCTTTGTTACCTTAATTAAATGATTCTGGACACGATTGTTTCATTTCGGCGATTAACATTTACAAGTCCTTTATATGCTTTGAGTTTTGTGATGCGTTTACATTTTTTTTTTGTTTTTACTACCTATATTCATCCCAGCTCCTCTGAGAAGTTACAAATCAAAAGATTGTTTGCTTTTCTTTAACGATTTACTTCACCGTCTACAGAATCGAAGCAAAGTTTTAATTGGTGATTGTCTTACTTGCAGAACTCACTTCGATAATTTGATTTTCACTCTGAAAATATTTTTTTCTAACTTCTTTGATTGCAAAGTTATTCGTTTCATTTGATTTATTTAATTTACAATTATTAATACCATTTTGTTAAACCATTGCTTTGTTCAATGAGCCATATTATGAATTGTTCACAGTTACACAGTTTGTGGTATTGATAATGTATTTATTTACTCTCTGGTCAATTTCGTAGTTGTATCAATATAGTTATTAGTCTTTGTACCGTGAGTGGATGTATGAAAAGCTTGCTTTAATGCCAATACACAAATCATATTCATGAGTGTATTTCTAATCTTGTGTAAGCCAGTGCTATCAAGCCTGCCAGCTGCTTTGGCAGTTCCTACTGGCATTGGAGAGATCTGATCTAAAGTACCTATAGTTTCATCAGTAACATCTCTCAGACCAATCAATTGGATGTTATTGTTGTCAAGTCACGTCAAAATGGTATACAGTTCCTGAACATTATTTGAACCAAAAAATATACATAGTTTTTTCTACAAATCTTCGGTGACACCTACTTTATATTCCACACAATTTTCATATGCCACACTTCCTTCCTTATCAATAAGAGGAAATGTTATACATACAATATCAGATACCAATCCAATACAGACATAGTGAAACCATATAGTCCCAGAAGACTGGTACAGCAGCAACAAACTTATAACTAGGGAAATCCAAAATTTTAAACTGATAAAAATAATGCAATAAAGCTTTTCCATTTAGGTTTAGGTTAGGAACAGATTTCTATGTTTGACTTTTATACTCTGATGTGATTTGGTGTTGTCTTTTCAGACTTGTCGGCCCTCGTTATCTTTACTTACTTCATAATCCTATTATAATATCTGGGGTTCAGACTTTACGGCGTTAATCGTAAACTTATTGTATTTTTTTGGGTTACTTAAAAGAAAAGATGGATAAATTGTGTGAGGACAGGGAGAATGGAAGATAAAAATGATGAAGACCTAGACGAAACAAAATAGGTACAGTCGTATAAGGTTTTGTCTACCCTTCATATTTGATGATTGTACACCTCTTCATCTCAGCCTAAATCAACTTTATTACATTCCTGTCACAACATCGAACACTAGGACCTCAAAATCAATAGGAGCTCGCCATGTTTACCACCAAACGCTGTAATGCGAAATCGATACCAAACATCCTAATAATGTTATTTCAGCACGGATTAGTTTAACCGAAGTTACATTATCAAACAGTAATACAATCTTGCTTGTATTTTCTGCAATCACATTATGGGGTAATGCCCGAATTGATATTTAATATTGGTGGTCTGATTGAAGTGCTCTTTTTCTTTGTTTTTTTTTTACACTGCAGTAAACTCAAGAGACGGTTTCATCTTGAGGATTTCATAGGGTTAAGTAATTTTATTTTGTTTTTAAGTGGTTTCGAAATCTGGTGGACGTTTAAAGTTGTCTTTCAAAAATTTCTTAGAACTTGTAGTTCAGTGCTTAGATTTGAATTTATTTCAAGACACAAGCTTGCGTAGCTTATGTCAAGACCAGACTTTCGACAGGACTGACATAAGCTTTCGTTAGCATTCATAGTCAATCCAATGCAAGAAGGTGAAATTGCGCTAGCCTAAGTTGGTGCGCGTTACTTTCGTGCCTCAGAAAACACGTTAATTTGCTGGTAGCGGTTGTCACTTGTAGATAGTCGATATGGTAGATAGTCGTTACAGGTAGTCAGTGGCATGAAAGTCTGACAACCAGTCTTACCATTCCATCCAAATAACATTTTTGAGTTATATTATTATCGTTGGTATCGCTGAACGAATTGTTATCTTTGACTGACACCAGAACTAAACTAGGTCAAGATTTAAAGTCCTGGATACCAATTGTTGACAAGCGATTTGCGTTTCACGTGGAAGAAAATTTTATTTACAATTAAATATAAGTTTTGTGTTCACTTTCATCTTAACATTATCTATAGAACTTTTAATGAGGTGTATCTTTGCACATATATTTGCTGAAACGTAATTCGGTAACAATCAAAACTAACTTTTACACAATTTATACCTTCTTTCTTCCGACACATCTCTTTGAGTTCCCTAACGAGCTGTGAGCGTTAGAAAAATTCTACGTCAATTTCAAGTTTTGTAAGAACTTTTTGTATCACAGAAAACTTTTCCCTACTTATTTTACCTGTATCTTTACAGGTCTCAAAACATTATTTCAATAATTATCTGAATGACTAAAATCACACCCTGTAGAAAACAGTCATTAAAATTTAATGACCTCATCGGTGATGTTATTTGGAAAGGTGAATAACATACCTACATTGGGATCATAGAACTAAAACATCACAAAACGGGGCGTTTAAGCTTCACGTTCAAAATATCCGTACCGTAAATATCTAAGGATTACTAGATACGGCTCATTCATTCGGCAACTGTTCGTACTCGTTCGCCAAAAGCCGCATACTGCTGCCGTCAGATTCCTACCGTTCGAACGGCTAACGCAATTGACTCATCAAGTATCCGAGCCTAATCGTCGTTCCATTTAACAGTATGTGCGTGTACGGTTTGAAATTCTCTGTCGAAAACGGGACGTGTATTAGACACATTGACGTCGATCTATTTGACGTTTCCTCATCAGTATTAGGTGGGTTTCTGAGATTAAATTGATGGTACGTTCATACCATAGCGATTGATGGAAGAAGGTAGATTTAATTTATGGTCAAATAGTTTTTTAGTGACTGTGAGCCAACATACTACTGTTATCTTTCTTTAATTTTTTTGTGGGGTGGGAAATCATCAAATGACTCCTCTCGCTCTGGGCAGAGCGGTAGAGGGAGTGTCAGACTTCTACTGACTAAAAACCACCCATGTTCCTTTAGCCCTTTGTGTCCGAAGCCGCGGTATCTCTTTCAACCTGTAGCTCTGGCATTCGAAAGACTTGAAGAGTTTCCTTGACTTACAAAAAAAGGCGAGAGAACAAATAGGTGCCTTTATCAGCAAACATCATAAGACATTGATTTTAATTGAAAAGACAATAGCTGTGTCCTGTGTTAATTATTTTACACTTTGAACTTTGTTGTTCTGGATTTTAACGAGCGTCGATGTTTGCTTATGTAATAACCGTTTTATTAAAGTGTATGTTTTTATGTGGTTGCTGAAATTGCTTCGCACAATAGGCACTTAAAATTATTAAGCTGGGTAATAAAGTTTAAATAGTCATAATATTTGGCTTAATGGCTACACTTATGTATTATGTGTAGGAGGATCAAAATCTGTTTCATAAAACTCGATTAAAAATCACTGATCTATTGATGTTCGAAATACTTTCAAAAGGAAAAGGGCAAAACAAACTAGCTTCGGAGTTAAAATATTAGAGCCACTACTTACTAATCGTATATTACTTAATCACCACAGGTAGGTACTAGACAAAGTCATTTTCTATCAGCATGAGGATGGCAGCAAAGCCAAACATGTATGCACTTACCCTAAAAGCGCAATCTTATTGAAACCAATTTCGTTGAAAGTTCTTATTACGCTCACCAAACTTTCCTTTCTTCACAAAATTGGAGGGAAAAGGGGGCCCAATTTTTATGGCTGCACAAGTGAATATCACATTAACCATTGGCTTAAGGAAAAAAGTATTTGAGGAACTATATAATTTATAAAAAGGATTTGAGGATTCCGTTTAAACTGGAAGGAGGACGCGCGGGTTCGCGAAAAGTGGAAAGAGTGGAGGGAGGCCTTTGCCCTGGAGTGGGACAGAGTAGGCTAGCAGAAAAAAAAAAAAAAAAAAATTGAGGATATCATTTTGAAACGAACTCTGGCGGGAGCTGCTTAAGCCCCCTGATAGCTTCATCAAGCCGTCTGAAAGCCTTCCACCTGGACATACTTTGCCGTGGTCGACTTGGAAATCTCTAAATAGACTCCGAACCCAGGTCGGCCGTAGCAAAGACAATCTCTTCAGATGGGGGTTCATTGACGGCTCAGACCTCAAGTGTGTATGCGGCGTATCTCCACAGATAATTTCCCACCTTCCATCTTGCGCTGCATGCCCTGACACCTGCACACTTGACGACCTTATGACTGTATCAGCGAGTGGAGTCCGGGCCAAAACGATTTGATCGAATAGATAAATTTGCCATCGACACGCTAAGAAGAAGATTTTGAAAACAATATTGGTAGACAACCTACATGATTGTATATGTACCTAATCGTAGAAAAAAAGAGTTTTCCGTAATTTTTTTATCTATTTTGTAGAGCGATGCAAAGAAGACACTTGCTCTCGAAATATCAACTGTGTACTGTCAACAGGCTCGGAGTAAAATGGCTGTGATATACAGATAAATAAATAAATCAATTTATTGACACGCACAAGTTAGAACATACATAGAAGAAAACAATTACAAAGAGCATATTTTAAAATAGTACATCAGAAAAAATGGGCCCCAAACTAGGCACAGCCTGTATCTTGATGACCCAATATAGAAAGTTAAGGCAGATTGAGTTAACGACTGTTCAGCGTGACACAGTATAGCAAGACAGGTAACAATTAGTTATTAGAGTAGTTGTTATAAATTGTAAAGCAACAAACATATGAATCAAGGAATAATCAATAAAATGAATAGTGAGAACCAAATTAAGTCAATTAATTATTAAAGGAACAGATGTGGCATATCAACCCACCCGCAATTTTGATATTTTTTCGAAATCAGATGAACAGACAGGCAGAATCTGAAAGGGTTCCATTTTTGCAATTTGGCAACTGTTTGAAACTAACAACTATTTTGTCACAATCAAACATTTTTGTACATAAGCCCCAAAAACTCAGTCTCCCAAATCCATGTTGAGAACAGACAATTGTTTTTCATCCTTGGTTTTTGTTCACGGCGGAAAAAAACTGGGATATTGTGTCTGAAAACGGAATAAAAAATGGCGGAATTTGCTTGCTTGTCCAACAACAATGGTTACCTGAAGGCGCACTTCTATTGTGAATGCATGGAAGATGCAAGACGGAAGACGGACAATGGTTGAGGCTATGCATACAGCGTAGAAGCAAGGTTTAAAGCCTAACTGTTTTTTTTAGAGGACGTGTGGGGAAATGTTGTTTCACAAAAAAGTGTGTAGTTATTAGTAACACCTTTTTAATAATGCTATTGATTGGACAGTTTAAAAAAGTTATTGTCATCCGAACCGAATGTGTGGAAAATTTAAAGTTAATTCGGTTGGGGGAACTGTTTTGAAATTCAGTTGTAAAATTTAAATACTCACATGTAAACTAATACGGCAAGTTAAATAAAAACTTATTTAAAGTAAGAACTAGGTTCCGTGGTTACTAAACCAATCAGATTTTATTTGTTTGTATTTTTGCCAAAGTGTTTCATCATGCATGTTTTTGTGTATTTGCGGCCCATATTCTGATTTGGTGATTTATGGGTTAAGCATAAATCAAAATTATGCTATGCTTAAAAATATGATTAATCCTGTACAATATCTTGTGGATATAGCTGTAGTTTTATTTAATTTTACTTTTTCATATTGTTCCTTTTTTGTTGTTTATAGCATCATATTGGATTCATCTGTAATTTTGCTATAATTAGTGGTAAATTAATAAAATATGGTAATCCATTCAAATAACACTAGTATAATAGTTACCGATACAGCATTAAAATGAATGTGTTTAATTTATTGCCCACCACAAACTCGCTGTTGAAATAAATCTAATTTTCAAATCTGTCCTACTGAAATATTCATTAACTAAACAGACATGAATTTATTTAGCATTTAACGTAAACATCCCGTCATATGCCTGCCAGAAACAGTACAAATAATAAACAGGCGTTTTGGCTAAATATTTGAACCCACTTATGATACTGTATGAACAAGTAAATGCCTTTATTAATAATGAAGTTCTAGTTACTGCTCTCTTGAATTAGTTCTAGTTACGTGATATTATACAGGATGTAAACAGACCCTTCACGGAGCCGTCAACCAAGCACTCTGTACATCAAACTATGTGACACGACGTAAAAATACTGCTGAGTAATTTCTATTTGGGATTATAAATTACGTTTTACGCTCGGACTCAATGTAAGGCACACAAAACATTGTACTTTTGGACGCATTGAATAGTTCGGGGGTCGTGGAGGTTTTTAAAGTAAAGTCATGACAATAAAAACTTGTTGTGAAAAAGTTGACACTTTGAGCTCTAATATCTCCGCAACTAGAAGGTTCCCAGGTATGAGCAAGAACAAAAAATCTTTCGTCTTAGTTAACACGTTCACTGCGACATAAGGTCTAAAAACCCGATGCATGTGCTCTCACTCCGTGCGGAGGTGAGAAACGCTGTACTTTACTCTGGTGCGGCAGCCGTAGCATGAGTATTTCTGAATGTACGAAAGAGACAAGTATAGGTTTGAGTTTAGGACCTTAAAGTCAACTCGGTAAGGTAATAAAACTTTGCTAAGGTTTTCCGGCCCGATAACGCACTGATTGATATTTTTTTCTATTCCTTGCGGAGAAAGGGTCGAAAGGCCCGTCATAGACTACAAGGTCTTTCTGCCCCCTCCCGCACTGATCTGAGTAATTGCATTTTTTACTTCCGACTAGTGTTGTGACATAATTAGCGGGAGCGCACGTACATTACGATAGTGCATTATTCATAACATTTGAGTGTCAATGTGTGTTTATGTGTAGTTAATTACTGTAATAATGCCTCGGATAAATAAACGATGTCGAAAAATGCTAGAATTATCGTTTCAGCAAACAGAAAATAGTGAAAGTGAAAATTCTAATGAGGATAAGTCGAAGTGGAGTAAAGATTTTATGAAGACAAAAAAATAATGGCTCTCAGCAAAATAGCTCTGATATTAATGACACCAATCCTCGATCAAGGGTTGAGTCGAAAACCACCCGAGAGGTCAAATCAAACCACGTAAGTAGAGGAACAGCAAGCACAATTTTTATTACCGCTCCTAAAAAACGCAAATATACTCAAGATACCACGAATGTTACTACTATGACAAGTGATTTAGAAAAAACTCCTAAAACTCGAAAAGTGCAACTCTTGAATCAAGAAGGAGGCTCGATTTACGTTAGTCCTAGTACTGGTAATTCTCTTCAAGTTCTAAAAAATGCCGAGCCGTTACCTGTTACCCCGATTCAGAACAATCATGAGTTACAAATAAATAACCTCCAATCACAATCTGTTTTCCGTTCGCCAGCAGTACATGATGCTAGAAATACATCGATGCTGACATGCAGGTGTAGTTCTGTGAGCGACATACTCGTATCATGTGCAAAATCTTTAATTTGCCCATTAACTAATGATACAATCGATGAATTGGCTTTAGAAAGCCAACACAATGAATCGTTTTATGAGACCAGCTCTAGCAATCTGTCTGTAAAAATAAATTAAAATATTGATAATACCCAATTAATACCAGTTAATTATACAGTTGACCAATTGAATTCAGACTCTCGAGCCCATAGCACAAATCATGATGGACCTTTTAGTACTGTAGTAGAACCGGCTGATGTTGAATCTGTCAATGAAACACACCTTCCAGAAAAACGGCGACAAAAGGAGAACATTCTCCTTTTGTCCTTTTGTGCTGGATGCTACTTAACGCTGCGAGTTACACACAGCAGCCGAGAGACAAATAAAAAAGTTAAAAAAATTAAATCGTTCTGTGTAGAATGTAAGAAAGGGTACTGTCTATCATGTTTCCACAAAACCCATTTGTAATTTTTAATAAATGATATTATAAACAATGTGTCGATAACTTATTTCACATCACTAATAATCCCTCGATTAAACCCCTCATTCAGTGCGGTTTCAGGTCATAAGACCTTATACTTATTATTACATTATATCTCTTGAATAAATAGCGGGATCCGGGGGCGAGGTGAACACTGTGACAGCTAACTCGTCTACTAGCGATATTGATAAGTAGGTATCAAAAATTCAAAGATTTCACAAAGGGGTAGTCATTTATATCCATCGATACCTTACTAGGTCTAAGAGCCCCTTAACGCAGGGGCGGAGAGTTTAAGTAACAGGCCAATCGGCCCACTAACGCACCAAACAAAAAAACGCTAGTTTCAGTCCCGCAGCGAACGTGTTAAATATACTTTTAAGTCTATTATTGCCAAAATTTACTAACAAGCTAAGCCTTTCCGAGATCTAGGATAAAAGCAGTAAAAAAACACAATCATCAAAATAATCAAATAAAAAACCAGTCTGAGAAACTGATCTTAAAAAGCTGTATCATTCGACTCAGGTCCTTAAAACGCACCAACTAGTCGATCTTAAAAAGTTTAGTATCTCGTCCCTTACAAAGTGTCAAAAAAGTCTAGCTTAACGCTGACCATCTGATTATATTGAGCGTTCTAAATGACGCAGCACATCAGAAACCGCTTTAATGTACCGTCGAGTAAACTTTTTGGCATACACGCGAAAATATATTCATCTTGCCGCGTTATGACTTCTGGCGAGACTTCTTTTGTATCATCGAACGAGAAATGAAAAGGTCCACAGGAAAACTAAGACATCCGACATACAAGTGACGTCCTGAAAAAGTGGCTTATTTCACATAGTTTTTATTCCGTAGCAGAATTTTTAAAACTATCTAACTGTAAATCGTACCATTACCGGAATGCATTATAAAGTTAGGTTAGGTTAGGATTTTGTATTTATACATAATATATGTATTTCAAATATTTAATATTATGTTTTTTCTCTCTGTTTATGTTAAAAATGTCTTTGTTATTTATTTTCTATTGTTTAAAAGCAAAATTTGTTTTGTGCCGAGTTAAACTTAAACTCAGAAATGCACTTAGTTAAATCTAATTTAATGCCTGTTTCACAGTTACTGTGTTTTGAATATAATCATTAATGTTTGCATGCCAACTTAATGGCGAAATGTGTCATTGCACTTCATAATTATTATTTTACCATCTTTTGTACCACATTTGTTGCAAATAAATAATTTTGACTTTGACTTTGATTAGTGACTGTGGGCAATTATTAAGGCTGGTAGTTTCTAAAGTGCTTTTTGGAAGAACAACAACCGATAACCTGGTAAAGAAGGAATCCGCTGAATAGAAGAAGTATTAACAGGACAGGTTGTGTGGGCCTTATGTGCAGCTATGGACGTGTTTCGGCTGAATCAGTACCAAATTACTTTTTAAGTTATGGGAAGCTAAGAATTGGCAAACTTACAATCACTACATATTATTATAAAACAAAGTCTTCCGCCGCGTCTGCCTGTCTGTCTCTCACTCAACTCAAAAACTACTGCACCGATTTTCATGCTATTTTCACCAATGGATAGAGTGGTTCTCGAGAAAGGTTTAAGTATATAAATTGACGCGGGCGAAACTGTGGGCATCAGCTAGTACTTTTTAAAATTACCTAGTGACAAGTTAAAAGCATGTAGATCAAATAACTTATTCGACAGTACTATAAAGTAATAGAAGTGTACACTAGGGCTGCCTCTTATGTTAGGTGTCAAAACTCGATCTATTAGTCACTTCTATGACTCGCAGTTGTGTTGACCTTTTGCCTCGAGTTGCAGTATTGTGTGATCATGCTCCTTTTTGTGCTATAAATTCGGTTACAAATGTTACGGAACTAGGACGAGGGTTATATTATATTTGTGTTTTAGATGCTTTTGAGTGAGTGCGCAAAATCAAAATGGCGAGCACTAATAATGTGTACACCAAAGATGATTCGAGAGCTTTTCTCGCGGAATTATTAATGCAACTTTGATTATAGATCTATTTCATAATTGTGTGGGTACCAAAATAGTATTTTCGTAACTATCAAATTACGATGATAGCTTTATTGTACCTGAGAATGTTGCGTATACCTGTAATTGGTACTTACATCAGAACCCTAACCAGTATATTTTTGAAATTTGAAATGTATGTAGGTACTGTTGGTGTACCTGTTTTTTATAAATAAATAAACTATCAAGAGATTAGAAGAAACTCACTTCAAAAAGTCGCTACAGCTAAGCTAGCCACACAGGGCACAGCTGTATTGTAGTCACGAACTATGACTACAATATGCAAACTCAAGCATAAATTATTTTATAAACTACGGTTTTGTTCACATTTAACAAGATTCCTAAAAGTACCTATAAATATTTTATACCCAACTCACCTTAGGAACTTAAAACAACATACTACTTCAACTCTTTATTTATAGCTTTTATTCAAAGATGGACATAAAGAAGTAGATTTAGGGTCCGTTCAAACAGACCGGCTTGGACAGCATCGGCTGGCGCTCTTCTTTTCACACAGACCGGCTGCGAACGGCCGCGCGAGCATAAAGAGCACACTCGCGGAGCCGGTCGGCCGGTCGAGCGCGGAAGAGTACGTCATCAAAGAAGCCGGTCAGCTCCTCTTATTATTTCACACTAAGCACGTTAGGTTTGCTCTCAAGATTTCACATTAATAAAAGAAGTTACATGTAAAATAAACCTTATTACAATGATTCAAAACTCTGTTTTAAACGTGATAAAAATCTGCTCTCCTCTCCGAGCCGGTCGGTGTGAACGGATCTTTACGTGAAACGTTGGCTCCCAAAAAGGCGAGACGCTTTAGATAAACAATCGTGTTTGGCACAGTTCTAGTGGGGGCTGGTGGACCGAAATTAATTTAACTCCACGAAATGGTTTAAAAATAATACACCGTGTTGTTAAAAATTAAACTGGTGTAAGGTTGTAAGTTTATTTGATAGGTTTCAGATAATTTATAGAGGTGTAATTAAAAGAATATTTCATCTCTCCAGTTTTTTTTTTGTTATTTACTCCACCTCTGGCTTCTTAAGCAAAGCAAAGTAATATACACCTGCTCAACATAACATGTATTTATAAAATAAACGACAATCTCTATCATGTTTGAACGTAGTTATGTAGCCTGAACCACAACGAGTGATCACCGTGAAAGCATACAATGCACCGTTGCAATTTAGGGTGGCCCCTAATTTTTCCACTCCTAATTTTTTTTTTTAAACGTTGGCCCACCCTAGGAATTTCTCCTGTATCGTGGGTGCGTTTACAAACATTTAAACTCACATACACAAACACCCAGACATTATCACGCTCCTAATAACTTGATTACGTACAAAATATTTCATTCACCGCATCTTACTCATACTAACAACTAAAGGATGTGTATACTGTTATCATTTCTTCGACTGCATAGATAACCCAGCTCAAATACGCTGTCAGATCTGAGAGACCGAATGATGCATACAAACTAATCAAGCTATCTTCGAACCTATTTATAACTTGACTCAGTAGAAACCATTCATGAATGATTATCCGAATGGTTAGGCAGAGGTGTCCAGACTCCGTGGCTCCTGAGGAATTCCTGATGGAAAAAATCCAAGAATTGGACTCGGGACCTCATGCTCTACCTCAACTGCCAGCCATGGAGCTGCAGTCCATGTGTGATTATTTCTACACTTACTATTTTAGTTCACAAACGAATCATTCTTTCGTATAGTTTAATTAATCATTAAATTCAAATTAGTACAAAGTATAACATACGGTCTATTATTTGCTTATTTTTGTTTTAAACAACATTGTTATATTTGAGGGGTTGCAGAGCCCCGTCGGGGCTGCGGGTTGTTCGAAGATACCGCGGCCTCGACACAAAGAAGGAACAGTTTGCCCAGACCCTTCGCCCTTTCGCTCTGCCCAGAGTGGGGAGGGGTTATTTGATGATGTCCCACCCCCAAAAAAAAAAAGTGGTTGCAGAGGCTGTGGCATACGGACACGTCAGTTTCTTTGAAACGATAAGAAACTATTATTCTGCTTGATAAAAAACAACAAAGCCAAAGGAAAAGTTATTGTCTTTCAAAAAGACGAGAAACATTTAGAAAAAAAAAATCTTTAAATAAAACTAAGTAATTTTGCTCTAACTGCCGCACTCAGAGAGCTTTAATGATTACTTAGGCCATCACTTAGTAGAAGTTTTGACAGTTTTGTCATACAAAATTATGTCAAATCTTTACTAAGTGACGGCTTAAGTAATCATTAAATATCTCTGAGTACCGCCGTAAGAGTGTTGAAAAAGTATTGAATAATTGCGTAGAAAACTCGAAACACATTAATATTATTTTCAGCAACGGCAAACGTCAGAATTAATGAAAAAATATCAGCGGCCATTAAAATTAAAGGACTTGTAATGTATTTTCATAAATGTGACATTTAAAAGTCCTTCGTGTTCCATCATTCATTTTGGCGCGTGCAGAATAATGTAAACGCCTTTGACTGCTTTTTTAAATAAAACATATAAGGCTGTTTTCACACAGCTTCCGGCCACCTTAGACGCGGGCCTATGGACGTGAGTAATGGGCTAGCTCGCCGTCCGTCCGTCTTATGACAACGACAGGCCGTGTCGAAGGCGCGTTCGTAAGGGCTGACGCCCGTCGGGGCTGCGGGTTTTTAGAAAGAGATACAGCGGCCTCGACACAAGGGCTAAGAAGGAACATGGGTGGTTTTTAGTCAGTAAAAGTTTGACTAAAAACCACCCATGTTTCCCTTCCGCTCTGCCCAAGAGCGGGAGGGGTTATTTGATGATATCCCACCCCCAAAAAAAAACTTGGTTTTCACACGCTGTTTTTTAACCGTGAATATTTACAGTGGTCAGTGTTGTTTGAATCGCTACTGAAGTTTGTAGATGGTAATGGTAACTCTTAGGATATGTTACAACGAAGATACTGACGGTCGACCACTTTTAATCCTGAGTAATAAAGTTGAAAACTGATCGGCCCTCCGTATACATGTATCATAATTTCGCGTATCTATCTGTTATATGGGTCAAAAGATACAGCTCTGAGACAGACTGACTAATGGATAGACAGACCAAACGGTGGGCCCAGGGTAACCCTTAGGGTGTCAAAAGAACCCTATGTTTTTGACACCCTGAGGGTGAGGAACCCAGAAAAGCGTCACTTTACAAGACGCTTAAATGTTTCTGTTCTTTTCCAGTAAAATTAACCACACCTGCTTGTTATTTCATTCGAATGAATACACGAATGGTGTAATGTCTCGGAGAAAAAGAACGCATTTCTTTCCATTGCTTTATTTAAATGGAATTTAGCACTCTAGGTAAGGTGACCTTTTTACACCCTTTTTGAGTTGTCAGCAATCTTTTAGAAACAAATTGCGGTTGTTCTTTTGAAGTTCATTGTTTGCTATACCTTTACATAAAGATATATGTTTTCTACAATAATTGGTAATTGCGTTCGAATAAATTTTGAATGATGTATACAATCATAACATATTGGCAATAATACTGAAAGATTGTTTGTGAATGTGTTTGGGTATTTGTTAGCATGTTTACATTTTCTTTTAGTCACTAATGATACTCATTAGTTTCACAATTTATAATAACAATATTATACTGATTCAATGTGCAATTTAAAGAAGGCAAACTCCTGGGCAAATGCTTGTATACAGCATTTGCCCAGGAGTTTGCCCATGTGAAGTTTTGAAATCATCCCAAAGGAAAGAAAATGATAAACTTGGATAAACCATAGCATGCACATGCCCATGTTCTAACACCTATCATGTTAATACTTACACTTACGCCAAATTGCATTCGAAATCGGCTAAGCCAATCTACTTTCGCATTTATAATATTAGTGCAAAAGTTTGGACAGAGCCTGCTTTGTTTTCATCAACATGTTTTACCCTTGCCCTTGAACTTCCATAGTTGCGTTACCACTTAACTTTTACTACTCACATAAGCATATTTTTATCGCCACAATCTCTATCACAAGATTTTCTCTATAAGGAAGTAGATACTTTCTCGTAACAATCTCCGGTCAGCGGTTGAACAAAGGGAAGCTGTCGGAAAGTAATTCTGATTCAGCATGACGCCTTGTTGCCTTCGTTGTTCATCAAAACAAGGCTTCCTTGGCAAGTATCCAATCTTCGGCTTTCCCTTGAGTGTAAACAGGCTTCTTTAGATGTAAACCGCACCTTGAAGCTTTAGTAGCGATTCTGTTGTTTTGTTTCTTGTTAGGAGCCATTGTAGGTTCCTAGTTAATTGTTAACTTTTTTACGTTTTTTGTGTAGCAAGCTACTCAAGTGTATTACTGCTGTTTCATGATATTTTTTATTGTTAAACAAAATCATTTTAAAAGAGTGGTGGTGTGACGTTTCGGTTCTTTTCAATAAAAAATGAGCACTCCGAACTGTGCTTCGTTTCTCGAAGTTTTATTAGTGACAATGTAGGTTTATGTGAAATGTAATATTTTTATTTTATTTAATTGGGGATGACACTGTAGTTAAAGAGAAACATGAGACATTGTTAGATTTTAATCATGTAGAAAGGTAGTCACTAGATAGCATGCTGATACTAGCTTTTCTAAATATTTATAAAAGAATAATGTGCGGTACCGGTACCAAAGATTAGATGAAAACGGCACGGAAAATTAGCGGATATGGTTCTATACAACGCACCGGTGAGACTATGTCCGGAAATATCTGTTAGTGTCGAAATTCAAAAGCTGTACACTGCGATTCAAATTTCAGAATTTACTCATGCGAAGTAAACGTTCACTGAATAATCAAAGGAAAATGTATTTAGTTCATAGTGCATCAAAATGATGTATATGACTCATAGCCAAACGTCAGAAATATCAACACTACCCCTGATTTATTATGGACGAACTATTTTGTTCACAAACAACCCAATGGACTGCATTAATCGTTTAGAATCACAATTCATGCACAACTTCCAAAATTAGCGCGAATATTTCGTGTCGCGTAAATTCTAGCCTAGAATTCTGCGGTTCCGTTATTTGTTTCAATGGTGTTGAAACCGTCGACCGTAACGGGTACTTGTATTTTCAAGTGTGTACTGTGTGCATACGTTTATATTTTGCTACATTTTCCGGGTAGGTACTGCGTTGTCGTCGTAATCAAATTGAGATGACAATGTTTCTTTCAGTGACAAGTGAGAGGATTCAGATGAATTGTTTTGTTGAAGAATTAATTGCTTTCATATTCATATTTATTTTAATTAAAAACGTGCATTAAGTTTGTACGTGGTTGAATATGTAACATGGGACAAGACAAGGGCAAAAAGATGATTTATTTAAAACATTGTTTAGTAATCTCCGACATCTTTTGTTTTGATAATTTAATCTTATATTTTCTGAAATCTACATTCTGATACGTTAGCATTGTTAATTTTATTTCAGGAAAAAAAAAATAGCATTCGTTATAGTGAAATGCCGTTGAATCTACTGTCATTAAATTAATATTTCGATGCATCGAAATGTGCTTAATTCAATACATCCAAGTATAATAGTGTAGGCGCTTTGAGTTTTAAAATTACAATGTAACATAGCACACATAGCATAACATCACGCCTGTAATCCCCGAAGGGTTAGGCAGAGGTATACGTATACACCCGTATTTCTTCAGATTGATGTGTTAGTGTACAGCTTAGTTTTTTTTTTAATTGCCATTGTAGGAAACGAAATATTCAGCATGTTTCATGGGTCTTGCAACAGCGCCGAAATATAGGTAACTCAAAACAAATAATAAACATGATAAATATAACGTTTCAGTATTTATGACAGCTTTAATAATATTCATATTTTCAGTTGTAAATGCTTATTCTTAGTGCAGTAACACACTGTGCCTTAACCAACATTGTATACCGTTATATTTATTGTGTTAGAAGATACGCAAATCCAATACGGAAACTATTACATTTTGTATACAAAGCCTGGCCTAGTGGCTTGTGTATACACAGCCTAATATAAGTTTCATGTAGGTACGTCTAGCATCTGCATATCCCATTATTTGGCGGCCGTGTTCCAAGTTTTGCAATATCATCCATCGCCGCTTATCTTCCTGCATATAACATATGTTTGGATGCCGAATGTTCAATGTAAAACTTCCTTTATTTATTGGTCGTATGGACGCAAATCTTCTTTGGATGGTCTTCGGTTTCCTTGTAGATTTCGGTGTGGAAATAAAGTTATGTTCTAATGTGAATCTTGGATGCTTCGGGGGAAATCTGAATTTTATTTTATAGTTCTTACGGTTCAAATTGCTTTCGAAACGGAACATGGTTATCATTTGACTATTATGTTATATTAAATACTGCCTGTCGGACGTAAAGAATAGCACCATCCCATATCTTCTCGTGGGTGTCGTAAGAGGCGACTAAGGGACTTACCAGAGAATCGGCAACAGCGTTCTCTGTGCCTTCGGAACAACCATACTACGATCGCCAACCCGCCTACCAAGCGTGGCGAATATGGCAAATCCGCCCCTTCTGGGGAAGGCCTATGTCCAGCAGTGGACGTCTTATGGCTGAATTGATGATATTTGTGATGATAAATACAGCCTACTACTGCCTCGTAGATCTAGTGGTAAATTTTCGGATCGGGCATCGGGTATTTCTCAGTAGCAGACGCAGAGCCACGGAGTTTGTATTCTAGCCCGGTTGAGAATCATAGGCTCGCCTCCTATTACGTGGGACTTTAAATATAACTAGCGAAGTGTGAGTGTATGTGGTACACCTCTGCCTAATCTTTCGGGGATTACAGGCGTGATTTTACGTTATAATTATTACGACCCACTATTTCGTATTAGGACATTCCTACTATACTTTTACTTTAACATTTTAAACTTAAATATCTAAGAAAAGTAAGTAATACCACCGTCATTCATAATTTGATTTCACTCTAGTAATAACGAGGCTCTTTTCACTCAAGCAATCTTCTATTTCATCAAAGAAAATATCTGCTTTACCCAGAAATTTCTTCATACATTTACGTGGGCCATTACTTAGAATACATCTAAGTGGATCCATTCATTCATAAAAGGTTTTTCCAATTCATATCACCCAACCCGATGCGAACTATGACATAAAAATTTCACCAATGCAGTATTTTCACGAATAACATTTTTATAAATAGAAATTTTTGTATGTACAACATTTCTACGGATATGACCAAAGTTTTTTATCATGAATCAACCCCTGAAAGTTTTTAAATAGCAATAGGTGGGTTGCAAAATGGAAATGGTTGCCAAAATGTTTGTACGAATTTTTGGGACAAAGAATTGCCGAATGAATCGTGGATTAGTGGTGTGAAGATAGCATCGGTTGTTTTAATAAACAATAGACATTTCGCTGAATTGTTGTAGCTATAAGATCGTTATCGAATTCTAAATTCTAAAATGTGACAAGATATCACGCGGACCGTAACTCGTGTTGGATTAGCAACGCATAATAGTTACGTACCTATTAGTTTACATTTTAAGACAGCTGACAGATAGGTCTGTAGTTCTATGGAAGTTGTCTGTGGGATTTTTTTTTCAATGACCATCTCAGTCATTAATCTGCACAGTCCTCATGTAAGTTTGCAAAGATTATGACTGTATTTTAAAATAGACTATGACCTCTGAGTTTGTTTCGACAATTTCTTCTGAGAGTAGTCAGGCACAAAACAACGGCTCCATCTAGTTAAAAAAAAGAGAGAAAAAAGTGTTTGTAAAAACCTATTTGCAAAAGAAACATTATTAAATCATTACAATGATAGCTATCAGATTCAAACTTTTCAAAGTAAGGTTCCAAATGTAAACCACAGATCCCAATCTAAATAATTAAAATTCTAGTGACATCCTAGTTTTCCAGATGACCTGGCAACTTTGTTTGAGACTCGACGGGTATGGTTCGTTGATAACCTCAATTGAGTTTACACCGGCCGCGTCGCAAAAAGTTCAGAAATGTAGGTGTTAATCGAATCTCGTTCTCGACAGCTATCATTGGGACGAAGTTGGAAATTGTTTGCGACTATCTTATTTTCTTCAAATTTTTTTATGTTCTTCAATGTTGGTGGGTTTTATTAGGCACATCTCTGTTTCAAGAATTTTAAGCATGATGTTATTATGACTAGCTACTTATATTCTGCTATACTCAGAATTATACAGGTGATATCTGGGTAAACTTATAAAAAGTCTGAAGAAATAATGATCGACTGATCAACAACACGTTCACACGGTAAAGAAAGATGGTGAAATCAATTGACTTTTTAACTTGCCGAAAGCTTTTTCAGACATCTAACAGTTTTCAACATTAGTATCATCAAAGGCTAGGCTGATGATGTGACTTTGTCTTCTCAATTTAATGGTTCATGGTCATCAACTGTAAAAAAACCGTAGAAATTGCTGCTAAATACCTTTCTAATGTAAACAAATCTCAGCTTAACTGTTAGACAATAACTGTTTAGTATAACACCTCTAGTCCCACAGCATTACATATTTACATTACATTTTATTCTTACATTACATTTAATAAAAGCTATTTTCCTTTCGCCTGGATTGCTTTGTAGTGGCCGATGAAAGCAGTAGCTAATATTGAATTGCATTGAAACCATTTAACACCGTACTGCGTGAAGCATAGCGGTTATTATTAATTAAGAACTGAACATCGAACGTACACGTAATTAAAAACCACTTTAATGATCAGACATTTTACAATTTCTTAGAACTTGGTAAAAGTTCTGTGCAATATAAACTAACCAGCAATTCGCCCAAGACTTCGTCTGCAAAGATTGTGATAGCTCGGCTAAAATGAATTACATATATTTTAATAGAAATATATTTTACAGTCCAAAGCACCCACGAATCGGATTTCCAAACTCGAGTGTTTAATTGATCGTTTCGATGTATAGAATTCAATCCTTTAGGAGTAATCTCTCTGTTAACATATTCCGAGCACAAACACAAATCGTCGTTTACGACCACCGTTTTACTCGGCAACTATGATTTAGCAACGAAACAATGAATTATCCTCAACATGTCATGAGTAGGATCAACTATTCTCGAGCATTTCATCTCGCAGAATATGCAAACAGCTTTACATAAAATCATATCAACAAATGTCTTACTAAACACAAGAGACCTTGGATATTACACAGAAACTAGGAAAACAGTAATTGAACGTAAAAGCGAACAAATGTTTGGTAAGACAACTCTGAATCAAGAAACTGTTAAAACAGAAAACGGAACTAAAGTAGAGGTGAAGTTTATTGTGAACATTCAGATGTTAGTTCTGACTTTGTATCTGGTATCGTCGTATCTCGTGTGGAGTAAGTACGACTTCAAGAAGTAACACGAGATAGTCTGAACTTTAAATCGAAAGGTAAAGGCGATACAGTAATAGCCGCTTCAGTTGAAAGTTTATTGTGTGCAAACATTGGAAAAGTTGTTTATTTTTCTGGATCTAGAGTCCTTTGTTTCACTTTGTTTCTTTAAACAGAATAGTTTTGAATTATCAAAGGAATTTTCGTGCTTAAGTTTACATACTCAAATAATGGACTCATCCATAAAACGATTCTTTGTCATGTGTTTGCCATAATAGCTCTCGTTGAAAGCAGATCTCTTTTAAATCCACAAAGGGAAACAGCAGCTGAGATTTTATCGAACACTTCCTTTACTCAAAAGTGCAGTTAAAATAATCCAAAAGAGAAGAACGCACCGACCAATAGATTTTCACACAAAGAGCTTTTTAAAAAGTTTCCAAACATACATTTGCCGTCACACTCCGAGCAAAGTAGCTCGATAGGTTGCAAACTTCCAACTTCGCCAGTTTTTGGACCGAGAAAAATCCGGGGTAATCTCCCCGGATAGTAGCTCTGCCTTGGGGACCGAATCGAAAGATACGTACGAACTGTATCTACCTACAAATATTCCACTGTACCTTTGGAACTCTTTACGCGTTATTGTTGTGTTTGAATTTATTAATATTTTACTCCCAACGGAAATTGATTGGTTGCCTTTGCGAATAGGGATATCCATGACTGATTTCCTATCCCTTTTGGGTCTGAGTAATTGATAATCAAGATGAATATCCTCCTTTTGATCGTTTCTGGCGAAATAATCAATGATATAATCGTAGCAATATTAAAGTCTGTTATAAGTTAGTCTTAATACAAGCCTGAGGTAAATACAAAAGGAACATTTTCATTAATATTCTGTCTACATCCATCTCAATCAGATAACGGATCCCTTAATAACCAGATACGAGCAAAATGATACGTCTTTATTTGCAATACGATCTGTATCAGTACTTGTATGATTGAGTTCATTGAGTGTTTAGTGTTTATGATTGGAAGGTCAATTGGTTTGAGCTCTATGGAAATTCCTAGCGTGTGACCTTCGTTGGGCTGATTGTATAATTTTAGTTTTAGTATCTTGACCTGCGACTCATTTATTCCATGTTACATTTTGATCGTGACAGTCATGATCACTTAAGGGTCAAACAGGTTTTCTTGTGACTCAATCAGTCAGCTTATCATTACTATTAAAAATAAGTCTCCCTTCTCTTCGAATTCCACTACATCACCCTACCGTCTTCCTCACCTCGCATGGGCCAGATGAGGAAGACGGTATGATTGACTACCAACTTTCGAAATCAGTCAATCCAACAGGGTGGTAAATTCAACCTACGTGGTAACTTGTTCCTCAAGCCGAAATGCATCAACAAATGGAGTAACTTCTGCATCGATATTAATTGCAGTGCCAGATAAACTGGCATAGATTGAATGTATAGTTTCAGTCCAAGCGGTCGGATTGTCATCGCGCGTTTTAGTTTAATCCATTTTGGGGCTATTTTAGTTTGCAGTTCTGTGAAATAGTGAAGCTTCATTGGATTTTGTTATTGTTTTCCGTTAACTTCTATTGGATTCAACAGCATTTGTGTTAAGTTTTTCCAGGATCCATTTTAGCATTCCCTCACGCATTTAGTGTTACAGGAATGATTGAGAACTTCCCTTTAGAAATTTAATAAAAGACAGTTGGAAAATTTAAAAGTACTCTTCCGTTCTATGTAGTATGGAGTTTCGTTTAAATTATGTATGTATAATATGTACTAACGTTTATACTTTTGTTTGACGTTCACTGTGTAAACGTTGAAAGCTGTATGTGAAACGATATTCAGGAAATTTTCTGGGGATTGTTCAAAGACACCATAAGCTTTTATTCGCAAATATGGTCTTATTAAAATTTATAGACGTTAACAGTGGTACTGACTTAGAGATTCAACACTGCAGATCAATAGAGCTTCGTACCAACATATTTTTGATGTTTTTTTTAACATAACATCACGCCTTAAAATTTCTAAGGGTTAGTCAAATGTGTACCAGTACACCCACATTTCACCAGTTATGTTCAAGTCACATGTAATAGTTGGCAAGGCTATTGCCATCAACCGGCCACGAATCGAGGCACCGTGGCTACTACTGAAAAGTTCCTGATGAAAAAACCCAATAACACTGCCCGATCTGGGAATCGAATCCAGGACCTCCTGCTTAGCAGTCGCGCTTGCAACTTGCGACACTAGACCAATGGATTTATGCAGTCTTAAAATAACTTTAACACCAAAAGTCACATGTTTGTTTTAATTTCGAAAGTAATTTTACAAAAATGTTTTATACTCATAGTTCAAGTAAACCTCAACGGAATTAAAAACCACACACTCTTTTAATGATTTCAAAGTAAAGCTTTAGTTGAAAAATTGTTGCGAGGCGGTCAAAGAGCCTCTATTAGTGCGGAGAAAAGGAACAAGGGAAAATAATGTGGGGTTGTGGCTTTCAACGGAACTTTATAAAATCAATTCAGAGGTGATGGGTAACAGGGCACGCCACGATAGTGGCGGTAAGTCCCCTCTTTGAGGAGTGGCTGGAGAGGCGCCACGGCGCCCTCACCTTCCGTCTGACGCAGGTACTCACCGGACACGGTTGTTTCGGGAGGTACCTGCACCGAATCAGGCGGGAGGAAACGCCCGGTTGTCACCATTGTGAGGATCGGCCGGAGGACACGGTGGAGCACACCGTGGAGGTGTGTCCCGCTTGGGCGGAGCCCCGCCGTGTTCTCGTAGCGGCGATCGGCGGCGGCGACCTCTCGCGTCCGGCCCTGGTGCAAGCCATGGTCCGGGGCGAGGAGGAATGGGACGCCGTCGCCTCCTTCTGCGAAGCAGTGATGCTAGCGAAGGAGGTGGCGGAACGTGAGAGGGAGAGAACCTCTCGTCCCAGCCGCCGCGGGAGGCGCTCCGGGCGTCGGGGGCCACGTGATGGCTTCCGGCCACCGTAGACGCGGGCCTGTGGACGGTGAGTGATGGGTAAGCTCGCCGTCCGTCCGTCTTATGACGACAACAGGCCGTGTCGGCGGCGCGTTCGTGTTCCACGCGCGCCTCAAAGAGATGTCAGCAACACGGAAGGGGCCCACAAGGGCCGACGCCTGTCGAGGCTGCGGGATGTCCGCAAGGGATACCGAGGCCTCGACATGAAGGGCGAAGAAGGAACATGGGTGGTTTTTAGTCAGTAGAAGTCTGACACTCCCTTTCGCTCTGCCCAAGAGCGGGAGGGGTTATTTGATGATTTCCCACCCCCCAAAAAAAAAAAAAAAAAAAAAAAAGGTGATGGGTAACGGTTAACACAATAGCGGTGCTATGGGCTATCAAAGAGCGGTTAAGTAACCATGTAGTGAGTTTAAACTCTAAATAATGACGCATATGAGTCTATTTCGCATAAATACTCCATTATAGCGGTGGAGTGTTGTTGCTACGATAGTTTTGAAGGTATTGCCATTAGCTGAGATTGGTTTTACGATGTTTGTTACCTTCACTGTTTATGATGAATCGTTTCATTAGTTCGTATCAAGGCGTGTGTTCGATGGAATTTCCTTTTCATTCACCAAGCGGCCATTCATGCCTTAGTCCCTCTTAGAAGGTTTCATGTCGGTTAAATAAGGTACCATGTGTGTCTTGTTTATTAGTGTTTTAGAAAGATGTTGAGTCTATCACAAAATAAAAAAAAATACCAACAATTACTTACAACTTCACCCAGAATTAGGTTTTCTTACAGCAAACCTAATTTCGATTAAAAGATTCGCAGAAGTGAGTTTGTAGGAAGCCTAATTGTTAGCAAGACTTTTAATTATTTTGGTCGACAAACCACAAACTTCTCTCACGTCCTCAGAGAAAAAGGGTATGAGATTAAACGAGTAAACTAAGAACATTTTATATAGTGTCCTTGACAGTTTGTCAGTTCACAAACTTAGTTGGTTAATTTAGGTCGCGTCTCCTTTGGGCTAAAATTTTAGCCCTAACCTGCTTTTAGTAGGCTTAACTAACTTAGGCTAGTATAGTATCCTCAGGCTGAAAGTGTAGGAGAAATAGCAATTCTTCTGTCCTAAGTTGAACATGGTTACTTAAATATTTTACCCGAAAATATTTTCACAACGCTCCGCTCTAGTAAATCCTCTTCTTTGACACTATTGACACTCGAATAATTTAGCTCGCTTTACTAAAATATTAGGTCCATAACACGTTTCCTTTGAGTCCAACTTGGTTAAAAATACTATCTATATTCAGGAAATGTTAAAAGCACATCTAAAAATCTCTTTACCTACTGAAAAGAAAAAAAGCCTTGTAAATATTATTATGCGTAAAATCTACGTGAAGAAAAATGGAATTAGATTTTTTCATTTCCAAAGATGTATAAAATAATGAAACACTTCATAGGGAAAAGTGTCTCCAATAAGCGCTATGAATATCGAGAGGGCGTCCAGTTCTTCAAAATTTAATTTATTCCTTTCATCCAATAAGACCTCTTAGATTCGATGGAAAATAATTACTGTAGCGATGAAATTTTCTTATTCGGACTGTAATGAAGAATAATGAAATCGGGACAATTATAAGCTTCGCTGAAAATGTGCTTAAAGTTTTTTTGGTAAAAATAAATTGCTTACCAATGTCCTTATTTCGACTGATTTGGGTCGCTTAAAGCTGTCACTGAAACGGGAAGGAGCATGTTACTTTGCAATTAGCGAAATTAACTCGAATTTCCTTTTCGAATTTCCTGAAATTAATAAAATGACACTACGAAATTCCTGTTTCAGCAATAGAAGCAACTAACGCTTCACCCGCGACTGTGTCCGCAAAAAAGAAATGTGATCGCTCGGCTAATATGCATGATACAAATTTAATTAATAGCCTATAATAACTATGAATAATGTAACTTTCTGGCAGTGGAAAAAAAAATTAATTGGATTATTAGTTCCGGAGATAACTCCCCACATACAAACTCACAAACACACCCACACACCTCTTTATTATATTGCTAGCTTGTGCCAGCGGCTTCAGCCGCGTGGAGTTCGATAATTGTCCCACGGAATCATACTACCGGGATACAAATTATCCTAAAAAAGTAATCCAGGTTATAAACTATCTGAGTTCGAAATTTCATCCACATTCGTTCAGTAGTTTTTGCGTGAAAGAGTAACAAACATCCATCCATCCATACATCCTCAAAATTTTTCGCATTTATAATATGAAGTTACAGTATATAATTATTAAATGTGTCCAAAGCTAGAGTACGGCAGTTAGTGAGCTCTAGTTAAAGTAGTGACAATTATGTAATTATAACAAACTTTTTCGATTAATCAATACTTTTTATTGTACTGCAGTCAGTACTATTATGTATTCTGAGCTGCAGTATCAAGTTTGTTTGTTTATTTTTTTGTTTTTTTTTTTTGTAGAAACTTGCTAGTTTTATATTGTAATTTTGGAAGTAACTATGAGGAAGTATATGTTTTTTGTTGTTATCTGTGGAAGCTTGTTATTAGCAATTTAGATATATATTTAGTTATAATTATAGTAATTAGACTGTATGCTTTCCTAAAATAAGTAAATAAATAAGTAAATAAATAAGTAAATAAATAAGTAAATAAATAAGTAAATAAATAAGTAAATAAATAAGTAAATAAATAAGTAAATAAATAAGTAAATAAATAAGTAAATAAATAAATAAACATATACGGATATAGCTAGTATATACGGAGACATAATGTGAAACCGCTCCTTGTGGTAGAAAATTGCGTCAAGACGTTATATAATATTGGCTCTAATGTCTTTTACGTAATTGTTATAGAATCTGAGACCTTCCTTGTCACTTTGCGGTTTTTATATAAATTGCACAGACTTACGTATAGTTATTACAGTTACATGATTTTTATTGTGCTTCTTACACTTTTTGGTCAATTATTTTGTAACAAATTGTGAATAATAGTATGATTGGTCTAGTAATACGGTTAAGATATTTATTTCTCAAAAATAATACATTCACTTAATATGAGAAATACAAGGCAAACCTAAAACTACTCGTAAATATAAGAATTACATAAAGGTAGGTACTAGCAAATAAATAAGTTAACTAATAATAGTGTCTCTACTATTGAAAGGAATATATTGTACCTACTACTTTCAACAAACTTCACTAATGAAATATTGAATGATAAGCCCTGAATAAATCTTTGAGAAATACACACGCAAGAACACTAATTTATGGAAAGTGTTTTATAGATTTTTCTGTTAGCAAAAAAATATCTCGTTAGCTGACGCAAATTGCTCGAAATTAGCATTCAAGTAAATTGCGTCTGTTTTGCCTCCTGCATATTTTGCGTCCAGCGAACTAGGACTTACATTTGCAAGTATTTTCGTTTAATTTTTTTTCCAGTTTTAAAGTTTGGGTAGTTGGGTAGGCTGCCTCGCTGACCTAGTGGTCGTAAGTGCGACTGGTGTGAACCCTGGGTCAGATACCCAGGTCGACAAAAAGTGTTATTGGGTTTTTCCATCAGGAATGTCTCAGTAGCAACCACGGAGTCTCCATTTGTGCCCAGTTGATGGCAATAGGATCGCCTCCTTATAGACGGGAAATGTGGGTGTAGAATTACGTACGTTCCGTACGATGGACTTAAAGAATAGCACCATCCCATATCTTCCCGTAGGTGTCGTAAGAGGCGACTAATGGACTTACCAGAGAATGGGCAGCAGCATTCTCTGTGCCTTTGTAACAACCATACTACGATGGCCAACCCGCCTGCCAAGCGTGGCGATTATGGCAAATTCTCTCCTTCTGGGGGAGGCCTATGTCCAGCAGTGGACGTCTTATGGCTGAAATGATGATGATGAATTACGTATACCTCTGCCAAACGCTAGTCTGGGGATTACAGGCGTGAATGTTATACAATGTTGGATGCATTACTGCCGTTTATTTGTACTAAATCATTGTGATAAAGCCGCTACCTTAGAAATGTCAAAGGAACTACCTCCCATTATAAAAGCATTGACTTCAAATCTTCTCGCTAAAGAATACTTTGAGTTTCGATTCAAACTGTAAGTCTACGCTTTGAACAGCTGGTTACTGATCCCAAGCCATGCAATGAGAAGAGATTTCATAACAATGACGTTCTCAAGTTCTAAACCGGAATCCCCAGCATAGATTTCCGTGAGTATTTCCGAAGAGATAAACTTCCTTTTGATTGTGAACCCCGGTGTTACTTTGGACCTTCGTGTGTTTTGAGGTGATTTGTTAATTGAAAAGGAGTAAGTTTGTGAGATGAGATTTGGGGAGAGAAAAGGATATTATTGTTTGCCTATTAAACGTTATTATAATTATGTATGATGTGTTAATTAAGATAAGTTTCGGATTAATTAACGTTTTTTGATTTCACAAGTTATGTTTAAGTGTAATGTAATGAGATGAGAGACTATTACCATCAATAGGGTAGTTAACTAAAAAAATCTAATTAGTCTATCAGACAGATTTCAAAAAATATTGGACACGTATTTTTTCTTTTTTCACGTAAACAAACAATGAGGACGATACAGTGCTTTGAAAACCCGTGTGACGTCATATTCTAAGACATTAGTATGCCTTTTTTTACCGGTGAGTGACGTCACGATACCCACTCAAATCTTTGACGCGTTTTATCTTTGTAAATTTTTATTGATTTGATAAAACAAAACAGACGGATTAATTAGAATCATATTTTGTTTAGTCAGTAAACATCCCTATTGGGCACCAATTTAGACTCTGTTACTACTACTGACAAATTCTTGTTGGAAAAACTCAATACCGCTTTGATCAACCTGGGAATTGAGGTCAAGACCTTATGCTCAGCATTTGCACTTGCGACCACTAGAACATTATCCAGACATAATATGTAAAATTAACACATCAAAACCGTCTTAATCTGAATAAACAAATAAAAAATTGGAACTCACAGGAATCATTATTTAAAAGTATAATAATATTATCACCATTACGTAATAACAAAACCGAATAATCCAAATTCACGCCGTGAATAAGTCTCTGCGACAATTTAAGCTCGATTGATTGGTTTACGAATCAATAGAGTCAGTTGACGCGCGCTGATTGGCTAAAATAACATGTTGTTCATTATTTG
This sequence comes from Diarsia brunnea, assembly GCA_949774965.1. Lineage (NCBI taxonomy): Eukaryota > Metazoa > Arthropoda > Insecta > Lepidoptera > Noctuidae > Diarsia > Diarsia brunnea. The sequence continues at coordinate 14,619,178 of OX459006.1, read as the reverse complement.
GATTAGCTGCGAACTGCTAATTGGATGATAGATTGTCGCCTACTCTTGAACAGGATTATGTGTGGATCGAATTGTAAGGACTGTAGGCATTTTGTCTTACTGTCGACGAATAGCGAAAAGCGAGTAGTAAGAGAAACGATATGGTCAGCAACGAGTTGTCAAGCAACGTCATGGCGAGCAATGAATTGGGGAGCAATGAACAGCGAGTGAGTTCCGTATGGTGTCGGACGTAAAGAATAGCACCATCCCATAATTATCTTCCCGTGGGTGTCGTAAGAAGCGACTAAGGGACTTACCAAAGAATAGGCGGAAACGTTCTCTATGACTTCGTAATAACCATACTGCGATCGCCAACCCGCCTGCCACGCGTGGCGATTATGGCAAATCCCCCCCCCCCTCTTATGGGGGAGGCCTATGTCCAGCAGTGGACGTCTTATGGCTGAAATGATGATGAACAGTGAGTGTATAGTTCAGACAGATTTTCACTAGGCTTAAAGCTAGAGCGCAAGTATAGCAGGCAATTATTCGCACCACACAAAACAAAACCAAGCAGTTTCCAATGCCTGTGTATCAAGCGAAAGTCTTTCAGCGAGTATACTGCCCGCGAAGCTGAAAGGGTTGTTTTTTAAAGCTCTTGTCACAACCTAGTTATTTTTCTCGGGTTAGTTCTTGATGGTTTCAGAGTTTTATGTCACCCTCTACGCCTCTGACTTGACTTTACATGCCGGTGAAAAATATCTCTCAGGCATGCTTAATTCCTCCCGATGTTTTCCTTTACCGAAGCAAGACATAATTATACGCACACGAATCCAAAAAATCAGAGGTGCTTGTCTAGGTTTCGTACTTGACACCTATGGCTTGACAGTCCGAATACAGGCTTTCACTACTATGATAAATTAGTGCAGACTCTCGCCAACAGAATGCGATCTACTTAAAAAAAGTATAAACATGATTATGTACTAATCTCTTTTAAACACATGGAATCTATATCTATTTTACGCTTCTCGATAGTCCTCTGTGAGACGGGCCCCTTATGTCTCGCGTAGGTGATGTGACAACGAAGTAATTATTTCAAGAAAGGACTAGGCACGTTTCTGAGAACTTTTTATGAGCTAAAAGAAGACCAATTCCTAAGAACATTTACTAAAATTCAACTTTATCTACGTACTTAAAGTATCTTATGTGTACCTAACTAATTTAAACTTTTCTTCTTTACAGGTTATAACAGCGGTATGTGGGAGTAAACAGTATGTATATTTAAGAAAATAGCTAGCTGCAAAAGGTGTTTTAAGATTACTTGGCGTTCTACTTGCAGAACTAAAGCATGAAAGAAAATAAAATAACAAAAGATGAACAAAACTTCGTACGTGCCTGCATTGTTGTGGAGTTTTACTTTAATGCTCTATTTTACTGCTGTACGGGAACAATCTGCATAATAGAGAAAAAGTAGAATAACAAATTATAAAAACACCTTCTATTTTTCTCTCAAGGGCGAAAAATGGTTTCATTTGCAATGATAATAACAAGAAATAAGGCATTTACAGTAATGATTCGTTTAAAGAAATACTTTATGACTACCATAAATACAGGTGTCCTAGAAAACATATGCGCTTCGGTAAACATCGTCTGTATTCGGAAATACGAACATGTGCTGATGAGATCTTATATAAAAACATTGTCTTCATTTATGCACCTACTCGTACCTACAAAAATTTTGTGATACCTTATTTAAACAAATATAGATTTTCAGCTCTATGCAAATTCAGCCAGTGTACACTTCAACACCATTGAACATCTTGTAAAACCTTATAAAGTTCTTGTAAATAAATAAATCGTGCCATAAAAACTTAAGTCAACCTTCTAAAGGTTCCGCTGAACTTTGTACTAGATTTATACAGCTTTTTCACAGCCCTTTCAACAAAACCGAGCGTCGTTCTGACATTCCCGGAGTCTAGTCATGAATGATTTATATCGAAGGGCGCCGGTGAAGTGGTGCTTCTGTAAAACATTCTAAGAGATCATGTGAGTGAATCGTTCACAGGTCCGTACCTGTGAACGATTCACTCACATGATCTTTAATTTTTTTTTTGGCATTAAAAATTCAGCAAGTTCAAAATTATCATCTATTACTTCAGCGCTGTTAAGAGAGAATACCGCGGTGCGCGATAGTGCGATTATGCTTACAAATGTAATCCCCTGAATAGCGCCTCTAGAGCAATCTTTTTTTCTTTCATAAAATCAAAGTCTACTGTAGACCTGTTCCTATTATTTCCTTTTTTTCAACAAATAATAAGTTAAAAATATGCCCCAGTTTTACGATCGTGAATAAAGGAATTCAAAAAGTTTTTAAAACAAAATAAATTGATAAAACCTAGTCACACTCTTTCTTAAAATTTTAATGTCACAAATAATTGAATCTGTTCAGTTTTCGTTATCATTATTGTCGGTCGGTAGAACTGTGTCGCATTCTACGGAGCCAGACTTGACGCCGCATGTCGGTAATCGTTTCTTCAAATACCATTTCTTTAACCCTGTGCCCTCTTAACGTTGACCTATGTCAGTAGTCCGAAACTGTCAAAAAGTAAAGTACGTTTATGATTTTGATCCTTTTGTGGATATCAACCTTGATGACATCTTTTTGTGACCCTCAGATCTCTTCGTGCTATATTTTGTTGGGCGTTTGTATTTGTAAGCCAAACATTTTATCTAACATCATAATCTGGCTAGCCTCTTACCAACTATGTTGGGGTCAGTTTCCAGTCTTACCGGATGCAGCTGAATACCATAATATTTTAATAATAATAAAATAATAAAAATGTTTATTTTCTTCCACAAAAACACTTAAAACTAAAACTTAAAAATGGAAAAGCAGAAATAATAAAGATTACAATGTATTTGTGGGAGACTGGTGCCTAAACTAAGCCGCAACTTGTATTTCAGGAGAGGGGACTCTACACGCAAAAATGTCTTGAATGTGTATTAAAATTGATAAAAAATAAAATTGATTTATAAAAAAAAACAGTTAATTAAATATATATACAATATTAAGTAAAATTACAGTTTTAACATTAAATTAGTTTTTTACATGAAGTGACGCCCACAACCCAATTAGTAGCCAACAAGGGGTCTTACCAGTCTTACCAAGGTAAGACTGTTTTGTTTTGAACTTGGTAAATTCGTCCTTATTTTTTCTAACAATTAATTTAAATAACTCAAGTCAACTTTGAATTAACGTATTTTCTTAATATTATCATGAGTACTAATTCACTTATTTTAAATCATTTCCTGTGTAGTAGAAATTCATTAAAAACTTTCTGCTTGCGGTAATGTTTTGCGAGTGATTCGTCATAATTATTCAAGAGAGGAACTTCGTCAACACAAATGTGTTTACATATAAGCACCTCCATTTATCCTCCAAATCCCTCTTTAACAATGTATGGCAGTGTATATTTAGACAGTGAGTACACTAGATTAGAGTATTTCTCAGTCAACAATCACAGAGTCTGGATTCATTCTCGGTTGATGTCATACGCTCAGCCCCTATTATATAGGACTTAAACATAACTGGTGAAATGTGTTTAGGTACACCTCTGCCTAACCTTTCGAGGAATACAGGCGTGATGTTATGTTAAGACAAGTTTTTCTGGAGGAAACACAAATTTTTGTGGATTTATGTCTTTATGACGGTGTTTTCTAGTCAGTCAGCGGACGAACTATCATAAAGTGATCGGTCTAAATTCGGCACTTATATTGCTTCAACACACCTTTCCATTTAGAACTCGGAGGATTTTTAAGGAAATTCGTAGTCGATTCTTTATAATGGGAAAGTTTCCTGTGTAGGTACGTGTTTTTTGTTTTATCAAATTAATAAAAATTGATGAAGATAAAACGCGTCAACGATCATGAGAGATCATGCTTTTGACGTTAGTGGGCGGTATAAATGTACTGCAATGTGACTTCACACGAGTTTTCGAATGACTGTATCGTCTTCAATTTTTGTTTACGTGAAAAAAGAAAAAATATGTGTCCAATATTTTTTGGAAATCTTTCTGACGGACTAATTAGATTTCTTTTGTCAACTATCTTATTATGTAAAAGTGTTTCCTCACCAGATTCAGTTACCTGCCTACTAACTTTACCTGTAATGTAACATTTCAGTTTACACCTCGCAGATTACGCTCACTGAATGAAATACAGTACTTAAGGGTCCTCTCTCGAAAAAGCTTAAAAACAGCGTGCAGATGAAGCGGTTTTTCACCGGCACTTACAGAGAAATTACATCTGAGAATTTTTTTTAGTAATCTACATGATATGACACGTAATTTGGTTTAGCCACAATTTTTGTATCGGTATCACATAATAAGAAAAAAATCCACAAAATCACCTCCAAATCGTTGAATGGAACCATTTTACTCCTTCATTTTTTAACAAAATAATAAAAAAAAAATATCTACTGCTTTGAAATACAAAGGAAAATAATTTGGTTTTGTTACTTTTTAAAAACATGTATTATTTTAATTATAATAAATGAAAAACGCGTCCGTTTAGAGTCCGTATCTACGACCGAGAGAGGTAGTTTGTATGCACAAGGTCATTGGCGTGAATACAAGCCTTAAGCATTTCATTCAGTGAGCAGTTTGCGTTACATCAGTGGGTGAGGTAGCCCGAGCATTAGAGGGTGCAACCTCTAACGATACAATTTGTAACAATCACTTGTGTCTGTACTAAATCGAATCTTGGATTGTACAGGCGAATGCATCCTGAAGTGTATTATTTGTAACGTAATACTTAAAATCGAATTTGGATTTGTTGCACGACGGGCGGAGGCTACGGTGTGAGAGCATCTTTAAAAATAAATGTTTGTTCGATTAGGTACGTAAATACCGTTATGTTTTACTTAGCGTGTCGTAGTGATTAGCTGTTGCATTGGTCCGGGTTGTCATTTGAAGATATTTGGCAGTCGTTACAGGTGATCAGTGATCTGAAAGTCTGACAACCAGTCTTAGAAACGGGTATGTAATAATAATTATTACTCAATACTAATGGCTGTGAAGGTTAAATAGGCAGTCGCGTGTAAAATACTGGTGGTGACGCCAACAATAATTCAGTCCTGAAAGGTATCAGAACCAACCTTCGATACGAGCGGACGTGTTAATTACAGTGAAACGGCAGTGGCAAAAGTCGAGGCGGAAAAGAGAGGAAGAGAAGGGACATGCAGCACTTACCAGGGGCAGGCCAGCGGGATCCAATCTTCTTCGACCAGCACACAGCAGAGTATCACAACGCGGGTCGCGCGACCAATATTTGAATATAGTTTAGTTCTTATTACACTGGGTAATCAAACACAAAGATGCGTCTGGCGGAGCGGGAATGTATTGAATATTGCAGAGAAAGGCTCGAGCTGATCCTCGTCTCTTCGCGGGGTCAGACGAAGGGCTCGTCATGCGGTGCGGGGGTTATTCGAGAGATCCGTTACACACGTGCGTTCATGTGCAATTTCTTCGTCGAACTGACAGCTGCCAGTCCTCGTTCTCTCGTTCTCATGTTCACCTTTTGAATGATGCTAAAGCGCTGCATGTGCAGGTTGGGAAAAGGACCGGGAAATACAAACTGCCTCATATTATAAGAGTGAATCTATCAAATCAGTGTTGGCGTTACCATTTCCACCCCCCCTTAATGGGTCACCATTAAAAAGCGAAAATAAGACGAAAGAGAAAAATATTACTATAACTCTAGGAGCGCTCAATGCGCGCGGTGAGGTAAATAGTTCCGTAGAGTCACGGCGAAGCGGGTTAAGCTATTATCTTACGTTACAAACTAAAGCGATGCGGTATTACTAACTTATATAAACTAATGCGAAGTGCGGTTTATTAATTATTGTCTTGGAAGAGGACACAAACGAACGACCGGGCGCAAGTAAGTTCCCTTGGCGGTTCTAACTGTACAGACGCGCACGACGCCGTCTTTAGACGGGTGGACGTTCTCAACAATAGCTAACGGCCAGGATAAGGGCGGTGAGTTATCATTCATCACGACAACCACGGTTCCTGCTGTGATAGGAAACGACGGCGTGTTCCACTTCTGCCTAACCTGTAGACCGTGTAGATATTCCATCTTCCAACGACTCCAAAACGACTGGACCAACTTGTCCAGTAGCGAGTGTCGATGAAGTAAACTGACAGGGTCAGAGTTGACTTCAAGCGCGGGTAAAGAAAATAGAGGCGCGGTATGTAAAAAATGGCTTGGCGTAAGGGCCGTGGGCTCCGCGGGATCGGAACTGAGTACTGTCAGCGGGCGTGAGTTTAGGAGACACTCAATCTGAGTGAGAACAGTACAGAGTTCTTCGTATGATAGAAGCTGCTGTCCGACGACTCGGAACAGATGCATTTTCACAACCTTCACGACACTTTCCCAAGCGCCTCCGAAGTGTGGAGAGTTGGGACAGATAAATTTCCAAGCTATCCGACTCTCAGCGTACTCTTCCTCCAACTTTGGGCGATACGCAGTATTGAGAAACTTGTACAAATCGCGGAGGTAAGAGTTAGCCCCCTTAAAACATGTACCATTATCAGAGTACATGATCTGAATCGGTCCTCGACGGGCGAGAAACCTCTTCAGCGCGGCAAGAAAACTGGGAGTGCTGAGGTCCGTGGCGACTTCGACATGCACGGCACGAGTCGTAAGACATGTGAAAATGCACAGATAGGCCTTCGCACTGTGAACGCCACGACGGCGCACAGGAACGTACGGCAGAGGACCTGCATAGTCACAGCCTACGTGCGTGAAAGCTTTAGTGACCTGACGCGTGCGATAGTCAGGTAAGTCGGCCATCAGCGGATAGGTTGGGCGCGGTTTTAAACGAAAGCACGTATTACACATGTGGACACGCTGTCTCACAACGCGGCGTGCGGACAAGATCCAGAACTTCTGTCGAAGAAGCGACATCAATAATTCTGGTCCGGCGTGTAAATACTTTACATGATAGAAATCAATGATTAAGTTTACTACGGGATCATTGCGCGGTAAGATAACTGGATGCTTTTGAGCATAGTCCAGCGCGGAGTTAACGAGTCGACCTCCTACGAGTATCAGACCGTTTTCAATGAAAGGCCTCAAGCGGTTGAGAACCTGCGAACAAGGTTGATTATTCTTAATATTAGAATAATCCTCTGCAAAGTGTTGACTTTGCAGAGCGCGAAGGATTTTATTTTCAGCGAAATTTAATTCATCAGCGGACAATGCAATAGTGTCGCGGCGGGGTAATAATTTTGCGAATTTACAAACGTATACAATTATACGAAGAGTTTTACTCCATGAGGAGATGCGGTTAGCGAGATCATATAAAGCACAATGCTTGACTGGCGAGTACACAGCGTGTGTAAGAATTTTTTGTTCAGTAGTAGGCGGAGTAAATTGGTCGTCAAGAGGCTTGAGAGGCCACTCAGACGGATCCAATGTAGCCCACTGGGGCCCGTGGAGCCACAGAGGGTGTGTGGTTAATTTCTGAGGCGTAATGCCACGTGAGAGAACGTCTGCGGGATTTTCAGTCCCCGCGACGTGGTAGAAGTTGTCAGCAGAGATATTTTCCGTAATCTGAACAACGCGGTTTGCTACAAAGGTTTGCCACCGACGTGGCGAACTTTTGATCCAATATAACACGACTTTAGAGTCAGTGAAAGCGAATACCTTGATTGGAAGATGATGCGAGTAATTTTCATAAACTATGTGTAGCAGTTTGGACATGAGAAGCGCGCCGCAGAGCTCTAAGCGTGCTATAGACAGAGGCTTGGTAGGAGCGACTTTGGACTTTGCGCAGACAAGCTGGACAGAGTTACCGGAGGCGGTAGTCACATGAGCGTATACAACGGCACCGTAGGCATGTTCACTTGCGTCCGAAAAGGATAGAAGAGTGAGAGTGCAGTTGTTAGAAACGCCTATATGACGCGGAATGCGTATATTGTTAAGAGACGGTAACTCGTCGCAGAACTGCTTCCACATTTTAACAATGTGTAGCGGTGGGGTGTCATCCCAATCGAAATTAAGATGCCAAAGCTGTTGGATCAGTAGCTTAGCATACACGACTGCGGGGGCCACGAAGCCCATTATATCCCACAGTCGGGCGACTGTAGAAAGGATGGAGCGCTTAGTGCACTTCACATCTGCGGGAACCGTAATTTTAAAATAAAATACGTCATTATCAATACACCAATGCAGGCCTAGTATTTTATGCTGCATGGCCTTATCAAACTCAACCTCCGTAGGGAGTTTGTGCGAAGCGGGAAGATTATCTAGTACAGCACGACTGTTACTGTTCCATTTTACGAGATCCCACTGAGCTCCTTTGAATAGGTCAATTAATTGTCGTGACGCAGATATCGCTTCTTGTTCCGTGGGAATCGAGAAGGCGAGATCGTCCATGAAAAGCGACGTAGACGCGAATTTGCTGGCGAGAGGATAACGCGTGCCATCATCTTCGACTAACCGTCTCACAGTGCGCAATGCATGGTAAGGACTTGATTTTAAACCGAAGCAGACGCGGTTAAACCTATACAATTGTAGTGGGTCTTGTGGAGTAAAACGATAAAGAAAACATTGATAACGACGATCAGCTTCGCGCATGATAATCTGTAAGAACTGCTGGCGACAGTCCGCGGTCAATGCGATCGCGTGTAAGCGGAAATTTAATAATATTGTAAACAAGTCGCCTTGCAAATTCGGACCTGAATGCAGAATATCATTCAATGATTGCCGGCCACCAGAAGTAGACGCGCTGGCGTCTAGAACCACGCGCAGCTTAGTCGTTGTCTTATCTTCGCGCACGACCCCGTGATGCGGTATGACGTATATGGGTGTTGGGTCGCGGGGATCGTACGACGCAGGAGACACGTAATCTTTCGCGAGATAATCCTTTATTACGTCATCATATGCAGACCTAAGTTTTGGCGAAGCTTCTAGCTTTCTTTCGAGACATATGAAACGCTTGCGGGCATTGTCAAAAGAATTCCCGAGGGAATAAACATCCTCGTTGAATGGCAGTGCGACAGTGTACCTACCACTAACGGGATCGCGGGTTGTCGTGGACTTGTAAAATAATTCACATTCAACATCAGAGGGGTGTTGAGTGGGCGGTGCGGAGGGAAGTTCCTCGAGCTCCCAAAAACGCCTGACTAAAGAGTCAATAGCGACAGGCTCCTGAGCGAGGCAACATGTCAGGGCCTGGACGGTTTGATGCATAGGTAACGTAGGCGCGGAGCCCATAATTACGTAGCCGAAAACAGTACGCAAAGCGCGCGGCACCGACGTGTCACGATTGTGGACAACGTCGGGGAGAAGTAAATGCGGGAAAAGAGAAGCACCTATTAAAGCGTCTATCTTACTAGGCACACCATATGATTCGTCGGCTAGCGGTAAATTATGTAAATGTGATAAATCACTGGTATTTATCAAAGAGGTAGGCAGTAAGTCCGTTATCTGATCAACAACAAGTAGCGAAATATCAAAATTAATTTTGCTGTCGAATCGCGAATATAATTTAATATTAATCGGACTAGTGTTAACTACCTTCTCAGCCCCACCGAACCCCTTTACAACAGTACGGTTCATGTTTCGAGGTTGAATACCTAAACGCTCACAACACTCGTTAGTGATAAAATCGCTTTGTGAGGCGGAATCTAGAAGCGCGCGAATAATGTGTGGATTCCCTTTAGAATCATAGGCAACGACTTGAGCGGTTGATAACAGAACAGTCGTGGACTGTTTGTTATGTGTGAGTGCATTACTCGAACACTGATACAATCGGGAATCAACAGATGCACACAGCGTATGTGCAGGCGCACAGGCGGGGGGCGCCGGCGCCGCAGCGGTGAGCTCGACCGGCTGATTAGCGGGAGCGGCTTGTGCAGAGTGCCCGGGGCGCGCGGTGCATGACTCGTTGAAGTGTAACAATGTGTGGTGATTTAATTTGCAAACGCGACAATTTGACTTAGATGAGCAATTAGCGACTCGATGTTTTAAACTAAGACAGTTGATACACGCATTGTTATCCTTCACACACTTATAACGCTGTTGTGGAGTCATTCCATTAAAATCGGCGCACTTGAATAAATGTTGATGCACAATATTAGCGCATAGGCACTTGCACGCGGATTCAACCGTTGTGCTTAAATATGTTTGACACTTCGGCGGCGAAGCGGTATTTAAACGCCGATTAGAGTTAACCGGACGCTTATTAGTTGAAGAAGTTGGCTCAGTACGTTCTAACACTTTGGCTCGATTTGAAATAAATTCGACTAAGTTATCAAAGGTAGGTATTTTTGTTGAATATTTAATTTCAAACGCGCGGACGGTCTCGGGGTCTATTTTCTGTAAGGCGATATGAATCAGAATTAAATCGGTAAGGTTATCCATTTTAAGGTTTTTTAAAGCAGCGACTGCGCTGCTAAATTTCTCAGTAAATAAATCAAAGTTGGTTGCTGAAGCGCATTGGAAAGTTTTGAACTCAAACATTTGATTTAAATACGTAGAAACCAACATACGTTTGTCGTCGTACTTATCAATGAGCGTTCGTAACAACAGACTATAATTTTCCGGACATGGAGATATCCCGGCGCACACAGACTGAGCTTTACCGGTTAGCTTCCCCAATAGGTAATACAATCTATCGGCGTCAGTGAGAGATGGATTATCGTGTACGGTCGATTTAAAACTGGCATAAAATAGTGGCCATGAGCGAATGTCACCAGAAAACTGAACTAATTCAATCGGCGGGAGTCTAGGTTTAGACTTGTGTGGAACACTATCGCTATGTGGCGAGCATTGTGACTGCACTCGCTTTATCCTACCATACAAAGACTCAAAAGCCATGAGACTCTTATAGTCAGGCTTAGCGGATCGGTTAGATGTCAATAAACGATTATTATATTCGTCCAGAACCTGTTTGAATTCATCGCGCAATGAATCTATTTGAGAAGATTCGTCAAGAAAACTTTCCCTTAGATCGGTGTTCGAAGAAAGATCGTAAATCTTTTGAGTAATTTCAAAGATAGCTTCGCGTTTAGCTTGCAACGTAAGTAACTGTGTATCTTCTGCGTCGTCATAATCAGAACCCGAATCACAAGTTTTCTTAGCTTGTTTAGGCATAACGAAGTTTATAAATTCAATCTATTGTAAACGAGCAGCTGATCTGCGGTTTAATGAACCACAATAATACGATGAAATTAAGTAGGTTACTATTTTGCGTAAAGAATAAGCGGAGAATGGCTTCCTACTACTTCCTACTTTGTTCGGTTAATAATGAACTAGAATGCATGAACAACTTGAAAGTGAGTTAACGAATGAATGACCGAATAAATATGAATGTCAAATCAAATATGGCGAACTTTTAGCATTTTTCATACTACACGGCAAGGCAACAATTTAATTTGAGGGTACTTTAACATAAAATTTTTACGAAATTAAAACTCGAATTTATCCAAAGTTAGCGTTATTTAGGTACTGAAATAAAGATTAGATGGAGAGTTAATATGTTTATCTAGATGAGTAAACACTTATTTATGAGAAAGATCAACGCGATGTTGATCTACGCGGTATCTACAATGGGGTAGATTTATTAATGTTTTCCTATTAGGGCCTATTAAATCCTAATAAGCGCGGTTGGAGGGTTCCAGTATTTAAAAGGATAAGAAATCCTAGCTCAAAGGACCACAAATATGGTGACGCCAACAATAATTCAGTCCTGAAAGGTATCAGAACCAACCTTCGATACGAGCGGACGTGTTAATTACAGTGAAACGGCAGTGGCAAAAGTCGAGGCGGAAAAGAGAGGAAGAGAAGGGACATGCAGCACTTACCAGGGGCAGGCCAGCGGGATCCAATCTTCTTCGACCAGCACACAGCAGAGTATCACAACGCGGGTCGCGCGACCAATATTTGAATATAGTTTAGTTCTTATTACACTGGGTAATCAAACACAAAGATGCGTCTGGCGGAGCGGGAATGTATTGAATATTGCAGAGAAAGGCTCGAGCTGATCCTCGTCTCTTCGCGGGGTCAGACGAAGGGCTCGTCATGCGGTGCGGGGGTTATTCGAGAGATCCGTTACACACGTGCGTTCATGTGCAATTTCTTCGTCGAACTGACAGCTGCCAGTCCTCGTTCTCTCGTTCTCATGTTCACCTTTTGAATGATGCTAAAGCGCTGCATGTGCAGGTTGGGAAAAGGACCGGGAAATACAAACTGCCTCATATTATAAGAGTGAATCTATCAAATCAGTGTTGGCGTTACCAACTGGTATTCAGTTGCATCCAGTTAGACTAGAAATATAGTTGGGACAAGGCTAGGGTGATGATGATGTTGCAGTGAATATTGTTGAATCGTGAAAATTTGCTCTCAGATTGTGTCTTCCGCTAGAGCTCCGCAAGTTTGTAAACAACTTTATTTACACACATAATTCGGTAGCTAGGTATCACATCCCTCTTTTGTTTCGAAACGACTGTAACTTATTTACCTTTGTTTATCTTGTATGAGGTAACTTAACCGAAGCTAGCGAAGATATAAAGGATTATTTGCTACTTGAAGACGAGTCGCGGAAATTGCTTTTCGGTTTCAGTTGGAGGTCTATTGTTAATTATTACGAAATTCGATCTTTGCTTTTGTTGTGTTCGTTTTTAGGGGGATTAGTATCGGATGAAACGTCATAACTTTTCTTGTGATATGGCAGTTGATTGATGTTTTGAGGAAATAATTTCAAACGTGTAACACTGAGTTTATGGGGTATCTACCGGTGAAATAAAATCCGTTGATCTCGTTAAGTGTTGCGAGCAGCGGTGGCTCAGTGGTGTCGACCCCGACTTACGAACAGTTGGTCGTAGGTTCGAACCCAGGCAGGTGCATTACTTTGTGTAATTTATTTCATAACCGCTGCTCTCAAAACGGTGAAGGAAAACATCATGACTAAACCGGCATGTCTTATAACCAAAGAATTCGAAGACATGTGACATCTACCAACCCGCACTAGGCCCGCGTGGTGGATTATAGCCCATCCCTCTCCTAGAGAGGAGGCCTGAGTCTCTGCAGAGGGAACAATATGGGCTGATGATGATGATGACCTCGTAACTAGAACTCAATATCCTATGGCAACTAAAAGTTTTAGTTCAAAAATTACATAGTTGAGGACTACAGGTGTTTTTTATTTACATTTGAATCTAAACATCCATTTATTTATTTATTTATCCATTGTCTCGATGTAGGCACAGCATTCGAATAGGAATGTTTACTGACTTAAAAAAACATGATTCTAATTAGTCCGTCTGTTAGATTATCGAAAAATATTGGATACGTATTTTTTGTTTTATCAAATCAATAAAAATTTACCAAGATAAAACGCGTCAGAGATTTGAGTGGGGGGTTGTGACGTCACGCACCGGTATAAAATGTCATGCTAATGTCTTAGAAAATGACGTCAAAGCACTGTATCGTCTTCATTGTTTGTTTAAGTCAAAAAATAAAAAATAAAATATTTTTTGACGTGTCCAATATTTTTTGGAAATCCATTTGACGGGCTAATTTTTTTTTTTGTTAACTACCCTATTGAAGTGAAATGGGGAAAGGAAGATCTTTCATTTCTTTAAATTGTAGGTATTGTCAATATTTTGTAGTAAGTACCCTTTATTTGATTTTCATCATTACATTTAGTTTTACCATAAATATTGTAGAGTTATTAATAGGTTATTAATGGACTGATAACTGATAACCTATGATCCAATTTCTACTGTATTTTTGTAATGTTTTAATTTTAAATAATAATAATTATAATATTGTGTTTTAATTGGGATTCAATGTCTTTCTGAATAAATAAATGAAAATATTGATATAAATATAATAAAATATTGATATTAATAAATATTGATTTTTCAGTTATTTCATTATTATTAATGTTCAGACTTTAGTACATTATGGTATAACAAGAAAGGAGGTATCTGATGGGATGACGAGTAATAGAGAAGTACATAATATGGAAGAAGAAGACATGCAGCGCAGACCCCAAATGAATTGGGATAAAGACAAGAGAATGAGGATGGGACTTAGGTATTTTCTGAAACTCGGATATCTACTGTGAATCATCATTTCAGCCGAAAGACGTTCACTGCTGGACATAGGCCTCCCCTAAGTGTCGCCACATTGACCGGTCCCGTGCATCTCGCATCCAGCGGATCCCCGCAACCTTCACCAGGTCATCGGTCCACCTAGTGGGAGGCCTTCCAACGCAACGTCTTCCAGTTCGCGGTCGCCACTCCAGAACTTTCCGGCCCCATCGGCCATCCGTTCTGCGAGCAATGTGTTGTCTACTGTGAATACCTTTTTTTTTTTTTTTTTGGGGGTAGGAAATCATAAATAACCCCTCCCGCTCTAGGGCAGAGCGAAAGGGAGTGTCAGACTTCTACTGACTAAAAACCACCCATGTTCCTTCTTGGCCCTTCATGTCGAGGCCGCGGTATCTCTTGCGAACAACCCGCGGGACAACCCGCAGCCCCGACGGGTTGCGAAAATGGGTTGTGAATACCTAAATGTTATTTAAAACTAAAACCAATACCAACAAGTAATAAACAAAGACTTCTATAAAAAGGTAATTTAACTCGCAATAAGCACAAATATGCTTGGTTCGAATATTTTCTTAAGAATTTTCTTGTATTGTGGTATGAATTATGATTTTGTATGAAAAGCACTTTCTTCACAATAGGGGACATGATTGAACGATTCTAGAAGAACGGACAAGGACCGAAATTAGCCGCTCCCAACTATTTTATAGATGATTGGATTATGATCATGAGGTTTATTATTGAGAAAATACAGAATAGAGCCGGTCGCTTTGTATTTTATTTTATAAAAGGTGTATTAAATAACGGGTAGGTACTCATTTTATTAAAGTACATATTTTGCAAAATCGGCTATTGTTTTGAAAGTTGGTCTGGTGGTCGCAAGTGCGGCTGTAGAGCACGTGTTGGGTTTTTTCATTAAGAATTCCTCAATAGTGGCCATAGTCTGGATTTGTGCTCGGTTGAAGTCAATAGGGTCGCCCATTATTACATGGGACTTAAACATAACAAATCACTACATATTATAAAACAAAGTCCGCCGCCGTATCTGTCTATCTGTTCACGATAAACTCATAAACTCACGGATTTTTATGCTATTTTCATCAATGAATAGAGTGGTTCTCGAGGAAGGTTTTATTATACAAATTCGACCGTCATCCACGCGGAAGAAGCCGCGGGCATCAGCTAGTTAATTATATTCAAGAATACCGAAAGAAATTCTTTAAGTTAACACAAATTCCACCTAAATAAGTATTAATGCTATATTTTCTTATATCCTCTGTTTGCAAGATTATTACGCGAACCCGAGATTTTATAAAATATTTTTCTTACAAATAACGAGATGTCTGTGTTTGATGCTGTACTGAAATGTTAATATTTATAGGGTAAAAGGATTTTCTTCTGAAGTTTTTGTTTTAAAGGAGAAATGGAAATCAGATGATTGTTAAATTGAAAACCTCACTAAAGCTTTGGCTGAGCCGTTGGCTTTCATAAAGTAAAAATTTTTTAGCGTTTGAGAATTCGTTCTGAAATAAATATTTTGTAGCTACCTATAAAAACCATTTTTGCGTGAAATCTGTAATTACACTCACCAATGGTTTTTTATCTGTGTGCGGTACATGAGAGTAAGTAAATTAATACAGGTTGTAAATCAACCCATCACACAGCCGTCAACCAAGCATTCTGTACATCAAACTAAGTACCCCTACCCCCAGAAAAACCTATTCAATTATTTAGACAATAGCTTTTCACGCAGGTACTGGTCTTTGCGTAGTTTGCGGCTTATCTTTTTAGTAACATATTTTCAAAGAAGTCTTCTTAAATAAATACCAAAAGAAAAAAAGTACTTACATGAAAACCCAATAATAATTGGTTTTCAAGAAATTTTTATTCAGTTACTTTAAAAGTATCTTAAGTATGTATTGTGTTAACCTATCGCATGTCTAGTAATATAGACACAATTAAAAAGCCAGTGTTTCATGTACATAATATTATGCAGTCTTTTGACACGCGAGAAATTAAAAAAAAAACGAATTAAGTTGTCCCACTGCTGGACAAAGGCCTCTCCTTTCTCTCTCCAAACCTGTTTACGTTGCGCTATATCTGGCGATGTTCACCCCGCAAACAAGATTAGATCGTCACACCACCTTCGTTGGACTAGCGTGAATTACATTGGACTAGGGTGCTGGGGATCTAAAAATATGGCCACTAGCAAATCATAATATGAATTGCGTTAAAAAGCGTAAAATGGACTTTCAAATTATGATCTGCTAAAGTGGCCATTTTAGATGCCCTTTTTTTTCTTTTTTATGTCTTTTTTTTATTTTTTGGAAAATCATCAAATAATAAATCCCCTCCCGCTCTTGGGCAGAGCGAAAGGGAGTGTCAGACTTCTACTGACTAAAAACCACCTATGTTCCTTCTTAGCCCTTCATGTCAAGGCCGCGGTATCTCTTGAGAACAACCCGCAGCCCCGACGGGATTTTAGACGCTCTGAACTAAAGTTCGAACCATGGCGAATACGATTATTCACTGTTTAATTTGGTAGATCATTGCAAAAGCACTGGGTAGGCTTTATGCTAAACGTGATATTTTCAACATCTAGGTTACTTCAAGAAATCTGATTTGTTACGAAGATTTACAAGTTTCACCGAGTCCACTGACAGTCGGCAACTTTTTAAACTTATTAGTTAAGCTTATTAGATAAGAGTGAAATGAGGTCGACGTGGTACGTGGTACCTAAATAATTGATACACAAACAGTCTCTTTGTACTCTCTGACCAAAATAATGTCCATTACATCAGGAAAACGGTTGTTGGCACACAAAAAAGTTAGAACTAAAGAATTCCCGTACAAAATTACAAAGTTGAAGTTTCAAGAAAAGTTTTCTTTGAAAGAATGTCCGCTTTGAAAGGGAAGCGTTTCTTGAAAGTTGAACGTGTTGGAAAATGTATGGTGGTTTCATTAACTACTATGAGGTTTATCAATTTATCAAGTTGAGCTGTCTACACTTGTCTTTATCATCATTTCACTACATAATTATTATAAAACAATTTTTTACATACCTACCAAATTTGAAAATTCGGTGTGTTCTTCTGGATTTTCTACTGACATGAGTAAAAGTCGTGAATCTATGAGAATGCTCATAGGCATTTAAGATTTTGTTAATCCAACATTTCTGAACCTACACGTTGGTTTTATGAATTTAAAAACACATTCATCAAACACACATCACATCATTCATTCATTCATCACATTCATTTCATTCATTTAATATTTAATCGATAGCGCACATAATCTTGAATGATAGATTGAGCGTTATTGTTGCTGTATTTTTTAATCTATGAATGCATGATGTAATAAATAGTTTCTAATTTTTTTATTTTTTGCATAACCCTCCTTTTGTGCTTCGCCGCGGTCGAGTAATAACACATAACATCACTCCTGTTATCCCCGAAGTGTTAGAAAGAGAGACATCCACATTTCACCAGTTATGCATGTAATAGGGGGCGAACCTATTGCTATCAACCGGGAATAAATCCGTGGCTGCTTCTGACATTTTTTTGATGGAAAAACCCAATAACACTTTGCCTGACCTCGTAATCGAACTTAACACCCCTAGATTTGTTATAAAGATGATACGATAAAAAGTTTCCTCAAATATTGACAATATTTTATCACCTCTGCAAACGATGTCATCGTTTACAGGGGTGCTAGGCATTATGGAGAAAACTCACAAAAGTGTTCCCATTTAAAATTCAGAACGTGTGTTATGGCTGCCAAAGGGTGACAGTTAAACCCAATGATGCGTGAACTGGCAACGCCAACAGATTGGATTTAAGGTCCAATAACTTCACAGTACATGAAAAACAAATTGTCACACTTCAGTTTCCGTCTTTCAATATGTTTCAACCGGGTTAGAACAAAGAAGAAATTTCAAGTTTGCTTTGTCTTCTTGTGATAATAAACTTTTGTATGAACCACAGTCAGCTTGTCATTTTCCCACTGGTGGGACACAGTCCCTGAGAAGTCGTGGATTGTATTTCTAAGTAATTTAAACATATTTGACACTTAAAGTGTAAAGTTACTTACAAACTTGTAATAACATTAAGTTATTTTACAAACTTGTTTAGTTTTACTTGTTAATTTTTTAAGATGGAATTTTGCAAGCTCACAGCCCAGTCCATTGCAGTTTAATACTAAAAAAGATATCTTCTGATATTATACATAATTATGAGCTCCTGATATAACTAGACTAAAATAGAGAGAAGACAGATTTGTCTGCACCTAAAAAATAATTTATCATACTTTCTCATTTTCCGGTCATCCTGCGATCATGATGCCGAAATATTGGCAGTTTATAATAATGAAGAGTGACGGAAGATATCCCTTAAGTGACATCGTAAGTTTAGGACATGAAAACGAGTACGAAGATTTATTTCAGCAATATGTGTTTATTACAACTAATAAAAACCGTGGCCACTATTTCAAGAAAGCAGCTGTTAGCACATAGAAAAAGTTAGAAGCAAAGAATTCTGATTTAAAATTACAACTAGTACATACGTTAGAATGGAATCTGGCAAGTCTTGAAAGTCCACTCCATTGTTGCTCCAGTCCACTGCAGTGTAATAACTGAGACAGCATTTTCGTACCACTTTAAACCCGGATATAATATCTAATGCAACAAATATTGATCTCATCATTTGATTACTATCCCATTCATATGCTTACGCTCCAAAATGTCAAGACACAAAACTTGGCAGCATTTCAAATCTGATCCGGGTCAGTGACTGAAACGAGGTTTTATTCCAGACTCGTGTTTTAGGAGTATAATTTTAACGAAGTTTTAAGTTTATAATGCCCTCTTCTATATTTTATGCGACAACGAGCTTTCCAGCTTCAAGAGACTTGCTATTAAAGTGTTAACTGAAATATTAATTACAGTTTCTTCATTAAGTTGATATCATACTCTTATGTTGTTCATTTTTGTTGCATTTTACGTTCACACTACTCTGACAAAGTAACATGGGTTTCTCTGATATGAACATCGTCGAAATCCAACATTGTTTTTAACTTCAGTTTTTACTTTTCAGTTTAGTAATTTTAAGATAAACAAAATTTGAAGCGTCGATATTATGTTTTATGTCCTTTTTTATGGTATGTGGAAAATCATCAAATAACCCCTCCCGCTCTTGGGCAGAGCGGAAGGGAGTGTCAGACTTCTACTGACTAAAAACAACCCATGTTCCTTCTTAGCCCTTCATGTCGAGGCCGCGTTATCTCTTGCGAACAACCCGCAGCCCCGACGGGATGTTTTATGTCCTATGTTAGGGTTTCGGTTTCGGCATTTAAACCTTAAAGCAAACGTACGTGACCCATGGCGGCCGTTATTCCAACCAGCCTACCTCTCTCCAGAAGCAGATAAAGCCCCGTCTTCTCAAGACATGTGCAAGAATCCTTGGTGATCCGAGAGTTTCCTTGCAGATATGGGTGATATCGGTGTACGCACTGCCATTTCCTCCACCTCCATGCACGTTATGCATAGAGGACTGTCAGTGAGACCTGGAGTGTGTATTTGATTTACGTTTACTTAACGTACCTCAAATATCGACGCTTCAATTTTGACATCGAAACATAATAATGATAATTATGATATTACTTCTTACGAATTTTCTAATATGTCGGAACGAGAAAAGTTCTCAGAAATGTTTGCGTATACAATTTCCCAATAATCATATTAATTTTATAAGCTGAGCAAGTAATAAGCAGCCAGTCTCGTGATATCTAATTGATGGATGGCCCACGCAATAACAGGAAAAACGTGATAAGGAAAAAGCGTTTCCCGTTAAGTTATTTAAGTGGATCCCATGGGTATGTGATATGGCTGTTTATGTAACTGTATCTCTATAAGTCAATCGTCCTAACTAAACTTAAGAAATTTTCTTAAAGGTAAGAGATTAGAGCAGAATCCAGGCTTAGAAACGTTAATCGATTTAACGTTTCAAAGCCCTCGACTGTGAAGAAGATGGATGAAAAAGGTTTCATGTACCAGAGATTAGAATGTTGATGTATGTATGAATGTTGATTCTATTATGGTTTTTATTCTATGGATTTATGGATCTGAAATAAACGTTTAATAATAAAAATAATAATAATAATAGAGAGGGAGAGGAAGACCTAAGAAAATACAGGGTGTAAACGAACCCTTTACGCTGCCATCAACCAAGCATTATGTACAGTCACCTTCAAAATTGCATGGATTGATAGTACATCAAACTAAGTAACCCTCTGCAAAAATTTTGCTAGGAAATGACTTTTGTTTTTGGGGTAAAAAATCACATTTTACGGTAAAACTCAATGTAACACACTTAAAACATTGTGGTAGTGGATGCTTTGAATAGTAAACGGGCCAAGGAGGTAATTTAAGTAAAGTTATAACCTGAAAAAGTAGTATAAAAAAAACAGCTGTGAAAATTTTGGAACTTTGACCCCCAATGTCTCCGTAATACTCCCAGGTATGGTCTAAAATAAAAAAAATATATATGTATATAGGGTGTAAAAGTACCCTTAACGCAAACGAAGGGCATTTGTTCTCCCCACCACTGCGATCATTTTTTTGTTCTAGACCATACTTGGGAACCTCCTAGTTACGGAGATATTGGGGGTCAAAGTTACAAATTTTGCACAGCTGTTTTTGTAAATACTAGTATTTCAGGTTTTAACTTTACTTAAATTACCTCCATGACCCGTTTACTATTCAAAGCATCCACTAGCACAATGTTTTAATAGTGCTACTTTGAGTTTTACCGTAAAATGTGTTTTTTGACCCCAAAAAAAAAAGTCATTTCCCAGCAAAAATTTTAGCGTAGGGGTACTTAGTTTGATGTACAGAATGCTTGGTTGACGGATGCGTGAAGGGTTCATTTACACCCTGTATATCGCAGTAGCGGGGAGAACAAGTGCCTTTCGGCTTTGTTAAGTGTACTTTCACACCCTTTATGGATGGATTCTGTGAGGAATGACATGAAGAGACTGAAAGACGAACTCATTTGTTTTTTAAATGTTTATCGCTGGTTTACGTGTTGCCGTTTCGAGCTGTTGATTGGAATATACATAAGAAAGTCCCATACCCAATTAAGTCACGACCAAAACCTGATTGAAAATTCTTTACTCCCACACAGATTACAAAATATTCTTTATTCTGCTTATTCTAAAGGTCAATATTGTTTGAAAAAGTAATACTAATAACTACACACAGTCGTAAACTGTGTCCCTAAGGGCCCATTAAACACTGCTGTAAAAATGTATTTTAATGAAAACAAACGAGTAAGTGCAAAGTAATATTGCCAAACCCCAAGGTCGGATAAAACGAAACAACTCGACTCTCATTTTTAAGGAATGTGAATAAACCAATTTTTGTCGAAATTAAGGGTGTTTCATACAAGTAAGGGGTGTAAAAGTGCCCTTAGCGAATTCGAAAGGCACTTTTGTGCAAGACCATACCTGGGAATCTTCTTGTTACGGAGATATGGGGGCAAATATCCATCTTTTTACACGACTGCCCCAAAAAAAAGAGTGTTATGTTTTTAGCGTTCATGTATGTATGTATGTATGTATGTTTGTTTGTGAGTTTCTTTATTCCACCATAACTTCTAAACGCCTGAACCGATTTTGATGTATGTGGTATCGTTAGATTCATTGCGTCACCCCGGGTAACATAGGCTAGATAAAATATCAAAAAACACAATAGGGTGGCCATGGTTTAGAAATAAAAAGAACTTTTAATTTTTTTTTATTGAAATTTCAATGAAAAATATAATCATCGTCTAGAACTTATTAAGTAGATTACAAAAATATACCACAGTAGTATTCAATATCTATTGTTTACTAGTAATACTACTCAACAAATGATATAGTGACATTTTAAACCCGGGATCCGATACGAATAAGCTACATATCAATAGATTCTCTGTAATGAAAGGAATAAAACTGGCTAGGTTACAACTCCCAAATCCATCTACGACGGCACCTAAATGGTTTTTAAGTTTGTATGAAAAGTCAGTATGCGTGAATCAATTTACTTGAAACATGGCAAAAATATTAATTTAAAGAAATAATAATATTTGCAATAATAGAATTTTCAAAATCACCCCTTAAAGGGTAGAAAAAGAAGATCAGGGTAGATTTTGGTATGGACAAATCTGACTGCGAGATTCAACTTGAAATTCATTACTAACACAAATGAATAAATCATGACGTGTGTTATAAAACAATAGTTTAAAAAAACCGTGCGAGTTGAACCCACGCACCAAGGGATCTGTAAAAGTTTTTTGGTACCTACTATACTTAAAACTGTTTGGCACTACACTTGAATTTCTTAGAATGTTAACAAAATATTCAAAGTTCTTATCATTGTATGTAAATTGCATGTATATATGAAATTCAGCGTAAATTGTTTACAAATAGATACCTACATGAAATGAAAAATGTTTGTAGGTATAAATTACGCAATTAAGTCATTCAGATCATTTCACACGTTCCTGAGGAACAGGGTCTTGATTGACGGATAGGCATACGGACAGACAGACGAAAAACAAAATGTACATATTATTAGGGTTCCGATTTTGCCGACCGGAATCCTGAGAAATGAAAAAAAACACATTTTCCCCCTTCTGGGGGAGGCCTATGTCCAGCAGTGGACGTCTTATGGCTTAAATGATTGGTTATAGGTCAAAATACCGATATATCACTAAAAGATATAAAATAAAAAATAAATAATTAAAAAAATTAAAAAACACGCCTGCCATGACAAAAAGTACCTAAACTAAAAAATAAAAAAACAAGTCAAACGAATTCAGCGATGAATGGGAGCAAGGTCCCTTATAGCCGATCGTGGACTAGTTCACTTCGGCTTAGGAAAGACCGTTTTGGGACCACGTTCGAGGCGTCATTTTTACATGCACGGGAGTCGTAGACGTATTGATTATAAAAAGATTGAAGTAGAAAAAATAAATAATTAAAAAAATTAAAAAACACGCCTGCCATGACAAAAAGTACCTAAACTAAAAAATAAAAAAACAAGTCAAACGAATTCAGCGATGAATGGGAGCAAGGTTCCGTAAATGTATTCGAAAATGGAAAACTGAAAACTAAAACTTTTATTGCAGTCGGGGGACCTGTAAAGAATTGTTCCACTGAACTCTCCCCCGACTGCAATAAAAGTTTTAGTTTTCAGTTTTCCATTTTCGAATACATTTACGGAACCTTGCTCCCATTCATCGCTGAATTCGTTTGACTTGTTTTTTTATTTTTTAGTTTAGGTACTTTTTGTCATGGCAGGCGTGTTTTTTAATTTTTTTAATTAGTTATTTTTTCTACTTCAATCTTTTTATAATCAATACGTCTACGACTCCCGTGCATGTTAAAATGACGCCTCGAACGTGGTCCCAAAACGGTCTTTCCTAAGCCGAAGTGAACTAGTCCACGATCGGCTCTCTTCGGGTGCGGTCGTAAATTTTATTAAAAGCTTTATTTATGTTCTTTATACCTCGAAAATACCACGCCGCTTTTACAAGGTTACGTTAACGAGCAAACTACACCGATTCTCTGTATGGCGAACGCGTCGAGCAAATGTTCGGACGACCGTATCTTTAGTTTTTATATCAATGACTCCCGTACTTTTCAATGCATCCATCAGCAAGTTTTGAGTGCGTTACATTGAGTCCTACAGTAAAACGTGATTTTTCACGCCAAAATATTTTACTTATCCGTTTCCTAGCAATATTTTTTGCTAGACTTACTTAGTTTTAATTCATATGTCATTAGTTCTGCATGGACTAGACCTGGCCTTCAATAAACGGTTGCCACCAGAGCTTTATAGAAGGTACTTGGAATATGGAGTAATCCTATGGAGGTTCTCACACGCATTCCGCTCCGCACCTGCGCATATTCCTTATACACACACGCTTACCCTATATCTATACATACTCGTAATACTGACATTTATACGCAAACATTTCATGGTGTCGATTAAAATAACATCGTACAAAGATTATATCAGCTATGACAATATTTTTGGGTCTTTGGCGAAGGAAGATAGTTTTGTTCGAACTTCCCAAGGCTACTTTTTCTTTGAACTAAGATTTGGCTCAGATAATTCTACAAGGGCAAAAAATAGAGTCAGATATCGTTGGATACGGTTGAGAACTTCGAACACTTTTTTCGTTCAACAAATATGGGAAAATTTGGAATCCTTTGATCTTTTACGAATGCCAGTTTTTCCGATATTTGTTAAAGGCGTTTTTATACAATCGTTGCAAAGGTACGCTCTTTCCTAGGTGCTCTTGAGTTCGTTGCAGCGTTTCATTCGAGAGCACCTAAGTTAACTGTTTGTCTGAGAGCGAGTGCAGATTTTATTTTATGAAATCTGGTTCTTAGATGTTTTAAAATTGTTTACTGACAGCATAATTGTGTAAATAAGTATGTTAAATAATATATTTGAATAAATAGTAATAATTAGTTTTAGTTGTCTGTGGATGAGTGACCACACATTACATACCGAGTGTCCTCCATACCTCGGAAAGCACGTCAAGCTGTTGGTTCCGGCTATCATTTGCAGATCTTTGATAGCCGTTAAAGGTAATCAGTGGCCCGTAAGTTTGAGAACTAGTCTTACCAACGAGTAACATAATTTCCCCGTAATAACTGGGTTGTGGAGGTCACATAGGCAGTCGCTCGATCTTAAATACTGGTACATAGCTGCATCCAGTTAGAGTGGAAGCCGACCCCAAGGACCCCGACATAGTTAAGAAGAGGCTAAGCAAATGATGACACATTTTCATTTAATATGGCAATAATTCAAGATCATTTTATAAATTCTAGTACTAAGTATAAATCGCGATCGTGCATAAACATAATTTTAATACAGCGGAAGGCTTAAAAGGCACGAGGTAAGTGTAACTTGATCATGAAGACTTACAAGTACTAGATTAGTGTAGGCTTAATGTTCGCTCGCCTACGTCAACGGATTTTGATTTAAGTGTTTATCAAATGAATGCCCAACCAAACGCCATTGAAGAGAAATATTCAACTAGAGAATGAACCAGAATGCTGATTCGGATTAAATGGAGAAGACTCAAATTGTTTACTGACAGCATAATTGTCTAAATAAGTATATATATATTTATAGGACTATCGTAAGAATGAGCATAAGTTCCGGGGGACAATTCCCAGATCGGGTCGTTTTATTGGGTTTTTCATCATCCCAGTAGACGCGAGACTGGAATTTGTGACCGATTGATGGCAATAAGCTCGCCCCTATTACACAGAAGTTAAACATAGCGGCGAAATGTGTGTTTACTATTGAGTACACTCCTGCCTAACCTTTTGGGAATTACAGAATTTATGTGATGTAATGATTTTCGTGAGCTTAAATTTCGTATTATTTTTTATTTTTTGCTGCTTGTCTTGGTTTAAGTAAATACACATTAATGTAGCCTGCTTAGAGGTAATAATAATTTACTCTTGTACACGTTGTATATGTACAATTACACTTTCATAATTACATCCCTGTATACCAACACCTACTAATGTTGTTTGTTTTAAAACCTCAACTTTGTTTTTCTCATCTGTTTTCCACACAGGGATTAAATAAATACAAGCAAGCTTTTTACCTAACTTATTTTGTTTTTAGAAAACAACAATGTCACCGAGGTAAATTAATTACCAAGACACATAGCACTGTGTCTATTACAAAGTTTCTTAGAACTTAGACATCCCGAGTGTCTTATTAAGGGACTGTGACTTGTGAAGACGGTTTAATTAAAGTCTATACCTAGATAAAATTTGACTTCGATTGAAGATTTTTCACTTCATTTTGTAAAAGAATGGTTGACAGAAAAGCAATCAATCTTTTGCTGAAGACGATTTCATTCTTTCCAGACGTTCGTAAGGAGTTTAGAAACAGTCGAATGGATTTGTTCTAAAGTGTCAATTTACGGGTTTGAGTGAGATCTTGTTTAAAAGTGTTAAGTTAAAGTCCCTCTTGTTAATTAAAGTCAATCATGGCTTTTAAATATTTAAGTCATTCTTATTTTCCTCGAACTTTTGCTGTTTTGAGCATTTGAAATTAGAACTTTATGGTAGAAGATCCATTGATCTCTTGTTCATGGAAAAGGCCTAAGACGCAGTAGGTAGTTGGAAAGCTAAAGTTTAATTATGGTTTCTGACTAAAGGAATAATCACAATAATATGTGTATATATACAAGGTGTAACAAATAAACGCAGGACCTCCTGGTCTCTCAGACCACGAACGTGAACTACCTTTTGCTCTACGAGTTCCTGAAACTCCCAAAAAAATGGCTATAGAACTATTGGAACTGGCGCATTCAGCTGAGAAACTTGAATGGTAAAACTAAAAAAAAATCATAATGAATTTCCAAAAGTCATAGAATAAAAGTTGTTCAGCTTCATAGGCTGAAACACCAAACGAGAGTTTTTTATATCACACTCTGTATACTATTATACATAAAACAAAAATACAAATTAAACAAAATAATCTTGTTTCCTTTGAATCCAAAACATTGAAAATAGACTTGTAAACCAAGATCAGATCATCTGGGTTTTGTGTATACTAAACTTCGCAAATCAGAGACCACAGGTAAGTTCTTAACTCATTACCGCGAATGACTGCCGACCGATAACTCGCTTCGAATTTACGTTCGCCCCGTCGGAAGTTGGAAAGTTTCTTCACGAATTCCGACGCTTGTTTGTGCAAAGTTTATTCGTTTACACGTATTTATCGTGATACGATTAGGTTGCTGGGCAAGTTGGCTTCGGGTTCTCGGACACATATTGGAGTTTTTATGAATGTGCTTCGAGGTTGGATTACGTTTGTCGTGTCAACAAGAAAGTTTTTAGGCTACTTTGGGCCTTGTCCAATCGTGCGGAGTGAATTTAACGTAAATTAGAACAGTATTTGTGAATGGATAATATTCGTTCGTTGTTGTATAAAAAATAATAAATTATTTATTTCACCAAAAGCCATTACAATACAAGAACCAAAAACAAGAGCATGATAAGGCTTATAAACTAGGTCACAAGAAGTTTTATTTGAAAGAAAGGAGTAAATCGTAGCGTGACGGTGGACAGAGGAATGCTGATGCCTAGAAACACGGGGCAAAGACAGGAAAAATTAGGCTTTTGCTGTATTTTTTTAAAATTACCGATGAAAAAATTATATTTGATTCGGAGTGATGTACGGTCAGCAGCAGAAGTAGCTCAACATTTCGGAATTTTAATTATTTGATGTAAAAGACTCCAGTTATAATTTTTAATGTTTCAGAGGATTATTCTTTAAAATATTCCTTACTCTTTAATAACTTGTTAGTAACGAGTAATATCTAAAAATATTTTATTAAAACACCTGCTTTGAAACTTTGTGTCGTGTTAATCTACTTCTGATGCTGATTGTACCTACTGAAAAAACTGAAACAAAAACATTACCACATGTAATGTTTTTGTTTGCGACAATGTCCCCTTCCACCCTCTAAAACTATCCTTTTGCATTCTGTTTTTTTTTAAACCATGGATAAGAAATCTCTTAAAGTAAACAAATATCACTAGTAGTAGTATTTTCTATTTTAAAATCATTCGAAGTTACATTAAGTACGTTTACCCCGCACGGTCGTGCAAGTCCCTCGAGGGTATCTTTGTAACCTTTTCTTTTCTGTGTGTATCTTGTGTAAATATTTTTTCGTCTTAATCTAATCGATTGTTACTTTCTTTCTCTTTCTTGTTTGTTATTTTTACTTCAGCTTTGTGTTACACAGTTATAGTGTCGTCAGCTAATGCTTCTCCAATATTATTTATTATTGTGAACGACTCGGGATGGTAAAGTCATAAATTATTCCTGTTAGTAAGCGGATTAGGAATGCCGGAATTATTTTGTTTGTTATACAGATGTATAACGCTGTCCTTTTTCTCTGATATAATCTTTTGGTTAGCTTCGTCGATAACATCGAGATGTATTTGGTCCAACTCTTTCTTCCTTTTATTTGGTCAGACACACGATACATTATTGGGTAAGTATCTATTGTGGCTCTGGAGTTGAGAATTATTTTAATATTGTGTATCTATTCGTTACGATAGGTATGTTTGTTTGATAACAATGAGCTCAGTTCACTCAGTTTTTTATTTAATTTCCTGGTGCTGTGTGTTCCGTTTAGTTCAAATTGCAATATCTATGAACTTCCTGGCTCTTCTTTACTTGACTACTGATTTCCAAACTGACTGCTAGCTTTATTACAATATGGATTGTGTCTGTTTAAAAAAGTTGGATTTATTTCATTTCTTTCTCTATTGGTTTACTTTGAAATATTTATGGAATTTCTAGAATGAAACAAAATGAAATATTCGGGTATTTGAGTAAGGAAATGCTAGTTTTCATTGGGTTTGTTTTCTATTACCATCAACCAGCTACAAGTCCAGACTTTGTGGCTGCTACTGAAAAATTCCTGACCCATTAACACTTGCCTAGGAAATCGAACCCTGGACCGCATGCTCAGCAGTCGCGCTTACGACTGCTAGCCCAATAAGGCAGTCGACGAATAAATTACTTAGGTAACATCCCATTTTATACCGCATTAGATATTAACGGTCTCATGTGACCGCTTCAGAAACATCAATTTTCTCTTCCCAACAAAATATATACAGGAATATTTCATAAACTATCAACGCTACAGCAATGGCTACTTACCACCCGGACAGCAGGGGGCAAAAAGGGTCGTAAAACACTTTCAACGTTTTACATTTTTAGTTAGTCTTGCACCAAAGAGTTTTACAAACGATGAGATATGGATAGCATTTCATATTTAGTACCAGTGTCTAGCACCCACATTATATGCAATCGCAAATGGAAATAGGTTTGCATCGAGCGAGCATCGGTATGCATATTTCATGCCAGTAACCCACTGCGAAGGATTGCGACCGACTTATCAATATATGCATTTTCTCATACGAATTTGTAGCTAACGCGAAAATTATTGGATTTTGAAGTCAATTTAGTTGGGTTATTTCGATGAAAAATACGGAAGTGCCGAACGTTATGAAATATTTTGGATATTTTTAAAAATAATGTTACAAGGAAGGTCTGAAGATAAAAGTCTTTTATAGCGAATATAATATTTACCAGACAGTTTTACGCCCCAATCACTTTTTTCCATAAAGCACATGATAAATAAAGTGTGTGATCCAAATATATAGAAATGTACGGAATGATGTATTTAATACGTGGTATTCGTTTGTGCGCTGAATTCCCTTCCAACGTGTATGTTTACCATAAAAAGACTAACAATAAAACTAATTAATATTTCTCTTTGATTAAATAAAAACAAAAATCCGAATGACTAACAAAACACACAGATATTTTTCATAAAACTTGGATAAATTGCAAATAGCTCACTAAAATTTCGCGTTTCAGATTTGTTAAAAACGAAAGTTTGTCAAAAAAATACCGTTAAATTAGACTCCCTAATGAGGAAACAAAACTTGCATGCTCAAATAATGAAACGATACTTCAGTAGCCATTAGTAATCCGCCTAACCATAGAACAAGCTCTTAACATAAGCAGCAGTTTAGACTAACAATGCGAACGCGTCCCGTTTTCTGCGTTTAAGCGAACTCGAATGCGTTTGCGGTTCTGAATGCATAATGTACAGTCGAACAAGGTATATGATGGACGAGCACATAAAGAAAACAACGAGAATCAAATCCTGCAGTGGAGTCTGAGTATCGGCAAGCGTTGTGTAATTAACCCCCGTGAAAAAAGTGACGTTGTTACAACACAACGGTGACTCGGTCAGGCTTGATTCCGAAGGCAGACGACAGGGAGAGGCGTAGGCTTTAGTTCATGGGCTGGACATAATTTATTAATTCCAGCAGTAGTAGTCGGCGATAGACACTGAATTGATTGATTTAGTATACAGCCCAGCCAGCACTCTGGTAAAATGTTTTACGTTTAAAAATACACAACGCACACCAAATAGTATACCTACATTAAAATGCAACGTAAAGGGAAATATGTGTGTAATTATGTTTTTAGTGAATTGAAAATGTTAATATTTGTGTCTGTATACTTAATAGTTTGTTTGACTGTACACTTTGAACGAGGCAGTTGCAGAGTAGACTTGAGAAACGCATGGGCGGTCTCAGTGACACAGCAAAGCGGAAAGCAAATGTGAAGTAAAATTCAATTAGTTGACTTAACGCTATGCTTACTGGGAACATTTGTCGAGTGGTGAAGGACTCATAATAAACTGTTTACTAATGTTTAGAGGGAAGTGAAAATTATGTTTTTCCTACTCCTCCGCTATACTTTTTTCTGACTAATTTCATTGCGGGATCCAAGACCGTTAAATCGTTTCTCTGGGACTTCGTCGAGCTTCATTGTCTCGGCGCTTTTCTGGTGGTCGCCATTGTTAATTCTGATTTACAGGAGTTACAGTGATTTGGGTATTCCCCACACAGGTTGGTTGGTTTTACACTATTGTGTGGCAGGCTTGTCCCATAAAAAAAACTGGGTCCCCATAGCATAAGGAAACTTTAACTCTATGCTGTTGGAAGTTAGATTAGCCACTTTTTATTTCGTAAAAATCGGATCGATTTTCAACAGTGAAGCATCATCATTAGTAACTTGACTAATTTCAGCAATAGGGGATCAGACTGAGTCAAAAAAAAGACGTGTGGCACTCGGAGACTGCCACGGTAAAGCTATTGCATAGCATTTAATTTTATAAGCATAAGATAAGATACTATTAATAGAAATTATCAATAAATTACATTATTTGAGCTAACATATTAATAAAAATGAATTAAATTATATAAATCAAATGTAACCTTCGTAGTTCTAACCACTAAGAAAAACTATGACAAAAATTAAAAGAAAAAGTAAATGACATCTTGACAACTGACGTAATGTCAGATGAAAAGTAAACATTGAAAAATTATAAGATTTAATATTTTATAAAAGATGAGGATGATTAGTAAAAGTGTAAGTATAAATACTATATTTCCCCAACATTTTGGTTAACTTTATAGCAGTATCATTTATATAAATATAAAATGAATGTATATAGAGTACTAACTCATTTTCTTTCACTATTTTTTCGTGACTTTCTTCATTAATAAATGCACTTTGTTTATTCATATTTAAAACACTTTGTACACAAATTATACGAGTACAGATATTCACTGTTGTACATAGATGATAAATACCTATACACCTATATACTTTCTCACAAACAGCTGATTACGGTAGTTTTCCAATACAACCAATGCCACCTAAAGGCGGGTTGCTGAACTAAAGAGACAAGCGTGATATTTCAAAAAGTCATTGCCAAGTGTCAATTTGTTAGGTTTTTATTTTCGTTACGGAATTTCTGGATTCGGTCCCCACGCTCAAGGCCCGCGATAGAAGCTATGCAATAGCTTTAAAAATATGATTCTAATTAGTCCGTCAGGTAGATTAGCTAAAAATATTGGATACGTGTTTTTTGTTTTATCAAATTAATCAAAATTGACGAAGATAAAACGCGTCAAAGATCATGGGTTGTAACGTCATTGGTAGGTATAAAAAATGTACTGACATGTGGCGTTTTCGAGGAGTCCACGAGTTTTCGAAGCACTGTATCGTTTTCATTTTTTGTTTATGTGAAAAAAGAAAAAATATGTGTTCAATATTTTTTGGAAATCTATCTGACGGACTAATTTTTTTTTTGTCCGATCCCCTATTGGCGTCCATTGCATATCATTATGTTTGACTAGTTAAATAATACTACTATTAAAACACAAATAAACCTATTGACTTGTTATTCTAGAATTCTACACTCATGATCATCGTCTGCCTACCTGATCGGCTTCCAATCTAACGGGATCCATCTGAATACAAGTATGAGGAAATTTTGTATGTAATGGGTAGTCACCCATCCATAGCCCAACCTAGGAAAGCGTGTGTTAACTTGAAGATTGATCCAAGCGCCTGTTACTAACTCCTCTCACCTACTTAAATTCAACACTGACTACTACCAACGCAATTTTTTCCACTAGAAAGCAATGACCTCTTACAAATAGAAGGAAATGAGAGCGTTCTATAGTTACTTGAGGAAAATTAGATAAGTATACGAAATAGGACGGTACTTATCTTATTTTTCGCTTAGTCCCTGGTGGCTTTTACTTGCTTCCTTGAGCAATACTGAGCGCAGATGGCTCTAAGCCGGAAAATAAAGGATAACTTGCGAGTAATATAATAATGACGTTGTGTGCTTTGCTTAACACTCTTCTTATTAGGGTTCCGTACCTCAAAACAAAAAAACGGAACCCTTATAGGATCTACGGTGTGTCTGTCTGTCTGTCCGACCCTCCCCCCCCCCTTATCTCCGAAACTATTGAGCCTAAAATTTTGGAAAAAATACAAACATTGATTCAATACTTACAGATTACAGGAAAACCTATAAGAAGTCTATAGTGCTAAAATAACATGGAAAATCTCTCAATATCTACTTCGATGGTACGGAACCGTTCACGTGCAAGTCCGACTTTCACTTGGCCAGTTTTTCTAACCTATTTTTTTAGCTGTTTTATACCGTGTACTTATATGAGTATATAAGTCATACCACCCACCCCAACAATCTACATGAACATGATTAGTCATGGCTGACCTGAAAGTTATCAAAAAGACTCGAGACCCAGGTTGACCGCAAAAAGGTAAACCTGCTCAGCTGGAGAATCATTGATGACTCCGCCCTGGAGTGAAATGTAGTGACGTTTCACAACGATAGGACACCTAATATTTAGCCAGCTCCATCTAGAAGTAAACAATTTCTGATGATAAAGGGATGGTGACGGTTTATTTGCAATTAATTGACCTTGCTTCTGTTTAAACAAAAACGTTTTTGAAAAAGAAAGAAGTATTTCTTTTACGAGTTTTTTTTTGTTTCAATTCACAGCCGCGAAGATAAGCCCCTTGAAAGAACACAACATAGTTTGAGGAAACAATAATAATTGTTCCTCTTCTAGCCAGCTTAGAACAATATCCTACCAAATTAAATTTCCTGTACCGATAGACAGGCCATTATTACTTGAAGTGAACGTTAAATCAACCGGTTTATATTTATATATAGGAGGATTTGAACGCTGTTCAATACATCCTCTCAAAGGCCTTAATTTAGTGCCCGCTAAGCATCGTTTATCGTAGTCAATTTTGCATGGAGTTTGTAGCTCTAATCTCACAAAATGTAGGCGTAGTATTAGCTTTAATGTGTCGCATGGCTATAATTTTGTACTGTTTAGAAAGCTGTAGGAGTAAAATATTTTGTCGGAAGAGTAAACCTAAGCTTGCTTAGCTTAAAAATAATCCTAGCATAATTATATAATGTACGTTTGGCGAAGTGGATGAGCAATTGACTGCTGCGCTGCGTGTCGCGGGTGCGATCCCTTGCACGGAACAAATATTTGTAAGGCCTACAAGTTGTTACGGGTCTGGTCTGTGTATGTGAGTTTAATACTTGCAACGTTTAAAAAAAACTTACTAATGGGATATAGGCCTCTTACCATTGAGGAGAGGAGGCCTACATAATTCGAATATCGAATTCTTTGTAGTGTACTGAAAGGATGATAATTTAGACACACCATTCTAAGTTTTGATGAAAACAAAATCTAATTCGCCCCTTCCTCCTCCTCCTGGCGCGGGAAACTTGTGAACTGACTGCTGACAGTTATTTAAGTAAAGTATCACTCAGTGTCCAGTGTCTGGAGGCCTTACACTCAAGCCACCTACGAGATAGTCCAGTTTGTGGTTTAGTGGTGATCAGAAACAGGCTGTACCATTAATTTACATGAACCTATAGAGAATAGTGCCTAACTGAGCAGTACGATTCCAATCCTGGCGGATATTGCTATTGTAATTTTATAGTTATCAGGTGTTTGTGATTGCCCAATTGAATTATGCAATATCCCCGTGTCCCTGCATAATAGGTACAAGGGGCAATAATATAATTGGTAGGATTAGACTACGGAATGGAACATCGCGTATTAAAACTTCATTTTATTTATTCAAATTTTTCTTTTATTTATAGACACGAATTATGTGTAAGCAAAAATATATAAACTCAAAATTTTGCTTCTCATGAGGGTAGGCAGAAATTATAAAACCACACCTGCTTCGATATTTTGCTTCTTCTACTTATATCCGCACTTAACGTAAAATTGGCCGTCACTGATAGAGACTGTATAAATTCAGTTGTAATCAATTCCTCCATATTACCTAGAAAAACAGGCAATAAACTGCACAGAGCACTGTTATAAATGTTCAGGAAAACATATCACAGCCCTCATGTGTCACTGCCACGGTACAAAATGGCTGAGATTAAATGAGAATCCTTTATGGAAGCACGAGATTTTGAATTGAAACCGTCGCATCGTCATAGTTAACGCAGAATATCAAGATGTATAAAATAATATAATTACATGGGAAACCATGAAAACATAACAGCCACGCTTCACGTACAGCTGGTGCAAGCGCACGCATGCATAGACAGCCTTCGCGTTCCGGGAGTGCGAACTTACGCACGCATAGATACGCTTCACGTACAGCAAGTACAAGTGCACTTGAGACTGAGCATTCGCTGTACGTACGCGTCTATTTGTGCATGCGACTGTTTTCAATAGTTGTATGGATCAGTTATTCTGTATTATTCCATGGCATCGCTGTTAGCATTACACACAGGTTCTATTCTGACGGGTTAACAAGAACATTGTTAATGCACCGCACAATTAGCTTGTTGGCTTCAGCCGCAACTAAATTTTTTTAAAAGTATTCTCAGTAAACAGGTGTAGTTTGTAAAACTATCTGTTTTCCTAGCGTGCTTCGTATCCTATGTTTCTGCTATTTTGTAGAAGGTATTTTTTACTTGTTCATAGCTTATTTGTTGTTCAATTTGTGACTTTGCTTTAGCTTTGACCTGTGTAAAGACAATACAATCTTTTTTCTTAATATTCAATAACATTATGTAGCAGTTTATATACAACTTGCTAATGCCCGCGGCTTTGTCCGGGTGGATGTCAGTTATCGCGACCAAAAGTAATCTTTCTTTCAACCCTTTACAACCTCATTTTTCGCATTAAGTTATTAGTAGCCTTTGTACCACCTGTCTTTGAACCAAATTTAATTTAGATCGGTTCAGTAGTTTTGGCGTGAAAGCGCGACAGACAGACCGAGTTACTTTCGCATTCATTTGATTATGTAAGGATAAGGATTAAAATAAAAGTAGGGACAAATTTTTTTTTTTTTTTTTTGGGGTGTGGGAAATCATCAAATAACCCCTCCCGCTCTGGGGCAGAGCGAAAGGGAGTGTCAGACTTCTACTGACTAAAAACCACCCATGTTCCTTCTTAGCCCTTCATGTCGAGGCCGCGGTATCTCTTGCGAACACCCGAGCCCCGACGGGCGTCGGCCTTGCGGGCCCCTTCCATGTTGCTGACATCTCTTTGAGGCGCGCGTGGAACATGAACGCGCCGTCGACACGGCTTGTCGTCGTCATGAGACGGACGGACGGCGAGCTTACCTATCACTCATCGTCCACAGGTCCGCGTCTACGGTGGCCTGAAGCCATCACGTGGCCCCCGACGCCCAGAGCGACTCCCGCGGCGGCTGGGACGAGAGGTTCTCTCCCTCTCACGTTCCGCCACCTCCTTCGCTAGCATAAGTAGGGCCTACTTGAACTACGGCCTTTCCAATACACGCCACTACTCAAGTCCCGACCGTATTAATCTAGCCGTTGATAAACCACCCTATTAAGACCCTCTTAATATTAATTTTTACTGACAGATACATAATTAGCTTTTTCACAAACCATTAGCACTAAAGTCAGTGCGCAATGAATTCTAAATTAACCTGACAACCGCAAGACTAAACAGGACCTTTTAACAACATTCTGACTTAATTTACAAAGTTCTAAAAAAGTTAATACGTTGGTAGTACCTTAAAAGACTGTTACCTTTATACGTTATAAACGTTAATAAGATTCAGTGGGTTCAGTACCCTTAGAATTTCTAGACGAATTCCAGACAGAGCTAAAGTGCCTCCATAATGTGTGGAGGTAAGAACAGGGTATATGCAAATTGTAAAATAATCCTTTACATTTGTGCAGTCTGTGTAATGGTAGTTATTAAGATCCCTGGGGATTTTTCTCGTGCATTTGAATTTTTGTTTCTTATTTTTATGGTAATGCAAAAATTGCAGTGAGGTTTTCTGAGTACAATGCATTAAGGTCTGCCTAACCTTTTCACAACTGTTTTGGGGTTGGCTTCCAGCCTTACTAGATTCAACTGAATACCAGTATTTACATGGAGCGACTGCCTATCTGACCACCACAACCCAGTTAGTACTGGGTAATATGATACCCCTAAGTAAGACTGGCACATTAGAGGTTGTTAAATACTTACACCGATGGGCGTTACGATGAACATCTCTCATAGTTGTTGACGTTTGCATAATACGAGAAATATTGTGATCGTTTTTGCAGTATTACCTCAAATAATATACACACATCAAAAGTGTCTAGGGATCAAGCATTTTTATGCGGATTTCTTGAGATTGAGATGTGGTTTTGTAATAAATTTATGATTTTATAAATTTATATGGATCCTTTTTGGTGCATTTCATAATTTGAATCAGGAACTGTGAATCAAATTCGAGTAAAAGATGAAAATCAGCTGTCAATATTTTCCCTATAAAAACATACAACGCATTGAAGACATTATTAGTGCTACTGTTTCCCTACTACTGATTAAAACCAACGTTATTATGGAGCGGCGACGTCATTTAAGCAGGGAAGAAATGCTCAGAGCCGTGGGAATGATAGAAGCTGGTTCCCGGCAACGTACTGTGGCTTTAGCTCTGAATACAAGTCAGAGTGTTATCAGTCGACTTTGGACACGTTACCGAAGCACTGGTACCGTGGCTGAGCGCCATGGAGGACGGTATCGCTGCACCACACGGAGACAAGACCGATACATTCAAATCTTAACTCGAAGAGCTCCAACAATAACCGCCATGATGTTAGCCGTGAGGCTTCATCACTCTTCAGGGAACTTAATTAGCGACCAAACAGTCAGAAACCGCTTGCATGAAGTGAACCTTCATTCCCGAAGACCGCTACGGGTACCACCTATAGCAATGCACAATCGTAGGATTCGATATCAATGGGCTCTTGAACACAGAAATTGGGCAGAAGAACAATGGCGTTTCGTGTGCTTTTCTGATGAGTCTCGTTTTGGTATGAGACCGGATACAAGACGTATACGACACTGGAGAACCCCTGGACGCCAACAGCGATTAAAATCCTGCCAGGAAGTCCATCCTTATAGTGGTGGAACCATCATGGTATGGGCGGGTATTTGGATCGGCGGAAGAACTGAGTTGATTTGGATCAGAGGCAACCTCAACGCTCAAATTTATGCTGAGACGATTGTATCAGACGTCATCGTTCCTCTACAAGTGCAAATCGGTCCCTTATTTCAGTTAATGCATGATAATGCACGACCGCACACCGCAAGAGTTGTAAGACAGACTCTCGCCGCAGCTAACATCATTGTCCTGCCCTGGCCTGCTCAGTCGCCAGACTTGAACCCGATTGAGCATGCATGGGATATGCTACAGAGAAGAGCTCTGCCGAATATGGAGGGTATCCAGTCGCAAGAAGACCTTTTTTTG
This sequence comes from Diarsia brunnea, assembly GCA_949774965.1. Taxonomy (NCBI): domain Eukaryota; kingdom Metazoa; phylum Arthropoda; class Insecta; order Lepidoptera; family Noctuidae; genus Diarsia; species Diarsia brunnea. The sequence continues at coordinate 14,581,318 of OX459006.1, read as the reverse complement.
TTGTTGCAACGAACATGGGCGGCCATTCCACAGCGTGATTTGGATGAACTCATTTTGAGTATGCCAAACCGATGTTCTTGTGTTGTTAGTGTTCGCGGTAGAAACACGGATTATTAATTGTTTAAGTAACCCAATAAAATTTTAAAGAAAACTGTTATTTCAGTCTTTTTTTCGAACTTTAATGTTAGTGGTTCAAATGTCAAAAATCCCTTTATTAGGAAAATGGCAAATTTCTTTATTAATGCAAAGGTGACTTGGTTTATCGTTACTGTGACAAACGAAAACACTTTATTTGATGAATCCTTAAAGAAAATTTTAATTAATATCAATCAGGAGAAAAGTTATTGCAAAAATATATGTTGATCCCTAGACACTTTTGATGTGTGTAATATAAATGTAACTGTCCTGTAATTCTCAAAAAGTTAGGCAATGGTATACCCAATAGTAACATTTTGTCAATATTGTAGCCCAATGTTGTAGGGGGCGGGCCTATTGCCAATAACCGGACACACATCCAGACTCCGTGACTGCTACTGCGAATAGCACTTTGTCCGACCTGAGAATCGAACCCAGGACTTCTTCTCAACAGTCACACTTGCGACCTCCTAGCTAGACCAATGAGGCAGTCATCAGTATTACCTCATGTAATTCTCTTTTGTTCCCAACGTATCCAAATTAATGACCTAAATCCTCCTAGCAACGCTTAACTTCAGAACCACCGATACAAAATATTCCCTCTTTATCTCCACTAGACGGTAACAAACCAATTTATTTTCCAATTTCATCTCCACACTTTACACAAGACTTCACAATTTTCAATTGCAAAAAAATCTTGCTTTATCCTTTCTAAATAGGAAATTTGTTGGTATACTAATGACTGTTTTCCCTTCTCCTTAATAAGCCACAACAAAGCAGCCGAGGATCACTAGACCGTGAAGAAAGTAATTGAAGATCATACGTGATTGGAATATCTTGGGAGAGGGGAATGAAAGGATCAGTTACGAAGAAACCCTATGAGTTCGCTTAGAAAGTTACAACCCTTTGAAAAATTAATAGGACGAGGGAAAGTATGCAGATTATGTAGTGCAAGGGATTTGAGGGATTACAGGGGAAGTTAATATAACATTAATAGAGGGAAACCTTGAAGATATTTTTGTTGGAATATTTTTGTCTGTGAATTTCGTCTTTATTTAGTGGAGTTTGCAAGTTTATAGTAGAAGTTTTATCTTTATAGGGAACTGAAACGCCTGAGAACGTCGCGTCGTCGTCCGCAAAGAAAGTGATGGCTCGGCTAATAAGCACGATATAAATATAATTTATAGTCTGTAGGAATAATTTATCTTTTTGCAAGTGAAAGAATTTTTCGAATCGTATTATGAATTTCGGAGATTACCCCCTACATACAAGCTTACAATCAAAGTTTACCTGTTTATGATATTAATAGTATAATTTTAGCAATTTTACATTGGTGTTAACGAATCAAAATTGGCATTATATTGCAATTTAATAAAAAAAAACAAAAAGTTATAAGCTCACGTTAGGTATCTCGAAAACTGTCAAAAGAAAATGAACATAACCTTACGCTGAACTTAGAACCTTTTAAGCATTTAACAATGCTCTTAAGTCTGAACACGTCACTGCCATCTAAACTTGTTACTATATTATTCTATCTGAACTAAGATTAAGTACTCAAAAAGCACTACTTTTCATTAAAGATAATGCTTTGCTATCTGCAGCAGCTGTTAGCGCATTTTCAACTAAAACTTCTAAAGTCATATCGGTATTCACATGCAAGCTATCCTAATGTGCCCTCGTCAGAGATAGAAAGTTGTTAGAAACTTTCAAATAAGTTATTTTTGCCACTAAAGTTTGTAAACGTGACAATTTTGGGCGATCCTCTAAGATTGTCGTAGTTTTAATAGTCCTTCATTTCGAAGTTCAGTTTGACAGTTTGCGCAATGGCACTTTCCATAGTGTACAATTTATGCGGATCTCTCATTGTATCAGAAATCTAAACAAACTGAGGCTTTGTTATACTGGAAATGTATACCTGGATATGTCGCCTTGTGTAACATAAAAATTCTAAATACAGATATTGAGTAGTATCGAAGGAATTTAACCTAAACGAGGTTTGTTTACACTTTTGTCAGATAATTATGGTCTTTCTCATTTCTTGACTCTTTGAAACCAAACCAAATAAAGCACGTCCTCTGAAATCATGTTAGTGTTCCCATATCACATTGACCATTATCTGAAATGCGGTCAAGTATAGCGCGTCACCCAAAACAAAAGATTGTTTCAGAACAAGCGAAACCGAGTCTTATGTTGTGCGAGTTAAAATCTGTAATTTAAAACCGGTCAGCTAGTTACCCACGTTGATAGGAACAGTCGCATCGATAGGATGGCTTCCGCACTCCCGTTGCGCTCAATTGAGCTCTGCCTTTCGTTGGAAACTTGACGTGGCGTATAATACGCAAATTTTGTTGAAATAGGTCACACAACTTGACACCGGTATTCAACCGGAACGAGTCCGGGAAATTGAGTTATTATACTCGAAATGTTTGTCAAAGAAAGTTAAGGAACATTTGCATTAATGAGAAAGAGACTGCCGTTGCTTTTCTAAAATAAGGAGTCGACGTAGGGCTGAATAGACGTAAATTGCTGGTTTATGTTTAGTCTTGTGTCATGACGGAAGCTTAAATCACGTATACACTACATTAAAATGCTACCAACGACAATCTCGTATGTTCCAGCCTTTCAAAAAATATGACGATGATGGTTAGATTCGATCCGTCAACCAAGTTTGGAATCCTACTAATATTATAAATGCGAATGTGTATGAAGATGTATGAATGTGTTTTACTCTTTGACGCAAAAAACTACTGACGTAATTTTAGAGCCGTGGGCTTGGCTCATTAGTCTCGCTTGCACCGCGTTTCGATGCGGACGCGCCTGCAAATTAATATTCGTTAAATCGCTTAGCGCGGCGCAAGCCGTCGCTCGAAATTGTATCGCTATGAGTGAACAACTTGTGGTGAATGAACTGCTGGCGTTTCTGCAGCAGAAACTGGATGTGATGGACGAGGTGTCCGCTGTTCAGATCTGTGCAACAAGCTTCAGCGAGGAAGACATAGCTGCCGCCAAGCTGTTGCTGTTTACTGCGCTGAATAAGCGCGAGCAAATGGTATCCCGCCGCCGAGACGGGACCAAGAGAAGCCTGCAGGATATAATCACGCTGTTCAAGGAGACCGACCCAGACGACGTGCCGACGTTCGTGGTGAAGGAGCTAAACAAGCTTCCTCCCGTGACGTTTGACCATGTCGACATAACGAGCCTACTTAAGGATATTGTCTCCTTGAAGGCCAGTCTTGCGGATGTGCTAGTAAAACTGGATACATCCCAGAACATAGTCACAGATTTGCGCAAGGAAGTTGGGGAATTGCGCAACAGTGTGGCAGTATCTAGGTCAGCAGTCAATGTACCTAGCGTTGACACGTGCCGCGGAGCTGGCCACGATATATCGTCGTCAAATTCCGCGTCAGCAGTTTCAACGCCGGCGCATAAGCCGATTGCTGAGCTTGCAGAACCAACCGCCCGCGCGCCCCACGTACCCGCGGCGGCGCCTTCTAACTGCGCGGCCCGAACTGTACCGCACGACCCGCTGCACGTTTCTGCAGCGCCTGCAAATTCTCAACGTGCTCCTAGAGATTTTGCTAGCATTGTCGCGGAAAAAACTGCTACCGCTCGAAAGCCTGTACCTGAAAAGGTGCCGATCCAGACTGATGATGGTTTTGTGACGGTGGTGAGGAAACGTCGTCAGCGTACCGTCAAGAACCGCTGCGGCACGGCTCCATCGGAGCCCAACGTGACCATTCGTGCCGCAAAGCCGAACACTCCGGTGTATATCTCCCGTCTACACTACACCACTACGACAGAGGACATCGTGGAGTACGTGCGCCAGAAGACGAAGTACGTGGCGAGAGTGCAGTTACTTGAGTCGCGCCGCAACGTCAACTTTAGGGCGTTCGTGGTGCGAATACCAACATGTTTTCTGCATCTCGTCTTGGAAGAGGACTTTTGGCCGCTGGGAGTGATGTTCCGTCGCTTCCGCGGGCAAGTGCCACAAGAACGCGCAGTGACTTAGTGCGCTAGTGAAGTGTTACTAACATAGTTTTAAGGCTCTATTAACTAACACAAATTGTATTTTATCATATTTATGTTAGTCTGTAAGGTATTTATCTATGGGCCTTGTTGCCTGAAAATAAATGGATTATTATTATTAAGCTAGTCATTCATAAATATTGAACGCTTTATTTTTATACAGACATGTTCTGATCGCGTTAACAACTCGTATTGCAGATAAAATTCTGCTGAACTTTTATTAATTGGCAGCTGCTTCCATTTGTCCCAGTACCGTCGATAGTAATACTATTTAAAGTACCTATACCAGTAATGCTACAGTTACTGTCCCATCCTATTCGAATGTCCGAAATTTTACATAAATATTGTTATTACTCTCAAAGTGTAGCCATAACAGCCGAAATTTTTCATCTCACACGTACTAAAAGTCCAAATTTTAAAAGTAATCACAACGCTTGTCCTATTTGCGCAGCCGCTAAATCGCTTTTTGTCTTCGTTCCATGTGAAACAAATGATTTAATTTCAGAATCTCTAAAGCTCGCATTCTCTTCGGGATTTGCAGTAATAACTCAGGATGATAATTTGCATAAAAAATCTTTTGCAGTTCCCCTCGTTCTTGATGTAGTTTTAATATCTCGTTTGAAAGAAATTGAATGGAAGCAACAATCGTTTTATGAATGCTTGGTCTTTAATTTTCTTTTTATCAACGTGACCCTTTGAGACGAATAAAGGATGAAAAGCCCCGTTTCTAATGGCTGAACGTAAAAAAGCTTTAATTTGCCGGCTTCCTCATTAATTCACGCTTTTGGGGGTCTCCCTTATTGCGAAGATAATTGATACTGCGCAGGTTGTTTAAATGAAGTTTGGTTTTCATAATATTGAGTCAATAGATGAAAGTTCCTAAAACCACTGTGTCTTCAGGCAACTTGTTTTGTAAATTCCATGGAATTTAATCTCAAACCCTAATCCTGATTAGGGTTTGAGATTTATTCCTGGAAAGGACTAAAAACTGTTGTCCTGAAATTGATATTAGATCTTCTTTTTAGCCTGCCGACAGATATCCAAATTGTGACGGCCCAGAACTGATCTGACTACCTACATAGTTTGCCACTTTCGGTAGCGTCCATAATTTCCTGTAGTGAACATACACCAGGACTTACAGGACACGATATTAAATACCACTTATTAGTAGAACAGCACCACATTTACACTCCAGAACAATTCTAATAATTTTGAAAATTCAAAATAATATTAAGCATATTAGAAATTTTTAAAAATTATTTAAAACCTTGCTACGCAAATGACCATTTTATGAGATACCCCAATCCCGTCACCAACGTCAACTTTTCGTATAAATGTAAAATAAAATTCGTGACAGCGAAATGATTTGGATTCCATCCTTCCTGAGATTGACTCGCAAAAATGAATAAATTCACAAAACTTTTTCGTTTTACGGAATTTGTATGTATGACATGGTGAGTTGGTGCTACTGAAATACCATGAAAAAGGACATCAAATTGGACGTTTAAGTTTGTAGTCAGAAGTAATCATGAAATGCGTTGTTTTATGTGATTTATGTCAGGGATACCTGTTAACTTTACATTTTATGGCAAGTATAAAACAGGGACAATTTCCTGTTACAAAAAGCTACTTTTCTGCTTCGCCATTTATTTGATAGTCTGTACTGTAATAAAAGCAGGATTTCCTCAATGAGAGGGGATTTCACTAAATCCGTGCGAATCCAATATAGATTAGTGGGCCTTTCATCAAATCTCCTTCTAATGGGCCGGCAAGAAGGTGCGATCTGATAATTTGAACGTGGCGTACGTGTTCAAGAAAATAATGATTAAAGAAACAAGTTGTTTGAAGGACTTAAGGAGGAGCTTAAATGTTGTTTATTTCTGTTGAAATTCACATTTAATATAGGTCTCTGGATGCTTATATTAAACTCCTACCGCGGTTTTGTCCTATGGGATCGTTTGAGTGTAGTATAAAAGTAACAAACACAATTTTCACATTTCAAATAGTAGTAATAAGTAAGAAGAGAGTTCATTAGAACCGTTCAAGAAAGGATTTTTTTTTTAAATTTCCTGTCCACATTTATCATAATTATATGTATGTGTATATTATAGTGTATGTACGCAATTTGGTTGATAAAATATTATAGTCAATTTAAGTATGAAAATGTCTTGTTATCCCACATTGCTGAAAATCTCGCAATCGAACTAAGGTTTCGAATTAAGGTTTTCTCCCTTTAGAGCAAACCTTATTTCGATTGCTGTGATGTTGTATTTTTGCAGTTTGTATGTAAATTTTTATATTGCATGCAAAAAAGAATAAAAATAAAAAGATTTACACCCATCGGATCGGTGACCAGTTCCTATTCAAACAAACTCCTTTCTTTTCGCCCACAGATCAACAATGTGGCCTCCAATCCCACTCTTCTTCATCTGCTTCTACGCGCTCCTGTCTCCTCTGCAATGCGGCACCTCATCCAGTGCAGCTGATGACAGAAGATGGCTGGTGTCTCTCGTGGATCTGGTGGAGTTGGACTATGTGGACCATTGTGAACAGAGAGCCAATGCTGCGTGGAATGAACTCGCTGGGAACAGTAAAGGATTGACGGCAAAGGTTTGTAGTGTTTTTTTATCATTGATTGTAAGAATTTAAATCTTTTAACTTTATCATTATCATCAGCATAGGCTGATGATAATGATAAAGTTAAAAGATTTAAATTCTTACAATCAAGCTTAATCAAGCTTAGTGACCGGAGATTAAAGAGGAGAGTGGATTCATATAGATGAATCCACTCTCCTCTTTAATCTCCGGTCACTAAGCTTGATTCTCGGCAACTCTCATCCAGTGGCTACCAACCACTCTGCGATCACTGCACCAAGCCTGAGGGTGCCCACCTTACGCTTGCCGATTCGCGGTCTCCACTCCAGGGCACCAAGAATCTTTAGACTTGCTGTTTCTGTATTTTGACAGCAATTGAATTCACTCGTTTATATTGAAAATCGTATTATTGTTCTTTGAGAGATGTGCGAGCTCAGTTCAGCTCATTATAAACAGTTTTCGCGTGATCAGTATACTGAAGTTAAATCTTACGCTTAGCTAAGAATATTATGGGAGTCAGTTGCGTAATTGGCAGTTTGAATAAGTCAGCGTTCAGGCCCCATTGTTATGATTCGACAAGTTGTATGTCTATCTTTTTTGGCACTACAGGGCTGGGGCTGACCGAAAACGGAAAAGAGGACTAGACTCCTCTTTTCCATTTTCGGTCATGACGGTTAACCCCAGGAAATCGACGTAGGAAATATTATATTGCGCATGTGTGTGTTCTTCTTACAGTCCGATGGGACTGCAATGTAAGTACCTAATGAATATCATTTTCATTCTAAGTTCCCCATTATTTGGTGGTTTATTTGCTTATGAACAAATTAATACCCTTGTCAAAAATTCTTTATATTTTATGAAAGCCAATTAAAGCCGACTTCCCTGAAATAGCCTACGCAAGCTTACCATTCCAATTCTTTGAAAGATCCTTTCCGCAGAATTGACGCCACGCCCGTTAAAATAAAATATAAATTAGCTACCTACTGTTGTATGCGAATAAAATTAATTCGACTGTTCGAAAAAAACACAAAGCCACTCAATTAGGTGCCGTTGCTACCTAACTCTCGTATTTCATTATTTTTAGTTACAAAATTAATTATTTGTTAAATGTTTAATCCGATTTGGGACTTAAACATGGCTTCCGGTTTAATTAAATGCTTAACATGGCGTTAAATTTAACAACAATCGGTACGTATGTCATTTCAAACAAAGATTTTAATAAAATATGTTTGTCCGTTTGACGTAATTTATGACACTTATTATTTATTGGTGTTTAATTATAAATAATGAATAAGCTGTTTTAAATTTTGGTGTTTCTATTTTTGTTGAGATAGAATAATATGTCGCACATAATATTGAGGGGTGGAGCATGAAATGACAATGTCTCCAAGCCTATGCGTGTCACCAAACAAAAACAATTTTGAACTCTATTTTTGAAGTTATTTAGGGTTGAAATTCGCTTGTCAAGGGTTTATGATGTCTTCTCTGTCTATCGTAGTCCAGGGAATATACGGTTCTCCCAAGCGGCGTCACAACACCCTGTCCTCAAACTTTTGAAACCAGTCTATTCCAACCACCTCACAATGTGTACCAACAATGACTTCACCACCCATCATCATCATCTGCCTACCCTTTTCCCAACTATATTGGGATCGACGCCCAGTCCAACTGCGGTGTGAATACCAGTGTTTCAGAATAATATGGAGCAAATCTGACCTTCACAACCCAGTTAGTGCAGTCATCATCAACATCATCTTCCTGCCCTTATCCCATTCTATTTGGGGTCGGCGTAACACGTTTTCTTTTTCCATTCTTCCCTGTTAGACGTCAAGGTGGCATTTATACCTTTCTCTTTCATATAATTCCTCACACAATCCATCCATCTTTTGTATGGCTTTCCTCTCCCTCTCCATCCATCAATACCGCTTGGTAAGACTAGTTGTCAGACTTTTGGGCCACTACCCGTAATGAAAATGTAGCTTCCGACTAAAGAGAATTTTCAGAACCAGTTCAGTAGTTACCTACAAAGATAACGCCATACGTATACAATATAATAATATTTTTAGGATGTTGTTGGGACTGCCGCGATGGTGCAGCGCTTCTGCTATGTTTATGCAAAACCGAACTGACGGATTCCACGCCGTCATTCGGAAGAAAACCGCGTCGTTGTTGTCAAGGTTGCGGGCGAGTGGCAACAGCATTCTAAAAACTGTGGTGGAGAGTGTCGACTCTCCGATAGTTAAAAGTTTTGTGAGAAGGACAATCACTGAACATTAATTCGGGGATGTCCTTTTCACAATACTCTTTACTCTGTCTGCTATTTTATTATAATATTTCAGCAAGTAACACTAGAAATAAGTTATTTTATTGTTTACTAGCACTACGGATCATTGTTGTCTGAGAAATAAAGAATATTATTATTATTATAACTTTTTTTTAAATTTTTACTAATATACCATTTTATTTTAACAGTTGGAGCGCGACAAAACGTTCGGCATGTTTGTCACTCAGCAAACGACTGACGTAAAGAGCGCGCTCACCGCGCACGCGCTCGCCGCTGATGACGATATACTCCGGCGCAAAGTGAAGCTGCTACTGCAACCTGGAGACACTTTGCTTAACACTGAGCAGTGGATCAAGGTAAGAATAATATAACATCATGTTTTTTATCCTCAAAGGGATAGGCAGAGGTGAACCTGCTATTACACCCACATTAAGCTAGTTATGTTTAAGTCCCATGTAATAGGGGCGTGCTTTTTGCCGTCAACCAGGCTTAATTCAGACTCCGTGGCTGCTATTGAGAAATTCCTGATGGAAAAAACTCAGTAACACCTTTGCCCGACTCAGAAATTGAACCAAGAGCTCATGCTTAACAGTTGCACTTGCGACCATTAGACCAATGAGGCAGTCTATGTGTTAATCCAGGTTATAAACAGCCTCCCGTCGGGGCTGCGGGTGTTCGCAAGAGATACCGCGGCCTCGACATGAAGGGCTAAGAAGGAACATGGGTGGTTTTTAGTCAGTAGAAATCTGACACTCCCTTTCGCTCTGCCCAAGAACGGGAGGGGTTATTTGATGATTTGACACCCCCCCAAAAAAAAAAAAAAAGTTATAAACAGCCTGTATGTCAAATTTCATCCAAATCCCTTCAGTAACTTTTGCGTGAAACAGCAAACGTCCATCCATTATTTTTTTTTACTTCTATTGTATAGAATCTGGTTCTTCTAACCTATCAGACAGATGTGTTGCTGGGGAGTTTGTTCCGCCACTTCTTCTTCCCAGCTATAACACTAGGAAGTGTCGAAAGGTACCCGTTTTAGGAAACTTTCCCGGAATTTGACGTTCGAAAAGTGCTAATTTGAATAAATGACCTTTGATTTTGATCATCCTCATCAACTTTCGCATTTATAATAGGAGTAACATAGCTATGTTAGTATTAAAACTACCTTTCTAACCCTATTAAATAATTCACGTTAGTTCACGAGGCCAACAATATCCGTTCCGAGAACGAAAACTCTTCAGTCCCGCACAAAATACACCTGAGAGATATAATAAATTCATTTAGTTATTTTTATTACGATAGATAGTGGAAAGTAATTGGATATAAATCTTTGCTTTTATTTATGATGTCCGCTGTGGAGTGTTATCCTTGAAATATGTTTCTAACCGCTGTTTTAGACTTGGTGCCCGGCGTTGCCTTGCGGAGAACCATTTCTATGATAAAGTATCGTTCGTAACGATAGTACTGAATTAAGTTTATTGATTAAACTAGCTGTTCTTCGTGCCCTTTGTCCGCCTTTTTTTTTTGGGGTGTGGGAAATCATCTAATAACCCCTCCCGCTCTTTGGCAGAGCGGAAGGGAGTGTCAGACTTCTACTGACTAAAAACCACCCATGTTCCTTCTTAGCCCTTGTGCCGTGGCCGCGGTATCTCTTTCGAACAACCCACAGCCCCGTCCATTTGTCCTCCTGAAATTATGATTAAAATGGTATTGAATCGATGAATATGAATAAACTCAAAAACTACTGCACTGATTTTTATGCTGTTTTCACCAATGGATAGAGTGGTTCTCGAGAAAGGTTTTAGTATATAACTAACTGACATCGACGCGGGCGAAGACGCGGGAATCAGCGCTAGTTGTTAATAATTCAAGGGTTGTATTTTGTTTGGCACTGTACTCTAATTATTTTAGCCTAGGTCCCTTGCTTAAGTCCCGTGACAATCAGTTCAGCCTTTTTAATATTAGTTTGAACAAACAGACAGACAGAGGCGAATTAAAAGAAATGCTTGAAGTAACGTACCAGTAAAATTCTCGCATGTATTCAGTAAACAGCTATTATTTTGGAATTACAAACAGAGACTTCAATTCTGTTTTTTTAACAATATTCACGCCTGTTTTCCTCAAAGGATTAAGCAGATATGGCAGTTTCATGTAACGTGTAAGTCTTGTATCTCGTGGCGAAAAATACGCTATTCTGAAACCGCTCTACTATTATGTTAATTTGCATTCATATTAATGTAACATAATAATCAAGTCAAAACATGCCAACAGACTAATAATAACAATAATGTACTAGGAAGCCAGTTACCAAGTAACCAAATTCCAATAACATATTCCTCTCGTAAATTTTTACAGCCAAAAAGATTTGTTTCCCCCCTTTTCCTTTTGTTTTTCTCTAATTTGACGTCCTGTGTAGTCATTGGTGTTCATCTCATGCTACACTGTACAGAGAATTCGGTCGCGTGACCAATATAAAACAAACCTCTGGAATATTTAGTTTTGATAAAAACAACAGCGATCTTCTGACAGATCTTCTTCTGATCTTATTATTATTGCTGAATACAGGGTGGAAGAGACCCCGATATGAAAACGGTTATCCAATTATTCAATTCATCAAAAAAAATCGGGGGTCTATACATTTGACCTCTTTTTGTAAGAAAAAGCTGTTTTTTAAAATACCTAACATCACGCCTGTAATCCCCGAAGGGTTAGTCAGAGGTCTACCTAAAAGTACACCCACATTTCGCCAGTTAAAAAAATATAAAATATCCGAAGTAAAAATTCAATATTGTGGTTAAATGATGTAGGTACTGAAATATGTAGAAACCCTTTTCGCGTCCATCCCGAATATTCACGTTTCGAGAAAAAAGTAAACATTGTAATAATGAGTTTTTATTTTTCAGCTCGTCACATTCGGTGATAATGCTCAGAACAGGATAAGATTCGCAACCAACTACGATTGCGGGACCGCCACTAATTGCACCCTAAAAGGTAAGATTTATATTATACTAGCTGTACCCGCATGCGTTGGTATGCCCTTTTTCCTGCATACTACCTGCCTACGTACCAACTATCTACCTACCACCTACCTACCTACTACATACCTACTACTTACCTATCTACTACCTCCTACCCTACCTACCTACCACCCTACCTACCTACCACCCTACCTACCTACCACCCTACCTACCTACCACTCTACCTACCTACCACTCTACCTACCTACCACCCTACCTACCTACCACTCTACCTACTACTCTACCTACTACTCTACCGACTACCCTACCAACTACTCTACCTACTACCCTGCCTCCTTACCTACCACTTTCTCACCTTTTAAACCTTCCTTGGACTTCCACAAATATTTCAACACTAAAATTTGCCAAATTGGTCCAGCCGTTCTCGAGTTTTAGCGAGACTAACGAACAGCAATTCATTTTTATTTATATAGAAGATTATTTTTTATGGTAATAAACTTTAGTTTTGGTGCTATTACCTCTCAAAAACAATGCCAATGTCATGTGTGTTATCATCTGCGTAACGTTTTCCCAACTATGTTAGGGATGGCTCCTAGTCTAACTGGATGATGCCGAAAAAAATACAGATACAAAGAGCGACTGACTATTTTGTCTATAACATAAAAGTATATCGAAATTGGGCGATTTGAATTGAATCAACGTCTGCCAAATGTAAACACGGAAGTTTAAAAATAAATCCTGTAATTTAATTACAACCTACTGAGCATTTCTTGAAAATAACTTATTTGACATTTGAGTTAAAACAATTCCATCAGGGAAATAATCTATTTAAGATAACAAAAAAAATTGGATACGCAATTTAAAAATAAATTGAGGGTTTCAAAACTCCAGAGAAAGGGCGGAAGTCGAAAGACAAATACAGACACAAGACGACCACTGTTCACGAAATAAAATTCCCAAGTCATTATGAATTTCATAAAGTAAAAAGGAACTTTTAATAACACGGGCACAAGAGACGAATGTTTGTAAAAAGTTAATTTCTCATCTTCCGTAAGAGCACTTTGTAATTTTTATGACGAAAAAAAAATACATCGGTGAAGATTTTACGCTTACATAAAAAGACGAGTGGGCGGTTAAAGGACGATTCGGGTAAGCACACGAAGTACCTCTTAAATTAAATGCATTCAAAGAATTAACTCCTCAGGGGTCTCTTTCGAGAGTTTTCCCGTATATTTACATGCAGAAGAATATAAATGGAGTAACATTTAAATAAATGGTGCACATGTAATATTTCTAGATGCTTTGTTTAATTAAGTAAACAGTGCTTCGTTGGGAAACAAGACGAGGAATGCTCAACAATGCAACCAAAAAGATCTAGTTTTGTTATTTTCACCAATGTGGAATTTTGAGAAGACTCATGAAAGGAAGTTTATTGATACATATCATTTCAAAATCAAATATTTAAAATTTATAATCAAACTAACTGTTGCCATCGGCTTCGCCCGCTACAATTCGAAAATTATCCCACGGGAAGATAAAATCGGGGTAAAAATGTGTTAATCCAGGTTATAAACTATCTGTGTACCAAATTTTATCCAAACCCGTTCAGTAGTTTTTGCGTGAAAGAGTAACAAACATACACACTCACACACCAACCTTAGCCTTTATAATATTGTTGGTGTGATGTTATATAGCTTTAAGTTCAAAAGTGGTTTTCAGTTTTTCACATTGGTTTTCTTTCTATATCCTGTGGTTAGTGTCAAATAAAGTTACAGAGATTATACGCGCCCACGGGCCTTTGACTTAGTTTTACAGGCTACAACTTAGTATGGAAGGAACAAATATGAAATATCTCTAAATACGAATAACTAGCAAAATATGGGTGTACCAATAACTACACTTCTGCCAAACCCTTATGGGATTACAGGCGTGATATTATGTCACGCATAAACAGTAATACATACCACACCCTGCACGTCTAAGCCAGTTAACAGTAAAATGGCAGTTAAGTTTCGCTGTAGTTGCTTACAATCACAAGTCAAGTACTAGTTAAACGCTGGACTCCACTGCAGCGGAAATAAGAGTTTTTATGACCAGCATAACTTATAGTGACTTTTAGCGTTTGGGCGAAAACGTGGTGCTTCGAAATAACAACCAATGTTATGCTGTGGAAACGGTCTTAGCACCTTGTGCTTTAGTTGCTAAGCTATTTTGTGTTTTTTTGGTAAACCCCTGTTTTTGCACTCTCGGGCAAAGGCAACCCCCCCCTCCCCACTTCTTTCACTTCTCAACGACGCCACAAACGTCTGCTTCTTCTTGCTATTTCGAGAGGAAAACATGCATCCATCGAAATTATTAACTAGGAAAAGAGTACAAAATAATTTATAGTTTTTACGACTAACTAGTTATGATAAAGAACTTTACTTAGACAAAAATGTAAGTTGTTATACCTAATGTATGACAAATTAATTTACGATTTCGAAATATCCATGTTTAATAAAGGTCATGTTGACAACCATTTAATTAAAATTTATCATTTCATTAATAAATAATGCTCAATGTTCTGTATGATGTCGGACGTAAAGAATAGCACCATCCCATATCTTCCCGTGGGTGTCGTAAGAGGCTACTAAGGGACTTACCAGAGAATGGGCAGCAGCGTTCTCTGTGCCTTCGTAACAACCATACTGCGATCGCCAACCCGCCTGCCAAGCGTGGCTATTATGGAAAATCCCTCCCTTCTGGGCGAGGCCTATGTCCAGCAGTGGACGTCTTATGGCTGAAATGATGATGATAATGATGAATGCTCAAAACTCTGTACGTAACTGAATAACTTATGTTTAGAACTTAATGTTTTAGAACTTGATCGAATCCTTAAGGAATAATCTGCTGTTGCATTTTCGATTATCTCCTAAGCGGCTAAGGTTGAAAATCCAGTGTGTAAATAACACTGGATTTTTTACTCATTTCGTTGTTATTTAGTTTTAGTGAAATTGGGGTTACCAGTTTCAAATTCAACAGTCTGTAAATCAACAAGACCTATCTGTAACAAATTCTCGCCAACGTCGTCCGTATTTGTCTTTATAATTTTAGGTTAGGGAAGGCGGCTTGCGGCTAATTACCAATTGTAAGGGTCGAGAGTGACCTCTTAAGTCAATCGACCCTTACAATTGGTAATTCGTAGATGAAACCTTTTACATTTCTCCAAACTCTGTGTAAAATTGTGGGGGAACCGCCATAGCCTTTTTTTTTTTAGCGGGTGGAAATCATCAAATAACCCCTCCCGCTCTTGGGCAGAGCGAAAGGGAGTGTCAGACATCTACTGACTAAAAACCACCCATGTTCCTTCTTAGCCCTTCATGTCGAGGCCGCGGTATCTCTTACGAACAACCCGCAGCCCTGACGGGCAACCGCCATAGCCTAGATCCGAATATTTGAAAAAATGTGGCAAAATCAAAATATTTTATTTTGGGCATGGGCACATATAAGCCTACATGGGCACGTATAAAACGTCAACAAAAAAGGTGCACTGTGGCATCTAGAAACCCGTATTAAGCCCACTGCCATACGGCTCGTTATCCTTCCCATCATCATCACCATTTCAGCCAAAAGACGTCCATTGCTGGACATAGGCCTCCCCCAAGTGTCGCCACATTGACCGGTCCCTTGCGTCTTGCATCCAACAGGTCCCCGCAACCTTCACTAGGTCATCGGTCTTTCCCATAATCTGAAGATATGCACCATATAAGATATTGGTGACCAGTCGCACTTATTTCGATTAGGCCGAAAAGCAACATATTGAGAAAAGTCTGTGCACTTGCATTTTACTTCATCAATATATTTTTCTTTGACAGAGTTCCAGTACAACTTAGCGCGACAACAAGATGAGGAGACCTTGCTCCGAATGAAACAGTCTTGGGACAAGAATCTACCAGATCTTAACGACTATTTGGAGCACATACTGCCTTTACTTCGGAACGCCTCAAAACAAAACAGTGAGTATCTACTTAGATAGCAGAATTTTATGTTTTTTTTATTGCAAAATAGTCCAGTCAAATAATTATGCCAAAATTAGTTTAGAATCGGATTATCGGAATTCGGACTCATGTAAACTTGTACTTTGACATCCTTTAACTGGTATCAACACCTACTTATGGTAGGGTGTCCGCGTCTATTAACATTGAAGGTCAAAGGTCACAAAATCTCAAATTTCGAGGTGAACGTATTAACGTATTTGACTGATAAAAGGATCTCGTCGCTTGACCTCAATCACGCCTGATAGTGAGCAATGCAAGTCTATGATGGAACGATCGTGGCCAGAAAATGCGTGTTCTCTCTTGTTTGAAGGCATACATTTTTTTTTGTACTTAATTTTTCGAAATGAAATTGCCTCATAAATTAATCTTTAGCACCATAAAATTAAGAATCACATCGGCCTGAATGCATTTTCTGACAGTGAAATTCAACATCATCATCTTCCCAGCCTTTTCCTTAACCAGATAGAACTGAACACCAGTATTTCATATGGCGCGACTGCCTATCTGGGCTCCACATCCCAGTTAGAACCGTGTAATACTTTCGGACGATTGACAAAAGATCTCCAAAAAAAAAAAAACAGCCGGGGCTATTGGCTTTAGTAACGTGCTGAATCTGTTTTTTCAATACAACCATATAAATACAATACCCAAAAGCTCTCTTACAAGAATTACGTGTACACTGAAAGATTTAAAAAGAAAATCTTCTTTTAAAACAGAAAACATTTTCACACAAAAGCAAAAAAAGAAGCCTTCAAGTGTAGTTTACACAGTTTACAGTGTACTCCTAAATTCATTATGAACACTGAACAAACAAAATTATTTCAAGCATTGTAAAAATACTAGTTTATTTTTTTGTTTAAAAGGACAAAGAAGTTTTTGAATCAGACTACTGTGATGAGAGGTTTTAAGTTACGCTTAAAGTTAGGTGTATTGTGCGGGATGACCTACAATAGAATAAAAATGCAGAAGTAACAAGTAGTTTTTGCACCGTTTTGTTATAATTTGTAACTTTTGATAGGTACTTCTGAAGTAAAATGCAATGGAAATTCTGAGGTGGTTTTTCAAAATTCAAAGCATTTCAAGTAGGTTAGTTATACGGACTTGAATTGACGAAACAAAGACAATGTAACAATAAATTGAAGCTACAGTCTTGGTCACAAGGCGAATAACTGTGATAGTACTGTAGTTGCCCATTCCAAAACGTAGATCTCCATGAAGAAGATCGCGCAAGAAACTCCATGGACTAGAGTTGTAATGATATAACACGTTAAAAAAAACCGGTTTTGTTTCTGGAGTAGGTTTTTTTTCAAGAGTTTGAAAATAAAAATATGGTAAGGTGGTTATCGTTTATGAGTTGATATTACATTTTTTTTTGTTTATAATTGGTAACACCCACTGAAGTTTACATTTACGGACGGGGAAGTCCCTGATTCTCTTTGGATTTATGTTTTGATTGAATTGCGTGCAGACTACAGAAAGCTTGAGACTGAGAATTCGTTTTTGTTGAGTGTGGTGAGTGTTAAGTACCTAAACATTAAAATCGTATTCAGTAATTTTACGAAATTGAAAACCTATACTTTTTTTAAACAGAATTAGCCGAAACGAGTCGGTTCGAGTCGAGTTATTGTGTTTCTCTATTTCCGAAAAAAAAAACAAATGTAGAAAAAAAACGACGGTGCCAAGTTTTTTTTGAAGATTATGAAAAAAAAACATTTAGTTTTTTTTTAATGTATTTTTCGGCTTTGCCGTGGTTTGTGGTTGCGGTCAACTTTGGAGATGTAGTAGATTGCGACATTTGAAATTATTATTGTGTATATTAGTTAACAAATTAATGTTACTTGTTAATGTTAATAGCTTTACACCCGAAGTCACGATCTAGTCCGACGACCAACACATCTCTGCGGGTTAGCCGGCTTTGGTCTGTAGACAGCACTAAAAATATTCCGAGTATGTGCTTCTAACCAGGGTTCGAAGTGATAATTAAAAGAAATAAAACACGTTGTCAAAATCAAAAAGTTTAGTTATTTTATCGCATAACATACAACGTCGTACAACATACTTAGTATAAGGCTAGGCAGATAATGATGATGAACAGTGAAGTATTGTGCTGGGGATACATAATAATTTAAGTACCTGATATTTTGATGAATAGTCATATCAAACTGATATTCCGATACAAATCATCAAAAATATTTGATTGAAGTAGTCTTGTAATAAGATTTTTTGATTTACCGCATTAAGAAAGATATCATAACAGATATTTATGATGTCTGTTAATATCTTAAATATAGAAAATGTTGTGAGGAAGGTTTTGAATATGAATGTGGAAGGATATACGAGTAGAGGAACACCAAAGAAACGATGGATGGACTGTGTTAAAAATGAAATTGTAAAAAAGGAGGTGTCTCATGAGATGACGAGAAACAGAGAAGTATGGAAGAGGAAGACATGCTGCGCCGACCCCAAATTAATTGGGATTCGAGCAAGAGAATGATGATGATGATGATGTACACACACATCTTTCAGATCGATCATGACTTAGAGAGAAACTATTGGATTACTATAAACACAAGATACTGTGGTGTAATATTTTATGTACCTATTATTATTATCTGTTGAAGAAAATTACGTTTCTAAATTATAATTGTGTAAGCGGATTTTCTAATACACCTAAATCTTAATTTGGTAATTAATATTAAACTAAGAATCAAGATCGCGCGGCCTTCTGGGAATTTTCCCTTGAAACCCATTTAGGATTTGTCAATAAGTACATAACGAGGCAAAATTTGAAACTTTCGGCGGCCATGAAGCTGTGAGAAAATGGCATTTCGTTGAGAAGCTTAATTTCGAAGTTAAAGACAAAGTTGGGAAAGAGAATAAATATGTGTTAATTACTAACTTGTTTATTACGTAGAGTTGAGGTTGGGACTTAGGTATTCTTGGCGGTTTTAAGAAGTGGGCGAATTCATAAAAATATTAAGTTTTTTTGTTTGTATCGATTTTTCGTCTTAACCGCTGACCCGATCGTAATGAAATTTAGCAAGGAGATAGTTTATTCAGACAAAGACGGGTTATCTTTTTGTCTCTCACATACACATCAAAATTTCCACGCAAATGTGGTCGCCAGCACCACCGAGATTATGATATTTGAAAGTTATTCATGACTACTACACTAAAACACTAAACACACACAAGAACTAAACATAAATACTCTATACTTAAATGTTATTTTCATTAGTTCTGGTAAAAGAATACAAAAACATTGAATGAAAAACTGTTGTATTTTTTGTTAATTAAATCTGTTGGCCTAAGGCGTGTGGCGTTTTCGATATTTTAAACGTGCAATGTCGGGGCCGTGTTTTTTTAAATCACCATCATTCCTCTTTTCTTTGCAATTTCTAAAGATTTTTATTCCAACAATAACGAAACCTTTTCTTTACAGACTACAACTCCGTGGAAGAATATTGGGATGCGCTCGGCGAGTACGAAGGTGCCATACTCAAGGCCAGAGAATTGTGGGAAAATGTTAAACCTCTCTACCTCAAGCTTCACAAATACATTGCACTTAGGCTCAAGGGTTCTGATGCCGTCGGCAAGACCCTCCCGGTACATTTACTGAGTAAGTACCCCATAGACTTAACTTTTCATTATAGAAATAAAATATTTGTGAGGTAATTAAAAATTGGCGGTACTTATTCGAGTTATTAGTGTTTCGATCGCGGAAAAATGTTGTTCCGTTATTGTTGAGGTTTTTGCTGAAAATTTTACTTTTAAAATATTGAAGAGAGAGAAGCAAAATAACGAAAGTAACGAAAATTTAATAAAATACCTGGCAAGCTTTATATTCCTCGTGATAAAATAAAAACAAAGCCGCTATAAATAAAACACACATGCTGAATACACCACAGTAGGAGTTCTGTCGAAGTTAAAATTAAAACCGGTAAAGTTGCAGTCGGTAAACAGAATAAATAGGACCAAAGCTCGACCAGAAACTTACTTAGGCAATTTCACTTGTTTGTAGCTAGGACCTAACGAGAAACCTAGCCAATGAAAGTATAAACCGACAGCAGAACAACGCAAGGGAACTAATAAATTAAATAAGCGGGAGGGAAAGACATTTTTTTTCATAAAGGAGAATAATTAAGCAAATCAAAATTTTCTGCTTTTGACGTTAAATTAGATATAATTATGTTTGAGTGTCTAATTCAATTTTAACACTTAATTATTTTGGTTTTTCTTGCTACTTATAAATCTTGCCTAGACCACATTCTGAAAACTTTAAATTGTTTGGCATGTGGCTCCCCTGAGAACTATACAACCCTTTGTCAAGTGTTACATTCACTAAAGTTTTATTCTAGGGTTAAACTAAGAATTTCTCAGAAAGAAGATATAGGCCCCTTTAGACTTAGACTCCCTTGTGATGTTTCAAATGACAGTTTTTAAGTGTACTCTTGAGCCAAAAAATATATCTAAACGTCAACCTCTTTTCTATAAAGGTCTTTCCAAAAACGTAAGTGACCTACTAACCACAAAAGTAAATGCAATAGACTTGGTACAAGTGTATTCTTTAATGAGAAACTTTCTTCCAGGATCGTTAACAGGAGATGATTGGTCAAATATAATAGAAAGCTTACTGCCAAAACATGCGGGAATATACCAGAAAGTACACGTGAATCTCCAGTTAAAAGTGAGTGTACATATAAGTACATTTACAATATTGCTAATCTTGACTTCATAATGTTAAAATCACTTTGAAGTAACACATAAGGTCGACTTTCGTTATTGCTAAAAGGAGTTGCCTTTTTAGTTCTAACAGGAAAACACGACCTTTCAATTTCATTGCTTTTAACATTTAAAAGGAAAACAAGGATAAAATGTTTATTATTTATAACGGATAAATCTATTTCTCAGAACTTGGGCGGGGCATTAGCTTTCAAACAAGCAGGGAAACTCATCAAAGCGCTAAACTTAGGAGACGCAGACCCAGATATTTGGACTGAATCGATGTTCAATAGTACTTGTCCGCCAACCTTAGTCGACTGGTGCAAACCCAACAAAGTTAGAGCAGTAACTTGTAAAGACGTCAGCATAGCCAACTTCATAGAAGCTCACGAAGCAGTCATGAAGATAGTCTACAAGCAGACCATTAATCTTCATAGCAACAACACTTATATTCTAAGAGAGGCTTCCCGCTATTCCGGTAAGATTCGTTCTAGTTCTGAAGTTGTTTCTTTAAGAAGTTCGCAACTCATCGCGTTTTTTGTTACAGCTGTGTATGAAGCTATTCCTGGGTTCGTGTCGCTACTTTCCTTGGACCCACATGCGCTCAGTAAAGCTGGGCTGTTCCCGATTGAAACTTTTAAATTCAACCCGAATCATCATCGGCTTGTCTTACAATTGATTATGGCTCTGAGGGATTTACCAAAGTAAGTTTTTGCAACATTTGTTTTTTTCTGGCTTCCTGGGCAAAAGCCTCTCCACTCCTTCCATTTATTGCAAACCAAATTGCTTGCTACTATAGCATGTAATTTTGTCTTATGCTAGCTCCTTAATGCTTTAACAAAATATTTTCCTTGCAGACTAAACTTCTATTTGGCAGCCGACGAATGGAGAATAAAAGTTTTAATGGGAGCTATACCGTACGCGCAAATACCAAGTAGTTGGAGCGACTTCCGTAAGAATTTCTCCAACATAGAAACGGGTGATAGTGATTTCCTTGGAGATCCATATATGATTTTCAACAAGCCTTATATTGGGTGAGTTACAAAAAATATAAAAATTATGGTTCTCAAAATTATCCAGTTGATATTAAGTCTATGTATTATACTAATTTTATTTTATTTTGTTGCAGAAAATTTATGGGCTTAATACTTAAGTACCAAATCTATCAGTCTTTTGCTGAAGAACTTGTGTTGGACGAATCGGATTTAATACAACATATAGCTGAAAATAATGACCGATTGATGTAAGTATGGAATCATTTATTGGGTCCTGCAAACTGAGCCTTCATTAGTAGGTATGAAGTTTTAATATAATATTTTTTTTACAGGACCGCAATGATACAAGGTTACGGAACCATCTGGCCTGAGATGGTTAGCGATCTCCTAGCAAAACGAGAATACGGCCTAGAATACACGGGACTAACAGACTACTACAAGTTTTTAGATGAGTACTTAGACAATCAGTTAGACCCCTCTACAGATACTTTTAGTTCTGACGATTATAATGAAGTAGCTGAACCGGTTCCAGAAGAGATCCCAGAGATCCCACCTACACCAGAAACCCCAGAAGTAGTTTTAGAAGAAAAAGAAACCCACAATGTTGTAGATAACGAAATCGATACAGGTGAAGGATCAAATTCTAAGTATACTGTCGAAACGTCTACTGTGGGAGTATTGGAGATAAAGAACCCTGTAGGAGCTGCGGACCAAAACGAAGTTAATACGAAAGAGGCGTCGTATAATACTTACTGGTGGATAGGAATAGCGGTAGCTTTGGCAGTAGTTGTGATATTAATAGCAATAATAGCGAGGAAACGTCACAGTCATAGAAAACAGCTGGAGAGGCAGCGGAGAGACAACTCGCAAGCCTGATTTGAGGAATATCGGTTCTAGGAGTGGAGCCGATACTTATTGACACTGAGACTAAATATAGTGAAATTGTGCCAATAATTGAGTGGAGTTCAAAAGACGTATTTCTGTTCAGTGTATCGTTTTGTGTAATCTGCTTTTTGTTCGGGAAGTTTAGTTGTATTTAGCTGTGTTTGTTTATAATTTCGGTATTATTTATTACTTTCATCACACACCAATGCATTTAATTATGTATACAATGTATACTCTGAATGTTTAATTTCAATTTTTATAATAATAACGCTAGATTATAAAGATGGAAATATTTTTGTACATATCACAATTTGCGAAATAGAATAAAGATTGTTACCAAGAGTGTCTATAATAGTTGTATATTCTAGTTAGATGTAATTTTGCTGTGCCTTAAGCGTCTCAATTTCTAATAAGTAAGATGCATAAAATATGTTAGGAATTATCAAATTTGTAAAAAAATAACTGTAATTTTATAAAAGTCTCTATTTACTACTGTCACCTGCGAAAAAAATCCGACCAAAACTTGATGAATTTGTTTCTTGTTCAGTGTTTATAAATTCTATATTTTAGTTATAACAATATTTGAATATTATATCTCTTTACCTGTCATAACCAAATATATATTTTAATTTGATGTTGCTCGTAATTTATATGTTACTAAAGCTTTACTGCGGTAAAGTGGGGATTAGTAAAGTTGTGTCAACATTGAAAGCAGAGAATAATAAATGTTTTGAACATAAATTGTGTATTTGTTCAATGATCTGTTTAAGAAAATTTACTCAAAAATATGACAAAGTATAGTATTACATATATAAAGCAGGACTTATTTCACTTGGTTTAAAAAAATATTTTTAAAACATTCAAAATTTCGAACGCACATGTGCACTTATAAAACCGAGAAAAGGAGTTTTTGGGTTCAATTACCAGGTTTGGCAAAGAAGTACATAATTATAGTGTACCTTAAAGGTGCTTTCACTCACATTTCGCCATTCACGTTTAAGTCCTGTGAACAAAATGAGCCTACTTCCATCACAATCACAAATCCTGACTAGAAAAATTGTTTATTATAAGATTGTGAGTAGAATCGTAGAGTATGTAAAGTCGAAAATTGTCGTTTCATTAGCCATCAATACATGTATTTTCTTTAAATACTAAATCAGACTGTAATATTTTCATTTCTACTTCTCATAAACATCCTTATCTCATCTCTCGAGTAAGTTACTTAATGCAAGAAAAAGCAAGAAAGCTGAAATCGTTGCTGCCACAATAACTGGCTGTATCCGTTACCCTTAACTTGGCCGCCTGCCAGAAGTACCCAGATATAGAAAGGAAATGAGCATATAGGATATTCTATCGTTCACTTCCTATTTTTATAATGTTACCAAACAATTTTTATTTTGAAAGTAGTGTAGGATAAAAACTTTATTTAGACTAGAAATTATGGTAGATTATTCCATGAAATGTGAGGTGGTTTCGACTGAATTGAATCTTGATTTTAAACTACTTATCATGATTGACATTTTGTTCATATACAACAACTTTACTGTCTGGGAAACGGCCCCTTTTTTATTTTTTGGGGGTAGGAAATCATCAAATAACTCCTCCCGCTCTGGACAGAGCGGAAGAGAGTGTCAGACTTCTACTGACTAAAAGCCACCCATGTTCCTTCTTAGGCTTTGTGCCGAGGCCTCGGTATCTCTTCGAACAACCCGCAGCCCCGACGCGGGGAAATGGCCCCTTACACTGGAGCAAGCGTCGACAGAACGACTTCAGAGAGCAGTCAACATCCTTATCCTGAGCCACCCCAGTTACCGGTTATCCCCAACCGGACCCCCTAAGGCCACAAGTGGAGTGAAGAAGCGGTGCTGTAAATAAAGTGCAGTGACGTTCCTGCTGTATAAAATCGCACCCACATACAGGTTGTAAACGAACCCTTCAGGAAGCCGTCGCCTGGGAAACGACTTTTTTTTGGGATGACAAATCATTCTAACGGTAAAACTGAATGTAGCAATCTTAAAAAATTGTGTCAGTGGATGCTTTGAATAGAAAACGGGTCATGGAGGTAATTTAAGTAAAGTTATAACCTGAAAAGCTAGTATAACAAAAATAACAGAGAACCATGACCCCTAATATCTCTATAACTAGGATGTTCCCAGGTATGGTCTAGAACAAACAAAATTAACGTAGTGACGATGACGGGGAGAACAAGTGCTTTTCGGATTTGTTAAGGGTACTTTTACACCCTTTATAGCCAAGACAGGTGACAGACTGCGGGGACGCAGCGACATCCCACTGAACCCTCGAACAGCAGCCCACCAGATACAACACCCGCCTGGTCAGATGATCTTACGTTTTGAAAATGAGAAACATTAATCCCCAAATATAAAACAGTACGAATCAATGATGAGCGCTTTAGGTAGGATCTATTGCGTAGGTGGGAACTAGAATGCCGAATTTTATTCTTTGACCTTCAGCCTAAATACAATTTGGGGATTGGGAAGACATAATATCTACGTCAGTAGTATAAAGCCACCTATGAGCATTTTTCTTTATGTGGCAATAATTCTGTTTACATATTTATTCCTTTGTTTTGATCTGGCAAAAACGCCAAACTAAGGATAAAATTGGTATATCTAGCTGCCTATCTAATTCGCAAAACGGTTAGGGTAAGAAAAATAGAACTTTCTAAACACCCCTATCAAAAACACACAAATCGATTCATGTCTAGGCGAAATAACTTTACTGTAAATCTATGTGTAATAATTTAAATTTAGACCCATGAAATTGTAAGTAATATGTTAATTAGACACGGCAAGCTGCTGTTCTTTATGGCGTTCTATGGGAGAGGGCTTTGTCCAGCAGTGGATGTCTTAAGGCTGTTGATGATGATGTTAATCGTCGTCGTAAAGGTCGCGGGAAACGGCTAGTCCTT
This sequence comes from Diarsia brunnea, assembly GCA_949774965.1. Lineage (NCBI taxonomy): Eukaryota > Metazoa > Arthropoda > Insecta > Lepidoptera > Noctuidae > Diarsia > Diarsia brunnea. Next base: position 14,555,732 of record OX459006.1, on the reverse strand, counting down.
CAATATCACAAAACCCTGCTGACACATGCTATATAAACTGCAACTGTGTCCAATAACAAATCACAGCACATTGTGTCAGCATTAGCATAATCTAAAATCAAACAGCTCGATCGCAATGTGGTTCCAAAAAGGTTTGGGTTTATGTACAAAAACATTTACCCAGTGTGCTATATGTTTTCGTAATGGACCTTATTTAATGCTTTCTTTTGTTTTTAGGTTGGTAAGCCTTTAGTGGGATTTTATTGAGGGTTGCCTCGTCCCTAAGCCTTCCCTCACTCCTCTTAAGATCTGGACCTCGAACTGACCTGATCCAACCGATTGACCTTTCGATCTAATCGATTGGCAAACATTTGGTGGAACTGGTCTAACCGATAACGGAAAAAATGTATAACAAGGATACTTGTCAACGTTTAGAAGACTTTTTTGTGTACTGTATTGGTTTAATTTTCATGTAACGCAACGAAACTTATATTTCGGAACTCATTTTATCATAATGTAGGACATACCTCAAAATTGCTCTCGTTATTTCACGTAAATTCTTTGAATTATCCCAAGACAGTATACATACACTATTGAAAGGGTGGGACTCAGTAATTAAAGTCATATAAATAAATAACGCGTATAATCAGGATAATCAAATTAAAGGTAAGTATTGCACTCGCGAGAATCGATCGGACGTGCTCTCGATTCAATAGCTTTTCCTGACTGCGGAAGGGGTTGCGCGGGAGACAAGACGGCGCGCTGCGCTCGCAGCGACGCCGTCCCTCACCTCTCTCGCCCCGCGCGCCCGCGCAGCGGTAGGCCATCCCTTCGCTCTTTCACTATACATACATATCGTCTCGTGATTGTAGAGGTAGACTCTGTCGCCGAGTCCCGTTCAGTATATAGAATTACCCTTCTAACAGGGAATATTCTGAAGTTTCTTTTAGTGTCCAGTTTCCGCAGTCAGTCCGTAATCTGTCCGCACTGGTGTGATTCAAACATTATTGTTAAAACTTCAAAGAAGTTTTGACAACTCCAAAAATCTACTAGAAACTTCTGAAACAAAGATCAATTTCGTCAAGATTCAGTCACTGTCTATATTCCGTAGCAATGATGATGACGCTGACAGTCTTGAACGTGTGATTCTATTTTCAAAACCATACAGAGGAGCTCGTGGCTTAAAAAGAACTGCCACTCGGGTCGATCTTTAGGTAAAGCTGTGCTTGCCTAGGTCGGTCTGTGGATGGGTGACCGCCCGACATATCGAGTTTCCTTCGTGCCTCGGAAAGCACGTTAAGCTGTAGGTCCCGGCTGCCATATATAGATCTTTGGCAGTCGTTACAGATAGTCAGTGACCTGAAAGTCTGACAACCAGTCTTACCAAAGGGTATCGTATAACCTAGTATTAACTGGGTTGTGGAGGTCAGATACGCAGTCGCTCCATGTAAAATACAGGTGTTTAGCTGCAACTGGTTAGACTGGAAGCCGACCCTAACAAAGTTGGGAAAAGGCTAGGCAGATGATGACATAATCTTGGTACACTCACGAGTGAGTGTACTAAAATTATGTATAGGCCATAAAAAATTGCTCCTTCTATTCAGCACTGCCTATCCTAACCTAAGCCGTGGTTTATCATATTATGCTGCATCCAACTTTGTCTAGACATTTAGGCGAGAGAATACGTGTAAAAGAGATTGTAAAAAACTATGTATTTTCAAAATAAACATCATTTATCAAGTTCACGTAAAGTGACATCGGCCCTATTACTTTTAAGAGCAAGACCGATAAACACTAACCCTAAAGTAATAAAATAATTCCGGTAACCCTAAAAATAGCGCTAAGACTTCCGTAATTTATATCGGTGCTAGTAAAAAATCATTGAATGTTGCCATCAACGAATAATTTAACTGTTTGTTATTCTAGGATATGTTTGTGTATAGAGATTTATCTCTCCTATCCTTATGCGTGATCGTTAAGGGCGCTCGTTTTTTCATTTTATGATGTTTTGTTATGAAAGAAAAGGGTTATAAAGAACTGTCATTTGTGTGATGACTTAGGGCTGTACCAAAATAACTTTAATAAAAATAAAACCCAAATAAACTCAAATTTTTATTTTCGAATAAAAATGAATTAACGCTGGTGTTAAAATAGGGCTGAAATAACTTATTTTCAAGTACTATAACAATATTACGGAGAATATTTAACGTTCATTTCAGCCATGATTTAGGAAAAAATTATAATTAATCTAACTCAACGTTTTATTTATTCAACATTTCAAGAATACAGTACAGAGGCGGACTTAATGCCAGGCATTTTCTTCCAGTCTAATTTAGGTGATGCAGAGACAAACAGTGGTGTCAATCTAAAAACATTTTTTTCCTGAAAAAATCACAAGGTTTAAACTTTTTTTAAATGCAATAACTTTTTAAATAGACAATACCTAACAATGTACCACCTAACATAATTAATCAAGCAACATGAACAAAAGTCAAACATTTCCTTCCACAAGTGCCAAACTTTAACAATTTCTATATCGTGCCACAATCAACGATTCTCGTCGTTAACAAAAAAGGGATGGTGTAACAAGAAATAATAACCTTTCGGCCCTATATATCCGAGATTGTGTGTCAGCAAAAACATTTGTGGACATTTCTACACGGGTACTCGCTAATGACCGAAGCTTTAATCCGATCTGGACTTCCTTTTGCATGCAGATTTATCTGAACTTAGTTTTAAATGGCTTGTGTTTAAACACCGCCCAAAAAAGTACCTATTTCGCAACCAAAAAAATTCTAAACGGTTACCAAAATGGATTAATGGTCACCAAATACGTCGAACGTACGTCGCCTAAAGCAAAAGCTTTTTCAACGCGCGCTCGCTTCGCTCGCATATTAAATAACACTAATATCTTCTGTCCCCGAAGTGCCGGGCCTCCGCCGGCCTCCTTCGTCGGCCTACGGCCCGGTGCCCATGCCGCCCCTAAAAATTGGTAGTAATATTAATCTTTGAGTTTGATAGAATTTGGTGACCGTTGATCCATTTTAGGAACCAAAAATTTTATTTGGTGCCTAGGCTTAGAGTCTTAAAAATATTTTTGGTGGCCGTCTAAATTATACCCGTTTTAAATTAGGTCCGCTTGCACCACTTAGAAAAACCGCTCGTTGAACCATATTTGAAACACCACCTTCATCATCAATAGTAACCTTGTTCCCCCTGATCATTACAAAATTAAAAAATAAATTGATATAATAAATTAAATTGATTTTTAGTTATACTTTATACAATTTTTAGATTATAGTTCTGTGTAGTTTAGTGTATGATTTGTAAAGCTTGTATTTTTTAATATATTTTATGTGGAAAATGTTGTTGGTAACACATTAGCTCATACTTGCCTTTATTGTTATTTTATATATAATTAAATGTTTGTTTTCCCAAATAAATAAAATTAAAAGTCTATCTCTATCTGTCTATCTATCTCTTCAAAATTTGAGTGAATCTGTTTTTTCGTCTAGGCGCTTAAGTGTGCTTCATTCTAGACCATCATCGTTTTACATCAAGAGTGCTGCGGCCAAACGCAAGCCTATTTAGCGTTAGTAAACGAAATACAAGAACACTCCCTCACTTAATCAAGTTTTACCCACAAAACAAATTGTTATTCCATTAAACTTCATTTATTTATTCCCTGAAAACATAAAGCCATGGCTAAAACAATATTCAAAAACAGTTAGTGCTGAATGAATTAGTTGCGATGAAGTAAACCTAGGTCATCATCATCATCATCTTCTTGTCCTAGTCTCATGTTATTTGGGGTCAGCTCAACACGTTTTTTCTCCTATTCTCTCCTGTCAACCGTCACGCTGTCATTTACTCCTCTTTTTTTCATATAATTCCTCACTCAATCTATTCATCTTGTCTTTGATCTCGCTCTCCCTCTCCATTCATCAATATTTATATTAATTAATCCATCTCCAAACGTTAAAAATACAACAAAATCTAAGAATTTCTATCTTACCCTACTCGTATTCATGTGTGTTTTAATAAAACGTTACACAAACATCAAACTAGTTTTATTCGAAAACAAAAGGCCTAGTTAAAAGTAGGTATTCCTTTCGATAACTAAATCCATCGGATAAAAAAATAAATAATTAAAAAAATTAAAAAACACGCCTGCCATGACAAAAAATACCTAAACTAAAAAATAAAAAAACAAGTCAAACGAATTCAGCGATGAATGGGAGCAAGGTCCCGTAAATGTATTCGAAAACGGAAAACTGAAAACTAAAACTTTTATTGCAGTCGGGGGACAGTTCGGTGGAACAATTCTTTACAGGTCCCCCGACTGCAATAAAAGTTTTAGTTTTCAGTTTTCCGTTTTCGAATACATTTACGGGACCTTGCTCCCATTCATCGCTGAATTCGTTTGACTTGTTTTTTCATTTTTTAGTTTAGGTATTTTTTGTCATGGCAGGCGTGTTTTTTAATTTTTTTAATTATTTATTTTTTATTTCATATCTTTTAGTGATATATCGGTATTTTGACCTATAACCAATCATTTAAGCCATAAGACGTCCACTGCTGGACATAGGCCTCCCCCAGAAGAGGGAAAATGTGTTTTTTTTCATTTCTCAGGATTCCAGTCGGCAAAATCGGAACCCTAATAATATGTACATTTTGTTTTCCGTCTGTCTGTCCGTATGCCTATCCGTCAATCAAGACCCTGTTCCTCAGGAACGTGTGAAATGATCTGAATGGCTTAATTGCGTAATTTATACCTACAAACATTTTTCATTTCATGTAGGTATCTATTTGTAAACAATTTACGCTGAATTTAATATATACATGCAATTTACATACACTGATCAGAACTTTGAATATATTGTTAACATTCTAAGAAATTCAAGTGTAGTGCCAAACAGTTTTAAGTAGGTACCAAAAAACTTTTACAGATCCCTTGGTGCGTGGGTTCAACTCGCACGGTTTTTTTAAACTATTGTTTTATAACACACGTCATGATTTATTCATTTGTGTTAGTAATGAATTTCAAGTTGAATCTCGCAGTCAGATTTGTCCATACCAAAATCTACCCTGATCTTCTTTTTCTACCCTTTAAGGGGTGATTTTGAAAATTCTATTATTGCAAATATTATTATTTCTTTAAATTAATATTTTTGCCATGTTTCAAGTAAATTGATTCACGCATACTGACTTTTCATACAAACTTAAAAACCATTTAGGTGCCGCCGATGGATTTGGGAGTTGTAACCTAGCCAGTTTTATTTCTTTCATTACAGAGAATCTATTGATATGTAGCTTATTCGTATCGGATCCCGGGTTTAAAATGTCACTATATCATTTGTTGAGTAGTATTACTAGTAAACAATAGATATTGAATACTACTGTGGTATATTTTTGTAATCTACTTAATAAGTTCTAGACGATGATTATATTTTTCATTGAAATTTCAATAAAAAAAAAATTAAAAGTTCTTTTTTTTTCTAAACCATGGCCACCCTATTATGTTTTTTGATATTTTATCTAGCCTATGTTACCCGGGGTGACGCAATGAATCTAACGATACCACATACATCAAAATCGGTTCAGGCGTTTAGAAGTTATGGTGGAATAAAGAAACTCACAAACAAACATACATACATACATACATACATACATACATGAACGTTAAAAACATAACACTCTTTTTTTTGGGGCAGTCGTGTAAAAAACCTTTAATCATGTGTATCTCTTTGGACACATGTTTCAACAGTGTGTTAGATTATTGTTTACTGAACAATCTATTTGAAAAGTATCTGATCGAAGTTTAAATTTAAACCTAGTGTAGGATCAATTAAAATCAAAACATTTAATTCCAGGCACTTTTGAATAGTCGAACAAATTAATACAAATTAAAAGAAGCTACAGTCCCAGGCACAAGGCATAATAACTGTGAGTGTACTGTAGTTGCCCCTTCCCTAACGTAGGTATCTATGGAGAAGAACGGGTAAGAAACTTCATGGACACTATGGACACTCTTTTTAATCAGAATTACACAATTTCTCACTTCACAATCGGATTTTTTGTAACCAATTAATCTGTTTTTTTTTTGTTTTAAGTAACCTATTGTTTAAATAGAATAACAATATTATGCAGTTGAGGAAAGTAGAAAATGGACATTCGAAAAATAAAAAGCCAATTGAAGTACTCAATTTATAAGTGGCATTACAAATCCGCGCTCATAGTACGCACGCACTTTCTGATCCATTAGTACCTGTTCACTCCAAACGATTGACCCGAATTAATGCACGCAACTTTTTATTTTTTTTGGCAGAAGGTGATAACATATTTTATGACCCTGCAGGATCAAGCGACCGTGGTTGCATCAGGATCCCCTCCTCAAGAGAGAGCTCCTTAACGTCTTCAAAATTCATCCGCATCGCTGTCAACGGGAAAAGTGCCCCAAAGGGTGGACACAAAATGGCAGTGCTGATTCTATTTGTCCAAACCAATTGATTCTATTGGTTTTCAAACAAGCTGTTGTACCGCAAAACTGTCTAAACCTTTATCTAGTTAATTTAAAAGTTAATGTAAGGAATGAAACTTAAGGAAAGTGCGTCTGCAACTCTGGTACCTACCATCAATTATTTTGCGGATAGTTTAGAAGTTATGTTCGTTGATGGATTATTTGTAGCTGTTTGCCGGAACTGTTTACGGAACGGGGGTTCCGTACAAAAGTTGATATCATATTAGAATTAGAACAAGAAATTATTTTTAGTTACCAAAATGATTGAAGGTATGAACTCCGAATGGGTAAATAGAAAAAATTGCAAGATTTACCGACTTTTCTCTATCAGTAATGATAGATAAGGGTGGGGTATAGTCCCGGGGAAAAATTCAATCCCGATTTTCACCTGAAACAAAAGTTTCTACTAGTTTTAAACTTTTTTGCAATTTGGTATGTACCATAAGATCCTAGACGAAGAGATCTAACTACCAAATTGAAATTGCAATCTTCAACGTACATTTCTTAATGAAACATCTATGCAATTAAAACCTGTGACATCGTTAAAGATGAAGTAATAAACTGAAACAGTGAAGTTGCTGACTTCGCCAGCTGTTGCATAGTTATTACTTTGATTAATTGTTTCCTTAATATCACTAGTTAGTTTAATATCACTTACAAATAAATGGGGATGCTATTTCGCGTGGTATTCAGAAACAACTCCGTTGCATTCTTATGTTTTTTAGAAACTCTTTTAGTATTTTTTGATATGATGATGACCAGCTAAATACTTTTCATGAGTGAACTGTTTATTTACCTTAATTATTTCATTAGACCTCAAGTGTGTATGCGGCGTATCTCCACATATAATGTCCCACACCCCTGACACCTGCACACTTGACGACCTTATGACTGCATCAGCGAGTGGAGTTCGCATAGCTGAATTTTGGGCCAAAACGATTTGATCGAATAGAAATTTGCCATCGACACGCAAAAAATATTGCAGAGCTTTGTTTCTTTAAGCGCTGCAAGATTTTTTGTTTAAAATTTATTCTTGGATTCGGGCAACTGTTTCGATTTTACCAGACCTGTTTTATTCCGATTTTATCATCACTTGTCATCATATAAAAAAATACAAGTTTGACCCACTACCACGAACTACACAAGATTGTTAAAATGTTTTAAAAAATGCAGCAGGTACAAAATTTACAGTGTACGACTATACATTACTTCGAACACTTATAATATGTTTACACGCAGCAATTTTTGATACTGATTTTCTACTACTGTATTGATTGTTGTCTAATTTTTCATTACGAATATAGCATTTCCAATATAAAAGGCCTTATCTTAAAGTTGATACTTTTTGTCATGATCATTCATTCATTCATTTGTTTTTTTTTTCTTTGCTCTTATCCCAATTAATTTGGGGTCGGCGCAACATGTCTTCTTCTTCCATACTTTCTCTGTTTCTCGTCATCTCATGAGATACATCCTTTCTTACCATATCATTTTAACACAGTCCAATATTTTTTTGGTCTTCCTCTACTCTTATACCTGCTTATACCCATCTACATTTGAATAAACTCGAGTGGGCATTAGACAATAAGACTATTGGACTGTATATAAAATAGGTTTAATACCATAATTAACGTATTAATAATATGTACAAAGAAATGCCCGTAGTGGCCTGTGTCGGTGAGCTGAGTGACGGGGAGCGCGTGCAACGACGATCGGGGGCCGCGCTCGGTACGCCCGCGCCCAGCGCCTTCCCCGCGGTTGGCCGCACATAGGCGATGCGCCGACAACATTCATGCTCAAAATCTTCCTCACGTCATTTTCCTTGTATCACGACAAAATTGGTTTGGAATTTTGCTGCATGTATACACGCATAAATGCTCGTGACTGAACACTAGGCGTTCCGTGTGTTTTACTTTATTAGATAATCTTATTTGCAGGTGTCATTTTATTTGCCTTTTTAATGAAGGTATGCTTAATTAGGATAAAGGTTATTTCGGGTTTCAATTTTATGCTCGTATTAAAACCATAAAGTCTGTAATTAATTTCAGCAGAAATATAAAAGGTTGTCGCGGATTATTTTAATAAAAAGGAGTTTTTACGCGCCCCGGAATTTTAAAGTGGGTGCCTAAAACAGAAAAGGTCGTCTGTAAAAATACAGGTAATGTTCAGAATTTTATCGTTTGACTAGGTAATAGGTACGGGTTGTTTTAATATTTGCGTAAACTTATGTATTTAGCCTTTTTCATTAACCCTGAATTCAAAAGGTTACCAATGTTTTTGTAAAAAGAAACGAGACCACAGAGTTTTGAATGCTTCTGCCTTTATAAATATCTACTATACTACTACTTTATATTAAAATTTACAAAATAATATTATTTTATTCTATTTTTAAACCCCGACGCAAAAACGACGAGGTGTTATAAGTTTGACGCGTGTGTGTGTGTGCGTGTGTGTGTGTCTGTCTGTGGCATTGTAGCTCCCGAACGCAATAAACCGATCTTGATTCCGTTTTTTTTGTTTGAAAGGTGAATAAGTCGAGAAGGTTTTTAGCTACGTTTGATGAAAATCGGTACAAGATGGCCACCGCCACAAAATGGCGGATTATATATTTTTTCACAATTTTATCAATACGAGTATTAAATGGAAGGGCTTGATTAGTAGAATACTGTGACAAATTTCAAATCCAAGATGGCCGCCGTCACTAAATGTGTGTTACGTTTTTAATTTAAAACTCCCTTAAATGAAAGGGATTGTTAATGTACACTATATTGAAAGGGAATGAGGAATATAAATTAACGAAATTAAAACTAAAAGCTTGAAAATTGATTTTTTGTGGACCAAGTTTGATTTAAAGGCAGTAAAAGTGGAGAACCAATGTTTAATCTTTATTGCTTCTCAGCGAATGACTGCCGTGCGGGTAATTATTTAGTCGCGCGTTTTTTTACATTGCGATATCTTCTAAGATATTTGTATAAACTATGTAGAGTAATTAATGGGTACAAATATTCTATATTGAATTTCCGCTCTAACAATCATATTATTATTTATTTAGATATAGGTTAATACCATATGGGTTATTAATAAGGCTTCGTAAAAATTATTGAATCGGGAGTTTTTTAAATTTTTAATTTATACTTGTATTACAATTTATTTAAGGCTTCTTCTTCCATATTTTCTCTATTAGTAGTCGTATTGACATAATATTCTATGTATAAGAGGAGCTCGTGTCTAAATAAGAATAGTCACTCGGGTCGATCTTTGGGTTGAGCCGTGCTTGTGTACGTTTGTCCGACTTTTCTCCGCGCAAAGCGTCGAAGTTCATTAGTTTGAAACTTCGTCCCACTTCTATAATAATTTAAAACGAGAATATCACGCCTGTAACACCTGCATTAATAGTTTAAATGACAACATCACGCTTGTAATACCTAAAAGGTTAGTCAGAGGTGTCACTATTAAGTAGGTACACTCCACCAGTTATTTTTAAGTGCCATGTATAATAGGAGCCTACTCTACCCTACTGAGCATGAGGTCCTGGGTTCGATTCCCGGGTCGGGCAAAGTGTTATTGGCTTTTCCATCAAGAATTTATCAGTAACAGCCACGGAGTCTGGATTTGTGCCCGGTTGATGGCAATAGGCTCGCCCCCTATTACATGGGACTTAAACATAACTGGCGTAATATGGGTGTACTATTAGGTACACCTCTCCCCAACCCTTCGGGGATTACAGGCGTGATGTTATGTTTATTTAATAGCAGGCGAGCCTATTGCCATCAACCGGTCAACTAAAACTTTGTGGGTGCTACTGCGGAATCCTTGTTGGAAAAAACTCAAAAACACTTTGTCCTACCTGGAAACTGAACCTGGGACCTCAAATTCAGCAGCCGCTCTTGCAACCACTTTGGAGTTCTTGGTGCAAACGGAAAAATATTCTATTTTTGTATTGGTAACTCCCACGGTACAATAATTTTAAGAGCATGACACAGCATATTAATTCAAATATTATTACTCAATGAGGAATAAAATACCCATGACACCGTGCGGGGATTAAAATATATACTGAGGGCTTATAAATGATTTTATTCGTCCGTATTTTTTAGATCATATTTTTGTTTCCGTAAAATTGTAATCTTTTGTTTGACTGGATAGGACGATAAGTGCATATTATGTGAAATAGAATCTTCTTAAAAGAGAGACACAGGGAGCGATAATAACCGACCAAGTGCGAGAAAGACTCGCGCATGAAGGTTTTAGTATCATCGTAATAGGCAGCTTCCTTCAATTCTTAATTTATTTTTATTATTAGCTGTAATAGCAGTAACAGAAATACGCAATCTGTGAAAATTTCAACTGTCCATGGATCACGAGATACAGCCCACGGACGGACAGCCTACCTTGGTTCACAGAAAGCGCCTCTGAAGAAAAAACTATTCATTATTATTGTTTATTATCGTTTGGATCGTATACGAATTTTGGGCTCCAAGCTAACTGAAATTGCCTTGTCTAGGAGCATAGTTTCTATCAGCTGTGCTTTCTGTATGTAGTCATATCGTTTAAACGTGTTTCTGTCCTAAGCCACGCTCTCAAAATGTAGCCTTTAAGGTGCTAAGAGGTAACAGAATAGAAACAGAGTTACTTTAGCATTTGCATATATACGAGTATGAATAGTAAAGACAGATCTAAATCATGGTGACTGCTTGGAAATTAAACTCAAACATGAATGCACTAAATCTCAACTAACGACCCACAACTTCGAAAACTCAGACCAGAACTAATATCAATTTCACATAAACAAACCTAATACTTCAAGACATATTTATTGCTCTTCAGCATTCCGTACAACCTCTCTTTCTAACTCCTGACAGCTCCGTAAGAGCGAGAGAGAGGAACAAGCTGACCTTTAATAACAGTAGTGAAAGTGACAACACATTAATTAAAGTTTATCAGAGTGTTAGAAGTTTTAATTGGTACTGTCAGTTACTCTGGTTGTTCTATAATCTAGTTAATTTGTAAATTGATGGAGTTAATTAAGAAATTGCTAATGTACAAGTCTGTGGTAGTAGGGTTCTCCTAACTGTTTTGGAAAACTTCTTCATTGTAAATGAATATAAAACTAATGATACGAGTATGCTTTCCACCCAAGATGACAATAAATAACACTATAAAAGTAATAATTAACAAAAAATATACGTAGGCGAAGTCGTACTAGACTACTGCTCGATCCGAATAAAATAACCTATGACATTGCCAAATAAAATAAGGACTATAAAATATTCATCGAGTTTTAGAATTTTCAATTCTAAAACTTGGTTATAATCAGAAAAAAAACTGAACACAAAATATCGAAAAAAAATAACGTAGGTTTAAAGTTGCAACTTTAATTAATTAATTTGATACTATCTTAGAAACATTACGTTCTCATTTTGAGAAAATTATTTGTAAAATAACTCGTATTGAATCCATATTTTGATCTTATGTTTCACGAACCCGGTTTTCATAATTAGCTGTTACATTAACGACTTATTCAGTTCTTAAAGACGCTGTTGCACTTCTAGCCAACTTAACACTTTTCTCTTCAACACTCCTGTAAGTTCAAGTTATCGTCTTCCATAATTCATGTCTTCTCAACGATTTATGTGTCTCGTTGGTGAAATATTGGCAACCCCTATTGTCTTGTCATTAATAGAACCAATAGAACCTTTATTGGTGTTGAAACTTAAACCCTGACCTGTACATTAAATTATTATTGTTAGCATACCTATTTTAAATGAATAAAATAAACTTACTAGGAAAATAATGAATAATATCATACATAACATGGCAGAGCTCGTGGCTAAACAATAACAGCCGAATGAGTCTTCAAGGTTAAGCCGCGTTTGCCGAGGTTAGTCCGTGGATGGGTGACCATCGTACCGAGTTTCATCCCTGCATTGGAAAGTACATTAAGACTGTTGGTCCCGGCTGTCATTTAGAAATCTTGTACAGTCGTTACGAGTAGTGAGAAACCGAAAGCTGTGACATCCAAGCTTACCGAGGAGCATAGTATAACCCAGATACTGGGTTATGAAGCTCAGTTAGCCAGTCACGTCATGTTAACTAGGTACATCAGTACTCAACAAAAATGCAGACTGGCTGGATGCAGTGGAGTATCAACTCATCTGCATCCAGCTAGGCTGGAAGCCGACCCAAAATGGTTTGATGATGCAAAATCAGGTTAGTTCGGTTTATTATAGCTTAATTTGTTGTCTTTTGTATCTAGTGAAAATGCATTTTTAACCGACTTCAAAAAAGGAGGAGGTTATATGTTCGTGTGTATGTATTTTTTTTTATTTTTTTTTTTTTATGTATGTTACCTGATTTCTCCTTCATTTGTGAACCGATTCTCAAAATTCTTTTTTTATTTGATAGAGTATACTCCTGAGGTAGTCCCATTTAAATTTGGTGAAGATCTGATCCTGATCTTCGGAGATATACAATAGAACTCTTCAAAAATAGACGGCAAATCTGTCGTGATTGCTGCAATCGCTTGGATGTTTATTGTTTACGCAACATCTTAACTTACCATCACGCCTGTATGCTCTGACGGGGTACGCAGATGTGTACAGGACGCCCAGATTTCGAGAGTTAGGTATGTTAAGTTGTCGCATAGGTCGGGAGCGGACACCCGTTTGTCATCATTGTGAGGGCTGTCCCGAGGACACAGCGCATCATACGCTGGTGGACTGCTCGGCCTGGGCTCAGCAGCGCTGTGCCCTCGTTGCAGCACTCAGTTCGGGTGATCTTTCGCTCCCGACTTTGGTGCAATACATGCTTACAAGTGAAAACGCGTGGAATGTCGTCTCCTCTTTTTGCGAGGTGGTGATGCATGCAAAGGAGGCGGCGGAGAGAGAAAGAGAGCGTGCCTCTCACTCAACCCGCACCAGAAGGGCAGCCGGGCGTCGAAGGGCGTTAAACGATCTCCGGCCACCATAAGGTGGGGCCTGCGGGTGGCAAACTTAGGGCTGAGATGTCGCCCGACCAGCCAGGCCCAAAGAAGTGGCGCGCAGTAAACTGTGCGCCTTTATAGAGAACGTGCGGTCGCTGGCCGCACTTGGTGATGAGGCCCGCCGGACAAGGTGGGCTGATACCAGTCGGGGGTGCGCGCGAATGTACTTGTATCTCCCGGGCCCCCGACACATGGTATAAGTAGGAACAGTGGGTTTTTAGTCGGTTAGAGTCCGACGTAACCCCCGCTCGCCCCAAGCGGAGGGTATCCATGAGGATTTTCCCACTCAAAAAAAAAAAAAAAAAAGGTATGTTAAGTTCCATTTTATTGCGGATAAGCCTATTACCGTGACATGTATTGTTAACAACGTAAAATTAATGAATATCAAATATTTGTTAAGGATATTACAACTTAAAATGGAAAAATAAAAAAACTTTTTTGCAAAAAATAAAACCGACTTCAAAAACACAAAAAAGTGAAAAATAACTTTAGCTTCTGAAGTCGGTGACAAAAAAACTGAATAAAACAAACAAAAGTCACCGACTTCAGAAGCTAAAGTTATTTTTCACTTTTTTGTGTTTTTGAAGTCGGTTTTATTTTTTTTATAACCCCTGTGTTTCATCGTACCTACTGAAAATCAAATGTGTTAATAAAGATCATAAATAATTCACTTTTTAAATATTTCTGCAAAATTATTTTAAGTAGTTGGAGATTAACAATGAATAAACAAATATATTGCACTTAGAAACGACATTCAATGATTTTGTTCTTGCTTTTGTTTCGTTTATTTTGTTTGATTGTAAATTACACTGAAATGTTGTCATCATTTATTTTCATTTCCTGATTGTACTTAGGTACTAAGCAGCAGTGGGCGGGGCACATTGCTCGCAGAACGGATGGCCGATGGGGCCGGGAAGTTCTGGAGTGGCGAGCGCGAACCGGAAGACGTTGCGTTGGAAGGCCTCCCACTAGGTGGACCGATGACCTGCTGAAGGTTGCGGGTACCCGCTGGCTCCGAGACGCACGGGACGCACTGGGGGAGGCCTATGTCCAGCAGTGGACGTCTTGTGGCTGAAATGATGATGATGATGATTAAGTTTTACTGTTTTCAAAGTAACTCAAGGGAATATTGTTTTTTCCCACTTATTATATTGTCCTACATAACTTCACGCCTGTAATCTTTTCAGGTTTAAGCTAAGGTGTACTTAATTGTACACCACATTTTACTAATTCTGTTTTAAGTCCCATGTAACAGGGGGCGAGCGTAATGGGATCAACCAGAAGCAAATCCAGACTACGTGGCTGCTACTGCGGAATTTCTAAAAGAAAAACATAATAACACAGACTGACCCGGGAATCGAACCGTGGTCCTCATGCGCAGCTGCTGCAGTCGTGGTTGTGACCACTGCACCAATGAGGCAGCATCTTAGTGGGAAGCAATTATTTCGCTCTGTAGAACAACCTCCCTCAGGCACTTCTCAAAAGTATTTATGTTATCATTAATGTGACCTCAGACTGCCGCAGAGTTAGAAACTTTGGGGTAACGCTTTATAACAGCCTGTATAAGTTAAATTTACTTTCAGGTCACGTAACATCCTGTAAGCTAGACTGTTAAAGTTTTTTTTAAGAAATCGTGTGTTTTTTTTTAAATTAAGGGTGGGTGACGTGATGTTGATTTTGAAAATACGTTAATCGCTTTTGTTTTTTTTAAGAGTCGGAATAAAGTCTTCCGTTTCCATTATCAACTCTGAGCTGTTTGCCTAAATGCAAGAGGCGTTCACAATTTTTTTTTTTTTCTATCTATAGTAATAAATAAAATTGAAGTTACTGCTATTAATTTAAAAATAACAGTTTTTACTGAACGCATATGAAAGCATGTCGCTCCTAGGTCTTTTTTTTTTTGACGGGTGGAAAATCATCAAAGGGGTCCCGCTCTTGGGTAGAGCGAAAGGGAGTGTCAGACTTCTACTGACTAAAACCACCCATGTTCCTTCTTAGCCCTTCATGTCGAGGCCGCGGTATCTCTTGCGAACAACCCGCAGCCCCGACGGGTCGCCCCTAGGTCTCTGATATGACATCGAGAATTATCTCGCGGGCATGCTGGTTTGGTCCCTTACGATGTTTTCCTTTATTGAAACAAGTGACAATTAAACAATACGCACTTTAATGTGATAAATCAGAGCTGCGTGACCTGGGTTTGAACTCAAGACATATGACTTGGCAGTCCGACGGTCACACTACTTGGGCTTACATCCAAATGAAAAAAAAAACATGTTCCCCTAAACTTTCTGAGTGAAAAATTCTCGAAAATTCCGTAATTTTACAAAAACTCTCGTCTTTGTTTGTTTCGTTTTTCTTGAAAAGGAGAATAATGAGAAATTTTAAAAACAGGAGTTGGTAAGCTATCGAGTTCATCCAAGTGTGGTGTTATTAATCAAACACGGGCTTACTAC
Source organism: Diarsia brunnea (assembly GCA_949774965.1). NCBI lineage: Eukaryota > Metazoa > Arthropoda > Insecta > Lepidoptera > Noctuidae > Diarsia > Diarsia brunnea. The sequence goes on along the minus strand of OX459006.1, from coordinate 14,539,798 downwards.
TGTTTTTCGTATTATTTACGCACGTTAGTAAGCTTTCGAAACTTCAAAGGGAAAATTTTGACAAAATTACGAAATAGCATAACTTGAGAATTTGCCTAGTGACTTCATCGTTAGAACTACGTAAAACTATTTACGCTTCAGTTTCTAGTTCTGCTTCTATCTCTTTAGGAGTTCGCAGGTCGATAGCGTACCTCTTCTTGGTAGGTGCTTCTTCGTACTCTGAAAAGAAGATTTTGTTTTGATTAATATTGGTATATGCGTCTATCTTTAATAAGTCTTAAAACATTTTTAATTACGAAAAAGTACTTAAAAATAAAACTAACTAAGGTTCAGATAGGCTTGAATGCCTTCTAAATAACTTTCTTCTGTAAAAGAGTCCAACCAAATCAATTTTAAGCATCAAATTAAATTAAATTCTTATCAAACATACTATCTAACAAAAATATACTCGACCAAAACGAAATCGGTAGAGTATTTATGTCCAAAAAATGAAAAAGTTACAAAAGTACGAGAGTGGTCTGATATGGAATCGAAAGTGATACCAAACTCGCATAATGGAGCGTTATTAAAAAAGTTGGTGTTACCAGCGCGAAAACATGGTAGTAACTCTTGTTCCAATTTTACGTACCCTCGTTCCAATCCTTTTTTACACGTTTTTTTTTATCGAAATAAGAAAACATGGGCCAAGTGTAGCAGAACATTTGGGTTAATGAGAAAGCTGATTGGAAAGGCTCGGTATTTTTTTAGTTGTGGAAATTAATGGTGGTTATATACATAAAGGATACATACAGATATCAATGTCCCGTGAAGATAATGTATTTACAAATCTCACATTATATCTTATTTCGATTCATCTATTACCTATAAAACAAAAGTGTCTCTTACTGCGGTACTCAGAGATATTAAATGATTACTTAAGCCGGCACTTAGTAAAGATTTGAAATACTTTTGGATGACAAAACTGTCAAAACTTTTACTTAGTGATGGCCTAAGTAATCATTAAAGCTCTCTGAGACCGTCAGTTAGTAATTTCAAAAACAGCTTGTTGCTGATTGCTTTAGAAAGTATATCCGGCAGTCCTAACAAAAACAAAAAAAACCTTGTTTAATTTTTTAACCAACTTCCTTGTCTGTCTGTTACGAGCAACTACTGAATCTTTATGCAGAGCATCACCAATTAGGACAGCGTTCATTAAGGGCAATCCTAGTCGTCTTATGAATAAATGTTAGTGAAAAGACTTACATATAATATTCGTCCACCACATGATCATTTTTTATTTACGTTCTAATAATTTTGACTTTTTATTACTACCCGTATATAGTTTTATTTTTGTGCCGTGTTAGCTCTCATCCCATTTTATTTGGGGTTGGCTTAACACGTTTTCTTATCCATTCTTCCCTGTTAGACGCCACGGTGGCATTACTCCTTTCTCTTTCATATCATTCTTCACACAATCCTTCCATCTTTACTTTAGCCTACCTCTTCCTCTCCATCCATCAACATTTATATCCATCACCTTTTTAGTCACATGCAATATAATTTGTACCTCCTCATAGCTCCTCGTGTAGCTCTCATCTATGAAACATTTAATCTGCACTGTTGCTCAACTAGTGAAACTGCGTTTTCAACGGAATATTAATTCTAACTGCCAGGATTCAGAAAGTTTGCGTCGGCGTGTATTGAGTGGTGCCTGAGTTAGCATATGAATATGGTGGGGAGTTAACGCTGTATGGTTGAATTTTTTTAAAATTATTGTTACGAGCTGGGTATGGGATAAATAAAAACACTACCAATTAAACACACGAAATAACTTTATTAAACACAAAACACCAAATACACAATTACTTCAACACTACTGAACACTTTATCGGACTAGATATCTCCTCGAACCTTTCGTTGTCTCGCTTTAAAAGTAGACTGACTCGCTCCGACTTCTGTTGGTTCTTTTATACCCAAACACACAAAAGAAGTTCGAGAAAATTCCCCATTATTAACTAAAAATAAATAAAGCTTTCACAAATAAAAATAACTAAAAAATAAACTTAGAGATAAAAGAACCAACAAGGAAGAAGTTACTTTACGCCCTCGGCATACGGTCGAAATTACAATGGCAATTATGCCGCCGAAGCCCGCCGCGCTGACCTTTTAAGCATAATGGAACTATACCTAAAGAATGTACTCGAAAGTTTTACGCACTACACAATTGAGTCAATTGTTTGACGGCACGGTTGGCGCAGTGGCTGAGAGATTGGATTGCTGCGCTGCGTGTCGCGGGTTCGATCCCCGCACGGAACATATATTTGTATGGCCTACAGATAGTTGTTTCGGGTCTGGGTGTGTTTGTGTATGTGAGTTTATATGTTTGTAAACGCACCCACGATACAGGAGAAATTCCTGGTGTGGGGCAACGTTTTTTTTTTAACAAAAAGAAAAGAAAGAAAGAAAAAGAATTATAAGCGAGGTTTCTTGAAGATTCTAGATGACCGACGTAACATTATTCTAGAACTAATACGAGTAGTAGAAGAAAGAAATCAGGAGACTTGGGAAACGCTTGCGTGAATTCTTGGATTAGAAGGTTTTACGGGAGCTGGGGTGAGCAGTCAACGTTTGACCTCTACACAAAAGCTGTGAGGAATAAAATATATTTTGGGATCAACTACGCTTTTTAATTATAAAGTTGACCACTTGACCACTTGACTTGATTTCTCGGAATTCTCGGAATTAGCTTGAACCAACCTTGAATTTCCATTTTTACTTTTTTTAAAGCCGAGTATTGTACATAATAACAAGTCATAACAATGGTATTTAAAAAAAACATCTTCGTCAGAGTTTTCTCTTTGAAAAGTTTTCCAGAGCCAATGAATGGTGTTGGAAGCAATTTATACTATAAAATAGGCTAAATACGGTTCAGCTTCGGATTTTTATTTAATTTTCCTGTTAGCCTGTAAATAGCTGTATCAGTTCACGTCTTGAATAAATCTCTAGCTTCCAAGTAAATTAATGTTCCCGCAGTCATACCGTTTCTATACCAGGTATCTTTCTAGTTTCTTTGAAGATAGCGAAATACGGTGTTCTGTAGTACTATGGATTTATTTCCTAGAAACAGCATTTAAGCGAATAAAATTTCCTACATTACGTTCATTCTTAACTTAGATCTCTTTATACAAATGCAGTAGAAGAGAAGCATTCACGGATCCTATTTGAAGAGAGCCTTTTTAGGGCAAGTCTGAAGACTATTTTTATTTTTAACCGACTTCAAAAGGAGGAGTTTATCGAATAGTCTGTTTTTTTTGTGTGATAGTTCAGCTATATCTTTGCTTAGCTTATAATTTATTGTGAACCGATTCCGACTTTTTTTTTTAATGGAAGAATATTATTTCGCGATGGTTCCATTTCTTTGGTTTGATTTGGTAAAGTCACCAGCTTGTGAAGCTAAAGTTATTTTTACCTTTTTTGGCAGACTTGCAGTGATGAGTTGGGTTCGGTGGCATGCTTCAAGTGGACTAAGTCTTCGGGGTTGAGTAGTTTTAAGTTACAGAGGGTTAACTTAAGGCGATCCGCCTTAAGTTCTAATCTATAGTAGTTCTCTCACTTATGTAGAGTAAAAATACAAACAAATTCAACAATTTTCAGGCCGATAAGATAGCATCTGGTGCGACAGTGAGTGCTAGCAACCGCCACAGCTGAGCATTAGGTTTCTTTTTTGGAGGTTGGGATATCATCAAATGAGTTCTCCCGCTCTGGGCGGAGCGCTAGGGAGTGTCAGACTTTAACTGACTAAAAACCAACCTTGTTCCTTCTTAGCCCTTTGTGTCCGAGGCCGCGGTATCTCTTTCAAACAACCCGCAGCCCCATCAGGACCCGCAGCCCCGACAAGGCCAGCAGCCCCGACAAGGCCCGCAGCCCCGACAAGGCCCGCAGCCCCGACAGGGCCCGCAGCCTCGACAGGGAGCATAAGGTCTTGGGTTCGATTTCCAAGTCGGGCAACCTGCTATTGAGTTTCAGCATCAGAAATGTTTCAGTAACAGCCACGGAGTCTGGGTTTGTACCCAGTTGTCCTTGATACTTTGGACTTAAACATACCCAATTAATGTGAGTGTACCTATCTTATCCCATCTTTGCTTACTCCTTCTGGGATTACAGGAGTGAAGTTATGTTATTTGAGAATGCCTATCGTTTTGATATTCGCTGAAGCGTAATAAATTGAACTTGAAATAAGAAAAGTAAGTGAACACAAAAACATTATTTGTGACATAAAAAGATCCGCGTTCCTCACTGAATTTATTGAAATATAACTGTCTCTTTACAATATGGCCGACCCGTTACGATTGTAAAGGCTTAACTCGAGGGAAAAAATACAAACACCGCGGTATTTTTACCAGAGGAATTAAGAGTAAGATATCTCGTTTTGTTGTCAGCAATGTTTTAAAAATATTTCGTTTTCGTGTTTATTTTTTGTCATTCCATGTAATAGCGCATTTGGTTAGAATGGAACCCTACCACAAGGCGTCGATTTAACAAGACGTCGCAGTATAGAAATTTCGATGAGGTTTACGACGAAAGAAAATTCGATGATACGGTTTTCGCACTCAAGTAGGAATCCTACTTAAACATGAATGGAAAATGGGATGGCTAGGCAGATGAATAAAACTATCGTGGGGAAACCGACATGTCCTAGAACCAAAAATTCGAAGACATGGTGATATCTACAAAACCCGCACTGGGCCTATTCCCTTTCACAGAGAGGAGTCACTGTGTCCCAGTGGAAAATGGAGACAGTGCAGATGAAGACAATGAATATGCTGCGCTGTTCTCATCTTAAGCTGTGGGACGAATATACTTTACAACCTGGAATAACACAGGGTTATTTTTAACCCAGTAGTAAGACCCCCAGAAACTGTAGGGGTGCTACAAAAAGTACTACATACATTAACATAGTACAAAAAGTATAACAGCGCCATCTATGACACAAATTTAGAACTAACATCACAATTCTAAATCGCGTAGTTCAAGTTATTTGCGATTTTAGCACGACAAGAACACCCGAGATACAACACCCGTTTGGTCGGAGGATACTCCTTTTTTATGCGGGATGAAGAACTTACACAAGGTTTTCTCACTCCTCAAGGATTATTGACAAACTCCTACACTAGAAGCCGCACTAAAAGTCGCGGTGATACGAATCATGAAATACCGACACAGAAATACATATTACATTAAGTCCATGCAATTATATCACATGAAAGACACCGCAATATTTGCCAAACACAATACGACCCTATATCTACAAAACCACTGGCTTGACATCCCTATTCTGCTTAGTAATTACGTAATTTCTACAGCCATTGTCGTACGTAAGGTAATTAAAGTTGCTATAATAATGTAAATTTAAATTTTGGGTGTCGCGAAATTTTATTGCGGAAGTGCGACCCAGTGAATACATTGTGAATTAAAGGTAAAACATGCGATGCAATCTTATAAAATTTATAGGCAAATATGGTAAAAATAATTTTCATATGTTTTTTTTGGTTATAAAGCCGTAAATTTGGAACTCAGAACAGGATGATGATATTATCATCATCATCGACTGCCTAGCCTTTTCTAAAATATATTGGAGTCGACTACCAACTAACTGGATGTGTCTGAATACCAGTATTTTTTATGGAGCGACAACCTATCTGACCTCTAAAACCCAGTTAGTACTGGGCAATACGATACCCCTTTTTTTTCAGGGTGGAAAATCATCAAATAACCGCTCCCGCTCTTGGGCAGAGCGAAAGGGAGTGCCAGACTTCTACTGACTAAAAACCACCCATGTTCCTTCTTAGCCCTTCATGTCGAGGCCGCGGTATCTCTTGCGAACAACCTGCAGCCCCGACGGGAATACGATACCCCTTGGAAGACATTTGTCAGAATTTCGGGTAACTGACTGACTGACTGACCTATAACGGCTGTCAACAGAAAACAACAAAAAAATTGGTATGATAGTTTAGCCGTGATTAGCAAACGGATCGATCTTTCACTAGATTACAAATTAACAAAATTGAAATATCTGTTTGTAATTTCAATTTAACAGCTATTACTGAATAGGTATCATGTATTAACATAAAAACAACACTTACAACGAGGTTGAGTGCATGTGTGTTGCTCATTTACGCAAAAACTCCTGATCGGATTTGGTTGAAGTCTGGCACACAAATATTTTATAACCTGGTAGTACGATCCAGCGGGATAGTTACTGAATTCCACGTGGGCGAAGACGCGGGCGCAGCAGAGCAGTGGTGGCCCAGTGGTGGCGGCCCCGACTTACGAACAGTGAGTCGTGGGTTCGAATCCAGTCAGGCGCATTACTTTGTGTAATTTATTTCATCACCGCTGCTCTCAAAACGGTAAAGGAAAACATCGTGAGGAAACCGGCATGAATCAGAACTAAAAATTCGAAGACATGTGATATCTACCAATCCGCACTGGGCCCGCGTGGTCGATTATAGCCCATTCCCAAAGAGAGGAGGCCTGTGTCCCAGCAGTGGGAACATTAAAAGGCTGTTGATGAAGTGATGAAGTCGCGGGCAAACGCAAGTCAAATATATATTTTGTGTGAAACATCCCTGTGAGATAACAGAGAAGCTATTGTATTCTGTCATCCTGACCGTTATCCTGATAACGGTGTGAGGAGTATAGTCCCCAATCCCATAAGTTTGACCGCCCGCTGCGACATTGTAACGACGGCGACGTCCCGACCAAAATGTCGGTCATTCAAACAAGAAAGTTCTGGAATCTTTGGCAGTTGGAAGTCGGTCAGTGTGAAATCACATCCCACTTCGGTGAACAACAATCACAGGAGAATTTTCATAATCCGATAAGTTTTACCTGGAATCCTGGGAATATCAGTACGGATCATACCAAACAGATAGATTCAGAAGGCTAGGTTTACACAACAGGCGCACGGAAATCTTACTTTATTATACTGTTATAAACGAGAAGGTTTGTGAGATTAGAAGATTGAATATTTGTTGCTCCTTTACGCAAAAACGCAAAAAAAAACAATAATCGCAATAATAATATAACATAAGTTCTTTTTATACCCTTCGAGTTAGACAGAAGTATACCATACATTGTGCATACCAACATTAAGCCAGGTACGTTGCCATGTTTTAGGAGTAGCGGTTTTAGCCATCAACCGGGTTTAAATCCAGACTCCGAACTGTTGCTCAGAAATTCCTAATAGAAACCCCAATAACCACCTGCGAATCGAAACAAGTACTTCATGGTTAGGTTAGGTTAGGCGAATCTCTCGCGCAACTGACGACGATTACGTGACATTTTCTAAATATGACAGTACCATGCTGAGATGAGAACCTTTTGGCTTCGTACATAATCAATTTATTTCAGTGTACTTTGTGATGCCTGTTATTGCCTTTTCTTTATTTCTTACTGTACGATAATCTCACGCGCTTGCACTTATACTTGTAATTGAAGCGTATTGATGTTTGCGTGCAATTTTGAAAATTGCATGGAGCTGACCTTCTGTATTTTTTATTTTGTCATAGCGGTATCAGTATTAGAATAATTTTGGGTCTATTTGGATCCAGTGAGGCGAAACAGAGTTGAATGTTGGCCAGTAATCGGGGTGGATCAAAATCTGTGGCTCCAACATTGGATCAAAACTTTCGGTTTATGAATTAGAAAAGTTTTGAGGTTACTATTTTAATAAGAACTTAAAATTTAAAATCCTGAATCTGTCGAGTGTGGTATAGTCGAGCAAGATAATACTTATTAGCTAGTTCGACTGTAATGTTACTTTACGCTTATAAATATGACTTATTTTCATGACATTCATTACTAATGCCGATCATGCTATTAACCTACCTTCACTCGATCTGTAATCCCAAATAAAAATCACTTAATACGTAAGTATAAAAAACGTCAGCAAAAAGTATTGTAAAACAATAAAAATATCATTTTCCGATTTGCTATCATTTATGCCGTTAGAATAAAATACAAAAGTGTTACCAAACCACATTTCAACCCTGTAAGTAACCCTTTCAAGTTTGTTCCGAACCAAAGTAAGTCAACCCAGTTTGACTTTTCCATCAGGGGTCCGAAGCACGCCTTTGAACTATAGACGCTTATTAATATTTAATGATGGAGAGTATAATGTCCGGAAAGTTCGTGGCCCTTGGACGAAGACAATCAAATTAGTTAGGGGACTTTGGGAGATTTAGGGAGATGAAGCAAAAATGATGGTAAGAACAGCATGGATGGTGTATCTATATTCTACAACGTGGGGATTATTGTTTAAACACTGTCTACATGGTCCTCATGAGAAAGCTCAAAGTCACCCAAAGGGCAACGGAGCAGGCTATGCTCAGAGTCTCCTTGCGAGACCGCATCAGAAATGAAGACTTTCGCAAGAGAACCAAGGTTACCGACATAGCCCGAAGCATTACTAAGCTTGAGTGGCAGGGGGCAGGGCACATTGCTCACAGAATTGATGGTCGATGGCGCTGGAAAGTTCTGGAGCTGCGACATTGCGTTGGAACGCCTCCCACTAGGTGGACCGATGACCTGGTGAAGGTTGCGGGAGCCCGCTGGATTCGAGACGCACGGGACCGGTTAATGTGGCGACACCTGGGGGAGGCCTATGTCCAGCAGTAGACGTCTTTTGACTGAAATGCTGATGATGGGCCACGCTCCTGCAGAATATTATGTCCTGGGTAGGATGATCAGGTTAAGCAAATTGTTATTGGACCTTTCTATCAAGGATTTCTTAGTACCTGTTCGGAGTCTAGATCTAGGTATTTTTGGACAGGGTGCAGAAAATAATAAGACGAGAACAGAATAGTTGGTATGGTTGCTGACGTTTTCACTCTAAATGTTAGGAATTGGTTTCCCAGTGTGCAATTGATGATTGATGTTTCAGATTTGAGAGCCTTTTCACAGTATCACGGGGTGACGCAGGCGAACAGTAACAGGTTTTTAGGTTGAAAACACATCTACGACACATGAGTAATAAATTTACCTGCATGCTCAATTACCCATTCTCCTTTACAAAATCTGTTGTACGAAATAGATAAGGAAATACCTCTTTCGTACAATTATTATTCAACATTTTGTTGAACAATAAAAAGGAGCTTTGACATTCAATCGAGGTACATTTTGTAATTGACCAAAAATCCGAAAGGAAACTTCTAACAACAAAAACATTTAGGGAAACAAAAAGAGCGGTGCTAATAGAGACCTATCTTCATTCCGCAGCGAATAACTTAAAATCAATGGGCCGATGCGGATTAAATTAACTTTTCCAAAGATTTAAATAGTTACAATTAGGAAAACAAATTTAACGGGACATTAAATTAGTAATTAATTTTGTTTTTAATTCTTCTTTCTGGGTTTTGTTAGTTAATCAAGGGTATTCATATTTTTATAAGAGATTGCTTCCACCAACTCGACCGTTTTACAATTTAGAGCTTTTAAGTAAAATCAGGTATTTAAAACACACTTAAAATGAATAAACCAGCTTTAAAATAAGTGTATGAAATACTTGTAAGACAGTAGTGTCTAAAAACCACCCATGTTCCTTCTTAGCGATTTCTGTCCAAGGCCGTGGTATCACTTTCGAACAACCCGCAGCAACCTTTTATCGCGATTTTTCTATTAATTGTGCTTTAGTTAATTGACAATCGTTTCTTACTTGAACATGAACATTGCAAGTGCGATAATCGCTAAATAGCAAATCTGAGATATTTTTTTTCTTTTTTGGAGCTATTCTTGGTGGTGATAACCGTCGTGCGTGTAGACCAAAAAAAAGGTATGTGTGTCTTGGAAGGTATCAGAAAAATAAAAAGATTGGTTATTTTTACCCGACTACAAGGAAAGGGTAATGTTTTTGAACTTGTTATGAACAAGTTACTTAAATAAAAAACCCCTATATTTCTGCGCTTTCAAGCACCATGATTGGAACTGAAATCAAATATCAGAAACTCGAAAATAAAACCAATAAGTTCCCGTTTTCAGTGTTAATGATAGTGTTAGTGAACATTAAGTCAGTTTAAAAACTTATATTGTGCATAATATTAAAAAACTGAGAGTAATTTTATTGTTCGAAGGAATCTGACTTTCTACGAATAACACCCACAGATTTAAAGATTTTTTTATTTTTTTATAAGGGGAGGGATATCATTATTCATTCATTCATTTTAAAAAAACTTTGCCCCACACTAGGAATTTCTCCTGTGTCGTGGGTGCGTTTACAAACATAAAAAGTCACATAAGACAGAGAGAGAGTCATCAAATGACTCCTCCCGCTCGGGCAGAGCGGTAGAAAGTGTCAGACTTGTACTGATTAAAAACTACCCATGTTCCTTCTTAGCCCTTTGTTTCGAGGCCGCGGTATCTCTGCCGTACAACCCGCAGCCCCGATGGGAGTTTTATAGACCTTAAAGTGGTAAAAGATACGCAGCTCGCACATTAGAAGATGTAATTCGTCATCATTATCTTTAACATCCGGGAAGCTCTGAATATCACTCTGTAGGGGAGCACCATAATTAATGTTTTAAGAGGTAATCATATTTTCATGCGTTGCCATGGTTACATGGAAGATAAATTACTAGGTGTAGTAAAACTGCAACTATGATAATAACTGGAGGAATGCGGGAATATAATGTATAGGTTTCCGCAATGCCAAAAAACTGGGTTTAAGAAAAGTAATCCTCTCGATTTAGATATTATACTAATGAGAGTAATCGTAACTTAATGAAATTAAATTCTAATCACGTCCGAGAAAATTACTGTTTTCCCAAAACTTAGATTTGATGAGTTACCGCTTTTTAACTTCAGGGTGCAGTATTTTTACAGCTCAAATGGGGAACAGCGGTAGGCCATTGATGGCGGCCGCGATTTACGAGCAGTAAGTCGTGAATTCCAACCCAAGCAGGAGCATTATTTTTTTGTAATTTATTTCATCACCACTGTCCTCAAAACGGTGAGAGAAAATATCTCCAAAAAAACGAAACGAAAAATGTCCTAGAACGAAAAATCGAAAACTCGAACTGGGTCGGCGTGGTGGATACCAGCCCATTCCCTATCAAGAGAGGAGGTCTAAATACCAACACTGAGACCATTATAGGTTGATTCTGCCATGCTTATGGTATTTCCTGAATAGCAACGAACATCATACATAAGAATCAAAAAAACTGTACATACATCGTCCAAAGCATTGGCTACCAGTTTCTTTAGGGATATGCATAGACAAAAATCAAGTAAAAATACGCTAATATATTTTCAGACTCCATCTAGTCCCAATAATTACCTGTTTACCAAAATAACCAACCAAAAGATATATGGTAACCACTGGGGAATAAATAATGACTTTGACATATTGTGGGCGTAACTTCGATTATTATCCTCCAATGTAAGAAATACGCCTCTGCTTGTATAAATATTGCCTTGTTGAGACATTTATGTTCTCTTTTGTATGACACAAAAAATATTTTAATACGTTATTATTTTGAGTCCAAAAATTAAACTTTTTCCCAAGATTGGCAAAGTCAACTTTTTTTCTAAGGGCGGAGCCAAACGAGCGTAATTTTGTGAGTCGTGAGTTGCAGAATTTTGGTCACAGAATTTCTGCCTGGCAGAAATTCTGTTAGAATGCCAGTCGAGCGCATTTTATTCAGTTAATAAGCAACGTTTATAGCGGATGTTTGTGTCGTGCAATGAAACCGTTGATAATTTTTGTGAATTTACGAAGCATATGTAGAAGACGAAGTAGTAGGTAATGCCAGAGAAAGATACTGGGTAAATCCGCTTAATAGTGAAAGACTGATGCTTGGACAGTTCCACACTTTATATGAGCGTTTATTTTGTGTGTGTATATTTTGGGTGATTTCTGCAACCGAAATTCTGCGACTCACGACTTACAAAATTACGCTCGTCTGGCCTCACCCTTAAAGGATTTTTCGGCAATTATGGCTATATGTCATAATATTGTAACAAGGGCTTTATTACACATTAGGAATGTCAGTTCGTTACCGATAGCGGTTGCCATTTGTGAACTTCTACACTTGCACTTACACTTCTATAATTGTGTTTATTTGGCAAAAAAACCTTAAAAATTAACAAAACAAATTCAATATAATTAAAACTAATAATGCCAAAAGGGCCTCATCTCACCATAATGCCAGGATAATGTTGATCTTACAGTTTATGATGTGCAGAAACGCATCCATATATCCATCGCATTTATATTTAAGGATAAATCAGGTGAAGAAGTAAAAGAGTTCTTCCTTAACATGTTTTTTTTACCAAACCAGGCATGTAATGAAAACACTGTAAGTATATTTTCTAAGCTTTTATATCTTTATGAGGTCAAAGAAAACGTGGCAAATGCTACTCTAACTAATTTGTTGTATCTCATCAATGTAAATGGATATTATCGCATACATGTACAGTCATGTTTAGAGTCGAGATACTGCCCACGCAAATTGACCGTACAATACGTACAAGGTTTTCTCACCCACATTATTTTATAAATAGTTTCTGAAGATCATCATCATCTGCCTAGCCTTTTCCCAACTATGATGGGGTCGGCTTCCAGTTTAAACGGATGCTGCTCAATACAAGTATTTTACATAGTCTGCAACCGTCCTCCACAACCAACTGAGTAATACGATACCTTCTAGTAAGACTGATTGTCAAACTTTCCGGGCATTTAACGACTGCCAAACATCAATATTATGACAGCCGGGCCAACGCCAACGACTTAGTGTGCTTTCCGAGGCACGGAGAAAACTCAGTATTTAATGGGTGGTCACCAATTCATGGACCAACTTAGGCAAGCCCGGCTTAACCTAAATATCGATCCTTGTCGCTGTTATTATTAACTAGCTGATGCCCGCGGCTTCCCCCGCGTGGATGTCGGTCAAATTATATACTAAAACCTTCCTCTTGAATCACTCTATCTATTAAGAAAACCGCTTCAAAATTTGTTGCGTAGTTTTAAAGATTTAAGCATACATAGGGACGGACAGACATCGACAGCGACTTTGTTTTATACTATGTAGTGAAGTAGTGATAGTGATTTAGAAACCTGTCCATAGCGTCATAATACCATCTCCTTTGAGTGGTACCATAATAATATAATCCAGGATTTCGTGTTTAGTAAAAAGAAAGAAAGAAAGAAAACATATTTATTTGGCACATAGGTACCACAAGCACACATAACAAAAAAAATATTAAAAAACAAAAACTAAACAGGGAACAAAAAACAAACAGATAATATTGTGTGCCTCACGGCAGCGCCAAATAGGTCCAGTTCAGCAAACTGTCGAGCACCTAGTGCCCGACGCTGGTTTTCAACTGAACCTGAGATAGGGACGACGTGCAATAGTCGCCTATCATTATTTATTTCCTTCTACAAAAGTTTCTTTACCCTGAGAAACTCAAAGGTCTACAAAACAATAAGAACTGCATTTTATTAGCAGCATTCACATTTTTATTTATTTTTGTGGCAAACATTTTGGAAAAATTTGTGTCTCGGCAGGAAGCCTCTACGAAGGAGTCTTGTCACGAACCACACATAATGCCATCTCAGTTAGTTTATACCACTTTCATTTGGCTCTTGGCATCAACCTTACTGTTTTATGAATCCCCCTTTTAGTGCTGGTTAGACCTTTGTCGTAAGTGAGGTTTAATATATTATATTATCACTTTAGGGTTGATTTTTTTTTATACCGATCGATTTGAGAACCTCCTCCTTTTTGGGAAGTCGGGTTAAAAAACGACAAGACTAAGTATGTAATAATAAAACTGGAAGCCGAAATGCCTTCCGTATCTCACCCAAAAAGTGTTACTTAAATATAATTATATAACTTAATTTGCGAGACACCCATTAGAAATTCGTTCTCTAATTACAAACTTTGGTATCATAATTGCCGGAGCATTAGTTAATAGTTCCCCGACTAACATTTAGACAATGATACTAAATCATACTAGAATATATTAGCAAAAGTATTAGAATATAAATCGATCCTCATATATTCAGCGAGTACAGTCAGCCGCACCAATATGTATGTTTATACTTAGCGACATTTAGCAACTCTCCGCTCTTCCGTAACAAAAGAAAGAAAAATATTTGTAACATAATTTAACAAAGGTAGACAGGTTAACACATACAAGATTGGCATAGGTATAGTTTGTGTGTGTGTGTGTTTGTTTGTGTAATTCCTGTGTGAGAGTTATGTCTTTGATTTCAAGAGTTATTTCTTTTCCTCACAAGTAATTCGTTTGATCCATTTTACTAAAATTTCCTACTCGATTGACGACACTTTATAGACACTTTGTTCTCCCCACCACTGCGATATTTTTTTGTTTCAGACCATACCTGGGAACCTCCTAGTTACGGAGATATTGGGGGTCAAAGTTCCAAATTTTTCACAGCTGTTTTTGTAAATACTAGTTTTTCAGGTTATAACTTCACTTAAATTACCTCCATGACCCATTTGCTATTCAAAGCATCCACTAGCACAATGTTTTACAAGTGCTACATTGAGTTTTACCGTAAAATGTGATTTTTGACCTAAAAAAAAGACGTTTCCCAGCAATAATTTTTGCGTAGGGGTACTTAGTTTGATGTACAGAATACTTGGTTGATGGCTTTGTGATGGGTTGATTTACACCCTGTATAGATAGTCTTAGTGCAAAAAATAAACACACAAAAATATCAAAGACTATTTTTTTGCAACAATATGTAGCATAAAGTAATCCGCCTAACACAAAATATGTTTGCCATTTACCCGACAACTAAATTAATAATGTCGTAAAATGAAAGAAACCATTTCCGTAAGCTATTCAATGGAGCCCTTTAATGGTTTTGACGTTCGCGTATGGATTAGATAAGCTGCTGACAGCTTCTTAGCTGTATATTTTTGCTTCAGCCTCTGTTGTAATAATATGTTTAGGTAGTAATTGGTACAACCGCAATTCATCAGAACAGTTATGTTTACGGGGGCGAGTCCATTGTCATCAACCGGGCGAGCCTATTGTCATCCTTCCTGATGGAAAAACTCACTAATACGTTGCCCGACCTGGGAATTGAACCCAGAACCTCATGCACAACCGGGACGCTTGTATCCACTAGACCAACGAAGCAGTTCCTAGGGCACTCATATAAAACAGTTTTAGGCCTGCCTATTTGTACGAAAAGTTTGTTTTTATGCGCTAATGTTAATTAAATCTCTACGTCTAAATAAGTTAATAATGTTCCGATTGCTGCTTTCTATGATAGGGAGCCGTTATCTACCATGCAGGCCGTGTGCGGGTTGGTAGATGGTCGTACATAGCGATTTCCTGACGATGTTTTCCTTCTGCGTTTTGAGAGCAGTCGTGATTGACATGACATTACACGAAGTAACGTTCTAAGTAGGTTAGGTTTAAATATATTTTATTATCAAAAAATACACAAAGTCACTTACATGAGAAAGATGCCATTTTTTTTTTGGCGGGTCGAAAATCATCGAATAACCCCTCCCGCTCTTGGGCAGGGCGAAAGGGAGTGTCAGACTTCTACTGACTAAAAACCACCCATGTTCCTTCTTAGCACTTTATGTCGAGGCCGCGGTAACTCTTGCGAACAACCCGCAGCCCCGACGGGAGAACAGATGCCCCCTAAAGCTAATATTAATAAAAAGTTTGTAACTGCATTAAACATTATTCATTAGTTACACCCATTCAGTGCATTCAGTTTTTGGGGATTTGCGGTAAGGTATTTTGAAAGTTGAGTCTTGGATGCATTGAATGAATGAGTGTAAACCCAGTAAGGGTTTACACTTATTCAATGAATACCCAGATTCGAAGTTCGAACCCAAGAAACGCTCTATACCTTGTCTTATTGATACTGTTTATCCCATTTAATGGTCTACACACAAGTAACTAGCAGTTAATGTACGATAACGTTCTGTTCATAGGTTCAGTTATATGCCCCTTAGCTTGTTGGTTGGCAGTTCACTCTACACATGTTATGATGTGCCATTTATGACAAAGAAAACATGGTTTATTAGTTATTTATTTATTTATTTTATTTATCCATTAATAGTACACTTACATTACAACAAGACGGGACGGGACGACGGGGTTGACGGGATATTGTGTCGATTATTTAGTTGGTGGATATATCAAGGAATTGATAAGCATTTTTGGACCCTGAGTGCTCATCATTTGGCTACCTTTTTGCAGCTATGTTAGGGTCGACACAGTGCAGTAACTTGGATTTTTTCTGTCAGTGTACATGTTTTTCCTTAAAATAGTGAAAAAATAAAATTTTGGAGTCTCCTGATACAGGTTTTTTCATTGCTTAAAAGAAAACTTCAATCATCAAATTGTTGTTCTGTTTTGGTTAAGAAAAAAATAAATAAAAAGTTTAGGAAAAATGATTGCATTTAGGTTACTTCAATAATGTAGGTATATGACCAACATGACCTCTGAGTTTGTTTCGGATGGTTCTTCTCCGAATGATGTTAAAAAAACCGGATCCATGTAGTTTTAAAAAAAGTGACTTGTCTTTTACAAGTAACTTCATTTGATTGTAAAATCCTATTTGCAAAATGAACATCATTCAATTCTGTTCACACTTGTTGTTGTCGAAATAAAAATAAAGATACAGCTATATAAAGAAAATTCAAGATGCCAATGCGAATGTTTTCGATAAACTTAGTTATATTATGAACTAGCAATATTCCGAAATCTTCTCTCGTTCACGAAAAGGGTTCGTCAGCGGGAACTAGTCGAGTAAATAAAACATACGATATTATTTGTATGAAACGGGACATGAATATCAATACTTTTCATTGGGGGCACAAATCGTACCCGAATCCTAGTCAAGGAAATAGAAAAGATGGTGCTATGAATTTGATATTGAAGTAAAATTCTACAAGGATTTAAACGTACGATTATATTTCACAAATCTATGAGAGATTCGGTCCTGTCATTTGGCAAATCCTAAAACACACTATAAATAGGCGTCTTATAAATACAATAGAAACTTTATAAAACATTACAACAACTCGAGATCAAAGTGTCACCAGTGCGTAGACCAGTATAATCAACCAAAAATGTTCCCACTGCTGGGACTCCAGGCCTCCACTCTATGAGAGACAATGGGCTATAATCCACCACGCAGGCCCAGAGCGGGTTGGTAGATATCACATGTCTTCGAATTTTAGGTTCTAGGACATGCCGGTTTCCTCACGATATTTTCCTTCATCGTTTTTAAAACAGTGGTGGTGAAATAAATTACGCCAGACAAGAATCTTGTGTTACTACACAATGGAAAAAATAGTTTAAAAAAACTAAAACCCGACCACGAATAAAAGCAGCCTTATCTAATTAATTGATTATCGTCTGGTAAGAAGATAATTTGTTTATTTCAATTGAACGTATTTATAAAATTATATAGGAAAGCCGTAGTTGCATGCCTTGCTAATAGCAACTTCCAGCTGACTACTACTTTTACTTTTTAATGATGCAATGATATTTTTTACTTCGTAACATCTTCGTGGCTGCCTCGTTGTTTTAGTAGTCTCAAGCGCAACTACCGAGGATGAGGTTCTGGGTTCGATTCCAGGTCAGGCAAAGTGTTTTTGGGTTTTTGCCATCAGGGATATCTCGGTAGCAGCCACGGAGTCTGGGTTTGTGTCTGGTTGATGGCAACAGGCTTGCCCCCATTACATGGGCCTTAAACATAACTGACAAACCTAACCCTTTTTTTTGCGGGTGGAAAATCATCAAATAACCCCTCCCGCTTTGGGCAGAGCGGAAGGGAGTGTCAGACTTCTACTGACTAAAACCCACACATGTTCCTTCTTAGCCCTTTATGTTGAGGTCGCGGTATCTCTTGCGAACAACCCGCCCGCAGCCCCGACGGGACAAACCTAACCCTTCGATCTAGTTTGATAGATATTCTATTTTTTGTTTTGTTAACATTTCAACGATACATTTATTTTTCATAGAGTTCATAATTGCATAAAATATTCTATAAAACACAAAGAGGTGAATAAAATATCAGACTAGCATCTTGTTCAAAGAACAGACTAGCTTATAACAATGTTCTACAAAATTACTTGTTGCTAAGCAAAGTTGATTCTTATTCCTTTTAAACTTAAATCCTCTGTTGCATTAAAAAACAACTTATCAAGTACAGAATATTGTGACTTTGTTATAATAAACGTCTGGAAAACTTAGCGCCTGAAAGCATAGTAAAATTGATAAATATTTTACTGGTAATGCATTGTCCATTTTACTAACTCAAATTATATTTTATTATCTGACTAAAATAGTCAGTTGACACCTAAATATCGGTGAGCGCCATTTTAGTATCTTAAATAAATCAAATAACTTACTAACTTATCTAATACATTATTGTGTAATTTAAAAACATACTGTAAATATCTTAAAACTAATTTTAAATGTATTTAAATAACTAACAAGAGTTAGTCGACTTTATTTGTTTTACTTATCTTATATGGCGTCTGTGACGGTGAAGGAAAACATCATCATAACCAAAAAAAATTAAGACATTTGTGACATCTACCAACCTTCATTGGGACTGCGTGATGGATTACAGCCCATCCCTCTCTTAGAGAGGAGGCCTGTGATGATGATGATGGCGTCTGGTTGACGCCATATTGAATTTTCATTACTGTCATCTCTACAGTGACACTCGCAAGATTTAGTTAATCGATTAACGTAACGCTAGGCGTTCACCTAACCTAACCCGTCGGAGCTGCAGGTTGTTTAAAAGAGATACCGCGTCCTCGGCACAAGGGCTAAGAAGCAACATGGGTGGTTTTTAGTCAGTAGAAGTCTGACACTCCCTACCGCTCTGCCAAGAGTGGGATAAAATGGTAAATCATTTGATGATTTCCCAACCCCTCCAAAAAAAACAGATCCCTAGAACACGGCGTATTTTAAACGAGCAGACGACGCGACGCTCAGATGACGCGCGTAGGTAATCGTGCCTTTTTTTTTTTGGGCGTGTGGAAAATCATCAAATAACCCCTTCCACTCTTGGGCAGAGCGAAAGGGAGTGTCAGACTTCTACTGACTAAAAACCACCCATGTTCCTTCTTAGCCCTTCATGTCGAGGCCGCGGTATCTTTTGCGAACAACCCGCAGCCCGTGTAATCGTGCCTTAAGAATAATTAGAATCGGCTCACGCGTTTGGTTTCTAGAGCACTACAAAGGAACAAACATAATAATTTATAATAAACAAAAAATTGCAGCCCATTCCCTGCTAGACATCTAAACTAACTTTCGAGAACCTGCTAAACCGATTCTAACCTCATAAAGAAAACCATGATCGCGAACTACAGAGTAATCCCAACACATTCAAATAAAATCGTGTTACAAACATAACGATAGTAGTTTTATCCCGTCAACCCCAATTGTGTAGTGGTACACTTGAGACCAAGGAAATAGAGCTACACCTCGTTGTATTATATGGACCACTTACTTTCTATAAGAAAAGACGGAGCACTTGCTGGAATATAAATATTGATGTTTCTGAAACGGTGTACCTTTTACGGTGCAGTGTGCTTTTTTCTATACAAGATACTGTCAGATCATTCTCACAAACACACGTTTGTGATATAGTGTGTATCTTAGGCCCCTAGCACACGGCGTATTTTAAACGCGCCGTAGATTCCAATTTTTGCGTTTTTTATAGAAACTCGTTTAAAGCGTGTACAGTCAGCATCAGAAGTAGATTAACACTACCACAGTTTCAAAGCAGGTGTTTTAATAAAATATTTTTAAATATTACTCGTTACCAACAAATTATTGAAGAGTAAGGAATATTTTAAAGAATAATCTTCTGAAACATTAAAAATAATAACTGGAGTCCCGCACATCAAATAATTAAAATTCTGAAGTGTTAAGCTACTTCTGCTGCTGACCGTACAAAGGGTAGGCTTGGGACGCGCGTTTCGCGATCGCCTTGTCTGCTTAGGTTACAACGTTGCGTTCAGCGCGAAAAACGCCGTGTGCTAAGGCCTTTATTTTTTTTTTGGCAGGTGGAAAATCATCAAATAACCCCTCCCGTTCTTGGGCAGAACGAACGGGAGTGTCAGACTGACTAAAAACTACCACACACATGTTCCTTCTTAGCCCTTTATGTCGACGCCGCGGTATCTCTTGCGAACAACCCGCAGCCCCGACGGGCTTCGGCACTCGCTTGGTTGCTTTGTTGGCCCCTTCCGTGTGCTGATATCTCTTTGAGGCGCACGTGGAACACGAACACGCCGTCGACACGGCCTGTTATCGTCCTAAGACGGACGGACTTCGAGCTATCACTCACCGTCCACAGGCTCATGTGCTAGGGGCCTTAGATGTATAAGGTAATAGTATGTGTACGGGCATTAAGTCGGCTTCTGGCGATGTTTTAGATGTTGTTTTTGACAATTGTGTCCGGGAAAGGTAGTAGGGGTAGGTCTTTGCCTTCGTCGTGTCGATTATTTCCATTGTTGTTAAATTCGACCAGCACTCGGCCACATTGACGGCGTTTGTAGTAGCTTCGGAGGTTCCTCAAAGTGCAGGTGGAGTTGCACAAAGATATCAGGAGAGGTCAGGAGTTGGACGGTTTTGTCGGAGTGCTGGCGGCTCTGAAAGGTACCTTGAGGATGGTTCAGGAAAGAAACATGGGATATCATCATGGTGAGAAGATTGGCCAGCTGGGCTCTGCGTTGCCGAGTGCCATCTCTTACCAGGGTGCACCGGACATTTTACTATGATATGAACGCTGGTCGGGGAGGCGCTTCTCGTACACCCCAGGTAGTAATTAGTAGAAATTAAAAACATATTTTTTGTTCTAAGCTCAGTCAAAAAAATATTTATTTATTAAAAAAATGCAATAAATTGATATCATTTGCAAAATTTATACATTTTGCTTAAAATAATAATAATGAGTTATGTTATTATAAAATAATATGTTAAAATTTAGGTTCCATATTATGTTCCTTTCTCTGGTGCCCTAACAACTGGTAGTTTGGACCCCGTTCCCGGTGTGCTGTGTACAGAGATAAATTAAGGAAATAATAGTAATTTATCGTTACGCGTATTTCAGACATAATTACGTCCGTAAAAGTTTACAAAGAGAGTTAATAGTAATACACAGAAATAATATAAAAAAATTATAAGGTGTTTAATAACAGACTACTAACACCTTTTTAACTCTATTTAGCTTATGGGTTAATACTCGTATCAGTTTCCAAATATTTTAAACCAAACTGGTGTAGGCTCCAATATGAGTCGCCCTTGTGTCTTGCATAAAAGTATTGAACACCGTTAATATTGAACGGTTGGGCGTCAGTGAACTCATAATTTATAAAACCTTGTTCTATACCGTCGCCAAAAACTTGACGAACTATCCAAATGTTGCCGTCTGGATTGTATCCAAAAATAAATGTTATACCACGAAGTGAAATCGGAAATAGGATCGAGTAGGAAATGTCTAACGTAGTACAAATATTGGGTTTATTCACGTGAGGGAATCTAGTTACATCTATGTCACTAATACAGTACAAGCTTGAATTGGTATTACGGACAGCAATATATTGCGTATCACCTAAATTGAACGGAAACTGTATATGGTCAAGAAGCGTCCCGTCAACGTGACTCAGATCTGAGCGTCCCATAGTACCATTAGCGTTCAGTATTTGAAGAAATACTTTTTTGTAATCAGCATTTCGTCGTCCGTATATATAGTGCTGGCCATTATTGTTGATATGAAAAACCGTTGTATAACTTTCTCCAAAATAAGCCTGGTCAGTTTCACGTCCAATAGTTCCATTGGCGTTCAACTCTTGTATGAACCAATAATTCGATTTAAGATTGTGACCGTAAAAATAGTGTTTTCCATTGATTTCGAATGGGAATTGAATAGCGTAATAATTCGACCACGTACCTTGATCTCTAACGGCTCCCACTTTACCATTAGGTTCCACTATTCTAATGAACCAAGCTTTCGTATTTTCATTTTGTCCATATACGAAATGTTTGTTATTTATTGTATATACAAACAGAGGCAGAGTGTCGGACGTAATATCAACATGAGTGAAATTAGTATTGAGTTTCGGTTGCAAATGGCTGGTGTATACCTCACACACTCTATCAGCTGCCTTCATATAGTCGTCGCACATGCCACTGAGACCAATTGCCCACGTCTTGTGGTTGTATCTATCGATGACTTCTATAGTAATTTCCGTTGGTTTCTTTATAAAAAATAATTTGTTGCCTGCATTGTCCTCGCCGGCTTCTTCCCAATCCGTCGCGTCGAATTTGTAAGGTGTATGTATCTCCGCCACAGCACTCAAATCATTTAAAATTCTATCGAAATTTCTTGTAGTGCGTTCACTAAGATAGTTCATATATTCATTCATATTATCGTGTATACGCTTTAGTACTGCAAATGCTTGACTTCCAACGATTCGTATTGCGTCTTTTTCAAAGTTTTCTTTTGTGTAATTTGCGAATCTTCTTGGAGGTGGTCCGTAAAACATGTTACCAGGTATCCAGGTGAAAGCGGCAAGCATTCTGTAATCTACATCAAATTTTGCACTGCTGCCTTCAAACGTTATGGTACTGTCGCAAGGCATTCTTTGCTCATAATCCGGTGAAACAGCACCTGCACCATCGTTATCCGAGAAGAAGTTCCATATATCACGAATACGCCTTGCCAAGTATGCACCAAGTTCACTTACACGATCTTCTCTTAGTACCAAGCTGAAAAATGTCGCCAAAGTGCTGTATGGTACGACGTGATGGCGTGTTGCTTCCAAAGTTTCACCAAGTAGCTGTATAGTTTGGTTCGCTCTTGAGGTATGTTTTGGTCTCGCTACCAAAGGAAAGCAAGTATTATAATCGTCCACGTTCACATAAATCACTTTTTTTCTTTTACCACTAAACACTTCTGTAATCGCTATGGTTACTAGTATTATTAGAACAAATATGGTTTTTTTATTCAAACACATTTTTGACACTGTGGATATATGCATGTGTCTATCTGGACCCAGTGCATAAGTGTTGATAATGAAGAGTGATGTTTGTATCAAACACAAAGCGTTATCTGTATTCTTAGCTAATTGCATTGCATTTAATTCCATGATGTAATAAAGCGTTGTCGATAAAATTATATTATTATACAGCCAAAGATCAACAATTAGATTAAGTTCTTGGTCCCGAGTTATAAGCTCAAACGATACGTGTTTGTGACAGGGACTGTAGAGACAATAAATTCAGAAAAATGCCTTGAACATGAGCCTAGGAAACAAAAAGTAAGAAAAATCAAAATCGTAAGAAAAAAAAGCGATCATGATCCTGAATGTCCTTATATTGATGGAGTTCCTGTGAGTGATCTTGACAATACTTGAAATACTGCTATAGCCTAGGGCGAATACCACAAATAACTCAGAGTCATTATTGCCATCTACATAATATATCTTCTATGTCCTGTTCTATGTCAATCCTATTTTATTATCCTACTGATAAAGACTTTACTGTGCAACTATTGTATTATTTGCTTATACTGCACGTTTCGATTAACGCGCCACTTTCACATAATGCCATTATAATAATAATTAATTAGCTATTTATTTTTTTTATAACCTTGACTCATGACTTTCAAACTTGATGCGAAGGAGGAAAGTTCCAGTAGCTCTAAGGGTACAAAGGTTGAAACCGAAGAAAAAATAGAACTCTGCCATCATCTGGCCTAGCCTTTTCCCAATTATGTTGGGGTCGGCTTCCAGTCTAACCGGATGCAGCTGAGTACCAGTATTTTACGTTGAGCGGCTGCCTATCTGACCTCCACAACCCAGTTAATACTGGGTAATACGATACCCATTGGTAAGACTGGTTGTCAGACTTTCAGGCCACAGACTACCTGTAACGACTGCCAAAGATCTTTTTATGGCAGCCGGGACCAACAGCTTAACGTGCTTTCCGAGGTACGGAGGAAACTCGATATATAATGGGTGGGCACCCATCCACAGATCAACCTAGGCAAACGCGGTTTAACCTAAAGATCGACCCGAGTAGCAGTTATTATTGCCATTAACGAGAAAATAGAACTCTGTATTATATTTAAATTCATTGAGCCATTCAATGACTCTAGTTAAAAACTAAATCCCTTCATTTTTAATCGCCAGAGCGCTTTTAATTTGGCTACTAAATCACAAAAACTTATTCTATTCACGTTCAATGTTCCAATTAAGTCAATTACCGGATAAAGTTGAAACTACATGCAGTATCAACATCAAGGAGTTCGAATCTTTTAAACAATTCTTATAAGGGGAAAGGAAGCTTGCTCACCTACTTACTGAACTCCAGGACTGTAAGCAGAACCCTGCTGAAACAGTTAACCAGTTCGCATTAAAAATAGAAACATGCTTATCGAAGTCCTTACAGAAATAAACATTTCCATTCCAACGAAAAAGAAAATGGAAAAGCAGGTCATTTTGCGATGATGCAAGATCTATCACTTAATACTTTTATAATAGGGCTCTTGCCACGGGTATCACAAGTTGTTAAATGTCGCAATCCAAACTCATTAAAGGCTAAGAGTTTCGTAGTCGAAGAAGAGAAAATCATCTTTAGTATCTATAAAAGATCAACATCGTATACATACTTACTCCAATAATGATTAATCCAAAAACACGAACTCTCTTCGCAAAAATGTTCCTATGAACTAGAACTACCAGTGGTTTCATTTATTGTCGTATTGTCGGCACCAGCCCTGTATATTTACAAATTTTGCTCCCAAGAAATATCTCTGAAAAGTATGGACGAAATACGACGAGGTAATTTTTGTTAATGTTCTGTACAAACTTCCACAATAACTGGTACCAATCAAAAATTGATAAAAAGATTCGCAACAATTTTGGAAGTTACGAGTAATTTGCGTGGATATTATTATTCACTTGAACAAACCCAATTACACCAATTAGACACGGAATGACACTTAGTAGTCGTTAAGTAAGTAAATAAAAAAAAAAAAATTGGAATGACCATTGATCCCAAATTGATATTATTGGTCAATATTATGTACAGCTTATCAACGAAATACCTATTAAATATATTGTTCAAAACAAATGAACTAATAAGTTTACATATTTATGGGCATCGGTGCTCAGTGCATTACGGTCCTGCTTTCCGAGGCACGGTGGAAACTCGGTATGTAATGGTTGACCATCCATGGACCAACCTAGGCTAACGCGGCTTAAAAAAAAGATTGACCCGAGTGGTTGTTTATATCGAGGTACGAGCTCTTAACTACTAAATACCTTAAGAAGCGTGTAAGAAACAATTTTAAAGACAGACATCCGGGTCCTTAAAATAAGGAAAAATCTACAGACATCGTTGGTAACATCTACCGCATTTTTCTCTTTAGTAGCTCGACACTTAGACGGAATGGCTCTATTACAGTTCCATCGTAGTACATTTTTTGTGATTATATACTTTGTAGGTACCTTAGGAATGAGTATATTAGAAGAAGTTTGAAAGTGGCACTTGTTACAGAAAAATTTAAAGGAAGTCGTCTATCTTGGTATGGTCATGGAATTAAGAGGGATCAAAGACATGTGATTAAAAAAGTTATGGATATCAATATTGATGGATGAAAAGGCAGAGGAAGGCCAAGGAAAAGATGGGTGGATTGTGTGAGGAATGATATGAAAGATAAAGGAGTAAATGCCTCCGTGACGTCTAACAGGGAAAAATGGAAGAAGGGAACGTGTTTCTCCCACATAGAACGGGATAAGGGCAGGAAGATGATGATGATACTTTGTACTTTATGCCTATGGCAAGAAAACTGTAACCACCAATCAAAATGGTTTAGTCTTACTATTAAGTCAAGTGATTTCAAGCACTGCTTAATTTATTTTATATACTTATACATAATATTGAAGCTGTCTTGGCTTTCGTGCGTTTTTTCACGGGTGACCACTGAAAACCAGCGCTGTGCTGTGGGTGCCCATAGCACAGCATCATGCTGAGTGGCAACCTAGTTGTCGCAGTCACGATGTGCAACTACATATCTTTATATTATCCCTGCTTTTTGTATTTTTTAATATCTGTTATGCGTTGTATGTGTTTTTTTTTTGTATGTCTCTTTGTATGCTCGTTATGTTTCTGCGACAAATAAATATTTTTTATTTTCTTTCTTTCTTTCAATTCGTTCAATAGCTGTTCTTTGAGCTAATTAATGCGAGAATAAGGTAACATACGTAAAACATCACGTCTGTGTATAACCAAAGAACACGTACATTTGGCCAGTTATATTCAAATCCTATGTAATAGGGGACGCACCTATTGCCATTAACTAGTGTCATTATCCAAACACCAGACTACTACTTCGAATATTGTAGTAGATTTTTTTTTTTCAATTTTTGTTTTTTTTGTAATCTATTTGTAATATTTCTCATGTAAGTGATTTTTTTTCGTATGGGAAATAAAGATATCTCAAATTCGATTTTGGCCTACCGGGGAACTGAACCCAAGATCTAAAATAATAATAACTTAACCAATAAGTTCGTTGAAAATTCAATGACTTTGGTACTTTAGGAATATTTAGCGAAAGATGGTTACGCTAGGTCGCCGAATATTTCTGAAATTATTTTACAGTAAAACCATAATATCCAAGCAAGACGCGTTTCAATATAATTTAACAAAAAAAAATGCCATCTAATTTTGTACCATCCTCGTAGAATTCTTCTAGTTTTTAAAATTGCTTACTTACTTTACTAGGCAAAATAAATTTAAATAAAGTCACTAGTGCACTTACGGCGACGAGCTATCGAGTTACTAACGGGAGGTGTTGAATCAAAAGTCTTTTGTGCCCATAAATTAGCTCTTAGAAGTATCATCATTTCAATAGTGTGAGCTTTTAAATAAAACTTAAACATTTTTCGTTTTGTTACTATCAATTTTAACTGTGACTGTCGTAAAAGGTAGGGCTTTAAATAGCCAACATTGCGCTTTGAGAGGGGTTACCTTTTCAAAATTTCAATCTTTTGAATCTTATTTTTTAACAGGAATTATATTTAAATTTCTTTTGTAATAATAATAATAATGCTTTATTCACAAGCCTTATTACAATTTTTGTCTTATTCTAAGGTGTACATCTAATCCCGTCGGGGCTGCGGGTTGTTCGCAAGAGATACCGCGGCCTCGACATGAAGGGCTAAGAAGGAACATGGGTGGTTTTTAGTCAGTAGAAGTCTGACACTCCCTTTCGCTCTGCCCAAGAGCGGGAGGGGTTATTTGATGATTTCCCACCCCCCAAAAAAAGTAGTAGTAGCACGTGTATGTGTGTGTGCAAGTGTGTGTATATGTTTGTGTGGGGGTGTAAATTCGTGTGAGTGTATGTGGGGGTGTTATGTGGAGCTGTAATAGAATGTGATGTGTTATGTAATGCGAGTTAGTAATTTTTCAGTTTCGTCGTAGGTATGTCAAATTTAGCAAGTAATTTGTATGTGTGTGTGTAATTTGTATTTGTTTGTTTGTTTGTGTGTGTGTGTTTTTTTTTTTTGTTTGTTTTGTTGTTTTGTTTGTATTTGTGTGTGTTTTGTATTTGTCTTTTCTTTTTAGGTTGAATTTGTTTAATGTGTGTATATTAATTGATTTGTGTAAGCTGTTATATAATTTTGATGCTAAAAAACAGAATTGGCGCGTCGCGAAGCTTGTTTTAATTTGGGTATACATATTTACAAATGGGTTTCCCGCTACGTGCTGTTCTATTTTTAGTGTGTGGGAGAGAGTCATGTTTTCTGAGTATTGTTCGTAGGATGAAGAGTTTCCTTACAGAGAAATAATTGCAGTCTTCATATAGTGTCACTGTTGGGTATCGTCATGTGGGTCATGACTTTTAATAAAGCCCTTTGCGCTCTTTGGTGTCTTGATGTCTTCGTCTTTTATTGGAGTCTTATTAGTCTTAAAAAAATATGAAGTCGGGAAAAATCCGAACAGGGAGTCAAAAAGTTTTACGATTTTAATTGATCGTGAAAGTGTCTTGTTTAAACTCTCTTTGAAATAGATATTTAGTTTTTTTAAAAGGAGTTTAAAGAATACACGCTGTTATAATCTAATACTACTTATTTGCTGGCAACTTCCAAGTGTCGTAGGACATATTTACATCCTTTTGTAGGTATCGGCTTCACAGTATCGACAATGTAAAGAACGGTCAAGTATCCAAAATAACCGAGCTAGTGTATAGTTTTGTTGATCAGGGCCTGTTCCACTATTATATATCAGTAGTAGTTTATGCCCGCGGCATGGCCCACATGGAGTTCAATATTATAACTGTCCCACGGAATTGTACTATCGGAATAAAAGTATATTTTGTGTTAATCCATTGTTATGTTATAAACCATCTGAGTGCTTAATTCATCTAAATCCATTCAGTAGTTTTTGCTGGAAGGAGTAATAAACATCCACAAATGTATCCATCCTCACAAACTTTTTGCCTTTATGCCCAAGAAGGTGAGAAAGAGAAGGCGCTATACAAGACGTCTAGTTTTATCTCTTTTCTTATTAATGTGAGTAGTGGTAGTATACCTCTGAACCCTTTTGTACTTGGTTAATTCGATCAAAGGAACAGAGATCACCACACACAGAGCAAATTGTTACGCAGGTACTCACAACATTCGGTTAACGCTCAATCAATGAGCCGCCAATTAGGTCCTTGGGTCACGTACGGCTAGGGTTGTATTTATTATTTCCCAGACATAGAATATTTATGATTTCAGAGAGAGAATCAAGGGTATAGATTTTTAAAGAGAGTAAATTTTTTAAAACAGTTTTTCTTTTGACGAAAATATAATTTGTATTTTTTTTTACTATTCTTATGTCTAGTCTCTTTTTCACACATTTTAAGGGTCCTCTCTCGAAAAAGCTTAAAAACAGCGTGCAGATGAAGCGGTTTTTCACCGGCACTTACAGAGAAATTACATCTGAGAATTTTTTTTAGTAATCTACATGATATGACACGTAATTTGGTTTAGCCACAATTTTTGTATCGGTATCACATAATAAGAAAAAAAATCCACAAAATCACCTCCAAATCGTTGAATGGAACCATTTTACTCCTTCATTTTTTAACAAAATAATATAAAAAAAATATCTACTGCTTTGAAATACAAAGGAAAATAATTTGGTTTTGTTACTTTTTAAAAACATGTATTATTTTAATTATAATAAATGAAAAACGCGTCCGTTTAGAGTCCGTATCTACGACCGAGAGAGGTAGTTTGTATGCACAAGGTCATTGGCGTGAATACAAGCCTTAAGTTTGCATCATAAAGCTGAATATAAATTGAAGAGGAGCTCTGTGTTGATCATTCATCTTTAGGGTTCTGTTGCCAAATGGCGTCTTTTTATGACAGAAACTCTAAATGAATACCGAAATGATTTATTCATTCAACTCATTTCCAAGTCTGAAGCATTTATAGATTTTAAAGTACTCGTACTTTATTTAGAGTACAAGAACTACTCCAATTTGCTATGTTACAGTACATTTGGCAACCCTACAAACGCAACCAACTGTTTGCGACCCCACGCTTAACTGACGTCCAATATGAACGTTTGAACGTAATGATGTTCGAGATCGTGTTTGTTTCTATATAACTCAAAGGTCGATCTGGTAATAATGGCAGTTACTAACAGAACCAAAACATATAGGTATTTATTATTATTTATA
Source organism: Diarsia brunnea (assembly GCA_949774965.1). Classification (NCBI taxonomy): domain Eukaryota; kingdom Metazoa; phylum Arthropoda; class Insecta; order Lepidoptera; family Noctuidae; genus Diarsia; species Diarsia brunnea. The sequence continues at coordinate 14,510,055 of OX459006.1, read as the reverse complement.
CTATACAGGATGAAAATCAACCCATCACACAGCCGTCAACCAAGCACTTTGTAGATACATTTAGTACCCCTACGCAAAATGTTTTGCTGGGAAATAACTTTTTTTGGGTCAAAAATCACATTTAACGGTAAAACTCAAAGTAGCACTCTTATAGAGTATGTATTTTCGGATGTAGGGTGAAACCATCGGAACTGATCCGATTCCAAAAATTATTACGCTATTTTATATTACTTTTTTAAAGTTTAAAATATTCATAGGCTTAAGGACTATGCCGCATAAATGGGAGCTTCTTTATCCTTGTCATAGGAAGGCAGATGTTCACCCGAGAAGGTTCATGATCTATTGTTACACAACTCGACTAAATGATTAAAGTCGGATTCAAAGAAGGGGTATTATTTTATCTGTAGTCGGACCCTAGTGGTGAGGTTTTTGGGTAAGATCAGAAGCGTGGCACTCACAACGGGCCACACGCACAACCACAAAGTGGACCGTCTCGTCTGCCTGTTAATGGTAACAAGTTCGAACCCAATTAACCCACCTCTGAATTTTTGGATTCATGTCGATTTGTATAATTATCATTTACTTCTGTGAAAGAAATCAACTTGAGGAAACCAGCTTACCGGAGAGATTTTTCTCGACGGCACGTAAAGCTAAGTCAGAGAGGCCCATGAGCCAGGTGAGGGAATAACCACACGATAAAAAGAAGTAGAGAAAATATAAGTTTTATACAAAATGATTCAAATCTAATCAAACTAGCCATTTATGTCCCACTGCAGGGCAAAGGCCTCCCTTCCCTCTTTCCACTTATCCCTATCCAATGCTGTTAAATGCCAATCCCTGCGAAAAGAGTCGAGTTCGATCTTCCATCTTCTTCTGGGCCTGCCGCGCTGTCGTTTACTGCTGTTTGGGACCCATTGTGTGGTTACTTTAGCCCATAGCTTCTCCGGCATGCGTCAGATGTGGCCAGCCCAGTTCCATTTAAGCTTGGCAGCCGTGTGACCTGAAAATGTTTCACACTCTCAAAATGTTAGCTTTCAGCAAGGTACTAAAAGTGCACTAAGCAACGAGATAGCTAAGCACTACATTCTAAAACACATTTGAAGCCAAGTGTTCTAAAAATATCTCTCGCTGGACAAAACTTCATATCCGCGACGTGACTGTTGGTCATATCCTCACCGTGTCACGAACATTCAGAACTTTGAATGAAAAGGTTCAGAAAATCCAGGTCCTGGGAATTATATAGTCATATAACAAAACATCATGCCTGTAATATCCGAAGGATTAAGCAGACTAAACGGATGGAAACTAGCGAAATGTGGTTGTACTGGGACCCACATTTTGCTAGTGATATCTAAGTCCCAAGTAATGTGGGGCGGGCCTATTGCTATCAACTGCAGGGCTATTGCGTCTCTTTTTAAATGTCAGTGGCTATCATAGTGTCCTTCAACTAACTGTCAAATGGTTATGATTTGGTATACCAATCTGATGATAATGCTGATGCAGCCACTAAGCATGACAGTATAAAATTACACGGCGGAAGACCACAAAATCAAAATATTTTATTTCACAAAGGCCTACATGGCCACTTGTAAAACGTCGACAAAAAGGTGCACAGCAATCGCAAACTGCAAACCGTTTAATCGCAATGACTTAATACCGCTAAAATACTGGTATTCAGCTGCATCCATTTCTCTTTGGCCAGAGGCTAAGTGTTACCATACAACGTGGTAATGCTACCAGTCTCTTGGGCACTTTACCTGCAGACAGTATTGAGGAGTTTTAGTTTAGTTTAAATAACTTGTTGTTATGTTCAGTATACATACACATTTTTATACTTACAAAGTTAACCTTCTGTACCAATTTATTTTAAGATTCTACACTAACTGAGTCTTCACGAGCGAACGCATAAAAAGCTTAAAGCTCAACTTTTCTTTATTTTATTTTATTTTCGTCCCGTCAGTGAGTAAACGAAACTACTGTGCGCCTTTAAACTTAAATGAAATTCAAAATGTCAGTAAAGAAACATTTTTGTGAATGTAGGTCCCTTGTAAACTTTCTATATCAACAAGACTCTTGGAGGAATGTAAACTTTATTCATAGATGATTGCTTAATGTCATAAATAGCTAGTTTTCATAATAACGTCATTGAACACAACAAGTACTGAATACGTAGCAACCGTTTTAAAGTCGGTGTCCATTCCAACCTGTATAAGGTATCTATAATCAAAACAAAAATGAGTATGTGCGTGTAAGCTGTGGCTTATGTGAGTGAGTATCTTTGTCGCCAACGCCAATTGGTGAGAAGAGACGCCAACGAATGTTAGATCAGACGTTTATTTTGTGGCACCGAGTTACGATGGTTTGTGTGGTCTATGTCTTGTAAATTACCGTAAAAATATGTTATTGAAAAATAAAAGATTATAAAAAAAACGTTGAAAAAAATGTTAGGAATGTGGAATTTGTCCAGATGTGGAAAAGTTTAGGCCAATAAAAAAAACATCTTCAGTTATACCACCTCTAAATACAGAAAACCGGGCCTTGTACCAAACAAAAGGAAAGGTTAAATAGTCTTCAACAAACATTCTCTAGAGAATATTTCTGTAATTAAACCCGTACGACGGATTGGTGATCGTTATCGTTATGAGTGAAGTATTTGTAGGTACAAATATTATCCTTGTTTAATGCCAGTCATGTATACGACACTAATGGGAACCAACGAGGTTATATTCACAATGATACGGCTAAATGATGTTTATTTTTGCAAACACTTTTACAAAGGTCATAATTATAGTCTCTCTCTTTACCAGATTTGACTATGATTATAATAATATGGTCAAATCTCATGACAAAGTTCCGCACAAAAATACAATCCATTTTGTTAGTAAAAAAGATAAATACAATAACTTATAACTAATGTTAGTAATACACAACAAAAACACACAATCAACAACGGGTAACATGTAATGAATGATCTGTCCAAGGCAGGTTGTTCAGAGAGTGATCAAGCAAGAGATCAGCTATCTAGTTGGCCACCCTCTCCACAAAATGCCTCAGAACAGGGGAGTAAGGACACTCCGCTGGTACTTTTAGGATACTATTGTTACTGACCCTCGTTCGATGCATCAGTAAAGCAACTTTATTGCTCATTACTGCGTGGAAACCGTCAGTTTGACTTTGTGAAAACATCTCTAATGCACTACAAAAACGGGGTAGTCCCAACAGCATCCTGAAAATATTATAGTAGTGTCTGAGGTGGTCTTAATTACGTAAACGCCTAAGTTTTATCTGCGTCTTTGTACAATACATAATATATCATCACGCCACGTAAGACAGAAGTGTCCCATAAAATCACTTATACAGAGAAACAGATCCAAAATAAAATAGGACAGATCAACAAAGCAGATCTGTAATAACATTTAATTGAGGTAATTAATAGTCAATGTCCGTTAAATTCAGAACCCCAGAACATAAAATTTACGCACGGATACAGGAAATATCTCTGCTTACTCACCATGGCAATATTACATTGGTCAAATCATTGATAAAATATTTATGAGGTTTGATGCTTTCTACAATCAAAAAAAGGACATACATTTCACGCCACTTTTCAAGGGGAGCAGGCAGAACATGCTAGAAACAGAAGAGGGCCACTGGATCAACGTGTATTATATTCTTACATTGATATATGATTTTTTAAAACTGCAGGGGCTAAATAATAACTGCCCCTCGGGTTGATCTTTAGCATAAGCCGCGCGTGTCAAAATTAGTCCGTGGATCCCATTTACATACCCATTTTTCTCCTTTGCTCGAAGAGCACGCTAAGCTATTGGTCACGGGTGTCATTTTAAGATCTTTGGCAGTCGTTACAATGGCCTCAAATTCTGACAACCAGTCCAACCAAGGGGTAACCGTATTACCCAATACGAACTGGGTTGTAGAGGTCGGATAAGCAGACACTTCATGTTTGTTAAGAAAGAGAGATGAATCTTTCAACGATGCACAATTATTTTATCATCAGTCATAATAATATAACATCACGCCTATTATTCGTGAATGGTTATGTACAGTTGTACCTAATAGTACGTTCATACTTATGCTACTTAGGAAAAAAGATGATTCTAATCATAAAGATGAAAGTATACGTATAAGTTTATAATATCAAAATTTTCTTCTCTTGTAGTTTACTTTTTCCAGAAAATATGAGATTGAGATTGAACGAGATTAAAAGATTCCCGTTTATGTCACTGAATACGCTATCATCTAAGAATAAGAATAAGAATAAGAAATTTTATTTGCTTAAACATGTGTTTACATACAGAATTAAAATAATACATGCATGCAAGATAATAAATAAATAGTGGCTCACGACATGTCTGCCATTTCTCGTGGCGTGCAAATATCTTGTGTTCATAATATTACAAATTATTATTATTAAATTAAATATTTTTAAATTTTAAGCTTATATAATTACATTAAATATCAGTCAGTCAGATTCATCAAATAAATGTCTTATTTTCAATTATTAAAATTATCCATTGATTTATTATATAGTCCATGTCCAGTTACACAGATTACAAATGAAGATTTACACTTAAATTACAATAATATTTCTAATATAGGTACAATAAATCTTTCATATTAAAAAAAATCTAACATCAGAAGGTACTTTGGTGGAGTACCAAGTAAGTATACTTGAAGTATCTCGGTTAATTTGTATAAGTAGGTACACGTAAACATTACTGCAACAATGTTATGTTGCTTTCGAATAAAATTAAATGTAGTGTAGCCTACCCAATCCATGCTAGTATTATAATATTATGCGAAAGTATGTAGTTTTTTTACTTTTTCACAATTTGGCTGATCGGATCGTATTTAAATTTGGCAAGGAGATTTCCACGCGGTTCATCCGCGTCACGGGCAATTTATTTACATTGAAATCATCTTTCTGATCTATGACTGACCATTCAATAAATTTACCATCAAGTACCTTTTAAGAACTCAGCATCCAAAATAGCTATCGCTTAAATGTTTAAAGCCTAGTTGTTCAGTACTTAATAGACATAAATTGCTTTCTGGTTCGTTTTTTTCGTCTTATATTTTTCTATTCTTTTAAAACTATAAACTCGTAAAGAACGGGTTCCAGCGTAATTTGAATTTGTTTTGGTACATACATAATATACTCACGTCCTCGCCCCATGGGGGTAGGCAGAAACCACAGAAAACCACCTGCTACGATCCTTACATACTCTTTTAGCCTATAATTATAAGGTTCATGTGAAGAAAATATATTGAAACCACTGACAGTAAAGAGAGGACTAGCTGGTATTATTATAAATTCAACACACGATATTCAGGAGAGCAACCGTCCACCTTCAAAATGCCCATTAATAAACTTTTCGGATTCATTTATGTCTTATGCGATTGGAATAAATTATATATTCGAATACATAAATTACGAGTTTTAAGCTACAATTTCGCCATTTTTGGATAGAAATTGCTTTATTATAACTTCCGTTCGCATCGGGTTGTCCGGTTAAGTAGATTTTAGACCTTGTCTCCTAATACCGAGGCTTAGAACTCCAATTAATGTTGGGCAATGTGGCCTTAACTCAACAAGTTTTGGACGTAGCGAGCGATGTCTGTTTAATTTAACACGACTGTGTCTGGAAATGAATTAGAAAATTGGATGCGGAAATAATTTGAAGTGAGGTATTTTACATTTTCGTTGATGTTAATTGTTTTGTTTTACGGGGAAAGTGTTATTGGGTTTTTCTATCAAGAATTTCTTATTAGCATCTCGGTTGTAGGATTTCTGCGTGGTTGTTGGCAATAAGATCACCTGTCTTCTTCTTAGCGTGCTGATAAAAATTCAAACTCGGTTAGCCCAAAGGAGACCTAACATGCTTCATACATTTTTGGACCAAAATCCAAAGTGGCAGGTGGTGGTGGTGGTAGTCATGTACTAAAATTAAAGAAATGGAATATTTTAACCTTATATAGTGACTCAGATAATTGACCTAGAGGACGTGATATTAAAAAATGTTTAGGTATTCATGTACCTACTATCACAATATATACATAATCTTGTTTGGCCGGCTACTTTCCTTTTTTGGTCTATTTTGCCAGATGTCCTTTGAAAGGAGGAGCAATTTTCACCCCCTGTTTGGACTATTGGAACAATTATTCCTCGTCGGACACTTTGACTCGTCATCGACACGCTAAGAAATCCCTGAAATGTACACTCAACTACAGGTAACCAAAGCTTATACATTTCTGGTAAAAATCTTAATTTTGAGCTCAAAAATTATACTACCTACTTACCTTAATCATAATTTTATTATAATGAAAACTCTGCCGTAATTAAAGACTTTTTATTTTTCTTACAAAGTTTTGAAAGTCTAATTTGCTTCATGACCTTTAAGTTTTGACTTAATTTAAGAAAAAGATAAACTTGACCTTAATAATTTATTAGGAACTCTTTATCGTTGTAGTTCGACCGATTTTGAAATTTTACGAAACAAAATGTTTGTGAACCGATCGATGGACATCATTTTCAATGATTTTGATAAAATCATTTTCAATGTTTTTAGTCAGTAGAAGTCTGACACTCCCTTCCGCTCTGCCCAAGAGCGGGAGGGGTTATTTGATGATTTTCCACCCACCAGAAAAAAAGGCTATTTCTAAAAAAAATCTTAAGGCTTGTATTCACGCCAATGACCTTGTGCATAGCTAACTACCCCTCTCAGTCGTAGACACGGACTTTAAACGGACGCATTTTTCATTTATTATAATTAAAATAATACATATTTTTAAAAAGTAACAAAAACAAATTTTTTTTTTCTTTGTATTTCAAAGCAGTAGATATTTTTTAAAATTATTTTGTTAAAAAGTGAAGGAGTAAAATGGTTCCATTCAACGATTTGGAGGTGATTTTGTGGATTTTTTTCTTATTATGTGATACCGATAGAAAAATTATGGCTAAACCAAATTACGTGTCATATCATGTGGATTACTAACAATTTTTCTCAGATGTAATTTCTCTGTAAGTGCCGGTGAAAAACTGCTTCATCTGCAAGCTGTTTTTAAGCTTTTTCGAGAGAGCAGCCTTAATCTAATAAAACTTTTCCCGACTTAGGAATCGAATCTAGAACAATTATTGCTCAGCAGAAGCGCTTGTCACTAACGAACATTTTGACCGTGTCTTATTGCACTTTTGTAGGATACTAGGCTGTTTTTTTTAAATAATTGATAAATAAAATCAGTGTGGTTCAGAATGATTTTCACTTTACTGTCCCTTCTAGCTACTATGTTATAGTAGACTCTTCAAAAGACCCATATATAAACACAAACCATAACAAACTGCTCTGCATCTATAGTGAAGGAGCGAACCATAAAGTTTAAATCACGATAGATAACATTCATGCAAAATGTAAGTTACGGGGCGATAGATAACATAACACATTTCGGTAACATTATGCCCTACATTGAGTTTAACATCACTATAATGAGTTTCTCGTACCCGGGAAGAGACATTGAGCACTGTACATATATGTTACTGTTGTATTGTGAATTATATGTATCTGTTGTATTGTAAGATATTCGTAACATCACGTCACTAATACGCGACGGGTACGGCAGAGGTGTACCCATTAATACACCAACAATTCCCAAGTTATGTTTTATGTCCCACGTAATAGGGCGCGAGCCTATTGCCATCAACCAGGCACAATTCCAAACTCCGTAGTTGTTACTGAGAAATTCCTGATGAAAAATTCCCACGTGTGCATTTTTGTGAGCAAATAGTATTCTTCTGTGTCACCAAATCTCTGTTATATAATATGACAGTGGGGTGGAATGGTAGGTTTTCCTAGTATGCGGATTATCCAAAACCCCGTATATTGTCATTATTGCTGAGACGAAGGAATTAAGGGGTCTTAGATATGCGTGTTTTATGGTGATTCGTAATATGTACTTTTAGATGTGTTCCACGTTTTTTTTTTGCATCTTCGTCTGATTCCATGCATCATCATCATCATCATTTCATCTCTTTTGTCTTAATGTGATAAGCCTTTAATTAGAAATATTAAATTAACCAGTCCATTGTTATATTGATTTAATTTTCGACTTAGTTTTGGCATTTATTTTAATTTGATTGTAATTTATTGATGTAATGGTGCAATTTGATCTGTTTTTTGAGTACGAGTGCGGGGCTCCGGATCAAACAATGCCTCACCAGATGGAGCGTCCCAGATGTCCTTACACATGCACCCTTGAGGACCTGAACAGTGCCTCTGCCGCTGGAATAAACGTGGCTACCAAACCGTATAAGATGGAAGTAGAAACGATACGAAAAGAAAAGAAGATGACCTGTTTTTTATTTTTTGTATTATATGAATTACTAGCTGATGCCCGCGGCTTCACCCGCATGGATGTCAGTCAAATTATATACTAAAACCTTTCTCTTGAATCACTCTATCTATTAAAAAAAACCGCTTCAAAATCCGTTGCGGAGTTTCAAAGATTTAAGCATACAAAGGGATATAGGGACAGAGAAAGCGACTTTGTTTTATACTATGTAGTGATAATCTGAAATAAATGAATTAATAATAATATATTAATTTCGAAAATATTTTCAGAATCAGAACGTTACACGTCACTGTCAGGTTTTATGTTGATTTACAAAATCATAACGATTAAAATCATGTCTCAAACCTTATCTTCCTGCCCTTGTCCCATTCTATTTGGGGTTGGCACTATCATTTCATTCAACATGTTGTATAAAGTTAGGTAAGTTAGGTTTCATAGTCGGCTGCCTACCTGACAATAAACCTCTTTGGGAATGCTTTCCTTGGCGGTTTAGAGTCCGTTCACACAGACCGGCTGGGAAAGGAGAGCTGATTTTTATCACGTTTATAACAGAGTTTTGATTCATTAATGAAAATTAGTTTTACTTATACGCTCAAGAACAAAAAAAACAAATTGCTCTCTAGAACAAAACAAGCAACATGTGTGTGAACGGGCCCTTAACTGTAATCACTCGGTTGTACCCATGTGCTTGATAGTCTGCACTGGGTCGTGAGTTCCTCGAGTGGCCTTTACGACCCCCACGGGATGAGGATGGGGTGGTCGCATTCTGTGATCCCGCGACCACACGGAACCTACCTTAAAGGTCATTAAATCTCAATATTTCATGAAAAAGTTCACTTTAGTTGTCCGATTCATAATATTTTACTCAACATAACGCACCTTCAGAATAATAAATGGACTTAAATCGAAAATCTAGGAAATTGAGTTACGGTCGTACAGGGTCACTAACAGGTACACACTTTTAGGTGAATATTAAAGAAGCGACGTTTTTATAGTAGAATAAAGCCTGGCATTTCCCCTTGAAGGATTTACGTAGAAATCTCATTGAAGACAAAACGTAAAGAACTACAAGCCACAGCATAAATATTGAAAGCTACCAAACATTACGCAGCTTTGAATTTTAAAGACCGTATTGCCTAAGAATCGCGTATTATCCCTTGGATTTTTCTTCCATTTACAATCTCCATTACGGCTCAGATCAAACAAAGATGGGGGAATTAAAGGAACATTGTGAAAACGGAACGAATATTACTTTTGTTAAAAGCTAAACGAAAAATATTATTCGAAGTTAAATTGAATCGACGGTCTTGAGAAGTAAAAGTTTTTCTTTCGTCGTCGCGTGCCCCACTTCAGGTGTGTTATTTGTTCCAATAATAAAAATCAATTAGAAGCTTTATTTAATTTTAAAGGTTTCCGTCTTTTGTCTTTGTCTAAAGAGGCGTGTTTTTTTACTGAATTTTTTTTATTGTTTGCAAGCGGTTTAGAAGAGCTTGAGGTTAAATCTGTGGCCCTAGTGAAAAGGGATTTAAGTCTAAAACTACAACTTTACAGGAGAGGCAAAAAACACACGGCGCGCTCAAATTGTGTGTTTGTCCTCGTGTGACATTTAAACCGCCAGTAAAAGTAATACATGTGATGTTTTTTATAGGTAAACAGAGTATGTTCTTTATTATTATTGAGTTATTTTTTATGTAAAGTTAATAGTTTTTAAGATAATGACTTATACCCTCCACAAAATAAATTCCTCGAGGGTATAAAATAACTTATACCCCTTCACACATAAGTAAATTGAGAATTCGCTTATGTGAAAAGGAATACGCATTTGAATGAATTTTATGATAACCAAGTAATTAAATGAAATATTTAATAGCTCATTTTATAAGAAAATAGTGTTTAGCTGTGTACTTTAAGTCAACTTTAAAAAAAAATTGAAAATTATGAAAAAAATATCTTGGCGTCTTTTTCACAAAGATTTTAAACGTGGCGTGTGGTACATGTAGACTTATATGAACTATTTTGTGCTACTTAAACCCATATTTTAATGGAAATAAAACAAGCGGAATACAAAATTATATTTATTTTTTTAAATTTCTTGCGTATTTGAACAATACCAAAAAAATAAGAGAAACTCACATCTTAAAAAAAAAAAAGAAAAATCACAAATTGAGATGAAAAAAAAAATCCTGAAAATGTATAAATCTCTTCTTTTAATAAAGTAGGTACCTAATCAAAGGATCTTTTACAATGTTTGAAATTATAGGAACAGTTAAAAAAACATACTAAGAAACTAAAAAAATTAGAAAATCTCATCTTCGCTGTCATCATTTAGAAGAGGATGCTGATCTTTGTTATCATTACTTATTAAATTAGTATAAAAAGATCTGACACTGGGGTTTATAAGTGGGAGAAGACTAAGCAAGTCTTGTTTTTTCTCATTAGAAATTGCAATCGGCCCATCGTATAATTTGGGTATACATTCGGTTTCAAAAACACTTGGGAGCGGTGACTTTCCTCGTTTTCTTTGCAAATTCACTGTGTTCCATTCATCTTCGCCATGCATTTTGTAATGAAATTGAGGAAATTCTCCTTTTTTATACTTAAAAGCTGCACACTCAGATAAGTTAAACTTCTTCTTATTTTCATCAATTTTCTTTTGTTGCAGTGGCCCTTTAAGATAACTCGCAAAATCTAGAAATAATTCAGAATGCATTTCTACAACAGTAAATGGTTTCTTTTTACTACATGTTCGGACAAGTTGATACCAATCCCGCGGATGATGAATGTCCATTTGAGTTTTTTTCTTGGCCTTTTCAATTAACGCATGATCCACGTCACAATCCATGTGAGTATGGCCTGGTACTAAAAAATTATGCTTTATGGTTTCCAAATTTGTATTATTACGCATAGCTAACAGGAACATGCAAACAACGTGAATATTTTTATTTTGACCAGAACAGGAGTCAGAATAAAATACAAGATGCTTTATCTCATCAGGTACGCAGTTCATTATGTAATAAAACAAACAGGAAGCTACTTGATTTGCCCCTCTACCACCAATTCCTTCATGCCACATAAAACAATATACCTTATTAGAGGTACAGTCCCTCAAAGTCAAATTATAAGTCCATAATTGACGTTTGTAAAATGCAGCACCAGATTTAAGGTATGGTGTTGGCAAGCATTGCTGTAAGTCAAATGACAAGACTACTGTATCCTTTTTTGTAATTGAAAGCGCCCGATCTTGAGATTTTTGATCATAAATAGTTTCTGCTCTACGTTGGTGCTCTATCAAAAGCTTTTCATTTTCTTCTCTCTCCGCACCTTCACTATATTTTATTTTCGTATCTAAAGTATCGCATTTCACACACGTATCAACATAAGGCGCCTTAAAAGATAGATTTTGGGCTCTGAAAACCCATGAGTAGATGGTGATTGATACTGGATTTTCATGCATCTCACAGTAAGCCTTGTACATGTCCTTAATAGTTAAATGGGGTGGCAAAAACTTTTTGTTTGTCTTCGATCGCCCATAATGACTTTCGTAAAGCGGGAATGACAAAATTTGAGCTTTAACATCTTCTAGCCTTTCGTCATCAATTTTAAAGACACTGGGTTTTTTCCCTCTTGACGATTTATTTATAATCAAACCACCGCTTAGTTTTAATTTATCTGTCACAGTTTGGACAAACTTGGGCGTTTCATCGAATGTTTTTAAAAAACAACCTTTACAAATGCGATGACACTCTAAATCCAACTTCAGGAAAAACTCGTTGGAATAATTCCTATTTTTGATTGTAGGCGCCATTTTTTGTGTTGCTTTTTCTTTTAACGTTATAAGGTTACTTATGAACAGTACACGCCTATCATAGTCACCTAAACTCCAATAACGATCAAAGATTTTTTTTCTTAACGCTTCAGGAATTCTTTCAGCACATTTCATCCTACAAGTTTCCAAACTTTTCATGTTCCTTTCTTTAACAGGTTTTCCGTTTTTTGTCTGGTAACTTTTTCCAAGATTTCTTTTCTTTTTTCTATTTTCTCTATCTTCTCTTCTTTCTTTTGTACTTTTCCTAGGTTTACGTTTTCGACCCTGCATAACACCTTCTCTATCCCAAAATGACGTATTATTGCTCTCGTCTGAGTCTGACTGAGGAATAAAAACATTGCGTCTTCCTTTTGCACGCCTATTCCGCATTGAACAATCCGAGTCACTTGTATCGGGTGTATTTGGTATGTAGTCATCACTACTTTCACCAGAATAATCGAGATCAGGGCATGGCAGCTTATCAACTAATAGAGAAACAATATCAAAACATATGAGATATGTTTCGTCGGCATCAGTTAAAAATTCTTCATCTTTGTCGGGGTTCGGCCTTGGGGTAAAATTTTGGGAACATCCAGGCATAGGAGAACATACTTTTGAACTGATTGGTGAAACGTTTTTTAAACATTCAAATATTGGGGCATAATCTGTAGAACATCCTGGCTTTGGAGAGTTATCCTTCGAAAATCCTGGCTTTGGAGATTGATTCTCGGTAAACAGAAAACATGTAGGTACAGGTTCTTCAATTAAGCAATTCACGTCATTAACCATTTCCAGTTCTCGATGAACAAGATCTAGCATTCGGTTAATTCTACCTCTACCAGCCATCCTAAAAAGAAAATAACTAACTTAAATAAAAATGTACAAAAACTATGTATTTAACCTACTTCATGATTCACTCTATCTATTAAAAATACATCAAAATCCGTTGCGTATTTTTAAAGATTTATACCTACTATGTAGAGATTTCCAAATAGTTACGTTCCTTAATACATTCTTGTAACGTAATTATTAGGTGTAAAAAGGTACAATTAAATTTGAACCTGTTAAAGTATACATTCACTACGACATAAATTACAAAAAATATGTGTAAAACGATCTAACTTACTCGCGTTACTGCAGCGCGTCGACACAGGTTCTGCTCAGTAGGATGCGCAAGCGACTGACGGGACGCGGGCGCTATGCGCTCCCCACTCACCCGCACCACTCCCCCGCAGCGACGAGTTATATCGTTTCTCACGTAAAATGAAAGCTATTCGTAGGATACAACTAGAATTGTATTACATTACATTTATTAATTTCACAATAGCATAATGTGAATACTGATCTCAAAAGAGTTATACTTGATTTTTGACATTTATTTTGGTGAAAACAAATTTATGTCTAGTAATATCATTACTCACTAAGCCATTTAATAAGGACCATCTGTTGTTGTATTGGTAAACACCAATTTAATAAAAACGTAGGTAGTTTATGTTAATTTAGATTAAAAAACACAATTTTATTTTTTTTATTTTTCAGTTTAAAACAATACGAAAGTACTTGAATCCGAATTATTGTATTTTGTTTGTATTAGTTAAACCCATATGCACCAAATAACTTCTTTGTTTTTAAAGATAACTTAGATCCGTTTACACCAAATGATAGAGCATTTCTTTCTGATCAATTTGGTATATTTAACTAATTTTCGACAAAATCGGACTTGTACCCCTTTTCACTAGGGCCACAGAAATAAGAACAGCTGCTTAGATTGCTCTTTTGGTTAAGCCTTGCTTGCCTAGGTCGGTCCGAGGATGGGTGACCACCATTACTTACAAAGTTAGGTCCATGCCTCGGTGAGCATGTAAAACCGTTGGTACCGGCTGTCGGCTGTCTGTGTGCGGCTGTGTGGGTGTGTGTATTAATTAATAACAGTCATTACAGGTAGTCAGTGACCTGAAAGTCTGACAACGAGTCTTACCAAGGGGTATCGTATAACCCAGTAATGACTGAATGAAGTTCAGACAGGCAGTCGCTCCATATAAAATATTGGTAATATTAACAACTGTCGAAGATTTGCAAATGGCAGCCGGGACCAGCGGCTAAACGTTCTATCCGAGGCAGATGTAACTTTACTTAACTATTCCTGGTATTAAATGGATGGGTACCCATCCACGGACCGACCTAGGTAAATGCGGCGACCTAATCGACTATTATTATTTTGCAATTAGTTCCTCTTCAACAGGCGAAAGAAGAATGAAAGAGAAAAAGGTTTAGACAACATAAAGGAGTTTTTGACATGAGCAACACTTCCAAATTAGTGCCCAAAAAGAATCCAGTCATATATCTATCTAAAAATTTTAACCTTTTCAATTGAAACGCTTGCCATGTTCCATTAAAAATAAACTCAGTACCCAATCGGATCATAAAACGTATCTTATTTATTGCTAAACTAAACTAGAATCAGCCGCAATAGTCTGTAAAAGAAATCTTTAAAGTTTTACGACTAAAACAATCATGGCTAGGTCTCAAACAACCGTAAAATGAAAACAATCCTGTTACATTTAACGACAAAAAAGATAAAACAATATAGTACAGTAACAGTAGCGAATTTAATAACTGAAAAACTTTTGGTAATTTTTAGGTTAAATAAAAAGACCTGGACTCGATTTCCAGACCGGGCTAAGGGTGTTTTTACATCAGGAATTTCTCGGTGGCAGCCCTAGTGTCTGGATTGTTACCCAGTTAATAGCAATAGGCTCGCCCCATATTACATGGGACTTAGACATAACTGGCAAAATATAGGTTCACACTAGTGTAGGTGTACCTAAGGTGTACCTACAGTGTAGGTACACTGTAGGTACACCTTAGGTACACCTTTAATATAGGTTCACTAGTGTGAACCTATATTTTGCCAGTTATGTCTAAGGCCTAATCCCTCGGAGAATATAGAAGTGATGTTATGTTAAAGGAATAAATTTTATTCTTCATTCATTAAGGCTGATAAACGTTTAAAATGAAGCACGCACAATAAAGTCTGCTGAAAACGATTGATCGAAGTTTTATTTTATTTTTGAAATAAATACATTATCCTGTCAGAATGTGATATTATTTAGAAATCGATCATCCTTTGTTCGTTTAAGTGAATTTAGATTTTAGATAGGCCAAAGAGACTTTTGAAAGTCGAATCATAGTCAACCTCTACAATTTGGATTGTTTATTCGAACAAGTTCAGTATTGACAAAATATATTACAAGGCAGATATGAGTGGCGGTGGTATGCCCTAGAAAGACATATACTGACCTTATTGATCAGGTTCTTCAGAATGGACAGGTGCATAGTACTCGCAACCGGTGACGTCCGTGTATGACCAGATGTAAAGAGTATGTAAGGATCGTAGCAGGTCCCGTCGGGGCTGCGGGTTGTTCGCAAGAGATACCGCGGCCTCGATATGAAGGGCTAAGAAGGAACATGGGTGGTTTAGTCAGTAGAAGTCTGACACTCCCTTTCGCTCTGCCCAAGAGCGGGAGGGGTTATTTGATGATTTCCTACCCCACAAAAAAAAAAAAGAAAAGTATCGTAGCAGGTGGCGTTCTGTAGTTGCTACCTACCCCCATGGGAAAAAGGCGTGAGTTTATGTTTGTATGTCGTAATAACCCAGAGGTTTAGGGCTCGTCATTCATGCACAAGTTGAATGTTGTACCAAAGTGAATTTTGCAATTCATAAATTATTGTTTAGGTACTTTCAGAGTATCTTGGACATAGACAACTAAGTGACGGAAATCATCATTACGACACGTGGACTTAAAATACACATTGGTAAGACAGAAAATCGCTAATCCGGCTCGAAGGTCGTGTACTCTTGGTACTAGAAGAGGCATTTGATCCGTACTGGGTCAGTAATAGGCTGATATTAATATAACTTTTACACTAAGGTGTGTGGGGTCGTTAGACCTTATACTGTCAACACGATAAGAAGAAGAATTATACCGGTCCCAAGCGGCTCTCGGGACGATCTGGACAACACTAGCGACCAGTGGTCTACATTGGCCTTAGATCGAAACAACCTGAAGTCATGGGGAGAGGCCTTTGGCCTGCAGTGGGATAATACAGGCTAACAGTATCAGTAGTAGTAAGTGGTTCATACAAGGCACCAGCCATTGCTAGATTTTGTCGAGTTTAGAGTGTCCATAATATACTAAAAAACTTTTATTAGGGTTGCGTACCTTAAAAGGAAAAAACGAATGCCTTATTGGATCACTCGTGTGTCTGTCTGTCCGATCATTCCCCCCCCCCTCCTTATCTCCGAAACTACTGAGCCTTAAATTCTGAAAAAAAAACAAATTAGTTCAACACTATAGATTACAGGAAAACCTATGAAAAGTCATGGTATGGAACCCTTCATGTGCAAGTCCAACTTGCACTTGTTTCAAACTAGCCATATTACACGCTGTGGTAGCCATGAAAGTTTAAGTTTACCCTCATTTACTCCAACATTTTCACCCTAATTTTATGCACCATTACAAATTTTGCACAACCCCTTAATTGCTTTTTACATGGTGTTTGGACCTGTTCTACTAATTAACATCGTATTACAACATAATAATATGACAACTTTCATTGTTTTGTGACGTCACATGGAAAACTGCTCTGAAGTACCTACGGAAAATGTAAAAAGTTAAATGAAACCATTATTACAACCCAAGAAAGTATATCTCTGAATATAGAAATTATACAGAGTAGAAACCAAGCCGTCGAAAAAATCTTTCTGTACATCATTACGGGAAGAGGACAGGCTAAATGAAGAGGGCAGGCTATAGGAAGAGGTTTAAAAACTCATTATTAATATCGTTAATAAATTACTGATGATTATTAAGACTCTTTAATTAATTTAATTTTCATTGAATATCAAATTATATCTGCAAAATAGACAAACTAACATCTCGTGCTACCACCTAAGCCCCACGCTCGTGAGGTTAAGTTTTCAGGAAACCAGAGACATCAGGATTTTTTAATTTATTTTTAATCATGAAAAAGTCATGTGACTTTTAAAGAAGTGTGAGTAATTCGAAGTTGAAGAAGACGCTTTGTAATAAGTTCTTCGACAACCCATAACGTTTGTACTTTGCCAATCTGTGATCTTTTTCATTATTTTGTTTTATATAATGTTTACTAATCCTTATCACTGTCTTTTTTGTTTTTACTTTATTTAAATATTGTATGACTACTTGTGAAAACTTGTAATTGGCCATATTGTTTTTAAAAACCTAACTATTGTGTCTACCTAGCTGTAAGTTTTCCAAAAATAATAAAATAAATAAATAATAAATAAATTATTTGTTTCGGGTGTAAAGGGCTAAGTGATCTTACGGAAAAAATGGGATGCATATGATGTTATGAGTAGGGCTACTCATAACATGTGCATACCAAGACAATCAAGTCAGTCATTTCAAGTTTTCAGCGATAATAATTTTATTATAACAATTAATGCAATATAAAATTCTAAAACACCTAGTCGAGTGGTTTAGGCGTTTACCCTGTGACCCGGAGCATACTTCGTCAAGTTGTTTCCAGTGTGGCTAGGACATTGCAGGCATGAACCACCTGATTATCTGAGAAGAAGATGACTCCGTGGTTCGGAAGGCACGTATAAGCCCGTGGCTTGGGCAGAGCGGAAGGGAGTGTCAGACTTCTACTGACTAAAAACCACCCATGTTCCTTCTTAGCCCTTCATGTCGAGGCCGCGGTATCTCTTGCGAACAACCCGCAGCCCCGACGGCATATCAGTGACCCTTGAGGCGGTTTAGAAATTTTGACACTAGAGGGTGTGTGGGGTTGCTAGGCCTTATTGCCCACAGCAAGCAAAACAATTATCACTTGTATCAAATTTCCCTAAGCCTGTGAAAAGAAAATTCCAGTCAACAACACTTAGAAACAAAGTCACAACAATTATTTCCACGCCATTTCCACTTACAAACAAAACAAGCTTTCAGCTTCACACACTTGATTCTGTCCAAAGAAATAAGTGCTAAAAAATACAATATCGCAAATACGCAATTCCTATTCGGTTCACAGTTGTCGTATTCCCGATATTACTTTTTCCAGCTATTATTGTAAGTTGAGCCGCTAAAATTTTAGTTCCTAGGCTGTGACTGAGAGAGAACTGGAGGAGCTCGTGGCCTAATAATAAATGAGGGTAAACCGCATTTGCCTAGGTTGGTCTGTGGATGGGTGAAAGCCCATTACATACCGAGTTCTACCGTGCCTCGGAAAGCACCAGCCATTGGTCCCGGGTGTCATAGATCTATGACAGTCGTTACAACTAGTCAGTGACCTGAAAGTCTGACAACCAGTCTTACCAAAGGCAATAATCCAGTATTAACTGGGTTGTAGAGGTCAAATAGGCAGTCGCTCCATGTAAAATGCTGGTGTTCAGCTGCATCCAGTTAGACTGGAAGTCGACCCGAACATAATTGGGAAAAGGCTAGGCAGATGATAATGCTGTGAGCAAACTGTTACCAAGAGCGTCTGTTTATACAATTACAGAATACAGTTACCTATATGGTTTAAAACAATTATCATGTCCCATGTTATTTTGGGTCAGTGCCACATAATTTTTTTGATAAATATTCCAGATGGGCAGTCGCTCCATGTAAAATACTGGTATTCAGTTGCATCTGGTTAGACTGGAAGCCGACCCCAACATAGTTGGGAAAAGTCTAGGCAGATGACATTGATGATTACGAAACGGCCACTCCGTTATCTTGTCTAAGTACATGCACCGTCACATATGTTGGCACCTACTGCTCCTAATTGATCGGAGTTTCACGTACAGCGAGGAATACAAGATAATAGGATCTGTGTAGAGTAGTACACATGTTCCTTATATGCTATTCCACACCGTACAGGATCAAGCAATCGGAAGGCTCCTTGTACCTGGAATTACCACAATTCTGAACAAGTGCTATTATCTCCTCGAAGCTTATAGCTTGAAGCGGCAAATGATGGCGTTTCTGGGAAGTAAAATAAGCCCTTGTACACCTATGGGGACTTGCATAATAATCCAATATACAGGCTTCTAGACCGAATAGAGTACACTCGTGCAAAAATGCAGGCCTGTACCCGTTTGTTAGTCTGTTTTACCATCAGTACCGATAAGAACCGAATAGATAACAATGATGAATGTGTGAAACCAGTATCATTTTACACTTTATCATTATTCGAATTTAAGTTTACCTGCTTTTTTCCTGAGCGCACTACTTGATTTAATATTGTAAGTACATATTTCTCTCTTGTTATAACAATTCCTACCTAGTGTTCCCCTTTTAACTTCGTTACAATCGTGCTTTAAGCTGGCTTAAGATGGATGCTTGAGCACGCGCGGTCACTCCCCAATGCCCGCTCTAAGTTAGCTCCCTTAAGGCCATCGCCCACAGCGACTTTTTGAAGCGATGCTGTCGCGCGCAAACGCGCATCTGTATTGCTGCAAGCACGCATTTCGTAAACTCAAGTCATGGCTGCACTGGTCTTCTGCCAGTTGTAAACGCCCCTTTGTGCCTCTTGCCATTGTTTATTAATAGAGGGAAGTTATGTTTTTTAGTTATTTTTTTTTTGATTAATTTTGTTGCAGGATCCGAAACAGTTAAATTGTTCTCTGAGACTTCGTCGATTTTCATTGTCTCGGCGGTTTTCTGGCAGTCGCCACTGTTTGCGTGACAGCATCGTGATAGCATAGCGACATAGAATTTGTGGTTCCGTGCATCACGATTGTACCGCGGCCATTTTCCGTTTGTATCTTAAATTCACGTTGAGCGACGGCCTTTAGTTGAGACCCTTGTATTGGTAGTTGTTAAACTTTCTGCTATGTCTGCGAATCATAGTTCGGCTTTTGTGGGACGTAGACATGACCCTGATTTCAAAAGAGGTTGGTTTTGTAAAAGGCTTTTTAGTCAGCGAAGGGATTTGATTAATGTGTTGGCAGCGTTTGATATTCAATGGTCTTTGATGGCTTTTTGACTGAAAACTAGTCTAATGATAAGGCTTTTGATGTTTTGTGGCTAAAAGTGAGTTCAAGGTAATGATCTCGCTTTATAGTCATATTTGCAGGGGTCCGCAAGGGCCAACGCCTGTCGGGGCTGCGGTTTGTTCGAAAGAGATACTGCGGCCCCGGACACAAAAAGCTGAGAAGGAACATACCCATGTTCCTTCTCAGCCCTTTGTGTCCGGGAAGGAAGGAAGGGAAGGGATTGTCAGACGTCTACTGACTAAAAACCACCCGGTTCACACATTCATCATTATTATCCATTCGGTACTTATCGGTACTGATGGTAAGACAGACTAACAAACGGGTACAGGCCTGCATTTTTGCACGAGTGTACTCTATTCGGTCTAGAAGCCTGTATGTTGGATTATTATGCAAGTACCCATAGGTGTACAAGGGCTTATTTTACTTCCCAGAAACGCCATCATTTGCCGCTTCAAGCTATAAGCTTCAAGGAGATAATAGCACTTGTTCAGAATTGTGGTAATTCCAGCTACAAGGAGCCTTCCGATTGCTTGATCCTGTACGGTGTGGAATGGCATATAAAGAACATGTCATTGTGTACTACTGTACACAGATCCTATGATCTTGTATTCCTCGCTGTACGTGAAACTCTGATCAATTAGGAGCAATAGGTGCCAACATATGTGACGGTGCATGTACTTAGACAAGATAACGGAGTGACCGTTTCGTAATCATCAATGTCATCTGCCTAGCCTTTTCCCAACTATGTTGGGGTCGGCTTCCAGTCTAACCGGATGCAACTGAATACCAGTATTTTACATGGAGCGACTGCCTATCTGGAATATTTATCAAAAAAATTATGTGGCACTGATCCAAAATAACATGGGACATGGTGATTGTTTTAAACCATATAGGTAACTGTAGTCTGTAATTGTATAAACAGACGCTCTTGGTAACAGTTTGCTCATTATCATCTGCCTAGCCTTTTCCCAATTATGTTCGAGTCGGCTTCCAGTCTAACTGGATGCAGCTGAACACCAGCATTTTACATGGAGCGACTGCCTATCTGACCTCCACAACCCAGTTAGACTGGATAATACTATTGCCTTTGGTAAGACTGGTTGTCAGACTTTCAGGTCACTGACTACTTGTAACGACTGTCATAGATCTACTTGTATGACACCCGGTACCAATAGCTTACCGTGCTTTCCGAGGCACGGAGGGAACTCGGTATGTAATGGGCTTTCACCCATCCACAGACCTACCTAGGCAAATGCGGTTTACCCTCATTTATTATTAGGCCACGAGCTCCTCCAGTTCCCTCACAGCCTAGGAACTAAAATTTTAGCGGCTCAACTTACAATAATAGCTGGAAAAAGTAATATCGGGAATACGACAACTGTGAACCGAATAGGAATTGCGTATTTGCGATATTGTATTTTTTAGCACTTATTTCTTTGGACAAAATCAAGTGTGTGAAGCTGAAAGCTTGTTTTGTTTGTAAGTGGAAATGGCGTGGAAATAATTGTTGTGACTTTGTTTCTAAGTGTTGTTGACTGAAATGTTCTTTTCACAAGCTTAGGGAAATTTTATACAATTGATAATTGTTTTGCTTGCAGTGGGCAATAAGGCCTAGCAACCCCACACACCCTACAGTGTTAAAATTTCTAAACCGCCTTAAGGGTCTCTGACACCGATCGGCAGCGGCGACCTCTCGCGTCCGGCCCTGGTGCAAGCCATGGTACGGGGCGAGGAGGAATGGGACGCCGTCGCCTCCTTCTGCGAAGCAGTGATGCTAGCAAAGGAAGTGGCGGAACGTGAGAGGGAGAGAACCTCTCGTCCCAGCCGCCGCGGGAGGCGCTCCGGGCGTCGGGGGCCACGTGGTGGCTTCCGGCCACCGTAGACGCGGGCCTGTGGACGGTGAGTGATGGGTAAGCTCGCCATCCGTCCGTCTCATGACAACGACAGGCCGTGTCGACGGCGCGTTCGTGTTCCACGCGCGCCTCAAAGAGATGTCAGATGAGGACAATATACACAGACATACATCAGTACATTGCTTGCCCCCTTCATAATATCATACAAATGATATGCACATGATTTGCACAAACAACACAACAACAGACTAGGCATATGACAGACGTCTTTGATGATGAATGACTGTCCGAGGTCCAAACAAACTGAATTGTTTTGGAAGGCGTCCGAAACACAATATTCGATTAAGCCTTGTCTAGAGTGAGGAACTAACTAGATACAGTCAGCACCAGCACGCGTAGCATTGCAACCGTAGAAACGGGTTTTGTCGACGGAAGAATCGACAAAATGACAGATTGTAGCAAAATTTCATGTCAAATTGTATGGAAAAAGCTTTGTCTATTCTTGGAAGAATAGAGATAGAATCGCCATACTACGCGTGCAGAAGTAGGTTAACGCTCGCAAAGTTTCATATTGTTTTTAGGATTGGTTATTAGGAACTCCGTTCCAAAATGACCATTAATATTACCATCACTGAGCATTAAAATAAGCAACTCATTCATTTCCAAGCATATTTTAACAAAAACATCCGAAAAATAAAATACAATGCACGAATGAATAAATCCCGTAACCAATGAAGAAATATAGCGGGAAACGCAGCGGAACGAGTAACTGGGGTACACAACATTTTATGTGACGGAACAATCGTGAGTATCGTGAATTCGTGACCGACTTTATGTAGCCACGACTTTGGCCCGGTTCGGTTCGTTCACGTCACTTTTGGGATTTGAAAAAATGTTTGTAGTCTTTGTTTTGTTATGACGTTGGTTTATGTGTTTCTTGACATTTTTGCTTGCCATTTTTTCAGACTTTTACTAGTACTTTGTTTTTTTACCATTTCAAGGCGTTGTGGTTTTTATAAATACTGACGTGGATTTTTATTTACTTTTCGGAGAGAACACATGAATGACGGTGCGCATGTTTCATATTATTAGAATAGTAACCTTTTGGGCCTTTTGGGGAGAATTCTTCTTCTTAGTCGGTTCACTCTTGCCAGAGCGGTCGTGGTTTTCATGTTCCAGAAGGTTGGGCAGCAGACAGCACCCGCCGTACGACGTCCCGCCACCCCTGCCTGCTGGCCGTCAATCGGGCACATTCGTGCACGGGAGCGCCCATCGCAGCCTTCACCTGGTCCGTCCATCGCATCGGAGATCTTCCCCTTGGTCTTGTACCCTCGACTTTCCCCTGCACGACAAGACGTTCTATTGAGTCGTTTCCACGCCTACTACTTGGGGAGAATACAGCACTATATAACCTTCAGGCTGTGCCTAGACTTAGCCCAACGATGTTGTAGACGACTTCCAGTCTAACTGGGTCAAGCAGAATACCAGCATCTTCATAGGAGCAAAATCAAAAGTCTTTTATTCAAACTAGGCAGATAATCAGCACTTTTCGAACGTCAAAATTTACTTTTCTTATTTACAAGAGACAGTCCCCCAAAACGCCCACCCTTCGACACTTTCTAGTGTTTTAGGAAAGAAGAAGTGGTGGAACAAACTCCCCAGCAATACAAATACAATACAAAATAGTAGTTACATTACATGTTAATGTGTTTGGAGCCCCCATTTAGACAATGCCTGTATTAGAAGGCTCCGCTTTTTCAACAGCAGGTGCCTATCTATCTGACCTCTGAAGTACAGTAACTGGGTAAGACTGGTTGTCATACTTTCGGGCTTCTGAAACCAACCTTAATGACCGTCGGAGATCAAATGACAACCAAGTATTGTAATAAAGTCTTGACATTCCTTAATTAAAACCAATAAACAAAATCAAAAACAAGAAACATCCCGAACCTTAATCACTAAACTTTCAAACACGAATGCTATTCGATTACACTAAACCATGAAAGTTGTCTTTACTGAAAATAACACCAACATCGGGCCTATGTAATTTAATACACCTCCAAACTCCAATAAATTCTTCAAGGTCCTATCAATCAATATACCATTACGGATTCAGAGTCGAAACATCAATCAAATCACTTCTAATGGCCGCTCGCAACGGGTGTCATGGCTTCTGGTGGCGTATGGAAATGGCCGATGTAGGTGGAACGACTAATCTATCCATTACCGAAGTTCGTATAGCTATTCCAAAGACTAGGATGTCGTGATTTGATTGTGAGTTCGTTTATTGAAAAGTTCGCAACTTCGTTTCAAAATTAAGTTGTTATAGTCTGTTTCAATACACAATTACATTTTATGTATAAATGGTGTAAAAGTAAGTATCATTAACGAAGTCGAAAGGTCACTGTGATATTTTTTTTGTTCTAGACCATACCTGGGAACCGCCTGGTTACGGAGTTATGGGGTTCAAAGCTCCAAATTTTTCAATGCTGTTTTTTTAATACTACTTTTCTTTTTTTTACTTACTTTTTTTTACTATTCAAAGCATTCATTAGCACAATGTTAGATGAGTGCTTCATTGAGATTTACCAGAAAATGTGATTTAGGACACCAAAAAAAAAATCGTTTCCCAGCAAAAATAATTGCGTGGGGTACTTAGTTTGCTGTACACGTTCTCGTACATGCTTGGTTCACGTCTTCGTGAAGGGTACTTTTACACACTGTATATTATATATCATGTATGATTGTATTTATTTTTATATTTTCTAATTTGGTTTCTGTTTTGCACCTACTGTGTATTGTCTTTGGATCACCCTAAGGTAGACTGATAAAAAATGCCCAAGGCATTAAGTCTGCCTTTGTACGGATTTTTTAACTTAAAGCATAAAGTTTTAATAAATAAATAACATTATGCAGAGAAAGGTTAGGTAGAGGCGTACCTAATAGAACACCCACATTTCGCCAGTTATGTTTAAATCTGACGAAATAGTTTCACCAAAACATTTGCTGAAAGTTGCCTTAATGTCCTTGTCGCTACATTAAAATACGCTTTCCGAATATTTGATTCATCAGAAAGTTCAGTAATATTCATCACGTACAAAGTTCGTCGCAACGCATTTAGTAATAATATTTTAACTAGGTCAACAATGTTGCCAAGTTAAAGTAAGTTACATAAAATTAATTAATTTAATATTCAACTTTTCGTTAATTTTATTTATAAAAGTTTGGAACCGAATTTGAAAAGAAATAGAATAGGACAAGTTATGACTAAAAGCTTGATGAGATTAGTTGAGTTCTTGAATGTATAATGGTAAGTAGTTTGTCGTTAGCGTTGCTACAAATTAGTTGACGACTTGAAACACACTTTTGATGGCCTGCATTACGTTTTATCAAATCAATAGCATGCTTTGTTGTAACATTCTATGATTACTGCATAAAACTTTTTGGTTTATGGTAAGTTTCAACCAAATTTATTAGAGTTTTTGCTTAGCAGTTTAACTGAGATTTGCCTCAAATTGATGACTCGTTTGTTTTAGGAAGGAACCTTAATCATCTGCCTAGCCTTTTCCCAAATATGTTGGAAAAGGGTTCCACGTCTAACTAGGTACAGCTAAATACCAGTATTTTACATGGAGAGACTGTCTGCCTATTGGACCTAATAAGAAAACCATACAACACGTAATACAATATCTATTGGTAAGAATGGTTGTCAGATTTTTGGGCCACACCCTGACACGAATGGCTTAAAGTACTTTATAAGGCACGGGGGAAACTTGGTATGCAATAGATGGTTACCCATCCACGGACCAACCCAACCAATCGCTGCTTAATCTGAAAATCGACGCGACCAGCTGCAACAACACCAATTTAACTTTGAATAAAACTATGAACCCTTCAAATTTCAAACGAACAACAGCTTATACCATTAAAAATGCAGCTCTCAACAATTCTTCCACCATTTTCAATTGCGACTAAGCAATGGCTTCGTTCACAGTTCTGTTCAGGAGTCAACAAGGGTCATTATTCAGTAAATTGCGCAAGACCTCGTTACCTTAAAGAGTTCCTGTACAATTTTTTAACTCGGTAATTCGTGCACCACTTTCTGCATAACTGTGAAATGTTTTCTAGATTCAACTGAGAGTTTTTGTAGGGAACTCGGAAGAATTTATGTAGTTTTATTCTCGGCGTTGTAGGGCTGTATTGTGACTACTTATTACATAACATAACATCACGCCTGTAATCCCCGAAGAGTTAGGCAGGGGTGTACCCTTTGGTTCAATGACATTTTCTCAGTTATGTTTGAGTTCGATGTAATAGGGGGCGAAACTATTGCTATCAACCGGGCACAAATTCAGACTCCATGGCTACTACTGAGAAATTCCTGATGGAAAAACCCAATAACACTTTGCCCAACCTGATAAACGAACCCAGAACCTCATGCCCAGCAGTTGCGCATAAGGTAGTCCAGAGTGAGGTGACTATTTATTATAAACAGTGTCAGTGTTTTTGATTTCATTGTTTTGAAGAACATGTTTTAAGCAAAAATATAATTTTGGTTTAGTGAATGAAACGATGATGGATAATGACAATAAAATAGGCTAAAGTAAAATAATATGGGCTAATTCTCGTATACGATAGAAGCGAAACCGCGAGCAAAACCTAGTTTTATAAAAAACTTTGTGTTACGTTTTAAGTGCCATTTGTTGCCTAATTTTGTAGAAAACGGTCCATTTAATTGTGTGCTATATGAATGTAGTGGAAGAGAAGGCATTTGTCCGTTTTTGGGACTAAAGTGTCCTGTGACCTACGCAGTTTAATTCTTCGTTTTGCTGAAGAATGAACTTTACTCTATTATTAATTAAAACCTTTAATGGACTGGACAGGTATTTTCAGTAACGTTTTGAAGTACAATTCTAGTTGCTTCTTTAGAAGAGATATAAGAAATCAAATTACCTAAATGTTATCACATTCCATTACAATAGTAATATTATGAGTTTAAAGATTTTTAAACGTGGTTTGCTTTCATTATTTAAACATAAACATAAATCATTTATTTGCATAAAAACATGGTATACAATGGTGTTAAATAAAATTAAAATAGTTCAAACATGTTTAGCTAAGATAAATCATAGCATGCAAAATTTTAGGTTTGAGCAAAATGTTACAATGCATCAAAATCGTGTATCAATAAATTCTTTTAAACTATAGAAATTGCATTCATTTATCCACTTGTGCAATTTAATCTTTAATAAGCTTGAATTTAATATTTTGAAGTGGCTTGGCATCTTGTTATAAATACGTACGCACATTGCTAAGCAGTTTTTATTATATTTTGTAAGTCTTGGCAAATCATTTAATACTAACCTAAAAGGATCTCGTCTGTTGCGAGGATTTACATCGTTTGCTTTCTTAAATAGTTCTTTATTCCTTACCACGAACATACATATTTCATATATATACAAAGATGGCAACGGTAACAAACCAAGTTTTTTGAACACTGGTCGACATGAGTCATCAGGTTGAAGTCCACATATTGCTCGGATACACTTTTTTTGAGCGATAAATGCTCTATTTATATCGGTGCTATTACCCCACATAACTAGACCATACCGAAGTAGTGATTCTACATACGCGTGGTATGACATAATTGCAGTTTTTACGTTAGTTACATTTTTAACTTGTTTCAGAGCATATACAAATTTATTAATTCTAGTGCTTATATTATCTATGTGGTCTTTCCAGTTTATATCCTTATCTATTACTACGCCTAAAAATCTTGTATGTCCTACCTCTTTGATTTTATTTATATTAAGTTTAATGTTATTTTTATTATTATTCGACTGGTTAAATTGAAGGTAAACGGATTTGTCTAAATTTATTTTTAAATGGTTCATGTCAAGCCATTGCAGCAATGTATCTATTGTATTATTAATGTCGGACTCATGATCTGCAACGGTATTTTTCTTTTTATCAGATGTCACTATGATGGATATATCGTCTGCAAATAATGTACATTTATGTTTGGTTATTTTAATAATATCGTTAATGTATATAAGAAACAATATTGGGCTTAAAATGCTTCCTTGCGGAACGCCATATCTATTATGTTTATATTCTGATGAATAGGGTATCATATCTTTATTTTTGTTGGAGGAACTCGTGGCTTAATAAGAACTGCCACTCGGGTCGATCTTTAGGTAAAGCTGTGCTTGGCTAGGTCGGTCTGTGGATGGGTGACCGCCCGACATACCGAGTTTCCTCCGTGCCTCGGAAAGCACGTTAAGCTGTTGGTCCCGGCTGCCATATATACATCTTTGGCAGTCGTTACAGGTAGTCAGTGACCTGAAATTCTGACATCCAGTCTTACCAAAGAGTATCGTGTTACCTAGTATTAACTGGGTTGTGGAGGTCAGATAGGCAGTCGCTCCATGTAAAATACTGGTACTCAGCTGCATCCGGTTAGACTGGAAGCCGACCCTAACATAGTTGGGAAAAGGCTAGGCAGATGATGATCTTTATTTTTGTTGATTTTATTGATAATAACACGTTGCTGTCTTTTACTTAAATAGGATGATATCCACTGTAGTGCAGGGCCCCTGATCCCGATAGCCTCCAACTTATCTAGTAATATGTCGTGTGACACTAGATCGAAGGCTTTCGATAAATCAAAAAAGAGGCCAGTGGTTAAATGATTATTATTGATATTTGTAAGTATTGCTTTCATAAGAGAAAAAATGGCTAATGATGTTGATTTATTTTTTTGGAATCCAAATTGTTCAACAGTTATTATTTGAAATTTATTGCAGAAGTCAATGAGCCTTTTATGCATGCATTTTTCGTAAATTTTAGACAAAATAGGTATTAACGTTATAGGTCGATAATTATTAATGTCACATTGATCTCCCTTTTTGAATAAAGGTTTTATTATGGATAGTTTTAGACTATCGGGAAAAGTTCCAGATAAAAATGACATATTGATAAGATGAGTTAAGATACCAGTCAGTTCATTACAACATGCTTTTATGATTTTCGTGCTTATTTCATCATAGCCTTCCGATTTGGTGTTGCATAGAGACATTACTTCCTGTCGCACCTCATTTTCCAGCATTGGTTTGAGGAACATTGAGTTGACACATTTATTTTGTCTAAAGTTTTGGGCACCTTTTTGTTGCGTTGGTATATGCGTTTTTACATAATGGTCATTGAATATAGTAGCCATTTCCACGGGGTCTGTAACTACGGTATCATTTAACTTTAAGATTTCTATATTATAACTAAACTTAAACTGTCAGTTACGGGATATTTTCCGTGATTATTTCGAAGTTGTTGTAATCTATACTAATATTATAAAGAGGTAAAGTATGGGAGGTTGTAATCAACTGAACCTATTCCCAAAATTATTTTAAGAAAGTCACATAATTTGTGAGTGTCATAATATTAATCAGAAAACGAGACCACGCGAGCGAAGCTAGGGATCCCTGAGAACATAAATATTTGATTTTAAACTGTCACTTAAGGGATATCTTCCGTGTCTATCCATTACTAGCTTCTGACCATAGCTTGAAAGTCTCTTGAAACCTGTAACGACTGTCAAAGAAAATCATATTTTTATCAGCCGTGACCAGCGGCTTAACGTGCTTTCCCAGGCACAACGTCAGCACCTAACAATAAAAATTAACGACATAATTTTCCTCCTTTGTATTCCTCTCGTCCCAATTTTTATATGAAAACTTTAATTGTCTATTGGTAGCTTCATACTTCAGGTAAGTGTCTCACTGTCAGCGATCAGCAAGAAACGAGAAGAACTACCAACTTAAAACGAATTGTTTTGTGTGACAAAAATCTCGCAGGGCGGCGGTGTCAACAGTGTTCAACTGCATTATAAATTATGAAGCTCTACTACTGTCACGGAAACTACATTTTTTTAACGTTACATAAGCAGGATGAAATTAAAGTCTCCAACATATACTGTGGTGGTACAACATATGGTGGCAGTCCTACCAGACTCCGATAATCTCGTTCGCGTTCTAGATATGGAGAGAAGTGGAAATTATGTATTTCCTACTCCTCCGCTATTCATTTATGATTAATTTTCTTCTGGGATCCGAGTTAGTTAAATTGTTTCCCTGTGCCTTCGTGGAGCTTCATTGTGTCGTAGTATCTACAGTGGCGACTGTAGATACTGGCTTTTAGGCGTTACTATGGTTAAGAAACAGTGTGGCGGGTGTGTCCCATTATGAAAAAAAAATCTAGTTCGCTACCTCTGGGGCACGCGTGTTATGTTTATAGTAGCATAATTATGTTATTTATCTTTGTGTATATTTATAGAAAGTTGGTATGTGAATTTATATTTTGACTATACTGATTTCATTTCAACAAACATTTTTTTTTTCTTAACGTTTTTGCCATACCAGGAATTTCTCCTGTATGGGTGCCTTTACAAAATATTTAGATTTACGTACACAAACAGCCAGACTCGGAAGCGGAACCACTGGGTTCACACAAATTTATTCCGAGCGGTACATGATCGAACCCGCAACACGCAGCGCAGTATCTAATCACTTGGTCACTGCACTAACCGTGATATTAATAAACGTGAATATTATAAGCGGAAGCTAGTCGCTGTTTCGCCGACAGAGGGGCAGAGGCCTAAAGTTTGTCTGTCTCGTTAGCTAAGTGTCCTAAGTACCTTTGAAAGTCGGCTTATTTGGACTTTAGAAGTCGGCCGGCTATGTAAACGACGTAATAACGCCTATTACATTTTCTAGAGACACTCAGGACTTTGCCTTTTAACTCAGTTATTAAACTGGAAATAGTACCTCCTCAAACGTTTTTGCCAAAGTACTTTAATTTGTTTAGGATTAAAGATTACTTGGAGCTATCAGTGTCATAATAGGAGCTTTTAACGGATACATTATGTTTAGTATTTAGATGAACAGAAAAGTATTCTAAGTCTATCATCATCATCTACAGTTCTAACATCACCCACTGCTGGTCATAGGCCTCTCTTTGCTTGTGGCAAGCTCCACGCTTTTGTACTTTTGTTTTGTACTAACAGGATATTCCCGCAATGGCAACAATGTCGTCTGCCCATCTCGCCGCCATTCCTTGGATCCCACTTGGTCACAGCTTTACTCAAACTACGATCACCACACCTTGCTAACTCGATCAAAAATTTACTGGGGTAGTTGACTGACTAAAAAAATATGATTCTGTTTAGTCAATCAGTTAGATTATCGAAAAATATTGGAAACGTGTTTTTGTTTTATCAAATTAATAAAAATTTACGAAGATAAAATGTGTCAAAGATCATGAGTGGGGATTTTGACGTCACTTTCTTGTAAAAAACGTACCAAACTGTGACGTCACACGACTTTTCAAAGCACTGTATCGTCTTAATTTTTTTGCTAAAAAAATATGTGTAGTATTAGATTTTTTTTAGATTTTTAACTTTAGATGAAACCGAAGCTTGAACAACGATTTAAATTTGTAAAATACCTAAATTAATAGCAGTCACAAATGTTGAAAATTCACATAACTATGGCAATTTTCAACATTTGTGTCTATTATTAATTAATTTTACACATTTAAACCGTTGTAACCTTAATTGGTCTGTGTTTGAACCCGCTTTAAAGTGTTAGGTTTACTAAACGTTTGTGGTGAAACTGCGGTTCATTCACGGCACATGGAATTCACGCTAGAATTTGATAATTAATATGTCATAGTTTATCTGTTACACTTCGTTTATAGTTATAACTAGCTGTTCCCGGCATGCGTTGCAATGCCCTTTTTCTTACCTACTACCTGCCTACGTACCAACTACCTACCTACCTACTACCTCCTACCCTACCTACCTACTACGTCCTACCCTACCTCCTACCCTACCTACCTACTACCTGCCTACGTACCAACTACCCTACCTACCCCCTACCCGACCTACCTACTACCCTACCTACCTACTACCCTACCTACCTACTACCCTACCTACCTACTACCCTACCTACCTACTACCCTACCTACCACCTACCCGACCTACCGACTACTACCCTACCTACCTACTACCCTACCTACCTACTACCCTATCTACCTACTACCCTACCTACCTACTACCCTACCTACCTACTACCCTACCTACCTACTACCCTACCTTAAAACCACCAAATATAATAACAGTGCCTGAACTTTCGAGACATAGACAATAGCTCAAAGAGTATATAACCACTACGTATGAATAGCTTGTCAAGAAAAATCATAGACAACCTATAAAAAGACATTTAAACTTTTGTTAACCTGTAGAATAAATCTTAGGTATTATTTTCGGAAATTAAATAATTAATAAATAATTTACACAAATTAATGTCTAAAACAAACAAATATAACAGTACCTGAACTTTCGAGACATTTTACAAAAAATAAATTTCTGAACGCACACATGTCATGAATAGTTGTTACAGTATTTGACAGGATTGGACAACAGTTTGACATGACATGACAAATCAGCATTTATTGAAATGATTAAGTATTCATTACACATATCTAGTTTTCATTGTTTTTAAGATGTATTATGCTATTCGGGGCGGAGACAAATCCAACGAATCAATAACCATGAAAATTGGTTCAGCAGATCTCGAGTTATAAGTGTTGTAACAAACCCGTCTTTCTTTTATATATATAGATACGTACCTCACTATACGACCCGAGGTAGAGGTGTAGAATGCTGAATTCCATCGTGAAAAATTAAACTCATCTCCAACGCCACATACAAACTGTGATCCATTACACGTAAACAAAATCTTACATCGCACAAGCAGAGGTATCTGAGCCTGTCGTGGCTGCGGGTATTTCGAAAGAGATACCGTGGCCCTATTGCATACGTAGTTTCTTCCGTAGAGGAACTCGTGGCTTAATAAGAACTGCCACTCGGATCGATCTTTAGGTAAAGCTATGCTCACTTAGGACGGTCTGTGGATGGGTGACCGCCTGACATACCGAGTTTTCTCCGTGCCTCGGAAAGCACGTTAATCTGTTGGTCCCGGCTGCCATATATAGATCTTTGGCGGTCGTTACAGGTAGTCAGTGACCTGAAATTCTGACATCCAGTCTTACCAAAGAGTATCGTATTAACTGGGTAGTGGAGGTCAGATAGGCAGTCGCTCCATGTAAAATACTGGTATTCAGCTGCATCCGATTAGACGGAAAGCCGACCCTAACATAGTTGGGAAGAGGCTAGGCAGGTGATGACGTAGTTCCCACCGTGCCTCGGAAAGCACTATAAATCGTTGGGCGTTGGTGGCTGCCTGATATTTGTAGATCTTTGGCAGACGTTACAAGAAGTCAGTGGACCGAAAGACTGACAGCCAGTCTGTCTTATCTAACTGGGTTGTAAAGTTCAGATTTATAAGCAGTCGCTCCATGTAAAATATAGATATTCAGCTACATCCGATTGGGAAAAGGCTACCCACATGGTGAGATGTAACGCAACTCTGTTAATTCCATAACAAATTACAAAAACTTTCCGTTATATTTTCACAAAACCTATTTTCAGATTTGAACAATCTGCACATCACATTTTATGGGAGTGTAGTCTTTGGCAGAATGAACGTAATATTATGTTAAATAGTGTACGGGTTACATCCGGAGTTATTTACTATACGGACGGAGTTTATACAAATAAACTAGAACAAATTTCCGTGCGTTCAAGCATTGGAATCAAATATAACAGCTCACAACTTAGGACCCAGTAATATTAATGATATTAATATCCATGGTGCTACGCAACTGGGCCTATCCCAGTTGTATACGTCCCTGTGTGCCTATTGACCTTATTCTGTTCTGTCTCCTGCTGATATGGCGGGAAGTGGAAATTATGTTTTCCTACTCCTCCGCTATTATTTTTTGATTAATTTCGTTGCGGGATCCAAGACAGTTAAATCGATTCCCTGGGACTTCGTCGGGCTTCATTGTCTCGGCACTTTTCTTGTGATCGCCACTGTTGATTCTGGCTAACAGGAGTTACAGTAGTTTGGGAATAGTTTGGCGAGCTTGTCCCAATAAAAAAAAACCTATTTTCAGATTCTACCCAAGAAAAGGTTAAAATGTGTTTCGTTATTTTATTCAAACACCATTTTGGCTGCAACATCTGAATATAATAAATCCGTCTCTTGACGACAATGGGACCTTCCAGAGCACTCCATTCACGTTGACAGGTGAATTCATAAATGATTCCGTTCATTGTGTGAAGATTTCTTCGTATAGATGTATCTATGGTGACTTATACAGCTTTTTGGAAATGATTTCCCTGAAATATAGTTATTTATGGACTGTTTTGTCGATATTTTTGGATGTTTTGTTAGCCAAGGCAGTTTCTTCATCAATAAAACTAGCAGTTACCTTCGGCCACGTGAAATTGGTCTAGCCGTTTAAAACATTCAGATAGACGGCCAGATAGACAGACAGACGGACATAGCAAACTACAAGGATGCCTTGTTGACTACGGGACCCCAAAAATGCAGAATTCATTTAATTCCATTAGCTAAAGTTATCAAGTATTATGCCCAAATGTGAGGTACCTACAGTACACCTTAATTTTTTATTGTTATTAGACCATGATACTTACTGTAAAGTAATAATCACTAGTGCGAAAACATAACATTAAACAGTTTATCAATATTATGACCATTAGGTTTGTAAACGTAAACCATATTAACAGCATTTAATTCAACCACATAGTAAAATTTCAACAGAATTTCACGAAACAAACCGGTAATGGCTGGTTATTTTGACCAATATAACCGTGAGATTCATTGCAAAATACTACGCAGGTTCCATCATCATTTCAGCCGAAAGATGTCCACTACTGGACATAGGCCTCCCTCAAGTGTCGCCATATTGACCGGTCCCGTGCGTCTCGCATCCAGCGGATTCCTGCAACGTTCACCAGGTCATCAGGTACCATCATTTACCACAAACTAAAATCCTACTTATTAATATTATAAACGCGAAAGTTTGTAAGTATGAATGTTTGTTACTCTATCATGCAAAAACTATTGAACGGATTTGAATAAAATTTGGTACACAGATAGTTTATAACCTGGATTAACACATAGGATAGTTTTTATCCCGATTTTATCTTCCCGTGGGATAATTTTGGAGTTTTAGCGGGAGAAACCGCTGGCAACAGCTAGTGTTGAATAAATACTATCTTCATCTAGCTGCCCAGGTGTACCTGATAATACACACACATATCACCAATAATGTGCAGGTGTCTTGTAAAAGGTGGCAAGTTTAGTACCATCAACTGGACATAAATCTAGATGTATGGAACCCTGGGCGGTTTTGAGAAAAGTCCTGATTAAAATACGCAATAACACTTTGCCCGACCCGGTATTCGAACCCAGAGTCTCATAACCAACGAGGCAGTCAGAACCACTAAGTTAGAAATATGAATTCCCACAAATAAATACATAGAATCAAATTAAGGATTACAAAAGAATCTCATTTTGTACCGACAAAGTTTTATAGTGAATATTTTCCTTTTTTAAAATTTAATATTATATTTCCGTTGTTAGCTGAGATGAACTATTAATTACATTTATTAAGAACGTGTTCAAACTTTATTAATTAACTCAGTCCTCAAGAATGGCAAGTGATAGAAAACTTTTTCTAAAAACTTACTTCCGATAGGACGAATTGGAAATATCATAAACGGAGTCTGTAATATGTATAAAGCTAGTTTTAATTAAATGATAATTAACAATTGGTTTCGGAAATCCATGATCACATCATCAGCTTATTAATGTTCCCACTACTGGGACACAGGCCTCCTCCCTTTGAGAGGGAATGGGCTATAATTTACCACGCGGGCACGGGTAGTTGTCCCAAGTCTTCGAATTTTTGGTTCTAGGACATGCCGGTTTCCTCACGATGTTTTCCTACACCGTTTTTGAGAGCATTGGTGATGAAATAAATTACAAAAAGGAATGCGCCTGACCGCCGTTCGAACCCAAGATTTACTGTTCCTAGTTCGGATCGTAAGTAATAAATAAAAACTATGACGAATTTGTATATTTATTATTTGTATTGTCTTTTCGGGTTACAGTAGGATATTTCAATACTCCATACAAACGCCTCAGCCTAAATTCAACTTTAAACCTTAAAACCCTACCAACAGAACTCCAAATATAATATCACAGTTCCTTTTCACAAAAAAAAAACATTTATCAACGGATTGATTGCGTCCTCACAATTCCCCCGAGGCCTGTTCATATTTGAACGCTGTGGAAATTGGAACTAAAATAACAACAGAATGTGTGGAACTGCTCTTTTCACAAGTCGAGTATTTGTTCCGATAAGATTTGTGAGAGGTGCGCTTTGGTTTCTTTTTAGTTTTTGTTTTGATACTTCAGGTGATATTTTAAGAATTACATAACATGACACCACGACTGTGTGTACCTTAGCACACCCACATTGCACCAGTTATGTTAAACTCCCCAAATCCAGTCTCCGTGGCTGCTACTGAGAAAATCCTGTTGAAAAAAAAAAAACTACTTGAATTATTGATAGATAAATGTTATTACTCCGTAAGAGAATTTCTAGATGACAATACATTGAAGCAAATCCATTGAATGAATAATTTGTTAATTTGACTTAAATATTGTACTAGTTTAATAATAATGTATTGAATGACAATTAGATTGGATGTATTGTAATTTAATTTTAATATATATTTACCAAACTTGTGACCTATGATCCAAAATGAATGAATTATTTAAATTTGAAGTCCATAATATGATTTGTTAATCTGACATAAATATTTTACTATTTTGCCAATTTAATCAAAATGTATTGCATGACAGATTTGATGTATTGTAATTTGTATCTTAATTTTATTGTTGTTTGATCTCAATTTTATTTTATTAATTAATTTCTAGTATTGTATTGTTTTTGCTGAATTTGTTACATAAACTTTGTATGCCTCAATGGCGGGACATAGAGCTGACACCTGTATTTAACACAACATCTTATGAACCTATGATCCACAATAAATTATTTTAATTTGAATTTGAAAAAACACAATAATACTTACCACTAGATCAACAAGGCAGCCATTATTATTTCAAGAATATATGCACAAAAAACGAGTTAATAATACAGTAAAAAGAGAGAAGTATGATAGAAAGAAACCCACCACTAACCTGGGCGCATAAACAGCTGTAGAAAAAGGCAAAATTAATTTTATCACCCATTTTTCATCGTAAAGAATGAACATCATGTTACATTTACCACGCTTTTAGTAGACTTGATACAATATGTATGTAGGTCTACATATATCTATTTTCACGTTTTAATTAGCCTTAATGACACTTTTCGTGCTAATGTTTTCATTAAACACCGACATAATCCTCACTAATATTACTGTAAGTGCATACAGGGTGTAAACGAACCCTTCACGCATCCGACAACCAAGCATTCTGTACATCAAACCAAGTACCCCTACGCAAAAATTTTGGCTGGGAAATGACTTTTTTTTTTTGGGGTCAAAAATCACATTTTACGATAAAACTCAAAGTAGCACTCTTAAAACATTGTGCTAGTGGATGCTTTGAATAGTAAACGGGTCATGGAGGTAATTTAAGTAAAGTTAAAACCTGAAATACTAGTATTTACAAAAACAGCTGTGAAAAATTTGGAACTTTGACCCCCAATATCTCCGCAACTAGGAGGTTCCCAGGTATGGTCTAGAACAAAAAAATGATCGCAGTGGTAGGGAGAACAAATGCCCTTCGTTTGCGTTAAGGGTACTTTTACACCCTTTATAATTATGCGAAAGTATCTCTGTCTGTTTGTTAGGTTTTGACCATGACATGAATATGGGCTTGACGTCAGTTAATTTTCATTCCAGCAGTACGTATTCATCATCTGTCTAATCTTTTCCCAGCTAAGTTGGGGTTGGCTTCCAATCTAAGCAAATACAGCTGAATACCACTATTTTACATGAAGGGACTGTCTATCTGACTTCCACAGCTCAGTAACTGGGTAATACGATATCCATTGGTAAGACTGGTTGTTAGAGTTTCGGACCAGAGACTTGGACTGAAACTTATGTCAAAGTTCTACAAATGCGGTTAAACGTGCTGCAAGCACATTTCGTTCACTTCAGCTTGAATGACTATTACAACTATGACTAGAACGAAACGTGACACAATACTAGCCCATAGAACTAATTATATTCCATTCACGTATGCACTATTCATCATGGTTTTCCTATCATAGCGTATGATTCAGAGAAACCTCTAGCACAAAGACTAACGGGCGTGCCATTACAGTCACGAACAAAACACATACACTTGCTAAATCTCAAATGCGAATTTCTCATGTAACATGGATTGATTTGAAATATGACCTACTTTACGATAATATGGATTCCAAACTATTAGTTTTGTTACGCGATAATTGCCTCTAAGTGATAAGTGTATACATATTGGCCAAAACACCCAATTTACCCAATGAAATTTCAGGACCGACTTCCTAATATCTGAATGTGGCTGAAAGTTGGTGACGCAGATAGAATTATGAGATTGGAACTGACTTGGGCATAATTGTACTAGAATGGTGGAGACAGGTGAAACTGAATTTTGAGGAGATGAAGGAATTAAATTCGACGTGTAGAATATGTTGCGGTGCTTAGTAGCGAAATACGTAATAATAAAGTGTAATAATGTAATAATAAAAAATAAAAAAAGAAGTTCTTAGTTTTATTACTATGTAATTTAAATTCATATTATTTAGCAACATAGCTCCAAAACGGGTGAACTGTTATTTTTTCTCCAACGTAAATATTGAGAAATACGCAAATTTAAACGTGACGTCTAATGCAAATCGAAATAAACAGAAATATTGCCAAATGAAGTTGACTGTCAACCACCAAAAAAGCGGAACAACGTTCCGTGTCATGATGATGTTTTAACAATCTTCTAGATTTTTGCGAAAACGTTTAAAATAGCATTAACAATAGTTCAATACTATTTATTTTTATGAAGGTAAACTTAAAGCGGATATTTTAATGTAATAATAAACTATTAGAGTACAATACTACGACTGGGTGTCGTACTTTTTTTTGTAAACGTAAAAAAAGCCCCTATTCACGTTTTTCTTGTCAAATGACATTGACCCATTACAGGCATGATTTGACTCGCAAAACATTATATCAAAATATCAATTATTTATTGTGATTTCACGATTCCAGTTACATTTAGATGTAATAATTTATTCGTTTATTTACTGTAACTTTTTTTAGTGTAATATGGTGGCGGCCCCGACTTACGTACAGTAAGTCGTGGGTCGCCCAGGTCGGCATTATTTTGTGGAATTTATTTCATCACCACTGCTCTCATTACAGTAAAGGAAAACATCGTGAGGAAACCGGCATGTCTTAGAACCAAAGAATTCAAAGACATGTAATATCTACCAACCCGCACTGGGCCCGCGTGGTAGATTATAGCCCATCTCTCTCCTACAGACGAGGCCCGAGTCCCTGCAGTGGAAACATTATAGGCTGATGATGATGATGATGAATACCAGACGCATCCGATTAGTGGACCTAAAAAAACTGTATTGGAACTTACAGTTTGAACAATAAAATATTCCATACGCGGATGTTCCAAATATAAAAGAAAATTGTTTGATTTCAATTCCATTTTTTTTTATTCACTACTTTTTCTTAAAACAAACAAACGAAGTTTACCAGTTTCTTAACTACATTACGCGTTCTTAATAATTATCTTGCCGAAACACTTGAAAACGGCTTTAATTAATTAATTTTTCCTGAGAAATATGCCTTTCTTAAGTACTACTTACTTTATGGAAATCTTCGAATTTTCTATCTTTATTTTATATATCGAAATTAAATTTGACTAAGATAAGGTTTAAGTAATTTATTACGGAGTTTCTAATAAATATATCGGATGTGTTACTTTCTAACTGTTTTTTTAAGCCGAAATAAAATGTGGATAAGGTTCCTTATTGCTAAAATAAAAATAATATAATAACTGAGTTTTCCAATCACACAATCGAATTGGGTTGAAACCACGTTAAAGCCTATTCGTGTTTGTTCGCTTCCTTAATTTATTTTTAAATATACATTTACGTTGTATTATAAAAATGTTTGTTTTTTTTTCAATTTTTAGTTATAATATTCTACACAAATATTTACCAGGCATTTAACATTCAACCAAGAAACCTAACCCTTTACCTTCAATATTCCCTTATTATTGTTTTTAATTCCTACTTGGTTGACTTGGTGACAAAGGGACCACCTCGGGAGTATACCCCTTCAAATACATTTTTTTTTTTTAAATCACTGTTGACGAAGAAAAACGTGTATACGAATAGAGACCCTCTTCTTTTTTGGACGTCGCTTAAAGCCAGCGCTGTGCTGTGGGTCTCTCATAGAAAGAAAGAAAGAAAATTGTGTTTATTTGGCAAAAAAGTCCTTAAAAATTAACAAAACAGATTCAATATAATTCAAATTAATAATGCCAAAAGGGCCGGCCCACAGCACAGCATCATACTGAGTGGTAACCTGCTTGTCGCAGTCACGACGTGTAGGTAAGCTATTAACATTCTTTCTTTCTGTTCTGTGTTTTTGTATTTATAAATATTTGTTATCTATACGTTGTATGTTTACTGTCTATATTTCTTTGTTTGCCATTTTGTATTTACGTCATATTTCAGCGACAAATATGTTTTTTCTTTCTTTTTAAAAGCACTATTAAAAATACTAAAAGAAGTCAAATAATGGTTACAGTTTTTTAAATTCTGACACTGAATGGCTGCGTTCGTTGACCATTTGCAAAAAAAAAGAAAGCGCGAAAGTAGGAAACTGCCACGACATTTCAAAAGTCAACTTCAGACCATAGAAGGTATAAATTAAAAATGAACTTTTGTACATGGCCTGCGGGTGAAAGGCGAGTGCAAAACTTTATCTTTCACGGTACAAATGTTTAGCATTGTGTTATTTTAGTCAGCTCGTTACTATATTCTAATAACCACCCGGGTCGATTTTTAAGCTAAGCCAGTCTAGGTAAGTTCATGGATGTCTGACCACCCAGCACATACCGAGTTTCCTCGAAAGCCCGTTAAGCCCTTGGTTCCAGCTGTCATTTGTACATCTTAAATAGTCGTTACAGGTTGTAACTTGCGCGAAAGTCTAACCATCAGTTTGAGCAAGAGGTATTACCAGCACTAACTGGTTTTTGGAGGTCAGATAGGTAATCGATTCATATAAAATACTGGTTGAATATCTGTCCTAGTTGAATTGAAGACACGTTAACATTGGAGTACTCAGTTTATGAGCGAGGAAAAGTGTCGCTTTAAGCGCCTGGAAGAAAAAGTATGTAGAATTTTTTTTACATTTGGCGAGTCCCCAAAAAAGAAATTGCTGTTAGTAGCTGTGTTCTAGCTTTAGTATCGTTTACGGTATTGTTTAGAAACCGACTGATCTATTAAATAAAATAAAGAATGACATCTGGTGTGAGGAAAAGCCAGTTTTATTCTGCCGCAGGTCACTGTACATCAGAATAAAGTCGTTTGAAGGTAATTGAGTTGTGAAACATACTTACCTACTGCAGACAGAGCTTGCTACGTTAACGATTTTGACCCTATAGTTTGTATATTTTCTAAATTAAGTTGTTTATTCTAATTCATATTCAGATTTCATTTTGCAGACTCATAACTGTTCATTTGATTACCAAAATAATAGAGTACATAAATAGCATTTTTATAGACCCATTAAATAAAGTAGTCACACCTCGTTACGTTTATTTAATTTAGTAAATAAAAGTCATCTAAAAAGATAATAAAGATAATGTAATTTTTATTTCTATTTTCAAATATTATAGTTTAATAGCCAACAGGCTTACTAACAATAATATTCTTATGATACGTAAATTAAAATTTTATTTTAATCTGCTTAATGCATAACATATGACTACAACTACCAAGTTCATAAAAAATTTGATGAAATTCAAATAAAATTTCGCATTGCTGTCTGTCTTACT
Source organism: Diarsia brunnea (assembly GCA_949774965.1). NCBI lineage: Eukaryota > Metazoa > Arthropoda > Insecta > Lepidoptera > Noctuidae > Diarsia > Diarsia brunnea. Next base: position 14,467,950 of record OX459006.1, on the reverse strand, counting down.
TTTTATTAAGTTTAAAGTTTTAGTTAAATATAAAGTTATTGAAAAATATTTATGTTATCAAAAAGAAAGCTGGAAAGCTTTCAATCCGTTAGAATATTGAAATCAGTTTTCTTGTAAGATATTTAAGTAGATAGAAGACATGTACTGCAACTTTAAAAATATTTTCTTAAGCTAAGCTTTACATAAAATATAAATGTATGAGATTTCAGAAACAAGATTTATGAATAACAACACTTCAACAACAAATCATAATATAAAACTTATAGATATTTCTTAAAGTTATTTTCAGTAACAAGTTTTATACAAAACTTGTTACCTACTTAATTTTTTCCAGTTACAGTTGTATAAAATAGTCCTCCTGAACATTTTCGGTAAACGTCGGCCAATCATAGCAAATAAAGTCCCGTCAAATGCGGTTCAGCCGTTCCAAAGATTAGCAGGAACATAAACACAGACAAAAAATGAAAAACCTTTTATATGTGTTAAGTACCGTATATACTTTCTTAGGCACTTGTTATTATGTGCACAAAAGTTATTATGTTATAACCACAAACAGACACTTTAATTGTATTTGTTTGAATAGACTTTTTCCTGTTGCCGAAAACAAGCCAAAAACCTTGACACATTTCAAGTCAATACTAGAAGATCGTCATTATCTAACAATTAAAACCAGCCCCAGAAGAAACATCGTCACCAAAAATTCGTAGTTGTTAAATAAAATATTAAATGTCCTCTACTCCTATTGTCTGAATACCTAGTTTCTTAATGTAATTCTTTAGAGTAACGCAAAATTCTGTGACACTATCATTTATCATTATAGTTGTCTGTTGTGAATAAAATACTTAAGAATAAGTTTATTCATAAATACTAAGTGTCAGTTTTAAATAGATTAGACTTACTTAGATATAGTGCCACTCAAAAATACTCTGTTAACTGACAGACTGGTAATGCTATTATAAATATGAGTTATTCGAACAAAGGTTTAATTTGAAAGTTTCAAAGAAGTTCCAAAACAATATATTCATTTTCCGAAAAATCGTTACCGCTCTTCTCCTCAACAAGAGAAAATATTTGGGATTAATTAAATCAAGAGTCGTCTAATTTTGTTTATTAGAAAATCTAATTACAATTATTGTAGTCGTTAGTTAGCGAATCTCAGTTAGGTGTTTGTGAATGCGATTGGTACATTAAAATTATACTAATCTTTATTGTGTGAAGCAAAATATTTTCCAAAAACAACCACAAATCAATACTCCAGGAAACCTACATGTCCAGTCGGGGCTGCGGGTTGTTCGAAAGAGATACCGCGGCCTCGACACAAAGGGCTTAGAAGGAACAGGGGTTGTTTTTAGTCTGTAGAAATTGGACACTCCCCCTACCACTCTGCACAGAGCGGGAGGAGTCATTTGATGATTTCCCACTCTCAAAACAAAAAGGGAATTACATGATTTTATGTGGTCCTAACTGTTCTGTGTCACCTCTTTGACGGACGCCTAGCTGTTCATTACAATAACAAAGAGTGTTCATATTCTAAATTCAAAGAAATTGTTTATCAATTTCTTTGAATTTAGAATATGAACACTCTTTGTTATTTATTTTTTGTCACACTTTCTTCTAACGTCCAACGTCTTTGCAATACTCCTTTGTGGGAAAATCAATTTTTGTTTGGTGTGCAGGGTGTACACTAACAGTATCCAAAGCATGATTGAAAGTCGCCTGGACTGTGTTTATGTGGGTCGGCTATTGTGCAATTACTCATGGGTAGTTGCAGTAGTGATTCAACCTTTTTTTTTTGGCTGGTGGAAAATCATCAAATAACCCCTTCCGCTCTTGGGCAGAACGAAAGGGAGTGTCAGACTTCTACTAAAAACCACCCATGTTCCTTCTTAGCTCTTCATGTCGAGGCCGCGGTATCTCTTGCGAACAACCCGCAGCCCCGACGGGTGCAGTGATTCACCTTTATTTGTGTATTATTTGTTTTATTTTTTATTTTTACTAACTTAGTCGTTACTAACAGCTTTTGAGTCATAGCTATACTCGAATAAAGTGCAATTACTCTTTATTGTATTCTAATAATCCAGTGAGACAATAAAAGGTACCATTAATCCGCTAAACACAGACATATCAAAACAAAAAATGACAACATAATCGTTTCAAATCCTTGTTTTTATGGCAGGGATTAAAGGAGGAGTTTTCCCTGTAACACGTTTATTCTTATACAATACGTGTAGCGGTTACTTTGGCGGTAAAGCTCGGGACATTATTGTTGTACGTGACTTTGAGCGATAAACGCATGGTACCGTACTAATGGTGATAGCGACTCTGTTAGTGGAAAAGAATGAATGTATACGAGTACAAATTAATTTGGCTGTAGATGCTCTTGATTGAAATGAATGAGATTTTGCTGATTGGTTGCAGGATAAGTGTTAGGTTAGGTTAGGTTAGGTTGCAATGTAATAAACTTGGTTTTTGATCAAACCCTGCTTGATAATTATGAAACTGCTAATGTTGTCATGAATACATAAATTACTATCGAGTTGGCCCATAGATCAACGAGGATCAAAGAGGTCACAACAGTTAAGACCTCGCCTCCAAGATTTTTGGTGCAAAGACGAGCAATTTGACTTTCAATCCATAATGTCTTTCACAATTTATCTTGAACGTTCCTGTCATGGGTTACTGAAACTATCATAAGGAAACCTGGAGTTTATAATTACCTTAAGACTTTTTTTTTTTGGAGTGTGCGACATCATTAAAAGACACCTCCCGCTCTGGGCAGAGCGGTATCAGTATCAGATTTCTAATGATAAAAACAACCCCTCTTCCTTCTTAGCCCTTTGTGTCGAGGCTGTAGTATCTCTTTCGAACAACCCGCAGCCCCGACGGATTACCATAAGCCTGCAATCGTCAATCCGTCTTTAGCATTGGTGATCAATATTGTCAAGCTTATGCCTTCTGCATATGAGACAGACCCCGGAGACGTTAGAGACAGTGCCTGTCATGGAAAAACAGAATACCAGTCTAATTCTATTCTACTGCTGGAAAAAGAAAGGCCTCTTCTCAAACAAAGAAGGCACGAGCACTATTCAAATATTAAAGAGGAATTATTGATTTTGAAAATCGAACAAAAAATGACACTTTTCACCTTTAAAGGGGAAACAAGGGGGAAAATGATCACCGCATATAAAACATAACTTTACTTTTTAAGAGCTACCTACTTTCTGGTTAACGTATAAAACTGATGAAAACTTACTCTAGAATAACTTTAAACAAAGTGAGTAGATACTCACAAAATATTGTGATAGGATGCATCGTGTGGCAGCAACGTTAAATATTTATAAGAGCTAAAATATGGAAGATGCAAGATGCTGTCTGAAGTTTTATTAACGAGTCGATACTTTCTCAGACAAAAGAATAATTTACATGCAAATTTTGTTTTTTGTGACAAAAGTTCATTCATTTACTTCATTATATAAGTTGACGACACACAGATGAAGGGTTAGGCAGAGGCGTATATACACATGTACAATTACATTTTGACAGTTTTGAGTTCTACAATGGCGGCCCATCGCGTATTCGGTACATCATTGTGAGACACCTCCACTCCAAATGGATTTTATTTTAAAGAAGTCAGTTGTTCCTTATATTTTAACCGTGTAAGTATTGCACTGTTGTAGGGGATAGCTGCTTTTTTTGTTAATTACCGTTGAAAATTTTCTGTGTAACCATTGGTGCGTCGGGTTTACTACCACTCTGTATGTAATAACAACCAAATTGACGAGACGTACTTCGCAGGGTGGCTAGTAGCGACTAGATGACAGCCAAGCTTGCCAAGAAACGAGGTGAGTGGCTTGCGATTGATGAGGCCTATATGCAGCAGTGCATTTCTGTAGGCTGATGAATTCACCAAATCTTAATTTTAAACCATTATAATGTTTATTAATTCGAGTAAATTGTTTACTGTGTGAGTTTATTATCTCTGTTTATGTTGCAAAAGGTAAATGCAAGTAAATCATATTACTGGAGTAGCTTCATAACTCTCGCAACAGTCACGTAGTACTTTGATGACCTTTTAGTATATTCCATTGAATTATTAAGTAACATAAAGAAAATGAATGAAATATTTGCAGTGTTGAGTAAACCCGCTGACTTTCAGAGCACATACGTGTTTGGGAATGTTTTATTTTTATTAAACTTACGTTTTGACTTAAATCATGATTAATAATTCATAATTTAGATTATAATTTACAAGTTGCAGTTGCAGGTTAATTTATTCCCACCTTACTCTGTCCTTTGTCAAAAAAAAAAATGTTTTTTAAACAGATTCACATTTTTGTTACTGTCGAATTCTTTTGGGGTTGTTCGAGTATGATTATGCATTAATTCTCGATAAAAATGTCAATAGTCTTAAATGTCAGTGTGTGTTCTTTAGTTTTCAAGTGCCGATACAACACGGAGCAATGTTTTCTCGGCCAAGCAGGAACGTGGCGGTAAAAATGATCTGTAAGTTAACCTTTGACTGACTTTAATTACGAGTATTATACTAGTACGTAGTATTAACAGTTGAGGCACGTGCCTCCTCTTGAGTGAGAAATAGTGATCCATTATCCACCACGCAGGCTGATTGATGTCTTTAAAGGGGTTTGAACTTTTTTGTATAGAAGCTCGCATATCGACCCACCGCCATTTTTATTTTTTTAGAAATCACGGCCTACGATGAAATTGGTATGTATGAGTAGAGGGCACCTAGACGAACAAAAAATGTCATCTGACATGGTACCCCAAAGCGCCACGTTATCGAGATATTTGAAGTTAAAGATTGAGTAGTCAGTTTCCTCCTGATTTTTTTCTTCACCGTTTTAAGAGCAGTGGTGATGAAATAAATTACACAAAGTAATGTGCCTCTACTCTTATTAATACGAGTAATCTACGAGACGAGGCATGTAAGTAATTGAATGTATAATTTAACGAAGTGAATTTATCAAATCTCGGGCGTAATCCCAAGTAGTCCCTAAACATTACAGATTAAATTACAGCCAAGCGTGTCCACAGTCGTAAAATATAATTTACGTTCCTTAGTCCTAAGACCGCTTTGCAAACTTGCCTAAGAATAGTGTTTATTTAGTTTACATTGTAAAGTTTGTTTTAGATTTTATTAAGTTTAAGTTGGCAAACACAAAATAGAATGATTCTTGCATTTTTTTACTACTAATTGTCTTAAGCACTGTACTAAGTGTATTAATTTTTACCTCTTTCACCCTAAAAAGGTAGAGGCCTAATAATATCTTAAACTTTTAATTTTATTTAATGTTTATTTGTCGCTTAAAAAAACAAGTACAAACAATATAATATTATTATATAAGTTGAGTCTATCTTCATCTAAGAATAAGTATAAATTTAAATTATTTATATTATACAAACTTAACTATTAAATAAGTAGACAACGCCGTATCAAGCGTGTTTTATTTGTTCTACAACTAGCTATTAATCAGGCTAGACAGAGCACAGACGGCAGATCATTAGGAATAAACAGGGAGTTAAAATTAAGTCTTATTGACTACGGAATAATATAAAATAATTTAAATTGAACCAACTTAATATAGCATACACTACTTTGTGTGTTTCTGTCGCATGTAAAGATTCGGTTCAACCAGTACGGACAAATTGCGAACATGACATACAGATACTGAAGAATGTGTCAGCGTGTATCATACTGCTTTCATCCGGGCAAAATTCAAAATCCCAGCTGATATTAAAACGTTACGGGGTTCTACCATTAAGAATTCAGTAGCAGCCACAGAGTCTGGATTGTGCCCGGGTGATGGCAATAGGCTCGCCCAGTATTACGTAGTGGGACCTAAACATACTCGTAACTGGCGAAATGTTCGTTACTTGCCAGACCCATCGAAAATTACAGGCGAGATAGTATGTTATGTGTTCTAGTGGATACTGAAAGATTCTTGAAGACACAACTGCTAAATATCGTTTGTCCAACCAAGACTGAACTGGACTCTAGTTCAACATTCGCTTGAATTCTGCTCAATAATGTCCAAAAAGTACTCATACCAAATTGGAACAGCGAGTCGGATTACACTCCCAATTTACAAAATACGGATAAAAGTCAGCAGCATTTCGTAAATCCTCTTTTCCGTAATGAGCGACTCTAATCAACGTAATGTAATCTATGACAAATCCATTTGGTAATTACGTAACAGTCGCATCAGAGAGCGACCTAAATATTCCATCCTTTTAATAAGACAGTACCAGGCTTTCACGAGAATCTAGGAGTAGCTATAAAGATTCAGAATTCATGAGCGTGACAATGCCCCGGTCAACGAACTCTGCTCTTGTATCGTCTGGCAAAACTGTTCTGGAGAATTGGTGCGAATTATTCAAGACATAATAATGTAGTTTTAGTGGAGTCGCCGTCTATATGTGCATTGATATTGATCAAAGATAGCGCTAGACTAACCAAGTATAGGTACTTAAATGGAGACAGTACATGGATAATATTATTTCAAGTCAATTTCTTTGATTGTGAGAAAATAGGAAAAAACTTCAAGTATCATTATAATCTTGTTTGCGTTTGATTGAGTATAAATATAATTTACATATTATCCACAACTTTACATAAATAATATAAAATAAATTTCTCGCTTATTAGTTTACTGAGTACAAACCCAAACGCTGCACTCATATTTTCGCTATTTGGACGAGCATCCATATTAAGTTACTTGCGAACTTAGACAAGTTTCAGAACGCTTTACCTCCTATTTTCATAACACGCGATTGCAGTGAAGCTACTTGCTATAAAATCGAAACCTTGTTTGCCTCAAATTGTGTAACAGTCAAAATAAAACCCATTGGACTTACCGTTTTCTAATACTTACAAAAAAAGTTGAACGAGGGTCATGGAGAAAAGTGGCAAATTTATATTTTTTCTTCTCTGTTCGCAAGATTAAATGTTGCGTGTAATATAACGACTTCGCCATGGGGGCCAACTTTGCTTTAAGGGCAACATTTATCAACACAATATTTTATAGATTACTTGGTATACACTTATGTAAGGTATTTTACAAAATTGCTTGGGTATTTTACCACGGTTGTTTTATTGTTTCCATTTGTGGATCGACTTCTCAATCTACTCATGTTTTACAGTCGCAAGATCGAGTAACTATTGATTTATTGGATCTTTGGTTACTTTATCAATATTATCCTGATCAATTAATACAAGACCAGGTTAGAGTTACCTCTATACCCTATACTTGAGAATAGTTTGAAGAGATTTAAGGACGAGAGTACATACTAAACAAATCAAGTATCTTGATTTGGCTCATGAGGTTGTCGATATGTGAGGTGTGAACTATTCGTTTCAGTCTATAGCTTAATTGCCAAGATCAGGCTCGACCAATTGCCTACCTAGGCCGGTTCTCGTTAGGTAGCTGGATTAAGGGCTGATTCAGAAAGTAGTACTCCTGGACCTGACTCGTGTTATGGGGTTCCTCTTTCTGGAGCCTTGACCACCTACCGGTGGCTCGGACCCTGTTCCCGATATTGTGGGTTACAATATTTTTTATATCTTTAAATGTATATATTTGAATGGAAATATTTAAAAATGTAATTATTGTGTAAATAACTAAATAAAGGAATCCTAGTCTTATTATTAAGGTGGTAGAAGACCGAACCAGAAAACAAGATAATAGGAAAAAAATTTAATTAGTCCGTCAGATAAATTTTCTAAAAATAATGGACACATATTTTTTCTTTTTTCCCGTAAACAAAAGATGAAGACGATACTGTGCATCGAAAAGTCGTGTCAAGTCGTGTCGTCACAAGGTTAGTACGTTTTTACCCACAATGCGACGTCACAACCGGGGGGTTCTGACGTGGCTTCTTTCTTTCGCACTCATGATCTTTGACACGTTTTATTTTCGTCATTTTTTATTAATTTGATAAAACAAAAAACACGTATCCCATATTTTTCGATAATCTAACAGACGGACTAATTAGATTTTATCAATGTACGGCTCAGAAAATCAATACGGTTACAGCTCCAAGCAAATATCTATGTACATATATCTGAAGTCTAGGTGACAAATGTGTAAAACGTGTTGCAGAATATATTTTAAAAAGCACAGAAAATATCTGGATGTCAACACATTTCATTTCCTTCCTTCTAGCTGTCAAAACGGTGTTAAGGCGTAGTCAACTTGGCACCGATTCGCAGTCAGCAAAAATACGCCAGAATTCTTTTGAATGGTCAACACAAATATAAATTGAGGGGGCCGGGATATAACAATGGGAACTGATGTGTTTGTATGGAAATGCATTCACAATACGTCAGTCGTTAGAGGGGAAAATTTTCTTACGGAAGATTATCATTGTGCTTCAGGCATTTCGATCAATTTATTATAGTCGAGTCAGAGGGTGATGATTACGTTTGTGCAAATATTGATGGTTTGTTCCTTTACACTTCTGAGCTTCTGATTATTGAATTCGATTTTGGGTTATGGATTTTTCTTGAACCTATTTCAAATATAAATATACAGAAATACTTCTGGATTTAATACCTTACATTAGTTTCCATAAAAATTATGCCTGTTATCTCAGAAGGGTTAGGCAGTGGAGGACCAACACATTGACAGTTCGCCAATTTATCGCGACACTATTGCCATAAACCTGGCACAAATCTGGACTTAGTGGCTGCTACTGAGAAATTCCTGATGGAAAAACTCAATGGCACTTTGCCTGACCCGGGAATCGAATCCAGGACCTCATGCTCAGCAGTCTATGACTTGCGACCATTTGATCCAACGCGGCAGTCTGTAACATTAATTTACATATATTTTTAAACCCGTTCTATCGGAACAAATTACCAGAAAAACCAATTTACATAAAACAGATTATTCCAAAGCTATCGGTCACATTAAAAAGGTTCCGTAGTTCGCCAATTAAAACTCCTTGCACATAACAAAGTAATGACCGGTTTATATTCAGCTCAGTCCGTAAATATTTAGGGACAGGGATCAAAAACAAACAATGTTTGTGTTTTCTGTTCGTGACTTGTCTGTAACATAGGGTAGTAAACAATATAAGAAACGATAGTTCTTTGATTCAATTTTCCATACAAAGGTTAAGTCAACAAGAAGGATTTTCTTTATTCAGAAATAACCTTGAGAGCCGTGTGTTAAATTGGAGAAATAATAACTTTTTGTAACGGATTTGATGTTTATTTTTAGAGGTAAATGTTACTGACAATTTCCGGACGGAAAACCTTAATAACGCCCCGGGAATCGAACACTCATCTCATACGTAGCAGTCAAGCTTGTAACCACTGGACCAACGAGGCAGTCTTTCATTATACCGTATGTATTGTATAAAATAAATATCACGATAATTTAGAATAATCCAAAGCTTCGAAATTCTTCTGTCTTTCAGAAAACCGAGAATCATTTCATAAATAAGATTGTTACTTAAAAGTTTTGTTCAGACGATGTTAGCTAAATCCAAACAAAATTGTAGCTTTCGGTTCAAGGTCCTATATTATTAAAGATTTACATAATCAAAGTACAAAAGGAACAAATGTAGCAGAAAATGGTCCTATTTGTTTTGACCCTAAAAAGAATATTTGGGTTTGACTTTTCAAATAACAACAGTTATATGAAAAGTCAAATAACAAAAATGAGGAGCTCGGGACAAGATAATAACAGAGGTCAATCTTCAGGTTAAGCCGCGCTTGCCTAGGTTGGTCTGTGGATGGGTTTATACTAACACAAATGTTATTAGTATGTATATTTACATATTTTTACACACACTACACACAAACACTCAAAACCTCACTCACATACACCACACAAGTGCGCTACTCTTCGTATTTTTGAATATTCTCTAGTTAGTCAATTGCATACGAGTACATTGTTTAATATTAAGTGGAAGTGCGGAGTCATCTAAGACAAGCATCTCCTTGCTTAAAAGATGACCTCCAAATCGTGTTTGTTAAAACTCTATGTAATTGAAATAAACATTTTATATTTATTTAGGTTAAGGTATTTGTCTATGGTTCTTTGTTACCTGAAAATAAATGTATTCTATTCTATAGACTTTCGTGATTTTAAGAGTAGTATAATAATAGGTCGACATAAGCATCACAGTATTTGCCATCCTTGATCAGAGTGGCTATCAGACTCTTGACTACCTGTAACGACAGTAAAGTATCTACTGAAGACAGCCAGGATTTTTTTTTAGCGGGTGGAAAATTTGACGGCGTGGTTGGCGCAGTGGCTAAGCAATTGGACTGCTGCGTGTCGCGGGCTCGATCCCCGCACGGATCAAATATTTGTATGGCATGCAGATAGTTGTTTCGGGTCTGGTTATTTGTGTATGGGACTATAAATGTTTGTGAACGCACCCACGATACAGGAGAAATTCCTAGTGTGGGGCAACGTTTTTTTTTAAAAAAAAAAACATCAAATAACTCCACTCTTGGGCAGAGCGAAAAGAAGTGTTAGACTTCTACTGACTAAAAACCACCCATATTTCTTCTTAGCCCTTGCACCGAGGCCGCGGTATCTCTTTCGAACAACCCGCAGCCCCGATGGGAGGATCAACAGTCTAACGTGCTTTCCGAGGCACAAAAGAAATTAATTTTGTAATGGACAGTTACCCATCTACAGACCTTAGCAAATGTTGCTTAATTTTATAGAGCGACTCTTGAAGCAGTTATTATTTTAGCGAAAAGCACCTCAATATTTATGTACGTCAGAATTGAAAATGACTTCTCAGATGTTCTCAGATGCTATTTTATCATTCTCAAGCTAGTTGTTAGGAACAAAGAGTTTCTCGTACTTATACATGCTCTGTTTAGATAACTCATAGTCGAGCAAACTAACCATTTGTTGTCTGGGACTCAAGGAAGTCGCATTTTTATACAAAGTCATAGTTATGCTCTTGCACACGTGATTCATATTATGTAGTATGTCCCTCATACGATATAGTTAAGGATGACTATTGGTGTTACAAAATTAATCTTCGTCATAACATCACTAGACAATATAGGGTGTAAAAGTACCCTAAACGCAAACGAACGGCACTTGTTCTCCCTATCACTGCGATCATTTTTTTGTTCTAGAATCTAGACCATACCTGGGAACCTCCTAGTTACGGAGATATTGGGGGTCAAAGTTCCAAATTTTTCACAGCTGTTTTTGTAAATACTAGTTTTTCAGGTTATAACTTTACTTTAATTACCTCCATGACCTGTTTGTTATTGAGTTTTACCATAAAATGTGGTTTTTGACCCAAAAAAAATAAAGTCATTTTCCAGCAAAAAAATTTTGCGTAGGGGTACTTAGGTTGATGTACATAATGATTGGTTGACGGCTGTGTGATGGGTTGATTTACACCTTGTATAGGTGTACCTATTGGTGCCCCCACATTTCACCATTTATGTTTAAGTCCCATGTAAAAGGGGGGCAAACGGACACAAAATCAGACTCCGTGGTTGCTACTGGGAAATTCCTGATGGAAAAACTCAATAACACTGGTGATTCCCATTATAGACTAAGCTGATGTTTGTTACTCTGATCTTTCCCAAGAACTTTTAAACAAATTGGATCGTCTTCTCAATAATTGCTGCTTGCTCAAGGTTTGCTTTTGGCCTTCGCAAATTGAAATCTCGTATGAAAATTCAATTTTTTTTTGAGCATAAGGCAAAAATATCTTGTTTATCACAAAAATAAAATGCGGTGTTTTTACACAATTTCAAAAAAATCCTTTTTTTTATTTAACAAAGCATCATCACTTTCATGTCGTTTTGAAGGCAAGCTTCCAAATAATACAGATGTTTCCTGACTAAAAAAAATATGATGTCTGTTAAATTATCAAAAAATATTGAATACGTATTTTTTGTTTTTTCAAATCAATAAAAATTGACAAAGATAAAACGCGTCAAAGATTTAAGTGGGACTTGTGATGTCATTCGCCGGTAAAAAATCTAATACTCATCTGCCTAGCCTTTTCCCAACTATGTTGGGGTCGGCTTCCAGTCTAACCGGATGCAGCTGAGTAGGTACCAGTATTTTACATGAAGCGACTGCCTATCTGACCTCCACAACCCAGTTAATAAGTACTAGGTAATACCTTACTCTTTGGTGAGACTGGATGTCAGAATTTCAGGTCACTGACTACCTGTAACGACTGCCAAAGCTCTATATATGGCAGCCGGGACCAACACCTTAACGTGCTTTCCGAGGCACGGAAGAAACTCGGTATATCGGGCGGTCACCCATCCACAGACCGACCTAGGCAAGCACAGCTTTACCTAAAGATCGACCCGAGTGGCAGTTCTTATTAAGCCACGAGCACCTCTAAAAAATGTCATACTAATGTCTTAAAATATGACGTCACACGAGTTTTCAAAGCACTGTATCGTCTTCATTGTTTGTTTACGTGAAAAAGGAAAAATTATGTGTTCAATATTTTTTGGAAATCTATCTGACGGACTAATTAGTTTTTTTTTTGTCAACTACCCTGTTACTTGTTCAAACAAAATATTGCAAATGTCAGATTAATCTATTTACGGATGTATATTCTTGACAATCTTATGGTGTTTTGGGAAACACGATTGTGCTTGAACTTGGAAAATAATTGGTGTTGATTATTGTGTTTAGTCTCTTGGATGGCTTGAACGTCGTAATGTAAACCTACCTTAGATGGTTAATTTAGTTAACTTTCTCTTTAAGTGAACTGTAATTTGTTTTTTGTGAAAAAAAATGTCTTTAAACCGAAATATTATTTCAATGACATTTTTTTTAATATTTAGGTGCATGTTAATTTTCCGCGCACGATAGGACTACCTCGTTAGTCTAGTGGTCGCAAGCGCGACTGCTGAGCATGACGTCGTGGGTTCGATTCCCAGGACGGGCAAAGTGTTATTCGGTTTTTACATCAGGAATTTCTCAATAGCAGCCACGGTGTCTGGATTTGTGCCCGGTTGATGGCAATGGGTTCAATATGTGACGAAAACCAAGTTGTTTGTTACGATTTTCCGAGACAATGCTCTATCAAGCCGAACTTTTTGTAAAACTCAATGAGCCTACATCCGGGTACTGTTACACCGCTATTCATTCAACATAATCATGCACGCCCTCAAAAGGCGAATAAGGTCCATTCTGCAAACATAAACAGATTTACCCACTCAAAATTCACAAAGCCATGGACACCGTAGTGAAACGACATTGTCGTAAGTTGAGACGACGCTTCCTGTATTTTTTCTTCCTGATTCTGCTAAAGCGGCTATTATAGACCAACTGGGCTCACTGATTCCAGTTATTTAAGATTTTGAAAAATACTACTTTGTGTTAAGTTCAATGCCAATATATTTTTCTTCCTATCTTTACCCTGAGCTTAGAATGGTACATCTAGCAATATAAATCTTTGGTTAAAATAAACAGACAAGTCACTTTATTTCTTTGAGGTGAGAGAAACTGCAACTTCCATTTACGTTCATATTATATTCAGGAAGTGTGTTATAATGTTTTATACGCGTTCAGGTAAAAGGGTGTATGGCTCCATCCGCACACTTGTTTTTGTTTAGCGAATGACAAAGGAGTATAAAGTACCGTTTTGCCCACTGCCTTTATAACCCGGAAAAGATTGGATAAAATCCTGAGTGAAACCCGGTAACAGAGCTTATCAAATTTCTTAGTTTTCTAATCTTCTTTTGTGATTTTAGCACCATATTAAGATTATCTTTGTCTGATATACGTAGGCAAAGCAGCCGTGATTCTTATGGCCAGAGATTTTTTTGACACAAAATTCAAGTTTTTTTTTACACACAACATCACGCCTGTAATCCCCGAAGGGCTAGGCAGAGGTGTACCTAATAGTACACCTACATTTCGCCAGTTATGTTGAGGTCCCATAGTAATAGGGGGCGAGCCTATTGCCATCAACCGGGCACAAACCGGTTCCGGTCACCAGTTTTTTTTTTATTTGATTGAATTTGTGATATACATACAAAGTGTCGACAGCGTCGATGGTGGTCTGTCGAGATCATTGATCATGTTCACGGGACAAACGTTGTCAGAATTTGCATAAAACATAGTGGTTTGGAAGGAGAAAAGGGATGATTTTGGTCAGCAGTGGGACGCGATATAGGCTGAGATGGGAATACAAGGTGTCTAGAGCGACATCTTGTATTTTTTTTCAAAGGGCTTGGCCGAGGCTTTTGGCAAATACTTGTGTTAAAATAGTCAGCGTTACAATATCATTAATCTAACTGCTAAGACATTAGCCTATTTTCTTTGTAAAGCACTGGGCCACAATCCATGACGCGGACATAATGCGGGTTTGTGGACGTCACATGTCATCGATTTTGGTTTCAGGATATGTTGATCCCCGTCGGGGCTGCGGGTTGTTCGCAAGAGATACCGCGGCCTCGACATGAAGGGCTAAGAAGGAACATGGGTGGTTTTTAGTCAGTAGAAGTCTGACACTCCCTTTCGCTCTGCCCAAGAGCGGGAGGGGTCATTTGATGATTTCGCACCCCCAAAAAAATAAAATATAAAATAAAGGATATGCTTTGATTCTGCATCTCTCATAGAAAAGGGAATATCTTTCGACTAGGCGGGTATTTTATCTGGTGGACTACTGCCTGACAGGTACTGTCGAGTTGTATTTGTAAATTCTCTTCTTTGGGTATCGTATTACCCATTATTGTCTGGGACTCTGGGTTGTGGAAGTCATATAGGCAGTTGCTCCATGTAAAATACTGGTATTCAACTGAATCCGGTTAGACTGGAAGCCGACCCCAAACATAGTTGGGAAAAGGCTAGTCAGATGATGATGTATTTGCATAATCCTCATAAGTCACGGGTAAGTTTAATAACGCGTTTTAGTTTTCGATGGTTGATCTGAATTTGTATCATAGATGGCGCTGTTTTACTTTTTGTAGTCGCGCTTCAAACTTTTTGAGATTAGTGATGGTGAATTACGACACGATACGGTTGGTAGAATGGCATGGTTTGACGACACGGTTGGCACAGTGGCTGAGCGATTGGACTGCTGCGCTGCGTGTCGCGGGTTCGATCCCCGCACGGTACAAATATTTGTAAGGCCTACAGATAGTTGTTCCGGGTCTGGGTATTTGTGTATGTGAGTTTAAATGTTTGTAAAGGCACCCACCCACGATACAGGATAAATTCCTAGTGTGGGGCAAAGTTTAAAAAAAATAAATAACACACAGTAAAGTGCTTATCTGACTTGGTACTAATACTTGACGGTGTGTTAGAAGAGAAGATAATACTGTTAGCACTCAATGCAACTAATGGAAACATTACCACGCATAATAAGAATAAAGTCTAGACCGAATAACCCCATTTTCGTACCCCGAAATACAGGTATCTTGCTACAAATTGCTGTCAGAGGAATTGGCCTACAGTCTGTACCAGAAAAAAAGTCATAAAGTAGATTTTACTTCATCCGACCTGTATTAATAGTATCATAAATTTTATATTTACAACGTATATTTTTGTTATCTTATCGTAAATGAAACTTGTATCTCTGTTCCCTTGGTGACCGTTACTGTTATTTTAGTTCCGAAATACTGAAATGTTTCGGTTATTATTCATGTTATTATTGACTAGACTGCCTCGCTGCCGTCTTTTCACTAGAAAGCCGTTAAGTGCAAAAAGTAGTTTTCGAGATAATGGCAAAAATGCGCGAATGTGGACGAGGCAAAAAAAAAAACCTGATATTTTACTTGTGGTTAAGTAAAAAATCAAAAAATAAATCGCCAAATTATGAAGTTAGGGTATTTTAACCTCGCCGCGGGAGGCCCTCGTCTACGGTGGCCGGAAGCCATCACGTGGCCCCCTACGCCCGGAGCGCCTTCCGCGGTGGCTGGGACGAGAGGTTCTTTCCCTCTTAATTTCCGCCGCCTCCTTCGCTAGCATCACTGCTATGCAGAAGGAGGCGACGGCGTCCCATTCCTCCTCGCCCGGACTGGACGGAGAGGTCGCCGCCGACTTGCTATGATCCTTAATACTCCTTTTGCCTCGTCCACATTCACACATCAATCATTATGTGCTTTGGAATTACACAATTTAATTCGCTTCACATGAAGAGAGATGCGGCCCAACGCTTTAAAAAAATGAAAACACATATATTACGTTCTCGAATTAATTTTCTAGGTAATTGATGCTGAACACAACATCAAAATTAACACACTAATACCTACTAACTAAACACATGAAAAGTGACCTGTTAATATTGTGTCACAGGCAAAATATAACATCACATCTGCAGGGCTATTGCGTATCTTTTTAAATATCAGTGGCTATCATAGTGTCCATCGATTAACTGTCAAATGAATAGGGTTTGGTACGAAATGGAACCATTTGACAGTTAATCGATGGACACTATGATAGCCACTGACATTTAAAAAGATACGCAATAGCCCTGCAGTGCCTATAATACACCCACATTTCTACTGTTATGCTTGAGTCCAATATTATTGTACAGACATGATATTTCCGAATAATGTAATGTTTGTACATAAACTCCATTGAGACTCGATAAAATGGTAGCTTTTGATCGTGTTTGTATTGTACACAGTAATTGTACTACCTTTTTATAGGCAAATTTTAGATTTCATTAACTTATTCTTCTTACTTTGTCTCTACAGACTAGACATTAACGCATGAACGTTTACCATGATACGTAAATGAATACTAAAAACTGTCTCGTTACATCAAGATTGTCTGTAAATTCCATGGTAACATTTTAAATATATCTAGTCTACGACACTCTGGAATAATGTAACTTCCAATAGCTGCAATAATTTTCGGAATCGGATCGGTAGTGTCCAAGATTACTCCTCCATCTAAACTTAAAAACATACAAACTATTGCTCTTTATAATATAAGTACAAGATTGATTAACATTATTTCATACATCGTATATGTATGCATAATTGTTGTTTTAATTCAATCTTATTGTTCAAATAGCAGCTAAACTAATGGTTCGTCTACCTAATAGCGTCTATATATCAAATAACTATTAAAATCACATTGTATTGCACTACCGCTTTCAAATAATTTCTTGCATTCGACATAAGAGGAAATCTATGAAGACTATGTTAGTAGCTACTCTTACACCCGTTACTCTTATACTCGTAGTAGACGAACCAATTAAATTAATTAAAAGAACGAAAAGGACTATATCGGCTGATTGCAGTGTTGAGCCTGCAAAGACTTGCCAAATTGGTTAAACCTGATGGTTTTCCTCCAGTTGGCAAGACTTGGTATCCAACGAAATCCACAAAATTCAATCACATTACGAGGTCACATAATCACCAATATCTTCCTGCCTCAGTTTCATCCTTTTCCCCGATTACAATTTTCACAAAACAATTGAAGAAAGGTAAGTAGAAAAGGTAATAAACACATTCCAATAGCATTCCTTGGTACCGAAGCGACAGAGCAAATGAATTACTGTTCAATCATAATTTTCTCGCAAAGGAAGAAATTATTTATTCGAATCAATGGTAGCGGAAATATTTTTCGTATTTTCTGAGCTAGGTGGTAAAACCGAGTATATTCCGTAGAAAAAATTGACCATCGAAACATTTGTGCCAATGTTGGTGAACGTCAAAAGTGAGTTGGTTGTAAACATTGGTTGGTAAGGCCAAATGTGAGGATTGTGGATATAATATTTGCATGTGCATCAATGGAATTGAATGCTGGGACACGTATAGTGGGTTCATGGAAGTATCGAATATCTCTATAATATATTCTGATATATTCTATGAAGCATAAAAGACGTTATGTTACGTGGGTATATTATTCTAAGAAGTAGACCGTAGACGCTTTATGAGTTTTGGTTGGTTTTTTCTTTATTTTCTTTTTGAGTTTTGCATATTAGAAATCTGTTTGCAATGACTTGACACGCCAACATTCCGCCCCAGTAGACATATATTGTACACACACTACAGTTTGTTTATAATTTAACATAAACGCAGTTTATGTATGTAAACGCCTACTTTTCAACACATAATGGCAATACAACAAGGATGACTGATGTAAGAGGCAACGTACATATACAGAGGAAGAACTTACTTCCCTCCGTTTTAAAAGATCCATAATTTTTTGGATTAATTTGGCGGGCGATGTCTCCGTTGTTACTTATGTATTTATTGAAGAAAATCATGTGCAATTTTACAGCAAAATCCAAGATAAAAAGACAAATTAAATGTTATGACAGTGGAGAGTTATCGATCCAAATTCAAAAATGGACTTTTGTCAGCACCATAAATATAGGCCTTTACGACTATTGCAATTAAGTTCACCAAACAATTATATTTCTGAATGAATATAGGCCGGTTTCTGTAGGAAAACATTATTACATATTATTATACTAGTGTAGTCCTTACATATTTACTGATATAATACGAAGGATTTTGTTATTATCGTCTATCTATATTGTGTGGAAACTAGCAATTGGTTCGTTTCGAGATATTTATCGGATTCGATTAGTCAGTGCCAATTGTTGTCTGCTCGTATTCGGATGTTTGTTAATCAATCTGATAGATTACAATATAAGTACCTATGTAAGCTGTCAGTAGGTAGATACAAGAACATAGGAACATAAATACAAGTTGTGTATTTACGTTTTTAATAAATTTATGAGTAAGATCTTGATGTTGGTAATTAACTTTTAAACCAATAAAGTTATTTGCATGTGACGTGGCTTGACACATCCAAATCCAACCACTAAGTTACTTAAAAAATGCAATTTTAGTATGGGTTAAGGCAAACGTGCTCCATCCTAGGATCTATTAACTTTTAAGTACGTATAAGAAAGAATTGCCCGTTAAATTTCAGGATGCAAAATGAGAACAAAACTTCATTTAAAGTTTATAAAACCTACCTGTAACATGATTTTCGTCAATTTGATCATAGTAGCCTAGTGCGTTATCTCGACTCACTTCCTAAAGAATCTGTATTGAAACTCTCGTGATTTCCCACAGGATCGTGTCTTATAAGATAAGACGTCAAAACTGAGCGTATCAACTAAACCGATAAGTTATAGTTAGCCGTAGTAGTCCCTAAAATATCGAGATATTTCGCACTTATCGACCGTAAAATAAGGACTGATACGTGAAAATATCGTGATGTGACTTAAAAAAATATGACTCTGTTTAGTCCGTCTGTTAGATTATCGAAAAATATTAAATACGTGTTTTTTGTTTTATCAAATTAATACAAAGTGACGTCACTTTCTGGTAAAAAATGTACCAAACTGTGACGTCGCACGACTTTTCGAAGCACTGTATCGTCTTAATTTATTGTTTACGTGGAAAAATACTTTTTGGAAATCTATCTGACGGACTAATTAGACTTTTTTGTCAACTACCCTTTACTAGGTAAGTTAACTTAGACCCTAACTACCTCCAAATTATTCACAAGATACGCGATACTATGTCGTAAAGTCACCTTTACACTGTATCTCGGAAAATACTAACGCAGGATTGCATTGACAGTTTTCCCGACACGATACAGTCGCGCTTTGCTACGATTTACGTTGTAGTGTGGAAATCTACGATAAAGTATGGCATCGGCATAGTACGTCACTACTTTTGTATGTGTTTTTGCTCTTGAATCAATATATTCACTCAAACAATCCAAGTTAAAAATATTTAAGAAATATTTGACGTTAAAAACGAAACCGACATAATTAAATCATTTCAGCTAAGTAATATTTTTCTTCACACACAATATTATCCCCTTTGTCTCAAACAAGACCCTTACTAATTCGAGAACAAAAGAAAAACATGGTACCTACTTACAAGTAACACTATCTAGTAGCTACAGAATCTAGATTTTCTTCGCGTAAAAGTCGTAAAAGTGGACCGAGGGAAACGAATTTTTACGTAGCTTCGAGCGGTTAAAGCTGAAGAGACAGACATGAAATAGCCGCTTATCAGCGTATAGTGGTTTTTAGCTGTGTTATACTTTATAGGCACTAACTGTCATAGAAGTTTTTAAGGTGGAAGCGCCAGAGTCCGTCATTTTTCTTTACGTTTTTCTGCAATTTGCAGTTCAGTGTCAGGCTTTCTGTTAAACAAAATATAATTCAGATCCATAACACGTTTTACCACGATTATTATGATTATCATTAATCAATACAATCATTTAATCCAATTGAACGACTATTTCATGTAGACGTCGAACCATATTCTGATTGACATACAGTCAGGAACTAACCTGAAAATGTATGTTAAAACTTTACTTCTATGACCCCTGCTTTTGAATGAACAGTAATTATAGTGCACTACACATTGATATAAAAACTAAAGATACGGTCGTCCGAACATTTGCTCGACGCGTTCGCCATACAGAGAATCGGTGTAGCCTGCTCGTTAATGTAACCTTGTATAAGCGGCGTGGTATTTTCGAGGTATAAAGAACATAAATAAAGATTTTAATAAAATTTACGACCGCACCCGAAGAGAGCCGATCGTGGACTAGTTCACTTCGGCTTAGGTAAGACCATTTTGGGACCACGTTCGAGGCATCATTTTAACATGCCGTCCGTCCAGTCCTTACGCAGTAATATATAAGTCAATGGCACTACATTTTTTTTTGCAACAGTAACAACATCATGTTTACAATATTTACAAACTACAATTTACAGAACTAAAATTATAATAAAATATATACAAGTATCAAAAAGAGAAGAATTACATGGCGTCAAAAAACTCATCCACACCGCTGTCAACAGGAAAAGTGCCCAGAAGGCTGGCAGCATTCCCACGTTGGATGGCAATGCTGATTCTTTGGCCAAAGAACAGGCCAGCCCTCTGGTCACGTGAAGAGTCGACCAACCGCTTGGCAATTGCTTTAAATATTAGGTGAGCACTCGGACCCCAAGGCCCTAGTGTTTCAACCCCAAACGGCTCAAACACATAACTGCCAATTAAGTTGTTGTATTTGCGACGTTTGAGGTTTTCAGCACCTGCAGCAGCCGCCCCGGCACAGGACACCGTGCTAGGAAGATGGGATGGCGCAAGGGTGTCGACGCAAGTTGCGTCCCACACCAAAGGCCTACCCAACTTCCATGGCATTATGGTCATACCAAATATTGCTTGGAAACTACTCAATGGCACTACATTGAGTAGTTTCCAAGCAATATTTTTGGAGTAGTGCAACTAAGTTGGATGTAAAAATGCTTGCTGGACGGGTTCGTAAAGGGTTCGTTTACCACCTTTTATAGTGTTTACAACTGGAGCAGCTTCCAGGTTTATGCTTAGCAGGAACTGTGTTGACTGATAAGTAGGTACTAGAATAAATATTCTGATTTAATGATGGAATAATACGCGCGAATGGCAGTAGCATAAAGTTTTAATAGACCATTTAAATTGTGGCGGTTTTATGGTTTCAGACTAATAGCTTTAGCAACGTAGTTGGATATTTACCTGGGAAAATCGCCAATATATTGTTTAACCGTAAAATGCGCCTACCTAAATACGCGACAAATAAACTTTTATCAGCAGTAATAAAATATTATCTATTTCGTTTCTTGTCCTATTGAGATAAATACGATGGACTACGATTAAAGAAATAATATTGACCTGCTTCTTGCTCTTCTTCGTGATGGTGATGCCCATAATTATATTATATCTATAAGTTTTTATTATATTTTTGTTTATCTAAACACACTATGCTATGGATTAAAGCAATACATTTATTGAGTGTCGTGTTTCCATGCGCCTACTTTACTTACCAAATTAATGTATCTTCATTGAAACGTATTAAAATTTTCTGCATTACTACTTTAATGAATTCATCTTTCATATTTAGCATTAATTTAATAATGAATTTTTTTATTTTTTATAAAAAAACATTGCCCCACACTAGGAATTTCTCCTGTATCGTGGGTGCGTTCACAAACATTTAAACTGACATACACAAACACACCCAGACCCATATTGTATATAATTATATTTATGTAACTAAAGGTTGCTGATTTACTTTCCAGGAAAGAAGTTAAATAAAATCAACAAATGGCCGTAAGCGCGAAGTATCTCAATACGAGGAATATAATATGAGATATCATTTCTCAGTAGTAATGGTCTCTAATTGTGTTTCTAATAATTTTATAATAAAACTTTGTAAGGTATAGTTTAAACTAAAAAAATACAAAACTTTTAACTGAAGTTACATGTGACTGTTACTAAATTACCCTAAGGCTGTTAAAATATTAGTTCCTCCTAAATCCCATAAATATTAGTATTACGGTGGGTTTCCCAATACAGGTTGTTCAGTAAGCGGGAGGCGCTCCGGGCGTCGGGGGCCACGTGATGGCTTCCGGCCACCGTAGACGCGGGCCTGTGGACGGTGAGTGATGGGTAAGCTCGCCGTCCGTCCGTCTTATGACGACGACAGGCCGTGTCGACGGCGCGTTCGTGTTCCACGCGCGCCTCAAAGAGATGTCAGCAACATGGAAGGGGCCCGCAAGGGCCGACGCCTGTCGGAGCTGCGGGTTGTTCGCAGATACCGCGGCCTCGACATGAAGGGCTAAGAAGGAACACGGGTGGTTTTTAGTCAGTAGAAGTCTGACACTCCCTTTCGCTCTGCCCAAGAGCGGGAGGGGTTATTTGATGATTTCCCGACCCCCAAAAAAAAAAAAAAAAAAATTTCAGTAAATAGTACGACGTTATAGCGGATGTTAGCTTGGGTCCTATTGCCATCAGACGGGCGCAAATTCAGACTCCGTGACTGCTACTGAAAAAATCCTGATGGAAAAATCCAATAAAAATTTGCCCGACCCGGAAATCGAACTGAAGACTTCATGCTCAGCAGTCACACTTGTGACCACTACACCAGCGAAGCAGAAGGGAACTTTTGATACAAGGAATATAATAAATATTTGGTCACTGAAGGTCGATTGTACAGTCGAACAAGCTAATAAGTATACAGGCAGAAATCTTTATAATTCTAGTACACTGAAAAAAAATATTGCAATTTTGATTTATGAAGCGTTTCGCATTAAGCGACTGATGTCAAACGCTGTATCGTTTGATCTGTATATTCTTAAAAGTAAATGCAAGTTAGCTGGCTATATACGTAATCAACCATCAATGACCAAAATACAAAACTAGATAAATTAACTTCTGTATAATACAAAAGGTAAAGCGTAATTCGATAAGAGTTACGGCCCAAGAGACCAATTCGTCTCTATTCGTCAGACCTTTGGCGTTAAACAAAGCTGACCGTTGCCAGTGATTGCTAGATAGCAGATCAGTTAGTACCTTTCAAAGAGGCCTTTCGGACTAAATTACTGGTTCGGAATCTGTGAATGGTTTTGCTGATAGACTGTGACTGTTTAGTGACGATTTAGAATTTAAATTGTCGTTAATAATGCAATTTGGAGTTGCTTTGTCGTGGATAACGCAATTTTAAGTTGTTTGTTGTCTATAAATCTAACACAACATCATACCTGTAGTCCGGAGTATTGCAGAGGTGTACCTAACAGAAAGTACACTCACATTTCGCCAGTTATGTTTAAGATTCATGTAATCGGGGGCGAGTCTATTATCATCAAGTAGTGAAATCAAATTTTTGATGAAAAATCCGAGTTTAATATTCTTTACAAAAATAAATACTCTACTTAATCTTTGTTTGTTAATGGATATGACACAGTTACGTAGCATAATTCAATAAACTGTAAGAAAATCATGGACTGACTTGGATAAATTAATATACGTCCATTCTAATTTAAACTTCTAAATAATAAATCTTCAGACAAAATCCAAACCAGGATTCGAAATTAAACAATCTAAGCAATTCGTTTTTTTATTATCAAAATGTTTAACTCCACAAATACTTTTTGTAAGTAAATTTTCTTCAGTTGAATGTCTGATTTGATTTCAAAGTCACGTGACAACTCTTGGCGTCCCATTACCCGAATGTCGGTTACAGGGACATTCCACGGCCTAAGGCTGCCTTTCTATTGGCACAACGCGAAGAAGCGTAGCGGAGCGAGGAAGCAAATCAGAGCTGGGAAACGGAGCGGACGGAATTATACGAAGCGGTGCGGTGTTGCGTACTTCAAGGTGTAAAATGACTCTTCACGAATCCGTCAACCAAACATTCTGTACATAAAACTAAGTGACTACGCAAAATTTATTGCTGAGAGATGGCATTTTTGGGGAAAAAACTTCGTTCGACTTCATGCAAACAAGCATTATACTGATGGATGCATTGAATAGAAGGGGCCATGGAGGTATTTCAAGTAAAGAAAGTAGAATGTTTGACCTCCAATATCTCAGTAACTAGATAGTTTCCAGGTCTGGTCTAGGACAAAAAAAGCCCATTGCTGTTTATCATTGCGTTTTATTTTTGTCGAAAAGCATTTAGTGCTTGTGGATTAAAGTGGAGCAGAGCTAGGCCTAAAGTAAGTGACGAGTGATCAAAGCGGGTGGCAATAGGTGTTCAGTTTATCTATACCTACGGAAAATGTTACGCAGAGTTTAGATTTTGTGCAATTCTATCTCTCAAAATATAGCACGTATTCGTACAGCTCCGCTCCTCTCCTCTCTTTTCTGCCCCTGTGTATAAGTAGCCTAATAGTTTGGTGGTAGTAAAGGAACTCGATTGAAATTTTGTGGTCCTTTTGGTGTAATATTCCTGGTTGCTGTAACTGAAATGTCAAGTCGAAACGTAAAGGTTAAGTTGTTAGAACAATTGAAATATCGAATGGTAATATTTAGTGGAGATGATGAAAAAAACATTTTTTTTGTACAGAAGTCTACGCATATAAATAAAAATTAATTTTAAATAAAATAAAAATTTATTATTTTTAACTAATAGGTGCGAATAAAAATATCATCCGAAGTTAGGCTTCTCTGTCGTGGTCATCATGACAGGGGTGGTGGCAAGCTTCACAATTCGACGCCATTCTTCTCGTACTGTTGCTTGTCAGGCTATGGTTAGCATTTAAAATCAGTGTCATTAACATCTTTCAGTTTCTGTTTCGTTTCAACATGGTAAAGTTTTTCCTAGCATGCCTTGTATCTATCGGTGATAAAAGTCCATGAAATGAATAAAAAAGTCACTTTTATTCACAGGGTTCAATCAATTGGAAGGTGAATAAATGTCGAATTATTTCATCTGAATGATATCAGCTAGGTCAAATTCTTCCAAGATGAGATAAAGAATACAAAAAATTGCTTTATTCAACCGGGTTATACCTATCACCCAGGTGAACATAGTGGAATGAACCGGTTTATATAATTATTATTCCACTATTTTACGAATTTGTGGTGCAACCGGTGCAAGCGTGCCTAACCCTATAAGAATGAACGGTTTAAATCATAAAATATTATCTCCAATATTGATACGGAAACGCCAACAAAAAAAAACTCGGAAAATATAAACATCAGCACCTATTAAGGTAGGTGAGTGAAACGTAACTTGATAAAGATATCAAGAGAACGCGACACCCCTTAAATACGGAAAGCCGATCTCTAAAGTAGATTGTTGAACATTTTTACAAGCTTGTTAACAGTATTCACGGAACGCTCCCTTTTTCCGGTTGGTGCAAAATGCTTAGAGCAATTTGAGAGAAGTTCGTGGCTAAATAATAATATCCGCTCAGCAGGGCTATTGCGTATCTTTTTAAATGTCAGTGGCTATCATAGTGTCCATCGATTAACTGTCAAATGGTTCCATTTTGTACCAAACTGACAGTTAATCGATGGATACTATGATAGCCACTGACATTTAAAAAGATACGCAATAGCCCTGCAGATCGATCTATAAGTTAAACCGTGTTTACCTAGGTTAGTTCGTGGATGGATGAACACTAGTTCCAGCCGAGTTTTCTCGGTGGTCGGAAAGCACGTTAAGCTGTTGGTACCGACTGTCATGATATTTAACAGTCGTTACAGGTATATATTACCATTATATTATTATTATATTATATTACCCAGTACCTAATCTGAGTTGTGGAGGTCAGAAAGGCAGTCATACTGGTACTTAGCTGCAACCGGTTGGTCTGGAAGCAAGCCCCAACATAGTTGGGAAAAGCGGTTAAATACAGGTATAGTTTATTCTGAATTCGTGTCGTTGATATGGATTGATTACACTTACAGTTTTAACTAACACCACAGTTCATATTTGAATAGAACTTCAAATAAACCCAGTTAACGTTCAACTAGCCGGTATGTATTCGAATGAAACTCGTAAGCATTTTCACCAGTTTCAATTTTGTTGGTATTTTTTCGCAGTTCAGTATTGAGTTACCGAATGGTTTTAAGCAAAAAATGATGGATAGTAGAATCTGACTTGTGTCAACAAGTTTTGTTTCAAAATCGATGGACGCATAATGGATTTATTGAATAACCTACTGATGGAAGTTTGTTGCTAGGTTGGTATGGTTGGTTGCTATTTTGCATAACCTAATTGAGATGACTTTTCTCTGTGCTTAAGCCTAAATGCCTAAAACTATTGGCCCTTTCAGTTTTGGTCAATGAAATTTCTCGCTAGTTCTAAATCAGTTTGAACTAAGCGAGTAATTTGTTTCGCGAACCTAACTGTATTCGGGCACAGCCTCCAGACTAACAGGGTGCAGCTAAATACCGATATTTTATATTAAACGACTGCCTATCTGACCTACACAACTCAGTTAGTACTGGGTAATAGCAACACTCTTGCCTTGGTAAGACTGGTTGTCTGACTTTCAGGTCACTAATTACCTGTTACGACTATCAAAGATCTATAAATAAAGCATGGAGGACCAAGGGCATAACGAGCTTTCCTTTTTAACTTCTCACCCATCCACGAATCAACCTGAGCAGGTGCGTGTCATCCTGAAGATCAACGGCAAAAAAGCCAGGCTTTCTATTCAAATAATGTCTAGATCGACCGAACATCAGACATGGTCTGGTTTATATTATTATAACGTGCTTTCCTCTTTAACTTTTCACCCATCCACGAATCAACCTAGCCAGTTGCGGGTCATCCTGAAGATCAACGGCAAAAAAAGCGAGGCTTTCTATTAAAATAATCTCTAGATCGACCGAACACCAGACATGGTCTGGTTTATTTAAAAACCTCATTTGCCTGTCAACGTTGTATGTTCGGAGTGAAATTACGGCTTACACATACAGGCAGCAATATCGCTAACAAATTACTTTAGTCTTCATGAATATTTCATCGTGTAAGGCCTGGGCAATATTTATCTGAAAATTAAACGTTACTGCGACCTTTTGTCATTAATTTTCTTAGTTTATGTTTGAAAGGAAGTGTGGGATGAGTATTTGTGTAAATTACAGTCGTTTTTCGTGTGTATAATTATGTGTGACTGTGTTATTCTTTTAGTTTTACAGCGAATTTCGACATGGCTCATAACTATTGTAGAACATAACATCACGCATGTAATCCTCGAAGGGTTAGGCAGATGTGTATCTAATAGTAGACCCACTTTCCGGCGGTAATGTTTAATTCCCATGTAATCGGGGCGAGACTATTGATATCAACTGGGCAAAAATCCAGACTCCGTCACTGCTATTGAGAAATTCCTAATAAAAAATTTGCCCAAACTGGGAATCGAACCCAAAACCTCATGCATAGTCTGTAGCGATTGAGACCACAAGACCAACAAGGCAGTCTATTGTATCTACAATAGTAATTGTAGAATTATTAATCCCAAAAAAGTTTACTTGTTATAAATAAACGAAATCTCAATGTATTGTCTTGTCATAAAAATGCAAATGAGTGGCAGATCGCAAATTAAAAAAAAGAAAGTATTTGTATTGTTTTTTTTATAAAAGAATTTAAAGTTTCAAAAACATTAGTATTCTAAAGTCTCTCTTCGTTAGTGTAAAATAAACTTTAAATAAAATTGAAAACCAAATCGTGCTAATGAATTGAATATTAGATCTAGGTCGTCTGTTAGTCACAATACAGCTCTTAAAGTTAGTTATGTTTAAGTCCCTAAGAACTTTTGCTGTCAACCGGACTGCCACTAAAAATGCCTGATGGCCAAGACCGATTACACTTTGCCTGCCATGGGAATCGAACCCAAGACCTCATGCTTAGCAATCGCTTACGACCACTAGACTAACAACCATGCTAGGCAGTTCCATTCCTAGGAATAGGTGTCCTTCATTTCCAGATCACACAAATCCATTACCTCTCAACATGTTCACTCACATACACACTAAACTCATTAGCCCATACTTATAGGCACCTACGTCGTCCACAGATGTAGGACACCACAGCCTCGCAGTACTAAACGTTCTAGATGAGATTACACTGATGTAGTGCCAACCTGATTAATGCGCTTTGAATTGTGCCAAGAGCCGCCGCGATCATTGCTGGGTTTGGTTTACCAATTTGCTTGGTTACGTTTGAGCTGGTTGTGATTTTGAGAAGATGGTTTCAAATGCTGTTGGAGAAGTTAAGAAAAACACGGGCTACAAATCTCCATACATTAGCTTTTGCCCGCGACTTCGTTCACTTGGGATATAGCCTAAAGCCTTCTTCGATAAATGGACTATCCAACACAAAAAGAAGTTTTCAATTCCAACCACTACTTTCTGAGATTAGCGCGTCCAACCAAACAAACAAACAAAAAAAAATCTTCGGCTTTATTTTTTATTTTTATTTATTTATTTATTTTTATTTCTCCCACAAATAATAATATGTACAGTAAAACAGCATACAAAAGTTTGAAAATGGGAGACAGGAGCCCATACTAAGTAAAACCTGTGCTACGGGTCTCCTGGTCTCCTTATCTCGAATCCATGATTACGAGCCAATCTAAGGACATATTTAAAGGCAGCGGGAGTGCTTACAGCTAATTAACAATAATTATATAAAAAATAAATGAATTATAATAAAGACTAAGATTGGTTAAGTTTTGATTAGTTGATTATGATATTAGTTTGTGTTTGTGTATATTGTGTGGGTTAAGTTATTTGGTGAGTGTGATTTATGAGTTGTGCTTGTGATGCTTTAGGTGTGTGTGTGTGCATGTAGTACGTGTGTGTGCGTGTAGTGCGTGTGTGTGTGTGTGGTGCGTGTCGTTATACTTCTCTGTAGCTGGATAACAATTTCTCCGTATCGTCGTAGGTCAGTGCTAGGAGCCATTTTGAGACTTTACGCTTGCATTCAATTTTTGTAAGTGGATAAACTGTAAGTAGCTTATTTGCAATATTATACAATCGTGGCCCTTGAAATAAAAAGAAATATCGGCTGAAACTCGTCCTAGCCGGCCTAGCTTGGCAGACTTGATGAGAACGCCTGCTTTTTAGGACTGGATTAAGACTACTGTAGTTCAGGGATGCATGTTGCTTTATTATAGTAGCGAGGACATACAATTGTCTTACCGTTAAAACTTCAGCTAGTTGATAAAGATCTGTCGTAGGAAAAAGACGCGGTTTGAATAGGCTGATTTTAAGGATAAGTCTTTGAGCTCTTTCTAGTTCAAGCAGGTGTGTCTTGGCTGCTCCACCCCATGAAGAGATGCAGTAGGTGAGCACAGACTGACATAACGCCAGGTAGACAGTTCGCATGACTTTAGAGTCCGCTACGTGCCGAAGATTTTTAAAGACGTATGTGAGCTTACGGATTCTCTTGGAGACATTACCAATATGTTCTTTGAAATTCAAGTTGTCATCTATTATTACACCCAGGTATTTAACGGATTTAGATTTATTTATATGTGGACAGTTACAGTTTGAGGCTATTTGTTGAGTACATGCATGTGCGATTATCGTGTGAGATGGGATAGGAGGGTTTCGTAATGAAAAAACTAGATAGAAAGTTTTAGTGGTATTTAGAGTAAGAAGGTTTGAGGCGAGCCATTGGCAAACCGTATTGAAGCCTTCTTGGGCATATTTAAAGACTTCGTCCCAGGTGTCTCCATAGAAGGTAAGGGTTGTGTCATCAGCGTATGAAGTAATTTTGCAGTTTTGTAGATCAAATTTGCAGAGGTTATTTATATAGCACAGGAAAAGCAAAGGGCCCAAAATACTGCCCTGAGGAACTCCGAAGGTCACCGAGCTCTCCTCGCTAACAGTTTCACCTATCCTTACCCTTTGCGTGCGGTTTTGAAGGTAGTCTTTAAATAGGAGCAGTTCCGCTCCTCTTATACCCATGTGTTCCAGCTTTACCAAAAGTTTATCCAAAGAGACTGTGTCAAAGGCCTTTACAAGGTCTAGGAAAATTGTAAGGCATTTCTTTTTGTCATCCAATTTCGTTGCGATGAATTCGGTAAAATTGTGTACAGCATCGTCTGTCGATTTTCCTGGTCTAAAGCCATACTGAGCATCCGCAAGTAGGTTTTTACTTTCCAAAAAATTTACGAGCCTCTTGTTAATAATCTTTTCCAAGATTTTAGACAGCGACGGTAGTAGTGAAATTGGACGATAATTATTGACACAGTCTCTTCCACCACTCTTGTGTATGGGAATCACTATAGATTGCTTGAGAACATCGGGAAACACACCCTGCCTAAGACAGTTATTAAAGAGTTGTGTGAGTGGGGGCACTATGTATACCTTAATTAGTTTTAAAACTCTACTCGAGATGCCATCCCAGCCTGTACTGCAGTCCGATTTCAGGTTCTCAATTATACAGGCAACCTCCTCACAGTCAGTGTCTAAGAGAACAAAGGTCGAGCAGGGAGCACTGTGAGAATCGGTGGCGGAAATCGGTTGAGTCGTCGGTATGGTATTGGCTAAGTGGGCGCCTATATTTGCGAAGAAGCTATTTATTGCGTTACTAGATTGGATAGGCGTTTGTTCTAATGTAAGTAGTTCGTGGTACATTTGCTTTGTTTTGTTTATGTTTGTTATTTTTTTAATACTACTCCAGAGCTTCTTGCTATTATTTTTGGCCAGCTCAAGTTCATGTTTTTCGTATTGTCTTCTACATTGCTTTATTATACGGTTGCAAAAATTTCTGTATCTCTTGTAAGTAGTTACAAGTATTTGATTATTTGGTTCTTTTTTCAGTTTAAAATGCATCCTATCACGGTTTCTTATACATCTGAGTAAACCTACTGTAATCCAAGGCTTTAAAGTTACTTTGTTACGAGGGATTTTGATTTTGATAGAATTTGTGTGTATTAAGTGTTGAATTTGTTGTATGAATAAAGTAAAAGAGATATTTGGATCACGATTTATCAGTATTTGAGAAAAATCTATATTTTTACAATCCGCAAAAATATTATTGTAGTTTATTTTATCAAAACATTTTTTGTTCGACATGCTGTTGTTATTTTTTGTTTTGAGACAGAAAAGTACTGCTTCATGGTCGGTAATGGCCGAGTTAAGTATAAGCGATAATGAGGGTAATTTTGTTTTAATAATGACGTGATCAATACAACTTTTAGATCTAGTTGGAATGTCATAGGCAGGGATTAAACCGTGGAAAGTCAGTAGTTCAAGGTATCGGGATACGTTTATAAAGTATTAGTGTACATAAATGTATTCCCCTGATTACTTCTAGAATAATGCTTTTCATAAAGTCAAGGTCCACTGAAGACACGTCCCTGTTTTCTCCTTTTATTCTGCAATTAATAAATAAAGAAAATATGACCCTACAAAAATGACAAAATAGGCCCCTCTGGTCAAAAATTCTTGATACCTTTAATCGGTCTTGAGAAAAACGGTCTTAACAGACTGACGGACAACACTAGGTGATCCTCTAAGTGTTCCGATTTTCCTTTTGCGGTTTCCAAACTCTAAAAATACAGTGGCGGCGTATGCCTATCGTATTATTCAGGAGCAACTTTTTATTATTTATTGTAAACGTACGTAACGTGTAACGTAATAATAAAATTAATGTACACTCACAATGGTATATTATCTGTGTTTTCATAAATTATTTAGTTTCTTTTACTATCACACAAATCTACCGGAAATAGCACCTATGTATATCAAAATACCATTCACATTACAGAAAAAGCTAAAACCATCCTTATTACTACTGGTTATATCGAAACGAGCCGTCAACGGTTATGGGTATCACTTTATTATTGTACCGAAGGAAATAACACATTCATATCCATCCTACATCGCATGTATTTGCCATAAGGAAAAATGTGCTAAGCCGACATGCCTATATTTCTACTATTATTAGACAGATAATGTTTTTCGTAGAAAAATCGAGTTATAAAGAAAAACTTTGTAAAAGTGAGATTTAGACGATGCGTGGTGATTACGTGACCATTTTTTTTGCAAGATTGACACGCACCATCATCATTTCAACTGAAAGACGTCCACTGCTCCTCCAAGTACCTCCCCCAAGTTTCACTACATTGACCGACCGCGACGTCTCGCATCCCGCAACCTTTACCAGAACATGGGCACACCTAGTGTATATAAATGGGACAAGCCCGCCATACTATTCCTAAACCACTGTAACTCCTGTAAGCCAGAATCAACAGTGGCGACCACAAGAAAAGCGCCGAGACAATGAAGCCCGACGAAGTCCCAGAGAAACGATTAAACTGTCTTAATGTGAGGCACACCTAGTGTGAGGCCTTCCAACGTATCGTGTTCCGGTTTGCGGTCACTACGCCAGAACCTTTCAGCCTCATCGGCCATTCGTTTTTTAAGCAACCCGCCCATCCGGCCATCTGAGTCGGCGTCGGTTATCTTGGTTCTCTTGCGTATGTATTCATTTTTTATTCGATTGTGCAAGGAAACTTTCAGCATAGACACCGAGATTATATTAATACATTTTCAGCTTCATCGCCAAAGTATTTCGTCAGATTAAAAGTGTTACATTGTCCTGTCAATTCGGTGTTCTCGTTAAGTTCAGCAGCATTAACAGTTTGCTACTTAATATTTCGTCACAGCTAGTAAAACTTACTTTGTCACACTGTGGATTCAAAGACAGGAAATATTAAAATATTATAGTTTTATTAATTCACAACAAAGATAATTTTGTAAAATTAAATGTTATCTTTGTTACGCATTTCCCACTGCAATAGCAAAACAATAAAAATTATGATCTGTTTGTCTTAATCTTAATCCTGTAGATTTTGCAAGATGTATGCTTCGATATTCATTACGTTTACAGAATTCTCAAACCAGTTTTAAAACCGGGATTTTGACCTAATGGGAAAATCAAGTAAAGGTTAGATAAACCCTAAGAAATGGAGCCAGTTTTGATATTGCCTCCTCTTGCTTGTCGGGTCCGTCTCGTTCCAGTGTCGTCACATTTAAAGGTACTACTTATCTTTCCGTGTATGGATTAGTTCAGATCTGGTAATCTCCGTGACTAACTGAAAGCTGCGTTATAACTTACCAAAGATAAATTTACCAATGTTACTAATTTTATACATTCAGTTATTTTAACTTTGTATAATTGTTTCTAGTGTATCAATTTTAAAGTATTTTTGGCGTTTTATTTTTGTTGTTGTTGATTTACCTTTGTTACTGCTATCAATTATTATTGGCATTTTGTTCTTTTTCATTAGAGTCGCAACATTTTATTTTAGTAGGTTTTTTATTTTATTTTTTGCAAACTATTTTAGAATTTTAAAATGTGTTTGTTTATATTTTCGAGCGTATGGCACTCGTGGGCAACAGCTGAAAATAGCGTCAGGTGGTGCACATTGTGTTGCCATCTGGCATTATGCTGAGCTGAGGCCCTTTTGGCATTAGTAATTTGAAATATATTGAATCTGTTTTGTTAATTTTTAAGGATTTTTGCCAAATAAACACAATTTTCTTTCTTTCTTTCTTTCTAACTAAGTTTTGTTCCTTTTTCACAGTTCGACCTACATAGAAAAGTTTCCATCATTTGTTTTGACGATAGAGCGATATAAAAAATATATTGCAATCAAGGCGAAGAATTTCGAAAGGCCATTGGGAAATGAAGAGGAAGGGTCGCTTTCCTCATTTTTGGCGTATAGATACGTACTCAATTTTTTTATACCAATCAATTTGATGAAATTGTTGCGATGTAGGCGTTTAAAATGTGTACTTACATTAAATAGATAAACATGATTAGTTTTTTCTCGTGTGGTTAGTGCCTAACCTTGTGTCAGAGTTTTCATGTCGGCGTTATGCCAGTGCGCTTTACTTACCTTTTTTTTTTTGAAGTGTGGATAATCATCAAATGACTCCTCCCGCTCTGGGCAGAGCGGTAGGGAGAGTCAGACTTCTACTGACTAAAAACCACCCATGTTTCTTCTTAACCCTTTGTGCCGGGGCCGCGGTATCTTTTTCGAACAACCCGCAGCCCCGAGGGGGGCTTTACCTGCCTTTGAGAAAAATATCTCAGGTTTTCCTCTTGATGGTTTCCTTCACCGAAGCAATTGGTAATAATTATACAATACGCTCATGAATTCGAAATAACTGATGCGTATCTTGGCAGTCCGACTGTTAAATAATTAGACTATCACTTATTAGTAGGTTTCATATTTATTTCTTTACAAAATGAATAGTCATTTAACTGTCTTGGATCACGCAACGAAATTAATCAGAAAAGAATAGCGGAGGAGTAAGAAAAAAAATTTTTTTTTCCATTTATTATTTAACCATGATTTTCTCTTTTTTTTTGCCGAGGAACTACTTCATAAATATTCTTTTTATCGTGGAGACAGTAAGGTCTAACGACCCCACACACCCTAGTGTCAGAATTTCTAAACTGCCGCAAGGACCTCTGACATGGTTTGACGACCGCCATTTTGCGGCCGGGACCAACGCCTTATAAGTGCCTTCCGAAGCACTGTATCTTTTTATCAGACAATCACGTGAATTAGACAATCACGTGAATCAGACAATCACGTGAATCAGACAATCACGTGAATCAAGCCTGTAATGTCCTAACCAAACTAGAAAAAACTTTACAAAGTATTATTCCCGTGGGAATCGAACCCATGACCACCGGGTCACAAGGCAAACACCTAAACTACTCGACCACGGATAAGAATAAAAAATGTGTATGGAAAATTCTCCCATTCCTTGAACATAACACAATTTCAGTACTAAAGACTCCTTTTTGAAAGTAAATCACGTAGTAGCATCAGTGAGAAAAGTTGCTGTTATGACAGGCTACTTTGTGGCAGTAGTATTGTTCATAAGCCATATGCATGGCGCGCACGTACAGTTGGCATTTACAAGTCGCTCCTATTGCGTATTGTTGTGGAACTTGGAACTGCATTATCTTACGAGAATTCTGTTGACAAAAACCACAGTATTGTCTGTTTTGTTAATTAATTTTATTTAATGTGAGGTCCAGGTTTTAATTTCCCGGTCGAGGAAATTGTTGTTGAGTATTTCCATTAGGAATAGGACTACCTCAGTACCAGCCTCGGAGTCTGAATTTGTGCCCAGTTGATGTCAATAGGGTCGCCCCCTGTTACATAGAACTTAAACATAACTGGTGTGTGCTTATGGATAAACCTTTATACTCAATCACGCTAGAACGGCTGATCGGACATGAATGAAGTTGGCACATAGATAGATTTTAATCTTTTTTCATTTTTTTTGGGGGGTGGGAAATCATCAAATAACCCCTTCCGCTCTTGGGCAGAGCGAAAGGGAGTGTCAGACTTCTACTGACTAAAAACAACCCATGTTTCTTCTTCGCCCTTCATGTCGAGGCCGCGGTATCTGCGAACAACCCGCAGCCATAGAGTTTAATCTGGAATAGCACATAGGCGGACCTAACTTGACGGACTGTTTTCGGTCAACTTAATTGTTCGCGATCGTATTGAGAAGTGAAATTGCAAAATATTAACAGAATTATTAAAAAACTAACGTGATGAAATGGGGCTAACCTAATGTATTAAACGCTAGGACCAAGAATCTAAATATCTTGATTAAAAAAAAAGAAATCAAGATTTTAAATACCTACCTATATCATAGTATGTACAAAGGACTTATAAATCTAAACGGTTCGTGGGTAACTAATAGTAAGCTGTAGTCTACATTCATGTATTTTACAAACTAATTGCATGAGTTCTACCAGAACTTACCGTTTGTTTTAAATGCAATAAATATGCTCACTAGCTAATTCAATTTTGTAAGTCCTAATTTTTTTATTTCTATATAAACACTGGTATTGTAAAGACCAAAAATGGACAACGCAATTACATTCTCGAGTAATCATAAAAAAAAACATACGTAGTACTTTATATTTCATGTTCAAACGTTAATTCCCGGGGGTTAGTCATGTACAGTCGAACAATCTAGTAAGTATACAGCCAGCTAACTTGAATTTACTTTTATAAAGATTATACAGTTATATATAAAGACTGATGTCAAACGACACAGCGTTTGACATAAGTCGCATAATACGCAACGCTTTATAAAACAAAATTGCTTTCAATATTTTCGGTGTACTAGAATTATAAAATGAAAAGAAAGAAAACATATTTATTTAGCAAACAATAAAAAATGAAAAGAAACTAAAAAAATAACAGAAAAAAACCGGCCAAGGGTTCCGTACCATTATCTACAAAAATCGCGTTTGTTGTATGGGAGCACCCATATTTATTTGATTTGTTTTTAGTATTTGTTGTTATGGCGGCAACAGAAATACATCCTTAGTGAAAATTTCGACTGTCTAGCTATCGCGGTTGTTGAGATACAGCCTGGTGACAGACAGATGGACAGACAGCGAAGTCTTAGTAATGGGGTCCCGTTTTTACCTTTTACGGAAAAAATCCCCTATCCTAAAATAGTGTGTGAATCTCACGGGTGCGCCAAATAGGACCAGTTCAGCGAAAAGATAAAGATAAAGATTACTGCCTGTATACTTATTTGTTTGTTCAACTGTACACTCTTGGTCTGTACATTTGCTTCCATCTCATTACTTAGTCAGACGTCGTTCGTAATTCATCTCAGTCTGTTTTCTCGTCCTAAAATTAATGCCCGAGGACCCCTCATGAGATTTTCTTTTATTAAAGAATACCTTTTGAATTTTTGATGGTTTCGCGGTTAATGTTAAAATTATATGATGGCTGGAAATGACGAGGAAGATGGGAAGTTGAAAGTTTTTTGCTGTTATTACATAACATCACGACTGTAATCCCTGTAGAGTTAGGCAGAGGTGTACCTAATTGTTCACGCTACACCATGGGGCACTAGTTATTTTTCAAGTTCCACGTAATAGGGACCAAGCTTAGCCAAGGAAAATAACAAAATTAAGTGATGTCTTACTAAAAATAAAAAGACTCAAGTGGAACTGGACAGGCCACATTATGAGAACAATCAAAGATAAATGGACGAGAGACGTCATGGAATGGTATCCTAGAGATGGAAAGCGACAAAAGGGACGCCAAATCAAGAGATGGGAAGATGATTTACCAAAAGGATGGAGAAGATTAGCTCAGGATAGAGATGAGTGGAAGGAACTAGGGGAGGCCTATGTCGAAGGACAACCTGACCAACAAACTGGTTGCTGAAAATTATAATATTATTGTTTAAATAGAATTAAGTTACTTTTTTTTAGCTATTATAACGAAGTTTTGGAACGAAGTTCCTTATCGCGCGTTGTGAAAGGGGGCTAGACGGAAAAAATTCTTACGAAAAGTTGTCACGACACACATCGAGGCTGACTTTTAAGTCTTCGAGCGTCCTTATGATCACCCGGTGGATCATAAGACATTCAAGCAATGTTAGCGGACGTTCAAGAGGTTAATCCAGGGCCCTAATGGATCAGTTATATTTGAATCATACCCGATCTTAAGTACCTATTGAATTAAAACAAAAGTCTAACTTGTTGACTTTCCCGAAAACCATTTCTAAAATGAAATAATAATAATAATACAGGGTGGTGCCGACCATACGACAATAAATGAAACCACTGGTAGTTCTAGTTCATAGGAACATTATGAAACAAATAAATCTTAACAGCAAAATAAAAAAAATGAAAAAAAAACAATAAAAGTAAGTAGCATAAAACTGTAAACGAAATACATTACTATTTATAAACAAATATTGGTTTACTAACCTTTTTTTTTTTTGTTTTTGGGGGGTGGGAAATCATCAAATAACCCCTCCCGCTCTTGGGCAGAGCGAAAGGGAGTGTCAGACTTCTACTGACTAAAAACCACCCATGTTCCTTCTTCGCCCTTCATGTCGAGGCCGCGGTATCCCTTGCGAATAACCCGCAGCCTCGACAGGCGTTGGTTTACTAACCTTAGGAATAATTTGCACCGATATACGTATGGAAATACAATGTAACAAACGAATTTGGCAAAGACATTTAGGTAGTTTATTGTCCTATCGTCGTCTCCACGACAATGTTTGCATTTATTTGATAGTTTAAAAATGTTCCTATGAACTAGAACTACCAGTGGTTTCATTTATTGTCGTATTGTCGGCACCACCCTGTATACTTTTATTTCAGACCAGGTTTGTCCATAATTGTTAGTAACAAAATTCTTAAAACTACGTTAGTAGGTACTTATTATATCATTTAAAATTCAACTATAATACAACATAGACATGTTAGTAACAAAGGTCTTAAAACTATGTTAGTATGCATCATTCACTAAAATTTAAATAATCAAAAATACAATAATTAACTAAAACAGCAGTTAGTTATAAAGGTCTTAAAACTATGTTAGTATTACATCAAATCTCATGGCAATAATCAGTAGTGCTAGCTAACCAATAGCAAGTTTCAGTCGAGGAAGTAGAATTTCCTATCAACTGACCAAGTAAATAATTCTCTAATTTAAACTTTATAAAACTCCTCTATCTTAACCGTAACATTGTTTACCACCATTAAGAACTAACATTTTATCTTCCCAATGTTTTTAAGACTGGCTATAAATCTCTTCGCACGAACACATGCTTTATTTTAGACTACCTAGACTTTGGACAAACGACCACTATACCAGATAAGAATGGTGCAGTTCAGAATGTCTGGTAATTGTAACCACTTTCGACTTTACACTTTTTATTTTATCATCGTAATAGTCGTGGAGCTGACCATTGTCCAACCGGTACTGGTCTCACGTGATGAAACTAAAACTTATAGCATTTACTTCAATTTCACCAATAAAAGC
This sequence comes from Diarsia brunnea, assembly GCA_949774965.1. Taxonomy (NCBI): domain Eukaryota; kingdom Metazoa; phylum Arthropoda; class Insecta; order Lepidoptera; family Noctuidae; genus Diarsia; species Diarsia brunnea. The sequence goes on along the minus strand of OX459006.1, from coordinate 14,428,902 downwards.
ACTTTTACTGCGGTACTCAGAGATATTTAATGATTACTTAAGCCGTCACTTAGTAAAGATTTGACATACTTTATTATGACAAAACTGTCAAAACCTTTACTATGTGATGGCCTAAGTAATCACTAAAGCTCTCTGAGTGCAGCAGTTAGATGTCAAAAACAAAAACAGCGAAGCTGCAGTTACAGTCACAAGAAAATACTGTAGTCGCCCTGTATTTTTCTATGGAGAAGAATGGGCAAGAAACTCCATGGAAACTCACACAAACAATTGTTACAAAATCTAGGTTCATCATTCTTGTTGAGTTCTTACCTATTATACGAGTATGTGAGAACGATGTAGAAATGGAATACGGCCCACTCTATTTTGAATAGAGGAGTATCAGCACTAGGAATGATTTAGGTTTTAATACGCTTATGAAGACGTAAACCGAAAAAACGAAAAGCTTATAAATCAGTCGTTGATGGAAAAACTATAAAAAAACAACTGAACATCGCATCACATTAAGTGTCACAAATATTTATCTAAAGTAGAAAAGGAAAATGTATCTTGAACTGTCATATCAAATTAGATAAAAGGTTGTTTTTTTATGACAAACATGATCTTGGACACTAGCCAGATAGGCTGACGACTTTAAGAAAGTGGCGAAGGTCAATGTTCAGCCAGCGTACGACTTGAATATCTAGTTGGTTGTACTAAGGCCTTGTAACTGAAACTTTTTAGAAGATTTTTAGTTGTCTTTTGGGAAATGTATTGAGTTTTGTACTTTGATAAATAAATTAATTCATTTACTTTTATTCAGTTACATAATAAATAGGGAGCACTTTATCAAACACGAGAGCAGTAATAGTAAGTACCTACCTACTATTATTAGTTACAATTCTTGCTACCCTTCGAGATTAGAGACGTGATGTTATGTTAAATTTCAAATAACTACACAAAGTCATTCGCTAGCTTCCCGACTATAAGGCTATTAGCTTTAGTTCCACGTTGTGGTGTCAGTGACGACTGTATCACTACAGAAGTTAATAAAGGGTCGTACGTTGCTAATGTTATTATCTGCTCGGCTGAATTTGTTGTGATAAAGTTTAGCGTTTACGTTGACATGTATTTGTATGTAGATTACGTTGTTTTGTCTGTATTTTGGAAGACTGGTTGATGAAAATCACTATAATTATATAAATTAAAATTGGCTCAATAAAATAAATACCTGACTCTGATCAAAACTACATAGAAGGATTAGGGGATCGGACAAAAAAAACTAATTAGTTCGTCAGATAGATTTCCAAAAAATATTGAACACATATTTTTCTTTTTTCACATAAACAAAAAATGAAGACAGATACAGTGCTTGGAAAACTCGTGAACTTCTCGAAAACATCACATGTCAGTACATTGTTTACCTACAAATGACGTCACAAACCCCCACTCATGATCTTTGACGCGTTTTAACTTCGTCAATTTTTATTAATTTGGTATAATAAAAAACACGTATCCAATATTTTTCGATAATCTAACTGACGGACTAATTAGAATCATACTTTTTTGACTCAGTCCGATCCCTTGTACTTAATTTTGAAGATTAAACTTGGTCGGTCATTCTGTGCCTGAGCTTATTTCGATAAAGTTTGGCACACAGGTAACCCATGACATGTTACCCACCCATGTTAGGGGATTGAATCATTTATCCTCATTCACTCCGGAAGTTAGATATGGCTGAAAGAAATTTTCCGATCTCCAAGCTAACACAAGCTGGTGGTTTTGTTATCTGTGTGGTAACCTAACCAGTAGATAACGTAAAGTGAAATTAATCATCTTCTTAGTACACATTGTTATCAGCAATATTATATTTGTTATTGTTATGTACATTTTTGTGTAAAGTATTTATCAGTGACCTCAGCTTTCTTATACTTCTTACTAATATATAACTCGGGTACTCGGGTCATCAGTCGCTAAAAAAAATTGTAGTCGCACTGTGTATTTTCGAACAGTATGAAGCTTCAGCAACTAGTTGTTTTAACGTTACATCACAGTGAATGCAAGTTTAGTTTCTCGTTTATTCGCAACACATTCAACATTAACATTGATACTGGAGAAATTGGTGACAGCCTCAGTAATATATTTGGTGACGATGGAACTGAATCAACTACAGAGTACAACTTTTATTTAAAATCACAACAGGAAAAACAACGCCCTAACGTACTCTCTGGTAGCCTAAAAGAGATTCATATAGGAAGTGAACCCATAATATGGCCAAAGGGACTAAGTGAACCAAACACCGACATAACCAACGACAAAAACAATTGTAACCTCTTGAATAGACTCGAGTGGGCATTAGAAAATAAGACTAGTGTATAAAATAGGTTTAATACCATAATTAACTTATCAATAATATGTACAAAATATTAATAAAATAATAATAATAATATGTATAAATGCCCGTAGTGGCCTGTGTCGGTGAGCTGAGTGATGGGAGCGCGTGCAGCGACGATCGGCGGCCCGCGCTCGGCACGCCGCGCCCCGCGCCCTCCCCCGCGGTTGGCCGCACGCACCTCTAGTGAGAATAGAACTGGGACTAAAAGTGATGTGATTTTTGATACCACGTCACGGTCAAAGGGACAGGGCCCACTCATCCCTGAAATTAACAAGGACAACCTAAACGAAATAGTTTTGAATCCAGTAAGAGATGATTTCATCGAACCAGAGGAACACGTGGAGTACAAACCATCTGGCGAAGGCTTCATCGTCCATATGAGCAGTATGACCTCACCACAGCTGATTGCTGAAGAGTTATGCAGTACTCCACATTTCGCCAGTTACGTTATAGTCCCATGTTGTAATGAAGAAAAAGGGGAACTGGGAAGATCCAATGATGAAAACGAGACGGAAATTTACTTTTAAATCTAGACACAGGTTAACCTTATGTACCAACATTTTATTATGTCTGACTAGCTTTTGCCTACCGTTTCGTTCTCGTTACAGTCGGAAATTATTTCAAAGGAGCATGCTCCGACGTCGGCTACCGACGTGGCTCAACGAATTACAAACCTTAAGCGACAATGAACAAGGCACATTGCTCGCAGAACGGATGGCTGATGGGGCCGATAAGTTTTGTAGGTTGCGCTAGAAAGCCCCCAGTAGGTGGAACGATGATCTAGTGAATATTGCGGGGATCCGCTGAATGCGACACGCACGGAACCGGTCAATGTGGCGACACTTGAAGGAAGCCCTTGTGCAGCAGTGAGCGTATTTCGGCTGAAATGATGATGATGATGACCCTTTGGCATTCAGTGATTCACATTCATTCAGCTTCACATATGACGTGAATACGCGACAAACCAAATCAAAATCATTTCAAGTGCCACGCAAAAATAACTTTTATGGCAGGCGTACCGCTTCCTTTACTTACTCAACTTATTAAATCAAATACCTGTAGACATCAGAGACTCAATGAATAGTAAAAAAAACGTAAAGCGTAAGCTAAAATAAAAGAACACTAAATAAACTCGATTATAACCTCACTGTTAATAGCGCTTTGTTCAGATCTCAGGCCATGACATGCTAGGACAGACCCCAGAAGTCTAATTGAAATGTAAAAAACTTGTAATTTTTAAATAAACAAAAAAAAAACCGAAAAAGTTTTCGGAATTCGAGCATTAGCCTATAGAAACAAATTCCTTCCCTGATATTAGAAATCGTGCCTAAGAACGAAAGCGCTATGACCTGCGACATACACTCGTGAACGTATTTCATGAAATTATTAATAAACTGAGCCTGTTTGGGAAACCGCAGTGTGACCCCGTCGCACCTGCGACCTCTGTGAACCGGGCTATACATGGTGTATTTTAAACGTGAACTGTGAGTTTGAACCTGACAAGTACCTTTTACAATACACAGTACAGTTTAGTATTTGATAACCAGTTTACCAGTCTAACTACCTGGATTAACCAACAGGGTTGTGGAGGTCAGAAAGACAGTCGCTCTATATAAAATACTGATATTCAGCTACATCCGGTAAGACTGGAATTCAACCCTAACATAGTTGGGAAAAGTCTAGGCAGATGATGAAGTTCCTATTACAATGGTATACTTAAACTCTGTTGATTTTACGTCAGAAATAAAACCTCCATCGTATATTTATTTTTGTTGGTGTTGCAAGAACACGGAAAACAAAGCTTTGGCGTGAGGTTATCTCGTGAACATTGTTTGTTCGCGGATAAGTGTATGTGGCAACGTGCAACTAGATAGATTGAGGTGATAGGCGCTTTGGGAATAACGTGCTATGTTGGCTTTGTTCCTAGAAGACACGGAAGTTTTTTTTTGTCGTACCTTGTTGAATTAATTTAATTAAGTAGAAGTAGAAAGTTTTAAAATTAAGAGAAGATGCACGACTTTTATTAAAACTTTGCCCCCACACTAGGAATATCACAATGTCGTAGACTCATTTACACACAAATCACACACGTGCACAAAAACTCAGACTCTTCATCTATTGAAAATAAAATTATATGGCCAAAAATATACTAGATCTGTGCGGGAAACGAACCTGAGACACAATTGGTCAAAGCCAATGACTTCCCCGCAGCATTAGTTCTGCCAACAACCAGACAGTAGAAAGTTCAAAATAATCCTGCATGAGGAAGGTAAGTCTTCTATATGTTACAGTAAAAACTGATAAATCGATTGAAATCAGTTTTGTCTTGTGTCAGTCAAATCCCTTAATAAGTCAAAACGCATAATTATTCTCTATTGATTTTTTTAAATTCGCGTACATAATACATACACAAACTCACGCCCTTTCCCCATGGGGGTAGGCAGAAACCACAGAACGCCACTTGCTATGATCATTACATACTCCTTTTGCCTCGTCCACATTCATAATCGTAACCGGCGTGCGTGTTCATACACGCAAAAAAAAAAAAGTAATAATAAATTGTGTTGTGTTGTAGTTGCCTGCGACCTAGCCCGTTATAAAAAGTATTGCTTCATTTTTGAATCCGATTTTGTTACTTTTGGAACGAAGTTCCTTATCGCGCGTTGTGAAAGGGGGCTAGACGGAAAAAAATCTTACGAAAAGTTGTCACGACACTTTTTGCTATAGTAAGCTATTGTAAGCTGTGCGGCGTCGCATGTTTCTCTGTCTGTCTCTCTCTCTCTTATAGAAAGCAAGCCAGATATTTTCATTTCTACATTTCTTATTTTTTTTTTTTTTACATAATAAAAAATAATAACAATAACTTCGTTCCATCCGGGTGTTCCTTGACACCTCTCAAGTTTTTTTTTTTTGGGGGTGGGAAATCGTCAAATAACCCCTCCCGCTCTTGGGCAGAGCGAAAGGGAGTGTCAGACTTCTACTGACTAAAAACCACCCATGTTACTTCTTAGCCTTTCATGGCGAGGCCGCGGTATCTCTTGCGAACATCCCGCAGCCCTGACGGGCGTCGGCCCTTGCCGGAGGGGCCCCCCTTCCATGTTGCTGACATCTCTTTGAGGCGCGCGTGGAACACGAACGCGTCCTCGACACGGCCTGTCGTCGTCATAAGACGAACGGGCGGCGAGCTTACCCATCACTCACCGTCCACAGGCCCGCGTCTACGGTGGCCAAAAGCCATCACGTGGCCACCGACGCCCGGAGCGCCTCCTGCGGCGCCTGGGATGAGAGATTCTCTAACTCTCACGTTCCGCCACCTCCTTCGCTAGCATCACTGCTTAACTAGGAGGCGACGGCATCCCATTCGTCCTCGCCCCGGACCATGGCTTGCACCAGGGCCGGACGCGAGAGGTCGCCGCCGCCGATCGCCGTTACGAGAACACGGCGGGGCTACGCCCAAGCGGGACATACCTCCACGGTGTGCTCCACCATGTCCTCCGGTCGATCCTCACAATGATGGCATCCGGGCGTTTCCTCCTGCAATAAAAGTAGCCTTTTTTTTTTTTTTGGGTGGTGGGAAATTATCAAATAACCCCTCCCGCTCTTGGGCAGAGCGAAAGGGAGTGTCAGACTTCTACTGACTAAAAACCACCCATGTTCCTTCTTCGCCTTTCATGTCGAGGCCGCGGTATCTCTTGCGAACAACCCGCAGCCTCGACAGAATAAAAGTAGCCTGAGTTACTGTTTATAACATCAACTATTTGCCAGTAAAAGTGTTGTCAAAATCGAAACAGTTGTTTTGGACATTTTCCGAAACAAATAAACAGACAGACAGATAGACTGAAAAAAATTGAAAAATTATTGCGTTTGTTATAAAAACCGTACCTATATAAATATGTACTTGCATAACTAAGCATTCAGTAGTAAGCTGTTATTTTGAAATTACAAACAGGTACTACGCACTACTAGGATAGGATAGTACGTGAAGCCACCACACATAGAACTTATCGTATGAAAATATTCTCCGGTCTCGCACAGATATGAATAATTGATAGGAGCTCCGGAAAGATTTATGCGTCTAGCCTTCGGTCAACCGGCAAAAAATCGCGTTACGATAACATATCATAATAACCACCTAAATATGATCTGGGGAAAGACTAATATATTTCTTTGGGGTCCAGGTTAACTAGGCATACAGCCTTTAGTATTAAAACCAATATAAGCTGATCGCTTATTCAGGTGAAATTACGTACGTTGTCAGGCCAGATTAAGATTAAAATGTCATAGAATTTTGCATTATTTAACGCTAAAACTTCAGCCGTACTGGCATCAATAAAACCATTATAGATCTTAGTAATTTGATATTCTTAAAAATCACAACATTATTTCTTTAAATGATGTTTTGTTTAATTCTCCGTGCCAAGGAAAGAATGTTAAGTCGTTGGTCGCACTTTTAGATTTTTGACAGTCGTTACAGTAGGTAGTCGGTAGCCCGAAATTCTGACCACAAGCTTTACCAAGGAATATCGTATTACTCGGTACTAACTGGGTTGTGGAGTTCATACAGGCAGTCACTCCTTGTAAATTATTAGTTTTCAGCTGCATTCGGTTAGACTGGAAGGCCACCCTAACATAGTTGGGAAAATGGCTGTAGAAACCGTATTCTAACGGTTTTTCTAGCTTTATATTATTATTAGTGTCATATTACTGAAAACAAGGTTTAGTAAACAAATTGTATAACAGCATCTCCTTATTACATTTCTCCACAAATCTTGTAGATATTCCTAACATACTAACATCCAGAGGTCTCCAAACATTTCATCCGATGAGCTAGGTCAAGTGGGGTATTGCATCCTCTTTGTGGACTTAGTACCGAGTAAATCTCGAAAGTGTATTAGTTTTGTACGACTTTTTAGTGCAACCCATGCAAATACGTCGTCGGGTAGTATTGCTTGTTTTCTAAGGAATTGTTACTAAATTGCTGGGAGTTACATTGGGAAGATATTCAAGAGGAGATAGTTGTTATCTGAATTGCATAATAATTGTTTTGTTTGTAGGAATGACTGGGAAACTTCAGTTTTCCGAAAATTCTTGGAACACGAAAATATTGTGATCCACTAAATCTGAAATATTGTGATTATTTGTGTATACTTACAGACAAACACGCAGGTAACTTTTACTATTTGGTCGGTAGTTGGTGGTAACGTTATTTTTTTTTAAATTGAGCGTTCAATATATTTTTTATGCTTATTATTTATTAATCCTAATTTTTTTAAATATGGTTTTACCGCTACCGTTCTGAATGTGCTACCATAATTTATTGTCTCTTACTACAAAATTTCACTCCAACTTTCTACAGAACCATTCTCACCATTGCCCTGTAACAAAATCTTGCGACAGACAGTCCTATCATTTTCTCCGAAGCTTTAATAAAGTAAACTCGATACGACAATAATTACATCTTTGTCTGGAGAGCTCGGAAGCGTTGTCACGCCCATTAGGGGACTGACAACTTGTTATAGAACAATGATCGTAGAAATATAGGACAGGTGATGCGCTGTAGTGGTAATTTTTTCGAAGTTTCCCAATGTCCACAAGTGGTGGACAGTGACATGCCTCATTTTAAATATCCCAGCTGAGCACCACTGGGGGACTGCGACTCAATTTTAAACATAAGTATTCTCGTTGTTTACCTATGACGAACAGTGATTCAATTTAATATAAATAATATTTTAAGAGTAACCACCTTTTACGAACAGTAGTAATATAAATAGAGTAGTCGCTCCATATTTAATACTAGCGGACGTCTCGCGGTTTCACCCGCGTAGTTCCCGTTCCCGTAGGAATACAGAGATAAAAGATAGCCTATGTCACCCGGGGATAGTTTAGCTTCTCAACGGTGAAAGAATTTTTGAAATCGGTCCAGTAGTTTCGGAGCCTATTTGTTACAAACAAACAAATAAATCTTTCCTCTTTATAATATTATTTTAGTAGATTGATATTCAGCTGCATCCCGTTGGACAGGAAGCTGACCCCAACGTCGTTGGGAAAAGACATGGCAGATGATGATGATCGAGAAAACAAATCCAAGTAAATTGACGAAACAACTTTGTTTCCACACTCCATGTTACTGTAGCTAGTCAATCGTGACCATTAATTCTGTGAAAGCATTCGGACTTGCCAGTTCGGATCCATGAACATGTCACTTTGTGTGTAGACTCCCTCATGTTTCGCTTGATAGATTCGTTTATTAGAGGTAGATATATCCCTGGTAGGTCTGGTAGTCGAGTTCATACCTTTGTACTGTAAGAGAGAGAATTTATGTGTAGCAATCACGGAGTTTTGAGACTGCCTCGTTGGTCTAGAGGTCGCAAGCGTGACTGCTGAGCAAGAGGTCCTGGGTTCGATTCCCGGGTCGGGCAAAGTGTTATTGGCTTTTGCCATTAGGAATTTATCAGTAACAGCCACGGAGTCTGGATTTGTGCCAGGTTGATGGCAATAGGCTCGCCCCCTATTACATGGGACTTAAACATAACTGGCGAAATGTGGGTGTACTATTAGGTACTCCTCTGCCTAACCCTTGGGGGATTACAGGCGTAATGTTATGTTATTACGGAGTTTTGCTGGGGAGTTTGTTCCGCCACTTCTTCTTTCCAGCAAAAACACTAGGAAGTGTCGAAGGGTGGGCGATTTAGGGGACTGTCACTTGTAAATAGGTAAGTAAAGTAAAGTAAATTTTGACATTCGAAAAGTGGTGATTATCAGCCTAGTTTGAATAAATGACTTTTGATTTTGATTTTGGAGTATAGATTTGTGCCCGGTTAATAGCTATAGACACACATGGGACTTAAACGAAATATGGATGTACTATTCAGTACATCTCTGCCTAATCTTTCGGGGATAACAGGCGTGATGTTATGTTATGTTATGTTAGAATGAGAAAATTGCAGTCAGGTAAAAACTAGCTGCGAGCTAGACTTGAAGCGGGTTGTTGTTATTTGCGCAGTTCAAGTTTTGAAAACTAATTTTACTCGCCACCGTGGATACTTCATACATAGTCTACGTTGAGTTTTGTTTTCCGATTCCCATATTAGTTCCACTTGCAGAACTTTCTTATGTTTATTTTATATCGCGCTCAATTTCCTATGGAAAAACTCAGACTTCCCTGTTGAAACGTTAGAAATTTAATCTAACCAACAATGAACACCATTTCGTGTGGAAAGCAGTTAAAATTCATGACGTTTTAGCGTCCCCATAAGTTGTGCTTTCGACAGGATAACGGTCCGCGGCTTTTAAAAATATTTGCAAGAGTTTCGACTGGAATTATTCTTGTTGATATTTTCTTCTTGGCATCATGCTTTGTGGGGAACAAAAGAGGATTTCGTTATGTCAGTATTAAAATTTTAGATCATCATCATCATAATCAGCCTATAATGTTCCCACTGCAGGGACTCAGGCCTCCTCTCTAGGAGAGGGATAAGCTATAACCCACCACGTGGGCCCAGTGCGGGTTGGTTAGATCATCATACTCTCATTTTATTTGTAGCCAGCGCAAAATGACGTTTAAATCCATATGTTTCCATTTGCAGTCATCTCAACACCTAGTTATGAATACAGCCATATATTACTCTCTGTCCATCGATTCTTTGGTCTTTCTCTACTCTTATGCCGTCCTAATAGCAGTGATAGCCTAGTTGTGTAACCCTCAGACTGCCGATACATAGGGCTCGAGTTTGAACCCAAGACTAAACGGTTCATGGGACGCCGTCGCCTCCTTCTGCGAAACAGTGATGCTAGCGAAGGAGGTGGCGGAACGTGAGAGGGAGAAAACCTCTCGTCCCAGCCGCCGCGGGAGACGCTCCGGGCGTCGGGGGCCACGTGATGGCTTCCGGCCACCGTAGACGCGGGCCTGTGGACGGTCAGTAATGGGCTAGCTCGCCGTCCGTTCGTCTTATGACGACGACAAGCCGTGTCAATGGCGCGTTCGTGTTCCACGCGCGCCTTAAGTGCTGTCAGCAACATGGAAGGGGCCCGTAAGGGCCGACGGAGGTGCGGGTTGTTCGAAAGAGATACCGCGGCCTCAGCGCAAGGGCTAAGAAGGAACATGGAAAAAAAGACTAAATGGTTCGAACTCTCTGAATTTTCGGATTCATTTACGTATTTGTATAAATATCACGTGTTTCGTTGAAGGAAGAAATCGTAAGGAAACTAAACCAGTATGTCTGATAGATATTTCTCGACGGCAAGCCGTCGTTCCTTCTACTATAAAAATATGTGAATCCCATCTATTCGAGACAACAAATAAACCGTCACAAAACTAAAAGCCCACTTGACCTAGTTAAAAGAAACTTATTTTTTTTCACGAGCCAAATGCTTTTCAGAGTCTAAAGTTCGTTAAAATTTTCAGGACACGTGTCTCCAATTTGCTGGCTCAAATGACTTGGTGATCGGCGCCTGCTCGTTTCAAGCACTGTTTTCTTAAGAAATTAGGTTTTGGAGGAAAATGTTCCAAAACTTGAAATGGGCACTAAGACTAGAATGGTTTTTTCGTTTCAGTCTTATAGTTTAAAAACATATAATGCGTTAGGCATCAAACATGGTCCAAAAAAGTTAAATACCACCTTGTTTTAAAATATTTTATCCATGCACAAAGTTTTATTAAGTCTTGAACCAATTCTGAAACGTACATGTAGAATCGATATTTTCTGTCACGAAGAATCTCCAGTGGTTTTACAGTTTCTATGTCGTAAATTTCATACTCTTGTTCATTTTATAAGACTTCAAACCACCGTTGTCAGTTATCCAATATTAGATATGAGGAGAAAATATTTCATAAAAGTACCTAAGTTCTAGTGCTGTAACATGAAAATATTGTTAAATCAAATTTTTTGAAGAGAGTTACGAGTAACTCTGGAGTTTTTTGTCGGTTCTTCTCCATAGGAAACGGCCAACCGATGCATCTTTTCTCGACGTAAAATAAAATATTTTGATTTTGAAAAATTTCCTTTTTTAATCAAGTGAGCAGTGGTAGCCCAGAGGTAGCGGCCCCAATTTACGAACAGTGAGTCGTAGGCTTGAACTCGGGCAGGCGCATTACTTTGTGTAATTTATTTCATCACCACTGCTCTCAAAACGGCAAAGGAAAATACCGTGAGGGTTTCCTCACGGCATGTCTTAGAACCAAAAATTTCAAAGACATGTGTGACATCTAAAAACCCGCGTGTTTGATTTAAACCTATTCTTTTTCATAGATTATACTAATATATTAGACTAGCTGTACCCGCATGCGTTGCTTTGCCCTTTTTCCTACATAATACCTGCCTACCTACCCGCTACATACATACTACTTACCTACCTACTACCTCCTATCCTACCTACCTACTATCCTACCTACTACCCTACCTACCTACCTACTACCCTACCTACGTACCTACTACCCTACCTACCTACCTACTACCCTACCTACCTACTACCCTACCTCCCTACTACCCTACCTACCTACTACCCTACCTACCTACTACCCTACCTACCTACTACCCTACCTACCTACTACCCTACCTACCTACCACCCTACCTACTACTCTACCTAGTCTACTATCCTACGTACTGTTGTTGTTGTTGAGTTGTGTTTTGTTATTCTGTCAGTTGCGTTTTGTTATACCACGTTTTATGTCACGTCCCACGGGAACGACGGGAATGGGAAAAAAATCCTATATCCTTCTTCTGGTTTTTAGCTACCTCCCTACCAATTTTCAGCCAATAACAGTGCCTGAACTTTCGAGACATAGACAATAGCTCAAAGAGTATATAACCACTACGTATAAATAGCTTATCAAGAAAAATCATAGACAACCTATAAAAAGACATTTACACTTTTGTTAACCTGTAGAATAAATCTTAGGTATTATTTTCGGAAATTAAATAAAAATTGGTTGCCTGTAAAGTCGGTATACGGGCGAAAGTTTTACGTGACAACGAAAATAGAAGCGCAAGACATGAACCGGTGTGTATGCCTATCTCTCTCACTCTCTCTCTCTCGCTCTGGACGCGTGCCTCTCACTCGCTCTCATTGTGAGCGCATAACGTGAGCGGAGCGTAACGCAGTTTCTTGAAGTGTCACCCGGCAAACCAATTTATAAGACGTTGTCACGTCAAAATTAAATAATTAATAAATAATTTACACAAATTAATGTCTAAAACAAACAAATATTACCTGAACAGTACCTGAACTTTCGAGACATTTTACAAAAAATAAATTTCTGAACGCACACATGAATAGTTGTTACAGTATTTGACAGGATTGGACAACAAATGTTTGACATGTAATAAACAAATCAGCATTTATTGAAATGATTAAGTATTCATTACACATATCGAGTTTTCATTGTTTTTAAGATGTATTATGCTATTCGGGGCGGATACAAATCCAACCAATCAATAACCATGAAAATTGGTTCAGCAGATCTCGAGTTATAAGTGTTGTAACAAACCCGTCTTTGTTTTATATATATAGATATTATACAGGGTGGTGCCGACAATACGACAATAAATGAAACCACTCTGGTAGTTCTAGTTCATAGGAACATTTTTAAACTATCAAATAAATCCTAACACCGTCGTGGTGCCGACGATATGACAATAACCCTAAATATCTTTGCCAAATTCGTTTGTTACATTTTATTTCCACACGTTAATCGGTGCAAATTATTCCTAAGGTTAGTAAACCAATATTTGCTTGTAAATTGTAATGTAATATATTTCGTTTACAGTTTTATGCTACTTAGTTTTATTGTATTTTTTTATTTTTTTATTTTGGTGTTAAGATTTATTTGATAGTTTAATAATGTTTCTATGGACTAGAACTACCAGTGGTTTCATTTATTGTCGTATTGTCGGCGCCACCCTGTATATTTTCTTAGATTATATTAATATATTAGATATTTTAGCAGATCATAATATGAATTGCGCTAATATTTGTACAATGGTCACAGACGTAGTTACGATAATTATGAATAGTCCATTTTACAAATTTTAAGATCAACTCATATTAAGATCTTATAATGATTCTGATGAAGTCCCTTAGTCCCAGCAGTGGAAACATTATAGGCTAATTGATTAACCTAACCAAGTTTTCGGTAAACAAGTTACTTTCAAATTAGTCCATAACTTTCAATCAGCTATTTTACAGCCTTTAGTAGGTTTCCTTCTGTTGCTAACTTTAATTATACCTACCCAAGTTTATTACGAGAACATCAATTATTCAGATTTATGAAGTTACAACTCTGAAGTTGTACTAATTTTGACCCTTATTGATTCATTGTTATAAAGGTCACCATACAATGATAAGTTACTTAAGTTTTGTCTTTGATTTTAGAGTTCGGGTCACGCGGTTATGGTAGTGTACTGTATTATATTAATTGGTTTTGTAGACGAGTCAATAACGCATCGAAACGCAAGTTTTGAATTCTGGCGACAAGGTTGGCACAGTAGCCAAGCGATTGGACTGCTGCACGGAACAAATATTTGTATGGCCTACAGATAGTTGTTTCGGGTCTGGGTGTCTGTGTATGAGAGTTTAAATGTTTGTAAACGCACCCACGGTACAGGATAAATTCCTAGTGTGGGGCACCGTTTTTTATAGAATAAAAAAAAATGCAAAGATATAAGACATTGTGCCTAGTTCTTTAGTTAGTGCCAAGGACATGACCACGCTTCTAGTATAATAATTAATTATTTTAATTACTTTTATCTTTTTAGTAAGTATATCGTATATCGATGGCAACTACAAACAAAACGGTCCAACGGTCCAAAAATCAGCTACGTCTTTAAATGTTCTTTGCCTGTATCGTGGGTGTTTAAAAACATTTGAACTCATGTACACAAACAACCGCTCCCGGAACAACTATCTGTAGGCCATAAAAATATTTGTTCCGTGTGGAAATAGAACTCGTGACACGCAGCGTAGCAGCCAATCGCTCAGCCACTGGGCCAACTGTGCTGTCAACATGGTGTGTTGTATAACATGGATTTATTATTTATACAATAGCGTAACAGCAATCATCTCTCAAAAAATAAAACCGCGGCCACGTCGTCTAGAAAAATAATTCACCAAAAATTCCGAGACAAAAAATGAATACATTTAAGTGTATTTATTGTGTGAATATTTTCAAACTTCTATTAGACTGTCTGTAACCGAGATTACCTTGAGACACATCAAAGGTCAACGTCCAAACTTCAATGTTCCTAAAAATGAATACCCAGGGACACTAAACGTTTATTTAATTTATTTTGAGGGAGATAATCAATGGCGAGCTTTTATCCAAATAAAAGCTCGCCATTGAACATATTATTATAATTTAGTCGCACGAGTATTCCCATTTTTTTAGCTAGTATACTAAGCCCCAGACTTAATATTCACTGAAATTACTGTAGGTAACACAAATACAAATTAAATTTAAAAATAGATCCTAATTTATTTTAAATAAAGTACATATTATTTTCAGCTGATAAAACCTAACGATCCATGAAATTAAATATTAGAGTCTGGAATCAGCAGTTAACCGTAAATATTCAAGGACAAAGTGTTATTGAGTTTTTCCATCTGGAATATCACAGTAGCCAACCATGGAGTTGTGTCCAGTTGATGGCAATGGGCTCGCCTTTAATACATGGGACTTTAACTGAACTGGTGAAATGTGAGTGTACTATTAGGTACATATCTGCCTTACCCTTCGGGGATTACAGGCGTGATGTTATGTGAAGTATCAAGGGACGCTATCTCCATTGGAACTTGAACGCAATCAGTATATAAACGCGTTCAAAACCTGTCAGCGTTCACCAATGTGAACTAGCGTTCAGTTTAATTTGAGAAATTCACTCTAAGCATTGATTAAACGAAGGCCTGTTAAGGGGAATGCGAGAACCGGATAATAAAGACCGGGTATACTCGACTTTCGGCCTCCGTTGAGGAGAAGCGGGGAGTTGTCGACCCGTGAAATTAAGCCACCTGCTGTTATTCAATACTGTTTTAACATTACACCTGCTTCTGAAAGTAGTCGGATATCGAGTTTGAGGCAGAACGGCGACAAAATAAATGTACGTGAAATAGAATTTAATAGGCACTCTGAATAAAATTGTATATTTTCACGTAATGAAAATCAAACATAGTGAATGTACTGCGTAGGAATACAACAGTTTTTCATTCATGTTAATACAGTATGTTTGTTTTGCGGATACCGGTACTCCAAAAGATACCGGTACTCTGTATTAAATACTCATTTCTATCGACAAATACACTTTTATAAATACAGGAAAATGTAAAAAAAAATAATACTAATAATAAATAACACACTTGCTTATAAAGGGGCTCTAATTTCACCGCAATTAGGCATATAATGACACCTGTAATCAAACTGTGAATTTTTCATTACCATTATTCACAAGTGAGTTATAGGCTTTTTTTTTAATTTTTTGGTTGAGTTGCTTTGTCCTTAAAAAAGTTTCGATACTAAAAAGATTGTGTTCAATACTACAAATAAATTGATGTACCTATTCTTTGCTCATTTCGTGCAACTTCGAATTTAAATAGATAATTTCAACTTGTACATACGTTTTTAATAAATAAAACTTTTGTTTTCTCTGTAATAAAAAAAACTTTGAATTCCCCATTTTGTACGTGACTGCAACAGTATCCGCGGAAAGCAAAAAAAAAAAACTTAATCTCTTAGTTCTCATTTTTTACGTGGCTAAAACACTATCCGCAAAAAGCAAAAAAAAAGAAACCTCATCCTTTTAGTCTATGGCCGATCGCCATTGTTAGTTGCGTCATTTTAACTGTTGAAAACATGTCGAAAATTATTTTTTTGTGTTATTTTCTTCACAAGTGTGTTGAAAAACGTCGTATGATACACGTGTGCATTGATGATTACCGTCCTCGGCTCTCATAAGACCCTCACCTAACGGCTCGGGTCTCAATGGCGCCTCAGCGGTAATCACCAACGTTACACACTTATACCATAATGTACTATTGTTGTTCAATTTCGTAATTTCTTTATTTTATCTCTTTATGCCTATTTTTCAGGTGTTTTTTTATAACTCGATAGCCTCGGCGTTACCATTATAATCAGATAATTTGCTCGTCTCTAGGTCTTTTTAAATCAAAGATAGCATTTCATTGAACATACCCTAGATCAGCCGAATAAAAAAAAGATGGCTGCCAGTCACTGTCACAGTTTGTATTTGCCGAAAGAAATGAGTACATAATATGCCCTTCAAGCATCGGTAAAAATTAACCAAATACACTGTGTAATACCTAATTATTTGCGTTTGCACTATACTGTATTCGATTCATTAGAATTCGAAAGTATGAATAGTTTTTTTTTAATCTTCGTCAGATTACACTTCTGCTTTTCATTTTCCATATAAAACATTGGAAGCCTGTTTGCTCACAGCATTTACGAAAGAAAAAAAAACAATCTCTTATCGTTTTGTCTAAAGCATGTAGCCAGCCTTAAGAGGCAAACTGTGAGTGACGGCTAACCACTTAAATTGAATTGATGGTTCATATGGCAGACGGGATTTTGTTGTAACGTCTTGCGAAGTTTTTTAATTCAAATAAAAAAGTTTTAAGTCTAGTTTCTTGTTATCTCATGGGATTGAACAGAGTCATGACAATGAAAAATATGGAACGAATGTCTACCTATATAATAACAATCGCTTTGGTCGATCTTTAAGTTAAGTTATGATTACCTAGGTTGTTCCGTAGATGGGTGACCACTGTTACCTACTAAGTATCCTCCGTACCTCACCTTCTTGTAAAGGACCTTCAAAGTCTTCTTTCAGTCATTTCACTGTTGTTCCTAATAACGTTTGAAGATAGCAGATTCATCTAACGAGAGATCTCAGCAAATGGGAGGCTTGCATGATTAATAATATTAATGTAGGCTACGGAAGTAATTAAACAAAGACATGCAAGGAACAGATTAACTTGGTTTGGGTATCACTTGGGTCAAGTTAGGTCAAGACAACTAATATTTGTATTTATAAGGTACATCATGACCTGACAACCAGTACATGGATTTATTATAATATTTCTGGACTTAAATAAAGATTTGAGATCGTTCACAAACACAAAACAATTAGCTGTTCTATACACTGAACCATGTTAGGTTACTGATGCACATTTTGTGTGGAAGTGACACAGCAATTTTTTGAAGATTGTATCATGATACCTCGCAAGTTCATACTTTTAATATTCGAAAACGGCAAAACTAAAAAGATTGTGATTTTAGCCGTTTATCTAAGTAAGTTTGTTACATTTTTGCAGTACATTTTCCGTTGCAACACCTAAACTACTACGCCGATTTTGATGAATGCGGGTTGTTCGCAAGAGATACCGCGGCCTCGACATGAAGGGCTAAGAAGGAACATGAGTGGTTTTTAGTCAGTAGAAGTCTGACACTTCCTTTCGCTCTGCCCAAGAGCGGGAGGGGGATCTTTGATGATTTTCCACCCGCCAAAAAACAAAATATAGAAAAGGTGTCAATCAACGCAAACGTCCATGAAAAATTTTAAAAAAATAAAATAAACCCAAAATCCTCGGTCCAGTAAAACAAAAACTGTGTAAAAATACAAAACTTTTAATAAAACTATGTTGTACTCGTAGCCGGGTTTTAGTTTTCAAATATATTTCTATACCCTATAGTAGGGTTAGGAAGTCAAAAAACTATTTAGGCAAATATTCAAATATACAATAACAATACTTAATACCAAGTAAATCATCTACAGTGACTGTGCTGTGCAAATTTTCATTTTAAACGTGTGTTACCGTAGCGAGTAAGTAAATATTAATATACACCGATTTCGTGCGAGATTTCTGTTTAACATTCATATTACCAAACCAATATCATATTTATACTGTGCCAATATGGTGTAGATTTAAACACTCGTGCATACAACTGTGAGTGCTTCAGTATTATGTAAAATCAAGCTTCAATTGATTCAATCTTTCGTCGATTTTATTTTTTACACCTGTTGATTTTAACCGGTTTTTTTAATATTTTGTGATAGATTTCGGCAAATTCAAGTCCTATTAATTTGTTATGTGCGTGAAAGTTGAAGTGACCTAAATCTTAAATGCACAATCACTCGATTCGGTTAGGTACCTAAATTGTATTTGATAGGTGTAAAATATAAAGCACTTGTTACCTCCGTCGTTGTGATTTTTTTATTTATCCGGACATGTGTGTCTATTACCCTTCTAGCTACTAAGATATTGCGGGGCCTAATATCCAACCATTGAACCACGTATTTTTTTAAATGTTATTTACTTTACATGCCTTCCTGACCTGCTGCACGACATGATGCATACAGAATGGAACTCAATCCATTTGAGTAACTTATAAAGAGTCCAACCGTAAACCGTAATTTCACCCCATATTTAAAAACATTTCCCAGCAACACTTTTTGCATAGTTACTTAAATTGGTGTAGAATGCTCTGTTGAAGGGTCTGTTTAAATCTTGTAGGTATAAAACACATTAATGTTCATTGTCCATGGTAGAAACCCACTACTAGTCACTTACGATCCCATCGCAACTGTAACAAAAGATGAACAAGTCTGGTTTTTCAAAGAAATTGTTCCAACAAAAATAATAATATATTTAGGTACGGGTTTACACTCTTTTACAAGCTTATGCTACAAGATCTTTTTAATATCCAACCATTTTCTACCGCAAAACAGAACAGTGCTAAAAACCACCGAAAAATTTCAAAGCCAGAAATAAAGTGGGAATGTGTGCATAAACCGAGTTCCGTTCTAACATATTCAGCTTTTAATCGACCCTCCGTAACTTGTTTACTGTACTTGCTACTATCAAACAAGCCAGCGGCAGCGTCCGATGCGCTAGAACGGTACTAAAAGTGGCTATTGTTGTCACGGAATTTAGTAGTACAGAAGAATCACTTTGAACTACGCAGTTAGTTACGGTTTGAAGGCTGGTATAGCGTTTCAAGTATTTCATGACGGTTATACGAGTATTTATTGATCGTGTAAGACGAATTAAACAAGTCTCCGCATACTGTTTGTGTGATGCTCTCATGAACAATAAAGATTTATTTATTTATGTGTAGAGATAAGACGGCAAATAAGATATCTTTAAAATAAATAAATGGCCTGAAAAATGTACATAGTTCGGCTACGCTCGATGCAATGCGATTCATAATGCGTAGTAAACGTATACTGCTTTAGCTGTACAAAAGCATCACGAAGATAAGACATTTAGCAAAGACTAAATTAATGGAACAAAATATTTAAGAATACTTCATAAACAGTGATTGAAGGATGAAAATAATATGGTAAGAAAGGAGGTGTCTGCTGAGACGACGAGTAATTAGAGATGCATGGAATAAAAAGAAGAGTTGCTGAGCCGGCCCCAAACAAATTGGGATAAGATAATAATGATGACTACTAAAATATTGATTTAAAGTTACTAAGTGTTTTGTATTAAATATTTGTGTATACTCAAAACTGCGTGTTGCTTCTGATATATTTTACTCTCTGACAGCCAAGTAGCATTGTTTTATCGAGATTTTACGGTTGTTTTTATTACCACTGTCTATTATAGTCGGTGGGGTAAAACATAAAATCTTTGTATTGTCCTAGTTATAACTTATCATAGTCACTGTAAAACGCAATAACTGTATGTATAGTTTAGAGGCTTTGTATCGCGTAAGTTAGTGCGGTACTTACTGGTCCAGTTTGTAGTTTGTGGGGTACAGATTGTTCAAGTAGATGGTTAAATTATTCTTTATTAGAGACTTTATGGCTTTTGGACCAAATCCCAAACCGAGATCTATAGCATTATTTTTGGTGCAAAACTGACCTACAGGACAGTGTAAGAAAGAGAGAGAGGAATATGTTTATGTCAGCGCTCATGCTAATATACCTCGGTCACAGTATAGGTACTGTGTTCTCTGTCTTATAATTATCTTGTAGGGTGATTACAGAAGTAATATTTTTTTCTATGAAACCACATTATTCAGATGCTTTTTCTACAAAGAAAAGAAATTGTGTTCATTCAACATTGAAAAAATAAAACCTTAAATTTGTATAAAAACAAATTAAATAAACAAAACTAATAATTTAGGGCTTCAGCTCAGCATAATGCCAAGTGACAAGGCCTGCTGCAGCCATACTCTCGAATACAAACAGTCTCATCAGTATGATGGAAAATAGTGGCATCAATTTTTTTTGTATATAGCCGAAGATAAAACTTATAGTGATATTAAATTAACATTATTCAGTAAAAAAACCTAACATAAAATAAAGAACAGGCTTTATACTAATAGAAGAAACTAAAACAAAGAGTTATAGTACGATAAAGAGTTTAGAACCCTCTGTGTATGACACTGAAAGTGCATTCATAAAGATTTGAATCGAGAGAAGGCGTGTAGAAAATAAATTGTTTTTTTGGGTTTTACTGACCAAAGTGTAGTAAAAATCATAGTATAGCGCTTATTCTCGCTTTAGGACTCTGTGTGACCCCAGCCTATTTTCAGACTTCAAAAATAGAAGCAGGCTCTATATTAAGTGGTTTTATTGTTTCCATGAAATCTTCTAAAGAAGAAAATGTATATAAATGCCTGTTCACATTGATACTGTAAACAAGACCTTCAAATCGTGCCCTTGGGGTCTTATACAAATATTTTAAATTTTCGTCTTTGAACTAAAAATAGAGAAACCGATCAAATAAAAGATCTAAGAAACGTATGGCCGTAAAAGTACAAAAAAACATAGAGTATGCCTTTTATTAAGACACAGACACTTTGAATACTAAACTATTATAATTTTATTGAACAGCTGTCGCCCAACTTTGCCATGCGAGCCGAAATTAGATTTCAAACAAAGAAAATATAAACCGAATTGCGAAGGTCTTGGAATTATAATAATAATATTCAAACGGGCCTATGTTTCTGCTAATTTCTTAGTGGTTTGAAAATTACGAACCTTCAAAAGCTTTTGAACAATACTGCTAATTTTTGTGGCCTTATAAACAAACACCTCAAATTGATAATGTTCTTAATAAATTATAACTATTAAGGAGTTCGTGGTTAGGTAATAATATAGCCTCTCCAATTGATCTTTACTATCGTGGCGTGCCCTGTTTTTTATATATCTTTGACAGTCATTACAGGTAGTTTGAAAGTAAAATTCATACAAAAAAAGCAATATTTTCACTTTCAGTGTTTTTCATTTGTTTTTGCCAGGTTAACATCCTTGTTATTACTCTGACGGGAAGAGATTGCGTTCGCTTAATTGCTGTGACTTAAAGTTTTATTAGTGTCCCGACAATACCTAAGACTACGGAATGAAATTGTAATATTGAAAATGAGGTAGATTTCCTAGAATCACCTAATGGCTTTGTTTACAATTATATTTCTGTCATATTATTTCTAACTGCCGCACTCAGAGAGCTTTAATGATTACTTAGGCCATCACTTAGTAAAGGTTTTGACAGTTTTGTCATACAAAAGTATGTCAAATCTTTACTTAGTGACGGCTTAAGTAATCATTAAATATCTCTGAGTACGGCAGTAAGTGTGAGAGTGAATGCTCAAAGAAAATACTGGTAGGAGTTTTCAACTTTTAATTTTTTTGCTAGCTCGGATTGTTTCGCTACTGGGTTTGCCCAGCCAACCTTGTCTACCTTTGATTCAAATCTTCACCTCCGTTTTTAGTGAAAACGTTACGAAAATTTAACATTTTTTTTAATATCTTGGAAAAGTAAACGTCATCATCATTCTGTTGCCCTTATCCCAATTCATTTGGGGTCAGCGCAGCATGTCTTCCCCTTCATACTTCTTTGTTTCTCGTCATCTCATGAGACACCTCCTTTTTTTGTCATATCATTCTTAACACTGTCCACCCATCGGTTATTTGCTCTTCCTTCTTATTGATAAGTAAACGTTTGGTTCAAAATTTATTTTAGGTAAATGATAAACAAACGTTTTGTTTACCGTTTTAGCACTTTTACCTATATATACTACATGCCATGTCCACTAGGATATAGCATGTAGAATGCAAGTTTTATTTACGGTCTAAACATGGAGCTGTTAGACTCAAACATTTTCATTCTAAATTATAACAAAACATAACAAGATTTCCTCAGTGTTGTCAACAATAAAAACAAATGCACACCGCACAATGTACTTGAACAATTTACAACAGGGATATAAACCAAGTGAAGACTAGCAGAGATTTTACAACCGTGTGCCACAACCTTTAACGAAACTTCTTAAGCTGAGTCTACGCTAGGCGAGCCGAGCATGAGCGGAGCCGTTCTCGGCTTCGTCGTTCTACAACGAACCTACAAGAATCACTGTCCTCGAACGTAGTAAAATCCCTTTGTGTTCGCCAAAAAACCGACAATTGGTGGAGCACAGCAGAGTACGAACGAAATGCTCGCAGCGCGCTCGTTCGAGGCTTGTAAGTCGGTCCACACTAGACGAATTGTGTTCGGCTCGTGCTCAGTTCGTGTTCGGCTCGTGATGGGCTCGCCTAGCGTAGACACAGCTTTACAAACTCTAAAACGGGGTTTTCGAGTTCAACACAAAAACTTCAGCTGTTAAGTAAACCAGTGAACGTGTTTATGTACTGATAAAATTGTTTTTGTTGTCTCTCGGATGTGTTCCTTGGGGTATATTTTAGGATCTGACGAATGTTATGACGGGGTGAAACTGTGAAATGTATGATTGACCCTGATATACAATATAAAGCGCCTACAGTGTAATGTTCGTCCAGCAAAGTATCTGACCTGGTCCGAAGATAGTTCCCTGAGGTACACTAGAATTTAAGATGTCAAGCTAAACAATTTGTTCTGTGTCATTCACGATGAGATGCTGATGTTTATAATTAGTAATATAACTGTGTTAGCTTAGATAATTATTAAAAAAAATATTATGCATGATCTGTGTACATCTTTTAAATAAATTAGTTTTTATAACACGAACACTCAAACCATGAAAAATACTTATTATGTAAAGATTTGTGACAACGATTTGTTAATTAATTTCTTGGTTTTAAAATTCTAATTTGCAGAAATTGTAAATGTGTCGTCAGGCAGTATTTTAGTCACTTAGCATGAGTGTGTCCAAGTTCGAATGTTTCCAAGAAATTACGATATTTCACCTATTGGCTGGAATATTATTCTGGCAGAATTTCTGTGAAACCTTTTGTTAAGCCACGGCACTCGCTATAATCTTGTTGTCACGCCAATATTTCTTGAAAACCCTTTTGACAGTGTGCACATTTGAAGCAAAACATTTTTGTTTGTTTCTTTTAGTAGATAGAATTGTTTCGTCGTGTCAAAATTGGGTATAGAATTTTTAATCTTTATTTATATTATAATAAATGCGAAAATAAGTTTATTTGTTACTTTTCACGCATAAACCACTGAATGGTTGATCCTAAAATTTTGCTCAGACGCTGTCAGATGTACATAAAAGGGCATAAGATAGGGGGGTTTTATCCCAAAAAAATGAAATATATTTTATATCGTTCTTATGGTAAAAGATAGTGCCACATGTGTTTCGAATCATGAAACTTTAGCACAATTTTTAATAACGTAAAAAATGTTCCTGAATTTTTTAAATCACTAGCGTTACGTTACGTTTACTTTACGGGGTCTCGCTAGGCCCACTTAATAATCTATTTACTGTAATGACTACTCATGAAAACTCCATACTGTAAGCTCTATGCACTAAAAGGCAAAGGTTTTAACAATAAAAAATGTGAAAAGGTCTCATCTCTTTGACTTGATTCCTTGCCAATAAAGGTTAAAGAACTAATTATGTCGGGGAACACATAAAAGTGACTTTTATGCCTCTTACTTTGACGTTATTTTCTTTTGGAGCTCTCCAGGAGTCGCGCACAAGACTTATTGGTTTCTTCATAAAGCTTTGATATACCTAGAATGAAAGAAAATGCGTTTATTGGCATAATACCAGCCTAAGTATATGAAGAAATAATTAGCTCTGAGGACGTTAAGGCTTATTTATTGCTAAAATAATTTTTTCAGGGTCAATTTTGTTACACCGTTGGATTAAGTGACATTTAAATAAAAGTGTAATGGGGTGTTATATTATTAGAAACACCATGAAGTATAACATAAAAAAACAGTATCGGTAGATTAATTTATGTCCACACGTCTTTAAATTTTTGGCTATAGGACATGTCGGTTCGCTCACGATGTTATTCACCGTCAAGATTGTATGTGACAGAATCTTTACAAAAACATCACACCTGGAATTCCAGAAGGGTTAGGCAGAGGTATACCTATTAGTACACCCACATTTCGCCAGTTGTGTATAGTTTTACGTTACAAAACGAGACTATCACCTTCAAACGGACACAAATTCAGACTCCGTGGCTGCTACTCAGAAATTCTTCTCGGAAAACCTTAATGACACTTTACTCGACCTCAGAATTGAATCTAGGACGTCATGCTCAGTAGTTGTGCTTGCAACCACAAGATCAACGAAGCAGTATATCATAACATCACTACATAGTAAAACAAAGTCGTTGTCGCTGTCTGTCCGTCCCTATGTATGCTTAAATGTTTAAAACTACGCAACGGATTTTGAAGCGGTTTTTTTTAATAGATAGAGTAATTCAAGAGGAAAGTTTTAGTATATAATTTGACCAATATTCACGTGGGCGGAGCCGCGGCCATCAGTTAGTATATTATAAATCAAAGTCTTCCGCCGCGTCTGTCTGTCTGTTCGGGAAAAACTCAAAAACTACTACACCGATTTTCATGCTGTTTTCACCAATGGATAGAGTGGTTCTCGAGGATGGTTTTAATATATAATTTGTCAAGTTCTAACGTCCACGCGGGCGAAGTCACCGGCATCAGTTAGTATCTTTTATACATAGCATTTCCAATCTATTTTTCCTCGTATTGGTTTACGTAGGAGGCTAATAATTGAAAATAGAAGTAATACATTTCTGACAATGATTTTCGATCGTCCCTAACAAACATTTAATAAATACCACAACTCATGTGCTTGGGAACGAAAGTAGCCTCAAAAAGCCACATTATTGAGGAAACTAGAAAACAAACAACTAAATGGAATCCTTTATTATTAAATATTAACTTTCCTATTTATATTAGCTCGTATTTTCATCACGATTCTAAGGAGTTTCTCCATTTAATGTGTAGGCTGACCGTCCACATTGGAACTGGAATGCAGCCAAAATCGTATGCTTACAATAGACAGAATGATCTAGTGAAAATACAGAATTCCCATGAGTATATTTTATCTAGGAAAAATAATAAGGAACTGAAAAAATCCAAAAAAGTTTCAAGATAACATGGAAGGCAGTCAAGCGGTTTGGGTGTGAACACTCGAGTGTATTGTAACTTATGGATAAGACTAAGGGGAATGCACACGAGATACTGCGGCCGAGGACTTAGAGGGCTAAGAAGGAATATGCGTGGTTTTTAGTCAGTAGAAATCGGGCCGGCATTCCCTTTTGCTCGGCCCTGAGCGGGAGGAGTCATTTGATGGATAGACCCTCAAAAAAAAGGGGGAATGCAAACTTTGAAGGAAAACTTTCAAATGGAATTGTAACTATTTATTTTCGTGGTCTCATCGTTTGCATTTGTGATATTTGCAATTAAAGAAAGATATATTTTTTTGGGTACTGTGTATCTTGTCTGTATTATTTATTAACCATACTCAATCACAATAAATATTTTAGAAGTCTCGAGTAATTATATTTTTGATCAGCTTTTATTTAATTTGCCTTGTTTGTTTGTTTATTGGTATGCATTGGTCAAATCCTGCAACTGAACTTCAAACCATTTCCTCTCACATAATAATGCTAAAATGTTGCACACACTCAGAGACAAACACAGTTAATAGCACGAGCTCGAAACCGTTTACGCGTTCAATATTACCCAGCTTTCGCGTTGCGGTTGTCCGAAACCTAATTTTCTACTTTCCATTAAAAAAAACCTTATTTTTCTGAAAACAAAAAATAGTTAATTTATTTTTTCTGATTTTGATCAGCAATAAAAAAAGGTTTTCAATGTTTTATGTAAATATCTTACGAAATGAAACTAGAAGTTTCAAGTTTTCGTTTTCCATTTCACATTTTCTGACATTTCAAAAACCCGACACAATTCTATTCATGAAAGAATAATTTTCCTGGAATGAATTATGTACCTTCTTTGAAATAAGAATAACCATTTAATATTTTTCGTGACTTTTTGTAGTCAAGTTGAAACTGACACGTGAAAGCTTTGTACTGTGTGAAAAGATCTTTATAATAGTATTTCTTGCCCCGAATTGCCCTCAGGAGGGTTTCGTCCGTTTCGGTCGGGCTACAACTCGAGCAATTTATTCTCGTAGAGACAGTGATGTCTCAACTTTAGAGAGGTTTGTGGATAGATTTGTTAATTCGCCAAATCCGTAAATAGTTGAAAATCAACGTCGAGTTCATTTGGCGTAGTTTAGGCTATTAATTTAACTTAAAGTGTCGTTGCCTAAGTAAGTGTAGCCTAATTTTGTGTCTCTTTATTACGAATTTAAAGTACAGTACAGTCCAGTCCACCAAACATTTAAAGATCTTTTTTCAAGTTTTTCAGAAATCTGTCTTCCCAGAAATTTATTAACGCATAGTTTGTTTCACAACTACTTTTTTTTTTTTTTTTTTTTTTTCTTTAGCCTACCCTGTCCCACTGCTGGGCAAAGGCCTCCCCCAATTCCTTCCAGCCAGCCCTCATGGTACGCGTCTAAATCGTCACGCCACTTAAAGAAAAACAAAATCAGTAAACAAGACTGACTAACAATGCACCATCAATGTAAGAAAGCATAAAAAAAAGAAAATAAATACGTCAATGTTCCACAATAATCGACATCGTAAACATTATTGCACAGACCTACCTATAAAATGTTCATGACATTTGCCCAGTGTTGATATTTAGGGGATACTTTCGCCGTTTCGGGGAAAATAATTGTTCGAGGGGAAGTTTTGGGGAAATGAAATCTAGCAAGTAAAGAGACAGCATTTTCATACTCGTACAGCCAAATTAGGTTTTTTTTTAATAATAACTGGCTTGACAAGCCGATTATTTGTGAAGTTTAAAAACGGAAACATACAATAGATAACAATTTATACACATCAATGTCATTACAACATGACGCTCTGAAGTGTTGAGGCAGAGGTGTGCCTCATAGAACACCCACTTTTTGCCAGTTATATTTAAGTTCCATAAAGTAAGGGGCAAGCCTATTGCCATAAACTGGGCACAAATCCAAATTCCATTGCTGCTACTGAGAAATTTCTGATAGAAAAACCCAATACCACTTTGCCCGGGAATGAACCTAAGACCTCCACAATCTGGTGATAACAAAGACCTTGCCAACGAGGTAGTCACGGACAATACATAGACATACAAAATTTGAAACGTGGTGGTACAGTCTGGGACCAGCATTATCTGACCCCTCGTATAAAAAAGAAGAGGGCAAGATGTGGTGTGAGAAAAGGGGGGTAATACTGGTCACAGACTGTACCATATCTGAATAACCATAGTTACAAAAAATAATATGTGGCTAGTAACGCGGGTTTTCACCTATACTAAGTCTCGCCCAAATACATGCCTAAAATACAACCAAATTGAGAATATCCCCCTGTTTCATAAGGTCGGTTAATAAAATCACGTTGTAGGAGTTTCAAGACTCTGCATTGACTGAAAATCTAACTATTTACTCCCCGTTTGTAAAATAAACATTTTTAAAACAAAACAAAGATTTGTTTTGTAACATTTTTGAAAAATGTTTAAAACAAAACAAAGATTTGTTTTGTAACATTTTTGAAAAATGTATGGGGGAAATTCATAAACATGATCTAGCAACCCTGCATTTCCCCATTTAATACACCTCTACGCTTTCATTCCCCGTACTCGGAATAAATTCCCCATGCAAAAGGAAGTCAGTGAGCGAAACAGGAATATTATAAAGCCATAAACGGCAATCTAACATTAAAAGCGGTAATGACGACTTAGAATACGGATGTTTAAAATGAGTTATAAAGATAAGTGAGCCATTTAAAAGCATTGCTTGTTAAGTAGGGCTGTTTATTTAATGAAAATTACTTAGATTTTTTTTATTATTGAACTCAAACTAGGTACTACACACTACTCACTACTATGAATAATTAAATGCTTTAAATAACAAAATATAGAAAATAAAAAACCCAAAAGTAGCAAACCTTACATTAACCTTTCGTGTATGAATGTAGATCCACGCGAAACACAATAGCTTTTTAATTGTGTCTATAAACTCGGCATACGATGAGTTAAAACTAAAAAATTACGTCAATTATTTCTTTTCAACGCTGTCAACCGGGAATATGCCCGGGAGACTGGCGGTGTTGCTATATCTAACTTAACCTCTTGAACGTCCGCTAACATTGCTTGAATGTCTTATGATCCACCGGGTGCTCATAAGGACGCTCGAGGACTTAAATACTTAAAGGAACATTTGAAATGTCCATTATCGGTATCGCAGATATATTATAGTCAATTTGTCCAGTCTAGAGACTAGACCCGATATAGTTTTAGTACATTTTGATACAAGTGCGGAAAGTTTGTTATTGCATTCGAGGCGGATTGAACACCCGAGCCGTACGGCCAGGGTGTTCATGGGGTCGAGAAATGCTATAACAAATTTTCACGTGTATCAAACGTCGTTTTTCAGTACACTTAAGTATTACTATAGTCGGTGGTGATTTTTTTAAAATTTCCTATGTTTTAATCGATTTGAACATAATAAATCTGGTTGCGGAAAAATAAGATTACCGTACGCGTGCGAAATATGTTGCATTTCAAACCTAATCGTAGTGCAATAAGAGCTAGTTTTCGAGGAAGTGTATTGATATTTTTTTTTGTTGCATTAGTGTTTGCTTGTGTTAACCTATTTAAAGAAACAAATATAATTTATCTTCAAAGAGTAAATCCAATTATACCTGGTGAAAAGAATATGTAACACGTGCTTAGTACAAACAAAATAATCAAACGTTTAGATTACTACATCGTACTGTGTTTAAAAAGCACTTCAGACTAGCCGCTGGCGTTGCTTGAAGTGAGTCACGATTACGTCACCAAGTGCTCAGCGTTCGAAAAAAACGGCGGCCCGCCGCGCGCCATACGGCCGGGCTCATAAATTATTTTTTTGTTTACGTTTTATAAACAAAGGACGCTTCGAGTAATGTTTTTGTTCAAGCCTATGAATGACTCTTTCAAGTGGTGTCAAGTGTTTGTTAGTATTTCGTTTCAAATTTATTATACTTAGCGATAAACATTGACTGTAGTTGAAAAAAACAATATGTGGTGAATAAAAATAATATATATATAATAAAGTAAATCGGTAACACATATATTTTATGGCTTCTAAAGTTGGAACGGTTCTATTTACGTACGATAAAATAAAAATAAACATACTTGACAGTATAAAAATATTTATTTACATTTTTTCAAGTAACTAAGCCAACCGCCATTTTTGTTTGTTTACATTAAAATTTTTTCAAGGTTAGCTTGAACAAAACATGTAATCTTGAATTATATTTACTATTTTTGCATATGTTTTGACTGAAAACTATTGTCGAGTAAATATTCAATGCAATAACTATTACTTTGGTTACAGAACTGGTCTTACAATTTTATTACGAAAGCATTCTGACAAAATTCTAAAACCGTTACAAGCACACGTAAAAATCACTCAGAATTTGAAAAATACTTACCTTCAGGTTAAAATCCGGTTGCACACACATAATCACATATATAATTAACCATATAATTAGTAGTTTATTCAAAAATACTCACTTAAAACCAATAAATTAATCGAAAATAGTCTGGAGCTATTTCTATCGCGCGCGAGTTTCAACGACTGACTTTTGACATTTTTTTTTTTAATTTAAAATGAATTTATATGAACTTTTGTCGTATTTTTAGCATGAAGAATTTTAGAACGAATCGAGTAGAAAAGAGAAAAAGGATTAAAACTTCATATAATAGAATGGGATAGATATATTATGACGAGTAATGATGACAAAACGAAAAAGGGACAATAGTCACTTAGGAGCACGCAACGGTTTTACGAAATAGGGACAAAAGTCACTTGGAAACACGCAAGGGGCAAAGTAAACAACAACGTTTTCAGGTTTTATTCAACTTAACTCCGTTTTCAACATCTGAATAAACGCTACGCTTTACTTCAGAGATTACATATATCACACTCGTGTTTTTTTTAATACCCTGCTGTCCCACGGTTGGGCAAAGGCATCCCAAAATTCCTTCCATATGCGCTATTCCTAGGCCTTGAATGCGCGGTCCATCTATCGTCAACCATCGTGCTCAGACTTTTAGCCAGCGGTCATTATGCATGCGGTTGACGTGACCCGCCAAATCCCATTTCAGCATAGCAACCTTCTTGAATTCGGTCACTGTCGTATTATTTTATTCAATATCCATCGACACTTTCCGTTTCTCCATCCCTTTTTCAATACAAAATTATGAAAGCCCACAATCCGTCCCTTTTATTGTTAGACAGCGTTTTCCATAAATGGAATAGGGAACCCACTAAAGTGGTCTAAATGGCCAAAATTTGTCAAGAAGTTAAGATGTAAGTTATGGTATCCATTGTTATAAAACCCAAGGGGCGTAAGGCGCACTTATCAAGGACTAACGAAGATTTATTTTGTGACGTCCCGTATTTTTATCTCTATGATACTCGTGTTTTTTATAGAGACAAAAATGTTGAAAATA
Organism: Diarsia brunnea; assembly: GCA_949774965.1. Taxonomy (NCBI): domain Eukaryota; kingdom Metazoa; phylum Arthropoda; class Insecta; order Lepidoptera; family Noctuidae; genus Diarsia; species Diarsia brunnea. The sequence goes on along the minus strand of OX459006.1, from coordinate 14,397,706 downwards.
TTCCTTTTTTATTCCCCGGAAATGTGCGGTTGGATGAGTAATATGTTTGTTTTGCTTGCAGTTTTAGGAGAGGGATTTCCATATGATTGTAGGGGAGAGGAGTTAAAATATGTGTCGCTGAGTTTGTAAGTTAAGACAAAGCATTGTTGTGTTTCGTCTTGTTCTCTTTTGTTTAAGAGGGTTAACTGAAGAATGAGAAAATATTCTTTTATTACGAAACGAAGTTTTATACAACTGCACGTCATAATAATAATTATAATCTTTCAAAAAACAGAGCTAGTTACTTCAAAATTCCTGACTATTTTTGTGCTTAGTTATTGTATTTCAATTCATAAATCAACTCAGGATGGATGACACGGCGACAAGTAACTGAAACAACATACGACCAAGGATGGCCATCAAGTTAAAGGGTCAATATACACGGAATGCTGGGCTGTGATGAAAATGGATGAAAAAAGATTGCATGCAGTAGAAATAAGAATGTTGATGTGAATAATATATATTGTGTGATAAGAATAGATAAATTAAGAAATGAGTACATTAGAGGAAGTTTGAAAGTTATAGAAAAGCACTTGGTACAGAAAAGAGAATATCTATCTTGGTATGGGTATGCGATGAGGACGTACGTATTGCATGTGGTTTAAGAGTGATAAACATAAATGTTGATGGATGGAGAGGAAGAGGGAGACCAATGAAACAATAGATGGACTATGTAAGGACAGATGTGAAAGACAAAAGAATTGATAGCGTGTCGGTGGACAGAGAAGAATAAAAAAAACACGTGTTGCGCTGAATCCATGTAATTAATAGGACACGGAAAGGAAATTGGAATATGATGACTTGTATTTTCATTACTGTGGAATTTGTGAAAAATAATTGTCTAACTCTTGCTACTGTAATCTCTAGACAATATAACTTACGAAAGTTAAATGGCAACCCCATCAAGTTTCGAGAACTTTCAAGGACATCTTAATCATTCACAGATAGAAACACAAATATCCACTAACATTCCTAACAAAGCATAATTAGATCACCCAAACACTTGAAACTTAACCAAAGGAAATTTTAAAGGAAATTAGTGGTGTCTTATAAATTTTCTACTTGACATAATTAAGTTTGTGCTTTCTGTAGTGTCAGCATGAACTTTTAATGGGAAGCCTTGCGTTCGTAACTTGTGACATTATTCTTAGCTGGCTAAGTCATTGGGATAATAGGCGACGCTTGGAAAGTGTAAAACTTGTGTTGTTATACAGGATAACTTATGTTACTCGTGTCTTTGTTGAAGAGTAGAGAGATATTGTCGTTTGTAATAATTTGAGTGGTATTTTTACGATTTACAAATTCAAATGTTGGTAGTGTGAAGGTAACAAATACCTGATTCTTAGCTGGCTATGTCATTGAGATAATGGAGGACGCTTGGAAAGTATAAAACTTGTGATGTTATACAGGATAACACGACCTTACCTAACACGAGTTACATAAGTTACTTGTGTTACACGTGTTAGGTTAGGTCGTGCCTTTGTTGAAGTGTGGAGAGATATTGTCGTTTGTAATATTCTGAGTGGTATTCATACGCTTTGAAAACTTAAAATTCGGTAGTGTGACGGTAATAAAATACATTATTCTTAGCTGGCTAAGTCAGTGGGATAATAGGCGACACTTAGAAAGTGTAAAACTTGTGTTGTTTTACAGGATAACTTGTGTGAGTCGTGTTAGTTTGCATTTCAGATGGCTTCTAGTTTAACCGAATGCAGTTGAATACTAGTGTTTTCCATGGAGCGACTGCCTATATGACCTCCACAAACTAAAGGTAAATAATAATATATTATAAATATAACAGAATAGTTTTTTTGTGTTATTTAATCTGTTAATATGTGTTTACCTCTCAGGTTCTGATGATTATTTCCATCATGATTCATCGATGACGTATGATCGGATGCGGTTCCAACAATTATTATTGCTCGTGTTTAAATTTTATGACGTCAACGGTACAGCAAATATCACACAAAACTCCAACCAATACCTCGAAGTAATAATTAATTGTATATTTAAGTTAGCTAAATCACCGATACTGTGGAGCTTCGACGGTTTACTTACAAAAACATAATTTATACGGCTAATTAATTGCAATTTAATGTTAATTTTGGTGAAAAAGGAAAGATAAACGCCGGGGGAGAGATTCATTGGTTTATTAAAATGACGAAGTTTATAAAACTGACTGTAATATATAATGACTTTTGCGTTAACTTGTGGCTTATTAGTATCCTCAGTAATCCTCACGTGTTCTGTACGAGGTTTGACTGATTTTCTCTTTAAAGGTTTTATATAATAATGTTTCTCAGACATAATAATTTATTAATACACTAACTTTTCACACCTTCGTAGCACATTGTAGCGAGCTACGCCGTAGCTTGGCGTAGCAGCTTGACGCACATCAAGCTACGCCAAGTAAAGCAAAACCATTTTTTTTTATCAAACCGGGTTATAATTAAATTACAAACCAGTTGCAGAAATTGGACATTGACAGATACTTCAGTAAGTATGTGTATGGAGATGTCGACGACACATAAACCTTTCCATAACAGATATAATCTGACCACGCTTTGAATGAGCTTCCCGTGCGATGAGAGATCAGCCTTATTTGGATAGCGTAGCTTGATTGGTCGTCAGCCATACCAGTTTGACTGAACCCTTAATTAACAAAAGAACAAGGCCACAAATATCATGATACAAAAATACACAATTTTATAATTCATAGTACAATGTATCAGCAGACCCGAATAATTTAATAAAATATAAACATCATCAAATATTGCGACGCCAAAGATCTTGCTTCACGGAATTAAATAGGTAATTCGTCACCGCGTTGAATCGCAGTAAGGCTTTTTAAAAATTCAGCCGTTGATGCAGACGGGCTTAACACCTTCTACTCACGGATTTTAAGTTCAGCAAACAGATGCAATACCTCTATTGTACTCATTTATGTTGGGTTTTGAACGTGAATTATAAGCCGTTGGTCCCGCCTGCCAACTAGTCAGTCAGTGGCCTGAAAACTGACAACCAGTCTTACCAAGGGTTTTACCTGGTACTAACTGGGTTGTGGTGGTCAGACAGAAAAATTGTATTTTAATTTGTTACTTACAAACATTAGATTAACTTTAGAGACCAGCTACGGTCTAAATTAAAGAAATATAAATTTGAAATCATGAAGCTGATTCTAAACTTGAAATTCATAAATAGCTTTAATTGAATCACCACAAAAGTTCACATAACTCGCCAGCAGTAAGTCCCAAAGCCATTTGAATATTTCCCCACCGTCGGAAATAAGGAATTTCGCGTTGTTAAGTAAATCTTTAATGTCAACATAAAATGTAGGTAACTATAAAGACTTGGTTTAGTGAGACGTTAAGCTTCTATAGTAGCCTTCTTAGAGGACACCTTACTACTGAAACTTTTCATTATTTAACCCTTGACCCGTCGCGTGGGATCTATGAATTATATTATTTTGTAACTTATTATGTTATGTTGCCGTGCCTTAACCGGGTTTTATGTTGGAACTTACATATTTATAATGTAACAACTTTTTAACACATAGATGCAATAAAAATTTGAGTTTGAGTTTTTTAGAAAATTGGTAATTGTGTACTCTCAAAATGCATCCACGGATCCCGTACCTACTTAGCAAATGTGTACCCAATTATAGTACACCCACTATTTTGCAGCCCCGTGTAATAGGGGGCTAGCCTATAGCCACCAAATAGGCAGACTCCGTGGCTGCTACTGAATAATTTCTGATGGAAATATTCAATAAAATTATTCCTACTCGGGGATCGGAGCTAGAACCTCATGCTCAGTAGTCGCAATTTCAACCTCTGGGCCAATGAAGCAATCTTATGTACTTGGAAGACGTAGGTAGGTAAGGTATTGTATTATACAAACCTTCAAAACCATGGCGTGGTTTAATATTATATAACCACTAATCAGATATAAGGATTATAACATTTTAATAAAAGCCTTACGGAACACCATTCATGATTTATGCTATTAAAAAAGTTACAGAACCTTGTTCCGCTCGCTGTACCACTTTGTTGCCTCATAAAGTATAAATAAAGGCTAAATTATTAAAATAAGCTTTTATTTTAGTAGTAAGTTAACGTTTTTTTTTAAATTTTCATTCCATAATTTTGAAATGTGTGTTTCGATAATATGTTTCACAATTATTTACAAACTAAAGAAGTAGTTTTTTTAATATGAGCTGCGTGCGCAAAAACAATCCTGCTTTTATATAATTACTAGCGGATGTCACGCGGTTTCACCCGCGTAGTTTCCGTTCCCGTGAGAATACAGGGATGAAAAGTAGCCAATGTCTACTATGGATAGTGTAGTTTCCCAACTGTGAAAGAATTTTTAAAATCGGTCCAGTAGTTTTTAAGTTTATTCAAAATACAATTATTATTTCCTCTTTATAATATTTTTAACCGACTTAAAAAAGGAGGAGGTTCTCAATTCGTCGGATCAATTTTTTTTGTGTGTTTGTTGCCCGATTACTCGAACATGGCTGTACCGATTTCGATTTTTTTTGTTTTGTTTGTTAAATATAGATTATACGATACAATCCATGTGGAACAATGATTAAATTGCAGTTCGACAGCTCAGTTTCAACCTCAGAGTCTGGATTTGGACCCGGTTGATGACAATAGTCTCGCCCCTTATCACTTGGGACTTAAAACGTAACTGGCGAAATGCGGGCGAGCTATTGACCTCAGCCCCTTTGAGGGTTACAGGCGTGATATTGTAAGGTAGAACTGATGTGTTTCCAAAGTCAAATTATGGAAGTCACCCCTTATGTTAGTGAGTAACCTGGTTAACACTAGGTACTCACCACATAATACTCTAACGAGTATTATACCGCCCAAGAGCATCTGACTTCACTATCACTACATAATAATATTATGAAACAAAGTCCTCCGCCGCGTCTGTCTGTCTGTCGGTTCGCGATAAACTCAAAAACTCCAGCACCGATTTTCATGCTGTTTTCACCAATGGATAGATTGAGTTCTCGAGGAAGGTTTCGTTACATATTTTTTGGAAATTCAACCCCTATAGGAGCTAAATAGGGGATGAAAGTATGTTGGAATATTTTTCGACATGTACGCGGGCGAAACCACATGCATAAGTTAGTGACTTATAAAATACTGATATAAGCATCTAGTTGACTGAAACCTGACCTCAAAATGACGGCCTATGTAACTCACTTTTTAAAACCCTTTTCAGCAATAAATAATTGCTGAAATATTTCACTTGTCAAAAATCCTTAGTTACAATTAATGAGTAGTATCAACGCAAAATGGGGTGAAAAGTAATGAAAGAAGATGTGCTTTATTTCTTTCAAAAAATATCTTTTTGTTTAATCATCTTGCTCTTCTTAATTTCTTTGTTGGAATATTAATTAATAGGGTTGGAGTTTTTCTTTGTTCAGGGATTTAACGTTACTTTTATTGTGGAAATAATGTATTATTAATTATCTTGCTTTCAATGTCTAAGTTGCTTTTAAGGTTTAATTTTGCATGGTGACGTCGATGTTCACGATCGAAACGATGTGAAATGAGCTCATGGGGTTACAAAATAATAATAATAATAATAATCTTTATTTATCCTCTAACCTAAATCCTCCTGAACGTTTTCAGTGACGGTGGCCAATCTTAACGGAGATTAACCGCTAGCGTATAATTATAGTAAAAGAAACTGGGCAGTTTTTAATAATTAAACAAACAATAATTAAATGTCCCCATTATTTTCGTAAATACGAACACAAATTTGTTTGTTTTGGTAAACCGATAATAGTCTCGGTTTACCAAAATTAAACAAATTTGTCTGTAGTAGGTTAGTGAAGTCGGAACTTGTCTATAGTTTTCAGCGGCTCACCGATTAGTCGCCACGCTGCGTATCGCGGGTTTGATTTGTTTTTAAGTTATATTTTTGTATACAGGAGAAATCCCTGGAAGGACTATCGATAAAGTCTTAAACTTTATTTCTAAATACAAACTTCTTAAACTTTCTTTTTTGTTTAGCAACATGTTTTTTCCTACTCCTCTGCTATTATTTTCTGATTCATTTCGTTGCGGGATCCAAGACAGTTTAATCGTTTCTCTGGGACTTCGTCGGGCTTCATTGTCTCGGCGCTTTTCTTGTGGTCGCCACTGTTGATTCTGGTTTACAGAAGTTACAGTGGTTTGGGAATAGTGTGGCGGGCTTGTCCCATATTAAAAATGTTACGCAAATGTTAAAATATAAAAGAGCGGCGCCTCCTGGCACAGGCATCTATACGCTTAAAAGGAGACGCCACCAACTGTGTAATGTACAATGTGTTGTTATGTTATAATAATAATATTATTATAATAAATATTTTTGATTTGATTTTTTTGAGTCTTAGTCCCTTGGTGGACATAGACATCTCCCAAGTTGCATCGCAACACACTGCTCCTTATCATCCATATATCCAGTCTAGCCCTTCTTAAGGTTTTCCATCACCAAGAAAAGGAAATTTGTACGCTATGCTTTTTGATATCTCTACTTTAGGACTCGATTGCTCCAACACCTCTGTTTCAGTCTGACCTGATGTAATTACTCTTAACAAGTTAGTTGCCACATCACTAGACGTCGTCGCGTGAAGAGGTCAGTTTAGGTCTAAAGACGTTCACACGATGTCGTGTGATGGTGCCTTAACGTCTTGTACGACCCATAAACAGCATAAGCAGCGAATTGGGTTGTAGTGCTTGTTTTGGCCACTAGTGGAGAGAACTATTTTATAGTTCTGCATTTTGACTTGGCAATAAATGTGTGAAGACAGGAAATAAACAGTAAATTAATATTTTCTTAATAAAATTACATGATAGTTAGCGAGAAAGTTGGATGCATCGTGAGGTTACTTTATGATATTTTCCAAAGTGGATTAGACACTTACATTGGAAGTTTGTAAATAAGTCAATTGTTAAGACAAGTTCAGAAGTAGGTTAATAGACAAAGTTAGCCGTTATTATTTGTTATTATTAAGCTGTATGTGCTGTGGCTTTGGTAGGTTGGATTATACTAACTCATAGAGGTCAAAAATTGGCACATGGGATACTACCATGATAACACACTTCTTGAAAAAACCTTTAAAAATACGTTTTTACGTCTTTTTTTCATGTTCTTCTCAGAAAACCCTTTTAATTTATACCCATATCAATGGGGTGCGTACAAGTAACTAGTCCGCCATCTTTAGAAGCCTGCCGTATTGGATTTAGAATTACGCACCTCAACTAATTAGTATGCATTGACATCCAAATAAAGAACAAAAATAAAAAAATATAAAGTGGTTTATCCAAATTAGGCATTAATTTTAGCACTTTCTGAATGCCAAAGTTTCTAGTATTTTTGCTGGAAAGAATAGTGGCGGAACAAATTCCCCAGCAACGATAAACGTGTATGCAAAATTTTATCTCAATCAGGTGGGGAAAACTGTTTCAAAATTCAGTTGCATAAATTGATCTAAACAAACTAACATTGCAACTTACAAGTAAATAAAAGCTTGTTTAAAATATTATAATTTAGTAATTATGTTAGTGACCATGTCACTTATAATTTTTATTAAAAGTATTATTTTTCCCATAGATATAATATTATTGTCCCAACTGAAATGCTTCCTTTCATTTCCTGTGTTCCTTTCATTTTAACCTTCACATGTTTTACTTCATATTACCTTTACATTATTAAAAGTCTTATGGGAAATGTATTTGTATTTCCAAGACATAAGACTTTTAGAAAACAATTTTTTTAACAAGCAAATTATTGTTTCTCCAATTTTCCCATAATATAATTAGTAACACATTTTTATTAATTTATCAAAAAGCTACTTAGCAGTAAAGTTTAACTTAACTTTTTGCAATTACAAGTCAAACTTATCTACAATAAGAGCCTAATATATTGCAAACAGTGATATCTAGTGACACTTTAAACTTTAAATTAAATTACAATTTTTTTTTGAAGCTTAACTTAGTAATAAATAATTTTATTTAATTACAAACTAAGTTATTAAGTTTGCAATCATATAAATTAAATAATAATAAATGCATTTTCTCAGGCATACCTACTAATCTTTGTAAATAATCCGACTTTAAGCATATATTAAAATACAGTGTTTTAATTTGACAAGAAATGTATAAATAAGGCTGCCGATATTGCGGGCTTGTGGACGGTGAGTGATGGGTAAGCTCGCCGTCCGTCCGTCTTATGACGACGACAGGCCGTGTCTACGGCGCCTTCGTGTTCCACGCGCGCCTCAAAGAGATGTCAGCAACATGGGGGCCCCTTCCATGTTGCTGACATCTCTTTGAGGCGCAAGGGCCGACGCCCGTCGGGGCTGCGGGTTGTTCGCAAGAGATACCGCGGCCTCGACATGAAGGGCTAAGAAGGAACATGGGTGGTTTTTAGTCAGTAGAAGTCTGACACTCCCTTTTGCTCTGCCCAAGAGCGGGAGGGGTTATTCGATGATTTCCCACCCCCCCCCCCAAAAAAAAAAAAACGCTGACGATATTCTTTTTAACAATTGCAATTAAAGAAGATAGAAAGAGAATGAAAACATGTTTATTTAGCACATGCCACAAGTGCACACAAAAACAATAAAAACAATATTTTATTTAATTACAGAACATAACATCACGCCTGTAATCTCAAAAGGGTTAGGCGTACCCGTAACGTCTGTAACAGATCTACAAATGATAATCGGTTATCATTTATTTTGTAGATCTGCCAGTGGCAGTGCTTTCCGTAGTAGACAGATCTACACGCACACAGACAGACACACCAACCACTGACCGAGACAGCTCTCGGTATGAAATTGATGGTCACCGATAACAGAATTACCTTGACAGTAACTTTTTCTAAATAAAAATCAAAGCATTTATCAAGTAGGCCAGTTTGTCGAAACATAGACAACAATGCAATGAAGCTACAGTTTTTGTCGCAAGGCATGAAAACTGAAAGTACAGTAGTTGCCCATTCCATAGCGTAAATCTCTATGTAGAAGAACGAGCAGGAAACTCCATGGATACTCTTTTAAATCAGAATATTATTACAGAGTCTGGTTTGCATCATTCATCTTGCAGATCAATCCCTGCTATTTTACATTATTTACTGAATAAAAACTCTTATTTCAGGACACGATGGCAAGTGGACTAAGGCTGTAACCGAATGGCATCGAAGAACTGGCAAAAGAAATGTGACTCATTCGGCGGCAGGATGGGCAGACGACATAGTTGCCATCGGAGAAAAACTCTGATTAAGGCTGGCACAGGAGATTGACACTAGAAAAGATCGGCCTATGCCCAGCAGTGGGAAAATTCAGGCTGTGTATGATGATGATGAAAATAAAAACACAGACCCGCTTTCCTTAGTTATTTCAGACATAAATATTGTACAAATGGGTCTTTAGCACGTAGTTATTAATTATGGTCTCTTTAGTTTAAGCATCGTTAACGAACCCTGACCCATTTAAGACAAGAAAGTTTCTTCTAATTTAAATATGAATTATTTGAAAAGTTCTTTAATAGTTTTATTAATAATTTTGGGTAATTTATATTAGTTATCTTTGCTACTTTTGACCCATTTCTAATAATTACTTGACGTATAAAATTGAATATTAAACTAATCTAGAAGTTTATTATCACATAACATAACATAACATCACGCCTGTAATCCCCGAAGGGTTAGGCAGAGGTGTACCTAACAGTACACCCACATTTCGCCAGTTGTGTTCAAGTTTATTATCCTGTGTTCTTATTTAATAATTATCTTTAATTACTTCGTTTAGAGAATACAATCTCTCAAAGCCAATTAGCAAAATTAACCAGCTTTAAAACTTTAAAGTCATAGCAAAAAAACATAATTTGGTGAGAAAAAAACAAGGATATCCATATAAAAAATTATGCTACCTTTACTAGAACCCGGAATTAAACCAAAACAAACAGTCTTATAAAAATAAATCAGTCCACATAGATCTCAGGGACGAGAATAAAACGAATGAAACAGTCAAGCTGACATTTGATAAATTGCAAGAAATAAATATTTTTACTGCAGTGTTCCTCAAAAGCCCGCGTATAATCGCGAACATGCAATTTCGTAGCAACACCATACATTTTCCTAGCAATGCTGCATTTTTCTGAGCCGACTTTTTTTTCCAACTTTTAAAATTAACACCACTGCGGCTCGTATTACATGACACGAAACTTACTTGCTACCCTGTATACACTTCCCAAGCTTAATTTTGTTAACAGAAAAACATTTTGGTACAACTTTATTCTTTGGGTAATAAAGTTTAAAATAGCTTGAGAATTTTGGAGTTACTTTCTTTGGCAAATCCTCTTTTCTGAAGCTATTTACAGCTTGGACTGCTTTTTACTGGTTTACTTAACAACATGACTGCGTTGTAAGAAAAATATTATTATTTTGAAACCTGGATACTGGGGCGCTATCTCTGTTAACCGTATTACACGAAAAGGGTTTGTGTTTACGGAAATATTCCGTGTTCCTTCGTTATAAATGTCCATGTAGTGAATTTAAATTGCGTTTTAAGCATCGCATTTAAATTCTTTAGCAAAACTTTTGGCGTTTCTGTGGAATTATCTTCGTGACCTTGTTTTTTATGTCTGGTTTTGTGATTCTGTCTGTAGACTTACACCCGTATTTATAGTGCTGACTCAAGTCCATTTTTGAACTTGGGTGATTGTACAGTAGTTGTCATGACAACAAGGAAACATGGCCCACCAAATCAGTTGTAGAATTTTTTGGCCGTTATTGGCGGATCTTCGAATAAGTTACTTGCTCCGTATATGTACGTTGCTTCCTACATCAGCCATCCTGCTGAAACCCACAGTTGCATTCTTTAATCAATGCTAAAGATGTCATTTTGACACTCTAATCTATGATGAAGTTTGTCACACAATATCGAAAAGTAGGCGTTTGTGTCAAATTATAAAGTAATTGTAGCTGTCAATATGTCTAACAGGGTGGAATGTAGGCGTCTCAAGTCCGACTCAAGTTTAGTCCATGACTAACAATACCAGTGTTACAAACGCGATGTCAAGTATCAAATTAATCTTCCCGTCGGGGCTGCGGGTTGTTCGCAAGAGATACTGCGGCCTCGACATAAATGGCTAAGAAGGAACATGGGTGGTTTTTAGTCAGTAGAAGTCTGACACTCCCTTTCGCTCTGCGAGCGGGAGGGGTTATTCGATGATTTTCCACCCGCCAAAAAAAAAAAAACATCAAATCTTGAAAAATAAAAATAGATGAGAATATTTTTAATCCTCTTTCGTAGGTTCTAAGTGAGTAAACATAGGCTTAGGATAAGGTTTGGTTTTTATAATTCCAGAGAAAAAAACTATAAAAGAGACAGAAAAAAACCACTACGCTAACAAGACTCAGACGTTTTTTTGTAATGAAAACCTAGGTTCGAAAAATATTCAACGAAAAACTGGGGCTATTAAATAAACATCAAGCTGTTTCCAAAAAATATTTGTGAGTATTTTCATTATGATTCCTTTAACGAAACCCCTCATTTTATATTCAAAGTACTTTACATTTTTAAAAGGTACGGTTTTGGCTCGTTATTTTCTAAAAACGATAATAATTATGCTGAAAGTATACTGAGGCAAATTTGACTAGCTTAACCGCTAGATGCTTTACTTTGACATCGTAACTAACAAGTAATTATTTATTTATTTAAATGATCATTTATATTTAGTTGAGAGCAGCGTAAGTCGCGGGTTCAATCCCAGGTAGGCGTATTACTCTGTGTAATTTATTTCATCACCGCTGCTCTCAAAACGGTGAAGAATAACATCGTGAGGAAACCAGCATGTCTTAGAACCAAAAAATTCGAAGACCTGTGACATCTACAAACCCGCACTAGGCCCGCGTGGTAAATTATAGCACATCCTTTTCATGGAGAGGAGGCCTGAGTTCGTGCAGTGGGAACATTATAGGGTGATGATGATGATGAGTCAAGCGAATGAGCCTTTGGTTGGTCGCTAAATAATAATAGCGGCTCAAGTTGATCTTTACGTTAAGCCGCGCTTAACTGTTTACCTAGGTGGATCCGGGATGGGTGGCTACCCATTACATACATTGTTGCGTTTCTGTCATTTTGTAAATCTTTGCCAGTCATTACATGTAGTCAGTGCCCTGAAAATCTATCAACCAGTCTAAACTGTGTTATAAAAATCAGTTAGGCAATCGCTCCATGTAAAATACTATTATTCAACTGCATCAGATTTGATTGCAAACCAAGCATAGCGTAGCAAAAGGCTAAGCAGATGTTTATTTGAAATAGACCATTTCAAAGCAAAAGAGAATATGATGAAACGAGATTTGGAAGCCTTTAGACGAAAAGCCATTAATTTATCAAGCAAGGGTTTTGCAGGGATTACTCTATCCCATTGATTTAATCCTAAAGAGAGTCTTATGTCACTTATGGAATGACATGGGGTGTCTTAAAGTTAGCATGGGGTAAAATGGTTGTAATAGATTCAAGACCAACTGTACGGTTTCATCGCCGTACATTTTTATGCTTACTTGGTAACTTACTTTAGGCCAAGGATGCGCGTCATAATTTAGCGTAATAAAACATCACGACTTACGAATTTATATTATAGTGTATCTTAGAACTCGGTAGCTATCAACAACTGAGAGAAATGTTTATTTCTCTCAGTTGTTGATAGCTACCAGAGATAGAGAGAGCATAGAGTGGAAGGCGTTTGCCTTCCACTCTATTATTGTAACTTACTCTAAACTAAAATAAACTTAACTAGGTACTTAGTGCATTTTGGTAGAAGGTGTTTCTCTTTACCAACTCAACATCAAACCTTCACGACAAATCGGTTTACGGATTTACCAACAGTGGAGCTCGTAGCTTAATAAGAACTGCAACTCGGGTCAATCTTTAGGTAAAGCTGTGCTTGCCTAGGTCGGTCTGTGGATGGGTGACCGCCCGACATACTGAGTTTCCTCCGTGCCTCGGAAAGCACGTTAAGCTGTTGGTCCCGGCTGCCATATATAGATCTTTGGCAGTCGTTACAGGTAGTCAGTGACCTGAAATTCTGACATCCAGTCTTACCAAAGAGTATCGTATTACCTAGTATTAACTGGGTTGTGGAGGTCAGATAGGCAGTCGCTCCATGTAAAATACTGGTATTCAGCTGCATCCGGTTAGACTGGAACGACCCTAACATAGTTGGGAAAAGGCTAGGCTGATGATGAAACCGTACACCAACAGTTAGTTAATGGGTTTTCATCAGGAATTTCTCAATAGCAGTCACGGAGGCTAAATTTGTGCTCGGTTGATGGCAATAGGCTCGCCCCTGATACTATTACTGTTACTACTGTACTTAAACATAACTGGCGTACTGTAGGTGTACTATTGGGTACACCTCATCCTAACCAGCGAGCAGTGGTGGCTCAGTGGTAGCGGCCCCGACTTACGAACAGTGAGTCGTGGGTTCGAACTCAATCAGGCGCATTACTTTGTGTAATTTATTTCATCACCACGCTCTCAAAACGGTGAAGGAAAACATTGTGAGGAAACCGGCATGTCTTAGAAACAAAAAACTCGAAGACATGTGACATCCACCAATCCACACTGGGCCCGCGTGGTGGATCATTCATCCCTCTCCTAGAGAGGAGGCCTGTGTCCCTGCTGTGGGAACATTATAGGCTGATGATGATGATGATCCTAACCCTATATAGGCGTGATGTATGTTATGTTAAGTCAGAAAACTTAAACGGAACCTTCATCCAATAGTCTGATTGTTTTAGAAAAAATGTTAATGTTTCGTTTTCACACCATTGTTTATCCTTTTGAATAAACAAGCTGACGCTATGTTTGAAGCAGAGGTTGAGCAATTGATTCCTAGGGAATTGAACTCCCAAATATTTGTCGAGAGTTTTTCCGGGATTGAGTGTTGGTAGGTATACCCTCATGTACGATCTATGAAGATACCGGTGATATGCTAAGTGGAGATACTGGCTACATTTTCTTATGAAACGGTTTATGCAAGGGCATGTAAGTAGTTTTTAAAATATACTTACTGTTTTGCCTGACTTGGAATTGGTACAGAAATACTCATTAGTAAAAATGGCGAATAATCTAATTTAAAAGAAATGTATCAATCGGTAAGATAATTTAAGATTTACTCTAGATCGTGATAAGACAAGTGTGAAACATGTTGATCCCGTGTTAGCTAGGGAGCTGGCGAGCATTTAAGTATATGATTTGCTCGTACTTCGTATTGATAGACATTAAGGTTCGGATCAATACGATAAATTTTTCTTAAGGAATTAAGGTTGTATGTTGCTGCGATTTTTAACTACAGGGCTTAGTAGTTAGCTATAGTGCAAGTGTGCAATGACGTTGTAATTTTATTTAATTCGCATCTAATGATATTTAAATGTGATTATTTTGCCGGACTGCCAACAAGTGCTTCACTATGAAAATACTCTACCTTTTTTTTTTGAAAAATACTGTTTTTACTATCCATATTATAACCAAAACCACTTACTTAGTCAATATTTAAATTTTCAAAACCCGGGGATAAAAATTTCTTAAGGGGCTTAAAAGTCTAGAAAGTAGAACTTAGTACTTTTTCTGAACAAACACCTGGGCTTCGAATATGAGCTTTATAAAGTATCGCAAGTAACTTGGATCTGAAAATGTGTGTAAACCTTTTAAGAATACTTAAGTACTTTTACTGATTCTGGAATTTTATCGCGGGAAAAAAACAAGGCAGCATCCGTCTGTATTATCATGTTTAGATTTTGACGCTTATCACGTCTGCGTACTTCTCCTATAAGCTTGTTTAACTTTACACTGCATAATTATTTAGAGTGTGGTTTCAGGTGAAATAATAAGTTTTTTAATGAAAAGTAAGTATATCTCGGTGAAAAATATAAGTAAGTGTCTCTCTCATTATCCGACTGCGACGAAGCCCAACAGGAGGGTTATGTGTTTGATTTATAACTACATCTTGAGCTATGTCGATCATAGTAAGATACATCTGCATCTTCCTGTCCTTATTTCGATTGTAAGGAGATTGAAAATGATAAATGTATTCCCAGCAGAAGTTTCAGTAAATGAAATGTACATCTGAAGATTCATAAATATTTTATTATGTTTGAGAGCTACCGTTTTGATGATTGAAAAAGTTTTTTTTCCACTTTGTGACTTTTTAATGGAGTTTCTATTTTTATATTCGGGGCCGTAAGTATATCGGAATGTTAGCGACTATGTATTTTTGACTTACGAATAAGAAGTGAGACTGAACAAAAAGTTAGGAAATTCAGGCAGTTGGTAGGTAGATAAAAATAGCATTAATACTTTTTGGTTCTTGGGTCCTTTTTTTTTTTTTTTTTTTTTTTTTTTGGGGGGTGGGAAATCATCAACTAACCCCTCCCGCTCTTGGGCAGAGCGAAAGGGAGTGTCAGACTTCTACTGACTAAAAACCACCCATGTTCCTGCTTCGCCCTTCATGTCGAGGCCTCGGTATCCCTTGCGGACAACCCGCAGCCTCGACAGGCGTCGGCCCTTGCGGGCCCCTTCCATGTTGGTTCTTGGGTCCTCGTATTTCGATACCTCATTATATTGGTGAAAATACCTATTAAATGGCAGGAAAATATTATGAGGAAAGTATCTATTTTGAATATGAGTGCGGAAAATGAACGGTTATATAAGTAGGAAAATAACAAAATAAATGATGAAAGGCCCGTAGGAAATTTATTTACTTAAGAGTGACTGACTTCTGACGATAAAACATGCTGACGACCCTAAATCAATTGGGATAAGGGCAAGGTCATCATATAAAAAGTACTAAGGAACAGGAATAATGGAGACAAAAGAAACAAACGAAGACGACGGGATTAAACACGTGTGAGTCTATAGATTCTCGTTCAAATATCAATTTTTAACCGACTTCAAAAAAGGAGGAGGTTATAACCATGTATAGTAACTGTTTTTTAATACCTACCCGCAATAACAAGAAACATGGTAAATATCCCGTTATCAGTGTTGATGTTAATGATAGTGACCTTATCAGTTTAAAACTTATATTTCTTTCAATTGTAATTACAACCGTAAATGTGAAAACAAGCCGATTCCCATATAGACCACAATTTCAATTTGGCCTTTCCCGATACCCATTACCGTCCAAAATCTATTTTAAGCACCTAATTTTACATCAAAAGCCTGTCGAACACGCCATTTCCAAATGATGTAGGTTAAAGTGGAAACTATTGTGAATTAATTACACTGAAATGCCTCATCACGGGGTTGACTCCAACATACGGTACAAATAACTTGTAGACTCAAATATTTGATCGGGAGAATAGAATCTAAGTAAACTGTCGTGCAAATAAACTGGCACAGGAACATTGTGTGTGAAGGACGTGTTATTTTTACACATTAATTACATTCTAAACTTCGTCTTCGTTCGTAAGCTTCGATTCACAGCTCGGACAAATTGATATTGGGTTTTTCCATCTGATTTTTTTCAGTAGCAGACACTGAGTCTGGTTTTGTGCCCAGTTGATGGCAATAGGCTCGCCTCCTACTGCATGGGACTTAAACATATCAGGGTGTACAATGGGTACACCTCTGCCTTAGCCTTCGATTATGACAGGTGTGTGGCATCTGATCAGCAAATCTACAGGAAAATGGTTATTTGTCCTCAAGAATAATTGCTAAAAATTTAAATTCACTTTTGTAAAATTAAATAAAAAGCAGCCTCTTACTGCCGCTCTCAGAGAGCTTTAATGATTACTTAGGCCATCACTTACTAAAGGTTTTGACAGTTTTGTTATACAAAAGTATGTCAAACCTTTACTAAGTGACGGCTTAAGTAATCATTAAATGATATGATAATGATTACTTAGGCCATCACTTACTAAAGGTTTTGACAGTTTTGTTATACAAAAGTATGTCAAACCTTTACTAAGTGACGGCTTAAGTAATCATTAAATATCTCTGAGTACCGCAGTTAGTAATATAATAGCGGTCTACTGTCACTTACTTAACTAAACAAAAACTTAAGAAAACAATACCAATTTGGAAGTTTATCCCTACTAAGTGGAGAGAAAACGTAGCAAATGATCTTAACTTAAAATATACTTAGTGCGTTAGCAGAGTTTCTTTCTTTTGTAACAAAAACTTAACTATTACCAGTAATGTACAACATTATACTATAAATAGGAACTGTTCAAGAAAACGTCGCACTAAGTGCTTGGAAAAAATGTACGTCGCATTTTCGCTTAGTTAAAAAGCTCGATAAAAGTAAGTGTTTATAAAATATCTCGACAGTAATCCTAGATGGGATAGCGATGTAGAAGTATTTATAGAATGGATATAAATATTTAACGCAAAATTGTTGATGAAAATTACTTTGACGACACGGTTGGCGCAGTGGCTCAAGCAGTTGACTGCTGCGCCACGGGTAGCGGGTTCGATCCCCGCACGGAACAAATATTTGTATGGCCTACAGATAGTTGTTTCGGGTCTGGGTATTTGTGTATGTGAGTTTAAATGTTTGTGAACGCACCCACGATACAGGAGAAATTTCTAGTATGAGGCAACGGTTTTTTAAACATAAATAAAAAAAAACTTATGATTTTTCCTATATAAATGTAAACTTGGGGTCACAACGAGCGGCTTGGCCTTTTGGGTACTTCATTATGACGATATCACGTAACTTATCGATCATTTATTGAAGCGTAGTTTCCTGCTGACATACCGGGCCATTTCACTTATTGTTTCGATATACACACTGCTTGATAATACAGCTATTGCTACTTAGTTACTACCATTAGCAAAAGAAAAATATTCACTGCTTCCATCATCTCCTTCCTTAGTCAATTCACAACCTTTTAAAAAAAACGTGACCAAACTTTTCTTTTTTCTTCGTCGAAATTTTGTCACATTTTTTTTCAATGGTTTTTAATCGGCTTGTAATACTAGCATAGTTATATACAAGCTAAAATGTATTACTATCACAGCAAATATAAAACTATTGACAGAAAGCAACGTTATAAGTATAACATATATTAAATTAAGCCTCGCGCGTGATCATACGATAAAGTGTTCTATGACGCTAACACGAACACGTGAGGGGAAACTAGATACAACACATCGCCGACGTAAAATGATTGATTGAGAGCTGAGCAAAAGGATTACCTGGGATAAAAGATTTTCTAGAAAACCTTAAGAGTCTTGAGTTATAGGACAGCTAGAAAATGAGGACAAAAAATGTGATGCCCGTTCAGCAAATCCCTTTTTTTTGTCAATGATTTTTTTATGGAATATGGTTACCTTTAACAAAATTATAAAGGTTCTCCTTCCCACATCATCTTGTTTTAAGTCAAATGTAGAGGCCGGACTGGTTTTGAGAATTATAAAAAATAAATTCCAGTATTCCTAACTTAGATCAAACGCTCACTCAACAAAAAAAATAGTCGTTTCCCAGCAACAACTTTTGCGTAGAGTTACTTAACTTAACTTTTGACTTAATGAATGCTTGGTAGACGGCCTCGTGAAAGGTCTGTTTTCACCTTTTTCTTTTTGAGTGGTGGGAAATCATCAAATGATTCCTCCCGCTCTGGGCAGAGCGGTAGGGAGTGTCAGACTTCTACTGACTAAAAACCACCCATATTCCTTCTTAGCCCTTTGTGTCGAGGCCGAGGTATCTCTTTCGTACAACCCGCAGCTCCGACGGGAGTCTGCTTAAACTTTTTTTTTTTGGGGGTGGGAAATCATCAAATAACCCCTTCCACTCTGGGCAGAGCGGTGGGGAGTGTCAGACTTCTACTGACTAAAAACCACCCGAATGTTCCTTCTTAGTCCTCTTTCGAACAACCCGCAGATCTGTTTACACCTTGTGTAATGTAACCTCTCTTTTGGCATCAGTCATGATATTTGAAACGTTTACACCACGCACTCATGCTAATCGCCTTAGATCACTCTGAGGACGTTCAGTTTGATTAGCAAAATTCAATCTTAATAATAAGGCTTGAAGTAAGTTACTACAAAACAAGGATTCTCAACAAATTACGTCTTAGTCCTCTGTAAGCGCGAGTTCAGTCCACTGTCGTCTCCGGTCTCCGGGCTACAAGTCCGCAACAATGGCTAGAATAGTTCCTATTGTATAACTTTGACCACAAAGTTTGTGTACCACTTGTGTTTACATAGAATGCTAACAAATTGACTTGTAAGTTTACGGTGCTGTTGTGTTGTGCTTGATTTTCTTGTAATTGTGCACAAGTGATTACGGAATAGATTGTGTGGGTCAGTTAGTTTCATTTTATATTTGAAGAATTAATTAGTTTCGTTTGGTTAATGGAGTTAGTAGGTAAAGTGTTTCGTTTAACAAATCGTCTCAAAGGAAGAAGTCTAATTCTGACTCAATTTTTTAAAACTAATTTAATAGTGTTATTAGTCGGATGCTTTATTTTCAATCTGTTATTACATGAGCAACCCGTGTCCCTTTTTTTTTTAGAGGGAGTCTTAGACTTCTACTGACTAAAAACCTCCCATGTTCCTTCTTAGCCCTTCATGTCGAGGCCGCGGTATCTCTTGCGAACAACCCGCAGCCCCGACGGGCGTCGGCCCTTGCGGGCCCCTTCCATGTTGCTGACCTCTCTTTGAGGCGCGCGTGTCCCATAATGTTACTTGGGGCACAAGACGTTTTTATTCTTCCATTCTTCTCTAAACTGTCATTTACTCCTTTTTCTTTCATATCATTCTTCACACAATGCATCCATCGTTTCCTGGCTCTTCCTCTCCTTCTCCATCCATCAACGTTTATATTTATCATTATTTTAGTCACATACATGAACAATCGTTGTTAGTTATAACATACCATATTAAAGATCACTTCTTTTCGTCCCATTTCCTTAACTGTTCAAAACCAACAAAAAAAGGCAAACTTGTACGAAAACGAATTGTAACAGGAAATCACACCGCATAATTCAACATAAAAAATTGCACGGAAAATTATTTTAACACCTGCTGCCACCACTACAATCGGACGTTTAACACAAGGGACTGAAAACAGGAAACATTAAAATGAAAAATGGTCTAGCTTATCTAAAAATACTGGACCGCCTGATGAGGGAGCAATGCAAATGAATTACCTTGCTCAGATTTTAGCACTTTGTCACCAAGAAAAAATATCGTTTCGTTTTTCAAAAGCTTTTTTGTATCAAGTTTTACTCAGATTAAAGAGCTGAATCAGGAGAAAACGTTGACAAAGTATAGAAATAGACCAGTCACTAAAGGTGAATTTCACTAATACTAATGAATTAATTTATGCTTATTTTGCTTGAACTTGATTTAGATCGGTTGATGAGCACTTTTCAGTTTCTTTGGTGAAATCGGCCATAAAGACAATTCTACACTTATAACATCCAATAGCAAATGAAAAAGAAAGGATAAGTTTAACACATTCACAGGTGTACCTAATCATCATCATTTCAGCCAAAAGACGTCCACTGCTGGACATAGGTCTCCCCCAGGTGTGTCGCACATTGACCTGTCTCCCGTACGTCTCGCATCCAGTGGTTCCCCGCAATCTTCACCGATTCCCCATCAGTTCATCGTCATCAACTATTAGAAAGAATAAATTAAGTATAGTTGCTGCCAGTAAAGATGTCAATAGCGGTCATTGACCCACCTGCATTTATTAAAGTTCTTTACTTTGAACTCCAAAAATATGCTTGTTCATGTCCTGAATCGTCATTTATTTATTTATTTATTTATTTATTGTTCACAAAATCCACAGCTCTTTGAAATTTTATCTTAAAAATATAAACTTATCCTACAGCCAATTAAGGATTTACAATTTAATAGCCATACATTTACATTGCTAAGAGTACAGCGTGTATGAGTGTGTAAGTATAGTGTGCCTGAGGAGTGTAAATAAGTGTGTGAGTATGTTATAGTGGTGTGGTGAGTGTATGTGTACCATCTGTTCAATTATATTTATTTAGTTGAGATGTACTTGTCAATTCATCACAAACTGACGTTATCAATTCTTTCCTGAATGTACCTTTTTTAGTGTTAAATATATCAAGATGAGAGAACCTTTTGTTAAAATTACTTAGCATCCTACCAATAACCGAGTTTTGAGTTTTATTATTATCTTTAAAGATAGAAGATAGGTGAATTTTCGGACAGGCGGCCGCTTTTATTTACAATATGTGATTTATTATCCCATTGTGTTGAGTTTTGTTTATTGAAATCGTTTTAAGTGTTCATTCTTATCGTGTATCAACAAACAGAAGTGTATTCCAAGTGTTTATAAGTTGTTAAAACAAGTGATAAAGTCGGCGAGTAAAATTGGATCATTTTGTATGGGACGCTTGGTGAGTTTTTAGAAAATTTTGTTGATTTTTAGTGTTAAAGTTGTGAAATACTTATTATATAGGGAAAACAGTTAATTATTAACATAAAAGTAAACTTAAACCAAAGAAATCTGATGAAAATAGTGTTTATTTCAACGATTTATTTTTTTCCTTCCAATGTAAACAATGGATGACCTCGGGAATGGGTATTTATTTTAAAATTAATTTTGCTACACTGGACGTTCTACTGTAATGGTGTAATGGTATCAAAAGAAAGCTTATATAATCTATTTTAATAATAAATAAGTTTCGTTGAGCTATGTTACAAAATGTTTCGTAAAATATTTTTTAAACAAATACTTTACTCAAATTGAACCCGTGTTGGCATTGTTCGTGCGGCGTTGTTTCGTTAAGTTTTTATATAATATCGTATATATTTCAGTAAAATACTTATTATAATAGGTAAAGCAGTTCATTATTAATATTAATAAAAATAAACACCAAAGAAATATGACGAAAATATTTCTCATTTCAACGGTTTTATTTTTTCGCTAACGGTCGTTTCTAATTTAGAAGTATGGAAGGGCTAGTTTTTATTGATTTATTGTGCTAACACTGTACGTTATGACTAATGATGTATTGGTATGTAAAAATAGCTTATATAGTCTATTTTAATAATACATAAGTCACATTGCGATATGTTACAAAAAGTTACGTAAAAATCTGTTATATACAACTATTTTACCCAAATTTAACCCGTACTGTCAACTTTGACATTTTTTGTGTGCATATTTCATTAAAGGGGGGTATACAGTTTATTTTATGTATCGATTCCCTATGTATGTAGCTTCATGCAGGTATTTTTGTATTGCTGATAAAGTAGCCAGATTTTTTGCAAATTCACTTTTAATTTGTATCGGCAAGCCCCGCCCCCCGCTTTTCGTGCCGTTAAAGTGACGTGGACGTTTTTAGCACTGACAGCTGTCAAAATTGGACGTAAGGGTGGGTAAACGTAGAATCGAATTCCTTGATCAAAGATGTATTTTAGCTTAGATCAAATTTAACGCAAAATATAACATGTCTTGCCATTAGGTTCCCCTGCCAACATAGAAATCAAAGTAATAAACTATGAACAAATATGTTGAAATCTTAACCCAAAAATCGATTTTCTAAGCGCCGAAGTAGAGGCCAAGTCACGGGGTTCATATCCAAGTCACGGAGTACTGAGTAAATAGAGTGTCACTTAGATTTTAAGATTTGGACACTAATTACAAGAGATCATGTACAAATAAAATGCAATTTGCTATTCCGCAGCTCTCAGGATCATGTTTCTTTGAGTGATCTTAACATTACGATGCATTAAATATCCAATGGACAACAAAAAAATGCGCCAAACCTTTCGGGTTTTACAGGCTGTCATTCTGCTTTGTTATGGATTACGCATAATTATTCTCATTCTATAGTTAGTATTTGCTTCTGCTCTGACGTAAGCACCCTTAGTCATTTTGTGCGACGCGCTACGGCGATATCAGACATTTTTTCGAGTCGAAGATCAATGCAGAGTTACAAACACTGCATGGGATCAGCCTCGCCACAACTTCAACCGTTTGGGGATGTTTCTGTGAAACTATAAAGATCTATATTTCCTCGTATCGGGATAGCCTAACACAAATAAAGGACGTGAAACCAAGTGTGCCATGAACTGTAGTATTCTCTTAGAAAATTTCGTTGGGCATTTCATTAGCTATGTACTCCGTACCCTGATGCGCTGAGCCAACGCCAAGATCTTGTCCTAACAAACTTGTTGACAATACATAGCCCCCGAGATATCTTAGCTCTTCAGTTGTTTTATTTACTTTGAGCTGCATATTGGAATTGGAAAAGAAAATACGGGAGTTTTGTCCCTTGTTTATGATTTCAAACTATTTCTGAAGACCAAGTATGTGCTCATTTCATATTTGATTATAGGGTTACTCTACTGATTGGTAGCACTGAAAAGACCACAGTGGCTGCATTTTTTGTAGCTAAAAGGATAGAAAAGTAGAGTTTTTTTATGTATTTTCCTTTTTTTTTTGTATTTTGTGTGTACATAAATAAATAAATAAATAAGAGTGGCCATCCATTCTGTTACACGGAGTCTAGGTGACTCAAGACTGAGCCATATAATAATTATGGCACAATAGATTATTGGCAAAGGTTACATGGGATTTCAACATAACTGGTAATACTCTGGGTAAAGTTGGGTTGTTGATGATGATGAGACTATTGAACCCGTAGTTTGGAGGTTTATTCGATTATAAATTTTCAAATAATCTAGAGGAAAACGTCTCATTAATTAAGTTGCTAGTGTAACCAAAACAGTGAATGGGTGTTAAATCCTAAAGGAATTCTTCGAACAGTGCTAGGATTAAGATGGGAAGCTGCGAGCGTAAGATTCTGATCAGACGTTGATTGATGAATCGCGTGTTTTTGTTGATAAACTGTCCCTTTCAAATATTGAAGTCAATGCTTTCGATTATAGGGAAAATTCCTCTCGCTTATTTTATTTTTAGTACATTTACTGAAGGTGAAAACATTTCGTAACTAGCTACTTTGAGAATGATTTGTTCGTAGCCAAAACCAATTCCCGTATTGTTAGGAAGTTCCTTTCTCTGGAGCCCTGACCACCGGTAGCTTGGAACCTGTTCCCTGCACCGGTAGGCTACAATTTTTTAATATTCTAGGTTTTTTTATTGCGATAAGGAAATTCTTAAAAATGTAGGTACCAAGTTTGTTAAAAAATGTAATATAATGTGTATTTTATCTGGGAGTGGGAAAAGAGAATCTGGAAGGATACGAAGGAGCTGGAAGGAAACAAGGCTACTAAAAATAAAAGAACATTGAATGCCATTCCAAAATACCTTAATATTTACCCAGAACTCAACCAGTTTCTTAAAGTTCTCCCTCGACAAATAAACCCAAACTGATCTAAACATAGTACCTACGGACCATACATGATCTCCAAATCTTAAATGAGATATCTACTAACGCAATAATACAGTTTCTAGTAGATTGTTTACTAAAATACCCAGCGACCATTGTTTTGGTACACAAACCAAGTTTCTGTGTCTCTGTATGCTAAATTTGCTGTACAATGTGATTCTATCTTGAGACTGTAGGAGCTTAAACGATACGTTTGTTTACAAAACGCCGGATTGAATGCGAGAATATTATCTAGTTGATATTTAGAGGACATTTAGGTACATAGTGCAATCATATCCACCCATTACAAACAGTATGTTATTCCTCCATGCCTCGGGGAGTACGTTAAGCTGTTGGTTCGGTATGTCCTTTGTAAATCTTTGACAGTCGTTATAGAAAGTCAGTGGCACGAACATTTTTAATACTATCGCCGTCCCCGGAGAATAAAATGATAACTGCAAAAACACAACTTTTCTGGAAAAATAAAAAACTGATTTTTGACTATAACTTGCCAAGCAATAGACGTAGAGAGATCAAAAAAAGGCTCAGTGGTAGCTAATTTTTTAACCTTATAAAATGTTTAAAAATTGTTTTAATTAGGTAAAAAGTTAGTAGCATTTGACTGCTGTCTTAAACACTTATCATTTTATTCTCGTTACTTTTAGAAAGAAAGAAAAAATATTTATTTGTCGCAGAAACATAACGAGCATACAAAGAGACATACAAAAAAAAATACACATACAACGCATAACAGATATTAAAAAATACAAAAAGCAGGGATAATATAAAGATAGTTGCACGTCGTGACTGCGACAACTAGGTTGCCACTCAGCATGATGCTGTGCTATGGCACCCACAGCACAGCGCTGGTTTTCAGTGGTCACCCGTGAAAAAACGCACGAAAGCCAAGACAGCTTCAATATTAGGTATAAGTATATAAAATAAAACAAGCAGTGCTTGAAATCACTTGACTTAAAGGACTAAGTATTTATTTATTTATCAACTTACATCTACCATTACAGGGTAAATATGCCTTAATTACTTAATTCTACCTTAATCGTTACTTATAACTAATACCTATAACTAATAACAAATAGAACAACAGAATAAGCACAATACAAGCATATTGCTATAGTACATTACAATAATATTCAACGAACAACGTAGGCCAAATATACGGTAAACATAATCCATTACAATTTTATTCTCGTTAATATTGGACATGCATTATTCGGTAATACAACCATGAACTATTATTCTGTGGTATTTATAAAATGATAATGGCGTTCATCAATATTTCGCCGATTAGTTTTTCCGAGAATATTATTGCAAAAGTTATTGTCACATATTTGTAAAGAAACTGTTTCACTATCATTAGACTATATTTTTTTTCTAGTACGCATCTGTTTTGGGAAAAAGAAGTGAATATTATTTTATTATCTTATAATTTGGTGGATTAGTTGAGAAAAATCACAAAAAAAATTGAGTAGATGTATTAGGATCCATAGTTTTCAAATATGGCATAACAATAAAACTATGGTATGTTACTTAATGTTAGTACTAATGGCAGTTATCATTTTATTCTCCGGGGGCGGCGCTATATCTGTGGGCTGAAATATCATCTAGCACGTATAGAACGCTATTCTCAATCAACTCGCCACAACTTCAAGAAATATTTACTACAATTCCACCTGGCTGCTAGCTTCTTTTCTGGATCACCTAAAACCAGCAATTTAGGCAAATTTTCACCTGTTTCTTCATCTGTATGTAAACAAATCTTAGAAGTTAAATTTAACCCACTTGCCGGTTTTCAATTAAGCTGATATTTTGCATATAAATGATTAGTTTGGATGACAATACACGCTTAGCTAACTGACATAATTTTCTGCGTTTACCGATAAACTTTATCAAAGAAAAATGCTGTAAAATAAAAATAATTCAAAAGGTGTGAAACATCAGCTAGCACGTAGAACGCCATTTTCAATCAACTCGCCACAACTTCTAGAAATATTTATTACAATTCCGCTTGTAGTTCTAAACTCCTATTTATAAACGTTACACGTACTGACATAACTCTTACATTGGTATTATTTGAGTTTAATTCAAGCGTTAGAAACCAATAAATAAATCAATAAGTGTATTGATAACATGGCTGCAAAAATATAGGGTAAGGTTTAAAAAGTTTTGGCAGATTTTTACATGAGAAATAGGAAACAATACCTTTACACACATCTACTCTCTTTAACTGTGTAAACAAATATTATAAGTTAAATATGAGCCACTTGCCGGTTTTCGGAAAAGCTGACATTTTGAGTATATAATTAGTTTGGATGACAATGCATACTTTAACTAAGTGACATCTTTTATCTGCAGTTACCGAGAAACATCATCTACAAAAATACTGTAAAATAAAAATAATTCAGAACGTGTGAAACATCAGCTAGCACGTAGAACACCATTCTAAAATCAACTCGCCACAACTTCTAGAAATATTTATTTCAATTCCGCCTGTAGTTTTAAACTGCTGTTTATAAACGTTGCACGTATCGACATAACTCTCACATTCGTATTGTTTGAGTTTAATTCAAGCGTTAAAAACAGTAATTGATAACATGGCTATAAAAAGGTTTTGGCAGTTTTTCTTCGTTGGTCCGACCCCAGTCTGGCGTATTACTTTGTGTAATTTATGTCATCATCACTGCTCTCAAAACGGTGAAGGTAAACATCGTGAGGAAACCTCCATGACCCGTTTACTATTCAAAGCATCCACCAACACAATGTTTTAAGAGTGCCGCATTGAGTTTTACCGTAAAATGTGATATTTCTCCTTTAAAAAAAGGCGTTTCCTGGTTATAATTTTTGCGTAGGGGCACTTAGTTTGATGTACGTATTGCTTGGTTGACAGTTTCGTGAAAGGTTTGTTTACACCCTGTATAATACAAGTTAGTCTAGCCTAAGGAATCTTTTTGCAATGGATGAAATTCCCGACAGTTTCTACCGTGAATATACAAACAAAAATTCCCAATAACACTAAAGATATTAATTTAAAAATATAAGAAAAGTTGGGCAGTAAAAGCTGGGAGCTTCCAATGCTAATTTGTGCACATTGTAAAAAGTTTAGCCAAATAAAAGTTGTTCGGCGACTGTGAACACCGGATACGATGTTAATAATTTCACCCACATTAATTATAGTTTCTGAAACTGTCGTAATTTTATTTTCTGAAATTTCTACCGTGCGCGTATTTTCAACGTTTACTCCTTTGTTCTTTGAACGGTTTTAGGGGATGACAACTAACAACAAAAAATTTGAAGTCGACAACATGAGAGCAGTTTACAGTTCAATATATAAATAAGCCTAAATAACATTTTCTGATACATAAACAGCTTATTATTAAACTAATCCTAAGACAATATAGATTTAAATAAGTATTCGTTTCGACGCATCTGTAAGGGTACCTAGTCCTTAATACGTAGTAGCATCTAGAATAACATTATAATATGACTTATCAATATGTAGTGCAAATTACAAGCGAATGTTTTATTCTCACTTGTAAAAAAATACTGCAGTTTTACCTCTAGTTGTTTCTTTTATTCGATAGCGACTTACCTAACCGACTTAAAATAATTATTTTTCTGTAAAAGATCTATGTGTTTTTTTGTGTAACGATAATTTTATAACTATTTTAAAGTTAAATACAGTGAGAGATTGGCAACAATCTTCACAAGTCACTAGATGTCTGTTGGAGGAAATCGCCGTCCAGGTAAAGCGAATTTAATGTTATATTGTTTGCAGGTGAACATGGCCACATCGCACAAGATGCACGCATAGAATACAAACGTGGCGTGGCGTCGACAAGGCCTATTCTTATAAGACGGACTGACGGCGAGCTAGCCCATTAATTACCGTCCGCAGGCCCGCTCCTTAGTTGGTTAGAAGCCATCTAGTGGCCTCCAACGCCCGTGGCGTCTCTCACGGCGGCTGGGACGAGAGGTTCTCTCACAAGAAGTTGATGTTTACCATTGCCTTTCACTCCGGACCATGAACTGATCCAAGGCTGGACGGGAGAGGACGCCGCCACCAATCGCCACTACGAGGACTCGGTGGTACTCCACCCAAATGGAGAGACCCTCTACGGTGTTCTCCACAGTATCCTCTTGCCGATTGTCATTCCATTTCTTTGACCTGTAATAATCGCTAGCGCTTATGAATCAGATCAGTATATAAGCACACAGTCGCATAGGTGATTTGGCAAAAAGCCCGAGTGTTCACAAGTTATCGTCGGAAATATAGTCCACTAGTGGTCTAGGTTTAAGCAACTATTTAACTGGGCAACTTGAGTTTTATTGTCTTTTAGAAGAGGTGTATTTGTTCTTCAAGATTGAGATACGAGGTATAGAATGCGAGGTGCTCTGGCAAGATATAACGCTGGATATTTTGAAATAACTTGTGACTTTTGTGACTCCTTGCGTGATCGAATCAGAAATGAGGACATCCGCGTGAGAACCATGGTTACCGACGTAGCCCGAAGAATCATCAGACATAAGTGCCAATGGGCAGGGCACCGGATTGCCGTGGGGTCGAAAAGTTCTGTGGCGACCGCGAACCGGAAGACGTTGCGTTGGAAGGCCTCCCACTAAGTGGACCGATGACCTGGTGAAGGTTGCGGGGACCCGCTGGATGACAGATGCACGGGACCGGTCAATGTGGCGACACCTGGTGGAGGCCTATGACCAGCAGTGGACGTCTTTTGGCTGAAATGATGATGATGAATGAAGTGACTTTTACTTTTAAGTCCCTATCACTAATCACCCACTTTGTATAGTTGATGCTGACGCTGCTATTTACACTGATCCAACTGATCTTGAGAGTACCTTCGACAGGAAAATAAAAATAATTTAAATGTAAACGATACATCATTGAAAAAAATGACAAACAATCATCATCGTGCTGTTGTCCTACCCTCCAAAGAGTCAATGACATCAAATACCTTGGTATCGTCATAGATCAATTTCTGACCTTCAAACCGCACATAACAGCCCTGGTAGCCCGTTTGCGTAAACTAATTTACATCTTCAAAACTCTTAGACACGCAGCAGACCGACGGGTTACTAAATTGGTCTACGATGCTTTATGTCAATCCCTTATAGACTACTGTATTACTTCCTGGGGTGGTGCCGCCAAGACTCACCTAATTGATGTTGAGAGGGCTCAGCGCGCTGTTCTTAAAGTTGGCGCCGGGCTTCCTTATTTATTTCCTACGGTAGAACTTTTTAAGGAGTGGGATGTGCTTACTGTGAGACAGTCCTTCATATTGCGCACAGTGCTAAAAAAATAAACACTCCTTATTGCACTTCAACCCGAATCTTCAAAAAGATAAGCGCCGAAGAGGCAGAGTATGCCAAACTCAAGCCTTCAACTGTTCTCACTCCCATAATTTCTTCATGTTTCTCGGACCATACCTGTATAACAAACTAAACAACATTCTTAATATTTATCCTCTAATGAAATATAAATGTAAAACCTCGGTCACTACTTATTTGAAATCCTTGGACTACAAAGATACAGAAAAACTGTTGATCCCACTCAGATAGAACATCTCCACTAACTATAACCATTCCCTATACTGTTTTTGCATAATTTTGTGCCCGAACCACAATCATTCTTCAATCATGCTCACACCAAATATTATATCAACCATTCTTACACTACAGTCACTCATACAACCTCCTACGCATACATTCCAAATCTCACACTACACTCTCCAGCTACTCACATGCGTTCAATATTTCCACAATTATTCTGTATTTTAATTTTATTTTAATGTTTTTTTTGTTTTTTTTCTGTGTGTTTAACGTAACTTCCTGCACTTTTCTTATATGCAAAACCATTTTAATTAGAGTAGTCACAGCCGGCAAATGGCTGCGGGAGGGCCCTGGCGACTTGTAATACAGGTTTTTTTAGATACCTACGTCAAGCACCAGTCTCTCACAATGTTAATTCCGTGTTCGTGCTCCATTGTAACCCTAGCTTTAAGTAACTTGTGTGGAGAAAATAAATTTTATATTATTATTATTATTTCCTTTATTTATTTTCTTTCCTTATACTAAATACATTTTTAAATATTTCTTAAAAAAAAGATATAAAAAACATTTAAAAATATAAAAAGTAGTAGCCCACCGGCATTGGGAACAGGGTTATTATTATTATCATAAGAAATTGACGGAACTTCACTTTGACGTAAAAACTAAAGGGTTAATTAAAACTAAAACTAGACCTATATTAATCTCGGCTCGCACACATTCATATAACGCTACTGGGATTCCTACCACCCTCATAATTCATCCTTTTAAAAGCAATCTCAAACAATATCTGCCAAGAGCTCCTACCTTAGAAAGGCCTGAACATCGACACACATTTTCTCACTTCATTTATCTTTATTAAAATGAGTCGAACCTCCTTTTACCAAACTTAACCTGCCATTAAAGCCAACCGAATGACACGTAAAAAAGAGCGGAAAATATCGTGTAAAACAAATGTGAGGAAGTTAACGGTGAATAAAAACCCCATAGAAAAGAAGGGTTATAAATTCTTTGCCATAAAAATAAGTATAACAAAGAAAGATACAGAGGGCTAGGATATAAAATGTCAATATAAACGAGACTGTATTACGTGTATGGAATCAGGCGTTGCTTTGTCAAGTGTGAAAATAAGGTGAAATGTTTGAACATACGGATATATAATTTGAACACATGCTCAAAGATTTTATTGGGTACTATTGAAACTGTAAGGAATTATTATAAAAACAACTAATTTATTTTTAGGTATTTATTAAAACCTAACTTTATTGGTTTTTTTGTCGCTTTCATTCGTTTTAACAGGTCACAATTTGGGAGTTTAGAAGCAATTAAATACCGCATGGTTCTCCCGAAAACTGATATACAATTATACACACAGAAAAACAAAATATTAAACATGACAGCACAATACACTTTTGGTAAAGTAACTTAAAAGTTTAATCCGCCGCTGTGTCAATCATGAAATAAAATTCTTTGAATTTCCTGCTTTCTAATTAATTCCTGAAGAAAGCGTGCCCGGTACCCATTAAACACCGTATGTTTTCAAGACAAAGGATATTTTCTAGCAGCGCCTCCAGGTGTATCCGTGACCGCATTGCCAACGTGTGCTCATATGTTGCCCATTCTCTTTCGGTACGTGAGTAAAATAAACTTTTACACAACTTTTACTTAAGAATTTCTCTCGCAGACATCTTCGTGGTTTACAAAACGAATAGATTGGTAACGGATTTGTGGAAATTGAAAATTTTATGTTTTTTATTAAATATGTAGTTTCACTCGGATCAATCTTCAGATTGAGCCACCCTTAGATGATAAGTAGTTGATTTTAGGGCGCTGCGTAGATGTAACGTAAGAGTAATGTACAGTCGAACAAGTTAATAAGTATACCAGTAAGAGTTCTTTATAATTCTAGAACACTGAATAAATTGATTGCAATTTTGTTTTTTATAAAGTCCATTTTACGAAAGAAGTCCCGCAGAGGCAGCGCTGTATGTCGCGCGACATAATGTTGTTTCACAACTTTTGGCATCGTAAATAAACCTTATAACGCACTAATCCAATAATAAACTCACAAAATATCTACCACAACAAACGCACCTTGATAACATCGACAAACGACAACATGGCACATCTGTTAAATTTAGTTCCACAATTGTCCGCGGGACTTCTTTCGTGAAATGGACTTTAGTGTTTCGCATTAAGTGATAGATGCCATCAGTCTCTAAATGTATCTGTATAATCTTAAAAGTAAATACAAGTTAGCTGGTTGTATACTTATTAGCTTGTTCGACTGTATAAGTGGTGCTGAACTGACATATTGCAACTTGTAATCTAACACACAAAAACTAAACGTAAACATTACAAATCTTCATCATCTAGCTAGTCATTTTCCAAGTATGTCGTGGTCGGCTTCCATTCTAACCAGATGCAGCTGAAATCCAGTATATTACATGGAGCGACTGCCTATGTATCTGTAAACATTACAAATCAACGGTACGCTACTACGCTACTCAAATAATTCACAAACAAAACACAAACAGTCGACTTCCAATAAAATACCTTGCTTTCAAAGAACTCCTACACGACCTTAAATATTTCATTTCGGTCCTAGTAACTACCTATATATATGTTAACCGGCTCGTACAAAGCCCGTGAAAACTTGCAGGCTAAGGGAAAACTAGCAACTTTTAACGATGCATCTGACGTACGTCTAGCCCCACCGACTTTTACCGTATTTTGCAATATCGAGTAAAAAGTTTTGATACTTTCCATATAAAGTGGCTAGGACTTTTGGCTATTAATTTTAGTAAGCAAAATGTCACGTTTGTAGTCTTTAAGACTTTGTAAAATAGTCATATTTTTGCTTGTAAGCTTTTTTAATCAAAATAAAAAGTCATTTATTCAAACTAGGCTGATAATCAGCACTTTTCGAACATCAAAATTTACTTTACTTTACTTATTTACAAGTGACAGTCCCCCAAAACGCTCACACTTCGACATTTCCTAGTGTTTTTGCTGGAAAGAAGAAGTGGCGGAACAAACTCCCCAGCAACCAATAATTGCTTGAACTTTCCACTCCAAGCTCATTACCACTTTTCTCGATGTTGTCCTTCTTAACATAACATCAAGCCTGTAATCCCCAAATGGTAAGGTAGAGGTGTGTACTAGTTTACTATTTAGGCAGTTATGTTTTACTCCTATGTAATAGGGGGCGAGCCTATTGCTTTCAACCAGGCACAAATCCAGACTCCTTGACTCATCATCATCATTCTCTTGCCCTTATCCCAATTCATTTGGGGTCGGTGCAGCATGTCTTCCTCTTCCGTACTTCTCTGTTTCTCGTCAGCTCATGAGACACCTCCTTTTTAACCATATCATTTTTAACACAGTCCATCCATCGTTTCTTTGGTCTTCCTCTACTCGTATATCCTTCCACATTCATATTTAAAACCTTCGTCACAACATTTTTCTCATTCCTCCGCATCACATGCCCATACCACGACAACCGATTTCGACACAACTTTTCAGTCACCGGCGCCACTTTTATACTCCTTGACTGCTACTGAGAAAATTCTGATGGATAAACCCGGTTAACACTTGGCCCGACCTGGAAATCGAAACCAGGACCTCATGCTCAGCAGTCGCGCTTATGGCCACTAGACCAACGAGGCAGTCATGTGTGCTTCTTCCCGCCAATTAATCAAAGATGGCGGGATGGCCCCCTTTATCTTAAGTTCCTTATATCTTCCCGTATATCTTGTACGCATACAATAATCATCTATTGACATATACAAGAGAAGCAATACATTCGAGTTTTTTCCCCACCACACATCTAACGACATCAATAAAGGTCACATTCCCGCAACCCAAGCTTTTTAAACTTAAATTGCCTACCTCCACAGTTCAGTCGTATCACGTACCAAAATAACTGCCCAAACAACAGGTGTCTTAATCTCTTTATTAACCCTCACAAGGGTCTTATTGTTCAATTTTATTTCTATTGTCCAACTTTTCTCAACGTCATGTGACGTCAGAATTCGAAAGTGACGTCGTTGCGGGGAAAATGGGGAGTTTAACCCCTTTCATGATGTCAAACGTCTTTGTGATAGACATAATCCTGTTTCTTTTGTCTTGGTTCATTTTGGCAAAGCTATATTTTGTGGGAACTTGGGCCAGGCTTGTATTTTGCACGTTAAATAGCAAACACCATAAACTAAGCTATCTTTGTCTATGAGAGCAGTGGTGGCCCAGTGGTTCCGGCCCCGACTTACGAACAGTAAGTCGTGGATTTGCACCCAGTCAGGCACATTACTTTGTGTAATATATTTCATCACCACTGCCCTCAAAACGGTGAAGGATAATATCGTGAGGAAACCGGCATGTCTTAGAATAAAAAAATTCGAATACATGATTGTGACATATTATATCTACCAACCCGCACTGGGCCCGCGTGGTGGATTATAGCCCATCCCTCAGATAGAAAGGGAGGCTGTGTCCCAGCAGTGGGAACATTATAGGCTGATGGTGATGATGGTGATCTTTGTCTATTTTTCTTCCGAACTCCTGAATCAATGCCATTGGTGTAGCAATTACACAAGCCACCTGCGACGATTCTTATAACTTATTTCAATTCATCCACGTTCATACTTCAGCCATACTCACACGCCGATTGTGTCTTAAGTTTTCAGAAGCACATCTCCAATCTGTGCATATCCTTCTAAAGCTTCCGCATCCCTTCGTTCCCATTCACATTTTTAGACGTTTTTCGCATGGACAACCTAAAACTAAGTTAATCAATACCTCATATCAGCCTAGCCTTTTCCCAACTATGTTGGGGTCTGCTTCCAGTCTAACCGGATGCAGCTGAATACCAGTATTTTAAATGGAGCGACGGCCTATCGAACCTCCACAACCCAGTTGATATTGGGTAACACGATAAACAGTTAATCAATACCTATAATCTACAATTTAAGCAAAAATAACGAGTAAAAACATTAATTAAAATTCACAGATTATATCGACGCTTTCCGCTACAAAGGGCGTAACTCCAAAATCCATACTTTTGGCAATGGGCAAAAAACAAAAAAAAAAAACTTTCTTAAATAACTCTTTTGTTTTTATACTTATAAACTTGAGTTCCAGGAAGAAAATTCTTAAATTTTGGCCGTCCTTTGCCTCATTTAATTACAATCGTCAATGAGCTTTATTGACGAATTTAGCATGGAGTTACACCCCTGAAAATGAAAAAAAAGTGTATATACAACCCATAATTAAATAGCCTGAGAACAAACGTCTGCAGTAAAAACCAGTTAAGCACACACAAGGATAATTTTTGTAGTTGTAAAGACCATTTTTTTTGCAAAATGTGTAGATACACCCTGTTATAAATACTAATGCAATGGCTATAAGAGCAGTTTTATTAATAAGGATGGATATAATTATATTAGGAAGGATATATTGAAGGTAGTTTTAATATAAATAATTATTAGTTGAGTAAAAATGAAGTTAGGGTTTTAAAAATCAATACAAATATTTATTTTCACTTGTAATAGGAACATTTTGCACTTAATTGAATCACAAATGGAAAGTTACAGGTCCCTTAAATCAATCAACAATCACACAACATAATAACACGCCTGTACCCAATGAAAAGGATAAAATAAAAAACTTAGGTGGCACATGTCGGTTTCGCCAGTCAAGTATTGCCATCCCTGATCTCTTTTGCATGTGAGAGTATACAGTAAGTATTTTTGTGTTATTCCCAAAGTAAATACTTTGGGGAGTAAAAAATATGAATTATTGACACCTTATGATCTTCTCCGTCATTGATAAAATAAGCGTATGTCAAATTTCGTGTACTGTTCGGTGAATCAGTTCTTTTTCTCTCTATTGGAACACCTCGTGAGCATCGCAATATCCAATCTTTCGTACGCTGAATATCAAGGGACCAGAAAAATCATGCAGTTTGCTTCTTCTTTCTTCACTGATTTCAAAACACTTTCTTTAACATTTATCTGGAATGCAAGGATTTGTTTGCATAGGGTTGCTTTCCTTCATTTCGCCTTAACGGTTTTTATAAGGTAGTCTAGCTTCACGTAACTTCTTGTTTATTTTATATTTATTAACAGGTTTTACTCGCTTTTCTTTTTGTACAATCTTCTTTTTACGTTTGTTTTTATTCTTTCCGTCATCATTACATTAATCATTTTCATCATTGGTAGCCCAACAATCGGAAATATCCACGGAAAAGGATTTTCGTCAGTGTCGGAGAGGAAATATTTATTATGATTTTTTTAATGCTTGACTTCCCCTGCGTTTCTGAGAGTCGGTTTTATGAGATACAGATTCATGAAGCGGGTCTTCGACGTGAGGCAGGTGAGTATCATCGTTGTCATTTTGTTCTAAGCAGTGTGTTGCACTGAGCAATGGAGCAGTAGTCGAAGTAGACGCAAGCAACGGATCTTAGGTGGAATGTAGGCGACTTTCATTGATCGTAATACTCTTGTTGTTGTTTTATCTCAAACAGAATCTTGAGCTGAGCAGTGGAGCAGTCAACATAGTCGCAAGCAGCAGTTCTTCATATAGATGTGGGTGACTATCATCGTTATCCTTTTGTTTCAAGCAGGGTGTTGAGCTGAACAGTGGTGTAGTCGGGGGAGACGCAAGCAGCGGGTCTTCAGCGGCATGTAGGTGAGTGCCATCATTGTAATTTTTTTCTAAGCACGGTGGAGAGCTGAGCAGCGGAGTAGTCGCGGGAGACGCAAGCAGCGAGTCCTTAGCAGGATATGGGTGAGTATCATAGTTCTCATTTTTTTCTAAGCAGGGTGTTGAGCTAAGCAGAGGAGCAGTCGCGGGAGACGCAAGAAGCGGGTCTGCAGCGGAATGTAGGTGAGTATCATAGTTCTATTTTTTTTCTAAGCAGGGTGTTGAGCTGTTCAGTGGAGCAGTAGACCTAGATGAGAGAAGCAGTTCTGCATATGAATGTGGGTGAGTGACTTTGTGAGTATTAAGCGTCAAGCAAGATGCTGAACTGAGCAGTGGATCAGTTTTCACCGGCGTCATCCAATTTTGAATCTGCTTGTACTATTGAGGAAGTCATGGTTGGTGTCAGTATTATCCGTCATCAATTGTATCCGGGAGCATAAAAAAGGACTTGGCATCTTTGAGTTTGGAATATACAGAGATTATTATTTTTTGTTTGATGCCCAAGTTTTTTGGAGTTTGACTGGACTAGCCTCTGGTGTATGTAGATGTATTCGATAAAGTGCTGTGTCTTTTTCGCCTACTAGACTTGGTTTCTGCTTGGATGTTTTCTTCAATTTCCATGCCGTTCGAATCCTCTTCTTTACTCGGTAGTACTGTTGGTTGACTTGTCCCGTAACGTTAACAAGCCCTACGGTTAAAATAGTAATTTAAAAAACTACAGATTACCATAAGTTACTTTTACATAAGATTAATCTACCTTATCAAAACTATTTCTTAATCCATCAAGCCGTTTTGGCAACACAGCGTATTAAAGAAATGAACACCTACACAAACAAACATCCATTCTAAAACCGTTTACGTTTCTTCTAAAACTAAATTATAATAAATACATACCTCTTGTAGGTAGTAAAACACAATATTTTGTCTTCATGACATTTAAACGTGGGGTGTAAAAGCCATACTTTAATTTTGTTCAACAAGTTGTTAGTGAATTTTAGGGTGTATAAACCAAAAATATTGGTGTTTAGGTCGTAACACCAATATTTTGATGACTTAGGTCAATGATACACAAAATTGCAACTTATACAAATATCAACTTTAATGTCGAGTAATATAAGTTTATTTTTGAATGAAAAAAACTACCGATAATATCATAAAATAATTTTTGATGCAATAGAAACTGAACCCTATGCAATTAAGTTAAAGTTTTTAATCCCAAAGCATGTCATTTATCGTATGTCGTTGGTTTTATTAGATTTGAGCCCACTCGTTAGTCTATTAGAGATGTTTTGGCGCCACGTTATTTCGAAAATCAAATTCGCTAATCATTCTAACCGCTATTAATCTCCACTAAAGTCCCTTATCATTGTGATGTCATTTTAGCTAAATCAAGGCAAAAAGTAAGATCAGTTAGGAAAATAATCATAATTACCTACCTTCTTATTGTCTTTTGATGAGAATGAGTTGCTTTCTCCTTCTAAGCAATGAATCGAGATTAATTCCAGGTTCGTCCATTTTCACTTCACAATAAAGAAACTAGTAGGTTTACCACCCATACCTGGCAAGTATGTGACTTGTTTCCTATTTCCAACAAGGTTCAAATTCAATTCAGGTTATCACCGTATTATACGCTCAAGTTGAACGTTTTTATACATTACGACAGAGACGTAAATGTTACCTGCCGTAATCTTTGTGAGATACATCTTTTTTTACCAACATCACGAGTCGTCAAAATATTTTTTGCAGGGCGTAAGTCACAATTTGTTTTCGTATTGTGTTTTACCCCGTTTTACATTCAAGAAAATATGTTTGTTTGTAGATACACCAAGTTTGATGTCGTAATGTAAAAGAAATGTGTTTTACGACTTGGTTTTTCGAAAATGAGATGTTTAGCGTTAAGAAAATATTGGGTAGTAAAAACCATTTTTTTCACCGTAGCGCAATTTTAAATATACAGATAGAAAGAGCGTGAAAAACTAAATAAGACTGCATCAAAAAGTAAATTTGGCCAAAATGGTCTTTACGCCCTTTGTAGCGGAAAGAGTCGATATCGTGGTTATTGTTTATTTTATTTTGCCTATCTCCAACCTTTTCAGCCCCTTTTACAAGCTCTGTGGTCAAGGGTAGGTAGACCGAATGAATAATGTTTGCATAAATACTACACAGTTATAAACCCTGCCTATATTGTATATTATATTATATGTTTATCTTTACTAGTTAACATTTCAAGTATC
Source organism: Diarsia brunnea (assembly GCA_949774965.1). Classification (NCBI taxonomy): domain Eukaryota; kingdom Metazoa; phylum Arthropoda; class Insecta; order Lepidoptera; family Noctuidae; genus Diarsia; species Diarsia brunnea. The sequence continues at coordinate 14,358,812 of OX459006.1, read as the reverse complement.
CCAACCGTAAATTTATTGCTTTTTGTACCTGTTGAAAACTGTTACAGTAGGTTCAACCGTAGGGCCTCGTTATTTTTTATCTCCCACGTTTTATGTTTCTGCTTTTATTATTTAATCCGTATTTGGTTTAAATATCCTGACAAAATTTTAACTGTTTATCGTAATTCATATAAAGCGTGGGCTTTGTTTGAATTGCGATAAGCAGGGATATGTTTTGTTATAAATAAATAAATAAAGTTTATTAATGCTTCACATAATATAATGTGTTCGATCCAAACTCGGACAAAATGTTATTGGTATGTGATTGACCATCAGGAATTTCTCAGTAGCATCCACAGAGTTTGGATTTGTGACCGATAACTAGCGTAATTTGGGTATACATCTGATTTCTTTTCTGGGATTAAAGTCATGATGTTATGTTTATGTGTACGAAATATACAGAGACTTTTGCCGATCGTCATAGAATAAGTTTCATATTGAAACAAGAATTTTCACATGGATGAAGTTACGGCCAAAAGCTAGTCTGAAATAAAGGTAGGTATCACTGAAACTATGTCGCTTCCAACCAAGGAAAAGCTAAAAGAATTTCCGCCTTGCCAATTTTTAAGTAGACTCGCAAGTGCGATTTGCCCAAACCTTCTAAGGTTATGAACAAATGGCTGACATTTTATCTCTAGAACCAGGCTTTTCGCAATATTGAGTACCATAATCAGTCAACGGTTTCCAAGACGAATTATTTGTCTTTCTAAATTACGTCATAACTAAGTTCGCGTATCGACCAATTGGTCCTGCGATTGATCGCATGTATTTAGTCTCAATTTAGGTTCTGATATATTTGTCGGATTGTTAGGTTTTATTCCGTTCGGCTCGTACATCATGTAGACAGAAGATAGGTTTCGGGGAATAAAAATATATGGAGCGATACACTGTTTTTATCAAAGTAACAAAAATTTCTTGGAATTACAATTTGACAATAAAACGGGGCACAATGAATTGAGTACATTTCTAGGACGTCTCAACTTTACTGTGATCAAGTAGGTAGGTACTGAATTATTGTCATTGAGGGCTCAAAATATCACGACTTTGTAGACGCGCGCTATGTGGGTGTATGTAGACTTGTAAGTAGGAATCTTGATGTCACTTCTAGCGCTTTGCGATTCGTTCTATTTTCGTAACAGTGACCGAATTTGACATATTCAATATTTTTATTATTTTTTATCATTTGTTTAGTTTCATTCATCATTTCATCCATAAGACGTCCACTGCTGGACATAGGCCTCCCCCAGAAGGGGGAGATTTGCCATAATCGCCACGCTTGGCAGTCGGGTTGGCGATCGCAGTGTGGTTGTTACGAAGGCACAGAGAACGCTGCTGCCCATACTCTGGCAAGTCCCTTAGTCGCATCTTACGAAACCTACGGGAAGATATGGGATGGTGCTATTCTTTACGTCCGACACCATACGGAGAAGGATTTGTTTAGTTTATAGAAGGGTAATTGTAGGTAGGAAAGTACATTATAAAGGGTGTAAAATTACACTAAACGAACCCGTAATTTGCGTGGTCTCTCTGTCACTACGATATTTTTTTTATTCAAACTTTCTAGCCACGGAGATATTGTTATACCACGAAATAACTATATTAAACACATAACACTAAATACACAATCACTTCAACACTACTGAACACTTTATCGCATTAGATAACTCTTCGAACCTTTCGTAAATACTTCACAGTTATTAGCGAGGCTTCTTGAAGACTCTAGATGACCGACGTAACAATATTATAGGTCAAAGTTCCAAATTATTCACAAGTTTTTTTTTAAATACTAGTTTTTTAGGTTGTAACTTTACTTAAATTACATTACTCCACGATCCGTTTTCTATTCAAAGCATCCATTAGCACAATGTTTTAAGAGTGCTACATTGAGGTTTACAGTAAAATTTAATTTTTGATTTCAAAAGAAAAGTCCATTTCCAGTAATATTTTTGCGTAGAGGTACTTAGTTTGATGTACATAAGGATTGGTTGATGGCTTTTTTTTTGGCGGGTGGAAAATCATCAAATAACTAACCCCTCCCGCTCTTGGGTAGAGCGAAAGGGAGTGTCAGACTTCTACTGACTAAAAACCACCCATGTTCCTTCTTGGCTCTTCATGTCGAGGCCGCGGTATCTCTTGCGAATAACCCGCAGCCCGACGAGAGGTTGATGGCTACGTAAAGGGTACGTTGACACTCTGTATAAAAACAAAACTAAAATTACAAATAATTACAGACATCTACCAAGCCCGCGTGATGGATTAAGTATAGCCTATCCCATCTCACAGAGGAAAGGTCTGTGTCCTAGCAGTGGAAACATTATGGGTTGATTATGCTGTTTCAAAACCAACATTATAACATGTTGGACATCATCCTGCCTAGCCTTTTCCCAACTGTTGGGGTCGGCTTCCAGTCTGACCGGATTCAGCTGAATACCAGTATTCTACATGGAGCGACGGCCTATCTGACCTCCACAACCCAGTTAACACTAGGTAATACGACACCCTTTGGTAAGACTGGATGTCATACTTTCAGGTCACTGACTACGTGTAACGACTGTCAAAGATCTATATTATGACAGCCGGGACCAACAGCTTAACGTGCTTTCCGAGGCATGGAGGAAACTCGGTATGTAATGGGCGGTCACCCATCCACAGACCAGCCTAGGCAAGCACAGCTTAACCTATAAATCGATCCAAGTGGCAGTTCTTATTAAGCCACGAGCTCCTCATTATTACATGTTGGTTCAACATGTAACTAAAACCAAGGTAAGTTTAACAATACAATTTTCAACCCTCAACTTATTTACAGCAAACTTCAGCTGAGTTTCCATTAATTTATTTTTACTCAAATAAAAGAAAAAGAGGCAGGTCTGCATCGACGGCCATCATTCTCGTCGTCTCTGTAATAGCAGATTTCTTTTTTGCCGATTGTCTTATTACGGGCAATTTCCTTAAGTGGCAACCATTTTAGATCTTTGTGTTCGTATTTTCTCGCCTGGCGATTCGAAGAAAATGGTATCGTCTGCTCCGAATGGATTAGGACCCTCGTAGATTAATTAACAATGTTTGTATTTCATTGTTTTGCGTTTATCAAAATGCATGTTCTGTTTGTTAGAGGTTTTTTTGTGATTTATGTCCTTCGAGGATTTTGTATGCCCTTAAGTGCTGTTAGGATTGTTTTATTGTTGTTTACGACTGTTAAATATCTTCGATGTCAATTAAAATTCAAAATTATTTAGCTTTATCTTTTTTTAATTTATGTTCTAAGGTCAACAAATAATGTTCTTTAAAACAAAGGTCAGACTATCGGTGTTAGATAAGTCATGCTGTTTATAAATATTATGACAATTTGAACGTGTTACAAAAAATTAAGTCAAAACAACCAATGAATACTACGCTGTCTATCTAGACAATTAAAAAGTATGTGTTCTTTTGCAATTTCAAAATAGGTATCCCTATTTGAATCGGGTTTCTTAATAAAGACACTAATAATAACACTATGTTAGGATTTTTTATACTCATAACACGCGAGCAACAGCTTGTTTCTAATAATAACATAGAAAACTATTTAATTTAATATAGATCAGATCTGGTGGATTTGGCGTAAATTCGAGCAATGAAGTTTGCACCTGTGGTAACAGCGACATCTATCGCAACACATGAGAACTACTTGACAAATCCTACATCGCGCTATCAATGTTATCCGCGACATTAGCTCATTTCGAAAATCCCAACTTACATATTTCATGTTGGGCAGTAAGCCCACCAGACACAACACCCGTCGGGTCGGAGGATCCTCTCTTTTCTATGAAGGATGAGGAACTTTACACCCTGTTCCCCATACTCTAAAAACTGATGACCCCGAGCACGAACGTCAGCGCAGCCTTCGTGCAGCTACTACATACGTCATCACTTCCTCAAACCTTCGAGCAGCGAGTCATACCAACAGCCAGCAACCACGGCTTCATCAGGTATCCTGACCACCAGCATGCAGCGTAAGCGCAAACCTGGTCATCTCCCTCAGCCTCATCTGCGACCTTGGCACAGCACACTACACTTCGGCCGGTCAGCAAGCAGAGACGCACTTCTCTCCTGGTCGACGCAGCAGCCAGCCACTGCGCAGCACTGCACCACTCTGACTCACTGGAGCATATGCAGCATCACACTCCGACTCACTGGGGCATCACCGCAGACAGTGGACAACCTTCCACTGGCCTGGCAAGCATTAAGACTCAGCCTGCTATCGACCTCCGATCTCGGAAGGGAGTGATGTGGCAACAGCGACATCTATCTCAACACATGAGAACTAATTGACAAATCCTACATCGCGCTATCAAAGTTATCTGCGACATTAGCTCATTTAGAAAATTCCAACTTACATATATGTTGGTCAGTTAGCCCACCAGACACAACACCCGTCTGGTCGGAAGATCCTCTCTTTTCCATGGGGGATGAGGAACTTTACACCCTGTTCCTCATTACCTCCAAACACCTTATTAATCATCAGGCATCAGCATACGATGTTTTGACGAACCGCAGTATCTCCAAAGACAAACGTACTCATCTGTAAACTATCTCATAGAGCAGTTGGTATTAAAGTTATTCTTCTCTGCTGAAAAATATAGGGTGTAACTGACAGAATGCACTCAACTCCTTGTTTTGAATCATAACATATTCCACCAGAAAATTTCAGTTTTATCATTTACTGCCGTACTCAGAGATATTTAATGATTACTTAAGCCGTCCCTTAGTAAAGATTTGACATACAAAACCTTCATGAAATTGTCATAATCTTTACTAAGTGATGGCTTAAGTAATCATAAAAACTCTCGTTTATATCAATGTAAAATTGCATTATCTGTACGTAGTACTTACTCCATTCATGTCAATAATACTGCTGATATTAAAGATAAATAATTCGTGTTAAAATACTGTAACGAAAGACGCGTGAAATCCGCTATAACTTCCTGCCTTGCCAGAGAGGTCATCAAACTCATCTTCGGGCTTGCCGTTCACAACATGCGTTTTGCCACAGTAACGACACATTGCCTTTGAGGAAATTAAACAAAATCAAATTTTCTAGACTCCCATCATTCCTGAAATAAGTTCTTCCTTACACCCTGTGTACGATATCTAGAGAAATTCGAAGTTTCAAGTCATAAAAGAGGTGCACTTAATGCTTTCTGGCGTCCCAGATAAAGTGTTTCCTAGACTTGTTTTTAACGCTCCCTTCAAATGAACTGTGAGTAACGACGGGCTATTGGCTGAGGGTCTATTAGGGATTAAGTTTTACGGAGCGGCAAACTAGTATATTTACTGGCGTTGAAAGATTATAATGAAACGATTTATTTTGTTTTAGCTGCGTGGTTTGATAACAGACTTTTCAAAGATATGAGAAAATTGTTAGGACTACCTCGTTGATGTAGTGGTTGCAAGTGCGACTGCTGAGCATAAGGTCCTTGGTTCGATTCCCGGGTGCATCAAAGTGTTATTGCGTTTTCCATCAGGAATTTTCGTTTCATTTAGTCTCACTATCGTATCAAGTCGGGTGTAAAGAGATAAGCGTATAGCCAAGAAGTGGAACTCCCTGCCTGAGTCTGTTTTCCCGAGTTCATATAACCCCAATCTATTTAAGTCGCAAGTAAATAGGCTTCTTCTGGGTAAGCTCGTTGCATCGTCGACCTCATCTCTGCCCTTAGGGCAAGATTGCGGTCAAGAGTAAGCCCATGTCAAAAAAAAAATCACAGAAGCCACGGTGTCTGCCTATCAATAGGCCTCATGCGTAAAAACGATATTACAAAGAAAGACCTGAAATTATTGAAATCGAATCTTGGAAAAACGAGTGTGGTTTATATTTAACTTTTGAGGAATCCTTTTCCAAATTTTTAACAGAACCGAAACTGACATACGCCTCGACGTAACGTTCACCCATGTTTCAGTAATGTCAGTTGACATGATTTCGTATTCATGCGTCCTATTCCCAACATCATGTAGGTAGGGTACAAAGGATTTTGTACAGTTCCATCCACATTAATATTTATAACACGAGCTTACCTTTGTAAATGTTTTGTTCACTTACCGCTACAGGGAAATGTAATAAAAGACTATCATGCACTTTGATTCTGAAATTAAATTTCTCTTTTTTGGGCCGTGTTAAGGTTAAAATGAGCATTACCCTTTTTAAAATTATGAATCGTTCCGTGCTTTGTAATTTCTTTAGTAATGGTCGAGAACATGGTTTTGATTTCCAAATTAGGTAGGATTGAACGTGAGCAAATGTACATTCACTAGCTTTTGGGTGCTGTAACGTCCGTGTGGAATATGGAAATTGTCACACAGGAACGTACTACTGTAATAATAATTATAATTATCCTTTGTAACTGAGGTCAAAGTTTATTATTTTCATCTGCCTTTCATCCAAATTCAAGGACAGTCAGGAAAGAGTTTCTTTCACATTTATAAATGTGTTGGTTTGAATTTAATTATTAAAGGTTCCTAGCATATCAGACCAAATATGAAAGGCGAAGAACGGAGTGATCTTGAGCAAATTGGGATTTACCATGTCCACTGATGAACTGTCACAGTCTGCATTAACTTATTCAAGCAGTACCAATATTAGAGAGTGGATATTTAACCATTTTGAGCTGAATAATAAAATCTTAGCGGTAGTAAGTATTACGGACTTTGCTACACTTAAGTCACGAACTGAAGTGTCTTTCTGAAAACCAAAATCACTGTCATTCACAAATTGAACATATCTTTTTAGCCAACTGCGGTGTAGCCCAAATGGAGGGTTATTAAAAATCGGTTCGAATAGTTCCATTCGTTCTTGACACCGTTATGGAGACCTGTTCATGACGGCAGGGTTTTTTTGTTGTGTTAACCGGGCTTTCCGGTTGGTGCTTTGAGTGGCAGGCCTCCAGCCAGGGCAGACAAACTGACAAACTAAGTGACCACACGCTAAGGGCACCCCCAGTGAGGAACGAGCCTCGTCTTAGGGTGTCACTAGGGGACGACAGCACCCGTCGGGGCTGCGGGTTGTTCGAAAGAGTTACCGCGGCCTCGGCGCAAGGGCTAAGAAGGAACATGGGTGGTTCTTAGTCAGTAGAAGTCTGACACTCCCTTCCGCTCTGCCCAAGAGCGGGAGGGGTTATTTGATGATTTCCCAACACCAAAAAAAAAAGGGGACGAGAGCAAGGGGACAGGCTCGATCTTAGTGGTATCATTATTTAGGGGCTGATTTATAACTAGTAAATGAATTTCAGATAATCACCTAAGTTATCTAGGCAACAGTGGCCCAACCAATTTTATCTCTATTTTCATCGAACTTTGAGCAATTAGTCTTGCAAAACTTGTGTTGTAAGGCTCAAAGTTGTCACAAACCTATTAATGACGCTTCAATAGTCATTATAGTTTACAGCCAAACGCTCTATGAATTTTGAATTTAGGTAATAAAGTTGTAGCTGGCTGTCGATCGGACTATTTAAGTCAACTTATCATCTGTCTAGCTTTCTACCCAAACTATGTTAGGGTCGGCTCCTAATTTACCCAGATGCAGCTGAATACCAGTATTTTACATGTTCGACTGTCTATCAGTTTGTTTGTAAAGCAGTGGTTGCGGCCTCGACTTACGAACAGTAAGTCGTGTGTTCGAACCCAGGCAGGCGCATTACTTGGTGTAATTTATTTTCATCACCACTGCTCTTAAAACGGTGAAGGAAAACATCGATAGAAAACCGGCATGCCTTAGAACCGAAAAAAAATCGAAGACTTGACATCTACCAACCCGCACTGGGCCCGCGTGGTGGATTATAACCAATCATTCGAGTCCTTGCATTAGGAACATTATAGGCTGATGATGATGATGATGACTTTCTATCTGACCGCTTCAACTCAGTATGTTCTGGGTAATACGATATCTTTTGGTAAGACTGGTTACCATACTTTCGGGTCACTCAGTTTACTACTGAGAAACACGCGGTGGTAAAACCTGACCATACTGCGATCGCCAACCCGCCTGCCAAGCGTGGTGATAATGGCAAATCCCCCCCTTCTGGGGGAGTCCTTTGTCCAGCAGTGGACGTCTTTTGGCTGAGATGATGATGATGAAAATCCGAAAATACTTTGCCTGTTTTGGGAAACAAACCTAATGCGCAGCTGTCGCGCTTGTAAATAATAGACCAACAAAGTAGATTTACGAAACACAATGAGCGGCAGCAATAACAATAAATATAGGAACAGTTTCTAATCTACTTAACTCTACAAAAGAGCACTAACCATATTACAATGCATTTTAATTTTATCAGCTAAGTGAGGGTAGAAAGACGATATCAACCTGTTAATACCATTTGAAGACGGTAACAACCCGTAACGCAAGTCTTAAAAACGAATGATCAGGAAAACTAAGACTAACTTAGGATCAAAATTAACTTGGCTAAGTAACTTGATTACCTTGGTGAGAATTCCTGTAATATTGCAAATTGCACTTGCAGTTTCCGTAAGCGGATGTGTGCATTCTAACGCTCTAGTAATTTTGGGACCTCCCTAGTGGTTCTTGGTCTATTTGGTAATAATATTCCGTGAATTTGAATTTGTATGCGTCCATTTTAGTTTCTGTAAACGTAGTTTGTGTACATTCGTTTAGTGTTGGTAAAATGTCGTAGTTCAGGTGTGTCTTTTTAGATTTTATTTTATTTTTATAGCCATGTTTGCAATTTTTTTTGTAGTTTAGATATAAAGAAAAAATAATGAGCACTATTATATAAAAGGAGATATTGCGGCCTCGACACAAAGGGTTAAAAAAGAACATGGGTGGGTGGTTTTTAGTCATTAGAAGTCTGACACTCCCTACCACTCTGTCCGGGAGTTATTTGATGATGATTTCCAACCCTCCAAATTCCTGGAAATGGATATCAGTAAGTGTGAACCATCGTGTCAAATAAAAAAACGGCGTAGGTACCTATATTAATAATTTTTGTGGTACTGTTATTAAAATAGATTTTTGGTACCTATGTATTTTTTGACAACTTACTGAAATTTGACTGATTTGATAGTATAGAATTATGCGCGTTACAAGTAAGTTAAAAAAAAAAACAAAAATCTGTAGCGTAATAACTCTGGCACTTCATAATTTAACTTTTAAATAGAATTTATAATAGCAAGCTCCTCTCAATTTGATTGTTGGTTTAAAAATTAAGAGAGCTTATTAAAAGCTTTGAGTTTCAATCTTTTAAGAAGTCACTTTATTTCATGTTTAAAGAACTCCTTTTTTAAATTAAGTGAGTTATACCTATAGGTATAACTCACTTAAGTATACTTTGCATTTCATTGTTTTCAACCTTAATCTCAATGATGACACAACGCAACAATGACGACATTCTTTGGATCTTCATCATCAATCATCATCATCATAATCTTTATACCCTTATCCCATTCTATTTGGGGTCGGTGCAACACGTTCTCTTCTTCCGTTCCTCCTGTTAAACGGTGACATTTACTCATTTCTCTTTCATATCACTTCTCATACAATTCAGGCATTTTCTCGTTGGTTTTTCTCTCCTTCTCTGCATCAACATTTATATCCATTACTTTTTTAATCACATCACATCTCTCCTCATCACAATCATGACCATACAAACATAGACGACTTCCTTATTTTTTTCTGTAAAAGGCGCCACTTTGAAACTTCCTCTAATATACTCATTACTTACTTTACGTATAATAATCAATTTCAACACTCTCATCTCTGCTACATGACCACAATCCTTGAATCCAAAAAAACATAAGATTTCGATTTGGTCGAAACCGATCAAGGGCACCATGTCATTATTGCTTACTAGCTGATGCCCGCGGCTTCACCCGCGTGGATGTCGGTCAAATTATATACTAAACCCTTCCTCTTGAATCGCTCTATCTATTAAAAAAACCGCTTCAAAATCCGTTGCGTAATTTTAAAGATTTAAGCATACATAAAGATATAGGGACAGAGAAAGCGACTTTGTTTTAAACTATGTAGTGATAGTGAAGAACGGTGAAAGTGCAATTTTCTACATGACATGTCGGCGACAATGGTATCGATGGTTTGACAAGAGAAGTCGACGGTTGAAGGAATTATATTTTTCTCTTTTAGCTATATTTTTCTTCGTGATGTTTTTAGTTCACCTTAATCCCGGAATCAATAGGTGTACCCTAATAGTAGACTACGCCAGTTGTGTTTTAAATTCCATGTAATAGGGGTCGTGTTTATTGCTATCAACCAAACACAAATCCACAACTTCGTGGCTGCTACTGAGGAACTCTTGCGGGAAAAACCCAGTAACACTTAGGACAACCTAGGGATCGAACCCCGGACCTCATGTTCAGAAGTAGCGCTTGCGACCACTAGACCGACTAGGCAGTTATTGAATTAATTTATCTATACCTATATCATAAGAAAGAACAATAAAAAATCACACAATTCTTATAAAGGGGAAATCTTAAAGGAAAAAGGATGCTAAATACACCGATGTTTATTACACCTTTTTTTTTATGGTGGGTGGAAAATCATCAAATGACCCCTCCCGCTCTTGGGCAGAGCGAAAGGGAGTGTCAGACTTCTACTGACTTAAAACCACCCATGTTCCTTCTTAGCCCTTCATGTCGAGACCACGGTATCTGCGAACAACCCGCAGCCCCGACGAGAGTTTATTACACCTTGATATTGAAACGGCTCGACGGATTTCGATGAAATATGTACAGACTATGTCTTGAATTAACACTGTGAAAAAGAAAAGGTCCGGGTTTGTGCCCGGTTGATTGCAATATTGCGGTCAATATTGGGTCCTTATTACAGTAGTGTGCTCTAAGGTATACCTCTGTCTAACCCTTTGGGGATTACAGGCGTGATGTTATGCCATGTGTTTTTCATATTATAGTATTTTTACTTATTGTTTAGGTACTCAAGTTTTAGTGTGTACCTAACGAGCTCTTTTTATCAAATTGCGGTCTCGTTTGAAATCTATTGGAATTATGTACTCATTTAGAGTTTAAATGGAACTGTGGTCTGGGCCCTATCCAATAAAGCTGACAATCCGACATATATGTCAAAAAATGACAAAATTGTAGAATTGTCGCTCTTAAGCTGTTTAATAAACGTGACAAATATGTCAAAAATCGACAGGTGAAATCTTGACATATTTTTAATGTAAAAACACGTTTAATAAAACTCGACATATCAAAAAACCACAGTCACAATATTTCTGACAATTGTCGGTGACAATATTGTCGGATTGTCGTGACAATTATGTCGACTTTTGACATATTTGCAAATAATTTTGTTTTATGTAGCTGGATGAGGGTAAAATTGAAAAAGATATTATCAAAGTACAAGAATAAAACAATCACTAGTGCAACTTCGATTGTGTTATGATCGCGTGTAAGATGGAAATGCACAGAAAACTTACCATTTTGGGCCTTATTTACGAAAGTAAAAATATACTTTTTGGGAAGTTTAGTGACCAATTGACCCACGATGTAAAAATAAATAAATGGAAGGAAATAGCCTAAAACTTAAGAACATTAGGTATTTTCAATAAAGACTGCAAATACCTTCTTGACACTACATGGCAAAATTGGCGCAAAAGGACCATGGTAAGGTTTAGTTTATTTTAACTAGTTTATCCTTCATCAATCCGTAATTTTTTTTTATTTATTTAGACCGGTAACCAATAAAGAAGTTATCAATTAGATACTGTGCTTGGTTTCTGCTTGTACCGTGTTCAAGTCGATGAGATTTACATACCCAAAATTTTTCTTTAAAGCAGAAATCTGTAATTGAGAAGGAGAAATTGATTCTGCTTTTAAATGATCGTCGTTGCCTCCTCGTTTATATTTGTTCCAAGTATTCATCATCACTACTCTCACTGCTCGATGTAAGTACCATTTTTTTGTAATAAACTTTTTCAATACACTTTTTTACACCTTCAAAATTCAAAATATGATTTCGCGACAGAGGGTAACGCGCCTGTCAGAATTGTCGGACAATTCTACAAATATGTCAATATGTCATGACAATTTTCTGTTTAATAAAGCAGATTTGACAAGTTTTTCACGACAAATTGTCACCTGTCACCTGTCGCATATAAAGTTTTATAAAACAGAAAAATGTCAAGAAAAAAAGAGTCCGACAATTTGTGAATTTTCCACCATGACAATTTTGTCGCCTGTAAGTTTTATTAAACAGAAAAATTGTCGAGTTGTCACTTTTTGACATATGTTGGACTTGTCGGATTGTCAGCTTTATTGGATAGGGCCCTGATGTAATTAATGCAGTTTTATAAAACCGCAGTTTTTCTGTTATTGTGACACTGATTAATGATTCAATTAGATAAAATGTTTTTCAGGTTAAGCTTAATTGATGTTGGCCATGTCTAAGGTCCCGCAAACGAGTAGCACTTTAGTGTCGACATGGCCAACTTCAGTTGTCGACAGAGGCAACTTGGGTGGCGATAGTTGTCCAAGTGTCGACGGCATACGCAGTTGCCTCTTGTAGAATATACTGTTACTAATAATAATTGGCTCGCCAACGCACTACCGCACAGGCTGACAGCTCGACATCGACTGTCTGTACGCTCCACCACTTAGAGTGTGCGACGTGCACGCTCGAATAAATTGTCATAATACTGTTGCCGGTTTATAGTGATCTCTACATGTACACTATATCTCTAACGGCAGCTGAAGTTGGCTTTGTCAATAGTAAAGTATTGCTCGTGTGTACGGAGCCTAAGTATAAATTGCAGCTGTTACAGAAACGTATACATAGTTTGGAAAAGGCTAGGCAGATAATGCGGTCATACTAACATACCTTTTGGCCCCGAAGAACATTTTTTTTATTGTATTGTTTTGTCCTGCGTGAGTCAAATAAATACTTTTTCTTTCTTTTCCCACTGAAATATACTTTGGAAACAATCCAAATATCATAAATTAACCACGATTAACATAATTAATCACGTTTGTTACAACAGACGTGATATTTTTACAGTTTTCTTGCTTATTGTTTTTTGGTTTAAATGTTTTTTTTCTGTTTTTAGTATCTATTTGTTGTTGCAACAGAAATACCACCATCTGTTATAGCCGCAACAGAAATACCATGATCTATGAAAATTTCAACTGTCTATCTACCGCGGTGCATGAGATACATTCTAGTGACAGGCAGACAAACGAACAGTGGAAACTTAGTAATAGAATAGAATAGAATTGATTTATTTTCAGGTAACAAAGACCCCGTCGGGACTGCGGGTTGTTCGCAAGAGATACCGCGGCCTCGACATGAAGGGCTAAGAAGGAACATGGGTGGTTTTAAGTCAGTAGAAGTCTGACACTCCTTTTCGCTCTGCCCAAGAGCGGGAGGGGTTATTTTATGATTTTTCACCCGCCAAAAAAAAAAAGGTAACAAAGACCCATAGATACCTTTACCTAAATATACCAGATTGGGTTAGTAAATAGAACTTTAAAACCACATTATGTTAGTATCACTTCACTTGTGCACTATGTAATAGGGTCCCGTTTTCATCCTTTGGGTACGGAGCCCAAATAAACATGTTTTTATGATTTTGTATAGTATTTTCAAATCAAAATTGCTTGTTGCTGCACTCACGCTAAACCCACGCGTGGCTTTGACAGTTTAGTTTCCCGGGACCAGTTAGAAATTTACATTTGTGAAATACGCGTATATATATTTCAGAGTGCGAACAATTTTTTTCCTTAAGGTTAGCTCAGGATATTGTAGTCAGAACTACTATTCAAACCAACTTAAACATAGCCTCTACAGGTAGTTGTTTCGGATCTAGCTGTTTGTTTATGTGTGTTAAAATGGTTGTGAATTGAGCCAGGAGAGTTTCTTAATGAAGGACAATATAATTATTTAAAAAAATAGTCATTTATCAAGTGCTGACCAAAGTAGCCAACTGCAAAATTAACATGGCTCGAACTGTGCATTATTAGTCAACGATTTTAAAAGATTAATAAAGCAAGTAAAGCATAAATATAATTTCAACTAGCATCATCTATTGGTCTAAAAATGAAGTATTCAGCAATTCAGCTGACAAGCGGGTCAACACTTTGCTAAGACCGCTCCACTACGAAACACGCTGAAGGCAAAATAGTTACTCTACACAGTAACAGATGGAGCTGTTACAAATTAAAAAAAATATAGAGATGGAATGGTATTATTCACTTTAACAAACCATTGACTTTAACTTAATAATAATATATATTGACAAATAATGAATTTAAAAATCTGTTTTATCAGTTTTAAGAATTCATTTACTTGGGAAGTAGGTAAACTTTCAATCATAATCAAAAAAACTCACAAAAAAAAATATTTTATTTTATTAACCATCCTTCTTCATTTCGCCCTTATTCTTCCTTTTCTGTCACAAAATATAAAAAAGTAACTTTAATTTAAATTAAATAAAGTTACGTTAGAAGAAAGTGAGGAAGAAATGAGGGAGTGAAATTATAGAGTAATCAAGACTGTCATGACGTGACAGTCTGAGTCTGAGTGATCGAGGTGATAAGAATTTTCGGTTTTCTCCGTAGAGGAAAATGCCGCGTCCCGCCAAACGCACGGCCCTGTGAGGTGCGGTCCAGACGGGCCGCCTGACCAACTAAGAGGAATGTGTGTGAATGACTGAATTCCCAATTGAAGGCAGTCCTGTCCTCTGTCGAGGCTGCGGGTTGTTCGCAAGGGATACCGCGGCCTCGACATGAAGGGCTGAGAAGGAACATGGGTGGTTTTTAGTCAGTAGAAGTCTGACACTCCCTTTCGCTCTCCCCAAGAGCGGGAGGGGTTATTTGATGATTTCCCACCCACCAAAAAAAAAAAAAGGCAGTCCTGTCCTGGTGAACTCAATTGCTCCTTTAAGTTCAAAAAGTGAAGAACAGGACCATGACGTAGTTTTATGGAATAGGTATGTTTTGTCGAGCTCCGCGATAAAATGTCCCACTGCTGGGCAAAGGCCTCCCCATTTCTTTACAGCCCAGTGTTTTGCACCCACTTTGTGTCAGTGTCCCCCTTCCATTTCGTATATTTTTATTTACAAACTTGACAATACTATGAGGACTTTATAATATTAAGTTAAGATTTGAAGGTTTGATTGAAATAAACAGGCAGTTAACTGATTTCATTTAATATACATTGTTATAAAAATATTAAAATCCTTTTTATCCTTCCAGAAACCATGTTAGAAATAATTATTCGTACTTTTAAACAGATTGTTCATCTAAAACACAATTCAGTGTTTTGAATGCCGATACGTTCTTCGGAATCTCCAATATCTTCGAGCCACATATCAGTGATTGGTAGCCTGTTTACCATGGAGGTCTTCAGTTCAATGTCCGAAGTCAGAGTAGTAAACCTTAAATTTTCTTGCTGAAACAATAACAAAAAATGTTAATGATTTTATGTTACTAATTAAACCCGTGGAGTTACTGGGGGGCTAGTCAACTCAGTATATCTTTAACAGGAACTATTTAAACTATGTACAGTATGTGCCCTGCATTATTTGACCCCATTTTTATTGGTGAGTGGGAAATCATCAATTAAAATGCTCTGGGTGGAGCGGAATAGAGTGTCAAACTTTTACTGACTAAAAACCACCCATGTTTCTTCTTAGCCCTCTTTGTTCTGAGGCCGCGGTATCTCTTTCGAACAACCCGCAGCCCCGGCAGGCGTATCTCTTTGAGGTGCGCGTGGAACAAGAACGTACCGTCGACACGGCCTATCGTCATTAGACGGATGGACGTTGAGCTGGCCTGACTGTTTTTCGTTAAAAAAGAACAAATTAATAATTATGTTAATAAGGCTTGAAAAAGTTTCTTACCGAACAATAATGATAATCAGGTGGTATATAATACGAAAATGGATATTCGCTGGTTTGGTTTGATCCAATCACCATATCATTCCAAGTCAATAATAGCATTGCTGACGTCAAGTCAAAGTCTTTGTCGCCACCACGGATGTTGTAGCATATATAAGTCAGCTTTTGACGAGCGGTTGTTGACCGCATTTGCAACCATGTGATTTGTTCTGTTGACAACTGAAACAAACCATTTTCTAAATTAAATGCTCCTCAAACCGTGCTGGAGGTAAGTTTTTTCTGGGGGTAGGCAGAATGCCACCTGGTCTGATCTTTACATTCTATATATAATTTTACAGCCTGTCTTTTTATTCGTTTTTTTTTTATTTAAATATAAATTAAGTAAGTGTGAACCACCCATTTTAAAACGCGGCCTGTCTGATTCTCGACAGACACACACAAACAAAGGCAAACGTTTCTTCGAAAATATGTTTTTTTTTAAACCACAGCGCAGAAAAACAGCGTGTATTGACCAGGTCTGATTATTTATATGTATTTTATGACTATCTCTTGAATTTTGACGAGGATAGAAAAGCACCGTATAATTATAAATTTTATATAAACTTCTAAATAACGTTCTCGAAAACGGCACGGACCATTTCGATGACAGCTGCAATGAAGAGGTTTATAAGGGTAAAAATCGATCTACCTATCTACTACTCTAATAAAGTGAGTTCTTTGTTATTCAATGTTTGTGGATTTGAAGGAGTTTTAATAAATTTAGCTTACGTCATTGTATAATAATGTATTCTTCGTTGCATCGCTTATCTGGCTACTCATCCATCCTTTTCGTTCAAACGAATCATTTCCAGGTGAGAAGTCCAGTTTTCTCCGAATACAAGTCTCTTTGGTTTCCATATTACAAAATACTAGAAAAGGTTTTGCAGGTGGCCCCAGATAATATGTACCTGAAATATTACAACATAACATATAACATCACGCCTAAAACCTCGTAAGGGTTAGGTAGAGGTGTACTTAATAATAAATCTAAATTTCGCCAGTTATTCTTCAGTCCCATGTAATAAGGGGTAAGCCTATTGCCATCAACTGGACAAAAATCCAGACATCTTAGACGCTGCAGAGAAATTCCTGATGAAATCCAATAACACTTTGCCCGAAACTCAGACCTCATGCTCAGCAGTCGCACTTACGACGACAAGACCAACAAGACAGTAACAGTAGTGTTGAGGCACTACTCTCAACAACGCCGCGCGCCAGCGGCAGTGAACGAGGGGCGCGGGGAAGCGGGTGTCAGCCAGCCGCCGCACAACGACCACGGACGACCGCGGGCCCCCGCACCTCGGCAGTCAGCTGTTGCACGCCTCCACGCACGGCTGCGCTTACGCATTTCCTTAACTTGTAATATCTTTGTTTTCATTCCAACCGAACGTTGTATTTTTATTCTATCTTTATTATTATATTTTATACAGTCCACTACGCGTTTTGACTTTACTCCACCACGACCTATCGTCGCGATCAAGTAGTAATATAACAAATTAATTATCAGTTGAAAATACTTTATTAAAAATATAGTTCCGAGGTTCAAGAACCAACGTTTGCTAGAAACGTAATAATAACTCGAACGATTTTTGAATCGTAAATACAACGATATTTAAGTTAAAAGAAAACTTGTCAAACCTAAGTTTTCTCAAACACTTGAGAATAAAAAAAATATATCGGGAAACATATAAAACACACAGAAAGCATAATTTAAAAAAAAAATTGTTTCATTGACAAAGTCGCTTGTTATCATAAGTACAATCACGTGTTTAAGTATCGGTCACTTATTACTGGGCCAGTCACCCTATATCTATAAACAATACCTTTAAACGAGCAATTCTTGTCTAATGTGTATATTATAACCTGAATCTCGGAAACGGTTGCAACGATTTTCATGAAATTTAGTATGCCGTGGGTTTCGAGGGCGATAAGTCGATCTAGCTAGTTTTCATTAAAAAAAAACACGATTTACGATTTCCGGTTTCTCGGTCATCCAGGTACAGTCAGTGCCCAGCATTACCTGACCCCTCTTCTCACAACACTTGTTCTCTTCTTCTTTTTACGCGGGGTTAGGTAATGATCCCGTCGGGGCTGCGGGTTGTTCGCAGATACCGCGGTCTCGACACGAAGGGCTAAGAAGGAACATGGGTGGTTTTTAGTCAGTAGAAGTCTGACACTCCCTTTCGCTCTGCCCAAGAGCGGGAGGGGTTATTTGATGATTTCCGAACCCCCAAAAAAAATAAAAAAGGGGTTAGGTAATGTAGGGCACTGACACTGACTCCTATAATGCTTAAATTACACAAACAAAATAGTTTCCTTACCGCTGAGAACACCGGGTGGAGCTGATTTACAAGTAACTGTTGCTGGTGATTCTTTTGTCCCAAAGTTTTCTCCTGAAATACCTGTGGAAGATTCACAAGGGTTAATCTCATGAGTTTTCAGAAATAGATGTTTTTGCAACTACTAAGCTGAGTCCACTTAACACCCGATGTCTCGTGTCTAAAATGGCCGTTAAAGCAGACTCATAATAGGACAATCATAAGCTATTAATGCGTTAAAATTCGTAAAATGTCTACATTACAGACGTAGTAACTATTATGAATTGTCATAATATTATTAATTGGCTATTTCCGCTGTCAGTACCTACTATCTCCTCGGGTTTAAAAAATTGTATTTCTAAAAAAAATTGTTAGTTGACACGATTTTTTTGATTAAATTTTTCTAATTTTGTCATTTTTTGTTGTAATATTGTTTATTATTTCTTAGTATTGTTATTATTTTGTTTTTTATTTTTATTAGTATTGTGTATATGTTCAACCAATAATTTTATGTGCAGTGTAAACGTTCATATAAGTTGGTAATAAATAAAAGTAACAGTTATATTATCTACATGAATAATATGAATATACTCACAACCACAACCTCCCTTATCACCAGATTCTCCTTTATACCCAGGAAATCCCTTAAGAAATGAAGTAAGACACTGCATTAATAGTCTTTACAAGCTTAAGTGACTTCACCATAGTGTTTGCTGCCCTCCTAACTAAAACGACTGTAACTATATTAGGACTACCATTGGAGTTACGGTTATCTTAATTAAAAGACAATCATGTATAACATAAACAGTTTACAAGACCAAGCATAGATAAAGGTAAATAATTTGACAAATAGCGTAATGACAACATTTATTTATATACTAGCTGTTGCCCGGGGGATTGCACATTGGGGATTGACCGGAACCAACAGACAGACAAAACTTGAAAAAAATTTTTTTTTTTATAAGTTTACCTATATTCCATATTTTTTTTTTTTTTTTTTATAAAACGTTGCCCCACACTAGGAATTTCTCCTGTATCGTGGGTGCGTTCACAAACATTTAAACTCACATACACAAATACCCAGACCCGAAACAACTATCTGTAGGCCATACAAATATTTGTTCCGTGCGGGAATCGAACCCGCGACACGCAGCGCAGCAGTCCAATTGCTCAGCCACTGCGCCAACCGTGCCGTCGAATAATAATAATGTATAATATGTTTCCATATGATTTCAGTAAAGTAAAAGTAAAAAAAGCTGTTTTTTTAGACATTATTTAGTCACTTTGATTTTATTTAATAATAATAATAAATACATAAGACGTAGAAACGACGTTATGCATCTTTTTCCCATCCTACCTATTTACCTTAAAGTATCCAAAATTGCTCTCAAAACGGTGAAGGAATACATCGTGAGAAAACATGGCACGTAGCATATCTTACAATAAAAAAATAAAGGACATGTGACATCTACCAACCCGCACTGGGACCGCGTGGTGGATTATAGTCCATTCCTCTCCTAAAGAGGAGCTCTGAGTCCCTGCAGTGGGAACATTATAGGCTGATAATCATAATCAAAAATTATATGAAAATGTCTCACCGGAATTCCATTAACACCATCCTTACTCTATGGGAGAAAAAGCAATATTAGTTTAATGTCAGCACACTTTTTATGTCATCTTTATATTTTAGAGACTGGTAGCATGCCACGTTAGTTTGACGGTAATATGGCCGGCTGACAGCAGCGTTAAGGAGGAGTTTTTTGATGCCTTTTTAAAGATTATTATTGGTTTATAAAATAGATTATAATTAATGTATAAATTGATTTATCATTTTTGCCACAAAGATTTGAACCTTATTCTTATTTAGCCCCATCGATTGATGCCATAAAAGTACAGTGTTATTTTTACAAATTTTAGCCGGATGACCCAATTCCTACTGTTGATCTATGCTGTGCCCGACAGGGTCCATAATTGAGACTGATGTAACTGTTTCTCTACCAACTGTATACATTATGGTACGCAATTGTGGCAAATGAATTTTCGAAAACCTTTGAGTGCAGATTTTTTTATTTTTAAACAAAAAGGAATACCTATTTATTTTCTGTAAAATTTAATATATTATATCTTTTTTTCTATTGCGTTCGATTAAACAAGAACCTAAATTTTTTGTCTTATTTGTAAAACTATTAATTTCCTACCAGTTGGTAGGAAATTCTTAGTCATAATATGTATACTTCTACTGACGAATTCAGTAAAACTGTCGAACCGGAGAAACTGTCGAGTTGACACAACTCTCGAAGTCTTTCAACTGTCCAATGAGCGAAACTGATAAACCATGAAACTGTCAAATTAAATAAACTGGTTAGTGCGGGAAACTAACCAGGTGTTCCGCGTTCTAAAATTAAGACTATTCTCAGAAATAAAAGAAAACTCACATCGTCTATGTTGCCCTCGGAACCTGGCATTCCTGGAAGACCCTGAAATTTTCAAAATCATTGTAAAAGAAACCAGTTCCCAAATAAACAAAAATCTTACCAACAATTTTATCCGAAATTGTTACAGATTTTATTATACCTTAATCAAACTCAAAGTATTTATTTCAGAGATCACTTTTGCATAGTCAAAAATAAGCCACCAACAGTCCAGCCACATGTATAATAACTAGTGTATAGACTGTGGTAGACATGACATGTCTACCACAGTCTATAGACAGATATAGTCTAGAATTATTTATCAGCATAAATAATTCCAATCCATCGAATATCATCGAATTCCGAAAAATCGAAAATGCCGTACTACAGATAAGTGCCCGACCAAGTTCTCGAAAATGGCAATATCACACTGTGCTGGGATTAATCCATCAACACTGACACTGACAGGACTATAATTGTAGGTAGTTAATAAACTCAGGCTAACAGGCTATAGTGATGGTGGATCGATCAGAGCGGCGCGCAATGATTGTTGACATAACGGTCCCGCATGACGAGAACCGCGTGAAAACCGAGAAAGACAAGCAAATCAAGTCTCTTGACTTGACTCGCGAGGTTGCCGACATGTGAGGTGTGAACTCTGCGATCATTGTGCCGGTAGTCGTTTCAGTCAATGGTTTAATTGCCAAGAGCCTCGACCAACAGGGTGGAGAAGGCTCTCGTTAGGCAGTTGGATCAAGAGCTTGATGCAGAAAGCGGTACTCCTGGACACGGCTCGTATTGTTAGGAGGTTCCTTTCTCTGGAACTCTTACCGCGTGCCGGTGGCTTGGACCCCGTTTCCGTTACCAGTGGTCTAAATTTTTTTAAATACTTTTAAATATGTTTTTAATTGTTAAAATTCAGTGATAAACGTTTGATTAAAAATACTAACGTCCATTCCTCGATCACCCATGGGACCTTTTATTCCTGGCTGTCCCTCGTACTGAAACAATCATAAAAAATTACATAATATATTAGTAATTCTAAGTTATGCTAACCAAACCTAACCAGATGATTATGTAAATAGTGAACCACGAAATATTTTCTCTTTCCTTTTTGTCCATAACCGTTGTAGTAATTTAATTATCTTAAAACCAAACATTCAAAGATCTGTGACGTCCACAAAACCGCTCTGAGCTTGCGTGGTGGTTATTACCCACTTCCACAAAAAAAATGTCAATAATTCTATTCGAAAACGTTTTGTTTTGCTAGGACTGAATGTAAAAATACTTGTTCTTCTTAGCGTGTCGATAACAATACAAATTGAGTCAGCCCAAAATTTGGCGACGAGCTTGGCATTTTCAGCCTCCATCAGCTCTTGTAATGTGTAAGTAACAGGCACGACACGATATCGAGTGCCCAATAGTTTATGGGGGTAAGACCACATTTATGAATCTGCACCTGAACAGATTTTCCTTGCTTCAGCCTACCTGTGCTAAAATATTCAGTGGTGGTACTCGTCCCGGTTCTCCCATGGAACCTTTTTCTCCAGGAGGTCCATCCAAACCCTGGAATTATCAAAAGTATTACCAGATCACATTGCTGGTTTATAGTTAACAGTCATGCGCACTAATTATGTATAAACCAAGGAGAAAATACCGAAATGTGTGCTGGGGCACATAGTAGAAGTGAAACTTCAACGGACAAGTGGAAAAACGAACATTTTATCTGGTATTTTTACGGGCAGGCTTTCAAATTTGTAAAGTAGGTACATTAACAATCTGCCCATAAAACTTCCAGTTAAAATTTTGTTGCGATTCGTTTTTCCAGTTGTTCGTTCAGCCACTAAAGCGGGGGCAAAAAAACTCCTTATCCACTTGAACAAGTGGATAAGGAGTTTTTTTGCCCATTCTTCTCCTTATGACAACCATGTATGCGAATAGGTTTATCAATTCTAGAAAGTGTATAAGTGTGTGAAGGGATTAATAGTGTTACGTCGGTCATCTAGAATCTTCAAGAAACCTCGCTTATAATTGTGTAGTGTCTAAAACACTCCAGTACATTCTGTAGGTATAATTCCATTATGTTTACAAGGTCAGCACGGCGGGCGTCGGCGACATAATTGCCATTGTAATTTCGACCGTATGCCGAGTGCGTAACGTAACTTCTTCCTTATTGGTTCTTTTATCTTTAAGTTTATTTTATAGTTATTTTTCTTTGTGAATATTGTATTCATTTTTAGTTAATAATAGGGAATTTTCTCGAACTTCTTTTGTGTGTTTGAGTATAAAAGGACCAACAGAGGTCGGAGCAGGCAGTCTACTTTTAAAGCGAGACAACGGAAGGTTCGAAGAGTTATCTAGTGCGATAAAGTGTTCAGTAGTGTTGAAGCGATTGTGTATTTAGTGTTTTGTGTTTAATAAAGTTATTTCGTGTGTTTAATTGGTAGTGTTTTTATTTATCCCATACCCAGCTCGTAACAATTTGGTGTCAGAAGTGAGGGATAAATAATGCCGATTCTACCAAAGGACGACACGGATAGTATCCGTACGAGGAGTCAGCGACAGCAAGGTATGGACCAAAGGCGATTTGGAGACTCTCCCACACAGACACCGGCCGGTGTCCAGCCTACGTCAGAGTCAGTCGCTGGCTCATCTGGCGTTTCTCCCGTATCAGCAGTGCCAGACATGTCTGCTTTAATGGCGCTGCTGCAGGAACAGGGGCGCCAGCTACAGGAACAGCTGCAACGGGATAAGGACGAGCAGGCTCGCCGTCAAGAGGAGCATGCTCGCCGTCAAGAGGAGCAGGCTCGCCGTCAAGAGGAGCAGGCTCGCCAGTTGCAGGAACAGTTGCAACGGGACAAGGAGGAACAGGCTCGCCGTCAAGAAGAACAGGTCCGGCGCCAAGAGGAACAGATGCTTCTGATAAAGGATCTTCACGCATCAGTTGGCAAGGAGCTGAACGTGGTGAAGGAGCAGGTACAGGAACACGACCATCGAATTTCAAAGGCCGAAATTCAGATTGCTGATGTGAAGAAGGCTTTGAATGAAATTAAGGTTGGAGACGGGACTGTGGCTTCAGTGATTGCTGCACCTTCGGTGCGCGGGTTTAAAGTGCCGCCATTCGACGGAACATCTTCGTGGTCGGCCTATAAAATTCAATTTGAGGCCGTTATGAAGGCGAATGGGTGGACCAAAGCGCAAGCCATGACAGCGCTCACCTTGGGTCTCCGAGACCAGGCCCTTACCATTCTTGAAGCACTCGGCAAGGATGTGACCTATGAACAGCTGCTGGAGGGGTTAGAATCTAGATACGGCGACGCGCACCTGGAGCACGTCTATCGTGCCAAATTAAAGGATCGTGTTCAACGTAGTGCCGAGAACCTACAGCAGTGGGCCCTGGAAGTTGAAAAGCTGGTTCGGAAAGCATACCAGTCCGCCCCTGCCCTTATTGATGGAAATCTGGTACAGGCGTTCGTAGATGGAATACGCGACTTGGAAGTTAGAGCCGCTGTGAGACTTGGGCATCATGAGACGCTGAAAGATGCCTTGGCCCATGCCTTAGAAGTAGAGGCAGTGAGGCAGGACCACCGTACGCACCGTGTCAGGGAGGTTGTAGCGTCACCTGTACGCGACCGCCCGCAAGGATACAGCCCTAGGTGCTACACTTGTGGAGAAAGGGGTCATCTTCGATCAAGCTGTCCTAAGCGCAGCTCACCAAGAGAAGACCGACCCCAGCAGGGAAAGGTGGCTAAAGTGACTGCACAGCCACAGCAGGGAAACGAGTAAATGCCAGGACTGGGGGGCAGGTGCTGGCTGGTTTTGAAAGAGCCCCGAGGTTCTCGATCTCACAAGCACATGACGGGAACAGCCTGACCATTAAGGGCGAAGTCAACGGAACTCCATGCAAACTGACGTTGGATACTGGAGCTTCTCACACGGTCGTCAATTCACACCTAGCAAATCGGTTTATTGGGGACTACTTCAATAACCACGACCGTATACAATTACTAACAGCAACCGGTCAGCACATAACCGTCCGAGGCAAGAAGGAGGTGGAGTTAAAATTGGGTGATAGAATTTACCGGCACAATGTCATCGTGGCCGACATAGTGGACGATTGCATTTTGGGCTTGGACTTCATGCGGAAATATCGTTGTGAGATCGACATTGAACAAGGAGTGTTGAAATGTGGTTCCGAGGAAGTCTTCATGGAAGGTGCACCGTCAGGGAAAGTGTACTGCTTGAAAGAAACTGTTCTTCCTCGCAGATCAGAAACGATCGTGCCAGTGAAGTTACCACAGAACTCTGGACACAAAGATCGAAGTGTTCTGATAGAAAGGGTGAACAATGAGTTTTCATGGAAGATGGCACGAACTCTGGTAAAAACCAACAACATCTCAGCTGTACGCATCCTGAATCCAAGTGACAAGGAGCAAGTGATTAAGAAGGGCACCTTGATCGGCACTTGCGAGGAAGTAGCTTGGATGCGTCAATTGCAAGACCTACCTACCGGAAATCAAATTCGTAGTGCAAAATTTGACGTGTCAACGCTTTTAGAAAACTGTCATTTAACTGAAGGAGAAATGGACAAGGCTAAGAAGATGTTACTTCAGTACGCCGGTATTTTCTCTACGAATGATGCTGACATAGGGAGAACTGGACTGGTTCAGCACAGAATTAATACAGGCAACGAGTTACCTATCCGTCAGCGACCAAGGAGACTGCCAGTTGCACGGGAAAAAGATGTGGAAACCATGATTGAGGGAATGGTGAAGGACGGTGTTATAGAGCCTTCATCCAGTCCATGGTGTTCTCCTGTGGTCCTGGTAAAGAAAAAGGACGGCAGTATGCGCTTCTGTGTGGACTATCGACGACTGAACGACGTCACGAAAAAGGACAGCTACCTACTGCCTAGGATCGATGACACACTGGATACGCTGACGGGAATGAAGTGGTTTACCACACTAGACCTGAAAAGTGGTTACTGGCAGGTAGAAATAGACCCAAAGGATAAAGAAAAGACTGCATTCTCAACAGGAAAAGGGTTGTGGCAGTTTAAAGTTATGCCTTTTGGATTGTCTAATGCTCCTGCAACGTTTGAAAGGCTGATGGAGCAAGTACTTGCCGGATTGATCGGGGATGCATGTCTTGTCTATCTAGACGACATAATCATTGTGGGCCGTACATTTGAAGATCACCTTAAAAACCTTGACCGAGTGCTGTCGAAGATCCAAACAGCAAACTTGAAGTTGAGTCCGAAGAAGTGCTCGTTTTTCAGAAAACAAGTGAACTTTTTAGGACACATAGTTTCGGGGGAAGGTGTTCAAACAGATCCAGAGAAAGTAGTCGCTGTCAAGGATTGGCCAGTGCCGAAAGACAAGACACAGGTAAGAGCATTTTTGGGTTTGTGCTCCTACTATCGCCGGTTTGTGAAGAATTTTGCCGACATTGCGAAACCTCTACACAAACTCACTGAGGAAAAGCAACCATTCTGTTGGGACGAGAACTGCGACGCCGCATTTCAAGAATTAAAGGGACGTCTGTGCAATACTCCTATTTTGGGATATCCTGACACTGAAAATGACTTTATAGTCGACACAGACGCAAGTAATACTGGAATTGGGGGCGTGTTATCTCAACGGAAAGGAAATCAGGAGGTTGTTATAGCTTACTTCAGCAAGTCTTTATCCAAACCGGAAAGAAATTACTGCGTAACGAGACGAGAGCTGCTCGCTGTAGTGAAGACATTGCAGCACTTCAGTAAATATTTGTTGGGACGGAAATTCCAGTTACGAACCGACCATGCTGCATTGAAGTGGCTATTACAGTTCAAGAATCCAGAGGGGCAAGTGGCGAGATGGATTGAACTACTGCAAGAGTTTGACTTCGTAACCGAACATCGCAGTGGGAGAACTCACGGTAACGCAGACGCCTTGTCAAGAAGACCTTGTCCTGAAGACTGCAAGCACTGTGCCAGGCAAGAGACTAAGGAAGTAGTGCCCGTGAGGATGCTTAGAACGGATCTTAGCGATGAATGGAAGGAGACCCTACAACAGGCTCAGCAAAATGACTCGTACATCAAGCCAATCTTCGAATGGATCAAAGCTGGTGCTCCGAAGCCCAAGTGGAGTGATGTGGCTGCGATGAGTTCCATCACGAAGAGTTATTGGGCACAATGGAACAGCTTGGTGATCCAGGATGGAGTCTTGTGCCGTAAATGGGAAAACGCTCGAGGGGACAGCTGTCATCTACAAATGGTTGTCCCTAAAGCTAAGGTACCGGATGTTTTACGGCTCTACCATGATGGATGCTCAGGAGGACATATGGGAGTAAAAAGGACTCTACTGAAGATCAGAGAGCGCTTTTACTGGATCCACTGTCGAGATGATGTGGAGGACTGGTGTCGCAAATGTACCAGTTGTGCGGCTGTGAAAGGACCCCACACACGTAGCAGAGGTGCATTAAAAGTGTACAACGTTGGAACCCCCTGGGAGCGGATAGCGCTGGACGTTGCGGGACCATTTCCAGAAAGTGATAGCGGAAACAAGTACTTCATGGTTGTAATGGACTACTTCACAAAGTGGCCAGAAGTCTTCACCATTCCTAACCAAGAAGCTACAACAGTCGCAGATAAATTGGTTCAGGAAGTCTTCTGTCGTTTTGGAGTACCCTTAGAAATTCACAGCGATCAAGGAAGGAATTTCGAATCGCAAGTTTTCCAGGAGACTTGTCGATTGATGGGTACACACAAAACCAGAACCACCTCTTACCACCCACAATCTGATGGAATGGTGGAACGATTCAACCAGACGTTGGAAAGATATCTGGCAAAAGTTGTGGAAAGCAGGCAAAGGGATTGGGACAAGCACATACAGCCGTTTCTTCTGTCCTATCGGAGTGCAGTTCACGAAAGTACGACCGTAACTCCAGCTTTCGCAAACTTTGGAAGGGAATTACGATTGCCTGCAGATTTAATCACTGGAACTCCCCCTGATGTCCCACGCAGTGTAACGGATTACGCGAATGACCTGCGCAACAAGTTAAATGATGTGTATGAGCATATCAGGTATTCCGGACAACAGATGTCTGAGAAGATGAAGACTCGTTATGACCGGAAGGCAAACAGTAGTGGTTTCGATGAAAGTTCGCTAGTGTGGTTGCATAACCCAGTGCGGAGCAAGGGAAAGTCTCCGAAATTGCAAGCAAAATGGGATGGACCATACCGAGTAGTGACCAGGATCAACGATGTCACCTACCGAATACAGAAGGGTCCGCGAGGTGCGCCTAAGATTGTGCATGTAGACCGATTGGCGCGATACTACGGGACTAATGATGCTCGGGACGAGCATGTCTAAGGAGGGGGCAGTGTTACGTCGGTCATCTAGAATCTTCAAGAAACCTCGCTTATAATTGTGTAGTGTCTAAAACACTCCAGTACATTCTGTAGGTATAATTCCATTATGTTTACAAGGTCAGCACGGCGGGCGTCGGCGACATAATTGCCATTGTAATTTCGACCGTATGCCGAGTGCGTAACGTAACTTCTTCCTTATTGGTTCTTTTATCTTTAAGTTTATTTTATAGTTATTTTTCTTTGTGAATATTGTATTCATTTTTAGTTAATAATAGGGAATTTTCTCGAACTTCTTTTGTGTGTTTGAGTATAAAAGGACCAACAGAGGTCGGAGCAGGCAGTCTACTTTTAAAGCGAGACAACGGAAGGTTCGAAGAGTTATCTAGTGCGATAAAGTGTTCAGTAGTGTTGAAGCGATTGTGTATTTAGTGTTTTGTGTTTAATAAAGTTATTTCGTGTGTTTAATTGGTAGTGTTTTTATTTATCCCATACCCAGCTCGTAACAATAGAAATATCGTTTAATTATCGTTTTTCAAGGGCAACCAAACTCTCTTAGACGAAAAATTACTGTCAAATCGCCCTTCATAGTAATATCAAGAAAATACTTACAGGAAAGCCGTCTGGAGCGTTGTCACCATGCGCAATTAAAGCAGAAACTTCCAGATCATCCTTGAATAAGAAATAATAAAGCTTGAACACAAAAAAATATGTTTTCGATACCATTTTACCTAATGTCCTCGACCTGACCAGGCAGTCAGTCTCACGTACATTATTAAACTGTTTGGTTTAGCCGTAAGTTTGCTATACGTACATCCATACTTATATTATAAATGCAAAAGTACCTAACTCTGATTGTTTGTACCTATGTATGTTGACTATCTTTTTGGAACTAAACAAAGAGATGTATTTCAATGTTGTTAAAATAACGTTGCCCCACACTAGAAATTTCTCCTGTATCGTGAGTGCGTTCACAAACATTTAAACTCACGTACATAATATACCCTACCGCCATATAAATATTTGTTCCGTGCGGGGATCGAACCCGCGACACGTAGCGCAGCAGCCAACTGCTTGAGCAACTGCACCTACCGTAACGCCTGTAATCCACGAAAGGTTAGGCAGAGGTCGTCTTATGACGACGGCAGGCCGTGTCGATGATGAAAGAGATGTCAGAAACATGGAAGGGGCCCCAAAGGGCCAACGCCCGTCGGCACAAGGGCTTAGAAGAAACATGGATGGTTTTTAGTCAGTAGAAGTCTGACACTCCCTTCCGCTCTGCCCAAGAGCTGGCGGGGTTATTTGATGACGTCACAACACCCAATAAAAAAACATACCAATCGAATTGAGAACCCCCTCCTTTTTGGGAAGTCGGTTAAAAAAAAGGGTTAGGCAGAGGTATACACCACTTTTCTATATGGCCATAATATTATCCCTCACATAGGCCATCTTATGTTTCTATGGTCTTTGACACATGACCATACTAAGACAACCGACTACCACACAACGTTTCAGTCATCAACTTCACTTTCAGACTTCCTCTTATTTACTCATGATTTACTTTATCTATTACCTTAACGCCATTTCCCTCAATTAATATTCTCATCTCACCTTTAAGTCATTATTTTTGTGGCCCAACATTCTAATCTTGATAAGACAAAAATTAAGAAAATTGTAGATTGTTTCCGTGACCTGCCACTATTTCATACATCCATACTGCTGGGCGTAAGCAAGAGCATTTTTGCTCATTTAAACCATTTTGCTCTTCAATGACTTACCATTTTCAAAGTGCAGGTAGCTGAAAAAAACAGGATAAACTAATTATGAATACGAACCAATACTATAGCTCTTGATCGAAATGACAAATTGTGTAAAAAGTGACAAAGTAAGTCTAAAAGTTGAATCGTCTATGAATTTTTTCACACTATCACTACATATTATAAAACAAAGTCCTCCCCCACGTCTGTCTGTCCGTCAGTATGTTCGCGATAAACTCAGAAAACCCGATTTTCATGTTGTTTTCACCAATGGATAGAGTGGTTCTTGAGGAAGGTTTTAGTATATATTAACTCGTTAAAAATAAAACTTTAAACTCCTACTGGAAATCACCAAATAACCACTTATGGAAGGAGACGGGATCCATGTCATAATTGAATAATTTCACATTCAAACACAACTTATCATACAATCACATAATTATCATATAATCACCTGCTTCCAAATATATTCTTTTTTTGCTTTTCAATCAAGTTATTTTTGATTATTTTTCCAATTAAAAACAACAGAAAATCTAGATCCTTAGGTGTGTTTATATTACAATCATTAGCATCACCGATATTAAAATATTTTCATCGATAGTTTAATTACGTATCAAACTATAAAAAACCGACTTCAAAAACACAAAAAAATTAAAAAAAAACAAAATCACAAAAAGTGAAAAATAAACTTCTGAAAAAAAACCAGCTTCTGAAGTCTGAGGCAAAAAAACAATTTCAAACAAACAAATTTCACCGACTTCAAGAGTAGATTTTTCTTCTGTAGTTTTTTTTATGCAAAAATGTTTTTTTCTTTTTCCATTTTTAGTTGTATAAATAGGTATCCTATACAAATATTTACTGTGCATTTAACATTCAACCAAGAATCCAACCCTAAACGTACAAGATTCCCTTATTATTGCTTTCAACTCCTATCTATTGAGGAGTAGTACCTTCCATAATCAGTTCACCTAGAAAACCTAAAAGAATACAACCATAATATACGTCCCCATAATATTATGATAACAATAACTTGTCCATTTACTATCAAAACGTGAGGGGATTACGCACTAAATCACACATATTTCTTTCCGAAGTTCTGCGGAACAATTTTGACGTCATATGTATCACAGAGACCTGGCTTAATGATAACTTTAACAGTAGCGAATACGTTGATAGCCGATACGAATTATACCGTTGTGACCGTAATTACCAAGCGACCGGCGGCGATCGCGGTGGAGGTGTTATGATTGCCGTGCGTCGCGAGCTCTGTCCCTGGCAGCGCAGTGACATGCATACGTCACCGCTGTCGGACGAGGTATGGGTCTCCCTGCCACTGCGCACGCAATCGTCGGCTGGCCAAAACAATATCGGTTCACCTAATTACTTACATATTATAGCTACGTATATATCGCACGGTACTAATCATGAATCATTACTAGCATCCTTTTACGACAGAGTGAGTGAATTTGTTTTACATAACTATAATGATAAATTTCTTATACTGGGAGACTTTAATGTATCACACGCTTGTTGGTCTTGCAATTATGACTCAAATTCTATGGATATATATACTAATAATGACAAGCTGGCTAGCCTGACTGCCGATTTCATGAATTTCTCTTCCTTAACACAATACAATAATCAGTTTAACCATAATAATAGAATATTAGATTTAATTTTTTGTAACGAATTGTGCCTTATCTCACAGTGTAAACATCCATTTGTACCACAAGATTTGCATCACAGCCCGTTAGAAATTGACTTAAAATTAAACTTCTGTCCTGCACTCAAGCTCCCGTCTGTAAGGAAAAGACAATATTATAAAGCAAACTATGACTCAATTAAAACTGCCCTTGCGTCAATAGATTGGGAGACTATTTTTTCTAGTATGACCCATGTAGATTCCATGGTTGATTACTTCTATAGTGTCCTCCAAAATATTTTGGACGAATTTGTGCCAACCTGCAATTTAAATTCTACACATAAATACCCACCTTGGTACACTAAACCTCTTATTAAGTTATCTAACGAAAAATGCAAGTTACATCGCAAATGGAAAATATATGGTAACCTTCAAGACTATCGCATGTTCTCATTATTACGAAGTAGATTTAAAAAAATGTCTAAAGATTGTTATCAAAATTTTATTAAGTATTCTGAAGATAATATAAAAAAAGATTCCAATTCTTTTTGGTCATTCGTCAAATCAAAAAATGCATCTAACACCATCCCTGAAAGAATGATGTACAACGGTAAAGTACTCTCTACTGGCGAGGACATTTGTGATGCTTTTAATGAGTACTTCAATTCAGTTTTTGTTTCGTCCACATCTCAAACCTACCCTTGTAGCTACGACACATCTTCTACTGTGGACATAAGCACAATCAACGTTACTTTTGAACAAGTACTGAGTGAATTAAAAAAGGTTAATATTAAAAAAGGTGCCGGATCCGATGACCTTCATCCATTTTTCATATCTAAGTGTGCTGAGGTACTTGCAGGACCAATAACATTCATATTTCGCACGTCTATTGAAACTGGAGTGTTTCCCAGGAAATGGAAAAAATCAATTATAACCCCTATTCCCAAAAACAATAGAAAAGACATTGTGACTGAATACAGACCGATCTCTAAATTGTGTGTTCTAGGAAAAATATTGGAAAAAATTGTAACATCTCAAATCTCATTCGCTGTTCGTAATCATATTTCTCAGCAACAGCACGGTTTCTTTAAACATCGTAGCGTAGATAGTAACATGCTAAATTTCTCGGAATTTCTCGTGAACGCTATGGATAAGAATCTACAGGTAGATGTCGTGTACACCGACTTTTCGAAAGCGTTTGACAAAATTAATCATGATATGCTTATTGAGAAACTAGCGAGGGCCGGTGTGCACGGCAACTTACTGCGATGGATCCAGTCCTATATAAAAAATCGAAGTCAGGCGGTTTGTGTTAAAGGTTACTCATCTCAATTTCTCCCTGTTCCCTCCGGAGTTCCCCAAGGTTCCCATTTGGGACCCTTGCTCTTTACCCTCTACATTAACGACATAGGAACCATATTTGACCACAGTAATCACTTACTTTACGCTGATGACACTAAAATATTCCGAGTGGTGGAGTCCGTTAGAGATTGCTCTAAACTACAAAGTGATTTACTAAATTTGCATAATTACTGTACAATAAATCAACTCTTTCTCAACATAGATAAATGTTTCATTATGTCATATACACGTAAAACACACCCATTAAATTTTAACTACGCCATAAATGGCTTAACTCTTAAAAGAGTTTCTACCACCAGAGACCTGGGGATCATTATGGACTCCAAATTAACATTCACCCATCATATAGACCATATAGTTAGCTCCGCATTTCGTAGCCTTGGCTTTATACTACGAATTAGTAAACCATTTAAAAAAGTTATCACTTTAAAAATTCTTTATTTTTCATTTGTGCGTTCTATTCTGGACTTTTGTAGTACTGTATGGAGCCCATGTTTTAATATACATATAAATAGGATAGAAAGGATCCAAAAAAAGTTTTTAAAATCACTTAACTACCGCAATAATACTTACGACGCTGCGTATGAAGACGCAACGCGTAGGCATAAACTGATAAGTCTACGTAACAGACGTAATATGTTCGACATCATTCAACTGTTCAAGATTTTAAACTCATTTACTGATTCACCATCACTACTTGGTAAAATATCAATAAGAGCACACGCTCGCCTACCCGTACGCCCCTCACGTACAATACCACTTTTTGTTCCTCCTCGACTGCATAAAACATACACTCGTAACTCATTTATATACCGTTCCACTAACAATTATAATAGAGAATTTACAGACATAGATCTTTTTAACATTTCTCTTAATAGCCTTAAACAGAAACTTAAAAGTAGATATGTCACAAAATTTTAACTCATTCTATTTTTTTACTTTGTCTACCTTCAGTTTACTTTGTAAATTAAGTTGCATTGAACATTAGTTCTGACACAAAAAATAATATATGTATTTCTTGCACGTCTTTTCTTGTTAAGAGTTTATTGTACATATTTTTAGAACTATACCACATTGTCGGCACTATAGGTCTTTTGTAAGGAACCAATTTTTTCATAAATAATATTGTTTGTAAGTACATGACTGTTTGTTGCCAAAATAAAATAAAATAAAAAAATAAAATAAAATATTTTATAAAAGAATTATCCTCCAACACCTAACCGTTAAGGATTTGTACCTTCCAACATTAGCTCATCAACATGAAGTGACAACTGCTAGATGCGAGTATTTGTAAAGTTTTAGAAAAAGCACGATACACGTAATATGTGCCTATAACATTTGAGGGTTGCCCTAGATTTCTCGGTGCTAATGACGTTAATTTGGATTTCCTGTTTACATTTTATAGAACTCGTTATTTTTACTATTTCAGGCTTGGTGGTTTACCTCATTAATAATGTTAATTAAAAATATTACAACGTAAATTAACCTAACAATTTTACTGAAGTCGTTAGTCCAAAAATCATGAGGCGGGTCCAAAAGAAAATAAGACAGCATGTGCATGTATTTAAGTTAAATGTTTTTTCGTATCGTATAGTTCTTATAATATTTATATGATTCGCCTAGTTTTCTCGAACTAAAATTGCTTGGTTTTTTTAGTACATACATAAATTCAAAAACCATGAAACAACACGTTTTATTAATTTTATGTACAAATGGGTCGCCTGCTTCCAAATAAATTCTTTTTTTATATTTTCAATAGGGTTTTTTTTTGTTTTTTAGCATACAGAATTATAATGACATTATATTCGAAAACTTGAATTAAAAACTACAAAATAATAGACCTTTAGATACTTATGATGTTTATTTTCCTCTTTTCGATGCTTGATAATATTGCATAAAACCGTTAAAAACTTAAGCCAAACTAATTTTACCTTATCCGTCTTGTGTTATTTAATTAATACATTTTATTTATCGGTGCTTAATAACCAGTCGCTAATGACGGTAATTTGGATTTCCTGTTTACATTTTATAGAATTCGTTATTTTTACTATTTTAGCCTCGGCGGTTAATCTCCTTGAAATTGATAAGTAAAAAATTTACATTATAAAAAGCTGACATAATTTTAATGAAGTCGTCAATGCAAAAATCATGAGGCGGGTCAAAAAGGAAATAAGAGTATAAAAAGTTGTGATAAAGTAAAATTGTAATGTTCTTTCGTATAGTTTTTATGTTATTATTTTACGATTCTGATTTTGAGTTTTCTCGAATGAAAATTTCTTTGTCTGTTTTTTGTATAAACATAAGCTTAAACCTTTTTCCATGGGGGCAGTCAAAACTACATTCAATCATTGTAGTTATTCTCTAGAAAGTTAGTTTTTTTATAGCATTCTTCTTACCTGTCGTTTTGTCGTCTTGATTACCATTATCTGTCATGCTCTGAAAACAAAGTATATTTTTATCGAGACTATAAAATACTGAAACAGTTTTATGGGAAATCATAAATTCGAGGAAACCTCTTACTGTCGACTTCGACTGCCCTTGGTTTTTTGTGAGACTGCTAGTGACTTAAATGTCTCCTCCTGTGTTTGTTAACAATGTGGGAAGGAGTGGAAGAGCCTACTTGACAATATTGTTATATTTTCGAAACGACTGCAGTGAAATGTTTTATATTAAGTATACAGTATGGTAATTTTAAACGATCCCTCGTTTAAAATTACCATACTGTATTACCATATTAGAAATAATAAAAATATGAACAAAGAAAACACTGCATAACAGACACAACCATACCAAATATTTCGGATACGTCTCGCACGCAACCCTTGCACTTATCGCAGAACATGTGCGCGGTTCAATTACTTTTAGGTATATTACATTTTCCCTTCATATTTTAAAACTGGCGTAGGACAATGGCGAAAAGGAAATCTCTAATGAAGTGAGATCTCGTGCGGGTCATTACGTCACATATTAAGGTTATGGTTTTTGTACCTTCTCTCACTATGTCCCTCGTTTAACCTAACAGTACGTATACTGTATAATATATTGTGCGAAAATGTTTAATATATAAATTATTATAACAATATTACTCACCAGCGTTATTCCAGGTTTTTTTGCTGTAACAAAAACAATAGTAAATCAATATTCAGTTACACATTACAAAAAAAAAATAACACTTTGTCGGCATAACGCATTTGAATATTCACGCCGAATTGCAGCTTTCTAGTTCAAAGAGTCTTTGAACTATAGTGCGGACGGACGGACAGACAGACAGACTTACTTTTTAAAATATATTTTACCAACCGAAGAGTAGGTATTAAAATCCATATTTAAGTGTATAAGTTCAATAAAAATGTTTTTGCAAATAACTTAGTTCAAAGTTTTACCTACGACTTTATTCATTTACTTACCTTCCGTTTGTTGAAGCATAAGAGCAACCAAAACTAATAAACTATTTAAAAATACTTTGAAGTACATTTTTTCAATTGTCCATTCAGAATGAAGTACAGAAGAAATATATTTATTTAATAAATTTCAGCACGGATTTCCTTATAATGTACAGGGTGGAAAATAAAAGTTCAGTGTCAAACAGCGCAAAGTTGTCAGCGCAGTTTTTCAAAACTAATCTTTAAAAAAAAAACCCGAAATCAATCCACGAATCCACCACAAATTCTGTAGTGAAAATCTTAAAATCATCGTACAGGAACCGTATGTAGTTTTAGAATGTCCGTCTATCTCTCTGTCTTTGAATCAGCTGTTACGTTCAGAGACTCATAGTATTAATAAGCTGTTATCTGCCACGGGTAAACGTTTAAATTACAACGAAAATAAGTAGCAATAAAATCTGGAAAAAAACAAGCTACACGAAAAACTGTTTTTTTTTTTTCGTCTATCCTATTTGATTTTTCAAGTCAGATACGTTTGCAAAATATTAAGCAAAAATTTTTACTTTTTTGTTATAGTCGTCCGAATCCTCGTACTAGTAAAATGGTTGAAAAAAAAGCTTAGTATCCAGACTCATACAAGTTAATGAGTAATAGTCGACAACTTACAAAACGTATTTAGCTAATATGTTCACCGGATTGTATGGGATAACATGTTCTTCGAGTGCAAATACATTTTTCACCTCAGCACCTCAAACAAGCAGGTTTTGCTGTTTACAGACAGTGAGCAAAATTCGATTTTGCTGCGAGCGTGAGACAAAGTAACTTTTTAATTTTTTTTTTAATACCGAGAACTGTGCAGGTCTACTCACAAAATTCGAAAGATTTCAACTTCGTTTTGTTCTGTCACTTTCACTTTGATACGAAACAAGCGAGAGATAGAAACAAGTCGATTCGAAATTAGATTTTCAAATTCCATATTTATTATAGGCCTAAAAAAGAAACAAACAATAAAACGTTCGGATACCGATATTGTACATCGATAACCGTAATATTGTAAATCACGTGATGAAATGAAAAATTGTTATATTTCGATTAATCGAATTAAATTTTTTATATTTAAATCAAGATGAAGAATGTTGAAGAAAAAAATACGAAGGTTATCATGTAGGTATCTACTTATTTATTTATAGTTTTAACAATTTTTAATATTGAGACAGAATACCGCGAGTGTAGTTTCAGAACGAATTTTAAAAAAAAAGCGGGATTCTAGTTTTTATTGTTTTATTCTCTGTTACGCTAGTTACAAAGTACAATAAAATTTGGATAATAAAGTAGTAATAATAAATAAATATGAGTGAGTCCAGTGACGAAGTCTGCTATTTAACACCCGAAGAATTGAAGAATAATATAAAAAATGCAGAATTAAGTTTCCTGCCTGAAAAATCT
Source organism: Diarsia brunnea (assembly GCA_949774965.1). Taxonomy (NCBI): domain Eukaryota; kingdom Metazoa; phylum Arthropoda; class Insecta; order Lepidoptera; family Noctuidae; genus Diarsia; species Diarsia brunnea. Next base: position 14,321,210 of record OX459006.1, on the reverse strand, counting down.
CGCGAAAAATATCTGAAAGCATACCATGTCTTCAAAGAATGGAGACTTACAAAAGGCACAAGCAGTTTTTCGGAGACGGTGTTGCTATCATATTTTTTAGATTTATCACAGACGAGGCGATCATCTACAATGAGGAGTATTTACTCAATGTGGAAAGCTACTTTAAAAACAAAACATAACGTGCATATTGAAACATACGCAAAACTCGTATCTTTTCTAAAAATAATGTCAGTTGGGCATAAGGCTAATTTTATTGAATTGGTACCTCTACCTACAATGTTAATTATTTTGATTCACAATAAATAGTTATTTCAATCTATTCCTGTTTATTATTTTATCTCCTAAAGTGTTCTCGCTGCTGAAGTGAAAAGTAATGTGTGTTACACGAGAGCAAAGTTTTTTTGCATCTCGTGCCTTTGAATCCCTCGCCACACTCAGGATTCAACTTTAGAATCACTCGCTACGCTCGTGATTCAACTATAGAATCCTTCGCTTACTCGGGATTCAAAATCAACACTCGCAGCAAAAACCCACTTTGCTCTCTTGTTGCACAATAGTACATTATGGTATAAGTGTGTAACGTTGGTGATTACCGCTGAGGCGCCATTGAGGCCCGAGCCGTTAGGTGAGGGTCTTAAGAGAGCCGAGGACGGTAATCATCAATACACACGTGTACCATACGACGTTTTTCAATACACTTGTGAAGAAAATAACACAAAAAAATCATTTTCAACAGTTAAAATGACAACAGTTAAAATAACAATGGCGATCGGCCATAGACTGAATGAGGTTTCTTTTTTTTGGTTTTTGTGGACACGTACAAAATGAGGAATTTAAAGTTTTTTTTATTACAGAGAAAACAAAAGTTTTATTTATTAAAAACGATTTTATTTATTAATTGAAATAGATAATTTCAACTTGTTTATAACAAGTTGAAATTATCTATTTCAATTAATAAGTTTTCTTGCGCGCGCATCTAACAATGGTGATCGGCTATAGGCTAAAAGATTAAGTTTTTTTTTTAATTTTCGCGGATAGCGTTGCAGCCACGTACAAAATGGGGAATTCAAAGTGTTTTTATTACAGAGAAAACAAAAGTTTTATTTATTAAAAACGTATATACAAGTTGAAATTATCTATTTAAATTCGAAGTTGCATGAAATACAATAAACAATCTTTTTAGTATCGAAACTTTTTTAAGAACAAAGCAACTCAACCAATAAAATTAAAAAAAAACCTATAACTCACTTGAGCCACTTTATGAGCAAGTGTGTTGAAATAGTTATTTTCAACACACTTGCTCATAAAGTGGCTCTAATTTCACCGCAATTAGGCACATAATGACACTTGTAATCAAACTGTGAATTTTTCATTACCATTATTCACAAGTGAGTTATAGGTTTTTTTTTTTTTGGTTGAGTTGATTTGTTCTTAAAAAGCTTCGATACTAAAAAGATTGTGTTCCTTGCTCATTTCATGCAACTTCGAATTTAAATAGATAATTTCAACTTGGATATACGTTTTTAATAAATAAAAGTTTTGTTTTCTCCATAATAAAAAAAACTTAGAATTCTCCATTTTGTACGTGGCTGTAACGCTATCCGCTAAAAGCGAAAAAAAAAAACTTGAATCTTTTAGTCTATAGCCGATCGCCATTGTTAGAGATGCGCGCGCAGGAAAACTGATTAATTTTTCCCGCCATGGCGAAATTTTTTTGGCGGGCAGCCGACGAGACGGATTCAAATAAGTTTGACTCCAAAGCGAACTTCGAAAATAACATCCACCTGTATATTAAACCGATAAGAAAACCGATAAAAAGGTATCCTCAAAATAATTAAAATAAGCATGTTTCTACGTTTTTCAGTATATCTCTAGACGACAGCAAAGATGGACGTTCAATTTTTTTCATGTATTTTGTTAGTTTTCGCAACTCTTGAACTTCAAAAAACGACAGGTAAGGTCTTAAATAATAATACTTACAGGACATTTAAAATAAAAATTACTTTAATCATGATTTTAGAGTATTTCGTCTATCAGAACACTCATCATCATCATCATTCTCTTGCCCTTCTCTCAATTCATTTGGAGTCTTCCGTACTTCTTTGTTACACGTCATCTCATGAGACACCTCTTTTCTTGCCATATCATTCTTAACTCACAGTTCACCATTTGTCCATCAGTACACTTACGGTTCTAAAATATTCATTTGTTTTTGTTGCAGCGACCACCCCAGGCCTAACACTGGTGAGCGAAAATTATACTTTTCTATTATGAATATAATAATATATATAATTTAACATACGGACGGTATAAGCACGAAAAATAAATTTCGTAATTTTCGACCAAAAACTTAAGTAGGTATGCCAAACTGTAAATTCATCAAAAAAAAAAAAACTAAAGTTTGCAAAGTAAAAATTCAGGTATTTCTTATGGATTTCAATTAACCCAATTAAAAAGACGGCTAACACATTTGTTATCTATCTAATAACAAATCGCAAGTAGTTTCCGTCGGTGTCAAGTCGGCCTCAAGTCGGTGGCAAAAAACGAAATCAAACAAACAAATGTCACCGACTTCAGAAGCTGATTTTTCTTCTGAAGTTTATTTTTCACTTTTTGGTGTTTTTGAAATCGTTTTTTTTGCAAAAAAGTTTTTTTTTTATTCCATTAGTTTACTGTTAGTTTGGCAACTTTAGCTCATCAATTTATTTGTTTATATTTACCTACAGTGTGCTAGGGACATATTGAAGGAAGTTATTCAGTATTCGATTCCCGTCCCAAATATTTAAAATAAACTATAACCTTAATTTGTGACGTAATTGTGCCATGGCCCAGTTTTAAAATATGAAGCGAAAATGCTTAAAAGTCACTGCCCACATTTTCTGTGATAAAAGCAGGCGTTTAACAGTGTTTTTTTTTGTTTATATTTCTATTTGTATCATGTAAGCAACTCGCAATAGGGCCATATTGCGAGTTTCAATATAGGTATCTCTCGTTTAAACGAACATACTGTATAAAAACCTTAACAAAATAAAAAAAACACTTGTCTTTGTGTTTTTTTTTTGTTCTGGTTAGGGAGATATTGAAGGTAAACTTGGAAGGGAAGGAAGAGTTTGTTTCATGGTTTTTGGGGTTCCGTAGCCCAGAACGGAACCCCTGTAGATTATTTTTAATTATTATATTGTTCGATGCTACAGAACTCTTTGTGCGCGAGTCCGACTCACGGTTGGCCGGGTTTTTTTCAACTTTTTAACGTTAGAACGTTACTTTAGTATTTAATGCATACATCAGTGCAGTTTTCAGTGCGATCCATTGAGCGAGACTGTATTCCGTAATTTTTACCACCAAAAAAAGTCGTTTATCAGCAATTTAAATTTTTACGCAGTATACTTATTAGTTTGATGTAGGTTTAAAATGCATGGTCTTCGTGATGGGTCCGTTGTTTTGTATTTGGTTATTTCTATGACAATAACAATTTATTACAGAAACTAAAGAATTAATTATATTCATGGGAATGTGACATTTTTGTACAGATAAAGGTTTTTCGATGAGGTTATTGCAAAAACGAGTTGCTAAACCAAATCACTTTCCTTTTATTAGAAAACTCAGTTAAAAGAATCGCAAAAAGACTGGCGTCCTAACATGTTTTTGATAATACTAATACTTAATGTTATAAAGACGTTACATTTTATTAGTAGGGGATAACTTCCGAACGCGAGCGAACCCGCGAGCAGCGAAGGCTTGCTAAAAATACGCTTAATTTATTTTCAGAGCATCTCAGATGGCAAAAATGAAAATCGAGGAGAAAAAGTTGGTAAGAAGGCATTAAAAATATAAACACAACGTCAACCTTACGATGATTTCCTTTACCTAGGAATAAAAAATATTAATTTCTTTCAACCGTTGTCGGTTGAAATAAATTAATAATTAAGGAGGTCAAAACAGGAGGCAGATTTTTCTTTTTTTTACGTTCAAATATTTTTTTTATGTTCTGAGATTTGGGCGATCTCTCTAGTTTTGGAGTCAAAATGGCGCGATCCTCTCAGTGTAATTCAACTTTCCGTACCTTGATTTACACATGCAAAGCGATGACAAAATATACAATACGATACAATAATAATTGGCCACTGGTCTCAGGAACAATTTGCTACTCCTGTATCCCCCTTTCTTTTAAGGGGAACGATAAGCCTCTATCTTGAATGGATCAGAATGTTGGGCCACAAAATGAATGAATAAAAGGCAATTGCATTTAATAGGGAATCGGACAAAAAAAAACTAATAAGTCCGTCAGATAGAAAAGTTCAAAAGATATTGTACACATATTTTTTCTTTTAAAAAAAAAGGAAGACGATATAGTGCTTTGAAAACTCGTGTGACGTCCTAATACATGTCAGTACATTATTATTTTTTTCTCATGATCTTTGACGCGTTTTATCTTTGTCAATTTTTATTAATTTGATAAAACAAAAAACACGTATCCAATATTTTTCGATAATCTAACTGACGGACTAAACAGAATCATATTTTTTTGACTCTGTCTGATCCCCTTTTGTATGGAACCCAAATGGAAAAATAACAAGTTATGTTAAACTAGCTGATGCACGCGGTGTCTCCCGCGTTGATGTCAAATACTTGACAAATTATAGTGGTACTAAAACTTTCATTGAGAACCACTCTATCTATTGGCGAAAACGGCATGAAAATCAATGCTGTAGTTTTTGAGTTTATCGCGAACAGATCACAGACAGATCGATGTGGCGGAGGAGTTTGTTTTATAATACGAGTATGTAGTGATAGAAGAAGCTTCGAAGTGGTGCAGGTAACTAAACAATTATGTGGTAATCAGTTGTCACGGTATAGGCAAATAGTGCGATACAAAGCAATGAGGACAAAGTGGTTGGGAAAGTTTTGATTAAGAGTGTGGATGTTTGTAAGAAAAGAAGAATATCAAAGAAACGATGAATGGACAATGTGATAGAGTATATGGGAAGAAAATAGTTGACCGCGTAGTTGACAATAAATAGAAAAATATGGAAGAAAGTGGCAAACTGCGCCGATTTCAAATAAATTGGAATAAGGGCAAGAGAATGATGAATTATACTTTTAATCTAAACATACTTTAAAACGAGGTGTCTCATGAGATGACAAGAAATAAAGAAGTATAGAAGAAGAAGTGGGCCGACCCCAAATGAATTGGGATAAGAGCAAGAGAATGAGGGTGATGATGATGACTATTAAATGATTTCATTTTCACTTTTCATGTGCGACTGTGAGTGCGTTAGTTTTTCTTTCATCCGATGCATAGCGGTTTACATGTGGTCATGACCTGCTGGTAGCGTATTTCACTCGATTTAAAACTAAATGCGAAGACTTCGTTAATCCCCAATGAAGCCTTGATAATGGTTTTTGATAATGAGTAACGTATTTAGAATGTTAAAAAAATTAATAATTTTACATACTTTTTGTTACAGCGACCTGCTCTTGGAAAATGGTAAGTGATTAAATTGCAGGTAAAAAATGGGTAAAGATAATTAGTTCTTAATTAAGAATTACAAGGATATCACTAACTTGAACATATTATTGAAACTAATTTCATGTCGTTAGATGGTAAATCATTGACAGTCAAAGAAAACACATGAAAGTGTTTACTAGCCCAGCGAACAGAAACGCCTCCTCTGCAAGATGCGAACTCTGGCGGGAGCTGTTCAAGCCCCCCGATGGCTTCATCAAGCCGTCTGAAAGCCTTCCACCTGGACATGCTTTGCCGTGGCCGACTTGGAAATCTCTAAATAGACTCCGAACCCAGGTCGGCCGTAGCAAAGACAATCTCTTCAGATGGGGGTTCATTGACGGCTCAGACCTCAAGTGTGTATGCGGCGTATCTCCACAGATAATGTCCCACCTTCCATCTTGCGCTGCATGCCCTGACACCTGCACACTTGACGACCTTATGACAGCATCAGCGAGTGGAGTCCGCATAGCTGAATTTTGGGCCAAAACGATTTGATCGTATAGAAATTTGCCATCGACACGCTAAGAAGAAGAAGTAATTAGTTACTAGGGAAATCTAACACGTGGCACCGATTCTTTATTAAAATAAGGGGCAGGAAGGTAATAAGGCATTTTGTTTTGACGGGCAGCTCGAGAATTGGTCTGAAACAGAAGAAGGTGGAAATAGCCTACTATTATGGTATTATTTTTTTTTTTAACTAGTCCATGATCGGCTCTCTTCGGGTGCGATCGTAAATTTTATTAACCCTAGAAAGATAACCTACGTCGCAGAGGCGCCTGCACGGGAAACATATTACTGTAGTTTTTTATCCGACGCGTGTATTTGTTTGTCCTTCTGAGCCAACTCAGTCGTCGGTTAGCCCTTTCACGGGATAGCTGTTTCCATGCTGTAAGTTCTATAGTTTTGTTTATATGACGAGTCTCGCGAGGCGTTTGGTTATCTTTTGTGAAACTTTTATGAATTAATTAATTTGAAATATTTTTTTTTGATGACAGATTTCTTTTTTATACTTATTATATTGTAGTCTTATTAGCTTGTAAGAAATAACTCAATTTTTTTAGATGATTATAAGTGTTTTTGTTCCTGAAGCATAAGGCTGTTGATTTATGTTAGAGGTCTACTCATTTGGTTTAAAATTATTTTAAATAAACAAATTAAATAAAAATGTATTTTAAAATTGATAGTTTATATTACACCTTTTAACACAAAACCATAAATCATCAATATTTTTTATTAAATCAATTAAAAAACACGTATTATAAAAGGGTGCGCCTCTGAAGCGTATGGTTATCTTTAACGTATGCCGTGGTATGGTTATCTTTCTAGGGTTAAAAGCTTTATTTATGTTCTTTATACCTCGAAAATACCACGCCGCTTATATAAGGTTACGTTAACGAGCATACTACACCGATTCTCTGTATGGCGAACGCGTCGAGCAAATGTTCGGACGACCGTTTCTTTAGTTTTTATATCAATGATAATGGTATAGTTTTTGTTGATGAGCATAAATCGCCAGAATCGAGATCATTGTCTTAAAAAACCGTTTATAACTTATTTAAGGACGATGCGGTACCTTTTCATTACCCGACGCAAGGTGACACCCATGCCGGCCGCCCTGTAAGTATTTAATAAACTCTTATTATTCAGTTTCCAAAATTATTATATTTAATTGTTGTACATTTATTTTTGCACACAACGACCATAGTTGCTGTATGGTCGTTGTTTGCACACGAATAGTATTATTCTGATATTTATTCATCAATTGAATAATTGAATTGAATTGTTTTAATATAATATGTATGGAATTGGTGACAAAATAACAAATAATAACAAATCGCAATCTGAAGACGAAAATCGTTATATTTGGCGACAGAAGATATATTTACGATTCTCAATACGAAACTTTTATTTAATCTATTATTTTGAGAACAAAAAAGAATTTCGATTTTATTGATAAATCAATCTCTTATTTTAGATACAATTGGTATTTCATAGACACGTGGCAACACTTGTCTTTTTTTAAAACTGTAAAAAAAATATTTCGTATCGACAGATTTATTGAAATTAAATGACAAAGTCGATGACAAAATATTTGCGGACAAAAAAGAATTATGATAAGCATTACCAAATATATATATTTTTAATACTTTTTGTGCCGCTCTGCTTTCCTAGAGAGGTTACAAAGTACAGTTGTATCATAACAGCAAGTGTTAAATTAAGACAAGTAAGGGGAAGGGAAGTCAGAAACATTTGTTTTTTGTGTGCATTAGCTACAGATAACTTTAAAAGTTTTGTTCTTCAACATTTATGGAAATTTCAGGGTCTGGATGGATTACAAGGGCCAAAAGGTTCGAAAGGCGAACCTGGATTACCGGTGAGTATTGTTTATACTCGTAATAACAAAAAAAATAATTTTGATACATAAAACTTTCTCTGAATCAAATTTAAATTGACTGCTGTACTACGTGCTGCGGGTCAAATTCCCGCACGGAACAAATATTAGTATGACTGACAGATACTTGCTCCAGGTTGGGCTATATTTTGTGTATGTCAGTTTAAATATTTGTAAACGCAATGAGCATACAGGAAAAATTTCTAGAGTGGGACAACGTTTTTTATAAATAAACCTTTTGCAAAAAATTTGTAAAGGTGTTTTATAACGTGTGTTTTATTAACAAGTTATGTAACATTTATAACATAACATTCAGGCTTCACATTAATGAAACATGTTATATAACAACGTTTTAAAACATTATTTATTAATTTAAAAAGGTACTTGCCTCACTAACTTAAAAATTGTATGCAATAATTAATAATTAAGTATAGCACAACTGATCCTATATTCCAAATTCCGTTTTAATTATTAAATTATTTTGATAAATTCCAGTTTCCCTACCTTTGTATCATAATAATTATTAAAAGTTGACATTGGCTAAATGCACAAACCGTGCGGAGCCAGGAAAAAAAAACAAAAGAAAAAGTATAGCACAGTTTTTTTTAACTTTTTGTGTTTTTGAAGTCTGTTTTATGCATTTTTTTTATTTTATTTTGTACACCACAAAACGTTCGTACACTAAAATGCAGAACCGTTTTCATCAGAAAAGTTTTCAAAAACTTTTTTTCGTGAACACTGCAGCAATTTTTTATGAGAAAATCAGTTAGTACACCTACGACATCCCATATCCAGCTTCAAAGTTTCACAGCTTCATAGATTTGGTTATTCTGATCCCAAAAAAATCTAACTTTAGGTATTTTCCACATCGCGCCTGATCTGATCTAATAAAATAAATAAATTTATTAATTCAAATTTTTTTTTTTCGAATCTGTCTGATTTTCTGGACGTCGTAAACGATAAATTTTAAATACCGAAAACACATTTTCAGTATTTATGAGAAAATGTGGGTTTGAAGACACACAACGATGAAAACTAGAAAAAAACTCACAACGGATATTGGTTTTAATAAAATAGAAATTTCGCTTTTGAGAAATGGGACTTTTATTGTTGAGTAAATTCAGTACTGAATTAACGTTAAAAATATTGTTATTAAATTGTTTGGTGCTACGGAATCCTTTGTGCGCGAGTTCGACTCACACTTTGCTGGTTTTTTAAAGTAGTTTCAAAATTTTCAGGCTATAGAAGGACCTCCAGGTTTTCCAGGTATTAAAGGGGACCCTGGATTACCGGTAAGCTTTGTTTTTCTATTATTGCTCCCTATAGTATGTTTGTGATAGTCATCTGACCTCCACAATCCTCAAACCATTTACTGAGACTGGTTGTCAGACTCTCGAAACAATGACTGCAAGCGGGAATTGACATAACGAGTCTCAAAGGTCTAATAGTCGTGATCAACGGCTTTACGTGCTTTTCAAAACAAAACAAAACATAGTATGCATCACAGTTGCTACAAATATGCCCAGTACAGCAAAATGCTATACGACTAGTGTTTCACTCTGGTTTTCAACTGGATCTGGATAAAAATCGGAATTAGAAATGGGAATCTCGGTATCTAATGGGTGAGCAGGGTCATCCATCCGCGGATCGACCAACAAACGCAACAAGCGCAATCTAACCTTGAAGTGACCCATATTTCCATATTATTAAAATCTAAAATGGCCACTTTAGCAGATCATAAGTTAAAAAGCGTAAAATGGACATTTTATAATAGTAACTGCGTTTATCATTTTACGATTTTTAACGCTATTCATATTATTTTGCTATTATGATCTATTTTCCTAAATGGTCACAGACGCAGTTACAATTATTATGAAAAGTCTGTGGCGACAGCGACATCTATCGCAACACATGCAAACAAATAAAATTGGTTAATCCTACATCGCGCTATCAACTTTATCCGCGACAGTAGCATAATTATATAGAAAATCCCGACTAACATAATGTCGGGCAGTTAACCCACCAGGCACAACACCCGTCGGGTCGGACGAATCCTACCTTTTCCATGGGGGATGAGGAACTTTTGCACCCTGTTCCTCATACCCCCCAAAGGTCCATTTTACGCTTTTTAATGTAATTCATATTATGATCTGCTAAAGTGGCCATTTTAGACCCCCAAACCCATTTTTAGCACGTATCGACAGACGCTTATGTTTAACTAACCACCAGAATTTAGTAAAATGGCAAAAAAATCACTTTGGATACCCAAAAATAGTGGATGATCACCAAAATTAAAACTCCACTAAAATGTGGATTTAATTTGAACTGAGAACCAAAATTTCGCAACTGTGATCCTTTTTATAGTAACCAACTCCAATTATGATTGTTTAATCCACTAACCAACAAAAATGAAACAGAAGTTTAATATAAAATGACATTTATATAATAAAAGTTAATTATTTGAAGACAAATCATTTCCAACACTAGAGAGTTTAATAATATAGCGTTAATGGTCATTGTTCTAACCTAACCTAAAATCTAATCAGTTTTCTCTATTGTAACCTGACTTAACCAAACATCTAACCCAAATGAAAAAATAAAAAAAAGACGTGTGGCAAAGCTATTGCATAGCATTTTTTATCAACTTATGCAAATATAATTATTTATTTATTTTATTAATGCAGTATTTAAATATAGTATTTATACTTACACTTTTACTAATCATCCTCATCTTTTATAAAATGTCCTTTTACGTCTCATGTCGCGCCTTGGCGACAACTATTTTTGTTGGCAGCCTTATAATCGATCTTATTCGATTTATTAACTTTGATTTTGTTGTTTTAAAATATTAAATTTACTTTTCATCTGACATTACGTCAGTTGTCAAGATGTCATTTACTTTTTCTTTTATTTTGTGTCATAGTTTTTCTTAGTGGTTAGAGCTATGAAGGTTACATTTGATTTATATAATTTAATTTTGTTTTTATTAATATGTTAGCTCAAATAATGTAATTTATTGATAATTTCTATTAATAGTATCTTATCTTACGCTTATAATAGTAGATTATTAACCAAGGGCTGTATGACATCAATTGCATACGAGGTTTTTGGCGCCTGAGCGAAGCGAAGGCGCTAATTAACCCGAGTATGCAATTGATGCTTACGCCCGAGATAAATACTCTGCTTTACATATCGATTGTGAGGTAAGTAAACAACAAGACAGCAGGTTTCAATTAATTATTTTCGCGATGCTTTCGCGCCTACTAGTAGACTGCCTTTTTTTTTTCACGCACGCAAGCGCGTCAAATCTTGCTGGCCAGTTTGATTTTTAAATCGATTCCATCTAACATACGATGTGGAAACAAATAGTTCCATATTTAAAATAAAATCTTTATAAAATAAATTGTCTAGATTCCGATTCGAGTAATTAATCGATACCGAGAAAAAAAAATTAGCTTTTTAAAAATATTCTTCGTGCAGTATGAGTACGACAGTTCTTTTTTCAAATTCCAAAACCTATGCTGTAATGATAGTCATACACCCCGGCATTCAGGGGTGTAAGGGTGTACTTACAGAGCAAGAGATATGTAAAATTAATTAACACGCTCACAGAAATTCTTTGAGGAAGTTTTTGACTGAATAATACAGGCCGTTTTAAATACAGGCAACTCACAATTAATTTTTGATTTCAAGAAATTGTCAAGTGTCAATTTGTCTAGTAGGGGGTGTTAGGTTTTTTTTTCGTTACACCCGGATGGAACGAAGTTATTGTTATATATTTTTTATTATGTAAAAAAAAAAAAAAAATAATTGTAGAAATGAAAATATCTGGCTTGCTTTCTATAAGAGAGAGAGAGACAGACAGAGAAACATGCGACGCCGCACAGCTTACAATAGCTTACTATAGCAAAAAGTGTCGTGACAACTTTTCGTAAGAATTTTTTCCGTCTAGCCCCCTTTCACAACGCGCGATAAGGAACTTCGTTCCAAAATGTACCATATTCGGTGGTATAGTAACATTTTATGGCAATCAAACGCAAATAATATAGCAAGTACGCGTATTTAGCGTAATAATTTAAACATTGAAATTTTGAAATTCGACTTACTGGATTTGGTGATCAATTATTACTTTTGGGTTCATAATGTACAGTTTAGGTAACAGATGTTATTGGTCACAAAGTTATTTTTGATGGTCATTGTTTTATCCCCCTATAATAAGTCACTTGCTGATGTTGGGATACTTGTTATTATGTAAGTATATTGATTGTATTTTTATTTATTCAGGGACTTCCCGGCGCACCAGGCAGGCCGGTAAGTTTTCAGAAATGTTAATGTATCGATTTCTCAGGAACTTGATGCTAAATTTTGCTATTTTCTTGACCACTACGGTTAAATTGCGTATTGGTAACACCGGCCAATTAACAGTCATACCTAGTTCAAATAGAAATTAAAGAATGATTGCTTAAGTTTAATTTAAAAGATAAACACCTCATCATTGTACCTTCGTTTATTTTGGAACTTAACTTTTTACCAGAGATTTTGTAACAACGCTATAAAAGACCTTAGAAAAAATTTTGTAACGAGAAAAGACATCGACTAAAATATAAATATTTACAAGAAAAATTATGATTCATCAAATTAATAAAAATCACGTATTTTTGCTCATTTATAGGGGGCGACGTTATATGGCCGAGATGGAATTATGGTAAGAAAAAATATTAACAGTTCATGGTAACTTTAGCTACTGTAATTAATACACTTGGGAGCAAATAAATCGAGCCACTTCCTTTTTCACGCATTATGGTAATTATTTTTGGTATTATGGAACGCATCGATTCGAAACATATATCGCCTAAAAGGGTATTTAATAACCTTTACAAAGAGGGTAGTTAGTTGTCAAAATTTCATTTTTTTTTAATTTAAATTAAAGTTTAAAGGGTAGAATAAAATTATCGCATTTAATTTGCTTATGACATTTTTATTGTACTCTGTTAAGAAAAGATTAAATTTGAGGTTTTTGTTAATCATACCCATATTACTTGTTATTGTTGTCTTTATCTGTGTCTGTGTAATCAAAATAACCTGATAAAATGGATACTACACCGACGGAAGCTGCCCAAGTTGTAGCTTTACTTGAGGTTGGACACGGACAACGTGAAGTGGCACGCAGACTTCATTTGAGTCGTTCAAAGGTACAGCGGGTATACCGCAGGTATCTGGAGACTGGTGCTTTTGTTCGGCGACCTGGAACTGGCCGACCACGGGCAACAACAGAACGTGACGACCGCTTTATTGCAACCAATTCGTTGCGCGACCGTGGACTTAATGCTGTTCAGCTACAGCAAGCGTTACGTGACGTTCGAGGAGTCTCAATCAGTAGGTGGACAGTGAGACGAAGACTAAAAGAACGAAATTTAACATCACACAAACCAGCAACTGGCCCAAAATTGACTGTAGCTCATCGCCGATCTCGCTTGGAGTTTGCTCGAGAACACATTAATTGGACGTTAGAAGACTGGAGGTCAGTTTTGTTTTCTGACGAGTCAAGAATCTGTCTTTTTAGCAATGACGGGAGAAACCGAGTGTATAGACGTCCTGGTGAAAGATTTGCCCAATGTTGCATTCGAGAAACTGTGAGTTTTGGTGGTGGTTCTTGTATGGTGTGGGGAGGAATTTCTCTAGACGGAAAAACGGAACTTGTCTTCGTCGACCCCGCCAACGATGGCAGTGGTAGACGTGGATTAACAGCTGACCGATACATAACTGACATTCTTGAAAACCACGTAATGCCGTATGCTGGTTTTGTCGGAGAAAATTTCTTGTTTATGCATGACAATGCGAGACCTCATACCGCGCAGATCGTTACGGAATACTTGTCTGCGATCGGGATTCAACAAATGGTATGGCCAGCACGAAGTCCCGATTTGAACCCGATCGAACACCTATGGGACGAGCTAAAACGGAGAGTCCGAGCCAGGGTTCCCGCTGTTTCATCCATTCCCGAGCTTAAAGTCGCTGTGCTTGAAGAGTGGGAGAACATACCACAATATGTCATCGTAACGCTGATCAGATCGATGACTAATAGGCTACAAGAATGTATCAGGGCACGGGGGGGTAATACCAGTTATTATGAATATTTTTTTTGCAATAATTTTGTTTTTTATTGTTTTTATGGACTGTTTTAGCCCTACTAAATTTTCTATCAAAATTACCATTTTTCTTGCAGAGCCAATAATTTATCATTCAATAAGGTTATTATTCAATAATTTACCCTCATTGTAAAGGTTATTAACTAAACTTTTAGGCGATATATAGTTCGAATTGATACGTTCCATATTACCAAAAATATTTACCATTTTACGTGAAAAAAGGTAGTGGCTCGATTTATTTGCTCCCAAGTGTAATATCTCATTAATTCCTGGTAGCTGTAGTTAAAAATGAACTTTTACAATGTTTCAGTTATTCGCTTAGTATACAACACTAATTTTCCTCAGGGTCCCAAGGGTTTTCCAGGTCGTAAAGGAGATCGAGGACCTGAGGGAACTTGTGGTTGGGAGGAGAACCAGGCGAACTGTCTCAATAATTTGGGTATTTCTTTTAGATAATATATTAAGTATTAGTATTGGTTTTCTCTGATGATGATATAAATACTAAAAAAATAATAATATTTGTAATTATAAACAGCAAAAAAAAACAATAAACATACAACGATTATATGTATTTATAAAGTAGAACAGGACGAAACAAAACAAAGGCAGATAATAATGAGAACAACACTAGAAAAAAATACAAAATTTTATGTTCAAACTAAGCAATCAAAAACAACAATCATCAGTCTATAATTATGATCCCACTGCAGGGACTCAGACCTCCTCTTTAGGAGAGGGATGGGCTATAATCCACCACGCGGGCCCAGTGCGGGTTAGTAGATGTAACTAACTAACTAACTCACTAAGCAATAATAATAATATAAAGACACGACATTTTTTCAATATCTCACAGGACATGGTAACTTTAAGAGTTAATTATTTTCCTTCAAGCTTGTTGCCTCGCCTTTTTATCGTCAATGTTCTACATCTGACTGAGAATATGAACAATCGGCACATCACATTTTATGGGACAGCGTAGACTTTGGCAGAATGAACGTAATATTATGTTGAATAGTGTACAGGTTACATCCGGAGTTATTTACTATACGGACCTTGTAGAATGTAGAACAAATTTCCGTGCGTTCAAGCATTTTTGTCATACCTATTATTGGAATAAAATATAACGGCTCACAACTTAGGACCCAGTAATATTAATGACAATAATATCCGTGGTGCTAGGCAACTGGGCTTATTCCAGTTGTATACGTGCCTGTGTGCCTATTGGTATTGTTCTATTCTGTCTCCTGCTGATATGGAGGGAAGTGTAAATTATTATTTTCTGATTAATTTCGTTGCGGGATCCAAGATAGTTAAGCCGTTTCTTTGGGACTTCGTCGAGCTTCATTGTCTCAGCGCTATCCTGGTGGTCACCACTGTTGATTCTGGCTTACAGGAGTTACAGTAGTTTGGGAATTGTGTGGCGGGCTTGTCACCACTCGAGCTTAAAACTAGAGTCTTCTAGAACTTGAACAAACAAAATACGAATCGCATAGTCTCGATTTGCTACTGTTGTAATCAATTGGACGCAAATCCTTATTCACGTGTCTGTTGTAATTGAAATTGATTTTTTTTCAGCCCAATTTTCATGAAAATTGAAGGTAGACTTAAAGTAATGCCTACATTTTATTAATGAATTGACAGGTACAGGTACAACTACTGAGGTAAATGCTCAAGAGTTTGGAACAAAGGAGTCGCCGGCAACAGTTACTTGTAAAGATGCACCACCAGGTGTTACCAGCGGTAAGGAAACTTTTTCGCCTGTTTAGTTATACAAGCTGTCGTCATGATGATTCTTGACTCAAATGTATAATAAAAAGGGTAGGCAATTTTTTTTTTTTAAACGAATATCTGTAAGTGTGAACCACTCGTTTCAAAACGCAGCCTGTCTGATTTTCGCCTTATATCTGCGCTTTCACACACACAAAAACAAATAAAAACGTTTATGCAATCATTTCATAACATAACATAACATCACGCCTGTAATCCCCGAAGGGTTAGGCAGAGGTGTACCTAATAGTACACCCACATTTCGCACATTAGTTATGTTTAAGTCCCATGTAATAGGGGGCGAGCCTATTGCCATCAACCGGGCACAAATCCAGACTCCGTGGCTGTTACTGATAAATTCCTGATGGGAAAAGCCAATATCAGTTTGCCCGACCCGGGAATCGAACCCAGGACCTCATGCTCAGCAGTCGCGCTTGCGACCACTAGACCAACGAGGCAGTCCAATCAATAATTTAGGCAATAATTTCTTATGCCCTAAATCACGGTATGGGGGTTATTCTGATGTACTTTTAAATTTTTAACAGCTAAAAAAACGGTATGTTGTACCTACCGTCATTTATATTGATTATTTATGTATTTAATATTAATAATAATAAAATCTCCTGAATTCACCTGCTGTTTGTATTTTTGGGTTATGGCCATGAATAGTCCGCCATCATCATTATCATACAACTGACTTCGAAAAGGCGACTTCAGATTATGAGTACCAAAACACTGCTTATCTTTTCTAAAATTATAAAAGTTAAAGTATGGATTTAGGGCATTCTTCGGAATTCGGAACTACTCATCCGGTTTTTTTCTTTTTCTTTAAGCTTCTACTACCCAATGCTGAGCGTAGGTTTCTTCCAAATTTCTCAATTGTTATTCACTTAAACTTCATGTACCACAGTGGTATAATAGGCGGACTTAATGCGAGAAGGCATTCTACCAGTCAACCTTAAGGTTAAATAAACAAAACAACATTGTGGTAGGGTAAAAAAAGGAATATACTTATATTGATACTAAAACACATATAAAAATAAAACTAACTGATAAATATTTTAACAAATACCAAAATAAAAAACGAAAAACTTAACCATAGGTAATTACTACGACCCGACCTATTATTGTGGCTTAAATAGTGGCTACATGCTTTCCTTCAGCCAAGCTTTGCTTTCACTTAAGTAAGATCGTCTGTCCACGTAATCGAATAACTTCCTACATGTGACTATCTGCCCTGCCTGTACTCTCCAATCCAGCACTTTACTTGGCAAATGGTAAACAAATAATGACTATCCTAGGTTAATTTATTTTTACAGGTACATATTTCATGGGACCACCATTTCAAAGTTTTAAAGTATACTGCAATATGGAAACTAACGAGACATGTACAACTCTATCGCATCGTCCTCCTTATTTTATGAACTTTGAAAAAAATAAATTTTGGCTAAGCGAACTAGAATCATTTGATTTACACGGAATGTTATCTAATGTAAGCTATATGAATCAAACACGCTTTAGAATTAGTGAACTATTTATTTTTCTGAAATAATATTCTGAGCTATCTGCCAAAAAAATAATAAAAAATGTTATTATTACCGTAAACAGTAAACAGGATGTAATCGACAGTCCTCCGCAAACTGTCTAAATGGATTCAGCTCCTTATTTTGAATCATATTTCACTGAAATACTTTGTAGAACGCAGTATCGAACTCTATATCGGTTAAAGTTTAAAAAAAAAAGTTACTCTATAAGATCAATAGGGATGTTTACTGACTAAATAAAATATGATTCTTATTAATCCGTCTGTTAGATTATCGTAAAATATTGGATACGTATTTTTTTTTTTATCAAATCAATAAAAATTGACGAAGATAAAACGCGTCAAAGATTTGTGTGGGGGGTTGTGACGTCACTCACCGATAAAAAATGACATACTAATGTCTTAGAATATGAAGTCACACGAGTTTTCAAAGCACTGTATATGTCTCCATTGTTTGTTTACGTGAAAAAAGAAAAAAATACGTGTCCAATATTTTTTGGAAACCTATCTGACTGACTAATTACATTTTTTTAGTTAACTAACCTATTATCACTTTAAATAAAGAAAAGAAATGAACCATATTTCTACCCTCCGTTGACGGTTAGATAAGTAGCTAGTAATCTAGTCAATAACTATCCCTCTGATTTCGTATCTATCGCATTTTTTCAGGGCATGTATTTTAATCGATATCTGAATATTCCCTTTTTTCGAACAAAATATTACAAAGTTAAACCAAAAATACTGACTTACATGCAAATTATGTACTCGTACAATATATAAATCAAATTCAATATACTGTTTAATGGTATTTGCAAAACTGTTTGACTGAACTAATAACAACCTAACCTAACATAATCTAACCAAAACAAAATATTATTATGGACTTACAATATCTGCGGAAATGATAAGCAAAAAAAAATCTAACATAACATTTAACCTAACCTGAACGATTTAGAGTGCAAGTTAGTATTTTTGATAAATAATTCGAATTTTTCGATGTACGAACCACAGTTTTGGTGTGAATTCGATAAAAAAAGGTCACCTTGTCTTATGTTCTTTTTTAGTTTTTTTTTTGTAGGACATTTTTAAGTTAATTAAATGGTTCTTTTGCACAGCATTAATTTTTCTGGTATGCATTCAGTTAATTAGTGGTGTTAAATAGCGGTGGCCTAGTGTGCTGAAAAATTATACAGATGTACATTTAAAAATATCCCTTTTTTTAGAAGCATACTAACGTGCGACGCGTGAATTCAGCTGTTCACTTCCAGCCTATTACAGAGTTCATCAAACTAGTCGCACTTGCCGTTCGCTATATGCGTTTTACCGTGGTAAAGATACATTGCGTGTGAGGAAACATAACAAATAGTTTTTTTTATTGAATTGACATAACTTTCCAGAAACACACACGCACACACAATACATTTAGAGTCACTCTTGGCCACCTTACCTTGTTTAACTTTTCTGTGTACTTCGTAATTGGCGTATTGTTTTTGTAATAATTTTAAGTTATTTTACTGTAAGCTGTGAAGCTACCTTTCATAAATAAATAAATAATAAATAGTAGAAACAGTTTCTTGTACTTGTCATCTTAATATTATGATCTAAGTACTGAATTCACGCCATCAGTCTGCGGAGGTCGCTTACACCCTGTATACTTCCATATAAAGTGCATTACGCATTCAGTGAAAATAGGTTATTTTTTTAAATTACAAGCTTAATCATCACTATTATTTGTTTGTCTAGATTTCTAATCAGTGTATCTGTTACAGTTAACTGTACTTCAAATATCTTGGCTACAAAAACGTTCAGCTTACGTCCGTCAAAAGCTAGAATACGTATGCGCTTCCCATATGTCCAACGTATCTTCAGTATTGCAGTTGTTAACATGGAATGACATTTTGATTGGACCAAACCCAACCAGAGAATCTCCGTTCTTTTATTCTGTTCATCACGATGGATGTTTGGTAAGCTAATTATTATCAGTCTCTTTCGTTATTCGATTATGAAAAACTCATCAAAGAAGTACCTACCTTATTTTCCATTCTCAAACTAGGGTAGTTGACCAAAAAAAAACCTAATTAGTCCGTCACAATGATTTCCAAAAAATTTTGGACACATATTTTTTCTTATTTCACGTAAACAAAATATAGAGACGATACAGTCATTTGAAAACTCGTGTGACGTCATACTGCACGGCATCTTTTACCAGAAAGTGACGCCACAAGCCCCCACTCATAATCTTTGACGCGTTTAATCCTTCGTAATTTTTTATTAATTTGATAAAACAAAATAAACGTGTCCAATATTTTTCGATATCGAACTAAACAGAATCATATTTTTTAGTCAGCAGACATCCCTCTTTTCTATTTAAAGTTTTCTGCACAGCTACAGTTTATACACAGTTATAGTTTATAATAAAACATATATAAATTATTATTCCAGAATGGTAGACATTTCGACATAACACATACGTACATAGAGCTGAAAAGTTCCAATGTAAACAGGTTACCTATTATTGATGCGCGGATCAGTTATTATAAAGAAAGTGAAGATGAAAAATTCAACCTTAATATGGACGAATTATGTTTTGGATGAGTAAGAGGCATTTTAATCAATCTAATTAAATGTATGTTTTGGATTGCTATTTTATTGTTTGTACTTCTAATGTAAGTAAATAAAGTAAAATTAAATACTTCACTGTATAATTTTATTCAGATTAAAATGATACACAAGTTTTTAGTTATGAATTTTATTTTATTTTAAACATCGAATTTCTTATTAAATGAAACGAAAACTTAAACGCCTGTTTTTTTTTGTACAAAATTCTTCTTTTTTTATCTTGATAACACATTTCGAGTACACTGGCAAGACAGAGCAGAAACAGGCCAAACGCCCGAGTGCACCTCACACACTGCACTTGGCCAAATTATCTGCCTTGGCACTGACTTGTCACTGTACTCAAAAAGTGAGTATAACCTAGGCATTACGCCCGGCAAACCTGTTACCCTCACACATATTCACACAGTATTACAATCACACAATAGCGCAACAAATAATAATTACTAACTGTTGCCAACGGCTTCGCCCGTTACCACTCGATAACTATCCCACGGGAATATAAAATCGGGAAAAAAACTATTTTATGTGTTAATCCAGGTTATAAACTATCTGCAAATTTTATCCAAATCCGTTCAGTAGTCTTTCACGAAAAAACTATTGAACGGATTTTGATAAAATTTGGTACACAGATAGTTTATAACCTGGATTAGTACATAGGATAGTTTTATCCCGATTTTATTTTCTCGTAATTTTCGAGTTGTAGCGGGCGAAGCCGCTGGCAACAGCTAGTCGGTCTATAAGTACGAATAATTTTGAAAGAGTAACCGTTGAAGAGTTGTACCTTCCTCCATCATCAGCGCATCCACATGAGATTATGATTATCAGACGCAAATACTTCCCCTGCCCCTGGGGCAAGATTGAGGTCAAGAGTACACTTAACTCATATAAAAAAAACACTTCAGAAAGTACATGAAAAACGTAACCAGTGCCCATAAAATTTGAGCGTTGCCCTCGATTTCTCAGGGATCCCATTATCAGATCCTGACTTGGTGAAAATGAGGCCACGTTGGAAGTATACCCTTTCGAACCCAAAAAGAATTTTGAAAATCGGTTCACAATTGACGGAGATATGCGCGGACATACATAAAAAAATACATACACATGAATAGAGAACCTCCTCCATTTCAGAAATCGATTAAAAATAACCCTTTTACGGTCCGTGCACGCCCGTTGTCAGAACGTGTGTCATTGCGTACAAAATATTTCGTGTTAATGCACTTGTCAAATTCATCTTTTTAGTTTTTATCTGACTTGTCCAATTATATATCCTGTATGCAACAAGGAAAACCGTGGTTATCGTACAATAAAAAAGCAGCCATACGAGTTTTAGTCTGCCTGTAGATGACTGCAAAAATGGACGTCATAGTATTGGTATTGTCATGCATTTTATTCGTATTCATTACTCTGGAATTTCAAGCAAAGTCAGGTCTATGTTGTAATTTAACTTCTGAAAGCGGCAATTTAAAAGTAACCTTATCTACCTTATCTATATATATAAAACAAAGACAGGTTTGTTACAACACTTATAACTCGAGATCTGCTGAACCAATTTTCATGGTTATTGATTCGTTGGATTTGTCTCCGCCGAATAGCATAATACATCTTAAAAAGAATGAAAACTCGATATGTGTAATGAATAATTAATCATTTCAATAAATGCTGATTTGTTTATTACATGTCAAACATTTGTTGTCCAATCCTGTCAAATACTGTAACAACTATTCATGTGTACGTTCAGAAATTTATTTTTTGTAAAATGTCTTGAAAGTTCAGGTACTGTTATATTTGTTTGTTTTAGACATTAATTTGTGTAAATTATTTATTAATTATTTAATTTTTAATTTCCGAAAATAATACCTAAGATTTATTCTACAGGTTAACAAAAGTGTAAATGTCTTTTTATAGTTTGTCTATGATTTTTATTGATAAGCTATTCATACGTAGTGGTTATATACTCTTTGAGCTATTGTCTATGTCTCGAAAGTTCAGGCACTGTTTTGGCTGAAAATTGGTAGGGAGGTAGCTAAAAACCAGGAGAAGGATATAGGATTTTTTTCCCGTTCCCGTCGTTCCCGTGGGACGTGACATAAAACGTGGTATAACAAAATGCAACTGACAGAATAACAAAACACAACTCAGTACGTAGGATAGTAGACTAGGTAGGGTGGTAGGTAGGTAGGGTAGTAAGTAGGTAGGGTAGTAGGTAGGTAGGGTACTAGGTAGGTAGGTAGGATAGTAGGTACGTGGGGTAGTAGGTACGTAGGTAGGGTAGTAGGTAGGTAGGGTAGTAGGGTAGTAAGTAGGTAGGTAGGGTAGTAGGGTAGTAAGTAGGTAGGTAGGGTAGTAGGTGAGTAGGGTAGTAGGTAGGTAGGATAGGAGGTAGTAGGTAGGTAGGATAGGAGGTAGTAGGTAGGTAAGTAGTAGGTATGTAGCAGGTAGGTAGGATAGGAGGTAGTAGGTAGGTAGGATAGGAGGTAGTAGGTAGGTAAGTAGTAGGTATGTAGCAGGTAGGTAGGATAGGAAGTAGTAGGTAGGTAGGACCGGAGGTAGTAGGTAGGTAAGTAGTAGGTATGTAGCAGGTAGGTAGGCAGGTATTATGTAGGAAAAAGGGCATAGCAACGCATGCGGGTACAGCTAGTCTTTATTATATAAATAAAACTACAGTACGTGTGTATGTCACTGAACTTCTAAACGGCCGAACCGATTTGGGTGAATTTTTTTGTGTGTGATCCAGTGGATTCGAGAATGGTTTAAATTCACAATTGGACCCGGTAGGTGGCGCTACTGTCCGGCCAGGACAACGTCTGTCAGGTCCGCTATTAGTAACTACATATAATATAAATCATACACCGAGATACAAAATTTAAATACCTACTCGAATTAAATGTATGGGCCAGTTTCGCAGTTATGGTAATTGGTCCCATGGAGAAAGTTTACAATTTGTTTGTCTGTAGTAGGTATATCCTTGTCTGTTATATTATACTGTATCGTCGCTCATCATCTCCGTAGCCTTTTCCCAACTTTGTAGAGGTAAGCTTCCAGTCTTACCGGATACAGTTATACAGTCGAATATCAGTATTGTCAGTATTTAATATGAAACGACTGCCTATCTGATCTCCACTACCCAGTTCAGGTAATACGACTTTAAGTGCTTTCCAAGATACGGAAGATGCTTAGTATGTAAGTAATGGGAGGTCATTCGTCCACTGGCCAACCTAGGTAAGCACGGCTTAACCTACAGATAGGCACGAGTGGCTGTTATTATTTACGTTGTCTCATCTCTATCACTATACACAATTATACAAAGTCCTTCGCTGCATTTGTATGTTTAAACGCAGTAAACTAAAAAATTGCGAATGTTTTATGCGGTTTTCACCAATGGACGGAATTATTTATGAGGAAGGTTTAAGTGTATAATTAATTCATTAAGGTTCTGTGTCAACGGGCTGCGGGTTGTTCGTAAGAGTTACCGCGGCCCCAGAACTCAAAGGGCTTAGAAGTGACATGGGTGGTTTTTAGTCAGTAGAAGTCTGATACTCCCTTCCGCTCCGCCCAAAGCGGGAGGAATCAATTGAAGATTTCCTACCTACCAAAATAAAAATGGTTCTGTGTCAATTGGCTGAAATGTGAAGATGTCCTAAATAATCCTGCCTATTAAGAGCTCTAACAGGCGTACGCCGCAATGAAAATTTAGTTAATTTTATTAATCTCTTTATTGCTCTGCTATCGATGTCGAAACCGGGGCTAGAAATTACAATTATTTTTACGATTTTTTTAAAGTCTGCAATGCTTTTTTCTATCCCGTAACTCTAGGCCTAGGCTTAGAATGAGTCAAAGAATCAAGTGGCACATGACATGGGTTATTTTTCAATTACCACTTTAATTTTTTTAATTTTCCCTACCTTAAAACCGGTCAAGTGCATGTTGAACCACGCACAATGTAGTGTTCCGTAGTTGCCCATCAAAATATGTGAACTTCCTCAACTGAATAACCACCCTGCCTACCTGCCTCCGCAGTTTTGAGACCTACGCTCCCATGCATTATGTTTATGAAAATATTTCAAACAAGTACATATTATAAGTTGGTCGACTATTACTCATAAACTTGTAAAGCCTACTTAGCCGAGATAGTTTACCTTTTAATTTTCGTTATATTATTATATGCTACTACCATGGATTTTTTCACACGCCCAAACACAACCCGTATAGGTGGTTTAAGCTGACAGATTTCAGTCTAAAAAAAACTTGCACTTTAAAGATTAATATTTCACAAACGAATACCTTTTTTTTTATGGTGGGTGGAAAATCATCAAAATCCCGCTCTTGGGCAGAGCGAAAGGGAGTGTCAGACTTCTACTGACTAAAAACCACCCATGTTCCTTCTTAGCCCTTCATGTCGAGGCCGCGGTATCTCTTGCGAACACCCGCAGCCCCGACGGGCGTCGGCCCTTGCGGCACGTCACTTTCTGTTAAAACTACATAGTTTGGTACATTTGTACACAAAAAACGTATGCAATATTTTTCGATAATCCAACTGACGGACTAAACAGAAACATATTTTTTTTTGTCAGTCAACTACCCTATTGTATTTATAACTAAATAAAATGATATGAATAATGATGATACTTATATTATGAGTGCAACATTCAAAGATTTTTGTTAATTACATTTTCTTAACTAAATACTAAAATACAGGATTGAATTTACAAAAATTATTTGTTTGAAGGCAATTTCGTGCACTCCCGTACCTCAGAAACTAATCTTCTAAACTTTCTGAGAGAAACACCGATTAAATCAGTTTCTAATGTGCAAGATCTATTATAGTTTCTACATATTCGCAGGACTTTTTGTATTATTTTTACGTATAGAATATTATAACCCTTGAGTTATGGGATATCAAAGAAACACGTTGTATATATTATTTTCAAACGTACCGGAAAAGCGTTGAGCTAATTAATTAGTAAAATAATAGGTAACGAATAATGAACAATGAAAACAGGAAATTCTAATCCAATTAATTTAGCACCTGAATAACAATCACCGATAAACAATTTAATTATAATTGGCTACTTTTATTGATTAAAATTAAAAACATTTGATAAAGTTTAACATTATTATTATTTTGTTATCAATGTTTTTAAAATTAATGACATCGAACGTTACATTGTTGTGGGAAAGAGGATAATAATAATTTATAAGACTTTAATTATATAAGTATTTAATCATAACATAACATAACATCACGCCTGTTATCCCCGAAGGGTTACGCAGAGGTGTACCTAATAGTACACCCACATTTCGCCAGTTATGTTTAAGTCCCATGTAATAGGGGGCGAGCCTATTGCCATCAACTGGGCACAAATCCAGACTCCGTGGCTGTTACTGATAAATTCCTGATGGAAAAAGCCAATAACACTTTGCCCGACCAGGGAATCGAACCCAGAACCTCATGCTCAGCAGTCGCACTTGCGACCACCAGACTAACGAGGCAGTCATTTAATCATTTTGATACATTAATTGGCGAAAGGTGTTCCACCCAACTTTTCGTAATATTTTGATTTATTTTTACGTATAGAATATTATGTTACTTACAGAATAAATCTAGAGTTATAAGATATAAAATAACATGTTGTATACTCCGTTTTTTCCACCACTCTAGATTCGGCCTATTTGGTAGATGGCATGCTCCCCACAGAAACCATGGTGTGTGACGTGTTACGTTATAGGCCGATTCTATGACTACCTATTTAAAAATACCCATGACTGCAAAAGTGTTTTCAACAAAGTAATACTAAAGTAAAGTAGGTATGACTAATAAAGCTTTTCTTTTTGTTGCAGCATCAGAAATTATATTGGTAAGTAAAAGCATAAAACTGACAAAAAAAGCACAAAAAAAAATTAGAAACTACTGAATTCAAAAAGTCACTTAAGAGGAGGCAAAAATTTTTTTTTCCTATGGTGGGTGGAAAATCATCAAATAACCCCTCCCACTCTTGGGCAGAGCGAAAGGGAGTGTCAGACTTCTACTGACTAAAAACCACCCATGTTCCTTCTTAGCCCTTCATGTCGAGGCCGCGGTATCTCTTGCGAGCAACTCGCAGCCTCGACGGGCGTCGGCCCTTGCATGTTGCTGACATCTCTTTGAGGCGCGCGTGGAACACGAACGCGCCGTCGACACGGCCTGTCGTCCTCCTAAGACGGACGAACGGCGAGCTAGCCCATCACTCACCGTCCACAGGCCCGCGTCTACTGTGGCCAGAAGCCATCACGTGACCCCCGACGCCCGGAGCGCCTCCCGTGGCGGAAATAATAATGCCTGAAAACGTCATGGTACTATTACAAAATAATGCGTAATTTTTTGCAGGCACGTATTACTTGGGACTTAAGGACCAGCCACTTCAATTGTATTGCGACATGACAACCCGTGAGACATGTTTAAGGGGTTGAAAAACTCCTGAGCGTAATCATAACCGGGAAACAAGGATTCTGGCTCACAGAAACGGGAGTTTATATGAAAAAAATGTATAACGTAAGTCATATTTGAGCTTCATCATCATCACCAGTCTATGATGTTCCCACTGCAGCGACTCAGGCCTCCTCTCTAGGAGAGGGATGGGCCATAATCCACCATGCGGGCCAACTGCAGGTTGGTAGATGTCACATGTCTTTGAATTTTTTGGTTTAACGTATTTTCCTTCACCGTTTCGAGAGCAGCGGTGATGAAATAAATTACACAAAGTTTGACATATTTGAGATTTGCCAAAACGTTCCCAAAAGTTCTAAACGACGACGAAAAGCACAGGTCCTCTCCGTCATAGCGCTCACTTTTTTGTTGTGGACCATACCTGACGATTTTTCTAGTTACAGAGATATTGGTATGTTTTATAAGACGCCCACAATTATATTACATAGTTTTTCAACATTGCAAGATATACCAATACTTATTGTACACATTAGAATAACAATGCAATATAACAATGTTCATGACATCTCGAGTACATGACATGTGTGCGCATATGACGTTATGAAACACATCTTGTTATTATAAAACATTTTATAATAACAAGTTCTGTATTCAGTATCCGCATTATTGAAACATGTTAAATAACAACGTTTTATAACATGTTATGTTACTGTGTACGCACGTTTGCGCAATTGTTATTGTTCAATTGATTAATGTTTGTATTTCATTTTACAGTTAACAACAGCACAGGTTATGTGGCTGCGAACCGGGTCAGTATCGGGACGCCAAACACTAAAATACAACTGCCTTGACTCCGTTCCATATGCTAAAGACAACATGTCTTCATCAGTGAAACTGTTGACTTGGTATGATGTACTAATAGGACCGCATTCAACAATGAAATCCCCTCATTATTATTCCGTACCCCTGGCTACGGATGAATGCAAGGTAAGAAAAGTTTGTACATTGTTTTAGTCTGTATTCCGTCCATGCTTAAGTTTAAAGGACACATTTCTGATTGCTGCTTTAAAGCGAGATCGAATTACACGCCCGTCGGGGCTGCGGGTTGTTCGAAAGAGATAAGTACCGCGGCCTCAGCACAAGGGCTACGAAGGAACATGGGTGGTTTTTAGTCAGTAGAAGTCTGTCCAGAGGAGTCATTTGATGATTTCAAACCACAAAAAAGGGGGTAAAACTACCCTTAATAAAAACGAAAGGCACTTGTTCTACCCGTCTTCAAGATTATTTTTTTTGTTCTGGTCCATACATGGGAATGGAAGGTTCCCACAAGGTTAGGTTCCCAAGACAACGACATTTGGAGGTCATAGTTTTAAAAAGTTTCGTCCGTCTGTAAGTTGAGATGCAGTAGTCTGAAACAATTTTTTCGATAAAAAATCAACCCTTGTCATCCTATTCTATTTCCTACTCATCATAATTATTCCTACCAATATTGCGAAAGTTTTTACGGATGGATGGATGTTTGTTACTCTCTCACGCAAAAACTACTGCACGGATTTGTATGAAATTTTGCACGTAGATGCGGATTAAAACATAGGATACAATTTATGATCCCGAACCGATCCCGTGGGGCAATTATGGAACTCCACGTGGAAGAAGCCGCGTGGATAAGCTAGTATATTATTATAAATGCAAAATTTTGGGTGGATGGATGGATGGATGTTTGTTACTCTTTCACGCAAAAAAATACCAATCGAGTTTGAACGAAATTAGTATCTGGAGGTTGTGGGGTTTCCCGAGTTAGTTGACAAAAAAAAAACTAATTAGTCCGTCAGATAGATTTCCAAAAAATATTGGACACGATTTTTTTTTTACCTAAAAAATAAATGAAGACGATACAGTGCTTCGAAAAGTCGTGCGACGTCACAGTTTGGTACAATTTTTACCAGAAAGTGATGTCACCAGCCCCCACTCACAATCTTTGACACGTTTTATTGTCGTCAATTTTTATTAATTTGATAAAACAAAAAACACGTATCCAATATTTTTCGCGGACTAAAAAGAATCATATTTTTTTAGTCAGTCAACTAACCTATGTTTGTTATACAGGGTGGTGCCGACAATACGACAATAAATGAAACCACTGGTAGTTCTAGTTCAAAGGAACATTTTTAAACTATCAAATAAATGCTAACACACCGTCGTGGTGACGACGATACGACAATAAACTACCTAAATGTCTTTGCTAAATTCGTTTGTTACATTGTATTTCCATACGTATATCGGTGCAAATTATTCCTAAGGTTAGTAAACCAATATTTGTTCATAAATTGCAATGTATTTCGTTTACAGTTTTATGCTACTTAGTTTTATTGTTTTTTTTTATTTTTTTTTTATTTTGCTGTTAAGATTTATTTGATAGTTTAATAATGTTCCTATGAACTAGAAGTTTCATTTATTGTCGTATGGTCGGCACCACCCTGTATAGTTGATAATGGTGATCATCGACATCATCTGCCTGATGATGTCGATCCGCCTTTTCCCAACTACGCTACGAATGCCAGTATTTTACATGGTGTGACTGCCTACCTGACTTTCACAACGCAGTTACTATTTGGAAATACGATACTTGAAAATTGTGATAAAGATACTTAAAAATCCTATGTAGTTGCATTGTTTATTAATATGATTGTAATAATATTGTGTACAATTTCATTTTCCACAAGGAAAATGTTCAAGACTAAAATATACATTCATGTAATTTTATAACATTTCAGAAAGGAGGTACTGAATGGAAAAGTACCATCATAGAATTCCAAAGTGCCAGTATATACAGAATACCAATAGCCGATTTGTGGATCGAAGATATCCGTAACGGAGATCAAAAGATGAGCATCGAAAATGTAGAATGTTGCTTTAAATGAATTATCTCATTTTAAAGTGTAAAAGAAAATCTTTTATCATTACCTTATTGTTTTTATTATATTTTTTTTCTGTGACAGTAGCGTCACCTGCAGGGCTATTGCATATCTTTTTAAATGCTAGTGGCTATCATAGTGTCCATCGATTAACTGTCATATGGTTTATGGTTAGGTACAAAATGGAACCATTTGACAGTAAATCGATAGCCACTGACAAGTAAAAAGATACGCAATAGCCCTGCTGGGGCCATAGCAGAATAAGAAAAAAAGGAAGAAAAAATATTTATTTGTCGCAGAAACATAACGAGCATACAAAGAGACATACAACAGAAAATACACATACAACGCATAACAGATATTAAAAAATATAAAAAGCAGGGATAATGTATAGATAGTACACACATACACACATTACACACATACACATACACATACAAACAACACACACACACAAAAACACACATACAACACACATACACACACAAATAATGATAAAACTAATAATAATAATGTGTGTAATACACACATTTGTTAAAAATTTGATAGCACCATGCTGACATAGAGGCCTTTAAATTTTGGCCTCGTACGGGACTAATTTTAATGTATGTCTTATTATTGAGTGTTTTTCTTATGTTTACTTTTTAAATCATTTTTCTTTCTTTCTTTTCTTTCTAAAATAATCAAAATTTTTGTGCCATGACTCCATGAGGGTAGGCTAGAATCGTTCTAATCTAGGTCCAGCAGACCAGAGCCAGTGACTATAATGCTGAGAAGCTATTGATAAATTAAAGGCAAACAAGTCAAAATAAATCAGTTAGTTGCTCTTTACTATATAGTTCTTCTGTATAAATGTGATGTTGCCTCACGAAAGACACTCAATATCGAGTCTTGCCTGCCCTGTTGATTGCACATCACAGGACAATGACTGACTGTAGACGGTACGAACAGTTACAGTTAACAGTTCTGTTTAAGGTTTTGCTAGTTATCGCTGTTCAATGTGATAAGGCAAACTAGACTGTATGTCCAGCAGATCAATATGAAAACCTACTCCCATATTTATAGTGCCGACTCAACCCCATTTTTAGGGTTCCGTACCTCAAAAGAAAAAAAACGGAATCCTTATAGGATCACTCATGTGTCTGTCTGTCCGACCATTCCTCCCCACCTTATCTCCGAAACTACTGAGACTAAAATAAAAAAAAAAATACAGAAATTATTTCAACACTTATAGATTATAGGAAAAGCTATAGAAGTCTATGGTGCTAAAATAACATGGACAATATTTCAATATCTACTACAATGGTAAGGAACCCTTCATGTGCAAGTCTGACTTGTACCTGGCCAGTTTTTAAGGGGTCTCGTGTCGTCGTCATGACAACAGGGAGGCATCGCCCACCAAATCAATCCTAGTATTTCTTGGCCGCAATTGGCGGGTCTTTAAATAATGTAATTCCTCCATATTTCTGCGTTGCCTCCTATATCAGCCATCCGTGTGAAACCCATAGTTTCATAAATGCTAAAGATGTCATATTTCACTATAATCAATGTCAAATATTCCCTGATGTCATTCTGCATTGAAAAGTGAGAGTTTATGTACAATTATAGGATACAAACTGTGGCTGTCAATATGTTCAGTGGGGTGGAATGTGAGCGTGTCAAGTCTGACTCAAGTTCAGTTCACGACTAACGATACCAGTGTTGAACAAAGTTATATTTTATATTAAGTGAAAAATGAATTAAAATAAAAACCGAAAGGCTGGTAATAGTTGATTTGTACATCATTCAAAATTGCATGACACTTAAAACAACTTTTTAGGGTTTCGTGGTCAAACAGCAAAAACGATACCTACACTTGTAATTTCGTTATGTTTGTCCATTTAGTCGTATTTTATCAAAATATTAACCTGTTTTTATTATCATAGTAACCAACCATTTTCTCATTCTAATATTTTGTCGAGTAACTAGGTAATTAATAAGAATATAAGATAACAATGTTTGTTTAAAGTTTAAATAACTTACCCGTAATTTTACGTGTATAGCAGACTGGAAATTAATTATGTTGATACTAATAATGATATAGTATGGTATAAAGTAAAATTATTATTTTTAAGACCTTAAATTAACGAAGTAAGTATTTTAATTACGAAAACAGGAAATTCAAAAATTAATTTCAGTATCGCAATTACAAAAACCGAAAAACACTTTAATTAACTATAATTCATAACAAAGATAAGAAATATAGCTTTAAACAATTCACCAACAAGGGGAAAATATTGTAATAAAATACATTTATTAATAACTAGCTGATGCCCGCGGCTTCACCCGCGTGGATGTCCGTCAAATTATGTATTAAAACCTTCCTCTTGAATCATTCTATCTATTAAAAAAAACCGCTTCAAAATCCGTTCCGTAGTTTTAAAGATTTAAGCATACATAGGGATATAGAGATAGAGAAAGCGACTTTGTTTTATACTATGTAGTGAGTAGTGATGATGATTCATTATTAACTTATAAGATGTTCTCTAATTCATGTTTTCTAATGCTTCCAAACTTTTCTATTACAAGAATACGTCACTCAGCGAATTGCGAACCGCAAAAGTGGTTGATGAGTAATATAAAGATGTCTGCCTGCAGTGACGGTCGACCTGGTAATTATGTAATTATTTTATAGGCATTAAGTTGACCCCTTTTTTATGGTGGGTGGAAAATCATCAAATAACCTCTCCCGCTCTTGGGTAGAGTGGAAAGGAGTGTCAGACTTCTACTGACTAAAAACCACCCATGTTCTTTCTTAGCCCTTCATGTCGAGGCCGCAGTATCTCTTGCGAACAACCCGCAGCCAGATAACTATACCTTAAATTATGTTCAAATCGATTAAAACATAGGAAAATTTTAAATAAATCACCACCGCCTATAAAGTCGGCAATGTATTTCTTTAATTTCGTCATTTTGATTTGCGAAAATATTTATGCTGTAAGCATAAATATTTTTTGAATATTAAATTGTGTTTGTAAAAAGAATACTACACTTGGGAGCAAATAAATCGAGCCACTTCCTTTTTCACGCATTATGGTAATTATTTTTGGTATTATGGAACGCATCGATTCGAAACATATATCGCCTAAAAGGGTATTTAATAACCTTTACAAAGAGGGTAGTTAGTTGTCAAAATTTCATTTTTTTTTTATTTAAATTAAAGTTTAAAGGGTAGAATAAAATTATCGCATTTAATTTGCTTATGACATTTTTATTGTACTCTGTTAAGAAAAGATTAAATTTGAGGTTTTTGTTAATCATACCCATATTACTTGTTATTGTTGTCTTTATCTGTGTCTGTGTAATCAAAATAACCTGATAAAATGGATACTACACCGACGGAAGCTGCCCAAGTTGTAGCTTTACTTGAGGTTGGACACGGACAACGTGAAGTGGCACGCAGACTTCATTTGAGTCGTTCAAAGGTACAGCGGGTATACCGCAGGTATCTGGAGACTGGTGCTTTTGTTCGGCGACCTGGAACTGGCCGACCACGGGCAACAACAGAACGTGACGACCGCTTTATTGCAACCAATTCGTTGCGCGACCGTGGACTTAATGCTGTTCAGCTACAGCAAGCGTTACGTGACGTTCGAGGAGTCTCAATCAGTAGGTGGACAGTGAGACGAAGACTAAAAGAACGAAATTTAACATCACACAAACCAGCAACTGGCCCAAAATTGACTGTAGCTCATCGCCGATCTCGCTTGGAGTTTGCTCGAGAACACATTAATTGGACGTTAGAAGACTGGAGGTCAGTTTTGTTTTCTGACGAGTCAAGAATCTGTCTTTTTAGCAATGACGGGAGAAACCGAGTGTATAGACGTCCTGGTGAAAGATTTGCCCAATGTTGCATTCGAGAAACTGTGAGTTTTGGTGGTGGTTCTTGTATGGTGTGGGGAGGAATTTCTCTAGACGGAAAAACGGAACTTGTCTTCGTCGACCCCGCCAACGATGGCAGTGGTAGACGTGGATTAACAGCTGACCGATACATAACTGACATTCTTGAAAACCACGTAATGCCGTATGCTGGTTTTGTCGGAGAAAATTTCTTGTTTATGCATGACAATGCGAGACCTCATACCGCGCAGATCGTTACGGAATACTTGTCTGCGATCGGGATTCAACAAATGGTATGGCCAGCACGAAGTCCCGATTTGAACCCGATCGAACACCTATGGGACGAGCTAAAACGGAGAGTCCGAGCCAGGGTTCCCGCTGTTTCATCCATTCCCGAGCTTAAAGTCGCTGTGCTTGAAGAGTGGGAGAACATACCACAATATGTCATCGTAACGCTGATCAGAT
This sequence comes from Diarsia brunnea, assembly GCA_949774965.1. Taxonomy (NCBI): domain Eukaryota; kingdom Metazoa; phylum Arthropoda; class Insecta; order Lepidoptera; family Noctuidae; genus Diarsia; species Diarsia brunnea. Next base: position 14,287,548 of record OX459006.1, on the reverse strand, counting down.
CGATGACTAATAGGCTACAAGAATGTATCAGGGCACGGGGGGGTAATACCAGTTATTAAGAATATTTTTTTTGCAATAATTTTGTTTTTTATTGTTTTTATGGACTGTTTTAGCCCTACTAAATTTTCTATCAAAATTACCATTTTTCTTGCAGAGCCAATAATTTATCATTCAATAAGGTTATTATTCAATAATTTACCCTCATTGTAAAGGTTATTAACTAAACTTTTAGGCGATATATAGTTCGAATTGATACGTTCCATATTACCAAAAATATTTACCATTTTACGTGAAAAAAGGTAGTGGCTCGATTTATTTGCTCCCAAGTGTATAAGTAAACACGATTATTTTAACATTTATTTACTTTTATGAACAAGTAAATATTTATTTGTGTTCTCAATTAAAAAATATTTGGTTTTTATATTTTTCCTATGAGGCTGTTTAGCGGCTTCATACCTCTGCTTCTTTTGCAATCTGGCGAAATCAAACCACGGAAAAAAAGCAAATGAAATCATAGTCTCCTAAAAATTGATGAAAAAAATACTTAAGGTTGAACTAGCCGGTCATTCTTCCATACAAACGTAGTATGGTGATTACTCCAGACGAGTAATCACCATACTACGTTTCACGGTGAAGATTCAAAACTAAAAATTGTATCAACTGGTCTTGTCATTATCTAGCCCTGTATGGTAATTTTATTTTAAATGAAATTATTTATAATAAATTAATTTTTTTTTTGGTTTAGAAGTTATGAGCGTCGAAACTTTCATATTTTAACACTTATTTAAACTCATCTTTCAGCGTAAATAATTAACTTATGTAGTATGAAAATGGAAAAAGTGAAACCATACAGGGACAGATAATTTATTCAAAAATTCAAATAAATTGTTTTAAGTGGATACATCCAGTAGTTTTTCCATAATATCTATACGCCCAAAGGTCAATTTATGAAATTTCACGCGCTCATTTTCGTTATAAATCGTCGTATAGTTCACTAAATAAATAAATAGATATGTAAATAAATAGAGAAAAACTAGATAAATTAACACTAAATAAATAAAACTAGATAAATTAAAAACATTACCAAATAACATACATATTAACCACGCCCGGCAACGAGTTAGAACCGTCGACTAGTGCAACCTTAAGTATCGTTATTAGTTAATTTCTTCGGAAGTGTATTAACCTATTGTTAACACTTTTGCAGTTACATTTTAGCGTTCCCAATCATTTTCAAAGCTACGGGTGTTCGACTAAGCTTGAATTTAAAACTGATCACAAACATCTTTTTGTGATTAGTTCACAGGCACAGTTTCACCAGTAATATCTACTTTTACAACTAAAAAAAATTGTTCTGTGCGGGGACTTTAACATTAACACACTAAAGAGAAATAACGTAACATTAGACTTTGAAAATTTATTACTTACCTATAATCTTAAATTAGAATTCAAGGAACCGACTAGACCTAAAAGTGGCACTTGTCTAGATAATTTTGCTCATAACTCCAGACAAAAATGTGTGAGTGAAGTGATCGATTTTGCATTATCCGACCACTCCGCTCAGATTTTAAAAATACAGGTTATCAAAACATGCATACTAAAGTCGTGGCATATGCATAAACGTAACTTATGCAAAGAAAATTTAGAATTATTCAAAAAACACCTTCAATGTCTGTCTTTTTCAGAAGTATTCCAAACAGACGACCCTAATGAGGCGTACGATAAGTTTATTGATATATTTCGTTTATTTTATGATTTGTGCTTTCCAAAACAATTAATTAATGTAAAATCTGATAAAAAAGTAAAATGGATTTCGCGTGGAATAAGGATTTCTAGCAGGAAGCAAAGGAAGCTACTTTGGAAGTATAGAAAGGATCCTTCAAGTGAAAATAAAAACACATTTAAAAATTATTCACGGAGACTAAAAAAAATAATAAATCTCACTCAAAAAGCTCAGAATAATTACCTTATTAATAGTTCTCAAAATAAGTCAAAGGTGTCTTGGCAGATAATTAATGATCATAATCAATTAAAAGAACCTATTTTACAAATAAATCAAGATGAGAAGTTAGTAAAAAACCCTAAGCAAATTGCGGAGTCATTTAACGATTTCTTCGTTGATCAAGTGCAGAATGTAGCTAGAAAGCATCCGGGTAAAACAAGGGGCAATACTATTATCAGGAATTCGTTATTCATGCCCCCAGTAGTTCCTCAAGATATTCTACGCGTAATAAAACATTTAAAAAATAAAAAAAGTTTTGGTCACGATGAAGTTTCTACAGTGGCAGTGAAATTTGTTTCGGATATTATAGACAGACCCATTGAGCCACATAATAAATGCATGCATAAGTTCAGGTGTATTTCCAGAGCAGTTGAAAACTGTGGTCATAAAACCACTACATAAAAAAAACAACAAGGAAGAAATGTCAAACTACAGACCAATAGCTTTAGTTTCAGTATTTTCCAAGATTCTCGAAAAAAATTTATATGAGTCTATTTACACATTTGTAATCAAAAATAATATTCTATGCGAAGAGCAAAAGGGCTTTCGAAAAAATAAAAACATTAGCATGGCTATATTTGATCTTTTGAAAGTAATCATGAATAATGTGGATAAAAAAAACTCTGTATGTGCAATTTTCACTGACATGACAAAAGCTTTCGATTTTGTAGAGCATGACACCTTGTTGAATAAACTTGAAGATTATGGCATAAGAGGCAACGTACTAAACCTGATAAAGTCTTACCTCACTGATCGAAAACAGTACACAGAAATATCAAGAATATGCACTAAAACTAAGCGTGAGCTCAAATATTTATCCACTTGCAGAATAACTAAGTTTGGGGTTCCGCAAGGTAGTGTACTTGGGCCATTATTATTTCTGCTGTACATTAACGATCTACCGAGTCACATTCATCATCCAATGACACTATTTGCGGATGACAGCACGGCTATAATCGAATGCACAGATAAAAAGAAGTACATTGAGGATATAAACAACGCACTTGAAACTATTATACACTTGGGAGCAAATAAATCGAGCCACTTCCTTTTTCACGCATTATGGTAATTATTTTTGGTATTATGGAACGCATCGATTCGAAACATATATCGCCTAAAAGGGTATTTAATAACCTTTACAAAGAGGGTAGTTAGTTGTCAAAATTTCATTTTTTTTTTATTTAAATTAAAGTTTAAAGGGTAGAATAAAATTATCGCATTTAATTTGCTTATGACATTTTTATTGTACTCTGTTAAGAAAAGATTAAATTTGAGGTTTTTGTTAATCATACCCATATTACTTGTTATTGTTGTCTTTATCTGTGTCTGTGTAATCAAAATAACCTGATAAAATGGATACTACACCGACGGAAGCTGCCCAAGTTGTAGCTTTACTTGAGGTTGGACACGGACAACGTGAAGTGGCACGCAGACTTCATTTGAGTCGTTCAAAGGTACAGCGGGTATACCGCAGGTATCTGGAGACTGGTGCTTTTGTTCGGCGACCTGGAACTGGCCGACCACGGGCAACAACAGAACGTGACGACCGCTTTATTGCAACCAATTCGTTGCGCGACCGTGGACTTAATGCTGTTCAGCTACAGCAAGCGTTACGTGACGTTCGAGGAGTCTCAATCAGTAGGTGGACAGTGAGACGAAGACTAAAAGAACGAAATTTAACATCACACAAACCAGCAACTGGCCCAAAATTGACTGTAGCTCATCGCCGATCTCGCTTGGAGTTTGCTCGAGAACACATTAATTGGACGTTAGAAGACTGGAGGTCAGTTTTGTTTTCTGACGAGTCAAGAATCTGTCTTTTTAGCAATGACGGGAGAAACCGAGTGTATAGACGTCCTGGTGAAAGATTTGCCCAATGTTGCATTCGAGAAACTGTGAGTTTTGGTGGTGGTTCTTGTATGGTGTGGGGAGGAATTTCTCTAGACGGAAAAACGGAACTTGTCTTCGTCGACCCCGCCAACGATGGCAGTGGTAGACGTGGATTAACAGCTGACCGATACATAACTGACATTCTTGAAAACCACGTAATGCCGTATGCTGGTTTTGTCGGAGAAAATTTCTTGTTTATGCATGACAATGCGAGACCTCATACCGCGCAGATCGTTACGGAATACTTGTCTGCGATCGGGATTCAACAAATGGTATGGCCAGCACGAAGTCCCGATTTGAACCCGATCGAACACCTATGGGACGAGCTAAAACGGAGAGTCCGAGCCAGGGTTCCCGCTGTTTCATCCATTCCCGAGCTTAAAGTCGCTGTGCTTGAAGAGTGGGAGAACATACCACAATATGTCATCGTAACGCTGATCAGATCGATGACTAATAGGCTACAAGAATGTATCAGGGCACGGGGGGGTAATACCAGTTATTAAGAATATTTTTTTTGCAATAATTTTGTTTTTTATTGTTTTTATGGACTGTTTTAGCCCTACTAAATTTTCTATCAAAATTACCATTTTTCTTGCAGAGCCAATAATTTATCATTCAATAAGGTTATTATTCAATAATTTACCCTCATTGTAAAGGTTATTAACTAAACTTTTAGGCGATATATAGTTCGAATTGATACGTTCCATATTACCAAAAATATTTACCATTTTACGTGAAAAAAGGTAGTGGCTCGATTTATTTGCTCCCAAGTGTATAAGTAAACACGATTATTTTAACATTTATTTACTTTTATGAACAAGTAAATATTTATTTGTGTTCTCAATTAAAAAATATTTGGTTTTTATATTTTTCCTATGAGGCTGTTTAGCGGCTTCATACCTCTGCTTCTTTTGCAATCTGGCGAAATCAAACCACGGAAAAAAAGCAAATGAAATCATAGTCTCCTAAAAATTGATGAAAAAAATACTTAAGGTTGAACTAGCCGGTCATTCTTCCATACAAACGTAGTATGGTGATTACTCCAGACGAGTAATCACCATACTACGTTTCACGGTGAAGATTCAAAACTAAAAATTGTATCAACTGGTCTTGTCATTATCTAGCCCTGTATGGTAATTTTATTTTAAATGAAATTATTTATAATAAATTAATTTTTTTTTTGGTTTAGAAGTTATGAGCGTCGAAACTTTCATATTTTAACACTTATTTAAACTCATCTTTCAGCGTAAATAATTAACTTATGTAGTATGAAAATGGAAAAAGTGAAACCATACAGGGACAGATAATTTATTCAAAAATTCAAATAAATTGTTTTAAGTGGATACATCCAGTAGTTTTTCCATAATATCTATACGCCCAAAGGTCAATTTATGAAATTTCACGCGCTCATTTTCGTTATAAATCGTCGTATAGTTCACTAAATAAATAAATAGATATGTAAATAAATAGAGAAAAACTAGATAAATTAACACTAAATAAATAAAACTAGATAAATTAAAAACATTACCAAATAACATACATATTAACCACGCCCGGCAACGAGTTAGAACCGTCGACTAGTGCAACCTTAAGTATCGTTATTAGTTAATTTCTTCGGAAGTGTATTAACCTATTGTTAACACTTTTGCAGTTACATTTTAGCGTTCCCAATCATTTTCAAAGCTACGGGTGTTCGACTAAGCTTGAATTTAAAACTGATCACAAACATCTTTTTGTGATTAGTTCACAGGCACAGTTTCACCAGTAATATCTACTTTTACAACTAAAAAAAATTGTTCTGTGCGGGGACTTTAACATTAACACACTAAAGAGAAATAACGTAACATTAGACTTTGAAAATTTATTACTTACCTATAATCTTAAATTAGAATTCAAGGAACCGACTAGACCTAAAAGTGGCACTTGTCTAGATAATTTTGCTCATAACTCCAGACAAAAATGTGTGAGTGAAGTGATCGATTTTGCATTATCCGACCACTCCGCTCAGATTTTAAAAATACAGGTTATCAAAACATGCATACTAAAGTCGTGGCATATGCATAAACGTAACTTATGCAAAGAAAATTTAGAATTATTCAAAAAACACCTTCAATGTCTGTCTTTTTCAGAAGTATTCCAAACAGACGACCCTAATGAGGCGTACGATAAGTTTATTGATATATTTCGTTTATTTTATGATTTGTGCTTTCCAAAACAATTAATTAATGTAAAATCTGATAAAAAAGTAAAATGGATTTCGCGTGGAATAAGGATTTCTAGCAGGAAGCAAAGGAAGCTACTTTGGAAGTATAGAAAGGATCCTTCAAGTGAAAATAAAAACACATTTAAAAATTATTCACGGAGACTAAAAAAAATAATAAATCTCACTCAAAAAGCTCAGAATAATTACCTTATTAATAGTTCTCAAAATAAGTCAAAGGTGTCTTGGCAGATAATTAATGATCATAATCAATTAAAAGAACCTATTTTACAAATAAATCAAGATGAGAAGTTAGTAAAAAACCCTAAGCAAATTGCGGAGTCATTTAACGATTTCTTCGTTGATCAAGTGCAGAATGTAGCTAGAAAGCATCCGGGTAAAACAAGGGGCAATACTATTATCAGGAATTCGTTATTCATGCCCCCAGTAGTTCCTCAAGATATTCTACGCGTAATAAAACATTTAAAAAATAAAAAAAGTTTTGGTCACGATGAAGTTTCTACAGTGGCAGTGAAATTTGTTTCGGATATTATAGACAGACCCATTGAGCCACATAATAAATGCATGCATAAGTTCAGGTGTATTTCCAGAGCAGTTGAAAACTGTGGTCATAAAACCACTACATAAAAAAAACAACAAGGAAGAAATGTCAAACTACAGACCAATAGCTTTAGTTTCAGTATTTTCCAAGATTCTCGAAAAAAATTTATATGAGTCTATTTACACATTTGTAATCAAAAATAATATTCTATGCGAAGAGCAAAAGGGCTTTCGAAAAAATAAAAACATTAGCATGGCTATATTTGATCTTTTGAAAGTAATCATGAATAATGTGGATAAAAAAAACTCTGTATGTGCAATTTTCACTGACATGACAAAAGCTTTCGATTTTGTAGAGCATGACACCTTGTTGAATAAACTTGAAGATTATGGCATAAGAGGCAACGTACTAAACCTGATAAAGTCTTACCTCACTGATCGAAAACAGTACACAGAAATATCAAGAATATGCACTAAAACTAAGCGTGAGCTCAAATATTTATCCACTTGCAGAATAACTAAGTTTGGGGTTCCGCAAGGTAGTGTACTTGGGCCATTATTATTTCTGCTGTACATTAACGATCTACCGAGTCACATTCATCATCCAATGACACTATTTGCGGATGACAGCACGGCTATAATCGAATGCACAGATAAAAAGAAGTACATTGAGGATATAAACAACGCACTTGAAACTATTATACACTTGGGAGCAAATAAATCGAGCCACTTCCTTTTTCACGCATTATGGTAATTATTTTTGGTATTATGGAACGCATCGATTCGAAACATATATCGCCTAAAAGGGTATTTAATAACCTTTACAAAGAGGGTAGTTAGTTGTCAAAATTTCATTTTTTTTTTATTTAAATTAAAGTTTAAAGGGTAGAATAAAATTATCGCATTTAATTTGCTTATGACATTTTTATTGTACTCTGTTAAGAAAAGATTAAATTTGAGGTTTTTGTTAATCATACCCATATTACTTGTTATTGTTGTCTTTATCTGTGTCTGTGTAATCAAAATAACCTGATAAAATGGATACTACACCGACGGAAGCTGCCCAAGTTGTAGCTTTACTTGAGGTTGGACACGGACAACGTGAAGTGGCACGCAGACTTCATTTGAGTCGTTCAAAGGTACAGCGGGTATACCGCAGGTATCTGGAGACTGGTGCTTTTGTTCGGCGACCTGGAACTGGCCGACCACGGGCAACAACAGAACGTGACGACCGCTTTATTGCAACCAATTCGTTGCGCGACCGTGGACTTAATGCTGTTCAGCTACAGCAAGCGTTACGTGACGTTCGAGGAGTCTCAATCAGTAGGTGGACAGTGAGACGAAGACTAAAAGAACGAAATTTAACATCACACAAACCAGCAACTGGCCCAAAATTGACTGTAGCTCATCGCCGATCTCGCTTGGAGTTTGCTCGAGAACACATTAATTGGACGTTAGAAGACTGGAGGTCAGTTTTGTTTTCTGACGAGTCAAGAATCTGTCTTTTTAGCAATGACGGGAGAAACCGAGTGTATAGACGTCCTGGTGAAAGATTTGCCCAATGTTGCATTCGAGAAACTGTGAGTTTTGGTGGTGGTTCTTGTATGGTGTGGGGAGGAATTTCTCTAGACGGAAAAACGGAACTTGTCTTCGTCGACCCCGCCAACGATGGCAGTGGTAGACGTGGATTAACAGCTGACCGATACATAACTGACATTCTTGAAAACCACGTAATGCCGTATGCTGGTTTTGTCGGAGAAAATTTCTTGTTTATGCATGACAATGCGAGACCTCATACCGCGCAGATCGTTACGGAATACTTGTCTGCGATCGGGATTCAACAAATGGTATGGCCAGCACGAAGTCCCGATTTGAACCCGATCGAACACCTATGGGACGAGCTAAAACGGAGAGTCCGAGCCAGGGTTCCCGCTGTTTCATCCATTCCCGAGCTTAAAGTCGCTGTGCTTGAAGAGTGGGAGAACATACCACAATATGTCATCGTAACGCTGATCAGATCGATGACTAATAGGCTACAAGAATGTATCAGGGCACGGGGGGGTAATACCAGTTATTAAGAATATTTTTTTTGCAATAATTTTGTTTTTTATTGTTTTTATGGACTGTTTTAGCCCTACTAAATTTTCTATCAAAATTACCATTTTTCTTGCAGAGCCAATAATTTATCATTCAATAAGGTTATTATTCAATAATTTACCCTCATTGTAAAGGTTATTAACTAAACTTTTAGGCGATATATAGTTCGAATTGATACGTTCCATATTACCAAAAATATTTACCATTTTACGTGAAAAAAGGTAGTGGCTCGATTTATTTGCTCCCAAGTGTAGATTGGCTCAATAAAAATAATTTAGTTATAAATCTAAAAAAAACACAAGTTATGCACTTCTATCAGCGACTAGAGCCTGAGAATATGATTATTCAATATAACGACCAAAACGTTGACACTACTTCAGTAACAAAATTCCTAGGAATTCACATAGACAATAAACTGACATGGAAGCATCATGCTGAATACGTGTGCAATAAATTAAGTACAACGGCATATGCACTCTATAGCTTATCTAAAAAAGTAAATTTAAATACATTAGTGACAGCATATCACGGCTTAGTGGCTTCCATACTAAGATTCGGTGTCATATTTTGGGGAAACTGCAGTGAAAGGGAAAGGATATTTAGAGCCCAAAAACGCTGTATGCGATCAATGACAGGTCTCAAAACAACAGAAAGCTGTCAACCTGTTTTTAAAGCACTAAAGATTCTTAGATTGCCTTCGTTGTATATTCTAGAAGTTGCCATGTTTGTCAGAACGAACAAGCACCTGTTTACGTCAGTAGTGGATCAGCGACAACGCACAGGACCAATAAGGTCACAATATAAAAACCTACTTTACACAGGTGGTTACCAAACGGCTTTACTCAAAAACAATATTTTAACCATGGGTCCTATAATATACAATAAACTACCAATGCGCTTAAAAGATTTATCCAGCAAAGTTTTTAAAAAGGAGTTAACAAGACTGCTACTAGACAAGTGTTACTACTCAATTAAAGATTACGTTAGTGACACTTTCTGTTAACAATATCTATGCTGCTTTCCACTTTTGTGACATTTCTATTGCAATTTTATTACTTCATTATTATTATTATTTCATTTTGACACTTTACTGTTTTGACATTTGCGATAGAATTTTCTGGCATTTTTAAACTTAATTTGTTGACAGTTTTAGTTTTATTAATTCAGGTTTTTTTAATAATTTACTGACATTTGGATGTATTTTTTTTTTTAATTTATTGACATTTGCAATTGAATTTTATGACATTTTAAAACTTACATTGTTATGATTTGTATTAAGCTTGACTGAGGCTTTTAAATGTTATTTTTTGAGAGTTTTTGATTTCAGTTAGTGAGGTTTATGATTGTGTTTTTGTGTTGTTTTTTTTGCTTTCAAATTTATTTATTGACATTTGTATATTTTTGCTTTCACATTATAATCGGCTGATATAGGCTTAGTTCGGTGATATTAATGTAGTCTAAATGTTTTGTATTCTTTTTTTTGCTTGGTTTAATTTTATTTGCATGTGCCTAAGTACCTACGAACACTTTTTGAATAAAATGAGTGTTTTTAATAATGTTACTAAGTTAAGGGAATGCTTTTGTAAATGTATTATGTTAAATAATTTTGCATGCCGTAAGGCAAAATGTATCGGGACGTTCATTAAAACTCCGTCTTATTTGTATACCTACATTATGGCAAATAAATGATTCTGATTCTGATTCTGATACACAATAATGTTGCCAATACGGGAGCAAAATAACTTAAGACGTCCTCAGCGCCATCTAACATTTTGAACGCAAACAAATTAAGCTTGCATGTTGCCAACTCGAGGTAACTGAAGTGGAGTGGGAATGTTCTTGTATTTGAAACACTGCCATCTCTCTTCGGCTCTTCAAACTAGTGACTTAAAGTCACATGTGGAGGTGTGTAAAGAATCTTTTGGTGCTTGACGACTATGCCAGATGGCGTTTTAGTAAACTTTTGTGAGTAAAAAAATCTCAAGGAGTTGGTTCGAATTCGTCCATTCATATCGGTTCTTTAAATATTTGTTCGTTATTACAGCTTTGGAACAAACTGAAGCTCACAAAGAATTCGGGACGAAGGAATAGCCAGCAGAAGTTGCTTGTAAATTAGCACCAGAAGGTGTTACGAGTGGTAAGATATTTTCAAATTTACATTATTAACTTTAGGGTGCAATTGAAATTACCGGGTAAAACTGGGTGAATTGAGCCGAAACTGAGGGCTTCTTAAAGCATGTTTCCAACAACTTCAGAACGGCCCGTCTTGTTGGCCGACTGCCGACCATGAGTTCCTGAGTTCGATTTCCGGGTCTGGCAAATGTTATTGGATTTTTCTTCACGAATTTCGCCCCCGTTACATGAGACTTAAACATAAAGGCGAAATATAGGAGCACTATAAGGTACACCTCTGCCTAATATTTTCGGGAGTACAGGCGTGAACCATCACGCCTGTACACTTAGTACTTGTGGCATCTATTTTATTGACTTATTTATCATCATCATCAGCCTATAATGTTCCCACTGCAGGGACTCAGGCCTCCTCTCTAGGAGAGGGATGGGCTATAATCCACCACGCGGGCCCAGTGCGGGTTGGTAGATCTCACATGTAATCGAATTTTTTGGTTTTGAGACATGCCGGTTTCCTCACAATGTTTTTTGTTTTCCTTCACCGTTTTGAGAGCAGTGGTGATGAAATAAATTACACAAAGTAATGTGCCTGACTGGGTTTGAACCTACGATTCACTGTTCGTAAGTCGTAGCCACCACCACTGGGCCACCATTGCTCATTAACTTATTTATAATCTGTTTAAATTCCAATTTTGTCTCTATTTTGCATCTATTCAGCAATAAGGGTCACCTCTTTTCGCTAACAAGCGAGAAGAGATATTTCTAAATATAAGCAAGACATTTGTACACTTTCTTGTTCCTTACTTATTTTAAATATTTAGTGTATTTTTTAAATTGTTGAATAAATTAAAAACCAAAAATAATGAATGGCGTAATATGTTGCGGCTGCTAACCTAAGTAGGCTCGTTACTTTGTGAATTTGCATCACCATATTACTCTCACCACGATTAAGGAACAGATCGAAAGGGAACCGAAATGGATTAGAAACAAAAATTAGAAGATTGAGACACAGAATAGGTACAGTCGAACAAGCTATTTGGTATACACGCAGAAATCTTTTTAATCTAGTAAACTGACAATATTGATTTGGCGTTTGGCATTAAGCGATTGAAGACAAACGCTGTATCGTTCTAAAGTCTTAAAAGTAAATGCAAGTTAGCTGGCTGTAAGTTACATTTTAAATGTGTTCGACCGTACTAAGTTCGTGTATAATTTATGTAATTAATGTACACCAATTTCTCCGTGATTACCGATTTACGTGAATCTGTAATAATTGTGTATTTACCATAAATTTATGGTATAACTCAATGTAGCACTCTTTAATGGATGCTTTAAATAGTAAACGAGACATGAAGGTAATTTAAGTAAAGTTATAACCTGAAAAACTAGTATAAAAAACAGCGGTGAAATATTTGGAACTTTGACCCCAATATCTCCATAACTAGGGGGTTCCCAGGTATAGTCTAGAACTCTAGACCAAAGAAAATATCGCAGTGACGGGGAAAACAAGTGCAAAGGTTTTGTTCGTAACTTCGGTTCGTAGTGGGGCGCGTCTTTTTCCGACGTCAGTGGGCGCGTGGGGAGAATTTTGCCACCCCTTTTCAATGACCATTTTATGTAAGAATAAAGCAATTAAAATATTTCATTGCAATTTATCTTTTTAAATCGACTTTTATTTAGTTTGTACAATAAATTTACCATAAAATTCACATACAATACTATAACATTTCAACGTTCCAAGAAATATAATTATGACACAAAAATTTACCTACGTGAGCGTGCGCGCGGAGAGCAAATCACCTGATAGTGACAACTTCCTCATCAAGCGGCCCCCTGTGCCATGATGGAGTCCAACCTTTAGGCACGAGTTGCCAACTAAAGTAAGGGCAGCTACTAAAAAGTGAATACATAAAGGGCAATGGTCTTACGAAATAAAAGGTCTTTTGGGAAGGGCGGGAAAATGCTCATAGCGCGCCCATTCTAGGGTTAAGGGTACTATTACACCCTTTATATGGTGACTGGTAATTAGTGACCGATGCTTAGGTAAACATGTGATTGTACTCATGATGACAAAAATCATTTAATATGGGACCAAACTTGAAATCGCTGAAAAACAGCTGTTCAGTACATTTTGACCAGTTAGGCGAACATTAATCGGTCACTAATTAATACCAGTCACCTGTCCTGCGTTTTAATTACCCATTATTACATGGGCTTAAACATAACTGGCGAAATGAGGGTGTACCATTTCACTATTGATCGTTTTTTTTTCAGCTAACTCCTTGGCAAATAGTTTGGCTGCGAATTCAATCAACACACGTCCGTCAGACGTTGAAATACCACTGTCTGGACTCAGTTCCGTTCTCTAAACACGCTTCTTCATCAGCAAAATTGTTAACTTGGTATGAAGTTGGGGTAGGACCATACCCGACAGCCAAATCACCTTTCTTTTATACCGTACCTGTTGATACCGATGAATGTAAGGTGAGATTCGTTTGATCTTGTTTTAATCCTCCCGACCGCTATTCGGCCAAAGCGACAACCATAATGAAAAGTAGCCATTGGTAAAAAGGAGGAGGGGGGACTGATTCTCGAGGGGGGAATATAATAATTAAATTATATTGACATGTTTCAGGAAGGAAATACTGAATGGAAAAGTACTATTATAGAACCGCAAAGTTCTGACGTATACAGACTACCAATAGCTGATTTGTGGATCGGAGATATTCGTAATGACAACTAGAGGATGAGCATCGAAAGTGTTGAAGTGTGTTTTGGATGAATAAAGCCTTATTAATACTCATTATGATATTTGTATACTATTTTTCATTTTAAAAGTTTTAGTCCTTGAATGTTTAATAAATAATGCTTAAACTTACTTGGAATATTTTAATTGTGTTTTGTACTCATTACCCACTAAACTAGGATTATGCTACTTACAAATACATAACATAACAAAACATCACGCCTGTAATCCCCGAAGGGTTAGGCGGAGATGTACCTAATAGTACACCCAGATTTCGCTAGTTATGTTTAAGTCCCATGTAATAGGGGGCGAGCTTATTGCCATCAACCGGGCACAAATCCAAACTGCGTGGCCGTTACTGATAAATTCCTGATGGAAAAAGTCAATAACACTTTGCCCGACCCGGGAATCGAACTCAGGACCTCATGCTCAGCAGTCGCGCTTGCGACCTCTAGACCAACGAGGCAGTCAATGTTGTTCTAATGTCTTCATTGGTCGTTTAGCAGCTTTTTATCATCTTGTACTAAAATGTATAGTTTGTCGTGGGCGGGGTATGATCAAACAGTAGAATACTTATACCAAAGAATAGAGTACTTACAAGTACTCTATTCCAAAGAGTAGAACACTTATACTTTGGTATAAGTGTTTGGTATAAGCAAAATACATATACCAAACAGTAGAGTACTTATACCGAAGAGTAGAATATTTATACCAAAGCGAAGAGTACTTATACCGAAGAGTAGAATAATTATATTGAAGAGTAGAATACTTATACCAAATCGCCGAGTGCTTTTACCGAAGAGCAGAATACTAATACAATAGAGTCGAATACAGATACCAAAGAGTAGAAAACTTGTATCAAAGAGTAGAATACTGATACCAAAGAGTAGAATACTTATACCAAAGAGTAGAATACTTATACCAATTTTTGAACCAGGTGATGATGACCGTGGCTAGCCAGAAATGAGGAAGTCAGTAATCAGCAGAAGATAGCCACGACGAAACCGCCAAGACGCCTCACAAGAGTGAAAGTTAATAGGCTGTGTCAAACTTATTCTATCGCATTGATAGTTTTTAGTAACAAAACTAGACGGCGCCACTGGCTACGCCGTAGTACTGATTTGTTAAGGAAAATCAAATTCAATGAGTTAGGAAATAATTATGCATATTTCCCTATTTATGTCAGTCCGTCTGTGGCGTTTGGAAAAATGGACGCTAAGTTGTCATCATATAATATTTTAGTTATTGTGTGTGTAACACTTGGACTTCAAAATGCATACGGTAATTACTAATTTTATTATTAATATTTATTATTATTCAAGTTATAATCTTTTAAATAATGGAATAAGTTGCAGTGATCCTGAGCTAGTAGGTCACAAAAGTATCTAAATAATACCTGAAAATGATATCTGACATAATATTTATCGTTTTTAATATACCATTTAGATTATGACTTCTAAAGAAAGAATAATTAGGTATATCAATACGCTATCTATAGGGTTCCGTACCTCGAAATGAATAAATGGAACCCTTATAGGATCACCTTGGTGTCCGTTCATCCGTCCGTCTGTCTGTCTGTCAAGACCCTTTTTCCCAGGAACGCGTAGAAGTAACAAGCTGAAATTTATATCAAATACTCAGGTCTACTGTGCCTTACAGTGTGATTTGCCGTGTGTGAGCCGTTTATGTCGCAAATTTTCGACACTCGCAAGGGAATCAAAACATATACAGGGTACTTCCTGTAAACTCAGAATCTTGAAATTTGGTACGAAGCAACGTCTTATAAGTACAGATAAAAACCGTAAATTTTCAGTAGTATTATAATTTTAATAAAAATATTTCTAATAATTTGTTTACATTGTTTGTACGGAACCCTCGGTGCGCGAGTCCGACTCGCACTTGGCCGGTTTTTTTTTTTTGTTTGCTCTAAAACAAAGCACTAAGCAGCATAATTAACCTCGTTTTCCCTTTTTGTTACAGCAAAAATTGATGCAATGACACTTGTAAGTATATTTCACAATATTTGGGTACCCTCTATTAAGTAGAGGTGATGTTATCTTCTTCAAGTACCTAATAATTTTACTTTTCTTTTATCTTTCAGACGACGAATGATCCCACAAAACAATGTACTACAGAATACAGTAAGTATTTTATCATATTAATATTAAAACTACGTATTTTACGAGCAAATTTGTGAAGATGGATACAGTGGATAAAGATATATGCGTAGAAACAGCGGGAAGATTTTGTTTTAAACTATGTAAAAAATAAAGAAAGATCTAGACAATGGAGGCAGTTGTTGTTGTACTGCACTGTTCGTAAGTTTAAGATATTTTATACTACGCAATGGATTTTAAATCAATTTTCAAAAATGGCTAGAGGAAGAGGAAGGTTTTGGTATATGTAGAACATTGCACCCAGGCAAAACCGAGGCGGGTCGCTAGTAAAAAATAAAATATATTTCTTAATCGATGAATAATCTTATTCCCCAATTATTCACACATTTACTGCCATACAATAAAATGATGTATTTTTTGCACTCTTTCATTTTGATGTATAGGAGAAAGTGCTACAAGGGTGGGGACGGGGTACATTCAAATTTTTTCATTGTTCCTTGTTGCAGTTTTGTACTATTCAATACAGTTTTAAGTGGGTGTTATGGAAAACTCTAATTTTTCAGAATAAAATCTCGTTTTACGGTAAGGCTGTATGTAACGCACTAAAAACATGGTGCTGATGGATGCATTGAACAGTACACGGTCGTTTGGGTATTTAAAGGGAAGTTAAGTTAAAAACTTAATAAAAAAAGTTATGATCAAGTTGAAACTTTGACCCATAATATCTCCATAACTAGAAGGTGATCTAGAGAACAAGTGCCTTTCACTTACTTAAGGGCTCTTTTAAATCTACACTTATTATTATGGTCGTAATACCTAACACAGATGATATAAGGATACTCAGACTGTGGATTGCAGGATACTGTTTACAGGAAATTGGTATCATGTAAACCCAAAATGTATGTATTTACCACATGACCTATTCTCGTTCACCCATTAGAATAGTTATTAGAAATATTTTTCCTCCTTCCTATAGTAGGCATTAGCAAATTGTACTCTTTCATGAAATCATAGCTTAATTCCAGGTATATGATTAGATGTTTATTTTTAGCTTATTTATAGTCTTTTTATAGGTATGATTTTTCCTTCCATTCATGCGTAATGCGAAGCTGTGTGTTGCGTGTTTTTCCATGGTTATAATTATTCAATGACTTCTTAAGGGGAAGCGCCACAGTTAAGTAGCCCACGAAATATAATATATATTTTTTTTTTTTTTGCAATTTACAGGTCAGTTTCAGGGTGTATGTTGAACGACATGTGTTTCGCGACCGTAATACGACGTACATATATTATTATTTGTACAGAATTTTCATTCGTTCATCGTTTTTTTTGCGAATCATAAGAAAAATATATAAAGAATTTCTCGGGCTAATTCAGCCAATCCTTAATTAAGTTTTGAACTCTTTATTTTAATGTTTCAGCTTCCTGCAGTTTGAAAATCGTAAGTAATCGATTATTTTTGTTAGTTTTAGCTTAATATGTCGTGTACTAAGTAATTGCTCAGTTAGTTTAGTTTTTCAACAATAATACATGAGTTTTCAGAGTTTTGTAAAAAATCTAGAGTTAATTTCCAATATCGTTTCATGAGGATTCACTGAGCAGGTACATCCCCCCCCAACTAAAACTGTTTCATAGATACCTTATAAAAAACAACTATACCTTACATCATGTTCACGTGTACTTTTGAGGAACACAACTGATTTTTTGTTGCCATTAAATCATTTGGGGGTCCATAATGATGTTCTAGATACATGGTAAACGTTTGTGCGGCGATGTTCCTTCCAAACTATACAAGAAGATTTTTTAGTCACCGTCCAAATTTTTTCTAGGCATTAGGTAGGTATCATTCACTAACACCATTTTTGAAAAAAATCAACACGTAAAATTTTCATATTAAATCATTTTCTCGAAAGAATTATCCGCTCTCCGTGAAACGTTAAAACTTTTTGATGTGATATCCCAATATTTTTGTATTGAGTGGATACTAAAAGAAAAAACACTTATTTAATGATTTTTGCCAAAGAGTTGCTAAAAATCATCCTGTATACTAGACAAACTCTACACCTTAATCTACTGTTATTTGGTTGACCTAACCACCTTAGTTTGGTTACTTGAAGCTTGATAATGGATGGATGTAGAATTTATGATGAACAATGACCTTCTTTCTAGGACGATGAACTACTTCCGAAGCGTGGTGAGAAAGGTGAAGAAGGCGAACGTGTAAGTACCATTTCAAATAGAATCCTGTACACAGAATGTCCCAGAAGACGACGTCAAGCCAGAATTGGGTGATAGGCCAAGCCATAATAGTTACCACTACACTGCTTTAAAAATCGATTGGGCAATATAAAAATACAAATATTCCAAATAAGTACCCAGTTAAACTACCTGTACTATTTAATTTTTCTTTTAAATATTTTTCTGATAGCTGTGTATTATCACTCGATTTCGGCTTGCTGTCACCTTTGGGACAACCTGTTTAATGTTAATTGTCCTAGTAATTATTCGGTATCTTATAATCGTTGCTTTATCATTAAATTGTTTGTCATTTTAAAATAGTATTGAAACTAATCGAAAAATAATACTTTTATTTAATTTTAGGGTGCCGTTGGATTTCCAGGAGTAACCGGTCCAAAGGGGGAACCGGGACTGTCAGTGAGTTATATCAAAGTTATATAATGATTACTTAAGCCGTCACTTAGTAAAGATTTGACATACCTACTTTTGTATGACAAAACTGTCAAAACCTTTACTAAGTGATTGCCTAAGTAATCATTATAGCTCTCTGAGTGCTACAGTTAGTGATGTTATAGCCTATAAGTTATGCTTATCTTGATCTTATGACTTACTATGAAGAATATATTGTGTGCACACAATAATTTTCTTCTTCTATTATATTTATTGTAATTTTCAGGGGCGGAAAGGTTCATCTGGTATTAACGGAGAACGAGGAGAACCGGGTTTTCCTGTGAGTTTTGAACAGAGACATTTAAAAAATAGACGTATACTTATGATAAATCTTATGGGCACTTTTGTGTGTGTGTTGGTGTGGAAGAATTTCGGCTTGTAATTCTCCCCTTTTTGATACTTTTACATTTTTGTTTTAGTTATAGTTCTGTAAATCGTAGGTTGTAAATAAACTAAAATCTGAATAAAACATTTAGTGTCGTAATTGTGGAAACTCTAAAGTGAAAATATTTTAAAAATATACATAAAACATTAATAAAAAAACATAACATCACGCCTGAAAACCCCGATGGGTTAGGCAGAAGTATACCTAATAGAACACTCATATTTCACCAGCTGCAGCTTTGCTTACGTGCCATGTAATAAATAGGATGCAAAACTATTGCTATCAACCAGAAACAAATCCGGACTCCGTGGCAGGTACTGAGAAATTCCTGATGTAAACCTCAATAACAATTTACCCGACCCGGAAATTAAACCCGGGACCTCATGCTCAACAGGCACGATTGCTCAAGATCCACGTCGTATCGAAGAATTTAATTTGCGACGTTAGTGGTAGTTTTAATAACATTACATTCATGTTTTTTTTTTAAGCTATTGCATAGCTTCTATCGCGGGCCTTGAGCGTGGGGACCGAATCCAGAAATTCCGTAACGAAAATAAAAACCTAACGAATTGACACTTGACAATGACTTTTTGAAATATCACGCTTGTCTCTTTAGTTCAGCAACCCGCCTTTAGGTGGCATTGGTTGTATTGGAAAACTACCGTAATCAGCTGTTTGTGAGAAAGTATATAGGTGTATAGGCATTTATCATCTATGTACAACAGTGAATATCTGTACTCGTATAATTTGTGTACAAAGTGTTTTAAATATGAATAAACAAAGTGCATTTATTAATGAAGAAAGTCACGAAAAAATAGTGAAAGAAAATGAGTTAGTACCATTGACTTATATATTACTGCGTAAGGACAAGGCGGACGGCAAGTTAAAATGACGCCACAAACGTGGTCCCAAAAAGGTCTTTCCTAAGCCGAAGTGAACTAGTCCACGATCGACTCTCTTCGGGTGCGTTCGTAAATTTTATTAAAAGCTTTATTTATGTTCTTTATACCTCGAAAATACCACGCCGCTTATACAAGGTTTCGTTAACGAGCAGACTACACCAATTTTCTGTATGGCGAACGCGTCGAGCAAATGTTCGGACGACCGTATCTTTAGTTTTTATATCAATGGTTAGTACTCTATATGCATTCATTTTATTATTATTATAACAAATGCAGTATTATTTTTTGTTTTGTTAATTTATATATAATACTGCTATAAAGATAACCAAAATGTTGGGGAAAAATAGTATTTATACTAACACTTTTACTAAACATCCTCATCTTTTATAAAATATTAAATCTTATAATTTTTCAATGTTTAATTTTCATCTGACATTACGTCAGTTGTCAAGATGTCATTTACTTTTTCTTTTAATTTGTGTTATAGTTTTTCTTAGTGGTTAGAACTACGAAGGTTACATTTAATTTATATAATTTAATTCATTTTTATTAATATGTTAGCTATTAAAAAAAAAACAAAGGAAAAAATACTGCATTAATAAAATAAATAAATAATTATAATTGCATAAGTTGATAAAAAATGCTATGCAATAGCTTTACCGCGGCAGTCTCAGAGTGCCACAC
This sequence comes from Diarsia brunnea, assembly GCA_949774965.1. Classification (NCBI taxonomy): domain Eukaryota; kingdom Metazoa; phylum Arthropoda; class Insecta; order Lepidoptera; family Noctuidae; genus Diarsia; species Diarsia brunnea. The sequence goes on along the minus strand of OX459006.1, from coordinate 14,267,146 downwards.
GTCTTTTTTTTTGCTTTTCCAATTCACTGGACATTGGCATAATAGTCGACACCGGCTCTAATTGCCATGAAATAAAAATAGAATAGAATAGACAACAGGGCCAACGAGGCAGTCATTAAATATTATCGTTTGACGGCTAATAATATTGATAGAATAGTAATATTTGTGCTCTTCTATTTTTTTAAATGTTTTTTTCCTTTTTTATATAAGGTGTAAAAGTACCCTTAATGCAAACGAAGTTCTCCCCACCACTGCGATCATTTTTTTGTTCTAGACCATACCTGGGAACCCCTTAGTTACGGAGATATTGGGGGTCAAAGTTCGAAAATTTTCACAGCTGTTTTTGTAAATACTAGTTTTTCATTTTATAACTTTACTTAAATTAGCTCCATGACTCGTTTACTATTCAAAGCATCCACTAGCACGATGTTTTAAGAGTGCTACATTGAGTTTTAGCGTAAAAAGTGATTTTTGACCCCAAAAAAAAAATCGTTTCCCAGCAAAAATTTTTGCTGGGAAACGATTTTTTTAACACAGCAAAAAATTTTGCGTAGGGGTACTTAGTTTGATGTACAGAATGCTTGGTTGACGGATGTGTGATGGGTTGATTTACACCCTGTATTTTGTGTGTACATAAATAAATAAATAAAGAGAAAAGCTGTTGAACCCCGCTGCCCGCTGCCCGATCTTTGGCAGTCGTTAGTCAGTGACCTGAAAGTCTGACAACCAGTCTTACAAAATGGTATCGTATTACCCAGTATAAACTGGGATGTGGAGGTCAGATAGGCAGTCGCTCCATGTAAAATACTGTTACTCAGCTGCATCTGGTTAGACTGGAAGCTGACCCCAAACATAGTTGGGAAAAGGTTAGGCAGATGATGAGTAGAAGAAATAAATAAAATGATCTGTTTGGCAGATGCCATAAGTACCTACACCCAAAATAAACAAAAACTTAAATCTAAACATAGAATAAAAATATAATAAATATTAAAAAATAAGACAAAAATGCATGTTCTTCTTTTAAGGGAATGCCTGGTTATGGTGGTGACAAAGGAGATCGTGGTGAAAAAGGTGAAATGGTAAGAAATATTTTTATGTGTCTGACAACATTATTTAGAAACAATCGTGAGGAAGTTTATACTGATACCCGTTTTACCTGAAACTTGTGAGCACTGAAATTAAAGCAAACAGATTATTGCACGGTCGAATTTTCGATTTTCAACACTGAGGTGGGGTTATAACAACGAAAACTGTGCTTGTCATGTGAAAATCTGAAGTATACACAACACATGAACTGTATAAAAGTTCTCTATTGCATGTAGGTATGTAAAGTGCACTAATTACTTGTAGGAAGGAGACCCCGAAATAATACGGTGTGGTACAAAAGAATCAAGTAAGGATTTAATTTACATCGAAGTAAGAAAGTAATTTATAGTACTTCCTTACTACAATGTTATTTTCAATGCGTACGATATACAACATTAATATTATATATTTTTTTAAATTTATACGCTTCATAAATATAATATCACAAAATACAAGTCTTAAATAGAACCTTTTAAACATTATGTTTGTTGTGCAATACGATTCTTTACGTTCATGTGGCACTTGCTCGTCAAAGCGATGGAACATCACGCCATGGGGCCTCAATTCCTCTTCCAAAAAGAGGTGCAGATATCACATCGGTATTCGGATCACAAACGCCTTAAAGTCACACACGTCCTTAACAAAGACATCCACTTACTGCGGTACTCAGAGATATTTAATGATTACTTAAGCCGTCACTTAGTAAAGATTTGACGTACTTTTGTATGACAAAACTGTCAAAACCTTTACTAAGTGATGACCTAAGTAATCATTAAAGCTCTCTGAGTGCGGCAGTTAGTCATAGTTTACTCTATTTTCATTCATATTGACTGTCATTTTCAGGGACTTCAAGGACCACGCGGTGATAAAGGAGACATAGGACCATCCGGTTTGCCAGTAAGTCTTGCACAGAAATAACGCTAACACGCAACACAACATCACGCCTGTCACTTATTGCTTATACTCTCGGTTGCCATGTCGGCGCAACCGAGAGAACTTCGAAGTACATATTTTTCAGTTTGGTTAGGCCTGCGCGGTACTTTCAACAACAGAAGTACTCGTAGCTGTTAAAAAGTTTTTATTTTTCCACTTTTTATTGGTTAACCCCTTCACGGCGTACAAGCGTGATGTAATGTTATGAACTAGTGTGAACAATAAATAGACATGAGATTTCAGCAATCCCAGTTCATTTGCTATCGTTTATTGAGGAGTTTCGTTGCCTATCTCCGAAGTTCTTCATCAGATCTCCATCTAATTAAAATGGAATCACTCCGAGAAAGTACTTTTCCAAACTACCCAAATCGCTTCAAGTGAGCCTATTAAATTTGAAGAGTTATCTCTATTTCTCCAGGAACCCATCATCAGGTCCTGGCTGATGATCATGGGACCATCTGGAAAATATTTCAAACAAAAAAAAAATCCAAATCAGTCCAGCCATCTTCGAGTAGGTAATCGGGGAACGTACATGACATCAAAAAAATAAAAAAGATTCCGACGAATTGAGAACTTCCTCCTTTTTTAAGTCGGTTAATAAAATTGAGGCGTGATTTTATTGAATGTGCTAATTTTGTGAGTTGCATAATTTATACGTATATTTTTTCTTTACAATAGGGTTACAATGGACTTCCTGGATTGCATGGTAAACAGGGAGAAACGGTAAGAAATAATTTAAGTAACTCTTAGTTTACAATTAATCTAAATCGTCACTCGAAAGAATACATAATTATTATTACCAACTTGTATGAGTTAACTATTATCATACAAGTTAGTATAATTTAAAAGAAACCGACATGTACTCGTACTAGATGAATAATTGAATATGCATATCAATAACCTATTTATTGAAATTTTGTCCATTCTAATGTGCCCAAACACGACACCTGCAATATGTTGTTGAGGAGTAACTGCGGTACGCAGAAATATTTAATGATTACTTAAGCCGTCACTTAGCAAAGATTTGACATACTTTTGTATAATCAAACTGTCAAAACCTTTACTAAGTGATGGCCTAAGTAATCATTAAAGCTCTCTGAGTGCAGCAGTTAGATATGTAGCTTCTGGTCAGGGTTACCTAGTTATTTTCAAATCACTGGAATCAGTGTGTTACATTATTAATCGCTCAGATCAGTAGAAGTTCCTCACATGCCTTCAACAACTAGAAAGAGTTTACCCAAACACGAGGAATTTATCCTGTATCGTGGGTGAGTTCACAAACATTTAAACTCGCATGTACAAATACCCAGACCCAAAACAACTATCTGTAGGCCATACAAATACTTGTTCCGTGTGTGGGGTGCGAACCCGCGACACGCAGCGCAGCAGTCCAATCGCTCAGCCACTGCGCCAACCGTGCCATCTTGAAACGCATGAACAGTTTTTTTTATTTCATAGCTAAGACCACTCTCGATCAAGTCGACTTCAAAAAAAGCAAACTGAAACAAAGTTGTTCAAACGTTTAATGAAATCAAATAAAATTAAGATCTATAAAAAAAAAACTTTCGTTTATCATCTTCTAGGCACGAAAAGACTTCACAGTTGCTTCACCTCAGGGACAGTTCATTTTTTTTATCCTACGGTCACGAGACTCCATTAAATTGACATGGTGTGACACTCCCTACCGCTCTGCCCAGAGCGGGAGGAGTCATTTCATGATTTTCCAAACTAAAAAAAAAGGCGTCTCTTATTAATATTTAATTTGGGACTCTAAATTAAGTCGGGCGTTGTGTCATTTCTTCTTTCAATTTATTTTTGTAGGGACCACCAGGGCCGGAGGGGAAAGCGGGACCAGTGGGACCTCCGGGTTCTCCTGGAAGACATGGAGTTTGCCCTTGCTTTGGTACTCCAAATGGTAAGTATTCATACTGGTAGTTATCCGGTTATAGGGTGATTGTTAGTTGTAGGCGATACCGTTAATGTTGTACCAAATATAGCTAGTACAATTCTATCTAAGAGTTCTTACTTCAACATAATCATGTCTATGGGAGACGTAGTTGGACACCGCGTGTTCGTATTTTGGGATCCTCTACCATGAAAAAAGAGGGTCACAAGGATGACCATTACCTATATATCCCGCCTCTTCTAGACAGTCAACCTTGCTGCAAACTTGCGCAGAGTTAGGAGACGGGTACTTGAATAATGCCTACACCAAGTAATCATGATAATTTCATTTCAGCTCCAGATACGATTGAGGGCGACGAGGATACATTCGGGACAAAGGATTGGCCGGCAGAAGTACCTTGTAAATCTGCACCAGTCAAATCAAAAAGCGGTAAGAATACCTTTTTTTAATATAACATTGAATTTGATTGGTTTTAAAATTCTTAAGTTGGACAATTAGTTCTTTCTTAAGTACTGAACACAACAGCATAGAGGCGGTGTTAGCTTGCCACAGGCATTTTTGATTGACATACGGCGCTTCCATTAGGCCCGGTATCCACCAAAGCGGAGATGAGCAGAGCGGTGAGTAAATGTGAAAAATTCGACCAATCGCAGGAAAGGCGAAAGCCCAGATGTAAATTTTAATTAATGTGATTGGCCGATTTCCGCACATCTTTTCTCGTCTCCGCTCCTCTCCGCTTTAGTGAAAACTGAGCCTTACACTGGACCCGAGAAGGCGGCGCGAAGTGTTCTTTGACGTAACGGGGGGAGCTGTTTTATACCTCACTCAGCCCCAAGACGACGCCTGCAAGGTCGAGCGGGTACTAGTCTGGGACAGTCACATTACGCATAGATCCCACTGCCCCCGATGCAAGTGTGCGAGGGAACACTTGAGGATTTCCACACCGTGAAAAGGAAAGCCATTTTCTATCAGTCAACCATCGGGTGGTTCAGAGACAAACAGCAGAGGTTGCAATATGGGGTGCGGTGATGTTGAAGCACTGTAGGTTATTCAACTTCATTAAGATTCAATGAATGTTTATGAAATATTGTTGCAGGCATTTATTATTTGGGACCAACAGGAAAATCAATGACTGTATACTGCAATATGACAACCTTGGAGACATGTGTTAGGACAAACAAAAATACCTCAGAGATCAATCATGATTCGACTAAAGGAGCCTTTTGGTTGCACGAAGAAAACGTTCATATGACGGATCTATTTGAAAAATATGTAAGTTATTTTCAGAAATCTGGAGTTCTTTTTTTATTAGTTAGGAATTTCAAAGCAGCAAACCAGAGTCTGGACTTGTAATTGATTTATGTCAATAGGCTCACCATTTATGAAATTTCTTATAAATGTGGGTGTGTCTCTGCAAAACCTGCCTAAACGCTCGGGGAAAAACAGGCATAATAATATTATATTATGTGTTATTATCTAAATTTTCTCAAATCATACTGTTGCTCAAATGAAATGATCGATTTTATAGATTATCTACACTAATAATAATATTATAAAGAGGAAAGATTTGTTTGTTTGTTTGTAACGAATAGGCTCCGAAACCACTGGACCGATTTCAAAAATTCTTACACTATTGGGAAGCTACACTATCCCCGGGTGACATAAGCTACTTTTATCTCTGTATTCCCGAGGGAACGAGAACTACGCGGGTGAAACCGCGTGACGTCCGCTAGTTTTTAATAAATTAAAGAAAGAAAAATAAGTTACCCGTATAGTTTATTTTATAGATTGTCCGTTTAAATACGTATACCGGTTCATTTGTTCCAGATTTCAACAGAACAGTTAATATGGTTGCGTGATCGTGCAGATACCGTTCGTCAAACGCTAAAATACCACTGCCTGGACTCCGTTCCATACGTCAGATACAACATGTCAGCATCCGTAAAGTTATGGGCTTGGAATGATGCTGTGATTGGACCATACCCAACTAACCAATCTCCCATATTTTATTCTGTACCAGAAGCTACTGATAAATGTGTGGTAAGATACTTTTGAATAATTTAAATATACTTCACCGTCTCGCAAAAAAATATTTTTTGTTAAGTAGTTAAGTTATTAGTATTATATTTCACAAAAAAAAAACTATGTGTATGTATGTATATTATTTACAAGATATAAGTAAACTTAGGTCTTAGACTTCATCTATCAACACTGTTATAGGACTAATAAGCGTGAAAAAGTTTTGATGGATCAATCAGAACAGCGTGCAATGATTGTTGACAAGGAGGACTCCAATTCACATAGGGATCCTCCTTACATTGATTGGTTGACACCAATCAGCCAATGGCTTAATTGCCAAGAGCCTCGATCAATGTCTGAGGAGGCTCTCGTTCGGCAAGCGGATCAAGAGGTTCATAATGGGCCTACTACACGCTCAAGCTTCACACGGTGCACAAGGTACATTACGCGTGTGGTTGGTAAAACTGTATTACCATTACCAACCACACGCGCAATGTACTGTGTGCACCGTGTAATCGCGCAGGCAAAAGTGTGGTGAAACATGTGCGTGTGGCAGGCCCCTAAAGAAAGCAGTACTCGACACGGCTCGTATTATTAGGAGGTTTCTTTATTTGGAGACCTGGTTGCCTGTAGCTTGGATGATATTCCAGTGGCCTATAACGTATTTTTATATTTTAAAATGTATTTTTATTGGTTTTGTAAGAAATATTTTAATATGAATACAATTTGTTTAGAAACAAACAAAAATTATGTACTAGATTTTCTTTGTTTGATCATAAGGAAAAGAATAAGGTATAGACAATGTAAAAGTATTGGAATTTTTCATAGTTTATCTTTACCAAATTATGTTTTTTTTTTGTTGTGTTTTTGGTCCTACTAGTTTCATTCCCTGGTTTGGCAAAGTGTTACTGTGAAATTTATCAGTAGCAGCCACGAAGACTGGGTTTGTGGCCGACTAACCCATCGTATTGAGTTTCTTATATTTATGATCACTAACCTTAATTTCAAGGATACTATAACGCTCCATTGCACGCTGTCAGACCCCAAGTGTGGACTTTTGACGTCTGGTTAGTGACCGTGTCACGCCACCACGCTCCATATGTGAAGGAAGAATGCACTTATTATGCACATAATATTTAATAAAAAATTATGTATGTTTCAGGAAGGAAGCACAGAATGGAAAAGTACTATCATAGAACTGCAAAGTTACAACCCAGAAAGACTACCAATTACTGATATGTGGATTGGAGATATCCGAAATCCAGAACAAAAGATAATCATCGAAAACGTCGAATTATGTTTTGGATGAATTTATTGCAAATCTTTCATCATTGGATTATTTCATTTAAAAGGATAAAGTTTTTGACTTAATTTGTCTCTTTTGTAATTTTAATAATAAATAGCTCTAAATTGTTTGGGTTACGTGTTTTATTTCATACTACCATTCAACTACATTTAAAGTAAGAGCAAAACTGATGATTGAATGATTGATGTCTTGATACGGAATAAGTAGTGGTACTTTTCGTTGCATTACCACGTTTGATAATGATTTTGAAAGTGCAGCAAAGCTAAGGAAAACCTTAGCTTCGCTGCATCTTCAAAATCATTAGTCCAAATAAAAATAATGGTTTGATCAAACGTCTATTGTGACAGCAGTTACAATCAAAGAGACACTTGATGATAAGACAGTCGCCGAGAAGCATAGGAACCGGAAGCCAGGTTAAAAACCATAGACTATAAACTAAGATGAACCCTGCGCTAAAAGTAACTTCAACGGCGGGAGGTTGATGTCCTTGATTACAACAAGCGTGTCACATTTCAGGTCTGTCTTATTTTCTCTCAATTTAGTCCTCGTTTGTAACTCTTTCCCATAACTCCTTAGCTACTAAACTATTTGGGTAACTGGTATAATAATAGCATAAAATATGAACACCTTTTAAATTGAGAGTTTAACTTTGAAAACTGGTCAAACTCTTCGTTGAAATGACCTGAGGTGATTCTTTGGTATTTCAAATTGTGTAACCCTAAGCACATGAGATTTTTAAATCATGATTAGAAATACTAAAGTTGAGTTCCATAAACTAAGTGTTAGTATTCGAAATTCTGGGGACTATAATTATTAACAGCTCACTATAGTGCATAAAGCTACACTTAAAATAGCATCAGATATTTAAATGGTCTACTTGAAGATAGGGTGCGTAAATGAACGAAAAATGGCAACAGTTTTCTCCCGTCTAGAACATTAATTATTCATCTTAGTTAAATTTATTAGTACAAAAGAATTCCTCATGAAAGTAGCGATGAGCGTACGATATTCATTTGTTTTCATTAAACGACTCGCGGTGCTACTACAAGAATAATTTGAAAGCTCACCCGATTACAGGATTTACAGAAACTAGAGCAATAGGTTTATTCATTTTAGGCAGGTTATTATTCTTTTCATTTTTTAAACATTTTTTTTCTAGCCTACATTGTGTCTCACTGCCGAGCAAAGGCCTTCCCTTACTCCTTCCATATTTTACTATCCTGGGTGGTCTCTCGCCATGATAGCCCCACAAACAAGATCAGATCGTCACGCCATTGCACTTTCGCCTCTGACGACCACGACAGGGCTGTCACGGTAAAATGTTACTGGGCCTAGTCGATATTGTTTCAACGCAAAATAAATTGAAATTGGATTGACATAATTACCAGGAACCTATTATCAGTTGTAATGAAAACTGTTGCAGAAATACCAAACGCCTTGAAATCGAGTGTCACCTTGTCTAGGTTCAACTTTATTATAAGATAAGATAAGATAATATTTATTTGCATAAACATGCGTCATACATACAAAAAAAAAAGTTCATGCATGCAAGATGATATAACATTATTATGTTTGCCACATGATGTGACGTGCAATAGTCTAGAAATTTTACTTGTTAAAACATTCTCACAAAATCCAAAAACAACAGTCAAACTATGAATTAAGTACTTGAAGAATACAATTGAACAATACTGTTATAAATTTAAAAGAACAAAAATATTATATTAAAAACAATAATAAGTTATTAATACTATTATACAATATTCATGTCAACAATAAAAACAACAATTAAACTATTATTAAACTATTCCATTGTAAATGAAACACAAAAAATTAAAATAAAATCATAAATAATAATAATAAAAATCAAAAATATAATCAAAATCACAGAATATTAATAATCAAATCAAATAAAATACTATGTCAATATAAATCTTTCCTCTAGAAATTCGTTAATTGTATAGTATGCTTTATTAACTAGATATTTCTTAAGTTTTCTTTTCAATTGTACATTATTAAGCTCCTTCCAACTTTTAGGCAACTTATTATAAATGGTTGGAGTCATATGAAAAACACTTTTGCGCATAAGTGCAGTTCTACAAGGGGGTACACGGAGTTGGGTTTGGTCACGCCTGTTCCTGGGAAATTGATCTTGTTTGCGCGGAAATAATTTAGTATTGTTCCTGACAAAACATAACAGTTTCGAGAATATATATGGATGGCAATGTTAAAATTTTATGCGTTATAAAATAGGGCTTGCAGCTGTCTGTGGTTTTCAAATGAAACATTGCTCTAAGGCATCTCTTCTGCGCTTTGAATGCTACTTCTCTATTAGTTGAGTTACCCCAAAAGATCACACCATATCTGAGAACCGATTCAGCGAGACCGTAGTAAGCTGTTAATAACGCCTCCCTATTAACATTTCGTGACAGCAAGTACAATGCATAGGCACTACTACTAATTCTTTTACTCAGAGCATCTATGTGATCCTTCCAATTTAACTGTCTATCAATAATTAGTCCTAGAAACTTAGTTGTATTTACCGTGTCAATTGTTACATTATTATATGTTATGTCAAGATTGGAAAATGTCAATAAACGCTGACTAAAATGCATAATTACGGTCTTACTTAAATTAATTTTTAAATTATTATTATCTAACCATTGTATAGTATTGGTCAATGTATTATTAATGTCATATTTATAAAGGTCTTTATTATTACAGGGTATAGTGATAGTACTGTCGTCCGCAAAAAGTGTTACAGGATGGTCAATTGACTTTGGAAAGTCATTTATATAAAGTGTAAAAGTGGAGGTCCTAAAACACTTCCTTGCGGAACTCCGTAGGTAACGGTTCGTTCCTCCGAAAGAATGTTTTCTTCATGTTTGGTTTTAGTGTTTAGTCTATTTATTTCGGTTATTTGTTTTCTGTCGTGCAAATATGATTTTATAAGTTCAAGAACATTCCCTCTAATACCGTACGCATCAAGTTTTTTTATTAAAATATCATGTTGGACATAATCAAATGCCTGGGTCATGTCACAAAATATAGCACAGACTGGAGTATTCTTATCCATATTTGACATAATCGAGTACAAAAAGTCATAAACTGCCATATTAATTGATTTCTTTTTCCTAAATTCCTTTTGTTCGTTACAGAGTACATTGTTCACTTCTAAATAAAAACTAAGTTGATTATAAATAAAGTATTCAATTACTTTTGAAAACATCGGTATTAATGCAATCGGCCTGTAACATTCCATTAGTTCTCTATCTTGTTTTTTAAACAATGGCTTTATTACCGATTTTTTTAATGCGTCTGGAAAGATACCTTCACTTATACACAAATTTATAATATGACTGAGCGGGTGACATATTATATCGGTGACATATTGTACTGATCCCGTCATAACCTACACTATTTGTATTGTTTAGCGCTAGAATGATTTTTGATATGTCATTTGGAAAACTTGGAGCGATAAACATAGAATCCCTTCTGTTCAAAATATTTTTTGTTACTGCCCTGAATTTATCGAGGGTTGAATTTTGTCAATGAAATAGTCGTTAAATGAATTAGAAATGTGGTTTGGGTCCGAGATAATTTCATTATTCATTCTAATTCAAACTCAAAGTATTTATTTCAATTAAACCATTACAGGCACTTTTGAATGTCAGAAGAACAATTCATAAAACAAAACTAAACTACGAGTGCAATACGTCATCCCGAAAGCCACCACACCGAGCCACACGCCGCCGAATGCCCGCAACAACGAACTCTGCGAGCACGAAAGCACGCAGCGACTCACACCGCAACAACGAATGCACGAAACTCCAAATCACGAAACAACGAATGCACGCCGCAACGCGCAACCGCCGCCCCGCGACCCGGAGCCCCGCGCACCCACCGCCACGGCACGCGCCGCCGCGCGCCCCCGCAACCACAGCACTCGCCGCCGCAGACATCCGGCGACGCGCAACCCGACGCAGCAACCCCCGGTACGACGTATTGCACTCCTAAGCTACAGTCACAGTCACAAGGCATAATAACTTGTGAAAGTACTGTAGTTGCCCATTCCCTAGCGTAGATCTCTATGGAGAAGAACGGGCAAGAAACTCCATGGACACTCTTTTAAATCAGAATATTGTTACAAAATCTTGGTACATTACATCATTCATGTTGGGATGGTATATTATTAACTTACGACCAACAGGCACGAGTTCTCAAACCCCGACGTGTGACCGCTAGGCTAAGCGACCGTATGTGTCATCTGTCGATATTATTGACTGCCTCTTAGTCTTGGTTGATTGATGTGTCGAGTAATAGTCCAAAGGTCATTTCTTTGTTCTTTCGGCGTGACAATGACGGTTGAAGAAAAACAATAATTCACCAATGTTTCCGCCTTTCTGACCTCTAAAACTGCAACCCAATTAGTACTGGGTAATACCCTTGTACCGGTACCCTTTGTTGTATTGGGTAAAACTGGTTTGTCAGACTTTCAGGCCACTGACTACCTGTAACGACTGCCAAAGATGAACATAATAATTTGGCAGCCAGGACCAACGGCTTAACATGCTTTCCAGGACACGGAGGAAACTCGGTGTGTAATGGCTGGTCACCCATCCACGGACCAACCTAGGCAACCACAGTTTAAAAAGATCGACCCGAGTGGCAGTTATTATAAAGTCACAAGCGTAACCTTCACCTTGTCTAGGTTTAAATTCATATACCATCGAAAAAACAATACTCATTTCGCAATCTTCGTCCACCGTTCTCTTTAGGTCCCGTGAAAACGATTCGTGGTTCCACTGAGCTGTTGTGGAGGCGAGATTAATAGCTTATTACTCCATTGTCTACTGGTAGTCATTATTCAATTAAATATCACGCCCAACCGTAAACCATTGTGTTTACCCGCCAATATCATAACCGTTTCATGCCAACCGTTTATTATTAAATTGAAAGTTTGATTCAAAGGTAAAGGGGGTGAAGTATTATGTTTATGAAATTAGGGACGTCGTGTTTAGGGACAATACTTTTATTATTTTGAGAAGATAATAATAACCTATTGTCGGGCCACCGTATAACTTAACATCACGCCTGTAAGTCCCCAACTGTTTGGCAGTCATGTAGGTACATTTTTAACCGACTTCCAAAAAAGAGGAGGTTTATATTTGTTTTGAAAGTGTTTGAAAGGGTATACTCCCGAGTTGGTCCATAAATTTAAGGTCGCTCAGCGAGCTATGGAGCGAGCTTTGCTAGAAGCCTCTCTCAGGGATCGCGTCCGAAATGAGGTGTTTCGACAGAGGACCATAAGACGGAGGACAGGAGGGAGGACATAAGTAAGCTGAAGTGGCAGTGGGCCGGCCATATTAACCGCAGAACCGATGACCGTTGGAGCAGACGTGTTCTTGAGTGGAGACCGCTAATCGGCAAGCGTAAGGTGGGACGCCCTCAGGCTCGGTGGAGCGATGATCTTCAAAGAGTGGCTGGTAACAACTGGATAAGAGATGCCGAAAATCGAGCTGAGTGGCGCAACATTAAAGAGTGTTATATCCAGCAGTGGATTTTAAAAGGCTCATGATGGCTCCCGAGGTGGTCCCATTGCCAATAAGTTAGGATCTGATGATGGGATCGCTGAGAAATCGAGGTAACTTTCAAATTTTATAGGCACTTATTACGTTTTCCATATATTTTTGGAAGCTGTTGTTGATGATGAAAGGTACAACACCTCAATGGTAAAGAGTTGAAAGAAAATTCCTTCAAAATTATACGTACACGAAGCAAACCTATTAAGTATACATCACGCACACAAGCTATTGAGTTAACACTTTGCATGTGTGAAGTCATAGTTATGCCACACAAACGCTAAATAAAGCGAGCGAGCTCGGTTTTTATTAGTGTGCGTGCGGCACATCTATAATACCATAAGTATACCAATATATAGTAATCATTCATTTGACAATGAATCAGATGTAATATTTCGCAAGTGTAACTAAAGCAATCTTGGCACAATAGTTATCACCTATAGTTACTGAACGAGGAGGCGTAAGATCAAACCTCGGGTGCGGCTTTTCTTTTTCTTTTTGTGTTCATTATTTTTAACCAAATTCATGTTAAAACATTATTTAAAGTAGAATCTATAACGATTCAATCCTGTTCATGGATGAGTTATGAAGTTTGCAACGTTTGAGAACCACGGCACTCTCAGTCCATTTTATTTTGGCTGCTTATAAACTAACTACCGACAATTTGAAAATAATATTGTTTTCGAACACCTTCATTTATAAAAAATGAGCATTCTTAGTGGTCAATCTATGATTATTTGCATTACTTAGTCTATTGCTAGCACAGAATTACTCTAAATATATTCGTTTGTAATTTATTTCTGTGCATTCAAACATGCATCATTTAATAACATTAAAAAAGACAGAAATCGTTGTTTTGCATGAGCAAAACGTATCTATAAGTGATTGCAAGGCGCTTAATGATACCGGTAAGTAACAGATACTATACCTACTTCAACTTAACTAACTCATCTTACCTTTCTGTTTACCTAGGAATAAATAAAATTAACGTAACCTTAGTGCATTAACCATTGTTATAGTATTAGCCCATTTTTGTTTGCTAATGTTTACTTGAACTATATCTAAAAGTATTTTAACTTGTATTATATTATACGTATATGATTATTGAAGATAAATAATATTAATTTTGTTTATATATAAGTATATATGTATCATACTCGTAGTTTATATATAGGTTTATATACTTACCTATATATAAACCAAATTAATATTATTTTATCATTTATTATATAGGTATACATATAGGTATGTAAATTAAGTGCATTAACCATTGTTATATTAGCCCATTTTTGTTTGCTCATGTTTATTTAAACCATATCTAAAAGTATTTTAACTTGTATAATACGTATATGATTATTGAAAATAAATAATATTAATTTGGTTTATATATAAGCATGTATGTATCATAGTTTATATATAGGTTTATATACTTACCTATACATAAACCAAATTAATATTATTTTATCATTTATTATATAGGTATACATTTAGGTATGTAAATTAAGTGCATTAACCATTGTTATAAGAGCCCCTTTTTTGTTTGCTAATATAAATATTTATAAGTATTTTAGCTTGTATAAATGTATTTGCATATAATTATTGTAGGCATATAAATAATATTAATTAGGTATATATGAAAGCATAAATATAATTTTATATTTTTAATCATAATGTATATATTATTATTTATTATGTAATAACTATTATGATAAGTATTTTAGCAGTAGTATGTATTTTAAATACTGTTTTGTTTTGTATTCACAGAGAAGAACCGTGCAGTTATGGGTCCGCCGATATGCAGATTCTGGAGACGTGGAAAATCTTCGACGTGCTCCAAAACCAAAGCGAATACGTCAGCTCGACACCATGACACCGTGGCAAGGCACAGAGCTAATTAATTTTTGCCAACCCGCGTCACAGCTTTAGCACACGATGTGTGCTTGCAAACGGTGAGAAATCACCTGCGTTCTGCTGATTTACGCTGCAGCAAGCCAGCACGGAAGATATTACTGTCCACTGCACATCGATAAAGCCGACTACAGTTCGCTAGGTCATATTTTAATTTTGATTGGAAGAACAACGTGGTGATTTTTAGCGACGAAAAAACATTTAAGTCGGATAAGGATGGGCGTAAAATATTATGGACAAAAGGTGGTGAAAGGTATAATGAATGTAACCTTCTGGCTTGTAGGACTAGTGGCATTGGCGTTGGATGCGGGTATTGGGGTTGGATGTCAAACGATTATGAACCTTATTGTTATATTCATAATGTTCATGTTTGTGTGAACAAATGTAAAACTTAGCAATATTTTTATTATTTGTTATACCTACATCTTGCTGTATTCCTCTGTCTTAAACAACAATTCGTATTATTAAAAGTCTGGTGAAGTGATGTTATTGTTATGCAGATAGAAGTTGCCATAATTTCTTACTATCTAACATGTTGATTCACTTCCCGTCTAATTTTATTTTCGATTCAATTTAGACACCACCAACCTACTTTAACAAATTATTTATGTCCATCCTTAACCAACAAAAAAATTGTCTAACTAATGAATAAACATAAAACAAATGATTTTATTGTTTTATTTAATTACCTTTCTACTTTTTTGCTTGAGTGACTTTATTGGAGACAAACAAAAAGTTTTTAAAAAACAAAAAGTAAAAAACAGAAATCTAAATTCCTCAGTGGGGATCGAACTCACGGGCATCAAGCGTGGATTAGCTAATATCGCACGCTTACACCACTCTGCCACGGATGGTTTGTCTAATGTGAATAAAATGTTGGTCATATTCCTTCACTGTGAACCAGTTTAATGAATGTTTACTCACACAATATGAATGGCAATTACCGATGTGTTCGTGATGTAAAGTCGGCCGGCGCGCAGCCGCGGTAGGCCGGTTTTGAGTTATACGCACATAACGCACACTAATAAAAACAGAGCTCGCTCGTTTTACTTAGTGTGTGTGCCTATAACTATGACTTCACCCACACATACAAGATGTATACTTAATACGTTGGCCGACTGTACTTATGAACCGATAGTTGTATTCTGTCAGGGTATTAGGTTGACCTGATGATAGAAGGTACATCTCATTATCCGACTTAAAAAAAACGGGTTTTCAATTCGACGAAATCTTTTTTTTATGTATATTCACCGATTACTCGAAGACACCTAAACCGATGTAGAAAATTATTCTTTTGATAAAAAGGATATATCCCAAGAGTAATACCATGATAAGGAAATCAGGATCTGATGATGGCATCCCAGAGAAAATTATAGGCACGTATTACCGGTGTTTCGTGCTTTTTCTAAAAGCTTTTCAAGTATTTGCATCTAGCAGTCATCACTTCATGTTGATGAGCTGACGATGGAAGGTAAAACTCCTCAACGGTTAGGAGTTAAAGGATAGTTGATTAATAAAATATTATGGGGACGTATTTATGGTTATATTCTTTCAGGTTATCTAGGTGAGCTAATTGTGGAAGGTACTCCTCAACGGTTAGGAGTTGAAAGCAATAATAAGGGAATCTTGAAGGTTAAGGGTTAGGTTTCTTGATTGAATGTTAAATGCATAATAAATATTTGCATAGGATATTACAACTAGAAATGGAAAAATAAAAAAAACTTTTTTGCAAATAAAAAACCGACTTGAAAACAATGAAACTTGTCTAGGTCCTCTTAATTACATTGAAACTATCTTATACAATAATATACTTCAAAAACACAAAATGTGTAAAATAAATTGCAGAAAATATATCAGCTTCTAAAATCGGTGGCAAAGAAAACGAAATCAAACAAACAATTTGGGGAAAACAAATATTGTACAATATGTTACAGACTCGCTTCCAACAACAAACAAACTAGACCATCAAGGCAGTCTTCTTCCAATATTTTGAGAAATAATTACCCCTTGTTATGGGCCGTATGTCATGCAAATTAGGATTTTGAGAGCGCGAGAGATCGCGTTCATGAATTGTTATTTGCTTTCAAGAAATGACCGTCACTTAGGTATCTCTGAGAGGAGAGCGACAAAAAGGAGAGTACCTATGTTTTTCGCGTATATCTTGTATATAAGGGTATGCATGTAATATACAATTTAATAAACATATCGTTAGATTCGTCTTGTTATGAAGAAAAAATACCATGTGTTGTGGAGGTCAGATAGGCAGTCGCTCTATGATAATTACTGATGTTCAGCTGCATCTGGTTAGACTGAAGCTGACTCCAACATAGTTGGCTGGGTAGATGATGAAAATGAAGTAAAATGAAGTACAGCAAAATATAACCTAAGCTGATTGTGGTAAAATTAAGCTACTAGACTTACTAACCAAAAGTTTTAAAAACCCAATTATTACGACAACATCGTTGTACGTATCCGAACAAAATAAAATATAATTACAATACTTATTTATATTTTTTATTTTATTCATTTTAAGAATACTTGCAGTTACAATTGGGTCTGAATAAATAGAATAGATAAGAAGCTCAATTATGCTTAGTATGCAGGGGATTTCGAAGGCGATAAAACGATTAAGTTTTCTAAAAATGAAACCTAGCTAAGGTTTTATTTAAGAAAACATTAAAACAAAAAAAAATAGCAAACTGGTAATCAAGGTACTACAAACTTATGCTTTAAAATGACAAAACTGCAGAAGCTGGGTTAGAGTCAAACATTGAAGACATCTGAAGAAAATAAACAAAATACATACTTCAAAGAAAAAGTTGATTTATTTTTGGATACTTCCAAAAACAAGGTCAAAAATTAAATTAATCTTAACCAAGATTAAAAACACGCAATAAAGTCAGACCAACGTGTATAAGAAGAGGCCGTAATAGTCAACTGTAGCCCCGAAACTGTCCCTCGGGCACAAAGCATAACAAATTGTATAATTCATCGCCAACACAGCTCGTCCCTTCTTCAACTAAAGAAATATAGCAATCATTTGTCACTGGTCGCACAGAAACCTTTATTATTCATATTCTTACCACAACAAATAAGTATGTCAGCTTTTTCATAAGTTTTTGTAAAAAGGTAAAGAGTAAAGAGCACACGGTGATGCGATTCTTCTTACAAATGTATGAATTCGATTTTTCTTCCTGCATAATGCCTGTAGAGCAATATTTTTTAATGAAGTCAAGGTCTTTAGTAGACACGTCCCTGTCATTTCTTTTTTTTTCAAAATCTAAAATGTAAAGAAAATAATAATATGATCTTTCACAAATTACAACAAATGTCTCATTTTTACAGTCGCGTTAAATGGGAAAAATCTGAAGTGCAATTTGACTAAAACTTTAATAAAAATCGTTTTTAACGACTTTATTATGTTTATATCGATCTACGGTTGCAATTTAAAAACACTCTCGATTTTGTCTTATCAGTAAACAATACATTTCCCTGACTGCATACAGTTCTAAACTTCCAATTTCTGCTTAAAATCTTGATCCTGAGCAGGATAACGCATTGTAACCCGCAACAGAATTTAGTTGGGCCACAAACAGCCTCCATTAGAGGAGACATCACGACAACATGTTGCTACCTGTCCAGCGTGATATATCGCGACCGGCGCCTAATTGCTTGTCTTTTTGTAGTACATTGTGTATTCTGCCATCTTCATCATGTTGGGTTAAATTGTGGACTTTTTATTGAAGAAAATGTTTTAAATTTTGTATGTAAAACAAACCGTGTTTTAAGTACCTATAGGTACAGTGTATGCTAATTGTTGGGTAGACCATACCTAGTCTAGTACAACAGAAAAGTTTTATATCAATAAACACTAGGTAAGGTACCTAGTGTTTATTGATATGAAACTCGTAAAGAGTATCAAAACACGGTAAAAGAAAACAGTTAATAATTATGATCTCATAAAATTCTTGTTCCTGCTCAAAATCTAGATTCTGGTACCCAATGCTTATGGAAGCAGGACTAAGCTTTTTTTGTTAAATTTCGGTGCATTCCCATTCGTGTCCCATTTTACCTTGAAGGTACACATTCACTCATCATCTAATCTACCAAGCCTTTTCCCAAAGTAGAATATCTGAAGACCTTGCATGTACTGGATCAACACCCCATATTTAGGGTCGCCCCGTGTGGAATTGAATCGGACCACACTTGGTCGTTAGCACAGCGGTTTAATGACTCAAATGGTCCGGTGACATAATGACCTTTGCTACTGATTTGGCCCAGTCCGAATCAAGTGCAGGTAAACGTTACATAAGTATGGAGTTTCCAAGTGATTCAAAAAACGAATTACATTCGTTTTTAGTAGAAAACTGTAGTGGCACTCCAAAAGAGTACTTTACCAACATAGTATTATAAGAACAACTACGCCATATATGGCAAAAAATAAGAACTACGATAAAAATCCTGAATCGCGCAAGTTATACTTGACTTAAGAATATAATTATAATAACAAATTAAAGAAGATTCAGCAGTGAAAGACAGAGTTTTTTAATACACCTGTGTAAATATATATCGTCAGATTAAATGATTTTATTCAACTGACATTTTGATTATGATGAGAATACTAAACACGGTAATTTGTGATTCGGTGCATTCCTGGGAATGGGAAATACTACACCATTGTTTGGAAATTCGTGTTCGACCTCGGTTGATTAATAACGTGTTTGGTTTTGCTAAACTGGGCAAAATACGACGTTTGTTCGTGAATTCGAATAAAAGATTTTTCAAATTCCAACAATTTATCTAAATATATATAACTCAAATTAATTTATCTAATCTAAATATATATTATATAACTCAAAGGTGACTGACTGACATAGTGATCTATCAACGCACAGCCCAAACCACTGGACGGATCGGGCTGAAATTTGGCATGTAGGTAGATGTTATGACGTAGGCATCCGTTAAGAAAGGATTTTGATCAATTCTACCCCCAAGGGGATAAAATAGGGGATGAAAGTTTGTATGAAACTTTGTCAATTTTAAACCGATCGGGCTGAGACTTTGCATGCATAAAGCTACTATGACGTAGGCATCCCCTAAGAAAGGATTTTGATAAATTCCACCCCTAAGGGGATAAAATAGGGGATGAAAGTTTGTATAAATCTTCTTAGATTTTCGACTGATTGAACTGAAATTAAAGATTGGAGTTACTATGATAAAGACGTCAGCTTAAATAGGATTTTGATAAATTCAACCCCCATGGGGATAAAATAAGGGATGATGGAGGATGTAAATGTATTAGTTTGAACCTATCAGTACCTAATGGAACGAATAAATTAAGACGAACAAAATCATTTTTAGTTCTAGATGTTGACAATAGATGGCGTTAGTAGTATTTTTAAAAAAGAAAGAAAAAGAAAGAAAAGTATTTATTAGACTCACACAGGACAAAACAAATAACAAATGGTTGAATTAACAATAAAAAAAAAGTATATAAAAAATATATACATTTGTTTCAACTGCCTCCGTGGTCGAGTGGTTTAGGCGTTTGCCTTGTGACCCGGTGGTCGTGGGTTCGATTCCCGCGGGAAGCATACTTTGTAAAGTTGTTTCCAGTTTGGCTAGGACATTGCTGGCTTGAATCACTTGATTGTCTGATAAAAAGGTGGTTCCGTGCTTCGGTAGGCACGTATAAGCCGGTGGTCACGGTCGCCAAATGGCGGTCGTCAAAATAGACCACGTCAGAGGCCCTTGAAGCGGTCTAGAAACTCTAACACTAGGGTGTATGGGGTCGTTAGCCCTTACTACCCACACGCTAAGAAGAAGAAGAGCGTGATGCTGTAAAATTAAAAAAAAAAAAACACAGCGCTGGTATTCATAGTAGCATAGTTCACAGCGGGCACACTGAGGAGGCCCTTGAAGAAGCTGCTCAAGCTGAGGGCTTAACTTCTGGGGGAAAAAATGTGCGCGACGCACCTTTTTTACAGTTTTATACTTTTTGGTGTATTTTGTACAGTGTTTTTTTTATATTTCGAATGTTATTTTATTTTGATACACTATTATTTTTCAATTGATTAGATGGAGTTTAGCAACGTTCATGGCGTGTCATTTTTGGTAGAATAATCTCCCAGTAAATTAGTAGTCTCCAAATCCAGCAGTGGAGATACTAGACCAGTCCGCTACATCGTGGTTACGCTTTATCTTTTTCCAAAAAAAATCTGACTTTTACTTAAATAACACAGATAATTTATAAACTGGATTAACACTTAAGATACTTTTTGTGTTGTGTGGGACAATTATCGACCTCCACGCGGGCGAAACCGCGGGCAAAAGCTAGTTTATAAATATGGGTAGACAAACAAATAAATGTATGCACTGCAAACCATTTGGTATTACCATGGCTAAAATCTGTATTTTAAATCACAACATATTATAAAACTAGACATTTAAGTATTATTGTTAATATACTCGTATATGATTGTAGACAAAAATCATCTAAAACACAATTCAACACTTTCGATGGTCACCTTTTGTTTTTCATTTCGAATATCCCCGATCCACATTCCAATTATTGGTAGTCTGTTTACGTTAGAACTTTGCAGTTCTATGATAGTACTTTGCCATTCAGTACTTCCTGCCTGAAACACAAATTATATTTGAATAAGACAATATTTCACATAAGTGATGTCAACTTATTTAATTACTATCTTAGTATGTAAGAAGCGCAACTCTTATAGAAAAGGCCAAAAGATTCAGGAAGAACAAATGCATTAAAATTATCTTACCACACATTTGTCGGTAGCTTGTGGTATGGAATAAAATAAAGGAGAGTGGTTGGTCGGGTTTGGTCCAATCACCACATCATTCCAAGCCCACAACTTCACGGATGAAGACTTGTTGTATTTAGAGTACGGAACTGAGTCCAGGCAGTTGTATTTTAGCGTTTGACGAACAGATTCTGCACGAATACGTAACCATGTCAACTGTTCTTCTGAAATCTGAAACAAATAAACCAAACAATATTTGTGGAAAGATTGTGTCGACTTGAAAGTATTGGTGACACTAATTTGTAGATGCTAGGTATAAACCCATGCATCATCATCCATTGTTTTCAAAACGGTATAAAAAAACACCGTGAGGAATATCTCACATCTTGCTTTAGATATTTTGGTTCTAGGTATCACGAATCTTGTTGGCATCATGATTTCTGTCAGCGTTTTGAGAGCAGTGGTGGTGAAATAAATGACCATACATAAGTCAAATTCCTCTTTATTTTTGTCAAACAACAATGTTCCTTCAAAAACTTAGCACACGATTAGTTACGTACTAAATTCTCAAACATAAATATCTTTATGGCTTTGTTTCCGGGGAGGGTTTGGTGCCTACCTATCAGTACAGCCACATTTAGATACTTACGTATAATGAGGTGAGTCTTTTGTCAGCAATGAAATTTATTAGAAATTCCATGAACTATCAAATATTTCAAATAAACTATAGATTTCTGAATGTAACTTACATCTGTGTATAAATCCTTCAATTGAATGTTCTCTTCGTTCAACCAGAAGGCTCCTTTACGTGGATCATGATTGAACTCTGGGGTTGATTTATTTGTACTAATACATGTCTCTCGGGTTACCATATTGCAGTACACTGTAATTGGTTTTCCTGTTGGTCCCAAATAATAGATGCCTGCAACATAATTTTCATTTACATCATCATCCAATTGACTAAGTCCAACCTATCAATTCCATTTCTATTTATCAAAATAGGTATTCTTCTCACCGCTTTCTAATTCATGAGGTGCAGATTTACAAAGTGCTTTTGCTGGCCAATCGTTTGTCCCGAATTCATCGGTTGATGTTATAGCTGCAATAAAATTATTATAATTACTTTATCTCAGACATAATTGAAGTACCTGTCTAACTTTGAGCAAATTTGTGGCAGGGTTGACTGTCTATAAGGCCTGTATATTTTAGTCCCCGTGAATGACTTTGTTCATCGTGGCCAACCCCAAAATGCCGAAAACGGAGTCAAATTGCGTCTATTACATGCAAAGTAAGTTAGATGAACTAAGGTATGATGTAAGAATTGATTAGTCGTGCAGTACTTTAATTAATTTCTTGAAACCAATTTTTCAACATCGTTTTATTTTGAGCTTTATTTTGCTACAAAATCAGCAGTCGTCCTTCGAGCCAGATACTAGTAGATTTGTGAATACTTACTATTTGCCTGTCTTTGATGTCGGCACTTGCCATCATCACTCCTCTATGGAACAAAAATAAAATGATAAGCGCCGATGAACGTTCATTCTAGATTATGATATATCTGACCGCGGAATGAAACAAAAAATTGAACGGTCACTCGAGTGAAGTCGAGTGAAGCTTCTTTGATCAGCTTTCCGTGTAAAAAAAAATATGAACAGAGGCTTTTTGATACAGTTCTTGGTTATCATTGTCAGATCACATTTGAGTTACGATATTGATTTTTTTTAATAAGCTGTTCTTGTTCTACAAATAGGTTATTTCTCACCGAAATCCCATCTTCAATGCGGTCCTTTTTTGTACCAAAGAGTTCACTCAGGTAAAACGTCGATGATGAAACCTACAAAGTTAGAACACACATTAACATCGCGTCGGTTTTCCCGAAACGGAAAAGCTGAATATTACCGACGGCTATTAATAGCTCTGCTTTCACCTTTAAATTTAATAAAAATGTAGATGCACTACCAGTACATCTACATTTTCCTAGATAAGTTTATGTTACAATGGTCGGCCTTCATTTCCAAAAACCGGGGATAAATATAGAACCCGGGTTACTACTAAAGTTATAAAAACCGATATACGATATTTCTTTCTATTCATCTTTTTTTTTGCCATGCAATACCCATTGTTTCATTTTCAGTCAGTCTGATAACCAGTCTTTCTCAAAGGTATCGTATTACCTAGTATTAACTGGGTTGTGGAAGTCAGATTAAGCAGTCGCTACATGTTAAATACTGGTATTCAGCTGCATCCGGTTAGAATGGAAGCCGACCGCAACATAGTTGGGAAAAGGCGAGACAGATAATGATATTGGTGACGCTTCGCCGTATCTTTCGTTATCGCTCGTCGATACAATGGGGATATCAGCGATGGGGATAACAGATATGCCCGCGACACGTGTAAGTTCGAGGTCGTAGCCCATGTCGAGCACGTAGCTGGTGGGTAGTGTTAGTGCGTGGTCCAATATTCATGAACGGAGAGATCTCGCTCTTAAATATAAGGTGGTGGTCTAATTCCATGCCACATGTTATTCTCATCTTCCCTGTCTTCATTTATTTTTAAGATTCGCTCAATCATGACAAAACAATATATGCGTCTATCTTACGTTACAGTTTTTCAATGCTACTTGTGTTTTAGGTAGGTACTTACAGGAGCTCTAGCGTCACGTCTCATGCAGCAATCATAGACAGTAAGTTTTGAGCTACCACTCTGAAATTATAAATCCAAAAGAACATATTTTTTAAAAATAATTTGTTAGCTGACATGGCACCAAAATAATTGATCTAAAGTTTCTAAACCAATTATTTACAACAGGGTTTGATCATACTGCGAAGCTTTGTTTAATCGAGGTCTTGTTACTGAGATGTTCTGTTATTATATAGATTGATACAAGTACATTGATTTTCTTTTCCAAATCAATACCCACATTTTTCTCTTTTTTTCTTCTTCTTTTTTTCTTTTTTTTTTTTTTTTTTTCTCTTTTTTTTTTTCTTCATTTTTTTTTTTTTTTTTTTTTTTTTTTTTTTTCTTGTGTGTGTGCCACATGAACGCTCAGTGACATAGTGCACAAGTGAAGTGATACTAATATAGTTTTAAGTTTATATTTACTAACACAAACTGTATTATTAGTATGTATATTTAGGTTAAGGTATTTATCTATGGGTCTTTGTTACCTGAAAATAAATATATTCTATTCTATTCTATTCTATTCTTTACCATTTCTTTAAAAGCGCCTGTACAAATTTTGTCTTTAATTGCGAGTTTTGTTTACATGCATGTACATACACATGAACATGTATATAATTGTTTTATTGTGTTTGTTTTTGTCTACATAGAACTCCCCGCAGGAACCTCAAACGTGTGATATATCAGTTATAGCAACGACAAAGCTCGCATGGCCAGAAATATGACACGAACGGAAAGAAATCAGGCGCAGGACCAGTTTACCGAGGCACGTTGGTATTTTACCGTCAACTTCCATACACCGGGCGGGCGGAGTTTTGCCCAACCCGGGAAATAAACCCAGGACCAATGGAGCAGATAGAAGTGTGTAGGAACGTAAATCAGCCCTCAGTGAAGTCAAATCACTATGTTTCATTTGTCAGTAAGATAATAATCAAATAAAAACGACGGCACGGTTGGCGCAGTGGCCGAGCGATTGAACTGCTGCGCTGCTTGTCCGCGGGTTTGATCCCCGCACGGAACAAATATTTGTATGGCCTACAGATAGTGGTTCCGGGTCTGGGGTGTGTTTGTGTACGTGTGAGTCTAAATGTTTGTAAACGCACCCACGATACACGAGGAATTCCTAGTATGGGGCAACGTTTCTTAAATAAATAAAAAAAGTGATAAAGCTAAATAAAAACATGAAGGTACTTAAGGTATTTATGATAAAATATTTTTGAAATGGAATAATTTTATATTAGATATTTTTACTTACCAGAGTTATTACACATGATGCTGAAAAAAAAACAAAAGTAGTTGTATTTGGGTGTATAGGAAAAGTTAAAATGTCTAGTAGAGACCGATGAATAACAAAACCAATTAATTAATGTTTTTTTTTTAATTAATATGATTAATTAATATTAGTCATTAATTTCTTTTTTAATTCAATATTAATTAATTTTTTTGTTTGTATTTTAAATAATGCATTATATTAAAGTATTATAATTAGTATAATTTATTAAATATTATGTACTACAGATAATATTCTGTATAACAAAATAATAAACACAGAAACGTTAGAAAGTATTAAAACTTAATTCTAAAAAACTCACCTGATGTTTTTTGAGCTACGAACAATAATAAAATGTATGTTAATACTTTGGCGTCCATATTGTTGTTCGTCTTCAGTTACACTGAAATTACGATTAAAAATAAATGTTTTTATAAGTTCTAAATAATCTAAGGCCTAAGCAGACCCGCGCGTTTAAAAATTTTCCAATGATCTTGTAGTGCCAGTGTTTCCGTTTACTGTCGTATTGTCGTCACCATTTAGTGTATAGGGTTGATGTCCATTTTGATCTCAGCATAATCTTGGTCGAGGCATAACCATTTTTTTAGGCAGCAGGGAATGACTGGATGAATGAGAAATTCGACCAAGTACACTGGTTATAGTGAAAAATACTAAGTTTTAGTTTGTTACTTATTTTCATCCTTAAATGTAACATCGGTAAAGAATCTTTAATTTTACACGCTTAAAAGGTCATCATGTTCCTCACCTTGTCTCATGATATTTGGGTTTGGCACAACACGTTTTTTTCTTCCATTGTCCTCTGTCAATCATAATGTCTGTCATTTACTTCTCTTTCCTTCATAATTACCATTCCTCACACAATCCATCCATTGAATTGAAATGAATTGCAATGTGTTGCGCCGCACCAGTGCAATGTAAACAGTAGCGTGAGTTCTTGCTCGGAGGTTCATCGGAGTAACGCGTCCCTGAGTTGCAACGCGCCTCTTTGCTTGAGCCTTAGATAATTTTAGGAAGTTAAAAAGAACTTATTTTTAATCGTAAGTTCAGTGTAACTAAGGACAATCAACAAGATGGACGCCAAAGTATTTATATACATTTTCTTAGTGTTCGTAACTCTTAAACTTCAACAAACATCAGGTATGTCTTTTAGAAGTAATTTTAAATACTTTTCTGTGGTATCTCTTTTTTAAATTATTGTTACTTGTCTATACCAATAATTGTTATATATTTTTGTTGGTAAAATAATTTTATAGCTATCTTTCAGTGTGTTACTGACGGTTTTATGTATTTGTATAGATATATAGATAAAAATAATTATTTAGGTGTTATTAATATATTTTTATTTGGTAATCAATTATGATAAAAAAATGTGTTAAACCCATTCATTAAGTGACAATTTGTATGGCCACTCCACCACTTTTTTAAATCAATATTTCTCTTATTTTTTCTTTGACTAAAAAAATCAATTAACTTATATTTTTTTTTAAGCTATTGCATAGCTTCTATCGCGGGCCTTGAGCGTGGGGACCGAATCCAGAAATTCCGTAACGAAAATAAAAACCTAACAAATTGACACTTGACAACATTCTTGACAATGACTTTCTGAAATATCACGCTTGTCTCTTTAGTTCAGCAACCCGCCTTTATGTGGCATTGGTTGTATTGGAAAACTACCGTAATCAGCTTTTTGTGAGAAAGTACATAGGTGTATAGATATTTATTATCTATGTACAACAGTGAATATCTGTACTCGTATATTTGTGTACAAAGTGTTTTAAATATGAATAAACAAAGTGCATTTATTAATGAAGAAAGTCACGAAAAAATATTGAAAGAAAATGAGTTAGTACTCTATATACATTCATTTTATTATTATTATAACAAATGCAGTATTATTTTTTGTTTTGTTAATTTATATATAATACTGCTATAAAGATAACCAAAATGTTGGGGAAATACAGTATTTATACTTACACTTTTACTAATCATCCTCATCTTTTATAAAATATTAAATCTTATAATTTTTCAATGTTTAATTTTCATCTGACATTACGTCAGTTGTCAAGATGTCATTTACTTTTTCTTTTAATTTGTGTCATAGTTTTTCTTAGTGGTTAGAACTACGAAGGTTACATTTGATTTATATAATTTAATTCATTTTTATTAATATGTTATCTCAAATAATGTAATTTATTGATAATTTCTATTAATAGTATCTTATCTTTCCCCTAAAAAAATAACTAACAAAAAAATGCTATGCAATAGCTTTACCGCGGCAGTCTCCGAGTGCCACGTCTTTTTTTTAATGATACAGTAATTTTTAATTCGTCAAACCCTACGCCTACGCCTACGCCTCCGCCTTTTTACACAATTGATTTTTTTAATAAAAAATAACTTTTCTTTTTGTTCAGGAAAATTTCAAAAAATATATTTGAACCTAAAAATGTTAAATAGACCAACTATGTATCAGACGCTAAACCTACACACCCACTTCTGACTGATTTTGTTTTGTTTCAGCAAATTGTGTAATAACTCTGGTAAGTAAAACCACCTAATGATAATCATTCCATTCGAAAAAAAAACTTATAATACAGTTCATGTATCATTTCGATCCCCCTTGTCTTAAATAATACCCATTTCGACGAAGATTGCCAACATGGTAGAAAAAACGTAAAGTACTAAGAGAACAGCACTAATGATTCTCCAGAGAGTGAATTTGCTGAAGAAAAGAATGATTATGCAAGCCAGCCCACCACATAATCGATGCCAGCAGAGTTAATGAGCACTGCCGTCTTTTCTAAGCTCTAATCGACGTTCGTCATTATCATGATCAGCCACAGTAATCCCAACGCAAAGAATATCGCAAAAGATAAACACCCAAAGCATTTGAAAATCCAATACTTATTGCACCTGAAACAAACAAAGAAGTGGAATATTATTAAGCCTTATCAGATGAATCAACCAAAACAAGAATCGTAGAGTAACCCATTCTGATTTAAATGTTGTTATCAATAATGTTAGATAAGAAAACAGTTCGTCAACATAATATGAATCAATTTTGTATGCACGCATGTATGTGTATGTGTATGCATGTATACCTACTTACATGCGTATTACACTTCCTACTACTCCGTTGGTATCGCGGTCACAAGGGTAACTACTGAGCCAGATGTCATGGGTTCGATTCCCGCCTAGTCTCTCTCCGGTCGTGTGGGATTGCCGTCCCATCGGAGAGATTACCACCTGTGCCTGCGCACACGTATATGCTGAGGCACCAAAGCAATTTTTTTGAAATGTAATTCATGTGGATTTATAATTTCAGAGTGGTTCCGCAGATCTGACGGTTTATAACTGTTGTGAGAACAGAGATGCTGGACCTGTAAGTACCTACTTGAAGAATGAAGATGTTTTTTAAAAACTGTATTGCCTTATTGGTCTAGCTGGAGTTAGCAAGAGCTAAAAATGCTAAGCATGACGGCCTGGCTTCGATGCCCAGGTCGCGTTGAAAAGCAAAAACACGGTGTGTGGAGGTGGACTGTAAGATAGTTGTGTAAGACATCGGGCGAAGTGTTATTGGGTTTTTCTATAAGGAATTTCTTAGAAACAGTCACGTAGTCTAGATTTGTGTACGATTGATGGCAATAGGCTTGCACGGGAATTAAAACATAACTGGCGAAATTTGGGTGCACTATTAGGTTCACATTTGCTCAACCCTTCAAAGATTACAGGTGTAATGTTATGTTATGTTAAATTGACTAATTCTAATTAGTTACAAACTACTTTCATTGAATTAATTTACTAATTAAATCATTTTATTTTTCTAAAATGAGCTATTGTGTAACTTCTACAGGGGTTGGAGGGTGAGCATGCTTCGGAATATCTTGGAGGATATGTACGACCGCATAGTAAGTATAATAA
Organism: Diarsia brunnea; assembly: GCA_949774965.1. NCBI lineage: Eukaryota > Metazoa > Arthropoda > Insecta > Lepidoptera > Noctuidae > Diarsia > Diarsia brunnea. The sequence continues at coordinate 14,237,751 of OX459006.1, read as the reverse complement.
GTACCTACTAGTATACGGCTCGAAGGACGACTGCTCATGGTGTAAGTAAATGAAACTCACTAGGTAAATCAAACTCAAATAAAAGAACAAAGGGGGTATTATGCAATGGTTTCATAAAATCTATTAAAGTAGTTAAAGCTCGACTAAAACGTTCTTACTTTACACGTTTGTACATGTAACTAACTTCAACTAAACTTTACATGTATGAGACGCAATTTGCGACGCTCGACACTGTTTGCGGCATTTTGCGTTAGGCCACCATGAATATAAACGATCAGGAGGAAGGCTATAAATCTATCAAGGGCCTTTTAGACAGTCAACCTTGCTGAAAACTTGGGTAGCGTTAGACCACAGGTAGTTGAATTATGTGTGACCAAGTAATAAATAATAATTTTATTTCAACGATAACATCGACAGGATCAACCGATGAATTTGGGACAAAAGATTGGCCGGCAGAAGTACCTTGCAAATCTGCACCAGCCGAATTAGGAAGCGGTGAGAAGACTACCAATTTTGGATATAATTTCTAGTTTTAATTTCTCATTTATTTTATTGAAACTTTAAGAACAGATGCATTATTTAATAATAATTGTCTATCAGTCAACTTTGAATGGTGCCGAGACAAACAGCGGAATTTCCAAAAGATCCTTTTGTAGCTCTGTAGGTTATTCATGGAACTATTCGATATAAATTGTTTATTTTTCGCAGGCACCTATTATTTGGGACCAACAGGAAAACCAATGACAGTGTACTGCGATATGGTAACCCGAGAGACATGTATTAGGACAGTAAAAGCTACACCAGAGATCAATCATGATCCGAGTAAAGGAGCCTTCTGGTTGCACGAAGAAAACGTGCAATTGTCGGATCTATATACAGATGTACGTTTCATTTAGAAATCTAAATTCTTAAAAAAAAATGGCTAATGAAAGTTTACTAATAAGTTTCATTAGTAATTTTTTGGTATGAAGATATGGTCGATTGACGACAATAGACTCGCCAATTATTACATGTACTGGTACTACACCTTTGCCAAAATGTCTCGGGAAACTCAGGAATGAGGTTTTATATGCCTATTGTAACTTTATTCTCATATACCAATCATGCGCCATGTTTTAGATGGAGCATTGTAGCGCCAGCTAGAGCAGTGGTGAAAAAGTGATCTCGAATCTGACTTTTATGTGTTCATTTTTATTAAACCACTACGCTCGTCCCGCATTGAGTCCTCGATACTACGGCAGGGACATAGGCCTCCGCTCTGTGAGGGTTTTGGGTTATGAGACGTGGCGATTTCCTCACGATATTTCCCATTACCGGTTTCGTAATAAATCACCTAAAAATTACGTGTCTGCATGGGTTTCAATCCAGTATCTACAAATTGGTGTCACCACCACTGGCCCACCAATACTTCCAAATCGACACAATACTTCTACTTAATATTATTTGTTTCAGATTTCAGTAGAACAGTTGACATGGTTACGTGAACGTGCAGAATCTGTTCGTCAAACGATAAAATACAACTGCTTGGATTCAGTTCCATACTCTAAATACAACATGTCTTCATCCGTGAAATTGTGGGCTTGGAGTGATGTAATGATTGGACCATACCCGACTGACGAATATCCTTTATCTTATTCCATACCAGAAGCTACGGACAAATGTGTGGTAAGAAGATACTGTTCATACATATTTTTTTTAAGTTTGTAGGTCTATTCTGTAATGATTAAATAATTAATGAAAAATAAAATTTGTTTCAGGAAGGAAGTACTGAATGGCAAAATACTATCATAGAACTACAAAGTTCTAACGTATACAGACTACCAATAGTTGATCTGTGGATCGGAGATATTCGTAATGAAAAACAAAAGGTGACCATCGATAGTATTGAATTGTGTTTTGGATAATTTTAGTTGTAAGGTTTTCGGTTACAAAGTCATCTAGAAATAATAGTTAACTACTTATGTCACCCAGTGTTTTTGGAAAGTGTAAATTACGGTTTTTTGCCGTGATGTGATTCGCAATTCTACATGCCTTTTAAATAATGATGATACTAAATTGTTTACATGATTTCATCTAATATTTACAAATAAATGATTGAAATTTAAAAATTCTTTTATTTTAAAGGACTGAACTTGCATTTTTTTTAGTTTTTCCTTGATTTATACACTAAACGCTAATTGTGTTCTAAATTTTAAGTTTCTATGTCTGCTAGAAGTGCCTTAGAGTTTTGATCATCGGTCAGCCAATGAGTGAGTGACAAAATTAAGAAACTTTAACTATTTATAATTCTTAAACTGCTTCTTAATACCGTGTTTATGCAATGCCTAATTGGTTACTGAAAGGCCACAACGAAGTCATAGGAGGTCGAAAATGGGCTGCGGGTTGTTTGGAAGAGATACCGCGGCCTTGACATGATGGGCTAAGAAGGAACATGAGTGGTTTTTAGTCAGTAGAAGTCTGACACACCCTTTCGCTCTGCCCAAGAGCGGGAGGGGTTATTTGATGATTTTCCACCCACCCAAAAAAAAAAGGAGGTCGAAAATGACCTGAACTGTTTCGAGAAATGGATGGTACGGCCGTGCCGCTTTATTCCTCGATTTGGCGGGGGCACTGCCGTGCCCGCAGATATTTAAAAAGAGTTTGTAGCTATGTATCTCAAATTCCGATATACTTACCTAGTTTTAGTTAATTTAACTGGATTACTACGTAAAGATAGTAGATAGATAAAATATTCATGCTTTTCGCTGATAGCGATACGTATGTAAAGCTTGAGTGTTGTTTATTTATATTATGTTAAGGTCAATGACACGTTATCTCGTGTGTTGTGCCAATACTACTGTCAGCCTCATGCAGACAGACTTAATAATTATAATGTCTGGTCGCGTGTTGCTGATTAGCGACAATTAAGGTTGCACTAGTCGAGCGACGGCTCGAACTCGTTGCCGGGCTTGGCTAATACTCGTATGTATGCTATTTGGTAATGTTTTTATTTTTGTAGTTTTATTCATTTATCTAGTATTTCTCTATATATTTATTTAATGAAATATACGACGATTTATAACGAAATTGAGCGCGTAAAATTTCAAAAATTGACCTTTAATAATAATAATAATAATAATAATTCATTTATTTCAATCACAAGTGATCATAATTAGCAATAGCTTTATTTGCTTTGGGCGTATAAATATTATGGAATAGCTACTGGATAAATCCACTTAAAACAATTTATTTGAACTTTTAAATAAATTAACTATCCCTGTACGGTTTCACTTTTTTTACAAAAAAAAAATCAGCCAAATCGGTCAAGCCGTTTTCATGCTATGTCGTGACAACGGAAAACGGGTTTCATTTTTATATATATAGATAAGTTATTTTTACGCCGAAAGAGATGAGTTCAAATAAATGTTAAAATATGGAACTTGTAAACCAATGTTTTTTTTTCCAATTCTGCTTCCATACAGGGCTAGATAATGACAAGACCAGTTGATACAATTTTTAGTTTTGAATCTTTACCGTCAAACAGACGAGTAATCACCATACTACGTTTGTATGGACGAATTACTGACTAGTTCATCCTTAAGGTTAGGTTTGGCGAATCTGTACTTAAAATTATAAAGCTGAAGAGTTTGTTTCTTTGAACGCGCTAATCTCAAGAACTACTGGTTGGAATTGAAAATATATTTATTAGTTGGATAGTCGGTTATTGAGGAAGGTTATTATTAATTATTATTCCACTATATACTCCAGAAAAAATACGATACAGAACATTTTGTATCAAGTGGCATTATCTAAGAACCTCTAGCTGCTTTGTTTCTTAACTATACCACAATTTTATTTTTAGTAAATAGTACCTAATCATCCTAGCTCTTTAAAATACGATAAGTAGTTTTTTTACTTTAAGTGGATCTCCTGTAAAATTTCATAAAATGTTGGTTCAAACAAATAGCCTTTCATGTTGTATATTTGTTTATATTAAAATGAAATAATACAATTTACTTTAAATTAATAAACTTAACTACCCAAGACACAGTTTTGCATCATCGTCAAAATTCAAGAAGTTGTTAGAAAAAAGTACATGAATAATCTGAAAAAACTGACTGAAGTTTATCCGTGATCATGGTGCATGTAACAGCGCCGAAATATCGGGAACTCGAAACAATAAGTAAACATTGTAAATATCCCGTTTTCAGTATAACTAATAGTGTTAGTGACCATATCAGTTTAAAATCTTATATAAATAATCAATTTAAATTACAGCACAGGGTCAATATTTAATATACGCTGTCTTTTTAGGCGTTAAAATTAAACATTATTCAGAATAAACCCAGCGCCGTGGTTCAAAGAAAAAGAAATGATTGAATAATCGTGTGCGTTTGTTTCGTGGTTACAGTGCGGGAATTAGTTATAATAAAATATATTTTTTTAATTCCAATCATTTATTTGTAAATATGGGTAGACAAATACATGGATAAATAATTGCTGCAAAGCAATTTTATTGGGTATTATCATTATTTGAACAGTAAATATGTAAATTATAAATATGTACCTTTATAATTTGCATATTTACTGTTTTCTTTCAAATGTGTAACTACGCATAAATACCTAGTTTTTATGAAAAACTAGGTATTTATGCATAGTTGCATGCAATTGAAAGAAATAATCTTCAAATGTAAACCTATATAAAAAGTAGACAAAAAATATTAAATTATCCAAAACACAATTCAATACTTTCGATGATCACCTTTTGGTTTTGATGACGAATATCTCCGACCCACATATTAACAATTGGTAGTCTGTATACGTTAGAACTTTGCAGTTCTATGATAGTACCTTGCCACTCAGTACTTCCTTCCTGAAACACAATATATTATTTTTCATTAATTATTTCCCTTGATAAAAATGAAAATAATTTAATACAAATATTTTTATATGTTTGGCATTTAAATCAACAAAAACTTAAAAAAGCAAATATTATCGAGAAGGCCAAAACAATCAGAAAGAAAAGGGGTTTGAACTTTTTTGTATGGAAGCTGGCATATCGACCCACCGCCATTTTGTTTTTTTTTAGAAATCGCGGCCCACGGTGAAAGTAGTATGTATGGATAGAGGACATATATATGAACAAAAAACTTCATGCAACATGGTACCCCAAAGTGTCACGATATCGAGATATTTGAAGGTCAAGATCGACATATCATCATCATCATCATCATTTCAGCCAAAATACGTCCACTGCTGGACATAGACCTCCCCCCTCCACAGAAGGGGGGGATTTGCCATGATCACCACGCTTGGCAGGCTACTTGGCGATCGCGGTATGGTTGTTAGAAAGGCACAGAGAACGCTGCTGCCCATACTCTGGCAAGTCCCTTAGTCGCCTCTTACGACACCCACGGGAAGATATGGGATGGTGCTATTCTTTACGTCCGACACCATACGGATCGACATATGACGACGTACAATGACCACATAAAAATAGACTTTTAACGTGTCTATAGGCGTTGATTATTATTATTACGGTTTATTGAAACAGAGTAGGTACATTACATACTACTAGGAGGACGAGAAAACTATTCTTTGACATAACATAGCGTTTCATTGCGATGCGAAACTATTTTCTCGTGCGTATAATAACAATCAACCTGGGAACTATTATTTGGATACAATTTAACGCCTATACAATAAGGCTACTTTTTAAAATATTTAATGATTGTCGTTGTACTCATTTGTCGATCCTTACCTTCAAATATCTAGGTAACATGACACTTTGGGGATACCGTATTACTGGACATTTTTTGTTCGTCTATATGTCTTCTATCCATACATACCACTTTCATCGTGGGCCGCAATTTCGAAAAAAAATCAAAGTGGCAGGCAGGTTGATATGCCACATCGGTTCTATCTCCTTTGTTCTTAAACTTTTGATACATTTATATCAAAAGTATCTTACCACACATTTGTCAGTAGCTTCTGGTACGGAATAAAATATAGGGGAATCGTCAGTCGGGTGTGGCCCAATCACTACATCATTCCAAGCCCACAATTTCACGGATGAAGACATGTTGTATTTAGAGTACGGAACTGAGTCCAGGCAGTTGTATTTTAGCGTTTGGCGAACAGTTTCTGCACGATCACGTAACCATGTTAACTGTGCTACTGAAATCTAAAACAAATGTATCAATTAATATTTTATTAGGTATTTAAAAGATGTGTGAAATTAGAACTAATAACGAGTCAATGGAACCCAATTACCCCAATTTATAGGACCTAGCAGACACTTTATTTTGTATGATTTATAACATCGCCGTTGTTTTCGAAACGGTGAAAGAAAATCTCTTGAGCTAAATCGGGATATCTCATAACCCACAAATCGAAGACATCTGTGACATTCATCATGACACCTTAGAAAGAACGGAGGCCTGTGTCTATGCCGTCGGATCAAGGACTGAGATAACGAGAAAATAAAGATACATAAGCAGTAAAGGTCCCGGAAGTGTTTCATAAAGGTACACCTTTAGACTTGTGTTAATAAGGAGCAAGTTTGATTGTTATCAATCGGGCATTGCATACGATAAAATTATAAGGGCTGTTACTTAGATATTTCAGTAGCTAATGACTAAATGTATTTCTGAATGTAACTTACATCTGTATATAGATCCGACAATTGCACGTTTTCTTCGTGCAACCAGAAGGCTCCTTTACTCGGATCATGATTGATCTCTGGTGTAGCTTTTACTGTCCTAATACATGTCTCTCGGGTTGTCATATTGCAGTACACTGTAATTGGTCTTCCTGTTGGTCCCAAATAATAGGTGCCTGCAACAAAAAATAATTCACATTTATTCGAACTGTTGAATTGTTCTCTGTAATGAATGAAACAATACCTACTACTGGCCTACAGATAGTAGTTCCGAGTATGGGTGTTTAGTTTGTGGATGTTAGTTTAAATGTTTGTAACGCACCCACGGTACAGGAGAAATTAAATTAAAACCAATTAAATCTTATTCTTTATTCAACATAAGTATTCTTCTTACCGCTTTCTGTGTTGTATGGTGGTGCAGATTTACAAGGTACTACTGCCGGCCAATCTATTGTCCCAAACTCATCGGTGAACTCCTCCAGATCTGGAGCTGAAATGAAATTATTATGATTACTTGGTGTAGGCATAATTCAAGTACCCGTCTCCTAACTCTGTGTAAGTTAGCAGCAGGGTTGACTGTCTAGAAGGGGCGGGATATACCTAAATGGTCATCTTCGTGAGCCTTTGTTTTTCATGGTAGAGGATCCCAACATAGGAAAACGGTGTCCAACTACGTCTCCGATAGGCATGATTATGTTGAAGTAAGGTCTCTTAGATCGAATTGTACTGTAATAGATTTTATTAAATGATTTTATTTCACGTTGCCGTATTTGGTACAACATCACACTAATATTATAAAGGAGAAAGTTTGTGAGTGTGTATGTTTGTTACTCTTTTACGCAAAAACTACAAAACGGATTTGGATAAAATTTAGTACACAGATAGTTTATAACCTGGATTAACACGTAGAATAGTTTTCATTCCGATTTAACCTTCCCTTGGGATAATTTTCGAGTTGAGGCGGGTGCAGCCGCTTGTAACAGCTAGTTAATGATATCGCTCTACAACTAACAGTCGCCCTCAAGCCAGATGACTACCAGTATGAATACTTACCATTTGGAGAACTAAAGCAAGGGCAAACTCCATGTCTGCCAGGAGCCCCCGGTGGTCCCACTGGACCAGGTTTCCCATCCAGCCCCGGAGGTCCCTACAAAAGTTCCACAATTATAAATTTTACTATAAAACATTAAAACTTGTTATGAATGACGCTCCACACATTTGCATCTTTAACTCGCACTACAACAAAAGATACAAAATAAATAAAAAACGATAAATAAATTCCTCATCCGCGTGCGGAACGATTATAAACGGGATATTTTTAAATGTACATCTATTATAATTTTTCAGCACATTATGTAACTCCACTTATTAACTGAATGCATACCAAAAAAATTACTACAAAAAAATTAATGCTGTGTTATAAACCAATAATAATTGAACAACTAAACATGTCCTACAAAAAAAAACACACAAAACGAGATGACCTTTTTTATTCGAAAATTTTAATTCGATAAATTCACACCAAAAATGTGGTTCGTACATCGGGTAAATACGAATTGTTTATCAAATATACTAACTTGCACTCTTAATCGTTCAGGCTAAGTTAAGTTAGGGTAACTTTTTTTTTTTGCTTATCGTTAGTAGGTTACATTTCCGTAGACATGTGAGTCAGCAAATATTATTTTTTTGGTTAGGTTATGTTTGGTTAGGTTGTTATTAGTTCAGTAAAACAGTTCTGCAAATACCATTAAACAGTATATTGAATTTGATTTATTTAGCAGGCATATATTGTGTGCAAGTCAGTATTTTTGGTTTAACTTTGTAATATTTAGTATGAAAAAAGCGAACATTCAGTTATCAATTTAAATACATGCCATTCAAACTAACCAAGTACGAGTCAGGCTCACACACAACGGATTCAATGGCATCAAACAATATAGTTGACTTTCTTCCTTTAAACGAGAGAAAAAATGAGTACGTTGTTTCATGCAACCAAACGCAATGGCTTTGCTTTACCTATTTATGTGTGGTACCACATAAAACCAAATCAAAATCAGTATACCTTTCTTTTTTGGCGGGTTGAAAATCATCAAATAACCCCTCCCACTCTTGGGCAGAGCGAAAGGGAGTATCAGACTTCTACTGACTAAAAACCACCCATGTTCCTTCTTAGCCCTTCATGTCGAGGCCACGGTATCTCTTGAGAACAACCCGCAGCCCCGACTGGAAATCAGTCAATCAAGACCCATGTAATATCAGACGAACCTATTGCCAACACCCGGGCACAAATCGGATGTTTTCAAACAACCAAGAACACTTTAACTGACCTAGGAATCGAACCCAGGACCGATGCTTAGCAGTAGCACTTTTAGTCTAGCAGACCAACAAGACATTACAGTTTAAAAAGGTACTTACAGCAGGTCCTACATCTCCTTTCTCGCCAGGCTCAAGAGTAAGCTTTCCATTCTGAAATTAATATAAAAAAACATTAAAAAATTTCATTGCTGACAGAACAAATAATATAATTGGCCTTTTTTTTTGGAAATCGTCAAATGACTCCTGCCGCTCTGGGCAGAGCGGTAGGGAGTATCAGACTTCTACTGACTAAAAACCATGTTGTTTCTTAGCCCTAGTGTCGAGGTCACGGTATCTCTTTCGACCACCCCGACGGGCGTCGATCCTTGCGGGAATGTAATTTACCTCAAGCCGTTTTTTATTAATAAAGTGTCTCTAATATTTTAGTAGTCATCTGCAAAACCAGAAACTAAACAAAGACTAGTCTGCCAAAGAGTTCGCCAAGCTCCAGCTGCTACTGAGAAATTTGTAATTGAACAACCCAATAACTTTTTGCCCAACCCGCGAATTTTACCCACACTCAGCAGTTGCTCTTGCGCATGGAGCAATTAGAAGTGTTATACACATATAGGTAATTAAAGCAGCGGTCAACACGTCGTGTTTGTGGCGGACTTTAGCTTCTGGAGATGTTAATTTACAATGTTAGGTTTGTGAATTAGAAATTAATCAATTATGAGAATGAAGAAGCTCAACATGCGTTACTCATCTCATCTGTCTAGCCTTTTCCCAACAATGTTGGGGTCGGCTCCCAGTCTAACCAAATGCAGCTGAATATCAGTATTTTACATGGAGCGACGTCCTATCTGACCTCCACAACCCAGTTGATATTGGGTAATACAATACTCTTTGGTAAGACTGGTTGTCAGACTTTCAAATCACTGACTACCTGTAACGACTGCCAAAGATCCATATACGGCAGCCGGCACCAACAGCTTTACGTGCTTTCCGAGACACGAAGGTAACTCGAAATGTAATGGGTGGTCACCCATCTACAGATCAACCGAAGCAAGCGCGGCTTAACCTAAAGATCGACCCCGAGTAGCAGTTATTATTAAGCAACGAGCTCCTTAACTACTTTCCTTACCTGCATTTGTGAAGTAGATAAAATCAATTATGAAAAAAAATTACAGATTGTAGTTACTTGATATACCTATGTGATAGACAAGTTTTTCAAGTTTTTTTGTCACTATTTATTTTTATTAGGTACTTACCAGAGTTAATTCTGGAGATGATGCTGAAACAAAATAAAAAGGAGTTGTATTTGGATGTGTGGGTTGATTTTCAGTGTCTGGAGTGAGACTAATGAACGTTTTCACTTACACTGGGTAATACGAGTATTTAGTATTGACATAAATGCCCTAAGATGAGAGTGCATTCGAATTTTGGGAGAAGAAAGAAATAAAACAGATTCAGTATAGACGTGCACACAAGGACTTAGACTTGGTATTCATTGATCTAGAGAAAGCGTATGATAGGGTAACTCCCAGGATGTGTTGCGGTGGAAATTGAGAAAGAAAGGTATGCCTGGGAAGTATGAAGAGTCAATACGTCCTTTGTAGTTGTACAGTCAATCTTGTACCTAAGTATGGTTAATTGCTGGTTACACTGACGAGTTCAGTGTGGTTGCCATCAAGGGTCGGCTTTGAGTCCTTGCCTCTTCCTGTTGATTTTGAACACATTGACATCGGAAATACAGGAAGAAGCACTCTGGTGCATACCGACAGCACTCTGGTGCAGCTGATGACATTGTTCTTGTCGGTGGAGATGGACCTAAGTTCCAGAACAGATTGGAGGATTGGCAACATAATCTAAAGATATTTAGATTGAAAATCAGCAGAACCAAATACGAGTACATGTTCTTCAATCGGCGGGTCGTAAGTCGTGGGTTCAAAACCAGGCAGGCGTATTATTTTGTGTAAATTATTTTATCACCGCTGCTCTCAAAACGGTAAATGAAAACATCGTGAGGAAACCGGCACGTCTTAGAACGAAAAAAAACCTAAGACATTTGTGACATCTACCGACCCGCACTGGGCCCGCGTGATGGATTATAGCCCATCTCTCTCCTTTCTAGAGAGGAATCCCTGAAGTGGAACCATTATAGGCTGATGATGATGTGAATTACGGTAGAAAGACTGTCGTATATGAGGGAGCTGAACTGTATAACTCTATGCCTAAAGCTATCAAGAAATCGAAATCACTTCCAACTTTTAAAAGGCTATTAAAGAACCACCTGATTAATTTATAAATTGTTAGTTTTTACTGTTTTTAGAAAATAATTTTAGTTTATTATTACTTAATTTTAGTTTGCCACACAACAAGCGAAACCGTCGCTTATAAATTGTACCTAAATTATTATGTTTTTCTCATAGAAGTGAATAATTGTATTCTTTTTGGGCGATATAAATTTCTTAAACCGTAATCAGCGGTCTCTACAGTCGTGGTATCATAGTGCTAGATGATGCGTTTCTCCCTGTCTTTTCTGACTTTAGGTATCTAGTTTCACTCGTGTAAAGGGTTGGCGAAATAGATCAAAGTGATAAGCACAGGATTAACACACGTATTCTCTTTAAACTTAAGGGGAAAAATGAAGTCTGAAAGGGGAAACATTGGGTGAAAAATGAAATGACTAAATTGTTGTGAAGAAAGTTTTGAGTAAGAATGTGGATGGCTATAACTCTATAAGAGACGAGGAAGACCACAGGAACGAAGACGTTGACGCTGCCGAGGATAATCTATTAAACAAAGAAGTGTTTAATGAGATGAGAAGTACAGAAGAAGACATGATGCGCCGACCTCAAATAAATTGAGTAAAGGCAGAAGAATAAAGATGAATAGTATTTCAATTCAACCTACTACATAATAATCCGTCAGTGAGACACAGAATGAAAAAAAAAATGGGAAAATTAGATGAAAATACAATACTTTTAAAATAACATCACGACTGTTATGCTCCAAGGGTTCAAGCGAGGTGTATGTAATAGTACACTCACATTGCACCAGTTAAATGCTTAAGCCTCGTGTAATAGGGGGCGAACTTATTGCTATCAGCCGGGGACAAATGCCGATTTTGTAGCTGATACTCAAAAATTCTCGATGGAAAAATTCAATAACACTTTGCCCAACCTGAGAATTGAACCCAGGAACTCATACTTAGCAGTCACGCTTGCGACCACTACAGTTCACTAAACCAGCTAGCAGCAGCAGCAGCAGCTAGCTAGCTTATAATTATGAGAAACAAATACATAGAAAATGTAGGAATGTATGAAACGCATGTGACTAAAAAAGTGATGCATATAAATGTTGATGGATGGAGAGGCAGAGGAAGGCCAAAGAAAGATGAATGGATTGTGTGAGGAATTGTATGAAAGAGAAAGGAGTAAAATGCCACCGTGACGTCTAGCAGGGAAGAATGGAAAAAGCAAACGTGTTGCGCCGACCCCAAATACAATGGGATAAGGGCAGGAAAATGATGATGAATGTAGGAAAGTATTAAAGTTTAAAAACACGTACCAGTTGTTTTCTTAAGTTCGAGAGTTACGAACACTAAAAAAATATATGTAATAACCTTGGCGCCCATCTTGTCAATTGTTCACAGTTACAATGAAATTATGATTAAAATTAATTTCTTTTATACTGCCCCTAATTACCTAAAAGCATATAATTATAGGTAATACATTTCATATGTGGGCTTTTCCTTGTACAAATAAGGTATTCATTAAAAACATTGTTGGGTGATTGCTTATCTCATTCGTAGCTTTAACCACACATACATTATTATTAGCCTAACTTGTAACAAACAATATTATGTGCCTAATCATAACTTGGTAGTAAATTTTAACCTACTTCTATGCAATATTCTGTTTCCGCTGAGAAACAGGCCATGCTTATTGTATTGTCTTATAACGCTTCCTTTTTTATTATATTAGACAGCGGTGGCCCCCGTCGGGGCTGTGGGTTGTTCGAAAGAGATACCATGGCCTCAGCACAGGGGCTAAGAAGAAACATGGGTGGTTTTTAATCAGTAGAAGTCTGACACTCCCTACCGCTCTGCCCAGAGCGGGAGGAGTCATTTGATGATTTCCCACAACACAAAAAAAAAATGGTAGCGGTGACCCAGTGGTGGCGGCCCCGACCGAACAATAAGTTTCGAACCCAGGCAGGCACATTATTTTGTGTAATTTATTTCATCAACCCTGCTCTAAAAAACAGTAAAGGAAATCATCGTGAGGCCGGCATGTCCTAGAATCAAAAATTCGAATACTTGTGACATCTGCCAATCCGCACTAGGCTCGCGTGGTACATAATTATATAGCCCATTCCCTCTCAGAGAGAGGAGGTCTGAATTCCTGCACTGGGAACATTATAGGCTGATGATGATGATGGTGTTGATATAGGCCTATAAGGTACACCTCTGCCTAAATAAAGGGGATTGCAGGCGTGTTGTATGCTCATACAGTTTTACCTTTTAAACATACTAGTAGGTTTAATGTAATCAATAAAGTATTTAGGTCGCAACTTTGCGGGCTTATTTAATTGTTAGTAACAATTATGAATAATCTTGGTCTGAAATAAATGTATTTTATTAGTTAGTTACCTACTCAAATACCTACGTTATTAATAGTGGCGGTAACATTATTTGAAAAATAACTTTATCTCTCCTCTGAAAATATTTTTTTTTAATTTATAATCATTTTCCCGAACACGGCTCTATAAACAATGGAAGTTGCAATATGAATGACTAGATCGATTTTTCTCGAAAATCGATATAGGCAGTTCTCATATCAGGGAAAATTCAGTTTCTCTATTTTCTCCTGAGCAGAATTCGGTCGCCTACGTAGGTAAGTATTTATAGCTAGATAACAGAAAACAACAACAAGTCCTAACAAACAATCTTAACAAATCCTGTGTAGTGGAAAGTTTTACACTGTTTCACAATCTAGTAATTATGTGTTAATTTTTAATCTTTCCGTCTAATCGGATAAAATATGAATAGTCTAGAATCATTTAAAACAACTTAGTACTTTTATTAATGATTGAAATTGCAATATAAACCCGTCCGTATAGGAATCATCAAACTTGTCAATAAAAATTACTAGTTACCATTTCAGCCAAGCAGCCTTCTTGCCAACGTCCAATATAGACGTTTTGAACTACAGTGTGGTGTTCCAGAATCGTCCTTTGGAATAGTCAAAAGCGGGACTTTTGCAACTCGGTGAACAGGGTCACATGTCAATGAGCTTGCCCTTTTTTTTTTTTGGCTGGGTGGAAAATCATCAAATAACCCCTTAAAAAAAATCATCAAATAGCCCAAATAAGCTCTTGGGCAGAGCGAAAGGTAGTATCAGACTTCTACTGACTAAAAACCACCCATGTTCCTTCTTAGCCCTTCATGTCGAGACCGCGGTATCTCTTGCGAACAACCCGCAGCCGCAACGGGCGTCGGCCCTTGCGGGCCCCTTCCGTGTTGCTGACATCTCCTTGAGGCGCGCGTGGAACACGAACGCGCCGTCGACACGGCCATGAGTTTGCCCTTTAGAGTGATCGATTGATCCTATTCTTAACAAAGTGTATTGTTGTCTCGTAGCATTTATTTTTGTACCATACCTATCATAATCACCTTATTTTTATTATTCTTAGTCGCTTATTCTTGACAGAGTTGTCGGGTCACCCACAACTGCAGCAGCTGCCTTCGTGATTCATTTCCACCGGTCTCTATTAGCCGCTTAGCCAAAGCATGCTGCCAAAGGGATCTTGGTGAGCTGCGAGTTGTTCGAGACCCGTGGCCCCGGACACAAAGGGCTAAGAAGGAACATGGGTGGTTTTTAGTCAGTAGAAGTCTGATACTCCCTTCCGCCCAGAGTTAGGGAGGAGTCATTTGATGATTTCCAACCCTCCAAAAAATAAAAGGGATCTTAGTGACTTTAATGGAGTCTATCCATCAGATCGGTGACCGATCATGTGGTCTCATGCTTTCGACTCTACACTGAATCACCAAACGCTCCATGGACTCATTGTTGTAACGTGGACACGGTTGCATGTCCATAGACTCTTCGGATTCGTAATTGCACAAGTGACGACAGTCTTTGTATGTTGAGTTCTTAGAGTATTGACACTTTTGTCCGTTGAGCACTGCAGTCCAGCTTATTCGTTTTTCTTTGCACAATGTCATTACACAATAATTCCTCCATTGGTTTCTCTTACCTCTTATTAAAATTAAAAAAAAAAACTGTATTTCAGACCTAAGTAGTCTATAAGTAGTGATGTGCAATTCTGCTATAAATAATTAACATCATATAGACTATTGAATATATTTTTATAACACGTTATTGACACAAATATACCGTCTATATGACAGCTGACAAATTGTGTGCTACTCAGCCGCTCGATTAGTTCATCCATTCGATACTCATCCGACAGAGTACCGACCCACCTCACCCGATTTATCTGGTGAGCATACCAGATAAATCGGGTATGGCGATTCTATCTCTATTCTACCAAGAATAGACAAAGCTTTTTCCATACAATTTGACATTAAATTTTGATACAATCTGTCATTTTGTCGATTCTTCCGTAGACAAAACCCGTTTCTACGGTGGCATGCTAGGCGGGCTGTAAACGACGATTATAAAAAAAATGTTTTTATCATAGCAACAAGTTTTTCAACCAGTATTTAGAACTATTTCTGTAGGTACTTATCCAGAGAATTCAGTTCATTGTGGTCGTGTGTACAGCCTGATAAATAAATATAGGACCTAGAGAGATATTGGCATTATCTGTTGTTGCTGTTTACGACCCATGGACTTAAAAAACTAGAAAAAACACACTTTTGTTACTAGCCGTAAGTAAAAAATTTACTGTAGAAAGTTAATCGACTTCGACAGATGGCGTTCTACCTTTTCCTGAATCGCGCTATGGTTACTTTACACGGCGTAGTATAAGATGTCTCGATGGTTAAGCGCTCATTGCTCACGATTAAAACCTGAAGAAAAACATCATATTATTTTTGTGGAATCTCGTTGTGTGCCACGGTCACTGGGTGGCTTTTAAAAATGAAAGTGTTTAGACATTTTTATAGATTATTATCTGATCTATAATTTTTTTTCTGCACATTTTATAATAAAACTTACCGTTTTGCTGAAAATCGCGAAAAACCCGTTTTTGTGACCTTTGACCTCGATTTTTTTTTCCAGGTGTCGGATCGATGATTGCACTTTTTACATTTCATTTTTAATGGTGTTTTGAACAATCCTACCAATCTTCAGCCGGGTGGGAATTAGTGTAACCTTCGATGTCCAAATTGACCGGACTACTCATTGATTGTGTAATTGTACCGAGTATTTTCATAGGTATCTAAATAATAACAGCCGCGGTGGTCGGGCCGATCTTTAGGTGAAGCCGCGCTTGCCTACGTTGGTCCACGGATGGGTGACCACACATTCTTACTCGGAAAGCACGTTAAGCCGTTGGCCCCGCTGTCATTATTTTGTAGACCTTTGGCAGTCGTTACAGGTAGTGACCCGAATGTCTGACATCCAGTCATACCAAGGGGTATCGTATTACCCGGTACTAACTGGGCTGTGGAGTTTAGGTAGGAAGTTGCTTTAGGTAGGAAGTCGCTTTAGGTAGGAAGTCGCTTTAGGTAGGAAGTCGCTATAGGTAGGAAGTCGCTTTAGGTAGGAAGTCGCTTCAGGTAGGAAGTCGCTCCATGTATAATACTGGTATTCAGCTACATCCGGTAAGACTGAACGCTGTTCCCTTTGGTTCGGTAGATGATAATGGTCATCAACGAATAAAAAAATTGACGATGACAAAAATAATTTATATTAAAGTTAATGTGTATTTCTTTGGTAAAGACGATTTACGGGGTTTCTTCATTAACTTCCATAACAATCAGCCGGCGAATTGGCGATTGGCTGATAACTCCGTTGCCCCACAATAAATTCTTATCAGCCAAACATGTACATTACATAATCTCTGTCCACGTACACATTACGGCTGAACATAATACATAATTCTGTAAGTACCATACACAGGGGAATACTAAAGTTGAGTGCGACAGGATGGTCGGCACTGCCCCGTGCGATGAATAATTTAGACGAGCCGAGCTGTGTAGGTGAAATATTGTAAGGCAAGTGTCTCACAGGATAGGAGGCTTTTGAACGAAGACGCTATTGATGGTGGAGAATGTTCTTTAACATAGTTCGGTGTAATTAATCTTTAGTTTCACAATAATATTTAGGAGGGATAATGACGAGTGATCATTATCGTGGCTTGTTGATGTTGCTTATAATCTGCAGGGTTATTGCATATCTTTTTAAATGTTAGTGGCTATCATAGTGTCCATCGATTAACTGTCAAGTGGTTATGGTTTGGTACAAAATGGAACCATTTGACAGTTAATCGCGGCGTGTACTAAATAAATATGTTTTCTTTCTTTATTTTTCTTTTAATCGATGGACATTATGATAGCCACTGACATAAAGATACGCAATAGTCCTCCTGGTATTATTTTTGAAGAGATATTTTGCAACGTTATTGATGTTTGATTTATTTATTTTATCATTTATGCACACACGGAATTAAATATAAGGAAAAAATAAATCATAGTTTCTCTTGTTGACGCCTGCCAAACCAATTGTGACGACGCACTGTGTGTCAAGTTGCTATTCCATACAGCTAGGCGCCCAACTAGTGGTTTTCCAAGTATCGTACTTTGTCACAAACTGGTACACTCCAGCCCAATAAAAAAACCTATTTACCCTGCTAAGTCGTTCATAACCAGGTTGGGTCGACTTTCAGTTTAACCGGATGTAGCTGAATATCAGTAGGTACCTATTATACAAACCACCTTCTATTTATTGGATAGCCGATACCATCTCGCAAATCTGCCAATTACACATTCACCCTCACACATAAACACTCTTCATCACACCCTCAAAACTTATTTAAGCGTTTTTGCCGTTATATTTTTGCAATAACGTTTTAGTTTTTTAACGTTTTTATAAATAACTAGCTTTTGCCCGCGGTTTCGCCCGCGTGGATGTCGGAAACATCAAAAATGTTGATTTTCCATACAAACTTTCATCCCCTATTTCACCCCCTTAGGAGTTGAATTTTGAAAAATTATTCCTACATTATAAGAGTAATACGTGTGCGAAATTTCAAGTTTCTAGCTCTAAGAGTTTGGCCTTTGCGTTGATCCTCAGTCAGTCAGCTTTGCCTTTTCACTACATCACTTCACTACATAGTATAAAACAAAGTCGCTTTCTCTGTCCCTATATCTCTATGTATGCTTAAATCTTTAAAACTATGCAACGGATTTTAAAGCGGTTTTTTTTAATAGATAGAGTGATTCAAGAGGAAGGTTTTAGTAATTTGACCGACATCCACGCGGGTGAAGCCGCGGGCATCAGCTAGTATAATATATAGAGAGATTATCCTTTCAAGCATGAAACTTTATAAGCGATGCTATATAACCTAATCTTAAAGATTGAGCTCCATCATCATCGTCTCGACCTTGTCCCAGAAATAATGCAGCTGTTATAAGTTCGGGCTCCTCAAATAAAATCGCACATTACTACAATATTATTAACCATAGAAATTTACTCAATATTCAAGAAAGAATACTGGTAGTATCATTAAATTCTCCAATATGTCGATCAATAAGCTGTACCACGTACTAATATAACAGTTATCGTTTACATGAACGCGTACGAAAATGTCATGCTATAGTAATAACTTTGAAATAATCACGATCATATTCGTGCCAAGTTTCGTTTCTTGCATCCTGATAGCCTGTTCTAGAACTGGTGTTTTTGTAGAAAGAACTTAATGTTTTTTTTGGGTGTAAAGTGTAGGTCGAAATGTTGCCCGGAAGTTTTGGAAAAACTTTA
The DNA here is from genome assembly GCA_949774965.1 of Diarsia brunnea. Classification (NCBI taxonomy): domain Eukaryota; kingdom Metazoa; phylum Arthropoda; class Insecta; order Lepidoptera; family Noctuidae; genus Diarsia; species Diarsia brunnea. Next base: position 14,218,860 of record OX459006.1, on the reverse strand, counting down.
AATTACGTCGCAAAATCATCATTATCATCATCTGCCTAGCCAATTAGGGTCAGTTTCCAGTAGCTAACCAGTAACTTGATTCTGAAATGATCTTAACCCAAGAGTGGAAATTATGTTTCTCCTACTCCTCCACTATTCTTTCCTGATTAATGTCGTTGAGGGATCCAAGATAGAGAATGTATGATCGGACTTCGTCAAACTTTTTTTTTTTTTTTTTTTTTTTTTCTTTTTTTTTTTTTTTTTTTTTGCTTTTCTCACGCCACTGTTGATTATGGCTTTCAGTACCTAGTTGCAGTGATTTAGGAATAGTGTGGGTTGTTCGCAAGAGATACCGCGGCCTCGACATAAAGGGCTAAGAAGGAACATGGGTGGTTTTTAGTCAATAGAAGTCTGACACACCCTTTCGCGCTGCCCAAGAGCGGAAGTTAAGCGAAGTCTTGATTCTAATTTTATGAGTGGTGATCTGAAAAATAATTATTATTAACATAGGTAGTAATTCCCTTACGACGTATTAACACCGTTATTCGATGATTTTCCACCCGCCAAAAAAAAAAGTAATATATTTTTTTTTAACAAAATGGTGTACATGATACATTGCATGCAGGATAATAACGAGATACAGAAAAGTTCAGACATGTTCAGCCACATATCGCGGCGTACAAATCGGTAGGAAGAGATGGGTGCTTAAACCGTGATAATATTCATCCAAAAATGACAATATACAAATTATGTAGACACTTAACAAAACATAATTATTCATTAAATATGAAGTAGGTATCATTACAATTCAGCAAGCATAATATGTTTTAGATAAAATTAAATTACAAAGTATGTAGGTATTCATTAAATAAATTAGTCAATGAAAAAAATATGAATACAATACAAATTCAATAGATTACAATAACATGTTAATAAAATAAAAAATAAAAATTGTCCTCTTTCATAAACTCTGCTATACTGTAATAATTATGCTCTTTCAGTAAGTAAACTCTTCAATTTACTTTTAAGAGCAGATATATTTAATGTTCTCCATGATTTGGGCAATTTATTAAAAATTTTCGGACCCATGCAAAAGATGCTCTCACGCAAAAGAGTTGTTTTAACGCCGCCGTGGACAGAGAGTTCAAAATTATCATCAAATTAGCATCAGACAAAAGCTGAAATAAATGAAAATTCGATTTAATGAACATTACTATTTGCAGGATGTATAATGAGGGCTTATCTTACGTTCTACAAAATCAGATACATAGATATATAGTGTGGCGGGTGTGTCCCAAAAAAGATGCTAAATTCAGCCGCGAGCACTATCTAATACTACTATGTTTTTTTTTTGTTCGCGGGTTCGCTGTCGTTCTGTCCGGATATTTACCCACAGTCTATCTATACAAACTTAGAAACAAAATTTACCGAGGTATTTATAATATTAGTATGGATTGTATCTGCATCAGTTTTGTAACTTTAATAAATAAAATAAACAACAGCCTCTTCACAAATTGATATCGTCCATGAAAAACGTTTCAGAAAAACAAAAACGTATCAATTTCACGTGAACATTCAGTGAACATGGAAACCACTGCATATCTATTTGAACAAAGCGGGGAGAACGAAGCTAAATCCAATGAATAACAAAGACAAGCGCTGAAGCAAGTCCCAGGAAATTAAACTTTACGTGTGAACGGGTCTCAATGTACCTACACAAGTCGCTATAGGTATATATTTAATTTTGTTAAAATAGTTATATATGTATTTTAACTGAAGCAGATTTTGACTATTTATATAAACTATATGTTATAGTTATATGTAATAGTTCCGTAAGGTGTCGGACGTAAAGAATAGCACCATCCTATATCTTCCCGTGGGTGTCATAAGAGGGGACTATGGGACTTACCAGAGAATAGGCAGCAGCGTTCTCTGTGCCTTCGTAACAACCATACTGCGATCGCTAACCCGCCTGCCAAGCGTGGCGATTATGGCAAATCCCCCCCTTCTGGGGGAGGCCTATGTCCAGCAGAGTCTTATGGCTGAAATGATGATGTAGTAGTAGTATTTAGTTAGTATCAGTTCTACATAAACATAACACCTCGCCTGTAATCTTTTAATGGAAAGGCAGAGGTGTACCTAGCCTTCTGGCAGGGCTGTGTCCCACCGGTGGGAGCACTGTATAGACTGATTATGCTATGTCATGTCGTTTGAGACCAATCATATTTACTTAATAGTACACCCACATTTCGCCAGTTATGTTGAAGTCCCATGTAAAAGAAGGCCAGCCTATTGCCATCAAATGGACACAAATGCAGACTCCGTTGCTGCTTCTAATATGACTGTGTAAATTCTCATTAAATTTTAAGTCGCACTACATTAAAATACATATGTTTACTAAAATGAAAGTGAGAATATATTATTTTACGTATATATCTCACTTTCACTATAGTAAACAACTATACGACATCGTCTATGCACTGGACCTACATAGTACCTATAGGTACCTACTATATGAATAAAAAAAAATGTAGCGGGATACGTATGGAAATATCATGATTGACACCAACCTGAGTTCTCCAGCGTTAGAACTAGACTGGGCTAGAACCTAGCATTTACTCACCCTCATGACTATGAGGAAGAGAATTTGATCCAAATCCAATAATTTGACCAGTTGACTGTAGGTATATGAATGGCTATGTTGACTGCTTATGTGTTTATGTAACTGGTGTTATGATATAATGAGGACTATGTCAGTTTTGTGAAGATATATAACTGCTTGAAAAAAACCTTAATAAAGTTACGTATCTGTAAAGCATTCACCGCAACTTAACAAAATATTCTTCCTTTATCTGCCCAAAAAAGCAAAAACATTCTTTTTTAGCACGAATTCATTACAATTGACCTTTTTTAAAGAGGAATTGGGGATTTGAGGTATCTTCACACCGTTAGAGAAGATTTTGTCGGATTATGTTAAAACATTTTTTTCCGAGGATAATACCTTCGTGACAGGAAGAGGGCTCATTTTGTTGCGTACCGTGAAAATGTTTTAATTTTTATAATATTTTCTCTTTTTTCCTAATCTTCGCACTCGATTTTAATGGTAGCAATTTTAATACCTGATTTAGTTTTAGAGGCTTTGTTGCTATGCTATTCGTTGAATCAAGCAGTGATAGTCTAGCGGTGTGACCCTCGGACTACCAAGACAGAGCATTTTTTTTTTTGGCGGGTGGAAAATCATCAAATAACCCCTCCCCCTCTTGGGCAGAGCGGAAGGGAGTATCAGACTTCTACTGACTAAAAACCACCCATGTTCCTTCTTAGCCCTTCATGTCGAGGCCGCGGTATCTCTTGCGAACAACCCGCAATACCTGATTTAGTTTTAGAGGCTTTGTTGCTATGTTATAATTCGTTTAATTAAGCAGTGATAGTCTAGCGGTGTGACCCTCGGACTGCGAAGACATAGCTCTTGAGTTCGAACCCAAGACATGCATCTCTGATTTTTCTGATTCTGAATGCTTGGTTGACGGATTCGTGAAGAACCCGTTAACACCTTGAATGTTTTTTTTACATATTTTGGATTAAAAGTTTTACGATTTGTATATCGGTGTAAACTCGGGCTAAGACATCTATATTATTATCTAATAACAATCTACAGCCGTTACGCTAGGTAAGTGCACATAAAACAGAATAGACAAGATGTCAAATGAACCAGAAACTCGTAATTTTAGCTCATAACCTCGTTGATTGCCGTATAATAAACGTGACATTGATTAACTGGCTACAATTGTTAGGCTTTAGTCCTTCTGAACGAATAGCCTTTGCTGTAAAATACAGCTATTTATGGCTGCTAACTTTAATAAAGACAAATAGGATAGCTGATCATCTTCTTGCCTTTGTCCTATCTTACTTGGGGTCGGACCCCGAACAAATATCTGTAGGTCATACAAATATTTGTTTCGTGTGGGGATCGAACCAGCGACAAGCACCGCAGTAACTAATTGCTCAGCCACTGCGCCAACCGTGCCGTCAATTGTGGAAAGGCTACGTAGATACTATAACTAGTCCTGTAGTTCTCCAATTCGTCAGGCCATCATCACCAGGATGGTGTCACTATAACTAATGTTTTTCCTAGAACAAAAAAGTAATAATAATGAAATATATTCCAAGCCGGCTCGAGAAAGTAGTATTTTACCACCTTTCAATAGGGGATGGGACAAAAAATAACTAATTAGTCCGTCAGATAGATTTTCAAAAAATATTGAACACATATATTTTTTTTTTCACTTAAACAAAAAATTAAGACGATACAGTGCTTCGAAAACTCGTGAACTCCTCGAAAACGTCACATGTCAGTACATTTTTACCTACAAGTGACGTCACAAGCCCCCACTCATGATGTTTGACGCGTTTTATCTTCGTCAATTTTTATTTATTTGATAAAACAAAAAACACGTATCCAATATTTTTCGATAGTCTAACTGACGGACTAAACATAATCATATTGCAGTAGCAGTAGCAAATTATTAATTTGATTGCATTAATGTCCTCGCGCAATAAAACATGGTAAATTGCACGGCAATTTATAATATTGTCGGCATTAATCACAATCAGGAAGGAAACTGAATTTAGGGTTGCTGCGTCATTATAGAATAACCTTATAACATTCACATTTCTTTTCCCTATTAAAGGGACCGTTTGTAAATAACTAGAAAATCGTTTTTTCATACAGGTTATATATAGGATAGCAAAGAATATTTTTTAGAATATGCTGCAGCGTATCAGCCAATCGCTCACTCACTTCGCCAACCGTGTCTATGTAATGTGAATGAAAAGAGTCTGCTGTGCCACATCATTATCATCTTTTGCACAAAGATTTTGCTCTTTCAGTGGAGGAGTTTTTTAACAAAATCAATAAAGAAATTGATATATCTGACTGTCGCAAAACTGAATGCAAAAATAGACTTAGGAAGAGGTAACTTGAATAAAACTACACTGACACTGAAAAATTGATTGAGATGGTTTTTTAATAGGTAGAGATATTTTAGTAAATCCTTAGTTTTTTATCTATATTTTTGCACACATACAAACACATATTAACATATACATATATATATATACACACACATAAGTACACGTCAACACACAATTACGAACACATACACGTATACACCCACACACACACACACCCACACACACTCACTAGAACACATACACGTACACGCACAAATGTGTGCACGCATGCAAATAATATTAGCTCATTCATCCACTCACGTATCTGCTTATTCACGACGTCTACAGTCTGAGTTACATATTTTGAATGGGGGCCTGGAGCTCTAAAATACAGGCCTAGGCTTAGTTTGGACTCCAGATCTCCTACAGATTACACAATTTGTCAAAATTTCTGTGTCTGACTGTTTTATACTCACGTTGATATGTAATTAATTTGTGGAGATAAATAAAGATTTATTATTTTATTATCGTGCAGCCCTTTTTTTTTTGGGGGGTGGGAAATCATCAAATAACCCCTTCCGCTCTTGGGCAGAGCGAAAGGGAGTGTCAGACTTCTACTGACTAATAACCACCCATGTTCCTTCTTCGCCCTTCATGTCGAGGCCTCGGTATCCCTTGCGGACAACCCGCAGCCTCGACAGGCGTCGGCCCTTGCGGGCCCCTTCCATGTTGCTGACATCTCTTTGAGGCGCGCGTGGAACACAAACGCGCCGTCGACACGGCCTGTCGTCGTCATTAGACGGACGGACGGCGAGCTTACCCATCACTCACCGTCCACAGGCCCGCGTCTACGGTGGCCGGAAGCCATCACGTGGCCCCCGACGCCCGGATCGCCTCCCGCGGCGGCTGGGACGAGAGGTTCTCTCCCTCTCACGTTCCGCCACCTCCTTCGCTAGCATCACTGCTTCGCAGAAGGAGGCGACGGCGTCCCATTCCTCCTCGCCCCGGGCCATGGCTTGCACCAGGGCCGGACGCGAGATGTCGCCGCCGCCGATCGCCGCTACGAGAACACGGCGGGGCTCTGCCCAAGCGGGACACACCTCCACGGTGTGCTCCACCGTGTCCTCCGGCCGATCCTCACAATGGTGACAACCGGGCGTTTCCTCCCGCCTGATTCGGTGCAGGTACCTCCCGAAACAACCGTGTCCGGTGAGTACCTGCGTCAGACGGAAGGTGAGGGCGCCGTGGCGCCTCTCCAGCCACTCCTCAAAGAGGGGACTTACCGCCACTATCGTGGCGTGCCCTGCACGGGGTTGCGACAGTCGCTGTCTCCATGCCGCCATGAGATCGCACCGGAGGTCTGTCCGCTGCGCAGCAATTTGCCGCGGCAACGGAGTGACCCCCCGGTGCAGCGCCTCAGCGCGCCATTCATGCAGGCGCGCGAGGACTATCGCCTCCAGATCCCACGGCGGCAATCCGGCAAGGAGGTTCGCCGCCTCGCGGGAGATCGTGCGGTACCCACGGACTAGCCTTACGGCCATCACCTTTTGGGGCGCGTTCAGGTAGTGGGCGGCCCGCTTCCTCAAAGCACTCGCCCACACCGGGGCCCCGTAAAGGGCCATGGACCGCACGATCCCCGCATAGAGCCTCCGGCAGGAGGCGTTTGGCCCCCCCAGATTGGGCAGGAGCCACCTGAAGGCAGCCGCCGCCCGCTCCAGTCTGGGAGCCAAACGTCGGAAATGCTCCACGAAGTTCCACCGGCTGTCGAGGACGAGTCCTAGGTACTTCAAAGTACACTCGACGCCGATGGGAACCCCTCCCACCGTTAGCTGCGATCCCGACGGTGGCACATTCCCACGCCCATAGAAGCACATTGCTTCGGACTTGTGAAGTGCCACTTCGAGACCCAGCTGCCGGATCCTCTCAACGACTATCGCAACCCCGCGTGTCATATTGTCGGCCGCCGCCTCGTGCGACCCCCCCTGTGCCAGCACTAGCGTGTCGTCAGCGTAGCAGACGACGCTGACGCCGCTAGGAAGGTCGGCACGCAGCACCCAGTCGTAACCGATGTTCCACAGGGGCGGCCCCAGAACCAATCCCTGTGGAACACCGCACGACATCTCTCGCCGGTTCCATTCTCCGTCTTGACCGGGGTAGATGACAGCCCTGTCTGTCAAGTAGTCCCCGACTACACGACGAAGGTAGGCCGCCACCCGGTGATACCGGAGTGCCTCCCTAATGCAGCTCCAGGGCATGGTGTTGAAGGCGTTGGCGATGTCGAGAGACACCGCCAAGACCACACCGCCCCGAGAGACCGCAACCCCCGTCGTGAGGGCTCTCACGCGCGTGATGGCGTCCACCGTCGAGCGCCTCTTGCGGAAACCAAACTGGTGTTCCGCAAGATCCGGACCCATCCCCTCAAGGTGCTCGGCGAGGCGGTTTGCAATTACTCTTTCAAAGAGCTTGCCCACCTCGTCGAGCAGCAATTATCGTGCAGCCCTTGTGCCATATTGATTGGGGTCGGCACAATTAGTTTTTTTTTTCAAAGCTATCATTTACTCCGTTTTCTTTTAATTTTCCTCACACAATCTATTCATCGTTTCCCTTTGTGTTATTTCTTCAGCCACAACATAATCAATTTATACTTGATTTTTGTTTATATTTTCAACTTAACAAAATCACATAAAGTTTTACTTTACGTGAAACGCTAAAGAGATAACAGAAACAGGCTCGTACTGCATTTCTACATTAGCCGGATTGGTTTTAATTTACAAAATGTTCCTGACATATTTCCGCACAAAGAACGTAGCACAGAATGCGACACGCTTCGAGCATTATTTTATGCTCTTCGGTCTACAGTTTTACATTCGTTTTTCATTAGGAGGAAACTAGAACTCATCGCCAGATGGCGCCACTTAAACGCAAGAGCCACGAACAGCTTATGTAGACAGTAAATTAATGATAATACTGCGATTTTTCTGTACTTCTCATTAATTTGCTGTTATTTGTTGGTGACTCGCCTTTTTATTTTGTTTGTAGATGCCTATTATATTCTGAAACAAAGTAGTTTTTCGTACCTACCTATAGGACAACTCAGATGTGATTTTCACTATAATTTATCTTGGAAGATAATTATGTATTATGGGTATGATGATAACTATATTTATATTAAACTAAGAAATACAAAAGTCGAAACCATTTGGCGTAAAAGCACTGCTTTATTTTAAAAAGCAATCTTAAGTGTTGGGACACATATTTTGATTTCCTGTCATAATGAAAAAGTAACATTCCACCACGATGACACTTACACACTTTATCATCTATCTAGAGATAGGTAAATCAGCTTACTTGAGAACATACAATCTTGAAATTAAAGTATTTTTTTGATAATCTTCCGTTGTTACAGCTAAATTTCGAAGTAAACTCATCAATAATTTAAAAAAATGCCTAATTTCGAAAGCTTAATCCCTTTTTCAGCAGACCAGACATTGACAACATTTTATACGACCCTTTTAACTTTTTATCGACAACCCTAAAAGTGCAGTTCCGTTGACCAACAATCGCTATTGTGAGACCCTTAGCTGTCGCTCGCTTGGTGGCCCGAAAGGTTATCAATCAATCTGTTGATACGACGTTTACTATCACAAAAATGTTGTTGTTTCCTTCCTGTTTGACCCTTTATTATTTTGTCGCCCACTACATTTACGCATAAATGTTTTTTTTAGAACGTTATGTTTTTAGATAGGGTGTTTGTTATGTATTGCAATGTTATGCATTATTTTACGTATAGAAAGAAGATTTCAGAAACGACAATATTATGTGTTTAGTGTTTTAAATAAAAATGGGGTGCGGGGTGTCGTGAACCTGTCGGTACCTACTAGCTTCTTAATCTACATAAAGTAGAAAATGAAGAATAATACCCCGTGACTAAAAAACTGGATGTGCAAACTGGATGGCTGCAGGTTGTTCGCAGGGGTTATTTGATGATTTTCCACCCGCCAAAAAAAAACAAAAAAGGTATACGCAGTTTAATTTATTGTCGCCAACCTTTATAATAATTTCGTGTCTGTTTCTTTTTCGTCTTTTTTTTTAGATTCCTAGCGCAAGAAATTTTAATCGGCACTGCATTTTGTTTTGTTAACGGTTTTACCACTTATTTCGTAGCTTACGTGCTTCCACAAGAAATAGCGAGTGTAGCTATATAGTTAGTTCCCAAACACTTTTTTATTAAATATTAACTTAGTTTTCTAAGCTCTTTATTCTCACTTTAATCTTCGTTGAGTAAACCTTCAGACCTTGCAAGACATCTTACGAGGCCTCTCACAATAGGGGGGTGAAAAGGCTTTACGTTAACGCCCATCTGGCCCCTTTGTAAACAAAAGGTCCATCACAGCTCACTTACCCATGAATAAACGTTTCAGTGTGGCTGCAAGGGACCTTATACCCCCTTGTACTGCTAGAAGGTGTTAATAAAGATGTGTTTTTAGTTGACACCCACGTGTGATTTAAATTCATTTGTATGTTAATAGCAACTAGTAGGTATACGGTACTTACTAGACGAAACTTTACCTATAGATTGTTCAAAAATTACTATTTTCTGTGATAACTTAATTTTATATATTTGCATCGGATATGTTAGGTACTAGATGTGGGGGGTGCGCACGAATGTACTTTATTATATCTGGCGGGTCCACGACACATGGTACTAGTAGTGAAAGTAGGTATTTAGTCGGTAAGAGTTTCAAAACAGTGACGGAAATATCGTGAGGAAACCGGCATGTCTTAGAACCAAAAAATTCGAAGACATGTGACATCTACCAACTCAAACTAGGCCAGCGTGGTGGATCATAGCCCATCCCTCTCCTAGAGAGGAGGCCTGAGTCCCTGCAGTGGTAACATTAGAGGCTGATGATGATGATGATAAGCCTACATAATCATCCGCTTTCCCCAAACGTAGGTTCTTTCCCGAAGTCGTCAACCAAGTATTATGTTTATCAAATTAAGTAAAATATTGCTTTGAAATAACGTTTTACGGTAACAAAGTTACGCAATCAAAACATTGTGCTTATGAATGCATTGAGCAGTACAGTGGTTATGGAAGCTGCTTCGACAAGGGTGTCTCCTTCTTCGTAAACTGTATTACGCGTATTTAACTGCCGCACTCAGAGAGCTTTAATGATTACTTAGGCCATCACTTAGTAAAGGATTTGACAGTTTTGTCATACAAAAGTATGTCAAATCTTTACTAAATGACGGCTTCAGTAATCATTAAATATCTCTGAGTACCGCAGATAGTCTTTTCATGTAACCTAATTACGATGATAGCACATCGAACAATTTTAAATCTGTGATTTGACCAACAATAAATTAACTAACAATAGCCAGTAGTGATTTCAGGTAAAACCTACGAAGCCACAACGCAGAGGTGGTCAAGACAGGTATTGATGTATTGCATGCATAAGCCCCTCTTGGCCACCGATGAATCATATATGATGCATTGCCCGACGACGCGTTCGTAATTTAATAGCAAATATCAAAGCTTTGTTGCAGGTCAACTGCATGTTATTTGTCTATTAAAATATGCAGATCCAATTTTGAAATGATTTAATTGAATATTTATTTAGAGAAACTGGGTTTGTAATAATAATAAATAAAAATGTTTTTGTTTAGAAATTACTTGCGATAGAGGAATTTAGTGTAGCCTCGACTTGAATTAAACAAGTAGTCAAGGTTGAGTGAAATTAAGAAAGACTGAATGAATGAAATAAGAAGAATGAAAAAAAACAATAAGGAAAAGTTTATGCCAGGGTCGAAAGTCCTGCGAAAGCAGCCTAGCCAACTCTTTGAGAGCACCGACAAAGGTTGTGTCGATGTCGGAACAGATGTTACGGGGTTTTCCCCTTCGAGCAATAAAGCGGTTCAATGCAGTTAAGAAAGCTTCCTTTGTAAGGTCCGACACAAGCTCGAGGTGGATGGGTCTCGTAGCTAGACACACAAGCACACAGATGAAGGACTTGATGAGCCTACATCCATTACCTTTCCGGTCAGCTATCATGATGGGACCGGCGTAGTCCACCCCTGTGTCTAAACATGGAAACTCTACATATAGACACTGCTCTGGAAGATTACCCATGAAAGGCCAGGTTGCTACCTCCAGTTGGATAGTAGTGATGACGAACAGTGGCAATTTGTGACATATGTCGTCACACGTTGCAATGTGCTAAAGTTTGAATAATTTGAAAATAACGCAGTAGTAGGATTTTCAATAATGTGACTAGGGACATGACCAGAAGAGACTGTTTCTGGGAACACGGAATTACTATGATATGATTCAAGGAACTGAGGCCTTGAAGATGCATCTTTGGTAAGACATTGTGGTCCTGAGCACCACAACGAAGGCGACAGCAGCCTGTCAGTTCTGAGTCCACGCGAAGCGAGGTCTGCGGGGCTTTCAGGTGACGGAACGTAATGCTGTAAGTTATTAGTGAACATACAGACATGTACAGAGGAATTTAACTGATGGCATGCACCTGAAATGAGCCAACCTAGTTTTGACTCAAACAATGTTGGCATACGGTTACCTAATGCGATACGGCTAGTGCCTATGATATCCCAAAAGACTTCCGCACCAACAAGGATGTCGATGGGCGACGGAACATAATAAGTGGGGTCAGCAAGACGCACGTTCGTAGGTATACGTATGTTGCTAATATCAACACAAGATTTGGAACTGATGCTGATACTTTTGGCAATACGAGACAGTCAATGTTCAGTTCGTACTCACTGCCATCATTTGATTTTAATGACACTGAGCACCCCTGACTACAAGTAGAAGATTGAAGATTGATGCCTGTTACCTTGGACTTGGCCATGTATGTAGGAAGATGAAGCTTACGAATGAGGTCCTCCGAGATGAAGTTGGTTGTACTTCCACTGTCCAGCAAGACTCGTGCTGTATGATGGTTCCCGTCAGCGCCAGTCACCCTCACGAGCGCGGTGGAAAGTAAAATAGCATGAGATGTAAGCAATTGATTAGCTGATAATGCAGTGTTGTTTGTACTAGTGAGAACGTTGTCACTGTCAATGTGTAACAGAGTGTTGTGTTTTAGACGACAATATTTACAATGACTGAATCTGCATTTGGAAACATCATGACCTGGACGAAGACAGTTCATACACACATCTGAACCCTGAGCCTTTTTAATACGAGCATGTACTGAGAGACCTTTAAACTGCTCACATGCAAACATAAAATGATTCTGATGACACATGGGACATGACGAAGGTTTTGATGAATTTTCAGGTAACACAGTACTACTTTTAGGTTTAGGTGCAGGTGTGGTAGGTTCACTCTTAACTGTTGCTATGGGCTTAGACTCCTCAATTGTCTCCAGCAAGTCAGCCCTGCTACTGATGAAATTGATGAAAGCAGATAATGTAGGAGGTTCGGAAAAAGTGTTTCTGTGCTCTTCCCACTGACGATTTGTCACGTGGTCGAGCTTACTGGTCATTATGTAAATGACAAGAACATCGACGAAGGCGTTTTGAACTGGTTGACCAAGGGTTGCCAAAGCTCTAAGATTTTTGTTTGCTGTGTCAATAATGTAACGCAGTGACTTACTTGACTCTTTTTCTATAGACTGAACGTTAAAAAGTGCTTGCACATGATTGTTGACAAGCAATCTCTTGTTGTCGTACCTCTCACAAAGTAGCTTCCAGGCAACGTCGTAGTTCTCTGACCTGAAGTCAAGGTTATCAACGACAAGAGAGGCACTACCTTTTAAAGAAAACGTAAATAGTGCAGTTTGTTTATTTTATCTAAACTTGTGTTGTTATGTACTATAGAAACAAAGGTATCTCTAAACTCGAGCCAATCATGATAACTGCCTGAAAACTTGGGTAAGTCTATTTTAGGTAAACGAATTGAATTGTGTTTGTGTGTACTAGTAATACAAGAATCGACCTCGTTTGCGGAGTCCCCCTCAAGAAGCCTCCTTGAGCTGCTGATCAGCTGGCGTGCAGAAGCCACCAAGCCGTAGTACAGCTTCTCAAAGCCCTCGCGTTCCGTATATTGCTCGCTGGGGTCGTCCACCATCGCTTCCAATTCATCCTGTAACGCATCATATTTCTCGTATAAGCTTTCAAATATATTAAGTCGATATTCGATTTCGATGACTTGTACCTCACTTAACTTTTCGCAAGACTTAGAAATATTTAAATAAGAGGAAAATTGCGTAAGCTTGGCCTTAATTGAAGCCCGCTTCTTAATTAAGCCTTTCATGTCAGCCATGACAATGAAAGTTTAGCAGTTGCAGTAAGATAGAAAAGTTAGAAAAAAAAAAAAAAAGTGAAAAATATTATTTTGCCTTAAGCTTAAGTTACTGCCACTAAACGATTAGCAAAAGGTTGAAAATGAAACGTTGGTATGGAGACACAAAGCGTTAGGCGTTTTCTTTTAAATTTGCTGAGTAATGCTAAGCGGATGATGCAATGTTTCTCTGCAAAAAAGAAAAAAGAAACAATTCAATTTGACGAAACAATGGAAAATATATGTATTGGAAATTGCGGCATTAATATTTTAAATAACGGGATTGTGATTGATTGGCACAAATGAATAAAACGTTAAAATCACTATTGCAACTGTCTATACCTTGGTACCGTAAAAAAGTAACGGACACTGTTTAAAACAAGTTGATAGGCTGAAGACTAAGGATTGATGGAACTACGAATTAAATTGAAACTAAATAAGTTCAATTGAAACTGGAAAGGTGAAATGACTAGGCAAAATGTAGGAACAAAGGAAAATTGGAACGTTCTCACGGTTTTATGCTGTCAACCTCTGATGATGAGCTGACGCTTGTAGCTCCGATGAGTCGACTTTTCCAGTGCTAGTGAAGAATGTTGACGTGAATATTGCTTCAATGTCTTCTTGTCTCTGAACTCTCGATGATCTTTTCTTGCGTCTCCCGTTGGTTTGAACTCGATGAAGACGGCTGTAATGTTGCCGTATCGACGTTCACGAAGACCAAATGCAGGCGATGACACGTAGAACACGAAGATCTATTGCGAAACTTGAGCTCGAAGATGCAGTTCTTTGTTCTCCAACCGTTGAACCGTTGACGATTTGAAAGATTTGAAATTTTCCGTTGTTCGGCTCAAACTTTAACGGTAGAAGGACCAATGATCGCGACGATAGGTCGTGGTGGAGTAAAATCAAACGTGTAGTGAACTGTATAAAATATAATAATGAAAAATGGAATAAAATTACAACGTTCGGTTGGATTATGAAAACAAAGATAATAGACGTTAAAGAAATGCGTAAGCGCAGCCGTGCGTGGAGGCGTGCAACAGCTGACTGCCGAGGTGCGGGGGCCCGCGGTCGGCCGTGGTCGTTGTGCGGCGGCTGGCTGACACCCGCTTCCCCGCGCCCCTCGTTCACTGCCGCTGGCGCGCGGCGTTGTTGAGAGTAGTGCCTCAACATTTGTAATAATAAGTGTTTTGTTTAAAAATTACTAGCGATAGATTCGACCGCAATACCATATATTTGGTAAAACCTGATAACCGTTCAGTACAGTTTTGCAGAGAGCAAGAATCAACTGGATGCGAGAAACACGACCGATCGATGTAGCGATTAATGTGGGTGGCCGAAGTTCATCAGTTGTCGTGTGTCGGTGCAATGATAATGATGATTTATACAAAAGTACGAGTATGTCTAATCTTTACTAAGTGATGGCCTAAGTAATCATTAAAGCTCTCTGAGTGCGGCAGTTAGTGTGTATATTGAAAAATCTAAATATGGAAAACATACGTACTTTTTATTAGTAAATGTCATCATCATCATCTGCCTATTCTTTCACAAGTTAGTTGGGCCTGACTTTCTGTCTAAACAGAGGCAGCTAAATACTAGTATTTTGCATCGAGCGACTGCCTATCTGACCTACACAACATGTACCTACACAACCCAGTTAGTATCGTACGATTGTACGATTGCCCAACTATCTGGGGACTCTTACCAAGGGGTATCCCTCTTTTTTTTTTTGGGGTGGGAAAACATCAAATAACCCTCCCACTCTTTGGCAAAGCGAAAGGGAGTGTCAGACATCTACTGACTAAAAACCACCCATGTTCCTTCTTAGCCCTTCATGTTGAGTTGCGGTATCTCTTGCGAACAACCCGCAGCCCCGACGGGCGTCGGCCCTTCCATGTTGCTGACATTTCTTTGAGGCGCGCGTGGAACACGAACGTGCCGTCGACACGGCCTCTCGTCTTCATAAGACGGACGGACGGCGAGCTAGCCCATCACTCACCGTCCACAGGCCCGCGTCTACGGTGGCTGGAAGCCATCACTTGGCCCCCGACCCCCGGTGCTTCTCCCGCGGCGGCTGGGACGAGAGGTTCTCTCCCTCTCACGTTCCGCCACTTCCTTCACTAGCATCACTGCTTCGCAGAAGGAAGCGACGGCGTCCCATTCCTCCTCCCCCCGGACCATGGCTTGTACCAGGGCCAGACGCGAGATGTCGCCGCCTCCGATTGGAGTATACGCCTTGGTAGGACTTTTCAGATTTTAGGGCCATTGGCTAACTAGGACCAAAGTCATAACGTGTTTTCTGGGGCACTGAGGTCAACTGGATATGTAATGGGTAGTCATCCGTCCACAAACCAACTAGGTCAGTGCGGCTTAACCTGGAGATTGATGTACGCGAGTATCTTCGAAGAAACAAATTCATGTTCACCAAAACATATTTAACCACAAACACGAAACTCATCACACTCATTACGTTTGACGATTTAATGAAATAATACACCCATTATACTCAAATTTAACGCTAAATAATCTGATAAAGCACGCTTCATTTATTATGGGATAAAACACTATTTACGGTGTGGTAATGTGCTAGTAAATTATTCTCATACGTTGCTCAGAGTATATGGCTACAAAATTTCATTATAATTACCCGTTTTAAGGATTAATGGGTTTTTGGTGTACTTATACTGTTCGTCGTTGGCTTTTAATGGGTCTGAAGCTATAAGAAGGTTGAAAATTAGGAGACATTGTTTTAAGAGTTTTCTTTACTAAGTAGGTAATGATTCTACCGTTCGTATGGATAAAGTGAAGTGTTTGGATATAGACTATGACAAAATAATAAATAGGTACAGTAGTATACAAAGCCAATCATCCTCTCAAAAAAAAAATAATCTAAGTTTTAAGCAACAGCTAATTCCCTTAGGTTGTATACACCATCCATAACGTAGAGTTTTGTCAGCACCTAGGAAAGCACATAAGCCATAGGCCCCGATGTCATTGTCAGATACCTGTAAAATACCGGTATTCAGGATCATCTGGGTAGATTGGTAGCTGACCCCAACATATTTGGGAAAAGGTTGGGCAAATAATGACGTTAATTGCAGTGACTTTTTTGGTCCCCCAAAATGCAGATGTCGAGATGCTTAAGACACATCTCTTACTGCGGTACTCAGAGATATTTAATGATTACTTAATCCGTCACTTAGTAAAGATTTGACATACTTTTGTATGACAAAACTGTTAAAACCTTTACTAAGTGATGGCCTAAGTAATCATTAAAGCTCTCTGAGTGCGGCAGTTAGTGACAGAATACAAGATAATAGTGACAGCATATAGTAACTTGAAAATTCGTATTTAATCAAAATTTTCACAGGACCAAAAACTCATCAAGGAATTTCTGACACAGCCTAGCTTGTCATATTCGCACAACAAACTCCCTGAGGCTCCATACTGTATAATCACGAAGCCGACAAAATTAAAACACGGCCGTACAATGTACGCATCACGCTATCTCGAGGAACAAGCATTCTCCATCTAAAAGTATTTGGAACAAAAGCAGTGTGAACACGTTTAAGGCTATCGCTCACACACACTCTGGATCGCATTGGCGGCACGTCACCTTATCGGCTCGTTGTCAACCTTACGTCAACCCAGGTAAACGGATCAGTTCAGCACTTCTGAAGTAGTCCCGAAAAAAAAATGTCTGACTAGGGTAAGGTTTTATAAATGAAAAATAATAATGTTATGTACAGCCTATCACAATCAGATGCATTGTCTTTGCGATGTTCATAAGCTTAGTCTGATAATAAATCTTTCAAAGGAAGAAGTATTCTGCATAGCTAACAATGTGTGCGTTAACCTTTGACGCGGCTCCCGCATTCCAAACTTTTTCTCTTCATATCACTCTGGGGACTTGATGTTCAGTAAAGTTAATATAGGCGAGTTAGTATGTTCTGCCAAATTAATATATGTATGTAAAAACAGGGCTAAAGCTACGGGCTCACTCACGTAGATTTAAGATAAAGCTGCGACTAGAAAGTTCGCGTCTTAGTTATGAATGGGGATCTTCCCTTTCTGTGTTTGTCTTGGAGGCATTGTTTGCAATAGTCTTACTTGAAGATTTAATGGAAAATAAGATTCTAGTTTGGAAAAATCTTTGCCGGTAACACGGAAACGTATAAATAAATTGCATTTAAAAATATATTGATCAGTTTTATTAACATTATTTACGCACTAAAATTTACAGATCTTTAATAATAAAAACGTAAGTACAAAAGTATCAAAAAGGAAAAATTAAAGGTGTCAAAAATTCGTCCACATCGCAGTCAAGAGGAAAAGTGAAGTGCTTTCTGCAGAAGGCTGTCATCATCGCAATGCTTAATATTTTTCCAAAAAATAGGCCAGCCGCATTGATCAGTTGGATAAATAAATCTACAAAAACCGTAACTAAAAAGCAGTCCAACCAACCATCTTCGTTACATAAATCACAAACGATTAAAAAGATATCAAGATTTCTTGCGTCCACTTTACTCTAAATTGGATCCACTAAACTTCACCCAGATATTACGAGTCTCATCTCTCTCATTATAGTTTGCTTTTTAGTACTTAATCAAGGGGCACTTCAGAAGACAGTTTAAGTGAGACTCCAGTAAATTACTGTTTCGTAAAGTGACACTAGAAACTTACCTCGGACAAACTGGTTGTTCTCTTTGAGTTTCGTTCAAATGAGGTTTCTCTATTAACAGTTTAAGATGAATAGCGCAGTGCCTTTCAGGTTTCTCACCGTTTTATGTGTCCCGATGAATAGGAATGTCAATAACTATAAACTGAAACTCCTTTCCTTTAGAATCCAATTTAGTAAGGCTTTGTAAAAAGACCTGAGGGTTATGAGAAAATCGAAGTCTATTTTGGCTATTCCGATAAATAAGTTTGCTTAGGGGCATTGTCTTGCCACGTCAGGGCTGCGGGTTGTTCGAAAGATATACCGTGGCCTCGGCACAAGGGCTAAGAAAGAACATGGGTGGTTTTTAGTCAGTAGAAGTCTTACACTCCCTTTCGCTCTGCCCAAGAGCGGGAGGGGTTATTAGATGATTTCCCACCCCACAAAAAAAAGAGGCATTATCTTACGTTAAATTACTTTTTAGTCAGTCTCATTATGATCTGCCTAGCTTTTTTCCAAATATGTTGGCTTCCAGTCTACACGGATGCAGCTAAATACCAGTATTTTAGATGGAACGACTGTCTATCTCACCACGACATCCCAATTAGATTGGGTAATATGATATCCCTTGGTAAGACTGTTTGTCAGACTGTCAGGCCACTGACAGGAACATGGGAAGAAGGAACATGGGTGGTTTTTAGTCAGTAGAAGTCTGACACTCCCCTTCGCTCTGCCCAAGAGCGGGAGGGGTTATTTGAATATTTTTCACTCGCCCAAAAAAAAATAATAAATGCCACTGACTACCTGTGACGACTACCAGTAACCGAGGGTTTAACTTGCTTTCTGAGGCATGGAATAAACTTGATATATAATGGGTGGTAACCCATTCACAGATCAACCTAGGCAAGTGTGGGTTTACCTTATAATCGACCCAAGCACCTGTTATTATTTAACCACGAGCTCCTCATCAGTTTCTTACGATACTGGAACTACAATGGGTGATCATCTATATCTATATAATATCTATATCTATATATATATATATATAAAACAAAGACGGGTTTGTTACAACACCTATAACTCGAGATCTGCTGAACCAATTTTCATGGTTATTGATTCGTTGGATTTGTCTCCGCCCCGAATAGCATAATACATCTTAAAAACAATGAAAACTCGATATGTGTAATGAATACTTAATCATTTCAATAAATAAATGCTGATTTGTTTATTACATGTCAAACATTCGTTGTCCAATCCTGTCAAATACTGTAACAACTATTCATGTGTGCGTTCAGAAATTTATTTTTTGTAAAATGTCTCGAAAGTTCAGGTACTGTTATATTTGTTTGTTTTAGACATTAATTTGTGTAAATTATTTATTCTTTATTTAATTTTTAATTTCCGAAAATAATACCTAAGATTTATTCTACAGGTTAACAAAAGTGTAAATGTCTTTTTATAGGTTGTCTATGATTTTTCTTGATAAGCTATTCATACGTAGTGGTTATATACTCTTTGAGCTATTGTCTATGTCTCGAAAGTTCATGCACTGTTATTATATTTTGGTGGTTTTATGTGGTTTTATGCGAGTGCACATTCAGTATGTAGTAGGTAGGGTAGTAGGTAGGGTAGTAGGTAGGGCAGCATGGTAGGGTAGTGGGTAGGGTAGCAGGTAGGGTAGTAGGTAGGGTAGATAGTTGGTAAGTAGGCAGGTAGTGTGTAGGAAAAAGGGCATAGCAACGCATGCGGGTACAGCTAGTAATAATATAATCAAGGAGTTGGTGGCGTTAAACGTGGAACAATGTCCTAATAAGTACATAGATAATTATTTTATAATGTCTATTTATGGTGTATATCAATGCAAAAATTCTAATCTCGATAACGAAACAAGAGTAGGTAAAATAATAAATCACACAAAAAAGACAATAGACAACTATTTCGAAATTAGAACCTAATCCAGGTACTCAATGTCATGAATAAAATGTCTGTCCATTGAAATTGTTAGGAAACAGTTCTGGAATTAATTCACCCGGAAAATTAGAATCGGTTACCATTCCAGCTGTTGTATTTCATTTTCGAGTTTCGCCCTCACCTTTGTTAAATGAACCAAATAAAATTCTGACGAGGAAGTTATTTTTTTCTTGTTTACCTTTTCCAGCCAATGTCTTTGACTGTGTCGCTATAAAAAGGTTTTATTTGATTTTGACGTTCTTACAATTTATGTGTTTCGGAGGTGTTTATTCAAGGAATGACTTTATTATATACGGGTTATTTGTGACGTTTTTCTGAAAGAATGTTAGAGAAAGGTGAAGATAACTACTTCCTTGCGTTTTACCTGACTGTAAATAATGGTGTATTTTGTGTGTGCTTTGGCCGTGTGGCCCGAAATACTGACAATCAGGCTTCGTGTCGTCTTACCCAGTACTAACTAAATTATAGAGGTCAGATAGGCATTGGCTTCATGTATAATACTTGTATTCAGCTACATCTGGTAAGACTCAAAGCCGACCGCAATGTAGTTAGCCAATGATGATGGTTTTGTGTACATTACGAGAAACAAAGAGGTGAAAAATAATTTTCACTCATTCTTACAAAATATTATACGCAATAATTTATATTCTAACACTTCCGCATGCAATATTCTTGCCTTGAAACGTATCAAAGCACTTTATCCTTATCTTATTCGGGTAACACGTTCCTACCTACACACATGACGTCACAACATCAGATTAAACCCTCACGACGCGAATAATAATGTCAATGACGTATTAAACTATACTGATATTATACATAGAGGTTAAGTTTGAATGTTTGTTAGTTTGTATGTAGGGGGTCTCTGGAACTACAGATCCGGATTCCGGAAATTCTGCCACTAATGAGAAGTAACATTATCCACGACAGTCAAAGGTTATATTTAAACTAGCTCACCGTATGTAGATGACAGGCCGTGTCGTGCGTTCGTGTTCCACTCGCACCTCAACATCAACATCAAAGTGATGTGACGTCTGTCGGGACTGCGGGTTGTTTGAAAGAGATACCGCGGCCTCGGACACAAAGGGCTAAGAAGGAACATGGGTGGTTTTTGGTCAGTAGAAGTCTGAAACTCCCTTCCACTCAGCCCAAGAGCGGGAGGGGTTATGTGAACAACCCGCAGCCTCGCCGGGGGGAAATCGACCTTTACGTAGTCGAGAAAAGGTTAGGCAGATGATGGAATAGTTGATCACAACGCGGCCAAACTCGCGGTCAGAAGCTAGTTCTATTATAACTGCAGAATTGTATGCGAAACGGATTGAAACACGATATGAAGACGGGACTGAATGCTCTTGAACAATGATCGAGTAGGTATGGAGTGATGAGCACACAACTAATACTGTAATCGATTGATATCGAGTGGTATGCAAAGCTGAGATTATTGTTAGTTAGTTGTATCTATGCTAATGTTGTCCCTGGAGGTTCGATGGGGGATTCCTATTTGTAGCGGTGTTTTGGTTAGGTTGAATAATAGTGTCACTGGTTAGAAAATAACATAATATCATCACGCCTGTAATCCCCGAAGGGTTAGGCAAAGGTGTATGTAGTACATTTACATTTCGCATGTAGATAGAGGACGAGCCTATTGCCATCAACCAGGCACAAATCCAGACTCCGTGGCTATTACTGAGAAATTCCTGAAGGAAAAACCTAATAACACTTTGCCCGACCTGGAAATTGAACACAGGACCTGTGTACGGCAGTCACGCTTGCGATCACTAGACTAACGAGGCAGTAAGCAAAGAAAAGCGTATTATACATTTATTAAGCATAGACTAAGTAGGGACTTCGTCGGGCTTGGTCACTGTTGATTCTGGCTTACAGGAGTTACAGTTGTTTGGGAATAGTTTACGGGCTTGTCCCATAAGACTAAGATAAACAGAAAAAGAAGAGAAATAAAAACGTTGTTTAAACAGTATTAGGTAAAGAAAAACGGAGCAATTCACTCTGAAACAAAATGGTCTATTAAATTGGTTGGTGTTTCTTATCGGTCGCTTATCCATCGACAGAGATCAACCCAAACCGTGCACTTTTTCACGACGTTTTTTAAGTGCCTACTTATAAGGCCTGTGTGAAATAAAATATTATGATTTTGAACAAACATTTAATACGTCAATCAGATCTATGTATTAAGCATTAAAAAAATAAGAAAAACATCGTAACCTTCAAACATTTTTCTTGTTTATCACCCTTTTACACTTTATTTTTAGACGCGAAAGAAAGGGGAGCATTTAATTCATTTTGTCAGCTAACGAACGAACAAATTAATTTATACTCATCCCTCTAAATCTCCTATTTGTCAAGTTAATTCTTACTAAAGGGTTGTATTTAGGGCAGGCAATCTGCCGTTTATTTCTGGAGTTAAAGTGGAAGACGGATGATTCGAAAGATGCTTATTTATAAGAGTTTGTTTGGTTTTTAAGCTTGTGATATTATTATTTATTATTTATTTATGAAAGGTAGCTTCACAGCTTACAGTAAAATAACTTAAAATTATTACAAAACAATACGCCAATTACGAAGTACACAAAAAAGTTAAACAAGGTAAGGTGGCCAAGAGTGACTCTAAATGTATTGTGTGTGCGTGTATGTGTGCGGGTGTTTGTGCGGTGTGGGTGTCTGTGAATGTGTGCGATGATATTGTGTATGTCTATTTGTGACTAACTGCTTAGCTGACACTAGCAGGGGGTTGGTGCAACACGCGTTTGCTCCAGGATTCTATTTTGTTAATGTAATAAGTTGTTATTACATACTGAGTTTTCTCCGTGCTTCGAAAGCACGATGCTTCCGGCTGTCATTTCTTTGACTGTCCAAGTCAGTCAGTCAATTGAAGTTATTATGCCTTATGACTGTGACTGTAGCTTCGTTTTATGTATTGTTTTTCTGACATTAGAATGTCACTCACTTATGAAACTTTGCCTTTAGAAAGGCAAAGTTTAACAGGCATGTTAATTGAAATAAATGGTTGTCTGGTTTAATTGAAATAAATGCTATGAGTTTGAGTCGTAGAAGGTGGTCAGTGGCCCGAAAGTCTGACCACCATTCTTACCAAAGGATTTCGTATTAGTTAGTTCTAACTGGGTTATGGAGGTCAAATAGGCATGTAAAATATTGGTATTCCGCTGCATCAGGTTTGATTGGAAGCCGACAAAGTGAACGTGACCTGATTATATAAAAGCCATTCCTCATCAACAAACACTCGATAATTTTATTCTCTTGCTCTGTAACACCTTCAGAATACACAGCGACTTTAAATAACACATCATTCTTCACTCTCTTCAAAATTACTTACGTATGTACGTAACTAACCACCTCTTGACGGAGCTAGCTGAAACAGATACTAGGTGTTAGTAGAATGCACTCGCGGTGCACTTCAAGTAACGACTCATGTAATGCAGGTGTATACTTCACTTGAACCTCGTCCATTAGACACGTACATATAGGGAGACCAGGATTTTCAAAGTACAAAATCTTTTCTTTATCATTTTGATTTAGGTGAACGAAATTATGTTTAGATATTTTTCAGGATATAAGGAGTTCGTAGTTTAACAGAAAACACGGTTTTCATAAAACAGAATTTTAATACACATCAACCACACATACATCACCTTATAACATCATCATCACATTTTTTAAGACTGCTCAACATAAGCCAAGCTTTCCTTTCAGATTTAATGATACAAAAGTATGAAACTCACTCACGTCAACAATAATGTTAATAGCTTTCAAAATATCTATTAATATGTAAATGGCGCATAATTATGAGCTGCGGGCAGCGTTTTGCATTTAAAATTATGATTGGCTTACGTAACATCGCGAATCATACGCTTTTCTGAGTGCTGTAATGTGTGATGGAAATTATATTTACCATAATTGACTGGGACACAAAACACTTTCCATTAAATTGTATTCAAGTTTTAATAATAACAATGCTTTTAGTAGATACTAGGGATTGCCAGATTCATCACTAACATCAGCTTTTGGGATTATAATTTTCCTCCTCGATTGATGTAGTTCACATGCTAGTCATCTTCTTATAGTGTGGGCAGTAAAGTCTAACGACCCACCACCCACCCACCCACCCACCCTAGTGTCCGAGTTTCTAAACCGCCTCAAGGGCCTTTGACTTGGCTGCGGGTTGTTCCCAAGAGATACCGCGGCCTCGAAATGAAGGGCTAAGAAGGAACATGGGTGGTTTTTAGTCAGTAGAAGTCGGACACTCCCTTCCGCTCTGCCCAAGAGCGGGAGGGGTTATTTGATGATTTTCCACCCACCATAAAAAAGGGCTTTAAAAAGGGGGGACTTTGTTTGACGAACACCATTTGGCGAAAGCACGGAATCATCTTTTTATCGCACAATCAGGTGATTCAAGCCTGCAACGTCCAAGTCAAACTGCAAATAAAGTTACAAAGTATGCTTCTCGTGGGAATCGAACCCATGACCACTGGGTAGGAAAGGTGATACATAAATAAGTAAATAGGGGAATTGAAGGTCAGGAACATGGAAGGGCCAACGCCTGCCGAGGCTGCGGGTTGTTCGCAAAGGGATACCGCGGCCCCGACATGAAGGAACATGGGTGGTTTTTAGTCAGTAGAAGTCTGACACTCCCTTTCGCTCTGCCCAAGAGCGGGAGGGGTTATTTGATGATTTCCCACCCCCCAAAAAATAAAAAAATAGGTTTACAACATCTAGCTAGAGTATCTACTGCATCAGCGACCAGACCTATCGAAAAAACAACTTATTGTAATTTATGCAATCAGGAATGTCCTGGAATCTTTCGAAACATGGTGAGCGTTTATAATGTGATACTAGGCAATAAAGCCCTAGCTAAGTGTTCTAGAAAAGTAAGAAGCACTCAACGCTCTTAACTAAAACGCTGTTTTCGCTAGTTTGAATTGTTTTAGAGTTTTGTTAATTACATTGCTTTATGTCTACGACTTTGTATTTAAGTTTTCTTTGTATATCGGTGTTTTTAGCATTAAACAGTCTCTCATTAACAGGCGTAAGTCTTTGTTATTTTTTTACTGAAAATCTAAATTTTGGACTTCAAAAATCTTGAATAGTAAAATAATTTACTTATTTATTATTTATTTATTATTATTATTATTATTTTTTTATTCATTATTTACTAACAATAGGTTAAGTTTACTAACACTTTATGGATCTATGGTCTGAATTAAATAAATAAATTAAATTAAATTAAATTTATCATTTCACAAATAAAGTAATTACAAAATGCCTGTAGTAAAAATAATGACTGACAGACTGCCGACTGCTGACTGTCTGTTAGACTGCTCTGCTGCGTGTCGCGGGTTCGATCCCCGCACGGAACAAATATTTGTATGCCCTACAGATAGTTGTTTCGGGTCTGGGTGGTTGTGTATGTAACTTTAAATGTTTGTAAACGCACCCACAATACAGGAGAAGGTCCTAGTGTGGGGCAAAGTTTTAAAAAAAATGTATTTATATATCTTTTGTAGACACAGCAACATCATCATCATCTGCCTAGCCTTTTCCCAACTATGTTGGGGTCGGCTTCCAGTCTAACCGGATGCAGCTGAGTACCGGTATTTTACATGTAGCGACTGCCTATCTGACCTCCACAACCCAGTTAATACTAGGTAATACGATACTCTTTGGTAAGACTGGATGTCAGAATTTCAGGTCACTGACTACCTGTAACGATTGCCAAAGCTCTGTATATGGCAGCCGGGACCAACAGCTTAACGTGCTTTCCGAGGCACGGAGGAAACTCAGTATGTCGGGCGGTCACCCATCCACAGACCGACCTAGGCAAGCACAGCTTTTACCTAAAGATCGATCCGAGTGGCAGTTCTTATTAAGCCACGAGCTCCGACACAGCAACATATCAACCTAAAAAAATCTAGTAAAACCTGCCTTCGCTATGAATGAGCTTCCCGTACTTACAAGAGACAGCTTAATTTGGATCATGTTTTTTTAGCCGTTTCGGAGATGAGCCGGAACAAACGAAAAAAATGTAACGACCGTAAATACCTTCATAGACATTCAACAAAAATCTGTTACTTTGAAATAACAACAAACAGACACTTCAATTTTATTTAGTTTTATATAGAATATAGATTAACACATTCATAATGAAATTGGCCCAACAAGAAAGCCTTGAGCCGTTAAAAATAATTATGCCGTCGCCATGTAAAGTATATAAAGTTATGTAAATAACTCAAGTTTTATCACGTAGCGTGTAGTTTAGTCGTGAATACTGGGAAATACTGATAACATTACTGTTTAACGCCCCATACCAGGACTTGTGACAGAAGCCGCAAATCTGACCACAGCAGAGTACCTAATTATAAATTATTAATTAACAATGACCTGACTTTGTCGTATGTCGTTCAAATGTAACATATTCTAGTCACGAACACAAATTTATGTTTTATTTTAGAAAATTCCAAAGCTATTTTCTCGGGAAATAACGCCTATAACTATGAATAAATTCTACTTTGAGATAAGACTTATTTTGTAATTATGGCTTACAAAATACTATTTATGTAAAAATGTTAAACGTTTATCAACACAGCTGTAGGAATAATTTTAATGGCACTTTTAAAAGTTGCTTCGTGTTTACATATCAGCTCAGGTTGAGACAGAGGTGTTCAAACTCTTCGGGGATTACTGGCGTGATATTATGTTACATACAGAACAAAAAAAATTATAATATCGCCTCTTTGCTTCAATAATGTGTTATCTTGAAAATTGAAATTTTAGAAGAGAGCGTTTTTAAAGTTTAAAAAAATAATTGTGACGAAACGAATATTTTTTTAATGTAAATCTACGATGTATTGTAAATAATAACAAATAAACTATGTGGAAACTTATCAAAATACTGTTAAATTGGAAGTTTAGCAAGAAATTGGCTTTATTTACAAAAAAGGGGAAAACATGTCACATTGTTCTTGCAAATATATCGTAAGATAAGTGTAACAAACTAAATTGTCACGGTTTTGTTGATATTACTTTGGTTATAACTGAGTTATATTATGAACAAACAAAGTCTAAATAAAAACTTTTAGATTTTAGAATCAATATTTATTGGATTTTTAATGATTTTTAATCACATTTTACTGGAGAAATTAAAGTATTAGCCTAAGATTAAATTAAAGAAGATCTATCCTTACGAACAATCAGACTATGATCATTGATTAATAGGTATAACTTATTATAACTCATTAGGTAGGTAGATCTTGACTATTCAGCGTTTAAAATCTCGGACAAAATACAATTACAAGAATTAGAAGAATTAGACATTTATATCCAACTTGTCTAAGACAAAACAAAAATAAAACATACTGAAATAAAATTAAATCAACTATACATTTTATAATAATATAACTAATGACACTTTGAGTATTAACTTTACCAACATATCACTTAAACTACAATTAACTGTCTAATTATTAGTTTTGTTTTGGCGTAATTATTAACATCAGCCTGTATTTAAAATAATCCGCTATTCTCTGAAGTTACAAACATTCATAAAATGGCCTATCTATGGTATCTGGAGATATTTTTTTCGGATATGCCAGGTTTTTGGGTGTATGCATTTTTAAATTTCAAAGTGATGACGTTTCTTTTCTTTTCAATAACAATAGCTTTTTTTATTGTTTATCAGCATACGAATCTTTAAAAATAAAGCTTCAGGATCGCTTTTTTTGAACTCGAATCAAACTTATCTTTAAACCTGTTTAAGTTTCCCCAATCTATTTAAGTCGCGAGTAAATAGGCTTCTTCTGGGTTAGCTCGTTCCATCGTCGACCTCATCTCTGCCCGTAGGGTAAGATTGAGGTCAAGATTACGCCCATATTAACATAATAAAAAAAAAACTCAATCATTATTTTCATCTTGATTAGTTAAGCTTTTCTAATCATAGAAATCTGCGTAGCACATTTCATTCACATGGAAGGGCTCGCTTTGCTTACGGGCAGCCTTTAATATAGCACCAATAAATACGTCAGGTGTATACATCGGGTCCAAATCGTAATTGTCGCGTAATTTCTCAATTTGAGAATGAGCGGTGTCACCCTCTTTCTGGGTATGTCGTTTTATTAAATACTAGCTTTTGCCAGCGGCTTCACCCGCTTGGAGTTCGATAAATATACTACCGGGATAAGAAGTATCCTATGTATTAATCCAGGTTATAAACTATCTGTGTTCTAAATTTCATCCACATCCGTTAAGTAGTTTTTGCGATCCATCCATCCATACATTCTCACAAACTTTCGCATTTATAATCTTAGTAGAATTTATGAGTGACTGGCTGACAATGTGGTTCAGTTATGATTGGGAACGCATCGACTTCTCGTACAAGGCTGTTATGAATCATTTCGTGGTGTTCTGTAGATGTACGAATAACAATTTCTTGCAAATCACCGCCTTGGTGTCTATTGTTAACATTAACAACTTCTCCGTCAGTATCTGAGGGAATTTTGAGTAAGACGTTGAGGCTCCACAACTTCATAGTTTGGGTCTTTAACTGATTCGTCGCTATCTTTATTAAAATACTAGCTGACCCACGCAACTTCGTCTGCAACACATAATTTAGCTTATAACCTTTCTAGATAAATCGACTATCCAACTTATTAAATTGAGCTATATCGTACTCGTAACAATCAAAAAATCTTACCTTTCCTCTATAAAATACCTCTTAGTTTAGATTGACTTCGATTATATTATTAAAGCAACAATTACTATAGGTATCTCTTACTGTTTAATATATAGTAACACCTTGTACTTGTAAACATTATGGTGCAGTAAATAATTTTGAATTTGAATTTCTCCGGAGCCCCCAGAGGCCAGAATCCCCACGTACATACCTACTGCACCGGACCGAATGACTGCCACGCGCTAATTATTTTGTCGCCCGTATATTTTTACATTGCGATATCTTCTAAGATATTTGTATAAACTGTATAGAGTAAAGGGCACAAATATTCTATATTAAATTTCCGTGCTAGCAAACACATTTATTTAGATATAGATTAATACCATATGGGTTAAATAAGCTTCGCAAAATTTAATTCTTTTTAACCTAACATTTTAATATAAAAAAATGGTTACAGTGAGTCAATCGTAAAAGATAAACATATGCTGTCGCGGACTTTTTTTTAGAACTTTTAAAGAGGAACAATTCCTTCTTACATGATATTTACGTAACTTAAACTGTTTTCGCAGCGCACGCAACGGAAGCTCTCAAAAGGAATATCTTTTCCCGTTTTTGCAACATTTTTCATTTATGCTCCGCTCGTATTGATTGTGGCGTGATGTTATATAGCCTAAAGCCTTCCTCGATAAATGGACTATCCAACACTAAAAGAATTTTTCAATTCCAACCAGTAGTCCCTGAGTTTACCCCGTTCAAACAAACAAACAAACAAACAAACAAACAAACAAACAAACAAACATACAAACTCTTCAGCTTTATAATATTAGTATAGATGTATTTGATGAGCTGCTTGATGATGATGAGTCACTCGAAGAACTACTGCTGCTGCTGGTCGAATCACAACGATGGCGATTGGAATCAACTTTTTTAAACTGACATGGTCACTAACACTATTATGTCCTGTTATTATTTTGTTATTGTTTTAATAACTTTTTTTTGCTGCATCATCCACATTCACTGTTGCTTCCTCTATGTCTGACCTTGCATTCCCTGAGCTTAACGTTGAGTCCTTAACTGCACTTTGTCCTGCAACAGGAAATTGGATTTTTCTGTTGTCAATGCAAGATTAACAAGTCTTTTACATCGCGAGGCCATCTGGAAAAATAAGTACAATTAGTTATTTGTTTTAGCATTGACAATGTAATATTTAGGAATATTACTGGTCAAATTATTTATTATTTGTTCAATAACGGAACATAAGCAGATAACTATAACTTGATTTTTGGATTGGAAAAAGTTTCATCAACAACAATGTTGTATCATAAGATATCTCAAAGCAAAATTCTCATTCTTTCTGCAACAGTGTGACATGAGCATTTATAACAATTGACATCTCAGACATTTTTTTCAACAACACTGTGTTACCCCAAAATACCACATTATAAAATAAAAAAATAATAATTGAATTAAAGCATACCTTTGCAACCAAACAGTGATATCGTCGTGATGTCAGGTTATCGCTGAGATTTGAGAGCACCTTCCTCTGCACGTGGGACGTGACAACTGATTTGTTTCGTTGTCGAAAAAAAACTCCACGCAGAAAGAGACAACGTGATATCGCGATCTGACACAGTTGCGTTGTCTCTTTCACTCATAGATTCTCTATTACATGCACAAAAGATACCACGTTTTGTGGAAAAATAAAATCGGTTACGGCGGTTTCAAATATCAAATAATAAAAAAAAGGAATTGTCGGACTTATCACGTTATTGAAGCAAAGAGGCGATATGCAAAAAAAAAAACCTTTTTTGCAAAAAAAAAACCTTTTTTGCAAAAAAACAACCGACTTCAAAAACACCAATCAAGTCGGGGTGGCATGTTTGTTTGATTTCGTTTTTTGCCACCGACTTCAGAAGCTGATTTTTCTTCTGAAGTTTATTTTCACTTTTTGGTGTTTTTGAAGTCGGTTGTTTTTTTTTGCAAAAAAGTTTTTTTATTTTTTCATTTTTAGTTGTGGTCCTATACAAATATTTACTATGCATTTAACATTCAACCAAGAAACCTAACCCTTAACCTTCAAGATTCCCTTATGGAGCTTTCAACTCCTAACCGTTGAGGAGTAGTACGAAAGTACTCATCATCAGCTCATCAACATGATGTGATGACTGCTAGATGCGAATACTTGAAAACCGTCAGAAAAAGCACGAAACAAGGAATACGTGCCTATGAAATTTGAGGGTTGCCCTCGATTTCTTTGGGATCCCATCACCAGGTCCCGGTTTCTATATCATGGTGCCACCCTTGAAATATCTCCTTTACAATAAAAAAAGAATCATCAAAATTGGTTCATATACGACGAAGTTATATTAGCGGACACACAAACGACAAATGTTCATAAACTAAAAAAAATGTTCATAAAATGAAAAGTACTGGGTCAAACAATGTCAAATTTTTATAGGACCAAATGGCAACTATTACGCATCAAACTAAAAAAGAATCACGTAAATCGGATCATAAATCTCGGCGTAATCGGTGTACATGCATAGAAAGAAAAAAATGCTTAGAAGATGTACTAATCATCACTAAGTTGACTACAAATAATGACAACGCCGCAGTCCCGAAATCAACAAATATAATATTTTCACGTCTTTTTAAATTAACAACACGGAAACAAAGACTAAAGGCGTAAAAGGAGTCATAACATCTCAAGCGCTGCATAATTTACCGTAAAACGCACTTAAAAGTTCCACGGAAACCCCTTCATCCATAAGTAATAGACTACAGGGGTTTACCCTGCATTATCCAGGGTGTGGCGCCATCTATACCGCGGCCAATGAACTAAACTAAAAAAAAGACTTCTCGAAGGTGGAGTTATCAGGTCAATCATTAAAAAACAACAACTATTGAGAACCTCCTCGTTTTTTAAAGTGGGTTAAAAAAACTGACAACAATTTGACAGGTTGTGGTTTATCAGACACCCGGTATGAAGGACCCTCCCATTTCTATAGAACATGAGGATCTTTACATCCTTGAGGCACGTTGTACCTCTGAAAAGGCAAATGATTGTGTAAACTGTGGTAATACTTAGTTTGGTTACTCAATGTTCAAAACTTCATTAATCTTAGACAATCATGCAGTTTGTATAGGTCCTCTTTGAAGATTCGAGTTTTGAACATTAACATCGTACCATAGAATTGAAATGTGTAGAAGCTATATTCCCTCCGAACGATTTCTAAATGCTTTTAGTGTTGAGTACGTTAAATGGCTATTTCACGACGCCCGAACAGCCACTTACCAATTAATAAAAAAGTAGATTTTTATGAAATTATCTGCCGAGTAAGAACAAGGACTTCATCGCAGGTGACTTTGCTTAAAACTCAGAAATATTTTATTCCTCTGTGCGTTGTCCAGCTTCTTAACCGTAACCAAAGTTATTTCGATTTCCCCTTATTTTATTGGAAAATCTACGTTTCTTTTCGTTGTTTTGCTTTCAGCCAAAAGACTTCCACTGCTGGAAAAGCCCCCCCCCCCTCTCTCCCCAAAGTATCGCCACATTGAAATTGTCCCGTGCGTCTCGCATGCTTAGTTGCGAATGCATTTCTTGGTAACCTATTGAAAATATTAAAACACCTTTTGGCGAATAGAGCTTTAGAATTTTTTTTCGACTGCATTCACAAACGTGAGATATTACGTCTTTTTTGTCCCTTCTCTAAGATCCCCATTTTCTTATTCTATGACCACGGTCAGACAAAAGCGTTTTCTTGTACGCCACAATTTGCGGTCGCAGCCGGTGACTGTTCGGAACTAAACCGCTTAGCCGTCAGTTTCACCCACATCACGGCAGTGTAAACAATTCGGAAAGTGAATCCTCCAGTCCTTTTGCACGGTCCGATAGATGCGGTCCGTCGCCTTCATAAATTATTATCGTTTGGTATTTTTGAAGAGCGGTTAGCGTAAGTTTTTTGTATGAATGGTGGATTAATGTGATTAAAACTGACCCAAATGAGTTCATGGTAGAAATTTTGACCAAGTTGTAAGCAGCCATGGCTGAATTTGCGATGGATTGACCGTCAGTTTGGATATTATGTGTTTGTATGAACGCTAGTAAGTTGTGCTCTGATATCCGATAGGGCGGAAAGGATTTAGGGTGGTGAGTGCGTACCAAAAAGCATATTTAGATACCCACAGAAGAAATACCGATGATCTGGTGGAGTAAGCGAAAATTCACTGAGTGCGTGAAGTACAGAACCGCTCAATATGGTGATGCCTATAGAAACCTAAGACTATGCAATTTTAAGGCCCCTAAGTAAACAATAAAATATACTGTACTTAGAATTATTATTATCCCGTGAGCTTATAACTTGCACTGTTGAATTTCAACAAATTTCATGCTCCAAATTCGATAACGGACAAAAGGAGGATTTTTTAAATTAAATTCTGTTGTCCAAAGGGATTCCCACGTTCATCATTGCTTATATGATGGTGGTACTTGTATCTACAAGTACCACCATCAGGCCCACCGCACCGCAGTCGGGTAAAAACTATGCGGTTTGTATATTTTTGGTGGTCGAATTGTTGGTTTCCAATCCTGTACTCAATGAACAGAAAGTAAGGTGATACTAATAATATGCCTGCCTACAATAAATGTTTAGGTGGTGGTGACCCCGACTTTTTTTAATGGGACAAGCCCGCCACACTATTCCCAAACCACTGTAACTCCTGTTAGCCAGAATCAACAGTGGCGACCACAAGAAAAGCGCCGAGACAATGAAGCTCGACGAAGTCCCAGGGAAACGATTTAACTGTCTTGGATCCCGCAACGAAATTAATCAGAAAAGAATAGCGGAGGAGTAGGAAAAACATAATTTCCACTTGACCACGGTGACCCCGACTTATGAACAGTAAGCATTGGGTTATTATATTTAATTTATTGCATCACCACTGCTCTCAAAAACGGTGAAGGAAAACATCGTGAGGAAACCGGCATGTCCCAGAACCAAACATTCGAAGACTTGTGACATCTATCAATCCGCACTGGTCCTGCATGGTAGATTATAGCCCATTCCCTCTCAAAGAGAGCAGGCCTGTGTCCCAACAGTTGAAGGCTGGTGATGATGAATACATTTTTTTGGCTTATTTTTTTAAGGTAGATCTAAATTATAAAGTTAAGTTACTGGTCTTTATAGCGTCATGGTTAATTTGTACTAACATTTTGTTACTGATCTATTGATCTATAATATTTCCATTGGATACCATTAAATAATTCAGTTGAAACTCAATCTAGATCGAAACGTTTCATATCTTACAAATCAAAGTTTCGGGTCGTTCAGAATATTCATTACAATAATAACTTGCCGCAGCAGATTTAGTGGTGGATTAATGGAAACTTTAAGTACAGTCTGTGCCCAGCATTATCTGACCCCTCGTATAAAGAAGAGGAGGGGAAGAAGAGGGGTCAGATAATGCTGGGCGCTGACTGTACGTTGAGACTGGTGTTAACACAGATCTTAGAAGGTTTATCCCCCTATTGTCTTTGCGTATTATCTTCTATTTATATATGTAGGGATAGTATATGAATGGGTTGTTTTCGTATGAGACAGCTATTATTATCGTATCACCTACGTTTGTGTTAAGATCCGGAAGGTCAGGGATGTTGTTTATGGTTACAAATCAACCCTTCAAACAATGTTATGATCCTGCCATCGGTATCTACCATCAGCTTATAGTGGTCTCCTGCAGGCTTCTTCAGAAGTACAGCCACCTCAATTTTTAACCACATTCATTAAACAGAACATAACATAACATCACGCCTGTAATTTCTAAAGGGTTAGGAAAAGTTGTATCTAATAGTACACCTACATCTACAATTTGCCAGTTACATTTACGTAAAATCCATATTACAGATTTAGACAGAAATTCCTGATGAAAAAACCCAATAACACTTGGCCTGACCCTAGAATCGAAGCCAGGATCTCTTGCTCAGCAGCTCAAATGCAAGCGCGACCGTTAGACCAGCTGGGTAGTCACCCAAATGCTGCTCAATTGCGCATCATACACTTCATTTACGAATGAAAAGCATGCAGAGTAGCGGTGGCCTAGTGGTGGCGACCCCGACTTACGAACAGTAAGTAGTGGGTTTGAACCCAGGCAGGCGCATTACTTTGTATAATTTATTTCATCACCGCTGCTCTCAAAACGGTGAAGGAAAACATCGTGAGGAAACGGGCATGTCTTTAAAAAAATATAAGACATGTGACATCTACCAACCCGCGCTGGGCCCGCGTGCTGGATTATATCCCCTCCAGAGGGATGGACTCAGGCCTCTTCTCTAGGAGAGCCTAGAGATGAGGCCTGAGTCCATGCAGTGGGAACATTATAGGCTGATTATGATGATGATGATGAAACATGTATCACGATCCCACTCCTGGGACAAATGCCTCGTTTTTGTCTACTGTCTGCACGCGAGCCAAGTGTGGTTTAGTGGTGCACTAATGTCTTCGAAGTTTTGGCTTTACACATATTCTTCATGAAGAGAGTCAATGTTGTACACAAAGTTCACTGGTTTTTTACGAGCCCGTGACTGTCTCATAATGTGTTAAATAAATCTAATCAGTCCGTCAAATAGATTTCCAAAAAATATTGGACAGATTTTTTAATTTTTTACGTAAACAAAAAATTCAGACAGATACATTGCTTGGAAAACTCGTGTGATGTCATATTTCAGTACAATTTTACCTACAAGTGACGCGTTCTTCTCGCGTTTTATCTTCGTAAATTTTTACAAAAATAAAACGTTTTTTTTTATTATTTGATAAAACAAAAAAACACGTATCCAATATTTTCGATAATCTAAATGACGCTGGAAACAGAATCATATTTGTTTTAGTCAGTCGACATTCCTATTACTAAGGGATTTTATTTTCGCCAAGGGTATGATTACACCGAGTTCTTCGCTGATGTTATCACTAGACTTGGAATATTTGCATACATTGTTTCAGAATTCATTAAGTTAATAGATATTGAAACTTTTCAACTCATGTACTGCTCTACAGTTTAGACGCGAAAATTCAATAAATCTTCAAGGATATTCGTAACCGTTCATTTACCTCTATAGCACCAACAAATAAATGGAGTCGCTTCCTCGTTCCACCTCTTCCATTATGCATAAGCCCTAAGTCTG
This sequence comes from Diarsia brunnea, assembly GCA_949774965.1. Taxonomy (NCBI): domain Eukaryota; kingdom Metazoa; phylum Arthropoda; class Insecta; order Lepidoptera; family Noctuidae; genus Diarsia; species Diarsia brunnea. Next base: position 14,183,111 of record OX459006.1, on the reverse strand, counting down.
CAGTTCCTCAAAATGTTGCTTGAATGTCCGGCATAATTATATGCAAACTTTGAAGTCAATGTCCTGGCCAAAGGTTCTGTAAGCCCCCAGCGTTTTGTTATAAAGCCCGTTCATAGTTGGATGAACACTAACTTTGGTTTACGTCGTTGTAAGTTTCTTTTGGGAATAGTGTGATTATTACGGCGAGTCATATTATTATTGTCATAATAATAATTTAGGCCTAGGTACGTGAAATAAAATATTTTCATTTTAGAGAATGTGACGATGTGGCGACGTAACTAGATAGTTACGATACTATGGTCGAAGGAGGTAAATAGTATACAAAACTTTAAAGCCACGGACCTTTGCTCAACAGTGAAACACAGTAGGCTTAAAAGTTTAAAGAATAGTTATTGTTCCATCTGTATCAAAACAAATATTTTACAACTGAACAAATTACTACTAATTGTGATAGTCTTACCAAAGAAAATTCGCCTTTCTAGATATTTGCTAGCTTTGATATTAGTATCACCATAACTTAAAATATAATTAATTCTGTTGTCATAATTAAATCAGCACTGAATCTGCTGCACCGACACTCCGTCTCCAACAAGGCTTCCTTTTAAATTCAGGTAGCAGGTTCAATGACTTTAGCAGTCCACACGTTCATACTTACTGTTAAATCAAGAATCATTAAAACTTAATACATAATCGGTACGAACGGAAATAATATTATTGTAGAACTCATTTGGTATTTACAATTCCTATTTAGTTCAAATTTCTTGAACAAAAACTGCTACAGTCACTCAGTCAGTGTGATGCCAATACGGGTATTTGGAATTCTGAATAGGTTCTAGCAACCGGCTTATACATTTCATCCTAGTGTTTGTTATGCAAAACCAATAACTCACAAATGTTTCGTCAAATTCTAGAGTATTAATATGGTTTATCCCCTTCACGATTTCTCGACGTCATTCAGTAGGAACTGCGGAACTCTGAATATCAAACTTATACATAGGTACTCGTATTAATATACTAAGGTGCAGTTTTGCATCCTCGTCAAAATTTAGGATATTGTCATAAAAAACATAAATAATGAATTTAAATTACGGTACCTGGTCAATATTAATATACGCTGTTTTTTGTACTTAGTTTGTATACATATGTAACAGTATTTCAGAATAAACCCTTTTTTTTTTTTGGTGGGTGGGAAATCATCAAATAACCCCTCCCACTCTTGGGCAGAGCGAAAGGGAGTGTCAGACTTCTACTGACTAAAAACCACCCATGTTCCTTCTTAGCCCTTCATGTCGAGGCCGCGGTATCTGCGAACAACCCGCAGCCCCGACGGGCGTCGGCTCTTGCCCCCTTCCATGTTGCCGACATCTCTTTGAGGCGCGCGTGTAACTCGAACGCGCCGTCGACACGGCCTGTCGTCGTCATGAGACGGACGGACGGCGAGCTTACCCATCACTCACCGTCCACAGGCCCGCGTCTTCGGTGGCCGGAAGCCATCACGTGGCCCCCGACGCCCGGATCGCCTCCCGCGGCGGTTAGAATAACCCCTGCATCGTAATTTTGTTTCTATGTGTGTGAAAGCGTGATTACAGGGCGACAATTAAACACGGGTGGTGACTTAGCGATTTTACTAGCCACCCCCGTAAAACCTCTACAGTACGAGTATCTATTCAGATTGTCAAAACTTAACAGTTTTATATTTCCAGTAGGAATACTCGTTGGAATATACCCGAAAAACCTTGTTTTTAAGTTTAGGATTATTTATTCCGAAGTTTCTTTTTATCTTGTACATATAAAATTCTAATCTACCCAAATATATTTCAGAACTTTTAGGAATAATTCGAGAACTTTATAAACCTACAAACTTGACCCGTTTCACTTTGTTATCCGACAGTTTATCTAGGTCCAAAACTCTCAGAAAATATTCAATTAGATTTTTGCTGAGAAGGATCTTAAAATCGTGATGTTAAACTTTGATCTCTCGATTCTGACGTGACTTGAAAGATAATGATGTTCGTTTTTTGACCTTACTTTATGTTTGTGTGTCACTGTTGGGGTTGCACGTCCGTCACCCCTAGAAACCCTTGGAGGAATTATTTGAAGGGATGTCTCGAGGTATTTGGCTTCGCATTTCAATAATGTGTATGGTAGAGTGTTAGTACGGAGAAGAAATATTTATTTGTCGCTGGGATATGACGTGTTTATAAAATGATAAAGAAAAATAAACAAAAAATGCAAGAAAATATATATATTCAAAAATTGAGGCAGCCCCAGTAAGTGAGTACATATAACGCAGAACAAAATGATGGTATTAAGTACGAGAGCTTGTATACTGTGTCTGCGACAAGCAGGTTACCTCTCAGCAGAATGCTGTAAGACTATGCGAGCCTAGGAGACCCACAGAACAGTGCTGGTTTTCAGTAGTCACCCGAAAAAAATACGTCATGATTTGCCTAATAGTGTTGAACACAGCTGACATTTTCAGCTTGTGTAGTTCCTAACTGAAGGCCTAATTTCAGTAAAAATAAAAAAAAAAGCTTCTTTGACATTGTTATTATTTGCGAGTAATTCTACTAATTTCTTACATTTTTTGGGTTACTTTGTACAAAACCAACTCATTGAAAAATCACCCTTATCATCTTTTGATTCATGTCGTGTCACCCTCTATGAATAAGAATTGGATGGAAGAACTTTGAAAAAAATTAAACACTTCTAAATAACATTGATATTTTTATTTTATACTTTCTCTCCGATGGTACAAAGTTGATGTTATCACTAACTGATATTCCAAACGACTTTGAACAAACATACAAATATTAGGAATTTTGACGTGTAGCACGTGGTACCTGAAACAATAGAAGAATTAATTAGACATTACTGTTCATGTATAACTACGTCCATTTTTGAAACATGGTCAGAAATATAAAAGTACTGACAATGATGTCGATGTAGGAATTTAAATGGAATTAAATTTCAACGGTGTGTAAGCTGTAAGTCCTCCAAGTACTAAATAAATAATTAAATACACTACTTTGCTAGTAGTTTGGCAGCAAATTAATCGGCTCTGTTATACTCTAGTCTATGAGAAATCCGGCAATATTTATTGTTATCATCTTAAAAGAAATAACTGTTCCAATTTTCAGATTTCTAGGATCAAGGTGGTTGAGAAAGACGATATTTATCTTATATTATATAGACGCAAAACTCTGAAACCATGATAAGTATTGTTAACTAAACAAAAAACATGAAAAACTTTTTTTGGGCAGTCGACAAAAACGATGGACTTAGATATTGACCTGTTTAATACGTTCAACCTTGTAATCAACCAAAATTTTAATTTTGCACCAAAAATTGATAATACCGCTTCTCTTAAAACCGATGCCAATTCTAAATTCATCAGGTTTGTTGCAGGGTTGTCCCCAATTCATTTTGCAATCATTACCCTGTATCCCTTTAATCCTATCCCATTTACCCGTAACTAAGAGGATTTGCCTAAGCGTTGGGATTGTGACGAGTGCTTAGTTCTGGCTGTATTAATTAATAAGTTTACCTACACCTACCCTAATACACTTACATTTAATTAATTGATTATCCTGCCATTGCTTTCAACCAGCAAATTGAATTTCGTTGATATTGGCTGTCATTTGTAATTTTTTGACAGTCGTTACAGGCAGCCCGAAAGCCTGGCAACCAGTCTTATCCAAAGGTATTGCATTAGCCAGTACTAACTGGGTTGTGGCATCTGATAAAACACTGGCATTCAGCTGCAACCGGTTAGACTGGAAGCCGACCCCATCATAGTTGGGAAATACTTGGTTTTATAGTAGGCAAGTCCGGTGTGCGAAGACGCCGAAGTCGGACTAAGGTTAGAAACTTTAATGGCGTAGATAAATATATAGGACTTACAAAGGTGAACGATTGGCGAAAAAAAGCCAGAAAAATATCGCCATGGTAAAATATATTCAACAAAGCTTTAAAACCACCTGTAGCTATAATATCTTCGATGATGATGATAATTATTATACAGAGATTCAATCATGGATTATAAGACGAAAAAACCAAACCAACAAAGTTCAAACCTATAATCCAATGAAGATAAAAATCAAGAAACAATTCCAAACTGCTGCAACTACAGAGCTTAATTTGGTGTTTAAAATTCTCTTGTTGGCTTGCAAAGTAAATTCACACGTCTTTGTTGTTAGCACACAATGGACACGATTTGAATGGAACTGAAAAGCTATACCGTCCGAGAGACGGATTACATGTGGCAGTGGTCGAACGTCATCAGATTAGGGGTTTTAGAGAAATAGGCTTTAATGGTACTCGCTCTTTTGACTGTTAACGAAATTCGTAAGGAACGGTGACATCATTTGAATTTGGAGTGACTTGTGGCTATTGTACTCATTACTCTTCTTCTTATTTATCGTGTGCCTAGCCTGGTGTCAGAATCTCAGGTATACAGGTTTCGTCACGATATTTTTTTTCACCGGAGCAAGACTGTTAATTATACAATACGCTCATGAATTCGAAAAATCAGAGGAGCGTGTCTTGGGTTCGAATTCAAAAGACCCAGCAGTGTGACGGTCACACCACTAGACATACATTACCATTACGTATTACTTACTGTAATGCTGTAATTATTTTAATGTTGCATTTTTTTGACACAGCAAAATAATAATTATCTGGACAGGCTTATCAAAAGTTTAGTTACAATGTCAAATTAGTATGTCTTTAAATTTTAGATCGATAAAAAATTCTTCAATTGAACGGAACGACAACTTAGTACGAAAAATGTAAAATATTCTTAACTGATTTCAGACTGAACATAAACAGTCCCTCAAACAACAGTTAAAAAGTTGTTAAAAGTGTCCTAAATTACTTACCCCGGACACTTTACTGCTGTTAACTAATTTCAAGGACGTAATTCAACGGACATTAAATTTTCCCTTCTAAAAATTATTTATTTAGCCGAAGATGAAGTACTTACTACTGAAACAGCATTTGCATATACTGACAATGTAGAATTGGATATAAATACTCATCCACACGAGCGTAACTAAACTTCGCAAGTAAATCCAGAACTCGATACAACAAAAACATCTACTTGCAATGACGCTTCGCATCCTAAAGGAAACCGAAGTGTCTTCAAGTTGGACTCCAAACTCGCAAACTAACTTAATCATAAGTAAACACTGTGAAACTGTACAAGGAGTTGATGGAATAATACGCGCACTGAATTCGTGAGGTGTGCAAGGAAATGAAACAACTGTTATTGGAGAATTGATGGCGTTGCGTCATAAAGCTAGTTTGTGATTGGCTACTACCCCGCTTAAAGAAATGGTGTCTTTATAGGTACATTACCACTCCATTCTTTTCTTTGTGTTATTCTCATTCTACTGGCCTTATCGCAATTGAAATATGCCTATTTCTTTCCTACATAATAATTATTCTACACACCAAGTCTACTACGAATAGTTTCATATGTCTTCTTATTCTTAATGACTAACCGTACCCTGTGACTGCGTGACATGATTATAAAAATATTTCCATTTATTTGAATCGGAGCCTTAATTCTTCTACTAAAATAAAGTAACATGAATATCGCCAATAAAAGTCAATGAAAATTGGTCTAATCGTTTCAGAAATTAATTGGAACAAACAGACAGATTTTCACAAAAAAGTTGTATTTTTGTTAAAGGTACCGTATCTAATGCTTTTATCACCTTTGTTGATAATTTGAAATTACAAACAGACACTTCACATTTAATTATTTGTGTAATTAAACTACAAACCTTTATCTATAGAATTGGGCATAGTTATACTATGCATCTCGGAGTCTCTTAGAAATAAGTAGTTTGCTTTAAATCCTGTAGCATCTAGTCTGTCATTAGATTTGAAGGTTATTCTTAGAAAATTCTTCTCTGACGTCACTTGGAGCTCTTTTAGTTGCCCACAATGCCTGTGGCTTTGTGACTCGATCATTTGACTGTAGAACTGGATGTAGTCGCTGGCTGATACTGCTTCACACCTATGAAAATTATTTTATTAGAATCTTTATTTATTTTGAAGTTTAATATTGAGGACTGCTTCGATAGCCTAGAGGTCATAAGCGCGGCTACTGATTCTCAGGCCAGCAAAGTGTTATTCCACCTGGAAATACTCAGTAGCAGATACGGAAACCGGATTTGTGCGCGGTTGATGGCAATAGGCTCGTCCCCTATTACATGACGGATTTAAACAGATCGGCGAAATGTAGATGTGCTAAATTAAGTACACCTCTGACTGCCACTTGGGGGATTACAGGTGCGGTGTTATGTTTAGTATTGAGGAAGGTGTTTAGATTTTGACTTTATCTAGGTTTGGACCGCTGTACAATTTACATCCTCTTCTATTGAAATCATTTATTTTTTCTCATACCACCTCCTGCCACGCCTTGACTCTCCAACAAACGAGCCGTAGTAATGGGGATGTAAATCTTTGATTTACGTGGTTAATTTTTCATCAAACTCCAGTTTACAATTTTAAAGTCTCTCTTAATTTTCAAGTCACATATTATGAAGGTAAAGACGCCAGCATGATAATATCAAGCTACTTCAATTTATCAAATTTGTTTAATAGATTTTTAACTTTAAAGCAAAAGCATTCGGTTCAAGGCTGATTGAGAAAATTTCGGGAAAAAGACAGTTTCGGGTAGCTTGATGAACTGGTGGTCTGCACATTAAAACTTTGAGACCAAGTTGATGAAAAACGACACTTAACTTAAGTCCATGTCACGTCCAACCTAGATCAAGACGGATTAGGCATATTTTATCACTAAGCCCTACCCAACGAGAAGCCAATCCTGGCTTGAATCACCCTTATCAAGTACCCACTCACCAACCGCACTCAGATAGTGACGAAAGCTCCTTCACGAAAGTCTTTTTTAAACCTAATAGTATTCAAATGAATTACTTACGGGACCACACCTTCCACGTCGAAATAAGTGAAATGTAAATGTACTCTCTCGTTTTCGTTGCCGTAGAAGAAGTAATTGCACTCTGTGTCCCTTGGATAGAGGCCAGGGTGGTTCGGTGACGTCACCACACCCCTCCCCCTCTCACTGCTATTAAATACGAAGGCACATGGAAATTCTAAAAGTTGGCTCCCCGTTGCGATCCCGTAATCTGAAAGTCAAAAACTTTTTACTTTTGTTTTTTGGTCTCCGTAGGTTTTGGCGTAATTGAGGCTTTCCGGAATGGCGATACTTTTTGATATTAATTTACGATTTATTTCTTCTGCTACGACTTTAGCACCTTTAATTTTAAAGTTACCCTATATTTTACACTGCTTTTGAGGTTATGTTGTACCTATGTTTATGTATATTCTGAATCCTACATAACTCTCTTCACTCACTACATTTTTAAAAACCTAGTTCCTATTGCAAAAAAAAACAAAAACGCAACGTCACCATGTTTAAAATGCGAACATTCAGAAAAATGTGAGGAATTACGCGCGGCCAGCATCAAGAATGATGAGGTAGGAATACGTGGTGCGCTGAATTCCAATGTGAAAATGACAAAAGACTTTCAAACATGATCAAAATGTGGTTAAAATTGCTATAGGAATAAATTTAATGAGACAGAAAGTAAAATCCATGGCTCTGCTAATAGTGGATAATTTAATCAAACTGCTATTCAATATGTTGATGGAATATTTTGCTTTGCATGTATCGATAATACTAACAATTTCTAAACTTATTACGGTTCTGTACTTAGTCTCCAGCATAAATAACAAAATTTTACGACTGTTTCTATAGGAGGTGACATAATCTGGCAGTATATACTAAATAAAAGAGAACTACTACGAACAAGAAAACGCCAGTCCGAAGAGATACAAATTGTTTTCAATCAATCACAATAAACCAAACGCATGACCACACATACGAAATTAAGATAAAACAAAAGAAGTATGTACCTTCAACAAAGGAGTATGATATCTTAAACCCCCTGCTATGTCTCGATGAGTATATTCCACGGAACTCGATAGATAACTTGGGTCCATTCGACATTATTGGCTTCGGTATATCGTTGCCGCAAAATGATGCCATCTTTTCGAGACGACCGTCTACATACAAAAATACGTCGAGAGAATCCATACTTTCGCAACTGTAACAAAGTAAATTTGCTTATTCGATATCGCTTCGAGTGCTTTGTTTTCGTTCTTTATACTTGTCCATTTTGTTTTGTCAAAGTAATATTGTTATTTTGTGTTGTGCTCGTCATTTTAAAAACAGTATTATTTTTGGATGATCGCCTGAATAAACATTTCAAATGCTTATACGAGTATCTTATCGGTAATTCGACATTATATAGGATGAAACGGACACCGACACACAAACGGTTACCACGTATTCAGAAAATCGTTTCAATCCGCCGCCCTATAGAAATTATCCCTCGATAATAAAATAAAATACTGCTGTTTCCGAGAAAAGTGACTTCACAGTCAAAATGAATGACGTACCTGTTTATAGTTTTTATATTACCGAAAAGGAAAAAGAAAGGAAAGAAAGAAAGCACAAGCCAGAAAAAAGCTTGTAAGGCTTGTGTGTTGTTGTAAGGGTCGCCGTCACCCCGTCGGGGCTGCGGGTTTTTAGAAAGAGATACCGCGGCCTCGGGACAAGGGGTAAGAAGGAACATGGGTGGTTTTTAGTCAGTAGAAGTCTGACACTCTCTACCGCTCTGCCCAGAACGGGAGGAGTCTTTGATAATTTCCCCCCAAGAAAAAAAAAATGTCGCCCCTTAAAAAAAAGGTCGTACGAGTATGTATATAAATATATTACCGAAAATTTCAATGTAGGTGGTTCAGATTGATGTGCCTACTGAATAGCTGGTAACCGTTTATACATCGGCGACTCTTTCACCCTGTATGTATTTCATATCAAGAAAATGGCCTGATTGAAGACAATGACTACGGCGACTGTTCTAAGTTCACCTTTGTACAGGACTTATAACTGAAGTATCGTCACTTGTGAAAGCTATGCTTACATTCAACGGCTTCATTGTCAAACCAAGTAGAGGAAAACTCATTTTGATAATCCCGACATGAGCTCGACCTTAAGTAAACTTTGTGACAAGAAAAAATATGTAAATTCTCGTTAAAACTTACTCTATAATATTCTCTGTTATTCGCTGCAAGCTGAAGTCTTCAAATACCAGCCTGACTCTTTCCCTCCCTCGGGCTAGAAAGTCGTAATGACATTGCGTTTTCTGCGGGTAAGGGGCTGGGTAGTGAAGCGAAGTCAATTTACCGGTCTTGCTCTTATCACTGCTGAATACTTGATGACAGGATGACGCTGAAATGGAGGTGTCACATCACTAATGGAATGCGTACATTAGTTCATAATAATATATGAACTAGGAGAGATGTTGGAGTTACATTTGGGGAACATTATGCGTGACATGCTTCGTTCTTTTTGAGCAGATTTATTTGTGTTATAAATTATTTGATGCTGTCAAATACGATTAGAATCATAAATTGTTTTAATAAAAAAGAATGTAAAAACGATTGATCCAAAATAAATTCACAGCCCCTTTAATTTCATCTGCCTTCAGAATTGAAGTCGAATAAAGACACTCTTTTTAAAGAAATTGTTAGCCAGTTGTAAGAAAATAAAGTTAAATTCGAAAATACTATTCTAACGTCTGCTAAATTCCGTTTCTCTCTAAAACCACGTGAAATTCTTATCCTCTTGTCTGCTACATAAAGTAAGTCTTATGCTTCCGCCTTTCCATTAATAAATTCTCAAGCAATTTGGCACGATTCTATGAACCAAACATTTTCAGATAAGCTCAATGGAAGATTTAAACTCTACCTTTTGAAAGTCATTGGCACGTATTGAACTGTAGAAGTCGTTACGACATTAATTAGAGGCAATTGAATTTTGGGAGTTATATTCGATTGCTAGTCAATTGCTGGTCTTATATTAGAAGTTGTAGGCAATGGTATCAAAACAATAAAATTTTCTTCAACAGTTAATGCATTTCTGAATTTCGCGTTTCATTTTCCCTTATGTCAACAAACAAATCGCGCGCGTAACTCGAGATGAAATTGTCGCACGTGTACTAACTTGTATATGGTTTTTATACACTTGCGTAAATAGTCACGTGAGTTCCTAATACAGTCTCCGTGTCTCACGCGGTATTCACCTCCGGTAATAAACTGTTCATTTTTATATTTGTGAAAATCCTGAAAGATTTCCCAGACCGTCGCATCAAAGGGAATGGCATCTGTGAAATAAATAGCACCACATTCTGGCCTAAACCTTCCTCATCCAGTCTGATTCAGCCACCTTTTAGAGCTAGCCGTTTCATTCAGCTAAGGCATCCCAAGCTTCGATCTTATCATCTTTATTAAAATCTGCTCCAAGCTTAAACCGAAGAACCGTCCACAAAGCATCTCACACAAAGATGGCACTCCAAATAATATATGAGGTGATTTTGTTTACAAAAACGCAAACGCTCTGTTTTTAAAACGTCGGCCTTATTCCAAGTACTTACTGGCGGCGCTTACTGCCGGCCCTAAGCCGGATATTGCCTCGGTTGTACTTGATTTCTTATTAATATCCCCATCTGAGAAAAGAGAAGATTATTGTGGTTCACTTTTATAAAATTTCATCGAGTTTAAAATGAAATAGCAAAGCTATTCATTGGCAGCTGTTGCTTTCAGAAATGGAGAGAGAAATGGTTATGCTATAATAAGCAAGGAAGGAAATGGACGTTTTATCTTTGTATTTGTATCATCATTTTTGGTTATTTACATTGAAAAGCTACGACTATTAAGGTTGGTTGAAAATTGTTTCCATATGGCAAGTACTAGATTGGAAACAGTCTTACATGATACAAGTTGACCCAATTATATTAGTCCGGAAGACCGGAAGAGTTTTTGGTTTTAATTCATCAGTTGGAGGGTTTCGAAAAACCATTGGATAGAAGTCACCTACTAAAATTATCTTTCAGAAAATTTTAGTGAAGTACTCGTGTGACTGAATATTGTAAATTAACGTAGTTTCAAATCAAAAATGATCGATTACGCAGTTGGTGTAAAGGAAGTAATCTTACACAGGGACCTCCTTTTCAGTGAAGTGATAAAATCATTTTGATCCATATTAACATCTGCTGACAATACAATTTATTATGACATGCTTACTAAACCTGCATTAGGGTCGTCCTCCATTTGGAATTGATATCTCGCTTTGAACCCTTGTCCAGGAATGTCGGAGTTGGCCGTGAATTGAATCATTAAGTCTGGTCCCGTTGATAATATCTCATATCCTGAAGAAAAAAATAAATCTATAAAACTGTGTACCAACTGAGGCTTGAAAAAGACATATTTAAATTATTGCTCGATTTCTGTAGAGAAAGGATATAAATATACAAGGTCATATTCGATTACCTAGCGAAACTCCACAGTTGTAGGGTATCGATATCTTATCTCGAAAAAACTTATCAACTAACACAAACCGCCTCGTTAGTCTAATGGTGGCAAGCGCTGAATGCTAAGCATGAGGGCTTGGATTTGATTCATGGGTCAGGCAAAGTGTTTTTAGGTTTCTTATCAGAAATTCCTCAATAGCAGCCGCAGCGTCTGCCCGGTTGATTTGGATAGGCTTGCCATATTACGTGGGACTTAAAGAAAACTAGCGAAATGCAGGTGTACTAATAAGTACACCACACAAATCTAGACTCCGTAACTGGTACTGAGTTTCTGATGCAAACCTGATAATTATTTGTGCAACTTATTAATCAAACCCTGAACCTCATGCTCAGCAGTCGCACTTGCGACCACTAGACCAACGAGGCAGATCTAACTGTCGTTTTTGTTGTTTCCATATTGCTATTATTATCTGCAGAGTTTTGCTAGCTAATTTAATTTGAATCCATTTGCTTATAGTTTTCTTCTACAATCGCAGAACTGACATACTTTTCTTCGACCCAAACATCACCAAGATACTAAAAACACAGTAAACGAAATCAAGATCCTTTCACAGAAAATCAAAATACTTCGTACCTACGACTTCGTTACAAAGCATCGCTAGAACCGGCGCCGTCGAAGTCCGTCCATCGAACACTTTTATTATGTCAGCACGATTGAGGCAACTGAAAAGTGGGAAAGTTATCACACCAAAAGGCAAAGGACGTAGTGACCACAGAATAGTTTTGTAGGTACAGAAGGCTAACTCCATTGTAGATTGCAAGCATACTCCTGTCTAGCATTCGTTAGAAATCGCTGTAGCATAGGCATGTAGGCACGTGCCTACTTCCCACAGAAAAGATTTTGTGTACTACTTCTCTGGCCCAATACTTCAGCTCAGGCCAAGAGCGTGTTTAGTCATGCTACATTTAGGTTTAATGTTTTATTTTTTTCATTTTAATTTTAAAGTTAAATGCAAGTTTGTGGGGTTGCAACCCTTGTTCCACATCTTGGAAAAAGGGGTGTTCAAATGGTTTATCTGACGAACTATAGGTCTCACATCAAAAAATTGTTAACAATTTTTGTTGCAAATAAGTAACTTTTAGTCGTAGAACTAAAAATTAAAAAAGTTATGTCCTGTCCATCTGTGTTTGCGTCTGCTTTATGCTCGTAAGTTGGAGTGAACCTTCTATACCTATTTATCCTGTGGCAATACTAGAGAAGTGAACTTCTAAATACCTCTCGTCGCCTTTCTGAAGGAACGACTCTTCGAAAACTAACTTGATCCGCTCGTTGTGCCTAAAACAGTAAGAATGCTGAGTATTATTCCGGTTTCAGTGACAATAGGCTACACCTAAATGTATACCTAAATAAAAGCGGGCTTTTGGATTTTGAACTTTCGCCGTTGAGTGGATTGCTTAGAATCCAGCAGGGCTTTTAGTTTGGTGTCGCCCATTGTAAGTGCAAACGGGTATTAAAGTATTAAGAAATGTTAGAGAATTAGATTTTTGAAAGCATTTGACTTGTGACTTTATAATTCCGATTTAGAAGGAAAGTTTTGTAAATGGAGAAGTTTATTTTAGCAGTTTATTTCAAGAAAGATAAGATTTTATTGATTTGGCTTTCAGTGACAGAATAAAAAGGTATATTAGAGGAAGTTTAAAAGGTACACCACCTGCACAGTACGAAGTTTAAAGAGAATCGTATGTATTGGTATGGACATGTGACAAGGAGGGATGAAACACATGTGACTTAAGAATAATGAATATTGATGGATGAAACGGAGATGAAGACCAAAGAAAAGAGGATGAATTGTGTGAGTAATGATTGACAGGGCAGCATCGAAGAAAAAAACGTGTTGCGCCAAACTCTAGTAACATGGTACATGTGCAAGAAGATAACCCTTATCTCATCATTTTCCTGCCCTTGTTTAATGTGACGTGGATTCATGGTGATCCCAAACTCACCATTACTTTGACATATTATAGCGTGTTTCACTGCTACTGTGAACGGACGTACCGGTCGCGAGCGCGTGCTCTAGTTAAGAGTATTTTGCAGACGCATCATAACACCGTCGTCGCGGTGTACGTCGATCTATCGGGGCCACTGTGATGACCCAGTTACAAGTGCGGAAATCGCCATGAAGTGTTTATTATAATTGTTTAGGTGTCACGCTCACCTTAAACCTAAATAATGGCTGCACAACAGTCTATTAAAATCAAAACTGATCTGGAAAAGCAGTTGTATGACTGTTACATCCAGGAGAAATCGGACAGAGAAAACCTGCAACAAATGGTACGTCAACTGAACGGCCATATACAAAGCTTGCAGGAACAGGTTCAAGATCTTCAAGGACAATTAAAATGCTTAAAGGTACAAAAAAAAGAAGAACCCTCAGATAAACAGGCCAGTGGGAACATAACACCTGCTCAGCCTACTAAAACTGACGCAGAGTACTGCACGGATGAGGAAGAACTCGCCAAAGAGACTGAGTGGATTAGGGTGAAAAACAGGAAGAAAAGGAAGTTAAACACTTCCCTTACTCCACCACAACCACAACAAGCTACAACTAGCATTCAGCAGCAGCAACTCAACAACAAAGAGAAGGCAACTACTAAAAAAATTCTGGCACCGCCTCCAATCGTAGTCGACGGTGTTAAGAATTATCAAACGTTCTACGACTTTTTGACTGAATCTCAGCCAGTAGAAACATTTACCGCCAAAATGTTGAGCGGTAATAGTGTGAAAGTAAATGCCAAAACTGAAGAGTCCTACAGAGTGATCGCTCGTCGCTTAACAGAAAATAACTGTTTATGGCACTCATATGAGGACAAGCAGACCAGGCCAATAAGAGTAGTGGCGAAAAAATTGCATTCTTCCTGCCTACCGGATCGGATTAAAGATGATTTAACATTGCAAGGATTTCAGATAGAAAATGCTATTAACAAGTTAAGCTGGAGAACAAAAGAACCGCTGAACATGTTTATTCTATCGTTCAAGAATGATGAAGATGTCAGTAAAATATACGGCATTAAACATATTCTAGGGTGTAAAGTTGAGATTAACCCGCTTAAGACGTCAAAAATAATACCCCAGTGTAAGAGATGCCAGGCTTATGGTCATACTCAAAAGTATTGCTCAAAAGAGCCAAGGTGTGTTAAATGTACAGGAAAACACCTCACAGCTGATTGCAGCAAACCTGCGCAAGAAAAACCTAAGTGTGTTCACTGTGGCTTACCTCACCCAGCCAACTACAGGGGGTGTTTAGTTGCCAAGGAGATGCAAATGATTAAGAACAAAAAATCTAAAAATAATCCACCTAACAACCCTGCCGCTAAGCAAATTGTTAGAAACACCGACAAACAGGCAACAAAACAAAGTGCACCGTTTGCAAAGACAACCGTGGCAAATGCACATACATCCAAAAGTGTCTCATACGCACAAGCAGTAAATCCAAGCACGAAGCCATCAAGTCTTGAGGACAAGCTCAACCAGATCTTGAAGTGCATATCCTCATTTGACAAGAGACTAGAGAAATTAGAATCAAGCACCATACAAATCAGTCATGAATAACACACTAAAAATAATGGCGTGGAATTCTAACGGATTGCTGCAACACCAACATGAGTTGCAAGTAGTCCTAGACACAGAAAATATTGATGTGTGTTTGATCTCTGAAACGCACTTCACTAAACAGTCTTTTGTAAAGTTTAGAGGCTATAAGGTTTATCACTCGCTGCACCCTAGCAACACGGCGCGAGGAGGTAGCGCGGTTATTATTAAAGAAAATATCTGTCACTACGAACAATGTAAATACGAGGAACAAGACACGCAAGCTGTGGCGATATCAGTAAAAACAAATAAATTTAATGTAACAATAGCGGCCGTATACTGTCCCCCAAGACACAAGATAAACAAAGAAAAATATATACACTTATTCAGACTCCTCGGACAGAGATTTATACTTGGCGGTGACTTTAACGCTAAGAACACTCATTGGGGATCGAGATTAACGTCAACTAAGGGCAGACAGCTTCTAAGCGCAGTGAAAGACATGCACTGTGAGGTCATAAGTACTGGAAAACCTACTTACTGGCCGACTGACCACCAGAAACTACCAGACCTTATTGACTTTTTCATAGTCAAAAATATATCAACCAACTATCTGAATGTAGAAGAGGGGTACCATATGAACTCCGATCACTCTCCGATATTATTACAATTAAGTCACAAAATATTACTTAGAGAAAACCACCTGACGTTAGTTAACAAGTATACAGATTGGGAAAGTTTTAGCTTAGAGCTACAAAATATTATTGACCTAAAAACTTCATTAAAAAGCAAAGATCAGCTCGATTTTGAAGTAGATCAGTTTAACATCAATATCCAACAATGTGCATGGAACAACACACCACAGCTTATAAACAAGTTTAAAGGAAATACCTATCCAAAAGAAATAATAGACCTATTATATGAAAAAAGGACTCAAAGAAAAAGGTGGCAGCAAACTAGATTCCCGCAAGATAAAACTGTATTGAATAACCTTACCAAAAGACTGAAGAGAAAGATACAAACCTTTCAAGATGAGGCTTTAGATACTAACCTGCGTCAGTTAACCAGCGACCATACAACCCAATACTCTCTTTGGAAAGCGACAAAGTCACTCAAAAGGCCAATTGTACCAATTCCCCCTATCAGAGATGATAACGGAAAGTGGGCCATAAGCAATGACCAGAAAGCTCAAAGATTTGCACATCACTTGGAAGAAACCTTTCAGCCAAATGACGAGTCTCTGGACAACCTACAGTTTGCCAACATTCTGCAAGATCAAAGAATTAAGCTTGTGACCCCGAAAGAAGTTGCAAAGGAAATTCAAAACATTAGCCTAAAGAAATCGCCAGGATATGACCTTATTACGGGAGAAATCCTGAAACAGCTCCCGCGTAAAGCCATAATTAAGCTTACTAGGCTCATAAATGCTGCATTCGTGCTTAAGCATGTTCCTGAGCCATGGAAAGTTGCTGAGGTGATAATGATTGCAAAGCCTGGTAAACCACCTCACGAAGCATCATCATACAGACCCATTTCCCTGTTGCCTATACTTTCAAAGCTATTTGAAAAACTGTTTTTAAAACGCCTAAAACCAATCATAAACGAGAAAAACCTGATCCCTGACCATCAGTTTGGTTTCAGAGAGAAACACTCAACAATAGACCAAGTACACAGAATTACCAACATCATCGAGAGAACGCTTGAAGATAAAAAAGTCTGCTCCACCGTTTTTTTAGATGTAGCACAAGCTTTTGATAAAGTTTGGCATAAGGGTTTGATATACAAGCTAAGACTAATGCTGCCCAATGATTTTGCCGATATCTTGCAATCATATATTACAGATAGAATGTTTCGAGTAAGGCACGAGGGAGCCTTTTCTGAGTTAAAAAATATTAAAGCTGGCGTCCCTCAAGGAAGTGTGCTGGGTCCAATCCTCTACCTATTGTACACGTATGATATACCAGAGCTGGAAAATAATACCATTGCAACCTTTGCGGACGACACTGCCATTATGGCTACAGGGTCATGCCATGCGGAAGCAATCAGAAAGGTACAAATTGCTGTAAATGAAGTTCATGACTGGGCACAAAAATGGAAAATCAAATTGAATGAATCAAAGTCACTTCACATTGATTTTACCAACAGGAATTGTGATTACCACCCAATTTTCATAAATGGCCAACAAGTGCCATACGCAAATACAGCCAAATATCTTGGCATAACGCTTGATGCGAAATTGCGCTGGAAAGCGCACGTTAAAAAGAAAAGACAGGAACTGGACATGCGTTTTAAAAACATGTATTGGCTGATTGGACGAAATTCCTGCCTGTCGATACATAATAAAATATTATTATATAAGCATATTCTTATGCCAATATGGACATATGGCATCCAACTGTGGGGCTGTACTAAACCGACCAACATCAAAATTATTCAAACATTCCAGAATAAGGTACTCAGGAGTATTGTTAATGCGCCCTGGTATATAAGAAATGACGACCTCCATCGTGACCTAAAAGTGGAACCCGTCACCAAAATAATCCAAAAATTTGCTGAGGCCCATGAACACCGACTCCACCAACATGTGAACATCGAGGCAATTCAGCTGCTAGACCAGACAAATATAGTGCGAAGGCTAAAACGAACAAAACCTTTTGAATTAGTGTAGTGTAAATAATGTAGAAATAATAGTGACAATGACACTCATATAACACATGAACAAAGTGTTTAGTTTATATTATAATATTAGACTCTAAGAAAGTGGAACGGACTTGTATAAAGTACAATCAGCACTATTCTGTTTTAAAATAATTATCACGTAAAAAGTTAAGTTAGATTAAAATTGCTTATTAGTCTTGTAGGCTAGATTGTAATTAATTATTAAGAACCTGGTTCTTTTTAATAAAGGATAAAAAAAAAAAAAAAAAAAATTACTTTGACAAAACTATTCAAGGTACAAAACAACCCTGTCGAGGTTGCAGGTTGTTCGAAAGATAAACCGTGGCTTCGAACACAAAGGGCAAAGAAGGAACGTGAGTGGTTTATAGTCACTAAAAGTCTGACACTCCCTACCGCTCCGCCCAGAGCGGGAGGAGCCATAGAGGGACAAAACAATGATGAGTAAGAGAATTAAGTTCAACAACAATTGTTTCTTTCAGCATTAAGTTCACACTCACCTCGCACTGAAGTGGTAAGTACACCTCACATTGCTAGGATAACTTGATGGATATCTGGGGCTATACAGCCTTCCATGAGCGGGCCTATTGAGCTGCGAATGGAAGACATAATCACACCACGTCTCAGCCACTTGTACACCGTCTGTCTCGAAATTTCCTAGAAAAGGATACAAGTTTTATAAATTGGAAAACTTTAGAAATCGATGAATGGAAGTCGATCTGTTACGTGAGCGCAATGTTTGTTTGTTTCGTATTTTGTGTTGGGTTGAGTCTTTTGTACGTATTTTGTGTGGGACTTTTCTTGTTTACGAATTGAATGAAACTGTATTTTCTGTAGTACTGTTTGACTATTCATCATCATCAACTGCCTAGCAAGCCTGTATTTTGGGGCTAGTTTCCAGTCTGACCATAGGTACTCGTATGCATCTGAATACTAGTATTTTACATGGAGTGACTCCACAATCATATTAATGGCTAATGCGATATCCTGTGGCAAGACTTGTCCACTATTGATATATTTCAGTGAAAAGGTTTACAACTACAGAGTTTGTAAGTTTGTTTTACCCCGGCGTGATGCCTTACACTCAAAGCATCCACAAGATAGTCCGGTTAAGCAGACGACAACTTTCTAGGTTGAACTGCAATGCACAAAAAAATAGCAGAGGATTATTTCGCAAAGACTTTAATGCAATGTGATTTCGAAAACAGCTCTTATACATTTATAGCTTCATTGGCTTTTTAAACCTTACAACAAATATATTTTTAAGCTTCAATGATAAACACAGAGACATTTTTCATGAAGCTCATAAGCCCTTATAATCTTCTTTCATTCATTTCCCAAATACCAGCATCACTCAAGCTATTGTAGCTTTAACAAAATTAATTGATATATTTAAGGTAACCAAACGAGACACTGATTTGATCAGGCAGAGATGGACAGCCAAGAACGAGAAAGATTTGACTATAATAAGAATTAATGACCACAAAGTTAAAAGTTTATGGATCGAGTAAACGAAGTTAGGAACAAAATGAGACATTTATTAACGAATATTTTTGTTTTATGGAACAGTGGAAAGTTTTAAGTGATTTCTTTGTTTGATTCTTTATTGATCTGAGTGTTTTCCGACTTGGTTTTATTTCCCGTTTTGTTTGAGATTAAAGATCAATATTAAATGGAATCTAAGCAGTGAATTTGTGCTTTAATTGTTCATTCAAGACAAATTAACGATAAATAATTCCAAAAGTAATGAGATCCATCTCAACCCTATAGAAACAACGTAGCTGTTCTTTTAGTTGCTTCATCAAATAAAACTTAACTCCAACTTAAAATAATTATAATTGATTTTATACAAATGTTAAAGTACAGAACTTACTTCTATCTATAAACCTGTAGTTCCCAACGAAGCCAGTAGCATTGGTCACTTTGGCTCCTGTATGCAGTTCCAGGACTAACAACGGTCCATGGGAGTAAAGAGCTGGTGGTGCATCAGCTCGACTCCCGCAGATAACCCTGGACCAGGCAGAGTACTCGTTGACACCAGGTGGTCCTGGGCCGTGGACGCCACCTTCGGAGTATACCTTGAGGTAGTCGCCGCGAATGCATCTGTGTAAAGAAAATAAAATGTTGATGTTCTTCTTGTTCGTACAGTAGGTCTTACGACCCCACGCACCTTAGTGTCAGGGTTTCTAAACCGCCTCAAAGGCTTCTGATATGGTTTGACGACCGCCATTATTATTTGGCAGCTGGGACCACTGGCTTATACGTGCCTTCCGAAGTACGGAATTATCTTTATATCCGACAATCAGGTGACTCACGCCTTTAATGTCCTAACCAAACTGGAAACAACTATACAAAGTATGCTTCCCGTGAGAATCGAACCCACGACCACCGGGTCACAAAGCAAACGCTTAAACCATTCGACCACGGAGTTATGAACTCGATGTTATGTTATAAACTCTCATTGTTTAAGTTCCCCTGGCGTAGCATGGCGTAGTCAGCCTATAATTACCATTTTTAGTGAAGTTTAGTACATCAGATGTTATGGATTGTTTAATTTAATGAGTTTCCTGTTTCCTCAAACCATTTTCCAACTTTACCAGTTCTCATCTCATCAGTACGGTATTTATTCATAGCTTGGTCGACAGCTTATTAAAATAGTTTTATTTGATCCAGTAACAGTTATAGAAAGTTCTCCCGGAGTACATAAAGGGAACTTTTCATTAAGATAGTCTAAATAATTATTACAATTTTCCTGTTATTTCTCATCAAGCTATTTAACATGCATCAATACCCTCAACATTAATATCAAATCTAACAATATAACTACAGCATAAAGAAAACTAGGAATTTCATAATAACTCTATTTGAACTTCACCCACAGTAGAAATCGAGTTCTCAAAGACTAATTGTTCAAAGAGTGTTCATACATTATGAAACAGTGACAAAGGGATACATTAATGAAAACCTTTGGGCGAATGCAGGTCATGTGGAAAACTACAGACAAATGATACACATTAGCAGGAATGCCTCCAGCTGTAATGGTGAGTTTATACTGGAAGAGAAACAACTGACTGTTTTGACGACACGGTTGGCGCAGTGGCTGAGCGATTGGACTGCCGCGCTGCGTGTCGCGGGTTCGATTCCCGCACGGAACAAATATTTGTATGACCTACAGATAGTTGTTTCGGGTCTGGGTATTTGTGTATGTGAGTTTTAATGTTTGTAAACGCACCCACGATACAGGAGAAATTCCTAGAATGGGGCAACGTTTTTAAATAAAAAAAAAAATAAAAAAAAACTAGTTTTGGCTTATTACCCCAGTTAGTTTCGGCTATACATAAACTTTGACCTACTATTATGTGCTATTTGCTGAAATACGAAATTAAACCAATTGTAATGAGTAATGTAGAGCTATTGTTGTAAAGCAAAGAGATTTCGATTTATATTAAAAAGAAGACCTGGTAGAAAATCATCATCAGCTTAGCCATTTCCTATATTCGTGTTGGCTTCTAGTCTAACCACATGCAGCTAAATGTATTTTACATGGAACGACTGCCTATCCGACCTCCACAACATGTAGTGGGTAAGAATACCCCTTGCCAAGACTGATTGACGAACTTTTAGGGCACTAACTACATGTAACGACTGTCATAGATCCACAAATGACAGCTGGACCAAACGGCTTAAAGTGCTTACCGAGTCACGGAGCACGGACCTCGGTTGCATACCGAGTTCCGTGCTCCGTGGCGGTCTCCCATAGTCGGCCAACAAAATAATCAAGCGCAGCTTAACCAGAAGATCGACCCCAGCCTGTTTAAAAATGATCTATTTACAGTTTTTTTTTTCTATTTATTTAAAGGGGCTTATTCAATTTAAAGATGTCGCCCCTGTCTGTTTCATAATACAACCATACAGTAGATTATCTATTTACAGTTTGATAAAACAAATAGATTAAGATTTTGTACCAAAAAGCCCTGGTTAGAAAACATCAATAATAAATTTAACATCATTAATCAAACCACAATTTGCCAAAAACCGATAAGTGCTTAGTTTGTTACTCGAATTTCAAAGTGTCAGAAAATCGACTCGCCTCAACCCTTTTAAGCTAGGTAGACAGCTGTGGACACTGTCGCCATAAGCCTAATATAATCCCTGAGTACTTACCCGCACTACACTTAGGTAGGGTGTCCTATTTTTAACCCGGGATCACACGGGTACAGCTCACAAATTGTGTTAGGTACCATATACGCTAGATTTTGCAGTCACTAAGTGCGGGCAAAATGTCATTACTTTCAGCAAGGGGGTGCAACTTTTAACATAAAACTTACACTAATACACTATGACCGGACACTTTTAGCCACTAAAGCGTTTAGTACTTGGTAAAACATGGTTAACTCCGCTAAAATCCTGAACATTGTACTGCTTTTGCTCGTCACGGCGAGTTCTTATGGCCATTTTGCTGGTAGTACACGACTTTCATCGACATTGTTAGGAAGTAAAAGTACCTGTATGTGTTAACAAGTTACATAAGGCTTTGATGAGGAGTCACTAAACAAGTACAGTTTATCCGAATCTGAACCTCAATTATCCGGATATTCGATTCTACTGTAGATACCTACAAACTTAATATTTCAATGCTTTTATAACGCAGCTTTATCTTTTGATAAGATTTGATTACATCCAGATTAAAACAAAATTTCTATAAAATCCATACTAATTCGTTCACAAGATAATCAAATTGAAAATATTATGAGTAACATCATTCGTTCCTGGCTACCAATGGTCTATCTATAATATATATATATATACTTCAAAACTTGTGTTTTTAAATAAGTCTTACCTAAGAATTTCACTAGTCTTTATTTTTTTATGGTTGATAAATCATCAAATAACTCCTCCCGCTCTGGGCGAAAAGGAAGGGAGTTTTAGACTTCTACTGACTAAAACCACCCATGTTCCTTCTTAGCCCTTTGTGTCCGGGGCCGCGGTATCTCTTTCGAACAACCCGCAACCCCGGCAGGGCATTTCAATTCTACATTTCACTTGTACTGGCTAATTAATCATTCTAATGGTATAAATCCATAGCATTTGGTCTCCACAACAAAAGGGTAGCAAAATGATTATCGGTATCAAAATGTCGTTGAACCCCGCGTACCGAGTTTAAACATTTTGTTCGAAGTCATAGTTATAATGAATTTAGTTTTCGATATCCCGGCCAAAATTTGTATTTCATATTTTGTGCTACATTTTACCGTATTTGTACCTATTCTGTGGAGACCTTCTAATTGTTCCGTAATTAAATATGTACCGTTGTTTGTTGTTGATTGGGGTAAGTGGTAAACATGGGGTCTCTCGAGGGAGAAGCGAAATTAGTTACCTTGTCTTAGTTACAGTTTATTTGTTGTGGAGGGTTAAGAGAGTTTGTGCTAATTTTTTTAACGAAACGATTAGTAAGAATTATTATCAAAATAAAGAAGAAAATATGCGGAAAAACTCACATATTAAGTTTTTTATTTATTTATTTACTCATTAACACATACATTTGTTTTAACAGGTAAGACCCAACCTAACAAAAGTAGTCATAAATTACTAATAGTCCAGTCCCAAGTGGACAACATACTAAGTGTCACCCTCTGGAATTCCGCCAAAGAACAAGAAAATACGTCCAAACACCGAGACATACTATTCAGTGTTCTCATTGCACGAATCACTGGCGCAAACTTTAATAAGTTTGTACGGGATGCTGGAATTTTAAAAATCACCTCTCTCGGTCCCAACCGTAGCCTCCTGTTTGGAACGACCAATCCCAAGTTAGATGAATATGGTCACTAACATTATTATAAATACTGAAAACGGGATATTTAGCATATTTACTTTTTTGTTTCAATTTCCCGATATTTCGGCGCTGTTACAAGCACCATGATCACGGATAAACTGAAGTAATTACGGGTTGATGTTTATGAGCAGTCAAAACGGTCTACCCTCTTTCTTGTTCGTTTTTTGCGTTCGCTACCACTACCATTGTCACTCACTACACGATTACAAAACAAAACGAAACATGGTATATGTTCCATTTTTAGTATTAATAATAGTTAGACAAATAAATGTTAGCATTACACTGCGTAATATCTTATATTATCGTGTGCCAAGCCTGATCCCAACTGTGTTGAGGTCGGCTTCCAGTCTAACCAAATGCAACTGGATACCAGTATTTTACATGGAGCGAATGCCTATCTGACCTCCACAACCCTTACTTAGTCAGTACTAAGCCAGACCGTACCACCGGTCGGACCGGTCGTTACCCAGTGGTAATGATACCCTTTGGTAAGACTGGTTGTCAGAATTTTAGGCCACTGATTACCTGTAACGACTGTCCAAGATTTAATAAGAGCAGGGACTAACAGCTTAACTTTTTTTCCGTTTCGCGGATGAAACTTGATATGTAATGGGTGGTCACCCATCCACGAACCAACCTGTGCAAGTGCGGCCAGAGAAAACGCGCTTTAAATCAATTTTGGTAAGTATTTACATTAATTCATTCCTCAAGACGCGGACACGGATATAGTGCTTTCTATTCTTTTTTAAAGCACCAATCAACGAAAAACCGTTCACGATACTTATAGGTACAGCTAAAAACAATTTCATAATAGAAATTATAACATAAAAGCCTTGATATTATATAAAAACAAAGCCGACACCCGAAACGAAGCGCTTCCAGCCGCCATTTTTATTAATTAACGAAAAAATTCAAATCGAAAATTCAATTTGCGGTTTTGTTCCGTATCTGTTTACAACACTTTTTTGTTTTTTGTTGAATAAATCAACGTGTCACGGTCTAACAAGTGAACATTGCCGAATTATTTCCCGTCGGGGCTGCGGGTTGTTCGAAAGAGGTACCGCGGCCTCGGCGCAAGGGCTAAGAAGGAGCATGGGTGGTTTTTAGTCAGTAGAAGTCTGACACTCCCTTCCGCTCTGCCCAGGCGGGAGCGGGAGGGATTATTTGATGATTTCCCAACCCCCAAAAAAAAAAGAAGGTTGATGCGTTTAGCTTTGTACGAGTATATTAGTTGGAAAAATGATGATAGTATTTTCTCTCGTGTCGTTATTTAGTAATGTCCGCCAAAAACGAAGTAATGATCAACATAAATGGCTTTTACTTAGAAAACTAAAAAAAATTGCTTGTCTCTATTTGTTGCCCAAATATGTTGGGGTCGGCTTGCAGTCTAATGGAATGAATAACTTGAGTTATAGCGTCTCTAATTAAAATTTAACTCCTGATTAAACAGGTTAAAACATTTCAGTTAGGCTTGAACGTATTATACGTGCCTTATTGTCATTTTAGCGAAAAGACGTCCACTACTCAACATAGGCGTCCCCCAAGTGTCGCCACTTTCACCGATCACGAGCGTCTCCCATTCAGCGGATCCCTGTATCTGCCTTATAGATTAGTATAATTTCTAGTAATAATACACACTTATTTCCCGTTACCACTCAAAGTTCGCAACCAACATCAAAATAGCTGCGATTAAAAACAAACTGAGCAAGTCAAAGTTAATTTGCAGCCCGCATTCGGACGAAAAACACCGAAACAGTACCATGTTCTTGTATGTACAACACGAGGTTTAATCTCATAACATGGCGGGCCCAAATGAGTCTCTTTTTGTCCCTTTTGGTTCAGTATTTAATTATAACGGTTGATGTAACACTGTGACATCACTTAGGTACTTTTATGGTTTTACACTGGATTTTTTATTTCGTGTTTTTTTTTTATTATTTGATCCCACTGCTGGGCAAAAGCCTCCCCCATAGCCTCCCACTCTTCCCTCTGTGGGGTTTTCTCGGTCCAATTGGTCACAAACGCTTCTGGGTCGTCACGCCAGCGTTTTCTAGGCCTCCCTCGGCGACGACGCCCGTCTTCTGGCACCCACTGCGTGACGACTCTTGATATCGTGTATGTGGTCAAAATGTATGGTTATTTATCATCTCCCTTCTTCTCTTCTAACCGTGATCGAGAGGAGGCCAAGGATTGGGAAGAGCAGTGTTAGCCATCCAGCGGTGACATGGGCAGACCATATTGTTGCCATCTCGGGTAGGTATATCCTGTATGAGGCTGACACAATAACGAGGAGCTTGGCACAAGCAAAGAGACGCCGATACCTAACAGTGGGTGCAGTCGGACAGCGGATGATGATGGTGAAATTTAAAAGCTGTTTAATTCCATTTCAGCCGTTCCATCGTCGACCTCATCTCTGCCCTTAGGGCAAGATGGAGGAAAAATTTATCGCGAACAGAGTATCTTAACGGCATTCAAGACCTGTCAGTGTCAATATTTGATTTCATAGCATTGATGATACGATGTTGACCGTGGTTTAGATGAGCAAATCGCGTTCTATTTTGTTGGTGAAATTCCCCCTTGAGCCTGTAGGATTCAATACTTAAATGTTTATTATGTTTCTAAACTAAACTACTAATCGTCATCTGCCTACCCTTTTCCCAACTATGTTGGGGTCGGCTTCTAGTCCAACCAGATGCGGCTGAATACCAGTATTTTGCATGGAGCGACTGCTTATCTGACCTCTTCAACCCAGTTAATACTGGGTAATACGATAGCCTTGGGTAAGACTGGTTGTCAGACTTTCAGGTCAATGAATACCTGTAACGATTGCCAAAGATCTTTAAATGGCACCCGGGACCAACAGCTTAACGTGCTTTCCGAGGCACGGAGAAAACTCGGTATGTAATGGTCGGTCACCCATCCACAGACCTACCTAGGCAAGCGTGGCTTAACCTAAAGATCGACCCGAGTGATAGTTATTATTAAGCCACGAGCTGATCAAAACTAGTATGACGCACATAATATGTGCTAGTGTGGTTTACGTGTGACAGTTATACACTCAGTTCCGGAATCCTGGTATTAGATTGTCTAATGTTCAAAATCAGTTCTGCAATATTGAAATACTTCGTACATAATATTACATGCTCAGTTTCAGTCAAGATAGTTTCTACGAGCAATTTCCCAATCACAATCCATACGGTTTTGTCATAACAACATGAAAATAAAGCTGCGAGACTAAAATGGAATGGGCAGGCCACGTCTGCTGGATGCAGCTGTGCATTCAAATATCGCAAGACTAGAGCCCTGAGACAGCTAGACGGGGTCGCGGCAGAACGAGGAGAAGATGGCGGGACACCTTGGATGGCTTCCTCGTGAATAGGGTAGTTAACAAAAAAAATCGAATTAGTCCGTCAGATAGATTTCCAAAAAATATTATAGACTCATATTTTTTTCTTTTTTCACCAAAACAAACAATGAAGACGATAGAGTCTTTTGAAAACTCGTGTGACGTCATATTTTAAGACATTAGTAATTTTTTACAGGTGAGTGACGTCAGAACCCCCTACTCAAATCTTTGATGCGTTTTATCTTCGTCAATTTTAAATGATTTGATAAAACAAAAAATACGTATCCAATATTTTTCGATAATCTAAAAGACGGACTAATTTGAATCATATTTTTTTTTTTAGTCAGGAAACATCCCTATTGGCGAGATTCTTCTCTCTACGCCCTTCCCGCCACCATCGCGAGAAGTCAAAGGAATATGGGAAATAATTACTAAAAAAATAATATGACAAAAGAAAATCATAAGACAAGCATAACATAACATAAGGCAACACTTTGGAAATAACACTTTTTTTAATATGAAATATAAAAAAAAATTGCCTCACAATATACGTGTTGTCCTTATAAAAAACCTTACATTGCAACATTCCAACTATCTTAACTCTTATATCCGTACCTGCAAAGTGGCAACAAACCTCTCCATGAAACTCAAGAGGTAAACTTTTATACAGCGCTACTTTTCATATAAACCCTGACAGTGACAAAGTTACTGTGAACAAATCATTATTCTTTATGACTGAAATTTACATTGAGAACGCTCGCGGGACTCAGTAATCTGAACTGTGATTGTCGGTTTTCATGTCTGTGACATACGGATGCACAGGTATAAACATGTTTATAGTGACGATTAAGATAGCAGAGTTTCTGAAAGGAAATACTGCTGTAGGAGTCTGTAGATCGCTGTTTTTTGGTTTGCAATTTACTAACTCGCTTTTGCCTCGTTGGTCTAGTGGTTGGAAGTGCGACTGCTGCGCTTGAGTTCCTGGGTTCAATTCCCGGGTCGGTCAAAGTGTTAATGTGTTTTTCAATGCAGGATTTCTTGGACGCAGCCAGGGATTCTAGATTTGGGCCCGGTTGATGGCAATAGGCTCGTCCCCTTTTACAAGGGACTCTAGCATAACTGATGAAATGTGGGTGGACTAATTAGGTTCCCTCTGCTTAGCCCTTCGAGGATTACAGACGTGACACGATATGTGATGTATAATTTACTAATCTTTTACCATTTTTTAATTATTAGAAATTGGATGAAATGGGTGGTCACCCATCTACGGGCCAACCTAGGCAAACACGGCTTAACCTGAAGAGAAAGTAAGTACCCTTCCCTACTACCTACAAAAGTGATCCAAGAAAACATTTAGGGAAGAAAAAAGAATTGGAAGGTGATATGGCGAGCTTAATGGCCTAAGGATTTCTTTGTTCAGCCCCAACAAAATTCCACTTTCGAGGGTGAGAGGGCGGAAACGTAATCATTTTCCGTCAGATTATATCCTAATACCCCGCAAGATATAAAATAGGAAAATTAAAAGGAGGTAAGAAAGAAAACTCGAGCTTTATAAAC
Organism: Diarsia brunnea; assembly: GCA_949774965.1. Taxonomy (NCBI): domain Eukaryota; kingdom Metazoa; phylum Arthropoda; class Insecta; order Lepidoptera; family Noctuidae; genus Diarsia; species Diarsia brunnea. The sequence continues at coordinate 14,154,699 of OX459006.1, read as the reverse complement.
GCAAACATTATTTTAATGTTGACTAAAAAGAGAGAAAATCACGTCTCGTTTGGTTTAGAGAGGAGGCGACGGCGGGGGCATATATTTAGAGGGAATTTTCTTTCTTTCTTTCTCGTGTGGTTAGTGCAAAACCTGGTGCCAGAGTTTATATGCCACCAATATCTTAACTTTACTAACATGCTGTAGATAAATAACTCTCAAGCATACTGGTTTCCCGTCGGGGCTGCGGGTTGTTTCCAAGAGATACCGCGGTCTCTGACACAAATGGCTAAGAAGGAACATGGTTGGTTTTTAGTCAGTAGAAGTCTGACACTCCCTACCGCTTTGCCCAGAGCGGGAGGAGTCATTAATTGATGATTACCAACATCCAAAAAAAAAGACATACTTATTTCCTCACGATGTTGTCCGTAACCGAAGTAAGTGATAATAACTTGAAAATACGCATAATATTATGGATCTGCCAGCTGCTTCGCCCGCTACAACTCGAAAATTATCCCACGGGAAGATAAAATGAGGATAAAAACTATCCTATGTGTTAATACAGGTTATTAACTATCTGTGTACCAAATTTTATCCAAATCCGTTCAGTAGTTTTTTACGTGAAAGTGTAACAAACATACACACATAGTGTGATGTGATAGTTAAGAAGATACAGTTGGTAGAAAATACTGAAGAAACCTTACGATTTCAAGTTGACTATGTGTCCCTGAACTGTTGCGAAGGAATTTGATGAAACAATTTAATAACACTAATTTCACAAACGTTTGTCAAACTTTCAAGAAAGGGATCTCGTATATTATCACATTTCATATCATCACGTTTCAGAGGCATAATATAATGTCTTGGGTTTTGCTAAATCTAGCATTTTATAGCCAAATATTAAGGATAAACGCTGAAAAACTTTAAAAATAAAAATTATTACTTAAAATAAATACAAAAAATTATCGCCAATGCTAAAATTAATTACCAATATTTAAATTTTACTTCATTACCATACGGTTTCGGAATGAAAACTCACATCCCAAGAGCATCCGAAGCATTGATGTGAAAATGGAATCAGCTGAAATGTGTCAATTTACAATATTATTTTGGCAACACTACCATCTCTTTACAATAATTTTATTCTCGAAGTATCGAGAAAATTGTATTTCTTTTTACATAACACAACATCATGCCTGTAATCCCCGACGGATTAAGCAGAGGTATAGGTACCCATGAGTACACCCACATTTGGCAAATTAAGTGATGGTTGACAGGGGAAACTGGAAGAAAAAAACGTGTTGCGCTGACCCCAGACAACACGGGTCAAGGGCAGGAAGATGATGATTTCGTCAGTGTAATAGAGGATGAACTTATTGCCATCAACCGGGCACAAATTCAGACTCCGTGAGTATTTTGTCATAGTGAAATATTTTTTTTATAATAACTATTTAAATTAGATGGAGAATCAATCTGTACATTAAATTGGCTCTTACTTGTTGTCAAGCAACGCAGTACTTGTCGAAAAAATAGGGTGGAATTTGGAATTAATCCCACTGGGGGTAAAAAAAGTATACTATACGAAAGTCATACTCTGTACCATCAAGTCACCTGTGCGCTAACCAAAAACCGGTTCAGCCTTTAAGAGGTAACAGACATACAGCCACACAGACATACAGACACACAGACATACCGCGCCTTCAGAATAGTATGGACTTAACTCAAAAATCTAAGAAATTGAGTTACGGTCATAGAGGGTCAATAAAAGGTACCTACGCACTTTTAGGTGAATATTAAGGAAGCGACGTTTTTATTGTAGAATGTACCATCCATTAGTTGATACTATTCTGAAGGTGCGATACAGAGACGTACATAGAGTGACCAATTCACCACCGTATTTTTCATATAAAGCATTAATATTTCTTTGATTGAGTTAAGAAGCAACCCAAGTAGTCGACAATTTAAATTGGCTCTTATTTGCTGTCAAACAACACAGTATAAACCATTTATTATTCATTTTTGCGGTCCGACAAATTACATTGCCAACAGCTTAATATGACTACATGGCGTTCAACATAACCATTTGCTGGCATTGAACCGGTCGTATAAGCATTGTTTGAGAATTCATACGCACGACTGTTCGGTTCTATTCAGCACATTATGCACTAGGTCCGTTATGTTATGTCATTGCACAATGAAAGATACAATGCTTATTGTTCGTGTTCCCTTTTGAAAGTAATTTATAGCAGTAGCCTTGTAGTGACTTCATCAGAACTCTTTATACGATCGTTGGTAGATCTTATTCTGTCATTCTGAGGTCAATGGAGTCAAAATGCCAAATGTGAATGTGTCTGCTAAAACTCGGAATTGTTACAAGAACTTTGTTATTAAATAATAGATAATCTTTGTTGAAGAGTAGCTGTTGGCCGTGACCTTCGTCTGCGTGAATTTATTATAAAATATTACTTCCCTTTTTGCACTGAATTTTGTTAGTGATTCCAATGGTTTTTTTTTGCATTGAACCCTTACTCTTTTTTCCGTAAATAAAAATAGGCTAGCAGCAGTAGTTACGCCGTGTAATGCTAGATGTCACTAAAAGTCCCGTCAAAATTGATCCAGCCGTTTCGGAGATTAGCCGAAACAAAGAGACAGATTTTTTTAATGTGACACAAATGCATTTTTCTGTTATTTTGAAATTACAAACAGACACTTTATTTTATTTATTTAAACAGATATATACGCTAGAACTCGTATTCAGTTGTATTTACAAAAGATGAAAAATTTGACGTGAGTTTACCAAACAAGGATCAGTACAAATCGTTACACAACATAAACAATGTCATGTGAACAGTGCCATAATTACACAAGTCTTGCAAACACCCCAAACCCGACTGTCCAAGCACCATAATTTGTAGTCACCTATCAGGTCCCACGAAATAGCAAACCCGGCTAACATAATAAAGCATTCATTGTTACCCGAACACATGGTTCCACCATCATCGCATAACTTCACCGTCAGTACAGTGCCAATAAAGATGACTACCGGATTTTATGAAGGTAAACACTGATACCCGTCTTGTTCAGTTGCAGCTTCCGGCGAATTTACGAGATCATGCGTCATATCGATAGTTCCTGGAAAGCAGGGATGTTACGGAGCTCTGTAACCGTAACCGATACTATCGGATATCCGAAATCAACAATTATCTGAAACTGATTTTAAGGATTCGGATAGTTTCCGATAAAAGCGGAGTCTAAAAAAGTCTACATTATTATTCATTAATTTTACAAAATATTTAGTATATTATAGTTATAGTGATTGGCAGGAAATTAGGGGTTTTTGATGTTAGTTTTAGAGATAAATTAATCGTTTTGAAACTTAGTAACAATGTGTTTGTCTTGCCCGTCTAGACGGCAGTTGTCAGATTGTGTAATAAGATTCCAATATCCGTAACTGAAAGTATCCAAAACTAGCGGGTAATCCGAAATAATATCGTAACCGTATCCGAAACCGGTGTAACAATTTTCATATATCCGTATCCGTATCCGGAACCGAAATTTCAAATCCATAACATCCCTGTTCCAAATCCCCGAAATATATTCATGGAGTATTTACTGCCCCAGTTGTTATACTGTTGTAGGTGTAAGTAATTGGGACTCGGATTACATACATGCGTTGTTGCGTCATACATTGTTGCTTCGTTGATTGGTAGGTGGGGTTGTTATGGGTGATTATGATTCTGAACGAGCCGTGAAGATGGGGTGGGTTTCGTTGTGTAGATTTTATGTACTCCCATCAAATGGTAACGATGATGTTGATGAGTTTATCCATACTTTATGATGACTACTGTGTCCTATATTTTATTTGTGCACCGTGTGGTTTCGCATATATATTTAAAAATACTTTGAATCCTTAAACCTTATCCTTATGGCCTATGCGAAGTACAGTTATCAAATAGTCTTAAATTTTAACAAACAAGCAAGAAAAACAGAGTAGATATTTTTTTATGAACTGGAGGTAAGGCTGAAGTCTGCTTCGTTGGTACAGTGAGCAAGAGGTCAGGTTTTTTTTTTAAATGTTTCCCGACACTAGGAATTTCTCCTGTATCGTGGGTACGTTCACAGAATATTTAAACTCACATACACAAATACCCAGACCCGAATCAACTATCTGTAGGCCATACAAGTATTTGTTCCATGCGGGGATCGAACCCGCAACACGTAGCGCAGCAGTCAACTGCTTGAGCCACTGCGCCAACCGTGACGTCCATGTTCCAGTTCCATGGCAACAGACTCGCCCCCTATGACATGGGGATTAAACATAACTGGCGAAATGAGGGTGTACAGTGTATACCTCTGCTTAACGCTTCGGGTATTACAGGCGTGATGTTATGTTATGGCGGAAAGAAGCTCACCATCAACAACGTGAAAGGAATACGGGAAGACCTTTGTCTAAGACTGAAACAGTTCAGGCCAACAACAAAAAAAAACAGTATGAAATCATTTTCGGCTTGATCCAAGATCCCAAGCAAAAAGGATGTTATCACAATACATCAAACCAGAACGAAGATAAATAGTTTCCGTACTTTTTTGTGACTTCTGAAGCAAGTTTCCTAATATAATCCATATTATTGATTTCTTATGCTCGTTTCGTGGTATTTGCTGAGCTCAGTGACAAAACTAGTTGACGGAATCAAACAAGAAACTAACTACATTAGGAGTTGACAGGCTGCTGTTGACGATAATAACGCTAAATATTTAGTGGGCAGCGTGATAAAGTGAAATAATCGACCAACAAAGAGTATTTAAGGCTGAACGAATAATTTTCCGTCGGGGCTGTGGGTTGTTCCCGTCGGGGCTGCGGGTTGTTCCCGTCGGGGCTGCGGGTTGTTCCCGTCGGGGCTGCGGGTTGTTCCCGTCGGGGCTGCGGGTTGTTCCCGTCGGAGCTGCGGGTTGTTCTCAAGATATACCGCGGCCTCGACATGAGGGGCTAAGAAGGAACATGGGTGGTTTTTAGTCAGTAGAAGTCTGACACTCCCTTTCGCTCTGCCCAAGAGCGGGAGGGGTTATTAGATGATTTTCCACCCGCCAAAAAAAAAAAAGTCTGAACGAATAACACATTTGGAGATTAGAAATATTGCAAGGAAAATAGAGTAGAAATATTAAATTAAAATCACATAATACACTTAATATCACAGTGTGAAAGATTTTGAATGTATCATGACGTGACGTTATAAGAACGCAATGAATGTTAGTAAATTGTTAAAATGAAAAAAAACATGCCATTATTAATCTGATACACAATCATCCGCCAAGTCTGATAAAAATAAAAACCCTATAATTTTACTTTTTTACGAGGTTTACTTGTAATACATAAAACAAATTAGAAAATGTAGCCAATCTTTGTAATGCTCAAAATTATACCCTTTTTTTTGGCGGGTGGAAAATCATCAAATAACCCCTCCCGCTCTTGGGCAGAGCAAAAGGGAGTGTCAGACTTCTACTGACTAAAAACCACCCATGTTTCTTCTTAGCCCTTCATGTCGAGGCCGCGGTATCTGCGAACAACCCACAGCCCCGACGGGCCACAATATACCCTTAAACGTATAAATAAAACCTAATCCAATAAAAAACTACCCCTTAAGTAGCCCACTTAAGCTCGCACTACTTTTATTTACCTCCTCTTCAGTACAACTACAGTACCTCACTCATTTCCTCTCAGGCAATTCCCTAAGAGTTTAGAAAAAGGAGATAAAAACTTGGTCGTTGTATACATACGCAATTATCAGATCTCGGGGCCTATTGTCAAGTCAGTTACACAAGAGCCCTCTAAGAATCTAATAATACGAAAGTTTTCCCGGAAGATTTTTTTAAGTGTACCTTTGTTTATTCTATCAATATTTATTAACGAGACTCTTCGTTTTGTGTTTTCCAGTTTTATTTTTGTTGGTTTGTGCTGTGGTGGGGTGGAATTTGTTTGGAATGTTGAGAGCAGAATAAGTTGGTTAGGTGCTGAATACAGGGTGTAAATCAACCCATCACACAGCCGTTAACCAAGCATTCTGTACATCAAACTAAGTACCCCTACGCAAAAATTTATGCTGGGAATCGTTTTTATTTTTGGGGTCCAAAATCACATTTTACGGTAAAACTCAATGTAGCACTCTTAAAACTTTGTGCTAGTTGATGCTTTAAATAGTAAACGGGTCATGGAGGTAATTTAAGTAAAGTTATAACCTGAAAAACTAGTATTTACAAAAACAGCAGTAAAAAATTTGGAACTTTGACCTTCAATATCTCCGTAACAAGGAGGTTTCCAGGTATGGTCTAGAACAAAAAAAATATCGCAGTGGTGGGGAGAACAAGTACCTTTTTGTTTTGTTTGCGTTAAGGGTACTTTTACACCCTATATTATGTTCTGATTGAAGTCACCAACCTCTTTCTATCCTTTTCTTAACTATGTGGGGCTGGCTGCTAGTCTAACCGAATGCAATTGAATATCAATTTTCCACATTGAACGACTGCCTATCTGACTTCCGCGTTTTACGTTGCCCCTCGGTAAGACTAGTTATCAGACTTTCAGCCACTGACTCCCTGTAACGCCTGTGAAAGTACTACGATTGACAGCCAGGAGTTAAGGTGTTTTCCGAAGCATGGAGGAAATGTAATAATTGTGGTCACTCATTTATGGACCAACCCAGACCAACATAGACCAACCCAGGCTTAAATATAGGGCTACCTTCATTTTATAATAGTTCTCCCCAGTTCATAAATTTAATTTACAAAATAATTTTAATTCAATTTTGAATTCATTATTAAAATCTAAAATTTCACAATAATTACAGGAAAGTCAATTTATTTTCACGTGTTTCTTATCAAAGTCAAGTCAGTGTAATTAATTGTACGTTTAATTTATGTTTCGGTACATTCATAGATTTGTAATAGAACGGATTCCGAGAGGGTAATAAGGACAAGGGTTTTCAATTAAACAAAATTTCATCCGTTTCTAGGTACTATTATTTTAGGTGCTTTATATTGTTTGCTTTGATCCTTGTATTTTCATTAATTTTAGTCAAAATTTATTCGATTTTCCTAGTACATTGCCCTATTTTGAATTTTAACAATCAGGCGTGATTGAGGTCAAAAACTAGCCCATTTTGCAGTAAGAAGGGAAAAAACTAATCTAAGAAAACAAATCTATTACAGAATTGAAACAGACATCATAAACTGTACAAAATATTAAAAGCAAAAATAACCTCGCGAATATTGTAGAATTGAAAGGAGCAATTTCAGTAAGACTAAATCGCTAACAGTGGTAATTTAAAGCCAATGTAATCCGAATATGACACTAAATTCAATGCAGATAAAGAAGGAAGTTTTTATAACATTGCCAGGAACATTTCTAGGGATTTGCAAAACAATAAAATAGTAGAATCTCGAATGCTTGCCGCACTTCGCCTATAATTTGTTGCAACGGCCATTTTGCGAAACATTTGAGACTTATTCGAGGAAGTAGAAGGCGCAAAATAGTTTTGGACTTTGTACCAGAAACAAATGGAGACAGGTACTGATTAAAGAAAAAATTAGAGACAACCTGATACGAATAACCATAGCAACTTGAATGAATATCAAGACAAGTATTATATACAATCTAGGAAAGGTAAATAGACATTACAAAAAAAGACCATACATGGTGGAAGAGACACTTAGAAGGTAGCCATACATTTGTAGGAAACATCTCATCATCATCATCAGCTTAGTAATGTTTCCACTGCAGGGACACAGACCCCGTCGGGGCTGCGGGTTGTTCGCAAGAGACACCGCGGCCTCGACATGAAGGGCTAAGAAGGAACATGGGTGGTTTTTAGGCAGTAGAAGTCTGACACTCCCTTTCGCTCTGCCCAGGACCGGGAGGGGTTATTTGATGATTTTCCACCTGCCAAAAAAAAAAAAAAGGGATACAGGCCTCCTCTTTTTGAGAGGGAATGGGCTATAATCTATCGCGCGGGCCCAGTGCAGATTGGTAGATGTCACAAGTCTTTGAAGTTTTGGTTCTAGGATATGCCGGTTTAGTAACGATGTTTTTCTTCACCGTTTTTGAGAGAACTGGTGATGAAATAAAGTACACAAAGTAATGCGCCTGCCTGTCACTGTTTGTAAGTCGTAGCCGCCACTACTGGGCCACCGCAAACCACCACCGACACCACCAAACATCTATTTGTTTATCTAATTACCGTAGAGAAAATGTCTATGGATGAAATGATATAAATAAAAATGTATATAAATATAATGTACTGAAAACGTGATACGCATTTATGCGTCGATGGCTTGATCTGACATCCCTTGATGTCCTTTCCACCCTGCATAGATTGTATTGAAGTCTATTCGACTCACGTTCGTCCGCACGTAAATGCCTGTCTACATCCGGCAAAATGATCCTTAAAATCGTATTTTGGACGCATTTTATTGTTTTTATCACTCGGATCACGACTGTGTGTGATGATAAACCAGAAAATGAACATAATGATGATGCTGCTACTGAGAAGATTTTTTTTTATCCGTCTTTTTGTGTTAATAAATGCTTATCATGCATTGTATGTTAATTTTTGTAATTTTGTCGAAAAAATAAGTGGACAATAAACGTCGACAAATATCAAATTTTTCTTTCTTTTCCTATGATAATAAGTTCAATTTATCGTGCACCAATTCGAGAAAATCCCAACCAAATTACCCAAGCTTATGAACATTTCACTCAACATTATCTGTTCCAGATAACAATACTCGTTAATGAACTGAATGATATTAAGAAACTCAATGGGAAAACAAAAAATCGAATTATAGTCCATTCAGAGAGCGAAGCGACTGTAAATACCTATTTAAAAGACGTTAAACCGACAAAAAATAAAAGTTAATGGTAAACCTAAATAGCTTCCTTATTAGCAGTTAAAAGTAAGAGATCAGTGAATGGTTTTTTGTTTTGTTTTATACGTTGGATTAGAATCGCTAAATGAGAAAACAAATTAATGTTTAAAATTATAAAGATTATCAAAATCATAACGCCATTTCAAAGTTGATTAGTTTCTTGATGCTAATTGAAAACAAAATTGCCAAAAAAGTAAAGACCCAGTTTCGGTATTGACCAAGACAAAAGGTAAGAAGGTATTAGGTTTATCAATCAAAATCGCACTCGTTTACAAAGTATCGTGTTCATACTATTAACCGTTGAAGAGTTCTTTTTCACAAATAAATCAAAGGTGAGTGCAAAATTTCACTTCAATCGGATGCAGTGAACTAGTTTCAAATTCAGTTGCAAGATTTGACCAAAACATAAGTAACGAAGTAAGTGAAATCCTTACTTAATATTTTAATGCGAAAGTAACTCTGTCTGTCTGTCTGTCGCGCTTTCACGCCAAAACTACGAAACCGATTTAAATGACAATTGGTACACAGATAGTCTAGCATCTGAGAAAGGACATAGGCTACTTTTAAATGTAAAAAAATGGTTGTAAGTGGTTAAAGGGAGGGCAGCGGTGGCCCAGTGGTGGCAGCCCCGACTTGCGAACAGTAGGTCGTGGGTTCGAGCCCAGGCAGGCGCATTATTTTGTGTAATCTATTTCATCACCGCTGCTCTCAAAACGGTGACGAAAAACATCGTGAGGAAACTGGCATGTCCTAGAACCAAAAATTCGATGACTTGTGACATCTACCAATCTGCACTGGGCCCACGCGGTTGATTATAGCCCATCCCTCTCATTAAGAGGAGGCCTGAGTCCCTGTAGTGGTAACATTATAGGCTGATGATGATGATGAAGATCAGCTAGCGAAAGCTTATAAAAACAGACGTCCAAAAGTAACTACGTCAAAAAAACTTTTTAAAACAAACGACTATCAAAACCCAACAATTACCTAGATACAATAGTTCCTACATAAATCAGATTATAACAAAGCCATTAGGAGCAGCCTCTAACAAAACTATTCCGAACAACATTATGCGAACGCTAACTTTAATTCATCTCGCTTACACAATCATGTCCTGAAATATGACGGTATGTTAGTCAAATTACAGCCGCAGGTGTATTCTGTTACCGACGATGATTGATGATATTCGCATGACGGATGACGCGTATCGCTTACAAATTATTCACGTTAACTCTACGCCCCTATGTTTGGGGGAAAGAATGACTTGATATTAAATAAATTGGCAGAATAATGATGTTGGGCTTGGTTGGAAGGGATGTGTACGTAATGTGATGTGAGTTTAATTAATTATTTATGACAAGTATAAATTAAAAATTTAAAAAACCCCTGACTCAATTATTTTTGCGAAGCTTATTTAACCATGGTATTAATCTATATCTACATCGGCCATCTTGGATTTGAAATTTGTCTTAATGTATAGTATTCTACTAATCAGGCCCTTTCATTTGAGACCTATATTGATAAAGTTGTGAAAAATATGTAATCCGCCATTTTGTGGCGGCGGCCATCTTGGACCGATTTTCATCAAACATAGCTAAGAACACTCTCGACTAATTCACATGTCAAACAAAAAAAAACAGAATCAAAATCGGTTCATGCGTTCGGAAGCTACAATGCCAGAGACCGACACTTACACACACGCACAGACACGTCAAACTTATAACACCCCGTCGTTTTTGCGTCGGGGGTTAATAAAGAGAAATGAGAAACAGTATCTTTATAAATGTTGCAAGTTTATAAATAAGCAACAATTTTTTGATGCTTTCCTCACATTACATGTTGGCATGGGTGGCTGAAGAGTTGCGTAATCAGTTGTCATAATAATATGGGCATGTGATGCGGAGGAACAAGGAAATTGTAGTGACAGATGCTTTGAGTATGAATGTGAAAGAAAGAAAGAAAGAAAAAATATAAAGCCATAAAAGTAGAGGCAGACGGAAAAACGATGGACGAAGAATATTATGGGCCCTTAACCTTTTTCTAAAATTAATTTAGGCTCCTTTTGAATTCAGATTTATGCCAGTAGTTTTGGTCCACCTTTTTCGGAGATTAGTAAAATAGCTGTTATTTTGAAATTACGTACAGACACTTTAATATTATTTATTTGTAAAGAAGATGTGATGAAAACTCATTTTACACTTACATATTACTAAGAGAAGATGGAACGAAATAAAAGTTTATCTCTTCCACAGCTGCATGCTGGATATCGACGTAAGTCACGGGCATTCCGCCAGATTACGTGTGCAATATGCACGAGTGGAAACACTTATGTTTTCTTGCTATAAATCTTGGGATCTCTGTTGTTCCTCTACGCAATGACATATTAATAGAATTGGTAAAAGTGCTCTTAAAGCCAGTTATGTTTAGTGTGCCAATTTTCATCAACCATAACTTCAATAAAACTTGGTTCGACATCATACTGAATCGAACCCAGAAGCCGAGACTGTGTAGGAACCTTTGCGACCACGAGTTGAACTCGTGGTTACAAGAAGAATAAGAAAAAGAAGGACCATGATGACGTCGCCGCCTCGTTGAGTCGCCTGTCCTTCTTTTCCTGTTGATGACTTATATAATATTTTGTCCGGAGGCTGTCCCCAACATAGTTGGGGAAAGTCAAGCCCAACCAGTACGTAGCGACCTGCAGAGCTATTGCGTATCTTTTTAAATGTCAGTGGCTATCATAGTGTCCATCGATTAACTGTCAAATGGTTCCATTTTGTACCAAACCATTTGACAGTTAATCGATGTGTCCATGTTGTACCAAACCATAACCATTTGACAGTTAATCGATGGACACTATGATAGCCACTGACATCTAAAAAGATACGCAATAGCTATGCCGGAGAGCCATTTACCTCTTTTATGTCTGGTTTTGCGTGACAGGAATCAACAGCAACGAACATCATCAAAACATCAACATCATGGACAACACAATATTATTCAAACAGAATCACACAGATGCAACAGATTTTGATCTCACATAAAGGCTCTACTCTCGGAGGAGCTCATGGCTTAATAAAAACTGCCACTCGGGTCGATCTTTAGGTAAAGCTGTGCTTGCCTAGGTCGGTCTATGGATGGGTGACCGCCCGACATACCGAGTTTCCTCCGTGCCTCGGAAAGCACGTTAAGCTGTTGGTCCCGGCTGCCATATATAGATCTTTGGCAGTCGTTACAGGTAGTCCGTAAACCTGAAATTCTGACATCCAGTCTTACCAAAGAGTACCATCAAAGGTATCGTATTACCTAGTATTAACTGGGTTGTGGAGGTCAGATAGGCAGTCGCTTCATGTAAAATACTGATATTCAGCTGCATCTGGTTAGCCAGTCGACCCTAACATAGTTGGGAAAAGGCTAGGCAGATGATAAAGGCTCTACTCTACTCTGACTGCCTCGTTAGACTAGTAGTGGCAAGTGCGACTGTTTAGCATGAAGTTCTGGGTTCAATCCCCAGGTCCAGCAAAGTGGTATTCGATTTCTCAGTAGCAGCCACGATGCCTGGTTGATAGTAATGTAGGTAAACCTTATATTTCAAGGGACGTTAACATAACTTGCAAAATGTGGGTTACCATTAGGTACACCTCTGTCTAAGCCTTCGGGAATTACAGGCGTTATGAGTTATAAAAGCCTCTACACCTGAACAAGCTCATAACAACTTCAACATCACAGAGATCGCGTTAAAACCACAAAAACTTATCCCATTCACGCTTTAATTATTTATTTAATATTCAGCAGAACCCGCAATAAAACGCAACATGAAAATAAAACGCGCTTTCGCCTCGCGTATCGTTTTAAAACTACGAAATTATTGTTCGGAATACGGACTTTGACCACGGTTCCGCTTGCTTGCCTGAACCGTAACGTGTTGTCTTTTATTTTCTTTTCCGACTAGATAAAAGCCGTTCTCCCGATGTTATAGCATTAGGTAAAGCTTCTTTTAAAGTCCAAATTGGCACTGAAATGTGTTCGCGTGAAGTTTCGAATTTGTATATGTGAGAAATAGGCTTGCTTGTGTGCGGGGTTTATGTGTTGCTCGATTTATAAAGGGAATTCAATAGTCGTTACTGCCTTGTTTTGGCCTAGTCGTTGCAAGTGTGACTGCTGAGCATGAGGTTCTGGGTTCGCTTCTCAGGTAGGACCGAATCATATTGGGTTTTACCGTCAGAAATTTCTCAGTAGCCTGGATGTGTACCTGGTTAATAGCAATAGGCTCGCCCCCTATTATATGGGTCTTAAACATAACTGGCAAAATGTGGGTGTACTATTAGGTACAGCTCTGCCTAACCATTCGGGGATTACAGGGCATGATGGTACAATGGACGTTCTAGAAAAAAAAAATAAAACAAATAGTGGTAATGATTGCAATGGATCTTTCTACAACTACGGAAGCCGCAATAGAAGGGATAATTGTACGGCAATTATTGTACACAGTACCTAAGTAGGTAACTATTATAGAAATACTAGCAAGACGACCAAAACTGAACGTTCCAAACGTAGCTTTAAAGCGCTAAATTGAGCGTTTTAAAACTCTCCCTTCTCACTGCGCGTGCATTCATAAGTTAGTAGATATTCTGTTCTTCAAACTGCGGAAATTCGAGTTATATTTTAAAAACTGCTGCAAACCAAGAAACAGGGTTAATAGTGATTTAGATTTACTACAGAAATGTCACCATAACCTAAGAATTATGATAATCCCTGAGGTCCTTGACCGTACTGGTAATATTTTTGTATTACATACTGCGGCTGAAAAAACTTCTGAAAATATTTTAATGGTACCCCGAAACATCTATAATAATACTCGTAAGCTGAGATGTTTCCTATTATTTTTGCATGCCCAATATAGACCGAATGAACAAGGATCCACATTCTTTGCAAATAAAACTTTCTATTTTATTCTAACAGTGCCCGCGTGGTGGGTTATTACCCCTCTTAACATAGACGGCCCTGTGTTCTAAAAGTGGGAACGGGCTTATTATACAATCAGCCCTATACTCGAACAAGCTCCACAGTTTTATTTAACGATAATATTTAATTTTATTGCCGTTTCGGGTACGTTTTCTATAAGAACTATCGTCGTTTCATAAGGCATTTTGACTCACGTCACTGGCCGACACACTAACCCCAAAAATAAAAGACAGTCGACAAGCGTTCGATATTCAAAAATTCAATCACTCCGATCAAACCTTTTTTCCCCAACACTATTGAACATCGTCGAACAATGTACGAACCTCAAAGAAAAAAAAAGTACGTTACGGTGTAAAACAGAACTGGGGACTGACAGCAGAATGGGTTTGCACTTTCGCTTTATAGCACGGGCTTTTGACAGCATGCACTAGCGTTTGTGGCTTCGCCTTTTGAAACCGTGGTTTTTGTTTCAAACGTTTATAGGTCGTTCATTGGCGTGTCCTTTTGTAAAGTAAATAAAGGTTTTTGTTATGCCGAACAGTGAACATCGTTTAAAATAGAGAGATCAATTTGGAGTTTGATGAAGGTAAAATTTAAATAGCTGCATATGTATAGACTTACAAACCTTCTAAAGTGCTTATAAGACTGAATTATAAACTTTTGAACCTCATTAATCTTTATTTTAACAATTTTTATTAAAAGGTCATCTCATCTATCACTATTAGACGTTTAACAGTAATTAATTGAAAGTCTAGTCTATTTTTTTCCACATTCAATTAGGATTAATCAATCAATCGAACACGTTTATTGTGCCGTCATCTTTTTAAAAACTTGATAAGCGCCTGAAACGACGAAATAATTCAAATTAATAATAAAAAGGAGCCTAATTAAAGGATCTACCACCAGAATATAATCAGTCTTATAAGATTTGCACGACTACTTTCAGATAGTTGTAGGTACTACCAAATAAAAATACCTTAAGAAGGTATACCATTAATCTTTTAATCACCCACCTACGACTGAGGTACCACTTCACCTAATAAATTCCCCTGAACAACTCTCTCACATCAATATATCAAACAGCAAATAAAGGCATGCTCACAAAAGCGTCAAACGTACCTATTCTACACAGAACCGTTTGTTAGTTCCACGCGATTAGTCGCACGACGTAACGACAGTCGCGTCAACGACATCACGTGATCTATGAACGCACAGTCGCACACTTTGATGTGGTAATATATGGACGGAATAATTTAGAAGCGAGGCATTTGTCTTAAGTAATGTCTGCAGAATAGGTAACGAGGATTTGTTCTGGCAACGTGCTGCCAAAACTGTGAGAATCTATTTACATAAGTGAAATTTCTGTTAACTTGAAATGAGGTTCGAGTGTCTTCTTAATGGCAATCGCGACTGTTAAGCATGAGGTTCTGGGTTCGATTTCCCTATCGCGAAACTTTTAAATGGATTTTCTATATGTAAAGCTTTATGTGTCACTTGATTGTGTATGAAAGATGAAAGAAAAAGGAGTAAATGCCACCGTGACGTCAAACAGGGAAGAATGGAAAAAGAAAACGTGTTGCGCCGACCCTAAATAGAATGGGATAAAGGACATGAAGATGATGATGTATAGTTTGACGTGATGCCATGAATACAATAAGTCACATTTAATCACAAGTGGTAGAAAAAATGCGCAATAAAAACATTAAAATAAACTTTGGTAAGGCTAGCAGGATTTGAATGAGTGCCTTTATCCAGCAGTGAATTGCAGTTGGTGATGATGATGGTGAAGGTCAGTAGTTTTCTAAAAATATGAAAACCGTAGTCGACTGTCACACAGACCTCTCATAACGCTGGTAAACTTGACCTATATACGAGTGAAATTTCTGGTTTAAAAAAAACTGTGACACACTTTTGATGTCTAAAAGAAATATACAAAAAATAATCCAATACTTGCACAAATTATGTTACGAGCGCAAGTAGGTCCCACTGCGCGCTACTGAGGGCCAACAATTTGATGTGAAAAATGTCTTCGAACCCCTAATCCCCTGGGATGTGTCCTAAAACCCAATCGATTTGGAATTATTATTGATGAATTTTTAGGGGAGACGATACATCTATTTCGTGTCTGATGTTTTTATATTTATTGTTTTAATAACATAGTAACGTAATGTGCTTGAGATTTTGGTTAAGATTCTACTACGTATCTAAAAAAAAATGTTTTTTTCCGAGAATTATTTTTAAAATCTGTTTGCAGTTACAATTCAATTCTTACAGATTATTAACAAAGAAGTAAGCAATAAAAAGATTTTTTAATGATGCTGAACTAGGCACCTCATTGGTCGAGTGGTCGCAAGTATGACTGCTGAGCATGAGATTCTGGGTTCGATTCCTGGGCCGCGCAAAGTGTTATTGGGTTTTTAGGCGATAGAATCGCTCCTATTATAATTATGGAACTTAAAAATAACTGGGGAAATGTACGATGACGAATTTCGGTAACACAGATTAGGTATAGCATCGACGGAAACTATACTTATCGTGTATGTATTACATAATCTAATAAAACATTACTACTTGCACTAGAACCGACTTCCATAGTAATTCAATTAGGAATTACGACTGGCCGACTCCTTAGGGCCTCATAGAGCGTGTTGTTAAACTTGCCAACACCGGTTAAGACTACATCACTAATACAAGTCCCTTATCTACGGCCGACAAGACATCTTTACCCAAGAGGAAAATTCACGAAAATAATAACATAACATCATGCATGTAATCTCCAAAAGCTTACGCAGAGGTAGGTACCCCCCCGTCGGAGCTGCGGGTTGTTCGAAAGAGATACCACGGCCTCGGCACAAGGGCTAAGAAGGAACATGGATGGCTTTTAGTCAGTAGAAGTCTGACACTCCCTACCGCACTACCCAGAGCGGGAGGAGTCATTTTTGATGATTTCCAAACAACCAAAAAACAAAAGGCCGAGGTACCCGTTAGTACCTACACCCACATTTTTCCACTAAAGTTTAAGTCATATACATATAATACCCCTATTAAGCAAGCCTATTGCCATCACCTGGGTCCAAATCTAGACTCCGTGACTGCTACTGAGAAATTCCTAATGGAAAAACCCAATAACAGTTTGCCTAACCTGTAAATCGAACCTGGAAATCGCGCTTGTGACCACTATACCAACGAGGCAGTCAAATAATATCACAGAAAAGGGTAGTTGACAAAAAAAAAACTAATTAGTCCGTCAGATAGATTTCCAAAAAATATTGGACACGTATTTTTTCTTTTTTCACCTAAACAATAAATAAAGACGATACAGTGCTTCATGTACATTTTTTACCAGAATGTGACGTCACCAGCCCCCACTCAAATCTTTGACACGTTTTATTTTCGTCAATTTTTATTAATTTGATAAAACAAAAAACACGTATCTAATATTTTTAGATAATCTAACATACAGATTAATTAGAGTTATATTTTTTAAAGTCAGTCAACTACCCTATTATATCATAATAGAACCTTTATAGCTAATGAAAAGCTTGAGAAAGAAATTGGTCAGGAATAATGTTCTAAAGATAACATTCTACAGATAAAAGCAATTTAAATCTTTAATGGTGGGATCCTAAGCGAATTCGTCAAAATTATTCAGAAAGAAAGAGGGTTGGATTTGGCAATCCCAGTATTATTCGCTTAAGCAGGGCTGGAACGGCTCCGATCTAAACGAGAATCCATCTTTTCAGAAATATGTATAAATTTACAGCCACGTATATTTCTCGGTCGAGGTGTTAAAGCTTTAAAGGCTACCGCTTTGAGGTTTGAAATATCGTTATAGCATATTGACATTCTGCAAATCTATTCCTCGCTTGGATGGTTTAAGGTTTATTCAGAGATAATACTGACTTTTAAAATGAACAGAGTAAGCTAATCTATTGTTGAGTTACTACGACAGATTCACTCAATTCTGTGTGGATCTTTCTTCAAAAGACCATCTCAGACACTAAATTGCATCATCCTCATATGATTAGACCAAAGTCTGGACTTTAAAAGACACAGTGACCTCTGAGTTTGTTTTGGCTGTTTTTTCTCAAATTAGTAAGGTACGAAACACCGGCCCCATCAAGTTTTAGAACTTAACATGATACGACGTGTAAAAGTGTTGTGTAAAACCAATTTAGAGAAAAAAATATGATTTATTACAAATAGTAGAGAAAAAGCTTTCAAAAAATTGATATCTTTCAAAGATCAATAAGGCAAAAAAGTTATAAGTAACAATTGCTTAACATATCATCCCTCCATATTTTATCGCAAACGAATAAAACAAAAGAACAGTAAATCTTTCAACAGATGACAGACAAAGTTGTGAAAATACTTTTTTCTCAGAAAAAAAACTACGCGAGACAGAAACACCGATAGTTTATTAAAGTAAAAAGTTTCTGCAAAAAAATACGGCAAACTTCACGAGAAAGCGAAACAATTTTGCTTGGCTGTTTGTTTTTTTTTTGTCCGCCCAGTTTCGACGACTCATACATTTTTCCTTCATTCACTCATTTTTGGATTATTAGGAACAAGAAAAACTAGCGGGAATGAAAACTCCCATTAATTCTACTATAAATTGTTTAATTGGACCAGTAGAACTAGTGGGAATTTTTGTTCCCACTAGTTCTACGATTTCGTACCACCTTGAATCGTAGAACTAGTGAGAAAAAAAAATCCCACTAGTTCTATCGTAGAACTGTGCAGTAGAACTAGTGGGAATGATCCGAATTTTTTTGATATTGAATATTGTTATTGCTTAAAAGTGGAAAAGTCGTGAGACGACAAAAATACATTTTCACATGATTTGAAAACAAGCCTGTTATTCTTGAAGAGTTAGGCAGAAATGTACCTAATAGTGCATCCACATTTCAACAGTTATGTTTCAACTCCCATGAAATAGAGGGCGAGCCTATCTACATCAACCGGGAACAAATCCAGACTTCATGGCTGCTACTGAGAAATTTCTGAAGAAAAACTCAATGACACATTGCCCTAACCAAGAATCGCACCCAAGATCTCGTGCTAAACGCATTACGTTACTAACAAAGAAAATTGTATAAAAATATTTAAACTCCAAAGAAAACGTTAGCTAACTATGCACCTTTTGTAAAGGTAACTCTATATTTTTTTCCACAAAACAGTATCAAACAAAAACAAAAAAACCGGCCAATGTACCAACGGACCACGCACAATGTAGAGTTCCGTAGTTTCCCATCAAAATATGTGAACTTACTAAACTGATTAACCACCCTGTCTACCTGCCTCCGAACCTGATTTTTATTGGAAAAATAAAACAGACTTACATTTGCAGTTTTGTGACCTGCGCTCCGTAAGGGTTCCATGTTGACTACGGAACCCTAAAAAACACAAACTCTTCTAGCGTTACTGCTATAAACGTTGAATCTGTTAAAAATGCCATACTTCAGCCGAAAAATATCTTCCTGTCGCCTGCACATTGAACATTTTCCACTTACTTCCACGTGAGAGCATTGTATTTATGGCTAACAATAGTGCTGCAGAGACAGGGACAAACGATGGCCAAACAAAAGGTAGGAGTACCACAGGGATAATTTAAGATATTATTTTATAAACACCTCGATTAAACCAAATCATAGACTAATGAAAAGTTAACTTTGAAAAGGAGGCGTTAAAAATAAGTATTAATGCCGTATTTATAGTAGTCCGTTGCTTAGTAACAATAAACAAACAAATAAAAAAAAACGTCACTGTTTTTATCGATATCTATCGATCAAATCTGCATTCAAGCTTACTACAGTGAATGAATGAATTCAATAGCATGGAACTTTTAAAAACGAAATAGGTCAACAATCGATCCAAAATAAAATTTATTTTAACTATAAATGTTGATTTTACGTGTCATACAGGGGGCGTCTCACCATATTGTCACATAAAAACTGATTAAACCTTTGTGAATAAAAATAAGTCCATATCTGTTTTATAAATTCTAAGTGAACCATAATGATCTGAATAAACCAATTACGATAGAAACATACGCGGAAGAAACATTCAATTATTTCTATTGGTGAAAGAATTCTATTATCTAACAAAAAACTGTATTTAAACACATTGTTTTGAAACAAAACTACATTGAAAAACTTTATTATCGTTCAGTAAATTGGCAGACAGCCATAAACTCGAATAGAGAAAAATATACTTTTTATACAAAAGTAAAAAAATGTTCTCATAAACCTTATGAATTAAACGTGAGAAATATAGGTACTTCAAACGAGTTATGTGCGAGAACCGCTAGTAAAAACTCATCCAACGCTGTATATGTAGGGAACATTAATTTCGTCGTAATTGGTTCAGGATGCGAAGTGAATAGAGCAATTTCGAGATGAGATTTTTTGTTCTCGATGTATCTATTGTGAGATGAGATTAAAATAACGCCATCAAGAGTATTTAACCCAACGATTTTTTCTTCCTCCATTTCTCCGTTCGCAATTACATTGATTGCCTTACTTTTAGATATTGGTTCATTATCGGAATTAGGAGTTGGATTCAGAATTCATTTACGGAAATGGAAATTTGTAGCCATTTTTATTTACCGTGCTCGGGTTTTGTTAGGGATAAGATATTACTTGCTCATTTGTTAATGTTTCGTACTTGTATGCTTGTACCTTTTAGAAGTAACTTTGATGTGAACTGTATTGTACTTGAAGATGAGGAAAGAGAAATGTGTATCATCATCAGGTAACTTATAAAGTTAGTTACTTGGTTGCATAATTTTGATTGCTTTATTTTATCTACCTTTTTACATTTTACGTTGCATAATTTTGATTGCTTCATTTTATTTAACTTTTTTCATTTTACGTTGCATCAAATTCAATAAATACTTTGTTAAAATATTATAGATGGATTATGTATAATATTTTTGGCCTGACCCTTTCAGGTCACGATGGCCAATCTTAGTGGAGATTAGCCATCGCCGTGGGAGATATTATAGTGCTCAAGTGTGTGTGTGCAGGAACAGTGGCACTTTCTATTCCTCTACTCTTATACAGATGGGACGGGAATCCGATACGATCGGAGAGAGATCAGGCGCGGAACCAACATCTTGACTTGATTTCCAAGGTAAGCTACTGCCCGTCGGGGCTGCGTGTGCCATCGGGGCTATGGGCTGTTCGCAAGAGATACCGCGGCCTCGACATAAGGGCTAAGAAGGAACCTGGGTGGTTTCTAGTCAGTAGAAGTCTGACACTCATTTTCACTCTGCCCAAGAGCGGATTATGCACCCGAACGAAAAAAAAATGGGGTACTACTGAGTTTCTAACGAATTCACCCAATAGCACTTTTTGCCTGTCCCGGCAAACACATACAGGACCGGCCCCCTCCCCGCTCAGCAGTCACGCTTGCGACCACCGAGACCGACGGGTCAGTAAAAAAATATTAACCTTTGGTCTTAAAATCAGAACAGACGATTCAGGCAACACATCGATATGCACATCTACTTAAGACTGTTTATCTCTTCAAAGAGCGACATAAAAACACGAACAATAATAAACCCGGTCGTATAATTTGAAAGTCGCGTATTCAGGGATTCCTTACACTTAAATGAGCATTATTGCGCTCCCAAACTGCTGTCTTCAAACGTTTACATCGGCAACTTTATTGCTACAAATGTGACGAAAATGTAAATGTGTCCTTACGCTCATTTCTTAGGACTCGTCGTCTGGTTATTGTCAAGTTAAAGTTTAAAGGCAGAAATATTCCACGTTTGCGCCCTTTTCATTTAGTTAATGAGCTAGGCTATTTTCGTGATGAGCTGGGAATGTAAAACATGCGTCGAGTTTATTAGTTTCGTGACATCAAACGTTGAAGACTTAGCTGAAATCATTTATTACTAAGATGTATTCAGGGTCCTGTCGGAGCTGCGGGTTCTTCAAAAGGGATACCGGTGGTTTTTAGTCAGTAGAAGTCTGACACTCCTTACTGCTCTGCCCAGAGCGGGAGGAGTCATTTGATGATTTCCCATGCCCAAAAAAATAAATAAAGATGTATACAGGGAAATAATACAGATTCAAACATAATTGGGAAAAGGCTAGGCAGATGATGATGTATACAGGGTGTAAGAAATAGCCCTCCGCAGACCGATACAAGAAATTATTTTCAAAATTTGATTTAACTCATACGCCATGTATCGTAACCGTGGCAAAACGCACGCAGTGAACGGCAAGTGCGACGACGAGTTCGATTGACTGTGTAGTTAGGCAGAAAGTGAAAAGCTTCTTTCACGAGTCGTTCGTTAGTTGTCGTTGGGTAGCTTCTTGATTTCAGTTGTAATCTTTACATAAATGAAGTGTTGTGTACAGAGAATGTCGTTTTACATTGAAATAAAGGAATATGTAGTTGCTGATAAAAACTGGTAGAATATTACTGAAATTAAAGAGCTGAATGCACCCGACCTGTCGGTTTGCGAAGGCCTGTCTTTTACACCTTGTATAGATAAAAGTTTGTATCTTCTGTAAAATGTGTACCCACTGAATCAGAACTAATATTAATGTTGTAAAAATATTGTTTTGTGTACAAACTTTCCAAGTTAGAATGATTAAAATACCAAATGTATTATTACAGCTTTCGTAGTTATTACAATGTCTGTATACTTACTAGAAGTCATCAACTGTTCTGTTACTGACCAAAGAAAGAGAATTCCATTAGAATGGGTATTCTACAGTTCTAGATTTCAATTTATACTGGTCGCTCCTTAGTCTAGCCACAAATTGGCTTCGGTAACAAACTCTAATACGGGCTTTAGATTACCACGAAATTGCAAAATTTAAAATTCAACGTTCATTTATTCGCAAATTGAACCAAAATATTGTGTGCAAAACATTGTTGAAGCTGTAACATTTGATCGATGGAAAAATGCGACTGTAACGGTCTTTAAAGCCGTTTCTACAATAGGGATGTTTACTGACTTAAAAAATATGATTCTAGTTAGTCCGTCTGTTAGATTATCGAAAAATATTGCATACGTATTTTTTGTTTTATCAAATCAATAAAAATTGACGAAGATAAAACGCGTCAAAGATTTGAGTGGGGGGTTGTGACGTCACTCACCGGTAAAAAATGTCATACTAATGTCTTAGAATATGACGTCACACGAGTTTTCAAAGCAATGTATCTGTAATGTGTCTTCATTGTTTGTTTACGTGAAAAAAGAAAAAATACGTGTCCAATATTTTTTGGAAATCTATCTGACGGATTAATTAGATTTTTTTAGTTAACTACCCTATTATTCATAACATAACATCACGGTTGTAATATTCGAAGGGTATATTCATAGGTATACTCAATAGTACCTTCACCCACATATCGCCAGTCATGTTTGAGTCCCATGTAATAGGGGGCGAGTCTATTCCCATTAAACGGCCACAAATCCTGACTCCGTGACTGCTACTCGGAAATTCCTGATGGAAAAACTCAATAACACTTTGCTTGAACCGAGAATTCAACCCAGGGCCTCATTCCCCCCGTCGGGGCTGCGGGTCCCGTCGGGGCTACGGGTCACGTCGGGGCTGCGGGTTGTTCAAAAGAGATACCGTGGCCTCGGTGCAAGGGCTAAGAAGAAACATGGGTGGTTTTTTGTCAGTAGAAGTCTGACACTCCCTTCCGCTCTGCCCAAGAGCGGGAGGGGTCATTTGATGATTTCATTTCATTTCATTTCATGCCCCAATAAAAAAAGGGCCTCATTCTCACTAATAGAACTTGCGGCGACTAAACCAAACGGGCCTGTCGAGTAACACTGAAGCGTAATATTGTGTTCAAAAAGTTGTAACATTTGATCGACAGAAACATGCGACTCAATTCCAACAATTGCTTCGTTGTTATCAATTTGCCGTTTTTATTGGATGGATGGAAACATAACCGTAACTGCGCCATAAATATATTAAGTTATGTGCTTCATATCTGTAACGGTATTTTTTGTTTACAGTATCACAACTTCGCTAACTGAAACCAGTTTTTACGGAGTTTTTTGTTTGCATTGTTTGTCGATTGAACTGATTCATAAATAATATCGCTTTGATAAATGCATCAATTCGATACCATTTTAAAATGTCGTTCAAAAATAAGCTCTAAAAGTTATAGAGGATTTTTGTTCAATGATTGTTAGTCATATTGCAATATTATAAGCACAACGACTAATCTAGGTTTACAAAACTAGTTTATGCGAATCTCTCATTGTATGGGAAAATCTATGCAAAGAGAGACAATGTTATACTGGGGCCTTGGGGTCCGAGTGGTCAATTAATATTTAAGGAAATTGCCAAGACGTTGGTCAACTTTTCACGTGACCAGAGGGCTGACCTATTTTTTGGCCAAAGAATCAGCATTGCCATCCAACGTGGGAATGCTGCCAGCCTTCTGGGCATTTTTCCTGTCGACAGCGATGTGGACGAATTTTATGACGCCCTGTAATTCTTCTCTTTTTGATACTTGTATATATTTGTTTGCCCTGCAGATAGTTGTTTCGGGTCTGGATATTTGTGCATGTTAGTTTATATGTTTGTGAACGCACCCATGATACAGAAGAAATTGTGTGGCAACGTTTTTAACAAAAAAAAAGGCAATTTATTACATTTCAATATGTCTTTTCACTTTTATTTTTATTCTATGTCCGCTCCATTATACCTGTGTTCTATAGCGCTTATTTGCCTAACTATACTTGTTTATGCGAGTCTTACATTAATAGATCTAGGTTTAATTTAAAAGGTTTATTTAAAAAGCGGACGTTAGGAATTTCTTTCATACAGAAAATTTGATTTCGAACGTTCTTGATTTTGACACACGGATACTACCTTACAAGCGGGTATGACACTAAACTGACTGACTTGTTACTACGTAGTAACAAGTTTTAGATTACGATTTTCTTCGTCGTGTCCTGTCTATTTGATTGTCTTTGAATAAGGTTTTAGACTTACTCAGTCAGTTGGCGTTAAATCTGCCAGGTTAAAATGAGACTGGGTGGGTCATATTTCTAGAATGAAGCCGTACAGATGGGCTATGATAGTCACACAGTGGGTGCATGAAGACAACCCTCGTAACCGAGGCAGGCTCAAGAAACGCTGGCGTAACGATGTGGACCCATTCTTAACGGATTGGTAGACGAAGAAAAATTCCATAGAAACCTGAAAAGCCATGAAGGAACCCTTTCCCAGCAGTGGGACAGAGCAAATTCAAAATAATAAATAAAAAACTTACTCGAGATGTCCTTTAAAAATGTCGAAGTCAGTGAAGACAACTTCGACAATCTCGTGGGGCGCTGCGACGAATGTGTAGAGGAGACAGTCGATCCGCGCCGGGTAAGGACGCGGGTAGTCGGGGCTGCTGAACGTGCCACGTTCCTTGCCGTATGTGGACGTGTAGCGGATACAGGAACAACCTGGGAAATGAGATAAATTATTAAAGATAAATAGACAGCAAATTATTTATTTTTACTATCGCAGAATAGCTGTGGATTCTTTATTTGTATGAAATTTTATGGTACATTATGGTCTCGCAAATAAAAAGGTTTAACATATTTCGTTTACTTCATTTAGCCTGTAAACTAAAAATTATTTTTTTTTGACAATAACATTCTGAGGATTTAAAATACTCGTGTTGTTAAAAGTAATATGACTTAAATGTACATAGAGACACACAAGTTCTCATCATCTTCACAACAAACAAACTCACTGAATAACCCCCCCCCCCCCCCACAATAGTTTGATTCTTTAGTAAAACTTGTCAATGACTATCAATTGTCATCAACTTCACACGACCTTGCCTATCAATAATGAATGAAGCTTTAATATGAAATAATAATGAATTTTTTATATTGAAAACCAACAAAAATAATATAATATTGTAACCTTCAACATTATTTTTCTCACCTTTCTGTTTTTATTTTTGTTATAAAAGCCTTTCTGAAATTTATGTCGAATCGAAGATAAGAGTATGTTCAATGACCTTATTTCCCTCAAATAGGAACTTATTTGCCGTCTGGGCGGCTTTACGAGGTAATCTATTTTCTTGATCATTCCAATAACTTTGCCCATCAAAGTCAGGGTATAGAAGATATTCATTATAATGAATGAAACTTCAAATTCGTCGCAAAATTCTGCTTAAAATTATCGTTCTTAATATTACAACATCATGCCTGTAATCCCCATAGGATTAGGCAGCGGTGTACCCACTTAGTACTTAGTATACCCACTTTTCGCCTGTAATGTTAAAGTTTCTTTTAATAGGGAGCGAGCCTTTGCCATCAACCGGGCCCAGATCCAGACTCCATGGCTATTACTGAGAAATGTCTAATGGAAAAACCAAATAACACTTTACCCGAACTGAGAATCAAACTCACAACCTTACACACAGTCGCGCGATTTTCGCCCTTTTACAGAAAAATAATCATATTATTATGTTTGTGGGGTAGGTCCATAAGTAGCGTATTAAAAACATTAACCCAGTTTATTTAGGGAGAATCACACACAATGAAGACCAACAAAAAGGTGATTTAAAAAGCGAAAAAAATCTCACATATCCCAAAAATAAGGGCCATTGTCCTAAACATTTGCCACCTCGAAATAAAAAACACAAAAACCCACATTGTGCAGCATAATTACCTTTCAACGATATAATAAAAGCTATAACGACAATGCTTAATGAAACAGAGGGAACAAAATAAACCGTCAGAAAAGAGGTGACGCATATAGCACGCGATTCGGGGCTTTAGCAATGATGAATATTTTATTATGTAAAAAAATTCTGGCGCTGACTTACGAGTTCACGGTAATCTTCCAGTGTCAAATGAGAATATTCAAGATGTTATTTTGAGTAAAATTGAAGATAAACTTTCGTTACACCGAATTTATTTGCGGTATAATTTTTCAGGAAAAACATCTCGGTGTTTTTTGACGCCCCACCTAGCATAATAGTCTGGGACCAAATGATAATTCTGAATATAATATCGGGTTGATCCGGTGCTTGAGAATTTTCTTCGATGTTTTTTCTCGGAGCACATTTAGCAAAGCGGTTGTTTATTGCTGACGATAAAGCGGGAAGTGTTTTAGATGACAGAGTATTATCTACAGTACGAGTACCTACACTAATCGTGCCTTTTCCTAACTATGTTGAGGTCGGCTTCCAGTCTAACCAGATGCCAGTATTACTAGTATGACCACTGACCAGTATTAAACATAAAGCGACTGCCTATCTGACCTTCACAACCCATTTAGTTTTTGGTAAGACTGGTTGTCAGACTTTCGAGTCACTGACTACCTGTAAAGACTGTCATAGATCTTCAAATGACAGTCGGGACCAACAGCTAAACGTGCTTTACGAAGTACGGAGGAAACTCAGCATGTAATTTGTGGTTACCCATCCACGAATCAACCTAAACTAGAGCGGCTTAACCTGAAAATCGACCCGAATGCTGTCATTATTTCGCCACGAGCTCCACCTACACTATTGAATGCTTAACGTCCATATTTAAGCTCATAATATCCATTATGTAATCCCTTAACGAATCCATTAGGATTACCAATAATCACAACTAAATCTAATTATAATTATATCAATAATAATCAAACGCGGGACTAATGTATTGAAATCAATGATGGCCGCCGAGTACACGTGATCATTTTTGTAGGAGCACATTGACACTGTGACGCGCTTATGCCCGGGATACACGAGGCCAGTTTTTCAAGCCAAGATAGCAAGCTAGTGTCGGTAAGCTAGTACTTCTGGCTTCGTGTAGACAAAACTAGTTTAATTTCTAGAATGTTCTAAGCCAGGGCAGTAAGACAGGACAATTAGTAGAGAACTAGCATGCTGTCCTGGCTTGAAAAACTGGCCTCGTGGATCCCGGGCATTATATTGCCGTGGGCACCGTGGGCAAGAGCTATTAACATAAACCTTTTACGAGTGTATCCTTTAACTACGAATGATATGACTTCAGTGGGTACCGTGGTACCCTACAGCTACAACTGGGATTCTGTGGGTTCTGTGGGGTGTTGGGGGTCTGTGGTGTGGTTACAGGTCTCACACGAATGGAATTTATAACTGGTATTTTTTTGGTCGGTTTGGTATTTTTTGGTTTTTTGTATTAAACGTTTGTGGCGCGCATACCAGCGTGCTTACTCCTGTGTTTGAAGAAAGTTTTGCCCGCAGGATTTGGTGTTTGTTCTGTTGGTTCCGCTGAAAAATTCCACAAGAATGCACACAACATCGTGCAAGTGAAATGCTACTACATATTATTATGTAGTAGCATTTCACTTGCACGATGTTGTGTGCATTCTTGTGAATATAGTTTTAAGATGCTTGCACTAATACAAATACACACATCAACACTGTCTAGGGATATTTTGGATTTACTCAATTTACTCAAAATGTATTAAAAATAGCATACAACATGTATATATTTTTATAAAGCCCATTTATCAGACTACACTCCAGAATAAAAGAAAACAATGTTTTTTTGCGTAAACAAATTTTTATTCAAATAAAGAAAAAACATGAAATAATGGTAAAACTAACAACGAATGTGTTTCTCAAGAAAAAATTACAAATAAGGAAAAAATAATTTGATTTTAACAGTTCTGTTAAAAATCAGTAGTCAGTAAAACCACCCATGACGTTAATAACGGTCCTGCAACGGTTTTTCATGCTTTGGATTAAGTTATCCAAGTCTTGCTGCGGTATATTGTCCCAGGTCCGGCTAAGATGCAAAAAAAGTTGCTCTTCCGTCGCAACGTTTGCAGGGAAATTCCTCAAAGCCCTTCTTTGGAGCATGTCCCACGCGTGTTCTATGGGGTTTAGGTCAGGCGATTGAGCGGGCCAGCCTAAGACCGATACGTCGTGCTCCTGCAACCAGCTCGTCACTACTCTCGCTGTGTGCGGACGGGCGTTATCGTGCATGAGCGTGAAATCTTGGCCCATTTGTAGTCGATGGGGGTAGATTATTGGTACTAGCACCTCGTTACGGTATTTTTCAGCCGTCATGGTGTTACTGATCCAAACGAGGTTTGTTCTTCCACCAACACGAATTCCCACCCAAACCATAATTGTCCCGCCGTGGTATGAATGGACTTCCTGAGGATGTTGCAGACGGCTCTCACGACCAGGAACTCGCCAAACACGCACTCTACGTGTATCGGGATGGAAACCGAACCGGGACTCATCGGTAAACAGCACTACAGGCCACTGGTTTTCTTCCCAGAGCAAATGTTCACGAGACCACTCTAGTCGTCGTCCACGATTTCTTCGGCGTAGTGCTGGAGTACGAAGCGGTCTGCGAGCATGAAGGTTAGCTTCATGCAGCCTCCTCCTCACAGTTTGGTCACTCACAAGCAACTGGTGCTCTGACTGGAGCCTCTGAACCAACTGCATGGCCGTAACATTTGGTTGTCTTCTCCCGGCAACTTGCAAAAATCGGTCTTGTCGTTGAGTGGTTATGCGCTTCTCGCCTGGGTGTCTTTCAGCCACTTCACCAGTAGCACGATAACGTGACCATAACCTTGATATCACGTTTTGTCTTGTTCCAAACTCCTCAGCAATACTCCGTTGAGTAGCCCCAGCTTGGAGCATGCCTACTGCCCTTAACATTTCTTCTCTAGTTAAATGGCGCCGCTGCATGATGCACACAATAACATTAATTCGGAATTAACCGATAACTTGTTATAAAACTTAAATTGGACACAAAAAAATAGCCACAAACTACTGTAGGTAAATGAAACCTTCGGACTTCGCTACCATTATGCCGCGTAAATCTTTTGTTTTTAATGTATTTTTTCAAATTCAAATTTAGAATCGTTCAAAAAGGCTTACAAAATAAACTTTCTTCAAAAGAATTTAAAAGTGGCCAGTATTTTTTGAGTTTAAGAACTTTATACAAAATATCCCTAAACGGTGTTGATGTGTGTATTATAAGTATATCTATTTAGATTTAAGTATGTATCTATGGGTTTTTGTGCCTGTAGTATACTGAAAATAAATGGATTGTTGTTATTATCGTTCTATCTGGTTTCAACGGCTGATAAAAAATGTAAAAAAATTGGCGATTGGTTTGAAACTTTGACTGCCTGTCGTGGTAGCTTGAGGTGTTAGGTAACTCTTGTTAAACCTATTTTGGGACCAGTACTTGGTTCACAAGAAGTATAACTTCTGCAATATCTGCAAGTTTAGTTTTTGCTGTATAAAGTTACTTTGTCGCCTCTGCTCATGCAAGTCCCACTTTGGACTTAAAGCATGAGGTACTGGGTTCGATTTCCAAGTCGGGAAAATTGTTATTGGGTTTTTTCATCAGAAATTTCTCAGTAGCGGATACATAGTCCGTATTTGTGTCCGGTTGATGACAATAGGCTCAGCCAGTTATGTGTAAGTCCCATGCAATAAGAGGTTACTGCATGGGACTTACACATAACTGGCGAAATGGGTGTACTAATAGATACACTTCTGCCTAACTCTTCAGGGATTACAGGCGTGGAGTAATGTCACGATATGATTTTAGGACAGGATATATTATCTAAATTCAAACTATGATCATTTACAATACAACAATTCAATACAAACGTTGGAAAATATCATAACAAACGTTAGCCTATGACAAATAGAGTTCATAATAATGTACATTGTTGATCGCCACTAAATCTTTCATTGCATTATAGCGTTAAATTGTATCGTGTTTATGTGGATGGAGCCATTTGTGCGTGTTTATTTGATTTACATTTTAACTTCATTTCATTTGTATAGTGCAGGAACAAAGTGGAAATACACACAATTATAACATCCATTACGATTTTGAGTTTGACCCGAATTATAGCGTAAATACTATTTTAGGAGACCGCTGCGCTGGCTATTTACGTACCTATTAGTAGGAAGTAGGATACGCTTTGTATGGCACTTTAATTTAATTATTTAAAATTTATTATTATTATTATATTATTATCCAGTTCCTGTCATATTTGCGATACATCGTATTGAAAGATTCTTACGAGACTTTTATGTCAGCAATAAAAGAGTTCACATTGATGAGAGTATAATCCAGACAAAATTGGATCGTAAAATCTTGTTTGACATCACAAAATTTATTGAAGAAGCAGTTTGAAATAACGAATGTTTGATGTTTGTTTCACTAAGATTATGTACTTTGAAGTTTACTTTCATAAACACTGATGTGAAATTTGTGAGAGTTGTTAATATTTCGTTAGATTTAAAACGTAGGAGCTAGTTACTAAATTATAATACGGTTATTATAATTCGACTGGTGCGGTCACCAGTCGACCTTCAAAGTTAAGCCGTGCTTGCCGAGGTTGGTCAGTAGATGGGTATAACCATAAAGCTCATTGGTCCAGGTTGTCATTTCTAGAACTTTGAAAAACCGAAAGTATTACATATAGTCTTAACAAGTGGTTGTGAATATCAAATAGGCAGTCCATTTATGTATAGCACTGGTAGGTACTCAGCTGCGTCCAGTCAGACTGCAAGCCAACCATAATACTGTTTGGTAATAAAAAGGTTAGGCAGATGATGTATGGCTTCAAAAAGCAGATTTCTATTTTAAGAACTGTTTTCTCACTTTTGTATCTATAGCTTGATTTGCTATAAAATTGATTTCACCAAGGGAAAATTCTGAACCAAGAGCTGCTCAATAGAAAATCGATAAACGTAAATCCGGTTCGTTACCGCTCTCGGTCTGCCGGGACGCCTATAAACCTCGAAATAAATACTTTTTGGGACATCAAATTGTGCGGGAGAATTCAGTTACGGAAAACTAGGAATTGAGAAAAAAGCCAACGGGCTTTGCGAAACATGAACTTCTTTAACAAAGCTGGTTAACCTGATATAACCTTTTCAGATGTTCTGTATTATGTACTGTAGCTTTTTGTGCATTAGAAGCAAATTATAAAGAAAGAAAAGACATTTATTGACGGCACGGTCGGCGCAGTGGCTGAAAGATTGGACTGCTGCGCTGCGTGTCGCGGGTTCAACCCCCGCACGGAACAAATATTTGTAAGGCCTACAGATAGTTGTTTCGGGTCTGGGTGTGTTTGTGTATGTGACTTTGAATGTTTGTAAACGCACTCACGATACAGGAGAAATTCCTAGTTTTGGGGGAACGTTATTAAAAAAAATATTTATGTTTAACATGACACTTAGTAAAGGTCACACAAAAGGGGGGAAATATAAATGTACGTCAAATACACACAAAACGGCATCTCTCGCCATAATGCTGTTCTCCATGCGAGACAATGGTACAAGCTGGTTTTCAGCAACGGCATATCTAGGAAAGAAAATGAAATCCTTTGCACTGATAGATGATGACCCACAATACTCTGGCAGTTGAGTAGCGAGACTGACATTCACGCTATGTCAATCAAAACAACTTTTTAGGGATCATTCCCACTAGTTCTACTGCACAGTCCTACGAAAGAACTAGTGGGATATTTTTTTCCTTTTTTTTCTACTAGTTCTACGATTCAAGGTGGTACGAAATCGTAGAACTAGTGGGAAAAAAAAAACCCACTAGTTCTACTAGTCCAATTAAACCATTTATAGTAGAACTCTTGGGACTTTTCACACAGTTTAGGGTTCAACTACGGCACAAACTACCAGGAGAATAGAAGTAGGCAGTAGGTATTAAAAACATTTTTTTTAAGATGAAAAATAAAGTATAGGTAGTAAAGTCCCACAAACTACCAGGAGAACAGAAGTAGGAAGGAGGTATTGGAATATTTAAATCATATCTAAATTATTCATTTCTAATGCCATGCATTTTTTTTGTTGGAGATAGGAAACCAGGATAGTAAAGTCCCACAAACTACCAGGAGGCAAAAAAATCCCACTAGTTCTATCGTAGGACTGTGCAGTAGAACTAGTGGGAATGATCCCTTTTTAGTTGGAAAGCGACCACATACAGAGTTTGTTAAACGAAAAATTATTTTAGGTCGATAGCACTTTCATGCAAAAACTAATTCAACCGACATTTTTGCTGAATATCACTTAGTCGTCTAGAATTCTAGACCAATAAATGCTATCCAATGTTGACAAAGAGAAAGTAACTGGAACTTCCAATAAAATATTAATTTAAAAAGCCAATATTGCTCGGCAAAAATATAATGAAGCCGACGTTCTTTTAATCAAATGTATTTGATTAAAAGAATCTTTTAAAGCGATATTTATTGCGTCAAGCTGAAATAATATTTGTGGTGTAAAAATAGGAAAAGATTACATTTTTATGGTAAAAAGAGAATTTGAGACCATAATTCAATCAATATTACCATAACTTGTTAGGTTTTTTTTAAAGATAAATATTTTGGTGAGATACTTTCTTGACAATTTTTAAATTGTGTGATTACAGAAACAAAAATAAAGATTTTTTAGTATGCGGTTTATCTTTCCAATTCTACCTCTCCTATCCTAGTGGAATATTTAGTTGCAGAATAGATCTAATCGGCTATAGATTGCCATCGACACACTAAGACGAAGTTTTGTCTTGTCTACAAACTGTCTACAGTTCTAATGCAACTGTCCTCTCGTAGGTCTAATGAGAAATAATCTTATAAAATAAGCAGTACCTTGGTTCTCTTCTACATAAATTTAATGTCCAGTTAATACTGTGTGGGTACATAAACAAAAATAAAATGAGAAGGGAGAGTGCGTATGAAAGAGCCACGTTTAAACGACCTAACCTATAGGTCAAACTTTACTGTTTAATTAAAGTCCATCATCAACCCCGGCTTATACCAAACTAATAAGGTTATCAAAAAAAAACTTAATCCAGCGCCAATGGACGGACATTTCGAAGGCCCCTAGATTAAGGTTTATGACATTCAAAGAAGCGAAAATCCCCTTTATTATGCCACAAAAGTTACAAATTACGGTCGCAGTAAACAAAATGATAATAAGCTAACAAAGTAAGAGAGTACTTTTATACTTACTTGGATTTATAGCGTGCCCTTCGTCGACTGTGTGAAGAGATAAGTGGAGAAGAAGGATAAGCGCCGTTGACGTCTGAAATATAAAATACTGGGTTTGAAAAGGATCAAGATGTTTTTGTTGAACAGGGTTGAAATTAATTAGTTGGTGGAGCTTTGCAGACGTGTTGGATATATATTTATCATAAAATAATAGGCAAAATAAATATTTGTATAAATACAGGGAAAATGCTATCGTTTTTTGCGTGAGTAAAATATTAGCCCACAAAGTTCTCAAAGCAGAGATAAAGGTCTCTTTTCTTAAAGCGGCGCTAGATCTTATTTCACGACACTGGTGTATTGTGGCCTGATGCCAGTGCTAATGAATATGATTTCTTTCTTATAAGCATAATTTCAAGTTTTGATGACGTTGCCGCACACAAGGAATTTCTCTTACACAAAAAGCCAGAACAATTCACCAGGAACAACTACCTGTAGGCTATCAAAATATTTGTTCCGGGCGACAGTTGAACCCACCACGCAGTGCATTGGTCAATTGCTCGGCCACTGCGCCAACCGTCAACCAATTATTACTATACCCAATTACTTTAATAGGTCCTGTATATGTAATAATACTTGTAACACAATACCAACTAACGATCAGACGGTTCACTGTGGTTACTAGGTTCAGTAATTACTAATTGAAGTGTAAAGCCTAACAATATCCAAACTTTAACCTCATTTGATCCCCTCAGGGCAAGAATTTCAAATAATAATCATTTCTTAACGAGACCTAGAACTGGCCAAGGGAAACAAGTTTGCAAAATTTCAAATAGCCTTCAAAGTTGTATAAATTTTGTTATTAGAGTTTCGCTCTATTAAAATGTACTCGAAATGTAATCTCAAAGACGATTATCATTTGCCTAGCCTTTTCCCAATTATGTTGGGGTCACCTTTCAGTCTAACCGGATGCAGCTGAATTCCAATATTAAAGGTTAGTAAGCTCAATAACACGAAAACAACAACTAAATCCCACCTGAACACGACTTGACATAGATACCCTAAAAGCCAAGAAAAACCTGTTCAGGTGGAGATTCATAGTTGACTCTGCCCTGAAGATAAAATGTGGTGTTGCCACACAAATGATGGGATACTTGTTGTGTGTTGCCTATCTTGTTGCTTGCACATCACAAAAGCTGATGGCCGCTACTGTGCCAAACTCAACGCTAGATTTTGGGCCGACTTAATTTCTATTGCCAACGACACAGAAGAAGAACATTTTATTGTTCTTCTTCTAGGTACGCTAAAGTGACACAAAAAGTAACTAAAAGATATAGATTCAGATCAATACATCAGTCGACGCTTGACACAATAATCAAATACATTCGAATGCAAACACGTACATTTTTCTAAACAAGTTGACACACGCGACCATCCGTCCAAGAGTACTTCAGGACAAAAGGACCCTTTAGAATCGAAAACGTCGTATTCCTCTCAAAGTCTTGTGTAAGCATTCACACTTTTCCTCACATTTTCTGCGTACGTTTCAACCTGGGAAGCCGAAGTGGACCCGAACGCATCCGAAGGCATACGAACGGCTTCATTTGGAATGCGTTGCTTATCGCCTCCATCTGCATTTAAACGATTCTTTTGAGAAATCTCGGATACCAGGGATACTTCGGACTGTATTATTGCATTTATGCATAGTTTTTGCTTATTTTAGCTTTTCTACGGTTTTTCTGTTATTGAAAGTTAGACTACGTTTTAAAAATATGTTGAAAGGGATTCTTTTTTAAAGGAATATAGAGATTTAACCATTTTAGAGCAATGGAAACCCAAATCAAGTGGGATAAGAGCAGCAGAGTGATATTCTTCAAAAACGTAACCGACAGAAATAATATTTAACGAATACGTAAATTCTTTCGAGCGAAATGTGGTGTACTATAAGGCACACTTCTGCCTCACCCTTCAGGGATTACGGGCGTGATTTTACGTTATAATATTTATTCTCCTAGATAAGTATTATAACGTAAAATCACGGAATTTTCCTTAAAAAATCTCCATATTTTTCTGTCGAAAAGTGCCGCAGGCAAGACGATGTTAGTGTTCCAAGTTTTCAACAGAGAGGAAAATACAGAGGGGAAAAGAAGGAAAATCTAATAAATATTATGTCCTAAATAAATAAAAAAAGCAATTAATGTTATGAAATGAATATTTGTCTGAACTTCAATTCAGACACAAAAACACAGTCAGTTTTGTTTTATGAACGGGACATACTTCTTGTTTAATGAGATGTCGTTGTTATCCGATAGCCATGACGAGCTACGTATGGTATTCCGAAATACCGCTCACCGAAAGGACGGTTTTCCGATAACACTCTACTCCGACGGTTAGTAGAACGAAAAAATAATTGGCCGATGAAACGTTTCGCCGATAATATTATTCATCGACGGTTGGTAGTCCGAATGAATCCTTCGCCGATGTAACGGTTCACCGAAAACACTCTTCAACGACGATTGGTTAAACGAACGAATCTTTCGCCGATAGCACTCGTTGTAGGGGAATTCTTTTGCCAAATGGATAGTTTTTCTTTCAGCTTGACAACACCCTTAGGTCTGGTAGAAGTCATGTTAAAAATACAGGTTATAATAAAATAATACATGGAAGAGTGGCAATAGAAAAAAAAAACAAAGTTTTTATTTAACAATAAGAAAATTAATCAAAAAGTCAAATTTATATTGTTTTTTACAATAAACAATATGATTATGATTATTTTCTTGTTTTTCAGGTATAGAATATGGGCCAATCCACCTAAGGAAGATTCAATATTCATTTCACTCTTTTGTGATAAGTGTGTTTGTATCCTAGCATCATATTCAACCTGTGCATTACGTCTGCGCTTTGGCATGGGTTCCGAGGAGTTGATTCGTTCAATGACACATTCTGTATGCTTCTGCTCTTTAGCAAATTCAATAATTGTTTTATAAATGTTCCATTTTTTAACAAATCACAATTACAAGTACAAATAATAATAATAACTCACAATTTACTATAACTTCAAAAATTTATCACGTTGTGTTACTTTTATTTGTTTTTTGCTTTGTTCGCACAGTTTATTTAATTTTTTTCTATTGTCGCAGTTCTAATAGAGAAATCATAATAATCATAATCATATTGTTTATTGTAAAAAACAATATAAATTTGCCTTTTTGATTAATTTTCTTATTGTTAAATAAAAACTTTGTTTTTTTTTCTATTGCCACTCTTCCATGTATTATTTTATTATAACCTGTATTTTTAACATGACTTCTACCAGACCTAAGGGTGTTGTCAAGCTGAAAGAAAAACTATCCATTTGGCAAAAGAATTCCCCTACAACGAGTGCTATCGGCGAAAGATTCGTTCGTTTAACCAATCGTCGTTGAAGAGTGTTTTCGGTGAACCGTTACATCGGCGAAGGATTCATTCGGACTACCAACCGTCGATGAATAATATTATCGGCGAAACGTTTCATCGGCCAATTATTTTTTCGTTCTACTAACCGTCGGAGTAGAGTGTTATCGGAAAACCGTCCTTTCGGTGAGCGGTATTTCGGAATACCATACGTAGCTCAGCCATGACAGTTTCTCAACATTAACTAGGACTGACTAAAACTACCGCAGAGTTCAATTTCAATCCTTTTGGTAGTCATTGTAGCAAATGGAACATTTTATAACCCTGCGGTGTAGCGACGTAGAATCTTTTGCCAAAATAACATATTTTATTTTATCGTCAACATACATTATTATTATTTTCTTGTTAGCTATGCCGTCATACACATATTACATTTATCATAACGAGAAACAGTCTAAAGAATATATTAAACACGGAGACTCATCATTTTCCGCTTCCATAATTCCATTCTATAATAAAACACTTGTGCTCCAAGATTTGCACGTAATAAACATTATGTGAAGAAATGTAATTTTGATAATATTATTCCGTTATATGTGATTCGGTAAAAGGCCTGGGAGAAAGTGTAAAGCCCCGTTCACAGCTTAGGGCAATACTACACGCGCGCGTCTTACTGTTTTCCTTCGCGTAAAGATAAATACGATTTCTCAGCAAAACGCGACGCGGTGACTCGAATGACGACTTGAATGATCTTTGGTTTTGTGTTTTTCCTTTTTATTAAAGTGCCAATAGTATTACACATGATTATTGCGATACTCAAATAGGGAGTCAAAACAGATTGCTCATTAATGTAGCTAGGAGAGCAGCGATTCACCCAACAATTGGTTGTGCTTACAAAATGTAATTTTTGCTTACTTTGTAATTCCCTGAAAAAACTTTTATGTAAAATATGATAACATAACTCGTGGTTTGATTGAAACTACTTCTTACAATTTTTTTGATACGTAGTTATTCGTGTCCTTCCTTTCCCTAACTTTACCTTGATTCGTAAACGAAATGTAAGCGAAAAGCTGTGTAATCTAATATTTACAGTAGGAAACCACGGCCCGTCGTAATTATGATGTACGTACGGAATTAAATTATTTACACAACGCAGGTAGCAGCAGTTGCGTTTATGTATTTTTTGAATAAGATCGTTTAAGGTTTTTGTTCATATATACGCAGCCTAAACGTGCCACGTGTCAGCCAGATTTCTGTGAAATGAGATACGAAACCCGAATTTGTAGTTATAATTACATAAACTTTTGCCTTTGGAGATAGAAATTACTGTACGCTAACCTACGGTTTCAGATAAGTACCTACTCAACATTTTTTTCGTTTGTCCACGTTTAAACATCTGGTCACGAGTACACACTTTATAGGCATATTGACATACTGGTGACAATTTTAAATGCAGGATTCTATAAAATTTTCCTACATTATTATGTTTAAGTAAAGTAAGACAGGCGTCGTTGCTGAGGGAGGCCTAGAAAACGCTGGCGTGACGACTTAAAGGCTTTGGTGCTAGTTGGCTAGTGAGAAGAGTGGAAGGCTTTGGAGGAGGCATTTCTTTATCCAGCCGTGGGACAATATAGGCTAGATTAAAAAATGAAAATTCATGTTTTTAAGATTTAAGTAACAGGCTCATAATAATAATAAATAACACGA
This sequence comes from Diarsia brunnea, assembly GCA_949774965.1. Taxonomy (NCBI): domain Eukaryota; kingdom Metazoa; phylum Arthropoda; class Insecta; order Lepidoptera; family Noctuidae; genus Diarsia; species Diarsia brunnea. Next base: position 14,115,784 of record OX459006.1, on the reverse strand, counting down.
CCATTCATTGACCTTATCACATTTTCATACAGGTATTTTAAATCTCAATCTTCAACTTTTGCGGTCGTTTACTTATGACGTCACCAGCTCAACCACGTCAAAACTACGAACAAACTCAACATACGTTCTACATAGTAAATACACAGTTCACAGAAATGGTTCATACATTCTGACTAGCGTTAGCTCTCTAGAACGCGATCCACTAAAGTGATTGACGTTTTACCGCACCTAGTTCCATGAACCGAATGTGGATCATAACTTGAACTGGAAGTGTTTCAATCAATCATTTCAGCTTTCCGTAGTCTTGTTCATGTGTGTGCTAGATAAAAAGTGGTGGGCCTAAAAATGTTTTACATAGTATTGGATTTCTGAGTTTTGGAAATAAGCCTTGAACCCGATATATGGGATTGCTTATTGTAAAAAAATGGCAAAATTTATATTAATTTACATAAAATAATATCACGCCAGTAATCCCCGAAGGGTCAGGAAGATCCCGTCCGGGGCTGTGGGTTGTTCGCAAGAGATACCGCGGCCTCAACATGAAGGGCTAAGAAGGAACATGGGTGGTTTTTAGTCAGTAGAAGAGACACAGGGAGTGTCTCTCGTTCTGCCCAAGAGCTGGAGGGTTATTTGATGATTTTCCACCCGCCAAAAAAAAAAAAAAAGAGGGTCAGGCAGACGTGTACCTAATAATAAGCCCACATTGCGCTAGTTTTATTTAAGTCAAATATAGGATGTAAAAGTACCCTTAACGCAAACGAAGGGCACTTGTTCTCCCCACCATTGTGATATTTTTTTTGTTCTAGACCATACCTGGGAACCTCCTAGTTACGGAGATATTGGGGGTCAAAGTTCCAAATTTTTCACAGCTGTTTTTGTAAAATACTAGTTTTTCAGATTATAACTTTACTTAAATTACCTCTACGACCTGTATACTATCCAAAGCATCCACTAGCAAAATGTTTTAACAGTGCTACATTGAGTTTTACCGTAAAATGTGATTTTTGACCCAAAAAAATAAAATCGTTTCCCAGCAAAAATTTTTGCGTAGGGGTACTTAGTTTGATGTGCAGAATGCTTGGTTGACGGCTATGTGATGGGTTGATTTACACCCTGTATAATAGGGGGCAAACCCATTGCCATCACTGGGCACAAATCCAGATGCCGTGACTGCTACTGAGAAATTCCTGGTAGAAAAACCCAATAACAATTTGCCCGATCCAGGAATCGAGCCCTGGGACCTCATGCTCAGTAGTCGCTATTGAAACCAATAGACCAACAAGGCAGCCAAATATAAAAAGTATATTAATATTACTAGCTGATGGCCGCGGCTTCACCCGCGTGGATGTCGGTCAAATCATATACTTAAACCTTCCTCTTGACTCACTCTATCTATTAAAAAAAACCGCATCAAAATCCGTTGCGTAGTTTTAAAGATTTAAGCGTACATAGGGATATAGGGACAGAGAAAGCGACTTTGTTTTATACTATGTAGTGTAGTGTACTATGTGTTTTATGTGTATGTATTCCTACTAAACCCAAGTTTTAACCAAGCAATAAATGTATGCAAATTAATATACTTCAAGTTATTTACATAACATTCTCATTCTCATTTACTTAACTTAATACGATAAGACACGTTTGAAGGCTTCACACCAAATGAAAGGATTTGTACCTAACAGAGAGTTTAGATTACAACGCCTTTAATCTTATGAAACCTAATCCTTGAGCACATTCTATTGTGTGTCTAAGTTACGTTAATTAAGTGATTTAATTAACTATTCTCAGAGTATGATTTTCACGTCGCTTAATCCTACTAGTATTATAGACGCGAAAGCTTGTAAGTATGCATGGTTGTTCGTTACTCTTTCACGCAAGAACTACTGAACGGATTTGGATAAAACTTGGTATACAGATAGTTTATAACCTGGATTAGCACATAGGATAGTTTTTATCCCGATTTTATCTTCCCGTGGGATAATTTTCGAGTTGTAGCAGCCGAAACCGCTGGCAACAGCTGGTGAGTTATATTCGTAAAAAAATATTTAGTAGCAACAGCTTTATATGAAATAATTACATAACAGAACATCACACCTGTAACCTGCGAAGGGTTAGGTAGAGGTGTTCCTAATACTACACCAGAATTTTACCAGTAATAATTTTAGCCCCATGTAAGAAGGTGTATGGTATAAGCCCATGCCATCAGCCCGCAATACTACAGTTAATCTAGAGTTTACGTGAACGCTCAGAGAAAGGCCGATCTTGATAAGATCGAGTCCCAGGTTTGATCCTAATTTAAGTCCAAAAGTCATTTATTCAAATTAGGCAGACAATCAGCACTTTTTGAACGTCAAAGCTTACAAGAGACAGTACCCCAAAACGCCTTTTATTTGCTTATCGCTAAAAATCACTACTCACTACATATTATAAAACAAAGTCCTTTGCTGCGTTCGGTCGGTTCGCGATAAACTCCAAAATTACTGCACCGATTTTCATGCCGTTTTCACCAATAGATAGGGCACTCTCTATCTATTGGTGAAATCGGACCTTTCAAAAAATATTAAAACTTTCCTATACCCACTGTTCTGAACCACTGTTCTATAGGAAAGTTTTAATATTTTTTAATTCAACCCCTTTTTTTTTTTTTTTTTTGGGGGTGGGAAATCATCAAATAACCCCTCCCGCTCTTGGGCAGAGCGAAAGGGAGTGTCAGACTTCTACTGACTAACAACCACCCATGTTCCTTCTTCGCCCTTCATGTCGAGGCCTCGGTATCCCTTGCGGACAACCCGCAGCCTCGACAGGTTAATTCAACCCCTTAGGGAATTAATTAGGGGATAAAAGTTTGTTGGCATATTTTTGACATCCGCGCAGGCGAAGCCGCTGGCATTATGCTAGTAGATTAAAGAATAATAGATGTAAACATCTGTAATCGTATTTCAATATTATTATACTATAATATGTATACAACAGTTTAAAACGTACGACGGGACATTCGGAATCACTGATAGCTGAGTTACAATTAGTTCCATTAGTACTTGAAACCGCGTTTGGCAAATAGGTTGCGAGTTCACCGCCTATATAATATATTAACTTGTACAATGGCGAGCCTTTTAATCAGTAGCTTTTCAATAGATTAGGCTATTTATTTGGCATACAAACACGGGTCCATTAATGTGGTTTAGTAAACTTATCAGGCCACATTATGTTTACCTGTTAATGTTAGGGGGGATGTGGTGGTGTTACGAGAATGGATAAATAAGTACTATAAGAGGAAGTCTGAAAGTGGCGCTGGTGACTGAAACGTTGTATTTTAATCGGTTGTTGTGGTATGAGCAATAGGGTAGTTAACTAAAAAAATCTAATTAGTCCGTCAGATAGATTTCCAAAAAATATTGGACACGTATTTTTTCTTTTTTCACGTAAACAAACAATGAAGACGATACAGTGCTTTGAAAACTCGTGTGACGTCATACTCTAAGACATTAGAATGACATTCTTTACCGGTGAGTGACGTCAATCTTTGGCGCGTTTTATCGTCGTAATTTTTTAAAGATTTGATGAAATAAAAAGTACGTATCCAATATTTTTCGATAATCTAACAGACGGACTAATTATTAGAATCATATTTTTTTTAGTCAGTAAAACATCCCTATTGGGCATGAGATGCGTAGGAATGAGAAACATGTCGTGAGGATTGTTTTGAGTAAAAATAATTATGGATGGACTGTGTAGAGGATGATATGGCAAGGAAGGAGGTGCCAGATGAGATGCTGAGTAATAGAGAAGTTCGGAAGAAGAAGACATACTGCGCACTAAATGAAATAGGATAAGGACAAGATAATTATGATTCCTGTGAATGTTTATTCCGATATTAAAAGGAGTCCTAGTTCTGCTTCCCAAGTATATTATTATATTGGCCAAATGTGTGTTACCAAATATTTTATGTAATAAGAACTTCATGTACCTACCATATTTGATGCAATAAATGAATTAAATTGAATTGCTAAGTAAGTATTTTTGCAATAATAGAGTACTCCACTAAAAAAGTAAAAACAGTACCATAATGACGATCACTCCTTTTTCACATAGATTTTTATTTATTGTACTTGTTCCATATTTATGTGGGTACCTTATCATAAAAGCACCTCGTTTATCACACTGGACCTTCCACAAGGACACGTAGGTACTTATTTTTACTTACTTATTCGCATATTTACTCAAAGCAAGCGTTAAATATTTATGAATGAATAAATAAGATGTAAATAAAGATGATGAGAATTTATGAGATGTTTGGGTACCTTTTCAGGGTTCCTTACCGAAAAGGCGCTGATGAAACCCTATTATTAGTAATAGGGTTCCGTTAGCGCCTTTTATATCGTTTATCGTACTTTTCCATCAAAATTGTTTGTATCTGATCGATACCTAAGATTTAAGTAGTAAAAGTGTTACACCCGTCTATTAACAAGTCAAATTAATTACTAATAATTATTTATGAAAAGATTTTATCCTGGACTATTCCATTGCTTGAAGTTAGAATTGAATAGTTAGACATTATGTAAATAACGCTAAAATATTCTTTAATGTGTGCCAGTCTGTCCGTTTGTTTCGGCTAATCTCAAAAATGGAGAGACTGATTATAATGGGACTTTTACTTTTTAGAAAAAATATTAGTGATCCGTGCAAAGTAAATAAATCGTTAACAAAATCTGATTGAAATAGGAAAATAATATTTTATATTAATTTTACGCCGATAAAAGTCCCGGGCAACTGCTACTTAATCAGACAATTTATTTTCCTCCCACGTAGATTAGCGACAAAATGACCAAGATAGATCGCAAGAAAAATACGCTAATTATAACAAACGACCTTCATTTCTCATTAGAAATAATCCTATTAAGGATTACTCGCACTAATGTACTTATAAACACCTAGAACATGTATTAGTAAGGCTTCGTCGGGCGAAGTACCTAATGCATTAGTCGTGTACCTACACTCCTAGCATATATCGGTATTATGTTATCGGACCATTGATATACGGTTTAAGCGAATTGGAACATTATGAGGAACATTTCGAAGTTGTACTTGTAAGATTAGATGGATACAATATATGGAATACTAGCAAGCAAGGCTGCCCCTGGTTCGCATGACTTGTGAAAATATCGTTTTAATAAAACGATTCTGAAAAAAATCCTCAAATAATGGTAGAAACTGTATTAAATAAACTTATCTATATAAACTTTGATAAGTACCTATATATTTATTTTATCATTACATAGTATAAAACAAAGTCGATGTCGCTGTCTGTCCGTCCCTAATGTATGCTTAAATCTTTAAAACTACGCAACGGATTTTGAAGCGGTTTTTTTAGATACAGTGATTCAAGAGAAAGGTTTCAAAGTATATAATTTGACCGACATCCACGCGGATGAAGCCGCGGGCATCAGCTAGTAAAATATAGAACATACTATTGAACATATTATTAATAACACAGAACACAGGTTGGATTAAATTAAAAAGACAATAACGAGGAACTCGATATTGAGGAAGTGCTATTTTTTCTAGATTGTGAATTAGAAAGAAAGAAAAAGTATTTTTTGGTCTCACAGGACAAGAAATCAATAATAAAAAATTGACAAAAAAGAAAACAAGAGGAACACTTAAAAAATAAAACAGTATTAAAAAAAAAGTGAAAAATAACTTTAGCTTCTGAAGTCGGTGACTTTTGTTTGTTTTATTCAGTTTTTTTGTCACCGACTTCAGAAGCTAAAGTTATTTTTCACTTTTTTGTGTTTTTGAAGTCGGTTTTATTTTTTGCAAAAAAGTTTTTTTATTTTTCCAGTTTTAGTTGTAATATCCTTTACAAATATTTGATTTTCATTAATTTTACGTTGTTAACAATACATGTCACGGTAATAGGCTTATCCGCAATAAAATGGGACTTAACATACCTAACTCTCGAAATCTGGGCGTCCTGTACACATCTGCGTACCCCGTCAGAGCATACAGGCGTGATGGTAAGTTAAGATGTTGCGTAAACAATAAACATCCAAGCGATTGCAGCAATCACGACAGATTTGCCGTCTATTTTTGAAGAGTTCTATTGTATATCTCCGAAGATCAGGATCAGATCTTCACCAAATTTAAATGGGACCACCTCAGGAGTATACTCTTTCAAATAAAAAAAGAATTTTGAGAATCGGTTCACAAATGGAGGAGAAATCAGGTAACATACATAAAAAAAAAAAAAAAAAAAATACATACACACGAACATATAACCTCCTCCTTTTTTGAAGTCGGTTAAAAATAAGTCCCGTACGAGGCCAACAGGCCACTATCTCAGCATGGCGCTGCAACATTTTTACCAAATGTCACAGCGCTGGTAATTAGAGCGTAGAGTTTCTGTTTTGTTCCATTACGAAATTCTTTTTTTTTGGATAAGCCCTCCACACTATTCCCAAACCACTGTAACTCCTGAAAGCCAGAATCAACAGTGGTGACCACCAGAAAAGCGCTGAGACAATGAAGCTCGACGAAATCCCGAGAGAAACAATTTAACTGTCTTGGATCGCACAACGAAATTAATCACAAAAGCATAGAAGAATTTCCACTTAACTTAAAAACAATGTTCTGACTGTCTGTTACCTTTTTACACCTAAACCACTTATATTATTGACAGACATATAGCCATTGTGACCCGGAAAGGTGCACAGGTTTATTTTATTCTAGATAGCAGCACGTGGCTAAATATTAAGGAGCTCGGGTCACGTCAAGCCGCACTTACCTAGGTGGGTCCCGTGATGGGTGACCACGACCAACCACTTCATACCGAGTTTCTACCGTGCCGCGGAAAACTCGTATGGCCTAAAAGTTTAACAACCAGTTTTATCAAGGGGTCTCACATTACTCAATACTAATTTGGTTGTGGAAGCCAGGTGGTTAGTCGCTCCATGTAAAATACTGGTATTCATCTGCATCTGGTGTGACTGGAATCCAAACCCATAATATTTGGGAAAAGACAGAGATAACGATATATGATGATGGTTTTTTTAGGATGATAGCAGATGAAGACGCGGCCAACAACTAGTTGTGAAACAAGGTTCCGTTGCACGTTGGTACGTAACATTATTACCTAGAAAATCTAAATTAGGAGTCGGTAGGTAATGTGTTAGGTTCTATGTGTAAGCCTCGAACTGGCAATACATCACGCCGAGAGCATTTATACCCAACGCTGTTCACTGTAATTCTGTTCAAGCAATGCCAATTTGGTGCATTGCACTAGTGTCGGATTTTGGTCGGAATTAATTATGTATTAGATTACTAAGGTAGTGCGCGAAACTGTGGCAAGGTCAAGTGGAAGAGATAATTGTTCCGGGTCTGGGTATTTGTGTATGTGAGTTTAAATGTTTGTGAGCGCACCCACGATACAGGAGAAATTCCTAGTGTGGGGCAACGTTTTTTAAAACAAACAAACAAAAACTAAGGTTTATATGACGTAATATGTTACACAATATGGCTGTATTTAGATTAAAAAATTGTTAAAATTTTATGCCACGCTAAAGTCGCGTGTTCTTGCTTAAGTCGTTGATCGACGTAGCAAAAATAAATAAATGGTAAGGCGGATTGACGTAAAGGCATAAAAATGTAATTAAAATAGTAAATAACATCACGCCAAATCCCAGAAGAGTGATGTTGTGGTAAACTTTAAGCACACCGTATCCATGTAATAACGACGAGCCTAGATACAAATTCCGGGCTGATAATGAAAATAGAAATCATCCTATAAAAAGTCGGTAAAAGAAACATCTCCACCATAATCCCGCACAATTTTTCACAGTTATAACATAGGAGACTGCGGTCGATATCCGAATCCCTCATATACCAAAGGGTCTAACTAACGCATTGTTGGTTTTCGAGGCCAATATGATGTGAATAAGACCTTCGATTCGTCTTCTTACGCGGTCGGGTTTCTCAATTTAGTCAGTTTGGGGTATACGAAAGTTTGGTATTGACAATTTGTATTGAATTGGCTGACATTGTGAAAGGCTCACCCATGTCTCTGTTCGCTACTGAATTCTAGAATCAATGTGTAAAAAGACCTTGAACGCTAATTTCCGTTTTAAAATGGCAAAATCATTATACCTTACTGATATACACTTACGTCTTTTTCTCATTCCATTTTGTGTTACATCGTGTGATTTGATACGTAGTTACGTAGATATCTTTACGTAGGCATATCGGTAGATTGAAGGTTTTTTTAAACTCTTGTTCGTATCGATTTACCAATGATATTATGCAATTGATACTAAGTTTAATTAAGATCCGTGGACCAACGACATTGTGAGAGTCACAAGCAACCGGTGGATGCAAACGGCAGGAGATCTATGGGGGAGGCCTTTGTTCAGCAGTGGACGTCTTATGTGTGATGATGGTGATAATAAGATGCCAAAATTGCCGGGACTGTCTGGGCCACCAGTCAGCACGCTGTGTGGTGGAATGATCCTCTACATTTCACAGCGAAGGGCCTTTTTTTTAAATCATCAAATAACCCCTCCCGCTCTGGGCAGAGCGATAGACAGAGCGGCAGAGTGTGAGACTTCTACTGACTGAAAACCACCTATGTTCCTTCTTAGCCCTTGCGCCGAGGCCGCGGTATCTCTTTCGAACAACCCGCAGCCCCGACAGGCGTCGGACATTACGGGCCCCTTCCATGTTGCTGACTTCTCTTGAGGCGCGCGTGGAACACGAACGCGCCATCGACACGGCCTGTCGTCGTCATAAGACGGACGGACGGCGAGCTAGCCCATTACTCACCGTCCACAGGCCCGCGTCTACGGCGGCCGGAAGCCATCACGTGGCCCCCGACGCCCGGAGCGTCTTCCACTACCTCCTTAGCTAGCATCACTGCTTCGCAGGAGGCGACGGCGTCCCATCCCATCTCGCCCCGGAACAGCGAAGGGCCTTGGGCCACGTTACATGCCAATCATCGAATTCAGTTTTAAAAATACATAAATAAATTATTCCAAATAACCATTAAAAATATTAAGCTATCCAAACAATACTTTTGTCGTACCTTATTATTTGATACCAAATAAATGGATATATGTTTTATACAGTGTTTTATACGTATACATAGTAGGTATAAACATCATTTATAACAAATGAAGCAACAATCGATTCAATACCAAATTGGACATTTTGAATTACAAAAAGATATAGGGCCAAAGGGTTTCATTACAATCCTGTAAATATAATTGGCAATTTGTAAGATCAAGAGGACCTTTACGAACGGTGGACCGAATCAGATCAACGTAGACAATTTCGCCATTAACTGACAAATTGGTAGCATCATTTTTTTTCTCTAACAGATTGATATGAGAAATTACTTTCTGTTATTGTATTTTTGGCAAAGACCTTTGTGATATTTTGCGAAAGAGACATTTTGGGACTGAGGACTATATTACACCCCGTCGGGGCTGCGGGTTCCTCGAAAGAGATACCGCGGCCTCGGCGCAAGGGCTAAGAAGGAACATGGGTGGTTGTTAGTCAATAGAAGTCTGACACTCCCTTTCGCTCTGCCCAAGAGCGGGAGGGGTTATTTGATGATTTACCAACCGCCAAAAAAAAAGGCCTATACTACACATAGGTACAAACCGGCTTCCAAAAACGCACTAGAAAGTAAGTAGTCAGTTTGAAGCTTATGTATGTGTGATTGTGATTGTATTTAAGTTTAAATAAAAAAAATGTGATAAAACAAAGGCCATGCGTTTTTTTTTTATTTTATTTCAAAATCTAATCGAGTTTAACTCGCACTATAAAAGTGTGCCAGACTTAAAAAGATACTGGGAAATGAACCTAAAGTAGAAAGGTGCATTAATTAGGAACATTGGCTACGGAAAGCGATAAATCAAGTGTTGTGGTGGAACTTAGAGGGGCTTAATCACTGAACTCCCAAAGACAAGGTGTGATAAATTGACTTAAAAGCATTAAGAAGGGGGTTTGCTATCATATAATAATGACTATCACTATACATAGTACAAAACAAAGTCGCTGTCGCTGTCTGTCCGTCCCTATGTATGCTTAAATCTTTAAAACTACGCACCGGATTTTGAAGCGGTTTTTACTATCACTATATTCGTACATAGTATAAAACAAAGTCGCTGTCGCTGTCTGTCCGTCCCGATGTATGCCTAAATCTTTAAAACTACGCACTGGATTTTGTAGCGGTTTTTTGTAATAGATAGAGTGATTCAAAAGGAAGGTTTTAATATATAATATAATTTGACAGACATCCACGCGGGTGAAGCCGCGGGCATCAGCAAGTTCTAAATAAATTTATAGTAACATAGTTTTCAGAATTACTCATTATAGATGCATAATTATTTTCCTTAAAAACAATTAAATCAAATCAATTTATTTCCTACTTATATCATTATTCAATAAATTATCATGTACTCGTATACGCAGTAACGCTTAAGTACCGTCAAATGAAAATATCCACGAATCTATTCACCTGTTTTCCTAAATATCAAAGGCTTTGGCCTTGAAAACCTAATAATAAATGTAAATACCGTGCCGATAATCATTCCATAATCCTTCAAGCATTTGATCCAGCTCAATTTATCATGCTTCTTACCGAAGAAAACGGTAACGAAATCCACTCAAGTAATAAATCTTAAACTTAAGTAATATCGAACGACGATAGATAGCGCCACCTGCGAAGTGCAAGAAACTAACCGGCAAGTGAATAGATCGACCGAAGAGAAATTATTTCTATCGAAGTCTTGGATCTCGGTGTTAAATGTCGAATGAACTGCGTCGGTAAAACTGTGTCTGAATTACAACTTTATTTGTAGTAGTTGTAAAAATCAAAATAGTTTGGGTAACTTTGGATGTTTGACTGCCAGACAAAGGTTTTGATAAACCACTAAAGAACGTACGCTGTAAATAAAAATAACAATAAGAAAATCTAAAAAACCCGACCGAAAAAACTGGAAATCAAAAAACAAGCACATTGTAAATGAAATTAAAGTTAGAAGCAGGGGGGACCCGTTCTTGCACAAAGGAAAGTGTACCTTATTGAACGTAGATAAATAAGGAAATATATTTTCGAAATAACCTTTGTGTAATCAGTTTCTACTACGCGTGTTTCCACAATCCGTCATTTTCTTTCGTTTCTTACTCCTTCCACAACTGCTAAGGTTCTGGGTTCGCTTTCCAGGTCGTTCAAATTTTATTGGGTTTTTTTTACATCAGAAATTTCTTAATATTAGTTTTCAAAATGTTTGAAAAACAAGATTTAATTCAATGTGCTGAAGTTTTTAAAAAGAGTAATTCAACTCAACAAGAAGTTATTACCAACGGCATCCGCTTTCTTCTTTCTATGTACGGAGCTCCTAAAAAAACTACCTGTTTAGATAAGCATCGATATGCATGTTTCGTTAAAAATACTAAAAATAAAAAACAAGTTCAATTAGCTTGTCTTCCTCCAACCTCAGTTGCTGCTCACCAACATCTTTTTCGAGTATACATGCACAAATTGTCAAGGCCGGTCGTGCTCTAATATTGAATCACAAACAATGGAGGATTCGTTTGACTCCGACGAAGTATCATGCGATACATCGCTATTGACGCAATTTACTTGCATCCAAAATGAAGATGAAGAAGAAGCAGGAGAAGAAGAACAAGAAGAAGATCAAGAAGAAGAACAAGAATTTGAAACTTACGAATAAGACGAATAAACTTCAACACTTTTTTTTTCATTTACATCGCTTTTATCTTTCCCAATCTTTGAAAATTTCCGTTATTTTGCAATAGTTTTACATTAAACAGGCTCACAACTGACCCGTGGAGTAGACCTACTGGGGAAACCACGTTAAAAAAAAAGCGCTAAGTACACTACCTCATAGGTGGCGTGGAAACGTGTGCATATTATGACGATAACAACTTTTATAACTTTTTGAATCGTTATATCTCAGAAACGGTGGCTCGTAAGAAAAAAAGTATTGAAACATTTTTTATAGATAATTTTATGATCTACAATTTTTGTCTGAAGTACTTTTATGATAAAACTTACCGTTTTGCTGAAAATCGCGAAAAACTCATTTTTTTAACCTTTGACCTTGAATAAAATTTTTTCCTTACAGGGGAATGATGGGGAACTTCTAGACATTGTTTATAATTATGTTTTGAACAACTTCACAGAAATTCAGCTTGTTGGGACTTTATGTAACTTCGAATGTCTAAATTGACCGGACTATATGCTGAATATAATATTATTATGATGCCAATATTTACATGAGACTTTCAATATAACTATGTAAATGTGAGTGAACTATTAGATACATCTTTTTTTTTAGAGGGTGGGAAATCATCAAATGAAGAAGTCATTCCACTCAGGGCAGAGCGGTACGGAGTGTCAGACACCTACTGACTACAATGAGTGGGTTGTTCCTTCTTAGCCCTTTGTGTCGTGGCCGCGGTATCTTTTTCAAACAATTCGCAGCCCCGACGGGAACCCGCAGACCCCACGGGTATTAGGTACACCTGTGCCTAACAGTTTAGGGACGAATTCTTACTTCTTCGTATGTTTTGTTGTGTCAATGTATTAATAGAACAGCACACTTATAAGTCACACAAAACAATATCATATTAACTATTATTTATACTGATAACGGGATATTTACCATGTTTACTGATTGTTTCGAGTTCCCGATATTTCGGCGCTGTTACAAGCACCATGATCACGGATAAACTGAAGTCATTGCGGGTTGATGTTTATGAGTAGACAAATCGGTCTACCCTTTTTCTTGTTCATATTAATGACTTACAGAATACAGATTGACGATCACAGTATGTCGTTATTAGCGTGTACACACAGCGACACATTAAACTATGCCTATCCAGTATAACCTGACCTCGTTTTGTATGAACTTCCCGTACAATGAGAGATCAGCTTTATTTTGTCGTGTCACATACTCCTGTTTGTTAGTAGCCCGCGGCAAACAAGCAAACTATTGGTTACCGGTTTACCCAATGTTAGCTATTCGTTACTGGAGAGACTATACAATATAGACAACCATATGTACCAACGTATATTGTCAACTAGCGCCTCTGGAATATTGTGGACACAACCGATATCGAACGGGAAACAAGATAAAAGAGAGTTAAAAAAAACAAGCTAACTGGTTCAACATTTTTCAAATTTCGTACCATAACCAAAAGCATTATCAGCCTGTTCCCACTGCTGGGACACCAAACCTCCTCTCTATGAAAGAAAATGGACAATAATCCACCACGCGGGCCCAATGCGGCTTAGTAGATGTCATCTTCGTTTTTTTTTACCCGACTGCAAGAAAAGGGTAATGTTTTTAATATATTTGTTTTTGCTTCTAGGACTTGCTGGTTTCCTCACGAAGTTTTCCTTCAGCGTTTTGAGAGCCGAAGCGATGCAATAAATTACACAAAATAATGCGCCTGTCTGGGTTCAAACCTTCGACTTACTGCTCAATTGGAAGCCACCATTGTTTACTGGTTTTCAGTCAAATCTAATGTTAAAATCTTAACCATTTTCATCACGTAAAGGAAATTTTGTAACTAGGAATGTAAGCGACGATAAGCTCGCATAATAACCCCTTTGCAAGAATATTTTCATAAGACCTGGTTTAAACAAGTTCGAAAAGTTATAAGTATAAATCAAAACATTTTTTTACACAAAACTTCTCCTAAAAAATGTATGTACCTGTGAATCATCAAAAAGTAAGTTCTATAATGTAGATAATTTAGTATAGTGAGTAAATTTTGTTAAAGTTTAAATTAGATTATTTAGTATAGTAAGTTTTTTGTTGTATTAAAGTTTATACGAACGGCTCGCCAGCACACAGATAAGCCCTGAGAGGCTTTCGATGTGTGGCTAAAACAAAAATTGTAAATTAATAAGTTTTTTAGACATTAAATAAAAAAAAAAATAAAAAAACTGTGCTGGAGTAAAATACAGCTGTTTATACTTGATGGATCACAGAACACGATCGTACAGTTGCGAGCATTAACATGTACGAGTATACACGTAGAGACTTAAACTTAAAAGTGATTTTCTCTTAATTTATTCACTCTTTTCCATAGGATTTGTGCCCGGTTCATGGCAATAGGTTCTTAAACAATAGCTGGCGAAATGTAGGTGGACTATAAAGTACAATTTACTCCTCTGCCTAATCGTTCGGAGATTACAGGCGTCATGATAATATTATGTGTAAAATGGACCTTCCATAATAGTAACTGCGTCTGTAACTACGGAAAAAACTAGATCATAATAATATATTACGAAAATAATATGAATTTCTTTAAAATTCGTAAATTTGTAACAGACGCAGTTACTATTATGAATGGTCCATTTTACGCTTTTTAACGTAATTCATATTATGATCTGCTAAAGTGGCCATTTTAGACGCCCAGAGCTTTAATCAAAGTTGCATTAGCTTTCCCTAAGAAAATCACTTTCGAATCTTTTAAAGTGTATACATACATATTGGTGCTGCTAACTGTACACACTGCACTAATATACCGTATATTGTACGTCATATTATATCTTCTTATATAAAAAGGCTTCCTCCATTCTATATTAGGATAAGAGGATTACTTTTGGTGTCGGGTTACGTTCCATACTACGGACTTCATTCGGGCCCCGGCTTTGCCCCCGTATATTCCGCTTTTATTAACACTGACACGTCTCAGGAAGACTTTGGAGAATACTGCCACTCTCAAATATGAACACTACCCGTTATTGAGAAAAATTGTATCGTAAGAAGTGATTTATCAAAAAAAGGTCCGAACACTTTTGAAAATAGAAAAAGTTTGGGACATTCTTTACGCAGTAAACAACAGAAAGGCGTTTCGTGGAATAATAAAGAAGGTTTTGTAAAAAGTTCTTGTTGTTTTCAAAGGTAGCAAATGCTTTTGCAAATCGTAAAACAACAAGAGGCAATTGCAGGATAGGAGCACCTGATCTCGAGGTCGTGAAGTTTTATTGCACTAAAGAAAAATAAAGTAAATATCTATTTGGAAACGAAATCCGATCTCTTATCCGACTTTATTTAAAAAAAGTCGCTAATACATTCCTTGAACGTAAAAAAAAAACTGAAAATGAAATCACAAGTAAATAAACAAAATTCTTGTTTTTCTGGGAAGTTCGTCTTCCTCAAAATGACCTTTGAACAGGAGTCTTAAGAAGATAGCCATCGTATATTCTTCTTAGGCGACCCTAAATGGAAAACGGGATTCGGAACGTGGTTTTTCCACGCCGCTTCGCCAACTTAATGTCAACTAACGTCAAGGATTAGAAGATTATCCCCCACACATGAAAACAACATAATATTTCGCGATTTCCTCCTTACTTGGACAGAATCAGATTTTTTTTTCTCAAATCAATTGTATTATTCGTAAAGATAAAAACACAAACGGAGAATGAAGTCCTTTTCTTTTTTTTTTGAGGGGGTTGGGAAATCATCAACTAACCCCTCCCGCTCTTGGGCAGAGCGGAAGGGAGTGTCAGACTTCTACTGACTAAAAACCACCCATGTTCCTTCTTAGCCCTAGCGCCGAGGCCGCGGTATCTCTTTTGAACAACCCGCAGCCTCGACGGGGAGAACGAAGTCCTGGGTTCGACTCCCTGGTCGGAAAAAGTGTAATTGAAGATTCCCATAAGGATTTTTTCAGTAGCAGCCACGGAGTTCGGGTTTGTGCCCGGTTGATGGCAATAGGCTCGTCCACTATCACATGGAAGTCAAACATAACTGGCGAAATATTGCCGTGCTATTAAGTACACCTCTACCTAACCCATCGGAGATTACTGGCTTTATGTTATGTTATAAAAATACAAATAAATCAATTCTCGTTTGTGTTGTATAGTACAAGCCTGAACAAGAATATATGAACCGTATTTTGTAGTAACTAAGGTTGTTTATTGTTTTTGAACAACTTTCAATATAGTGGCAATATTCGACAATATTAATGAAACTGACAGCTGCACTGGAACTCGGTTTAGGTGTGTGGATCACGTTCAGTTTAATCGGTGAAATTAGCCTTATTGAATAAATGATACATACCTTCCCACACTCCCTATATACTTCTAATTTTAATAATACCCAAAATCTAGACTTAAAAACATTCATTTCTATACAACGTATCTAAAACATATACGCAAAATAGAAGGTAAATGAATTCGAGCAAAAGAAACAAATTGGCTACATTTTAAGGGTTTTTCGAGGCACTTTGATCAGCTGAAAATTCCCATTACACGTTGATTTACTGCCGGAGTTTCTTCACGAATGTTTTCAAATCAAAGACGAGACGAAACAGTATATTTGAATGCCAATGTAAAAGTTTTATTAACTAGGAGAATATTAATGTTCAGGCACAATAGGAATACGTTCGCCATCATAGACTTTTTTGACTGCCCCAATGGGCTCGTGGTCGCAAGCACGACTGCTGGGCGTGGAGTCCTGAGTTCGATTACCAGGTCGAGCAAAAAGTGCTGTTAGATATTTTGTAGTGTGACCGTCGGACTGCCAAATCATAGGTCTTGGGTCGATGCCATGATATGCACCTCGCATTTTTCGGCTTTGTGTATTATCATTATCACTTGCTTCAGTGAAGGAAAACATCGAACCGAAAAAGAAAGAAGAAAACATTCAATTGATAAAAGAAAATGTGACTTTGAGAATAATAATTAAAGAGATTAGAGTCATCACCAACTGCGGTACTCAGAGATATTTAATGATTACTTAAGCAGTCACTTAGTAAAGATTTGACATACTTTTGTATCTGTCAAATGTCTATCAAAACTGTCAAAACCTTTACTAAGTGATGGCCTAAGTTATCATTAAAGTTCTCTGAGTGCGGCAGTAAGTCAGTCAATTAAAAATTATAAGGTTGACATCAAATAAAAATTATTGAGAACATTATGCAATGATTACTGCCTCGTTGGTCACAACCACGACTGATGAGCATGAGGCCTGCCTAACCTAACCCTTTGGGATTACAAGCGTCATGTTGTGTCTGCAAACTAGGCTGCCACTTGTAAATAAGTAAAGTAAATTTTGACGTTCGAAAAGTGCTGATTATCAGCCTAGTTTGAATAAATGACTTTTGATTTTGATTTTTGTAAATGCAAAAAGTAATCTAATCTAAATTTAATCTTTGCTTAGTTGGTTTTGAGAAGCATCAAATATAGTTAAATAATAATAATAATAAAAAAAATATTTGGAACAACTTAAGAGTACAGGATACAAAAGGAGAAACGATGATAACTACAAAAGTAAAATACTGTGGCGCAGCTATCAACGCCCAATTCGAAATACAAGATTATACACAAATACATTGTTCCGGATTAACAAGAAGAGAAATTCAAAAATGTAACAAAATAACAAAAATGAATGAGAAAAGGTTTTTTTTTTTTCTTTTTTTAATTTTAATTTTTTTTTTTATTTTAGTTTTCTATAAAGAAGTCTTGTTAAGTGTAAAAGATGAATTCTTACTTAATAAAAGTAAGAATATTAAAACTGACAAAGGTTTTTCATCGCTCGACTGTAGTAAAGACGCCAGTGTCATCCAGGTATCTGTCAAATTTCTTCAATAGATTTTCAATTTTATCGCTAAAGCATTAGGTTCAAAGTTCATAATGCAAAATTTTACATTTTTGGGTAGCTTGATGTGCTACCGTCTGTACATTTTACCTAATTAGAAGTTACTTTCATAAGCCTTTAAGCAAAACATATTAATTATCTGTAGTTAATTACTATGTAACATTCCCTAATTAAGTAGCTTCTTCTAAACATCTGTGGTAACTTGCCTCATTATTTCATTAGTAGGTAGTTATCTAAAAAAACACAACATTATACCTGTTTTTCCAGAATGGCTAGGCTAGGTAGAGGTAACGTACACACATTCAATCTCATATTGTTCATACTCACTCTCCAGCAACTCACATGCGTTTAATATTTCCACAATTATTCTGTATTTTTACTTTATTTTATCGTATGTTTTTTCTTTATTTTATTGTATTTGTTTTTTTTTCTGTGTGTTTAACGTAACTTCCTGCACTTTTCTTAATATGCAAAACCATTTTAATTAGAGTAGTCACAGCAGGCAAATGGCTGCGGGAGGGCCCTGGTGACTTGTAATACAGGTGTTTTTAGATACCTACGTCAAGCACCAGTCTCTCATGTTAATTCCGTGTTCGTGCTCCATTGTAACCCTAGCTTAGTAACTTGTGTGGAGAAAATAAATTTTATATTATTATTATTATTCCGCCAGGGATGGTTCAAATACATCTTGCACAAAACTTTACCTTTTTTTTTTATGGTGGGTGGAAAATCATCAAATGACCCCTCCCGCTCTTGGGCAGAGCGAAAGGGAGTGTCAGACTTCTACTGACTAAAACCACCCATGTTCCTTCTTAGCCCTTCATGTCGAGGCCGCGGTATCTCTTGCGAATACCCGCAGCCCCGACGGGCGTCGGCCCTTGCATGTTGCTGACATCTCTTTGAGGCGCGCGTGGAACACGAACGCGCCGTCGACACGGCCTGTCGTCGTCATGAAACGGACGGACAGCGAGCTTACCCATCACTCACCGCCCACAGGCCCGCTTCTACGGTGGCCGGAAGCCATCACGTGGCCCCCGACGCCCGGAGCGCCTCCCGCACGACGGACGAGAGGTTCTCGCCCTCTCACGTTCCGCCACCTCCTTCGCTAGCATCACTGCTTCGCAGAAGGAGGCGACGGCGTCCCATTCCTCCTCGCCCCGGACATGGCTTGCACCAGGGCCGGACGCGAGAGGTCGCTGCCGCCGATCGCCACAAAACTTTACCTTGAGTTGCGATTATTCCTTTTGGGAAAACCTTGTAATAATGAGGCAATTACGACAACATAATTATACATAATTTTATTCTATTCGAAGATTTTAAAAGCTAATACAAACAGTATTCTGAAACAATATGCATTTGAAGGCCTTTTACAAGTTTCCATTGATGAACACCCAAAACATAGGCAGGTACAAAAAAAAATGCCTTTAACATAATTTTCAATATCAGTGTATGTCAGTTAGTCAGTAACTAAATTACTTTTGATTCGCTTTTGTAAAGTTCATTCACTGTATAACAATTTAAAAGACAACAATTTACTAGAGGTCAACGTGACCTATCACAACAGTAAGTACCTACTAATCGATCATCACATTCAAATGGAAATGGATCGTAGATAATAGAAATATCTTAAACTGAATGGACGGTGCGCAGAATACACAAATATCTGTTTTTATTTATTTCAGAATCAGCATAGTAGAAATATTTTTGACATTCACTATTTATTTTTTGCCTGATTGGGTAAAAAATAAAAAATTATTGGATTTGAAAGCATAATTTACATAGTACATAATTTAGGTGCATGATTTTGATTATGTTTTTTTTTAATTATGATTATCACTTGAATCGACCATAACTGCGAAATTTTCAAACCGCAATCTGTCGGAGTTTTAGAAAGGACAAAGATATTCAGAAAAAAATCAAATATAATTCGATTCATCCGTTAAGTACCCGTTCACAAAGTCTTAAAATGATCCAATTTACAAATCACCAACAGGTACATCGTAATATTGTTACAGGCACATAACTTTACCCATGCTATACTGCCTTAGTACCTTTTGTGTTTAAGTGCCAATAAAGGAGTTTTTAACTAATAATAACAAAGCCTATGTTACAAACTTCGCCTACCCTCACACAGTAATACCCTCCAAAGAGTAATTCAACTCACTCCCACAGTTTCAAGTGTTCATAATTCCGTTTGAGTCCACAAGTAAACGGGCCTCCAGTTCAGCGATACTGCGATGTACATAATAGCCACAATGCAAAGGAACATAAAAGCTATTATTCTTAAATAAGCAATCTTATCCAGTATTAAATTATATTCACGTCAGGATTCCCTGGATATTATAGTTTTAACCAGACCCCTTTGTTACAAAGACGCTTTTGTCCTTAGATATGAACAGGGTCACGGCAAATGACAGTGAGACCTTCCTTAGATTATTCCGTGCTCCTTTGTAAATCAGCGTTTGGTCGTAAAACTTGCCTGGATTAAAATTCATTAGTGTTTCCGGAGAACAAACAGATGATTGGAGACTGGTTTTAGGAAGCTTTTAATGAATATTGAATAAAAGGCCTTTCATAATTACACTGGATGTAACTTGAAACTGTGGACAGATTTGGGACAATGATAGATTGGGGTTCGCACTTGTCTTGTCTAAAAAGTAGTTCGTCTAAAACAAATTGGCTTTTTATCACGATAAGAAACGTTCCGAAAGTGGAACGGCTTTTTTTACCTATTTTTGTTCTTCAGAGCAACACTCTCTTAAAGACTTTTCCATAGAAACAAGTACGTTGCTAAAACGACTGACACATACTCGTAGCTAATATAACTCAACTATTCCTCGATTCCTCGGCTACCTGTTTAAAAGTCTGCACCAGCCCCACGCCTCAATCTTACTAAAAGATGACGTCGCTCACTGACATTTGTCAGGATCGAGAGAGCTTAAGACGTTCCCTACATAAAATACAATTACCGACTGGCAGTCTTCGCGTGTTTTGCATCAACACAAAAGTCTTAAACACAGTAAAAGAAAAATATATTGAAGATAGTGTCCTTGGGTGATCCCTTGGGAAGATGAAGGCGCTCCTAAGATATAGATAGGAAGTTTTTATTCGGGCACAACTGCGGACTACATCCGTCACGGCCGGGTCCGTCGGGTTTTTCATAGAATGCATCACAATTTGTCATCTCCCGAGGCCAAATATTAGCATAACAAGAGATCCGGGAACCCCGTTTCCCCGCCATTTAATTCCGTCCAATGCCCATTTGTTAGACTCAACTCTCCCAACTACCTTTGTTACACCAACTGAACAGTCGAAGTACTTTAAAAGTTCGCAAAACTAAAGTTCGGCAGAATAAATACTCCAAGTTTGGTTGCTTGGAGATACTAAAGATGTTAGTAAGTACATTGGTCGGCATTAGTGGTTAGTTTATGTAAAATGGCCTGAAATATTTAGTGGGTGTTTTGAGTAACAAGTTTAACTGAAGTTTGACCATAACTCATAAATCTTGTAATGTGTTAAGTCCTCCAATGCTTCCTAAGAGGATGGACGAGGGTTCGTTATAATAATGTTATGTTGGTTATGGCACCCCTTACGGTCGTTCATTACGGGGCGGTACGTTATAATCAATTAATGTGACGTTACATAAACTTCACGTTTTGAATGTTTCATCACATTGTATTGAGTCAGTCTTTATTAACATACTGTTTTGCGGGCACCTATTGAAGATTGGTGCCCTTCCTTGTTTTTAGAAATGAACTTTAACATAATAATGTAGATTTACTTGAGAATGTTCTAAATCCGAATAAACTCTACTCAAATTATTAGAAGATTTCATATCCTCTAATTATTTGAGCGAAAGCAATTAAATATAAACTATATACTAACAGTCTCTAAATGTTTTGAATATCATCAAAGTAAGGCAGAAATGTTGTCTTATTAATTTCTATTAATGAAACACAATTCCTGTTTCTCTAATTAAAATCTTATAAATAAAAACTTCAAAAGAACAAATTAGAATGTTCTGCTTTTATAATTGTTTCTTAATTACAAAAGATAGGGACAGTAGTCCTTATATAAAGGGAAAAATATGTTTTGAATATAGGGGGATTCTAAGAGGCATTTTTTACCGTTTATTCATACCTACTTCTTACTCCAATTTTCTTCTTTTCGAATCAATGACTCAAATTTTGTTCGGCCAGTACGTAGCAACCTGAAAAAGTCTCTTATGTTTTCTCTTACTCCATATTAACTACTTAAAACGCGCCCTCTAGGCATTTTCTACATTGACGGTCAAGCTCTATATACCTAAATACCATTATTTATTTAGGCCAGACCTTTTCAAACACAGTTCGAAAGAATAGTTCTAAAAACAAGAGATAATAAAAATAAAACATATCGGAGACGCTCCTACAATTGTTCGACAGAACAAATAACTGCAAAAGTAGTTCACAAATTAGATGTCGTAAGTTTGAAACTTCACAAGTCCAAGAGAATAGTGAAGGAAATGATTGAAGTAGGTATAAAGAGGGTGGAAGACTTGAATCTCCTTTTGTTTCTGTTGGAAACTTTACATTTTGTTTGCAGTCTTGTAGATGGTAGTTATCTACCGGTTAGTAAGATTTTCATCAGATCAAATCTAGACAGTTATTCCGTTTCGATTGTTTTTGCGAAAAGACGTTTGAGTATGCAGTGATCTTTATGGAATTTCACATAGAAAAAGAATGTCACCTAGTAGGACATATCAATGCAATTTATGTGTTAAGTTACTAAATTGCACCCAACGTGGAATTAGACGTTAAAGAGCCATGAAAAACTTGTTTTAAAAAAGTTGGAATGTTTAATACAGTTTATTTAAAAAATAAATGCTAACACAGGTTCTATTCCCAATATTTGTCCAAAAAATTATCAATAATATCAGAATATTCATTAAAATATTCTCACAACTAACTTTTTGGTGCTGCAATAATATTTTACAACTCTTCCGGCTGACTGACCAAAGTTACCGCTCGTATAGAATAGCAGAATTTGAACAGACTTCGAAAAACGATTCCGAATTCGAAAACTTCAAAAGGATTTCAGAGGAAAACATTTTGAAAGGAGAAAAGAGAAGTTATCGAATCTTTATTTTATTATTTATCACAATATGTTTTCTTCAAACAATAGCCCCACTATTGTTGAGCAAAAGTCAGCCTCACAGACATGCTAGATGCCATTAAAAAGAAAAAAAATACCCTTACTCATCACATATTGCCTAGACCTACATATTGCCCATGTAGGCTTGAGAGCCTACAGGGAGAACGGGAAACCGGCATGTCCTAGAACCAAAAATTCAAAGACGTGTGTCATCTACCAACCCGTGCTGGGCCCCGGTGGTGTATTATAGCCCATTCCCTCTCATAGGGGAGTCCTGTGTCCCAGCAGTGGGATCATTATAGGCTGATTAATTGATTATGATACATACAGCCCAGAGGTTACCAAATGGCGGACCGCCCCACCCGACCTATTTTGTGCGGACCTTAAGTAAACAGTACCTAACTTGTATTTCTGAGTACATGGCTTACTAAAACATAGCCCCCGCTTTGTCTTTGCTACCGTCAATTCGACAACGTGTCGGTTAATACAAGATTTTCATTAGAGATCTTAAATCGGAATTTGAAAACAGATTTTAAGAAAATTGAGAATTTCGTCGGAATCCTTAGTATCATTTTCTCTCTACATCCTGATGCTGAATGGACAACATAATAATATGAAAGTTCTTTGTGAGGTGTTTTGTTTCGTTTTATTTAATACCCAGAATTATAATGACAATAATTATAGCTTGCACTAACTACAAACTTCAGGTAAATACATAGTTTAAGGCAATCGTTTCCCTTTCAACTTCTCTAAAACTGGCGCATCTTTCGAACATTATCTAATATACTCATTTCTTACTTTATCCATCCCGAATAAACCTTCAACAAAATTTTGATGAGGGCTCAAAGTAAATACTTGGTGGGAATGAGCCTCATTAATCGGACTGCTGGAGCGGATTTTAACTTTGTGTGGTGTCGTTCTAGAACAATAGATTTCTGTTTCGCGACCCGCAGTTGTGGAATCCGCCATCTTTGTTTGTGACTGTGCTTGCAAAAACAGTGAGCGATTGTTTATTGATTATTGTGTGGTGACTGTTTTGAGGTCTTCTGTTCAAGTTTTGTTAGTGATAGACATAATCATAACAACAGGCCCGAAATCATCGAAGGGTAAGACAGAGGTGTACCTTATAGTACACCTACATAATAGCAGTTATGGTAAGTACCTATTGGTATCAACCTGGCACAAATCCAGACTCGGTCTGCTACTGAAAAATTCCTGATTGAAAAACCCTATTGCACTTTGGTTGGTCCAGAAATCGAACCGCGGCCACAAGGTCAGCAGTTGCGCTTAGGATCACTAGAACAACAAGGCATTCAAGATAGAGTTAACGAAAAACTTCTACTATTAAAAAGTCTTGTGACTAATCTCAGAATTGTTTCCATTTTTAGAAAAGAAAACACGAAATAGGTCGTGAAAAACAAGACATTATTTATTATGTGACCTAAATTCGTAAGTATAAGCTTCTAATTTTAGTTGAATATTTTTTTAAGCAAATATTAACATAATTTATTTAAATAACCACGACATAATAACGCAAAATAATGATAAGCACACTCGTGCGATAAAAATAAACATGTCGCGGCTTTTCGTGAAATAGTGATTCATATTCATATTTCAGGCACTTTAAATAAATATTTAGATAGGTTGGAAAATTACGCACAATTTTTCACTAGTAATGTTGGAAAAATGTAACCTCCTTTTACACGAATAATACCTTTATTCATATTAAAATAAAGTTCGTTTTAGTCTGCGGTCTCGAGACGAAAATAACCCATATCCTCTTCACCTGTGGGTGTCGTTTGCGAGAACTAAGTGGTTGCTTTAAGTTTACAGGCAGTTAATTAAGGATTCACAGTGTTAAACGACCAACTGGCCACAACAAACGGAACATTTTTTTAAATAATGGTAACAAAATGCTTGTTCGTTATTCATGTCTCACACCACTAGGGTTGCCGTCCGTCCGGGTTTCCCCGGATTTGTCCTAGTTTAGAGGGCGTCCAGGGAGCGTCCGGGCTGGGTTTTATTTGTATTCCGGATTTAAAAAAATGGTTTTGGGCCACCCGCAACACAAACAAACAAACAAAAAAATAAAAACCGGCCAAGAGCGTGTCGGGCCACGCTCAGTGTAGGGTTCCGTAGATAATAAAATATTATGTAAACGAAGTTAAAAAAAAAATACGGGCAAATGAAACTTGACCTCTGGATTGTATAGGCGCTCATACGATTCAGGGACCAAATTATATTGGTTAACTGCAGTTTCCATCTGTTGTTTCCATCCAAGTTCAAAATAATTTTCCTAGAAAGTCCTTATAAAGTTCTACTTTTCAGATTTTTTTCGTATTTTCTAAACTTATGGTTCAAAAGTTAGAGGGGGGGGGACGCTTTGTTTTTTACTTTTGGAGCGATTATTTCCGAAATTATTGACATTATCAAAAAATGATTTTAGTAAACCCCTATTCATTTTTAAATACCTTTCCAACAATATATCACACATTAGGGTTAAAATTAAAAAAAAAAACACTTCCCACTTTACATATAGGGGGGCTACCCTAATAAAACATTTTTTTCCAATTTTTATTTTAGCACTTTGTCGGCGTGATTGATACACATATTGGTCCCAAATTTCAGCTTTCTAGTGCTAACGGTCACAGAGATTAAGCGAGGACGGACAGACAGACAGACATGGCGAAACTATAAGGGTTCCTAGTTGACTACGGAACCCTAAAAACCTACAAACCTGTTGACATGTCCGGGTTTAGGGCCCGCACGCATCTTGTCCTGGTTGCCACTATTTTGAGATGGCAACCCTACACACCACCAATCCACCATCTCCTCTGTCCTTCGGCTTATGGTATTAAATTGTACATACTTGTTATACAGGGCCGGTAAGTAAAATTATATTAATCAATCAATTTCATATAATAATCGCATTTTTTGTGTCATTTTGTCTATTACCTTGAGCGGATTTTGATAACAGACCAGCAGGTAGAGGAGCTCGTGGCTTAATAATAACAGCCACTTGGGATGATCTTCAAGTTAAGACGCTTGGCTATGTTGATCCATGAATGGGACCGTCCATTTCGTTTATTTCATTTCATTCCGAGTTTCCTACGGGCCTCGGAAAGTACGTTAAGCTGTTTGGCCTGATCCATGTATCTTTGACAGTCTTTACATTAAGTCAGTGGCCCAAAACTCTGAGCACCAGTCTAACCAAGGAGAATTGTATTACCTAGTACTAACTGGGTTGTGGAGGTCTAATATGCAGTCGCATCATGTAAAATACTGGTTTTCAACTGAATCCGGTTACACTTAAAACCGACCACAACATTGTTGTGAAAAGGCAGATGATGATGAGGCCAAATTGCGGGAAAAGTAATCTGTCACATTTTAGACAAACAACTTTCTTATGTACAATTGTTAATTAAAGTAAGTGAATGATTGATTATTTTCGAGGGACATCCCACAGTATTCCTATTCAAAAATGAACAGATGTAACTTTCGGAAGAACAACTGACGGAATTGATTGACGAGTTTGGTAGACAGGTGTAAATCCGAAGTTTTGAAGTGGAGGCTTCAAACTCGGCGACCGAAAGATTGATTACCTATGGTTGGGCTAACGTAGCAGGAAAGGATTGTTGGCAGAAAATTTTAAAACAAACGTTCTCCATTTTGATTTTAAAGTCTGTAAGAATGAACTGGTGTGGATATTGTTATGTTGACCGTAAACATAGTGGTCGCATGTTATGGGTTACAAATTTTTACTGGTGGAAACCCTAAATATGGTATTAAACCTCTCAAAGATGCGTTATTTTGACAATCGTGTTCATGAAAATATGATTACCTCTTGTTTTAGACCAGAAACTGTCAAATTTTCACAATAAACCGTGCACCTAATGCTTTAGCATTAAAGTTGAAAATGTATTAAAGAAATGTTGCATGTTTTAGTAACATGATGACGTCCATACTCTGCTGATATTCTATACTCTGTTCTCTGCTTGGCATTTCTCTACTTCCGCAAATCGTATCTGCTCATTATTTTCAAGACAGTTTTATATTTTTCTTACTCTCGACACGATGAGCTTCGTTTGTACTATGAAAGTTGTGTTAACATTTTTCTAACAATGCATCCATGTTTTTGTTGGTCTTTCTCTCCCTTTTCATCCATCAAAATTAATTTTAATTACTCTTTCAGTCATGCGATTCGTCCCTCCACACGAGACCCCCATACCACAACAGTGGATTCCCTTTCAACTTTACTGTTACCGGCGCAACTTCAAACTTTGTCTATACTCATTCCTAACTTCATTCAACATTAGGAAGCAATATTGTTGCAAAAGCTAACTTTCTAACTCACCAGCTTATAGCACCCCTCAAAGTTGATAAAAGCAAACTTGAAAGGTGATTACAACAGCGAAGCAACTTTAGTAGGAAGCATTAGAACTACATAAACGTTAGTACTTTATGCAGCGTCAAAATCTATGCTTCCATCCTTAATATTTTACATAGCAACACGACTGTAATGCCTGAAAATTTACGCAGAGGTGTGCCTAATGTGGGTGTACCACATTTATATTACGTCCCAAGTAATGGGGTCTATTACCATCATCCGGGCACAATTCCAGGCTTCGTGGCTGCTACTGACATTTTTTTTTTTAAATGGTGTCTAGGAATTTCTCTTGTATCGTGGGTGCGTTTACAAACACTCACTTACACAAACACACCCAGACCCGAAACAACTATCTGCAGGCCATACAAATATTTCGGGATTTGGGATCGAACCCGCGACACGCAGCGCAGCAGTTTAATCGCTCAGCCACTGCGCCAACCGTGCCGTCATTTTCTAATAGGGAAACCCAATGACCCTTTGCCTGACCTGGGACTCGAACCCAAGACCTTATGCTCAACAGTTGGGACTACTAGACCAACGAGATAGCAATAATTTTATTATATCCGTAATTTTAATACGAAAGTAATTTTGTGTGTCTGTTATCTTTTATACGCCTACAGCTGAATATTATTAATATACCGATGAAACGAAGAAACATGAGTGTGTTTAGGTTAGGTTGACGTATGATATTTTCAGCAAAAATGCGGGCATAATATAGTGTATTTTAGTGTTTTGGTTTCTTACACGTGTAAGGCGGAGCTGATATGTTCGCGTTTTCCCTTTTACCATAATACACTGGCCAAATGGCTAAGTAATGTTTGAATTACCTTAAGTGAGTTAGAGTAGGACCTGTTTTTGTTTTGCTTTTAGGATTATTTTTGCTGTGAACACTTTAATAGTAATATTTACACTGTCCTAGATAAATCTATTAAAATAAAGTGGTTAGGTAACGCTAGTAACACCTTATTTGGTCGCACTATTTTTCTACTGGTTTTATTATAAAACTAAGCTTTACATTTTAAAATTAGAATGAGGTAAAAAATCAGATCACAATGAATCCATTTTTTTTTAGAAAAAATCTTTACGAGTGTACTCGTATCCAGTGAGACAGTATGAGGCTGTCTCACCTATCATACAATACACTCAGGGTGCTGTGGAAGCTGGCACATATTCTACCAGCATGCAAATGGCATGAAAACCATCAATTCAGGCCTCGGTGAACATCCCACAAAATCGAAACCATCATTCAAAAACAGTGTGAAAATTAAACCAATTATTGAAGTTCGAGCGAACGGTGCTGATAACTAACACTTCAATTAGACTTTGAACGATAATAGAATAATTAACCCTTCAATCAAGAATCCTCTTGAAAAACTTGAAAACATTGAGAGGATAAATAGTTGACCAGCTGAAAATGGAAAGATAAAACGTCGAAGATGATACCGTGGAAAAATTTTACTTTTTGGCAGATGGCTAATGATATTCACAAAAGTGTGGTCCCGATATCCACTCAACTATTAAATACTTCAAGCAAAAGGGTTCAATCACAAAGTTGGTAAAACCAAAGTTTACCTACCCGTAATTTTATCAAGGCAGCTGTCGTAACTAGGTAACAACTTTATACTATGAGTACAACCCGCTTTTGCTTTGCATGGGTCTAATCTACCGAATATGGAAGTTTGTCAAGGAATCGTTACGTAAATATGAATGTATCATTGAACTACAACAACTTTTTTGTATTGTAATTATGCGTATTTTACACCATTTTTTGGGGCGGTGGGAAATCATCAAATAACCCCTCCTGCTTTTGGGCAGAGCGGAAGGGAGTGTCAGACTTCTACTGACTAAAAACCACCCATGTTCCTTCTTAGACCTTTATGTCGAGGCCGCGGTATCTCTTGCGAACAACCCGCAGCCCCGACGGGCCGTATTTGACATCTTAATGGCATATTATCATTTTTATTAACCTGTACTATCCCACTATTTTGCCAAGGCCTCCCACAATTACTTCCATGTGCTATTTTCTCGTACCTCCTCAAACCAGCCCTTGTGGTACCCGTCCAGATCGTCTTGCTACCTCTTAGACTTTCTGGGCCGGCCTTGCAAACATTGAAAGTCGATTTTAATCCCAATTTTTGTCAACTACTGGATGTTTGTACGGTACGTACATTTCCTGAGCAATCGAAATATATTGTGTGATTTGTTGTTTTAAATGATTTAGTGATTTCTTATATTTTATTTTATTGTGTATTTGTGTGAAGACAACCTACTAGGTGGTCAGGTGATCTCATTAAGGTGGCTGGAAGAAACTGGAGATCTAATTAAGAAAATGAGAAGAGGCAGCCCCAGGTTGAAGAAGAAGAAGAGAGCAAAACTTCAACACAATTTTCAACCGACGTGAAAGCTTTACAGACAAACAAACTCACATTTTTCTTTTAAATATTAGTTAGGATTCTATAGTTATGTGCTTACTTTGTGTTTTGCCAGGTCGGGCCAAGTATTATTTGGTTTGCATCAGGAATTTCTCAGAAGCAGCCACGGAGGCTATATTTACCCGGTTTATGGCTATAGGCACTATTACATGGGGCTTAAACATAACCTGCAAAATATATGTGAACTTATGAGTACACCTCTGGCTAACCCTTTGGGGAATGCAGGCGTGATGTTACGTATTATGTACTTGCTTAACACGAAACAAGTAGTAACTTCAGTTGCTTCCCCGTTAAGTCATGTTTACTGCCGGTTATTTCCTTTGGGAAATCAAGAGTTAAATATTGAACAAAGTAAAGCTAAATGCAGGTTATGAGTGGAACAGCTCATTTCTTACTTTGAGTGAGTGATAAAGTGCTACGGGTTGTTCGAAAGAGATACCGCGGCCTCAACACAAGGGGCTAAGAAGGAACATGGGTTGTTTTAGTCAGTAGAAGTCTGACACTCCCTACCGCTCTGCCCAGAGCAGGAGTCATTTGATGATTTTCTACCCCCAAAGAAAAAAAAAAGTGAGTGATAAAGTATTATCTTCTGGTTAAACTGCGCTTGCGTGAGTTGAACCGTGGATGGATGACCAACTATTATATAGGGTGTAAAAGTACCCTTGACGCAAACGAAGGGCACTTGTTCTCCCCACCACTGCGATATTTTTTTTGTTCTAGACCTTACCTGTGAACCTCCTAGTTACGGAGATATTGGGGGTCGAAGTTCCAAATTTTTCACAGCTGTTTTTGTAAAAACTAGTTTTTCAGGTTATAACTTTACTTAAATTACCTCCATGACCCGTTTACTATTCAAAGCATCCAATAGCAAAATGTTTTAAGAGTGCTACATTGAGTTTTACCGTAAAATGTGATTTTCGACCCCAAAAAAAAATCGTTTCCCAGCAAAAATTTTTGCATAGGTGAACTTAGTTTGATGTACCTACAGAAGGCTTGGTTAACGTCTGTGTGATGGGTTGATTTACACCCTGTATACTGAGTTTCCTCCATGCATCAGAAAGCACTTTAAACCGTTGGACCCGGGTATTATTTATACGTCTTTGACAGTGGTTACAGGTAGTCAGTGCCCCGACAGTCTGACAACCGGTTACCAAGGGTTATCGTATTATCTATGTATATCTATCGTATTATATCACACTCTCTCTCACTCTCCTCAACTGGGTTGTGAAGGATATTTTACATGGAGCGACTGGCTATCTGTATAGGCGAGCGTTCTATGCAAAATACTGGCATTAAGCTGATTTAAAATGTTACAGCACCATGCTGAGAAAGTGGCCTTTTGGCCTCGTACAGGACAAATTTTAGTCTTATTACGTTTTTGTATTGTTTACTGTTTATTATGTTTTTTGGATTATTGTTTTTTATCAATTTGTGTTTTCCTGTTCTAAGACCAATAAATACATTTTCTTATTATGTGTGTTATTGGCTTTTTTTTTTGTGACGACTCGTTCGTGACTGATTGGCCAGAGAAGGCACAACACCAGGAGAGCTGGAAAGAAACGGGGGAGGCCTTTGCCCAGCAGTGGGACACAATAGGCTAATACAAAAAATAAAAATAAAAAAAATTGGCTTTTTCCATCAGGAATTAGTCAGTAACAGCTACGGAGTCTGGATGCGTGCACGGTTGATGGCAATAGGCTCGCCCCCTATTACATGGGACTTAAACATAACTGGCGAAATGTGGGTGTACTATTAGGTACACCTCTGCCTAACCCTTCGGGGATTACAGGCGTGATGTTATGTTTATGTTAAATACATTTTCTTTCTTTCTTATTATTGTAAGCTGACTCCAACATAGTTGTAAAAAGGGCAAACAGTTGATAAGTGAGTGTTAAAGCGGTTCCGTCACGAGGAAGGATATAGATGCAACAACTCAGCTTGGTTTGAAATATGACGACGTGAAAATTTGAGAAGTTGGAAGGGACTCTCGTGGCAAGTCCTCGTGACAAGGCAAAACTTTGAGATGGTTTTGATTTATAGACCTTTCTGTTATAGGACATAATGTAAAACTTTTGCGTCACTGCCTTCCTTGTTGGCCTAGCGGTCGATTCCCGGGTCGGGCAAAGCGCTTTTTGGTTTTCTCATCATTTCTCAGAAGCAGTCAAGGAGTTTGTATTAAAATTTGTTCCTTGTTGATGACAATAGGACCTTATTACTATCAACAAAGCCCAGGTTCAGGTTAAACAGAACTGGCGAAATGTAGGTTTACTAAACTAATTGGTACATGACTGCTTAACTCTTCGCGGATTACTAGCGTTATACTATGTAAAACTCTTCTTTGTCTCAAGAATATAACTGATAAAAAGAAAATTATTATTAAACTTGTAGGTTTTAGATTCTTAAAAATTAAAACAATTTCGAATCTAAACCCATAAACCCACATGGGAATTAATAAAACGCTAGAAGTTAAGTGCAAAGTTAAATTTAGTAGTTGTCTAAAGAGAAGAACAGGCAAGATACTCTCTAGAAATCTAATTTATAGATGAACGGCTATAATTACAGAACGACAGCCAGTAATCCGGGCAAACTAATTATATTATCTTATTTTAACGTTGAAGTTTAATTTCTTAATTGAATTACAAAATTGACGTCAACATTTTCTTTTCTAATTTTAACCAGTAAGGGTAGAAGAACTTCTTGGCGCGTGTAACAAAATAAACCTCCTGTTTTCACCTAGCGCCTAATTAGCAAAATTATAAAAGCAAAATTAATTATTTTGACTAATATTACGGGCACCAAAATAAAAGAAGGAGGTGTCTAATGAGATGACGAGTAACAGGGAAGTATGGAAGCTGCGCTGACCCAAAATGAATTGGGATAGGGGCAAGAAAATCATGATGATGCCAGCCACGAAAATAACGTACTAAAATAGGTACCAGTGTGGTATAGTGGCAGCAAATGGCACCGTTTAGTTAGAGAGACCGGAGGTTTAATTCCCAGGTCGGACAGACTGTAATATCACCATAGCAGCCTGGAATTTGGATTCGTGTCTGCTTGGTAGTAATAAACTCGGTCTATTACCTACTTGAGACTTCAACGGTCGAAATGTAGTTGTTTTCTAGGTACACCTCTGCCTAACCCTTAGAAGATAATAGTCGTGATGTTACGTTATGCCGTTATGCTATGCATAACTGGTACTATTTCTTTACTGTTAAAAAAGTATTACACTTTAGTGCGAGACAATGTGCTGTCCAGGATAGCCTCAACAGAACGGACATAAAATGGAATGAATGGTCATAATACTAGTGTTTATTTTTATATGTGTATATATTTGTATGTATGTTTATTTTATATCAATACAATTTTCTAATTAAAATTTTCCTATTTGTCTTTTCTACACACTGTGTCTACATGTCTAATCCAACTCTTCTCTCGCAGGTCTGCTGGAAGAAATTTCTTATGAAATAAGCAGTACCTTTGTGCTGTTCTATTTTGATGTATTTTCCTTTTTTTTTGTATTTTGTGTGTACATAAACAAATAAATAAAAATGATATTTGTCCAAGGATTTGTGTTTAGCTATCGATACTGTTATTCAAAAAAATATCCCTTACCGAAAAGAATTAAAAATACTGGTTTGAGCAGGGATAAAGGTTTTTCACATTTCAAACGATTGGAATAAGTATTCAACATACCTTCATATTCTTATAACCTTGAAACTGCTGCATTCCGAGTCTGAAACAATGAGCAGTAAAATTTTAGTAGGTAATATTGAAGAGTGTGTTATCCTTCCACTGAAAAAAGGTATTTCACTGCGTTACTATAAGGTTTAATGTGGAATGACTCGTATGAAATGCACTGCTGAAACACATTATTATTTCATTAAAATACGGCTGAGTTTCTAGGTCAATAACAACTGAATTATAAATGAATTTTCGTCTACCTACATTTGAGATATTTCATTGCTAATAGCAAATAAGTGCCTACATTATATATTTATTTATATGCATATTTCAAACTTTCAAAAGTTAATGCTTATTTCTAATCTTCATATCTATCGGTTTACCGTTCTCATGCCTTGACATCTACGAAATGGAACGGAGTCTCGGGCAAAGTAATCTAATTTTCTAGAATTTTCTCCAAAATATTTACAGGCCCCCAAACTCTAAATATGTCTTGAAATAAGCCTACCCCTTTCACATCTAGCACAAAGCTGTACAAACCTAAAACAATTACGTCTAAGTCTGAGAAAATTAACCTAAGTGCGTATAAGGCGTGCTTCACTCTAACACCTTGCCCACAAGTTATGCGATCCAGCGGCAAGCGTGTAGCATCTACGACTGGGAAGAAAACACAATATGAATTAAGTTATTTGACTATGCTACGCTACCAGTCAACGTAAAACGATTTGCAGTGAGCGATGTTGGAACTCTCGCAAAGGAAACAAAGAGATCTCAGATACAAGAGAATTAAGGGTTGCACTTCATCTGCCGT
This sequence comes from Diarsia brunnea, assembly GCA_949774965.1. NCBI lineage: Eukaryota > Metazoa > Arthropoda > Insecta > Lepidoptera > Noctuidae > Diarsia > Diarsia brunnea. The sequence goes on along the minus strand of OX459006.1, from coordinate 14,081,701 downwards.
CTTTGCTATAGCGAGAAACAAAGCTTGCTTTCGAGCGCATTATCGATGTTGCCGCGCGCGATAGCACTCCCGCTCTGTTTCTCGTTGTAGCAAATGGCAGTTCAGAGCGACGGAAAAGCAAAGAAACATATAAATGCGATTTCATGCTGCTAGATGACGCGCAACCACAGGAAATTACATAAAAAATTAATGTCAGTGATGTCTTAAAGCAAATTACATAATTTCTAAGCTTGACACGTTACGCTTGTGCTGGCGGCAACCAGTTGGTTCTTACATAACAGATTAGGATTATGTTTTTATTATACTCATAGTAAATGTTTCGAACGGTAACAAAAGACGCGTCGTTATGTCGCTTGGCATCGTAGCTTCGCCCGAAGCCGTGGACAAAGTCTTACGCGTGTTTCAGTCCAACTATTTATAAAGGCACAGAGATTTAAGTGTGAACCCTTCTTAATCGTAGAGGCCTACTCATTAATCGAGCCTTTGACCAAGTAGTAAGTTTTGGATGGAGGTCAGACGTTATCTAATGTCTTGAATTAATCTTAAACGTAATGGATGTTGTTGAGTACCCAGTGAGGTTAGAGGTAACAGAATTATTACTTGAGACTGGCTCATTGTAGCAGCTCGACTGTGTTAATTATTTATTGCTAGCTTTTGGTCGTGGCTTCGCCCAGTTGTGGTCGTAAATGATCCTGCAGGATCGTATGTAACATGTATTAGTGAGATTTAGAGTCCCATCTTATTTTTACTTTTTTCATTTACTCACTTCAATATCAGTATGGAAGAGGAAGCAAGCTGCGCCGACCCCAAAAGAATTGGGATAAGGGCAAGAGAATGATGATGATGATGACTTGAATATTAGTATTTTACATGGAAAGACGGACTATCTGACGTCTATAGCCCAATTAGTACTGGGTAATACAAAACCACTTGGTAATTCTGGTTGTCAATACCTACCTGTAAGGACTGTAAAAAATCTACAAATGACAACCGGCTTAACGTGCTCTCCGAGGTATAGTGGATACTCGGTATGTAATGGATGGTGACCCATATGCAAACTAACGTAGGCTAGCGAAGTTTTACCTAAATGTCGACCCAAACGGCTGCTATTATTTAGCCAAACTAATAGAAATATTACATTCACTGACCTCCTAATCCAATATTCAATCGGTAATATTTCGAATCGAGAATATTTTACCCTCCCTTTAACTTGCTTCTTATTATTTGGAGCTTAGATATCCGAGCTGAGAGCTCAGTCAGTTCAACGACTTTTTATTTGGTGCCCGTCGGGGCTGCGGGTTGTACGCAAGAGATCCCGCGGTCTCGACATAAAGGGCTAAGAAGGAACATGGGTTGTTTTTAGTCAGTAGAAATCTGACACTCCCTTCCGCTTTGCCCGAGAGTGGGCGGGGTTATTTGATGATTTCCCAATACCCCAAAAAAAAATAAAAAATGGTTTGGATGATGATGATGATGATGAAGTATTATCACGTCGATGTCGATGTCTCTCCCCCCTCCTTGTGTCATTTGTTCTCAATGCTGAGAGTCGTGGCCTCTTTGGAACACTTTCTCCCAGACTGTCTGTCTGTCTGTTCTCTTACTGTTGAAAAAAATACTGTTTTATATACCTACAAAAGTACAAGTTTGTTCCTATAAGCTAAAAGCTTGACAATACGTTATCTTGTAAGTTAAGATATGAAGGTTACAAGGGACATGTTATTAATCCTTGTCAGTGATGACATAGTTATGTATTTGGTCCTTCGAGACGGGACCGTCTAACTTTCTGGGCCTATTGCCCACATGATGTATTGTTTTCCGAATTGTTGTAAGATAATATCTATAAACATAGTATATTTAGAATTTGTGATCTGTGTATTAAGCGTTAAATCACAATTTAATAAATTTTAAAATAAAGAGCCAATAGAATTAATAATTAGGTGATATAATTTATATACAAACACAAAATATATTACATATATGCTGGATATACCTTTCAATCGAAATAATTAAATGCAATCACATAAATACAGCTTACTGATAAAATTATTGAATGGTTCATCATTATTTAGAGCAGTAAATTAATTTAATTTGTTCATATTAAATTGAATATGTCGTGTAATGAAACCATGAATTGTAACTATCATCTTCCCACTACCTAAGATATTCCACTGAAGAACACTCCAAGTGTTTTTTCCTTTATTCACACCACACGTAAAAGCTATAAAAAGTGAATAACCAATAACGACTATGAAATATGAAAACGCGCTCAAATCGTATTCCAAGCTTGGTCATATTTTCTACGTATTTCATTTTTCACGATCAACATTTAGCTTTTTTTCCAAACTATGTGTGGGTCGGTTACCAGTCTAACTGGATGCAGCTGAGTACCGGTGTCGGACGTAAAGAATAACACCATCTCATTCATTCCCGTGGGTGTCGTAAGAAGCGACTAAGGGACTTACCAGAGAATGGGCAGCAGCGTTCTCTGTGCCTTCGTAATAACCATACTGCGATCGCCAACCCCTTTGCTAAGCGTGGCGATTATGGCAAATCCCCTCCTTCTGGGGGAGGCCTATGTCCAGCAGTGGACGTCTTATGGCTGAAATGATGATGATGATGAGAACCAGTATTTTGCGTGAAGCGACTGCCTTTCTGAGCTCCCCTTGATAGGACTAGATGTCAGTCTTTCGGTATCTGGCTACTCGCATCGCAATGACTTTCAAAGACCTACAAAAGGCAGCCCGGGCCAATGGTTTTACGTGCTTTCTGAGACACGGAGGAAACTTGGAATGTTATGTTGGTCACTTAGCCACGGATCTATCTCAGCAAGCATGGCTTAACCTTGAAGGCCGACCCGTGCGGCTGCTGCTTTAGCCACGAACTCCTCACGTTCCGAAATCAATATTTTGCCGAAAAGCTTAGTACAAAAGAATTACATAATTAATGAAGCACATTTACCGGGAAAAGGACAAATGATAGCCATAACAAGAGATACGATTACACGCAACATTGATACCAGTTGAGACTAACAGAAATCTATTAGAGCTTATAAAATGGGTAGATATTTGATGAGCCGAAAAGGAAGGGATGGCCGAAAGATGGCAAAAGGCTACAAATAAAGCTGACGACTTCTGGACCAGTCTAACTGAGTTACAAATACCTTATGAAAGGCTAAGTTGAAAAATATTTGTTTGATGTGTGGCGTTTGTCTAGTGGTCGTAAGTACGATTTCTGAGCATGAGGTTCTGGGTTCGATTCCCGGATCGGACAAAGTGTTATTGGTATTTTCTGGTAGGGATTTCTCATTAGCAGCCACGGACTCTGATTTGTACCCTGTTTATGGCAATAGGCTCGCCCCATAAGGAATTCAAACACAATGCCAAATGTGGGTGTACTATTAATTACACCTCTGTCTAACCTTTCGGAGATTCGACAGGTGTGATGTTATATTACGTTATTTGATGTGTTTGTGTTGTCTTTGATTAAGAAGAGAGGAGCTCGTGGCTTAATAAGAACTGCCACTCGGGTCGATCTTTAGGAAAAGCTGTGCTTGCCTAGGTCGGTCTGTGGATGGGTGACCGCCCGACATACCGAGTTTCCTCCGTGCCTCGGAAAGCACGTTAAGCTGTTGGTCCCGGCTGCCATATATAGATCTTTGGCAGTCGTTACAGGTAGTCAGTGACCTGAAATTCTAACATCCAGTCTCACCAAAGAGTATCGTATTACCTAGTATTAACTGGGTTGTGGAGGTCATATAGGCAGTCGCTCCATGTAAAATACTGGTACTCAGCTGCATCCGGTTAGACTGGAAGCCGACCCCAACATAGTTGGGAAAAGGCTAGGCAGATGATGATGATGTCTTTGATTAAAAGTAATGGAGTTTGTATGTTCAAGAAACCAGTTCGTATTACAGTTAAAAACAGTCTAATTCGCACCTAACTGTTGATAAAGGGGTTTCGCGGGAGAATTGAACTCCATGTTTAGGGATGACGTAGACTGTAGTGGAAAGCAACGCAGTGCCCCCCTAAATCACTGTCATACACTTTTTTTATTGAATTGCGGTGTGCCCGCTACGGCTGCAATATGCAATGAGAGGTCGACTCTAAAACAAATAATTCTAAACCACAACACCGAGAGAAGCGGAAAGAATACAGATCAGGTTAACAATCAGGGTAATAAAATAAACAATTTCAATGTTTGCTCTGAAGTGCTACCAATATTTTTTTATCAAACTATATACTGATCTTTTATTCACCCTGTTTCCACATTTACTACATTTCTTTAAAAAAACATAGTTATAAAAAATAATTATTATTTCGAATCGGGATCAGGGTTCAAGCTAGCACTGGTTAGGGTTCCAGAGATAGGACTCCTCCTCACAAAGTGAGCTGAATCAAGAAGCACTGCCTTCTGAATCAGGCCCTTGATCCAACAGCCTAGCGAGAGAGGTGTTCGTCGAGGCTCTTGGTCATCAGGCCATTTACCCTAACGACAGTCGGCACAATGACGACCGAGTTCACAACAACCATCATTCTTACCTAAATACTTATAAAACTCTTCATATTACATAAACATAACCACACGCCTATAATCTTCGATGGGTTAAGCAGAGGTGCACCTAATAGTACCTACAACCACATTTCACCAGGTATGTTTAGGTCCCTTGTAACAAGAATCGAGTTTATTGTCATCAGCTGGGCACAAATCTAGACACCGTGGCTGCTACTGAGAAATTCCTGATGGATAAACTCAATAAACTTTATCCGACCTTTGGAATCAAACCTCATGCACGTTTGCGACCAACCAGGTCCCCATCGATCGCATGGGAACTCATAATATTGCGCCCATAAAATACCTTGAAGCGCAAAAATATCGTCCGACTACCCACATCTTATCTGATCCTCATAAATAATGCTCAAAAAGCAAATCCGATTCCCAAATTAAGTCACCTTCCGACCACAGCACGGCGAATATTGAAAAATGCTGATAATAAAAAAAAGATGTCGATTTAAAAAATTTAGGGTAGGCAGGTTATTATATTCAGAAGTGAGCGGGGCAATATCGGAAACTCATTAATAATGTTACAGGGTGTGCCTAATTTCACCGTGACTTAGCCATATTTACGTAAATGGATAAATTTTTGTGGTTACTACAGTGTATTAAAGAAAAAAGATTTTGATTATGAACTAGCATATTTCAGCGACGCTACTGATAGGAATATTTTATCTTCTTAGCAACTTCGTGGAATATCGAAGGTTAAAAGGTGTTGCTCTTAACATGAACATTGGAAATGAAAATTATTTTTTTTGACTTATGTAGTGGAATTTCGTTGATGAATTTCTTAATATAATAGTAGTGTGTGATATGTTTTGGCTTCCGATTTTTTTTTTACTAACTTTATTTTTTAAGTATGCCTATGTCGATCTCGCTGTCGCCACACAATAATTAAGCATAGCTTTATTGCTTCTCATAAACAGATCTAAATCCGGTTCCTGAGCAATCAGGGCGTTTAGCAGATTCATCGCCTGGCATTAATTATATAGTTATAATAGCTTAGCCTCTGTCAAGACTAGTTCAAATAATACAATGTAACATGTCTAGACAGACTTTCACTTTTGACTGACAGGAATAAAGCTTACTCAAAAATAAAGGTCAAAGTTCCCAGCGTAACGAAACAATTAAATTGTATGAAATGTTTTCTAGGAACAGGCAATTAAATAAAATAGATATTCTACAAAGCAATCTCCTAGAATCTGATGTTATCATCACGCCTGTAATCCCCGAAAGGTTACGCAGAGGTGTACCTAATAGTACACCCACATTTCGCCAGTTATGTTTAAGTCCCATGTAAAAGGGGGCGAGCCTATTGCCATCAACCGGGCACGGATCCAGACGTCGTAGCTGCTATTGAGAAATTTGTGATGGAAAAACTCAATAACTTTTTTGCCCGACCCGAGAATCAACCCCCCCATGCTCAGCAGTGGCGCTTGCACCCACTAGACCAACGAGGCAGTCAAAACATTCTCTTATTCGAATAACTAATTAACATCATCTAAAGTCTTTTTTTTCAGAGGATGGGAAATCATCAAATGACTCCTCCCGCTCTGAGCGGAGCGGTAGGGAGTGTCAGACTTCTACTGACTAAAATCCACCCATGTTTTTTCTTAGCCCTTTGTGTCGAGGCCACGGTATCTCTTTCGAACAACCCGCAGCCCCGACGTGATCATCTAACATCTTACTCGGTTTTGAGTACACAAAGTGTCTACCCTTTTCATCGCGATGAGCGTCTGGTTGAAGAAATAAGCCAGGGAGTCTGGATTTGTACCCGATAGATGGCCATAGTCTCGCCTCCTATAACATGGGACTTAAACATAACTGGCCAAATGTAGGTGTGCCTATTAAGGCATGTGTTCCTAATGGTATACCTCTGCCTAAACATCGGGAACTACAGGGGTGATGTTAGGCTATGATGTTATTATAGTTTTTTTTTAAATAAATACCGTTAGATTACAATCTATCTCGCGGGATTGTAAACTGTCGGTAGATTGTGAACCGTTAATACCGCTTACAATTTAACTTATTATTTTTCGATAGATTATAATCTATCGAAGTGAAACAGCTGTTTAATCACAATCTTACAATTTTTCGACCGTTTACAATCTATCAGTATTTACAATTTTACGGTGACATAAATAAAAGTTTCTAGGAACAGGCAATTGAAGTAGGCATCCTTCGAAACAATATCTTATTCCTGTAACTAATTTACATCATCTAACATCTTACTCGGTGTTAAGAACACAAAGTGTCTACCCTTTTCATCGCGATGAGCCCCTGGTTGAACAAGTAAGATTACACGCTGAACTTTAACATTATAGTTTAATAACTAGTTTTGACAGATGAAAGTTGTCTCTTTCTTTCTAGCTCTCTCAGTGTCAAGTCATATCTATACTAATATTATAAAGCTGAAGAGTTTGTTTGTTTGTTTGTTTGTTTGTTTGTTTGAACGCGGTAAACTCTGGGACTACTGGTTGGAATAGAAATACTCTTTTTGTGTCGGATAGTCCATTTATCGAGGAAGGCTTTAGGCTATATAACATCACGCTACGACCAATAGGAGCGGAGCATAAATGAAAAATGTTGCAAAAACGGGAAAAGATATTCCTTTTTGAGAGCTTCCGGAGCTTAACGGTTTAAGTTACGCAAATACCATGTATGAAAGAATTGTTCCTCTTTAAAAGTTCTAAAAAAAAGTCCGCGACAGCATATGTCTATCTTTTAAGATTGACTCACTGTAACCATTTTTTACTATTAAAATGTTAGGTTAAAAAGAATGATATTTTGCGAAGCTTATTTAACCCATATGGTATTAATCTATATCTAAATAAATGTGTTTGTTAGCACAGAAATTTAATATAGAATATTTGTGCCCTTTACTCTATACAGTTTAGACAAATATCTTAGAAGATATCGCAATGTAAAAATATCCGCGCGACAAAATAATTAAGCGCGCGGCAGTCATTCGGTCCGGTGCGGTAGGTTAGTGGGGATTCTGGCCTCCGGGGACTCCGGAGAAATTCATATTCAAAATATTTACTGCACCATAATGTTTACAAGGTGTTACTGTATATTTAACAGTAAGAGATACCAATAATAATTCACACTTTAATATAATCTAAACTAATATTATAAAGAGGAAAGATACGATTTTTTGTTTGTTACGATTGAACTCAATTTATGTTGACATTTTGTTATAAGCTATATTATGTGACGCAGACGAAGTTGCATGGGTCAGCTAGTTGTTAAATAAAATAAGATTCGTGGCTGTAACAATTACTGAATTCTATTTAATGAATAATTATGATTAAAATCACCAATTGATCCATCTCAGTTCATGTAAGTTTCTTAAGTGACTATTTGAAATAGGTATTCTTGAATGAATTTCGCGGGCTACCTTGTCGCATCAACCTTAACTGGCAAAATAAGAGAAAAAGATAAAGTAACTTAGGAGTAAAATAAGAATACACTGCAATCTTTTCGCAACAGAAAATATGAAGAACAGATAACAAAATATGCCCTCATCTTACTGTACTTACGCACATAACATCATGCCTGTAATCCCCGAAGGATAAGGCAGAGGTGTACTTAATAGTACACCCACATTTCGCCAGTTACGTTTTAGTCCCACATAATAGAGGGCTAGTTTATTGTCATCGACCAGGCACATTCCAGACTCCATGGCTGCTACTGAGACTCAAACCCAGGGTCTCATGCTCCCCGTCGGGGCTGCGGGTTGTTCGCAAGAGATACCGCGGCCTCGACATGAAGGGCTAAGAAGGAACATGGGTGGTTTTTAGTCAGTAGAAATCTGACACTCCCTTTCGCTCTGCCCAAGAGCGGGAGGGGTTATTTGACGATTTTCCACCCACCCAAAAAAAAAAAAAAAAAGGGTACTTAGTTTGATGTACAAAATGCTTGGTTGATGGCTGTGTGATAGGTTGATTTACACCCTGTATGACAGGGTTACACCTAGTAAATAATAAAACTATCATCATCTTCAGCCAATTAATTTTCACACTGCTGGGACACAGGCCTCCTCTCTTTGAGAATGAATAATCTACCACGAGCCCAGTACGGATTGGTACATGTCACAAGTCTTCGAATTTTTGGTTCTAGGACATGCCGGTTTACTCACGATAAAACTATATAGATCACTTATATACGAACAACTTCAAGACAAACTATCGCACAATAACATGAGAAAACAATCACAGATTTGAATTGATTTATTCAGGTTTAGTAAAAGTTTGACAGTGTCCGTTGACCCAAATCAACTGACAGATAACTGATGAAGACTGACTGGACATGGCGACCTTTTAAATAATCAACTACTTTATAAAGCAATACTTACAAAAACACTTTTCTAAATGTTTTATTCCCTAGCAGCTGAAACATAAATCTCTCAATCATGGTACGAATTAGTATATAATTAAATGCTAGCAGCTGGTTAGTAGGAGTAACGTAGTGGCTGGAGATACAACTAAAGAGATAGCAGAGAATAAGGCTTGAACGCTTCACCTCTGTGGCGAAGTACGTCGATTTTCGAATATCTTCCTAGGCTTCTCAAAAGGTATTTATGCTTGAGTGAATTGAAATATATGGTAGCCATCCAGATCATCCGTATTTAATTATACATAACTAGCGGACGTCACGCGGTTTCACCTGCGTAGGTCCCGTTCCCGTGGGAATATAGGGATAAAAAGTAGCCTATGTCACTCGCGGATAGTGTCACTTTCCAACGGTGAAAGAATTTTTGAAATCGGTCTAGTAGTTTCGGAGCCTATTCGTTACAAACAAACAAACAAATCTTTCCTCTTTGTAATATTAGTGTAGATTCTATTTTTATTAACCTAGCCCTTTCCCTACTATGTTGAGATTTGCTTCTACCGAATGCAGCTGAATACCAGTATTTTCCATGCAGCGACTGCCTATCGGACATCCGCAACCCACACCAGTTAGTAATGGGTAAGTACGATACCTTTTGATGATATTGGTTGTTGGACTTTCGGGCCAGTGACTACCACGACAACGACTGTCAAAGATCTATGGATCTGGAACCCAAGGCCCGATATGTAATGGGTGGTAACCCATCCACGGACCAACCTAGCTAAGCACGGCTTAACCTGAAGATTGACCCCAGCAGCTGCTCGGCACTGCTTTGGTGAAAGGAAACATCGTGAGGAAACCAAACATAGCTGATAAGTATTTCTCGACGGCATGTAAAGTCAAGTCAAGGATTAAACTTACACACCGTCGGGGCTGCGGGTTTTTCGCAAGAGATACCGCGGCCTCGACATGAAGGGCTAAGAAGGAACATGGGTGCTTTTTAGTCAGTAGAAGTCTGACACTCCCTTTCGCTCTGCCCAAGAGCGGGAGGGATTATTTGATGATTTTCCACCCACCCAAAAAAAAAAAAAAAAGGATTAAACTTACATTAAATTTTTAATTTTTTTTTTTTCACTAGAAAACGAATGATGGTGTAAAACTGTAGATGAACATAATTAAGTAATTTTCAATCGACATTAACTTTAAAGGCTGCCTATAATCACATACCCGATTACATTTTCTTGCTCCCAAGACTGGTATAAAATTACTTCGTATTAACATTCTTGTTACATGAGTCAGCGGTGTTCCTACTCGGGTTATATTAAATTAATGACATTACTTGGGAGTTCCGTGTTAAGACGTCATGAGCGGGATTAGGTTAGGACCTCATGGAGCGATCTTAAAAGGTCTTTATGCTTGATTGAATTGAAGTGTATGGTAACCAAGAGGTAAAACGTATCTAACCACTAAAACGTAACGTAACCTAACGTATCTAAATACTAGCGGCCCGTCCCGGCTTCGCACGGGTATATATATATATTTTTACGTTAACTGTTAATCTACACACATCACAAAATACCACTAAATAATATCACAAAATTTTATCAAAATCGGTCCAGCCGTTTAGTAGGAGTTCAGTGACATACACACGTACAGTAGAATTATCATCTAGAGATATTATTATTTTAATTTTATTTATTAATTTGATGATAAGTTATATTATAACAGTGTTGTATGACGTGTATAAATATTTACCTCCGATTATTTTCAGATACTTTTTTTAGGACAGCAACAAGCCCTCCACACAGTCACTATTCCCAAACCACTGTATTTCCTGAACACCAGAATCAACAGTGACGACCACCAGAAAAAGAAATGTCCCAGAGAAACGATTTAACTGTCTTGGATCCCGCAATGAAAAGAATACCGGAGGAGTAGGAAAAAACATAATTTACACTTTTCAAGTATACTTACTATCGTTGTGTCTGAATTAAATAAATAGAATAGAATTGAAAAAATTGTCGTTTTTCTTCTTTGTATGCGTGACAGCGTGCTCTAAACTATGCATCGGTTTTATATGCAATTTTAAACACTACAAAGACGATTTACTTCGAAAGGTTTATAATATATAATTAAAACAACTTGCTGATAAATCCGTAAGAAACAAGGGCGGGTTACAAACTCAATTAAAGTCACACCCATGAATGATTAAACTATGCATACTAGAATACTCTATCGTTATTTAACAAAACGCAATGAAATATGCTTTGTCATTCAAAATAAGAGCAAAGCAATTTAATTTGTTCACGATTTACATATTTGAAACGCTAAATTGTAGTTATTTAAACAACACGAAACGGTCAGCATTTCACTGTTATTTATCCAATGTTAAAATGTACTAGTTATTGCCCGCGGCTGGAGCATTCAAAAAAGCAAATAGCTGCTGGAGATTCAGTTTCCCATTTAGTCGAGTCGAAAATCAGTTACTAAACATTTTTATCTTTATCGGTATAGGTTACTGTATATTGTATTATAGTGTTACTGTATCGGTTACTGTTAGCCTGTATCATCTCATTGCTTGGCAAAGGCCCCCATTAACTCCCAATCTTTCGATCCAGGGCCAATGTAGACCACTGGTCGTTGGTTCAGAATCAAAAATGAATTTATGTACTCACAACTATATCCGCCATAACGTATTGAACATAGAATTTAATATACGATAACTAAGAGGTTTTTTAAACACACGCTTTAAAGAAAATGTAATCCATCAGCTTTATACTGCAAGAATTTATCAAGAAATTGTTGGGAGGTTAACCGTCGACACTTCATGAAACCAGATGGCTTGCTCGTTCGTCGGCAATAGAATTAGCATTGCCATTGAACATGGCGATGCTGTGAGTGTTTTAAGATATTATCAGATGACAGCAAACGATTTCATCGGTTATAAGGTTTTGAGAATATGCCATGATGTACATGAATAAATTATTATAAATGCAAATTAATATTCTTGTAGAAAATAAAGAATTCAAAGAAAAATATTTTTAGTCAACCATGAAAATGCAATAAATTATTAAGAAACGTCTATGCGAAAGAAAAAGAAAATGATTTAGTATCTTTGCAAAAAGTTCGGTCACTAAAACAAATAATAAAACGTCTTCGCGACACCATAACAAACAGAACTTCAAGCAATAAAAACTTGAGACAAACTCATTAAATACTTACTTTCATTGAGAACTCTCGAAACAAATCAACACAACACGATTTAAAGAACACTTAGAAAGAACAAAATAACTAACTAACTTCGTTGAAATACTTTTGAATCAAACTGTCACTTTGGACTGCGATACGTAGCGCGATCGAGGGCGCTACGAGCTACGCGGCTACGGCGTAGACGTCCGTTCACAATCGCGATAACGCTACACTGACTGCAAAGCTACGAGACCGTACACGGGGTATATTACAGACTAAACCGGTATGTTAGGTGTAAATTTTACATTTTGTTACTTACACGGCCACATTTTTTCTACAAACTCACGAATATGAGAATGTCATACAGAGTAAAAAATATTTAGTCATTAAATTATTTTTATCGGGGTCGAATGTAAAGCGGACTTTTATTTTATTTTGCTAAATAAAAAGTTGAGTTTATTGTACGTGGTTGTGTGACTACGAGTAAGTAAGAAAGTTTATGAGTACATTTTGTAGGCTTTATACAGCGTTAGTGGGAATTTCTCGTTGTTCACACGGCTTAACTTCGCACTAAGACCTGGGAATTATATGAGTTTTCTAATCATATTTTACAGTAGTCTGGCGGAGTATGAGAGAGGACGTATTGTTCCTTTATACCATTGTATTTGCTGTTCTTTTTCGTAAAGGATTAATATAAAGGATTAATCTTTTTATAGTACAAAAGGGTGTGTTTGTGTATGTATTTTGATGAAAAACGTAAGTTGTCAAAGCTTTGTTTGGTCACAATACAATATTTGTACTGGTATTAAGCCTATTTGAGTATGAATTTTATTCACGAATGTTGTATTTATAGACTTCAAAAACGAAGGCTGGATTAAACTGAGCATGTGCCGAACCAATATATTATATACCAATAATAACCGATACCAAATATGAAATTGATAAGCATGCTGCTATAACATACAGTCTTTGGAATTTGCCGTGAAATATAAACACAGCAATAATGTCTAGCAACATATCTGAGCATATTATATTGAGCTTTCGGCAAAAAATAATCACTTTCTGAAACCCTGACACAGCCTGAAAACGACACGCTAGACCTCGTAGATGAAAGAAAACCATGGACCAGTGTTTCATGTTAGCCATGGATCGAACATAACTGGAAGTCGTGGAGAGAGTTAATTGCCCAGCTGTGGGATTCCACAGGCTAACATTATGCCAGAATAAACCTATAACTAAGGCTTGGTAAATAAACCGTTGTCAGAGATTAAGACGCTAAAATATGTTAGGGATCTATATCCTTTTTTTTTTTTTTTGGGGGTGGTAAATCATCAAATAACCCCTCCCGCTCTTGGGCAGAGCGGAAGGTAGTGTCAGACTTCTACTGACTAAAAACCACCTATGTTCCTTCTTGGCCCTTGCGCCGAGGCCGCGGTATCTCTTTCGAACAACCCGCAGCCCCGACGGGGGGATCTATATACTTGATATATTTTAAACACACATTACTAATAAAGTCAGTTCATTTTCTGCCCGTATAATATCATAACACAAAGAGACTATTTGTGCGAGTGGGATCCTAGGTTTGATTCCCAGGTTGGTTTTTTCATAACATATTTCTCAGTAGTAGCCCGGAGTTTGGATGTTGTCGGTGATCGCTCTCTGGTCGTATTACATTGCCGTCCCATCGGACTATGAGAGAAAAGGAACAGTGAGTTCACCTGTGCCTGAGCACACATTTGTTCTATAATATCTAAGATTGGTCAACATGGTTTTATCACTATCACTACAAACAGTTAGTCACAAATAGACATGCACAATATCATCGCACACATTCACAGACACCCACACCGCACAAACACCCGCACACACACGCACACACAATACATTTAGAGTCACTCTTGGCCACCTTATCTTGTTTAACTTTTTTGTGTACTTCGTAATTGGCGTATTGTTTTGTAATAATTTTAATTTATTTTACTGTCAGCTGTGAAGCTACCTTTCATAAATAAATAAATATTATAAAACAAAGTCCTCCGCCGCGTCTGTCTGTTTGTTCGCGATAAACTGAAAAACTACGGCACGAATTTTCATGCTCATCAATTAATAGAGTGCTTTCCAAGGAAGGTTTTAGTTTCAAATTTAATTTTGTCGCAATAACCGACAACCACGCGAGCAAAGCCGCGGGCATTAGCTAGTGTTATGATAAATCAAACTAACATGTTATAGTGCAGCACGGTTGTTAATGTGCGTGGCTAATATCAGCTAACGGTTATTTCCGAAATGTCTACTAACATCTGTCAATGTTATTCAAGGACCACAGAAACCATGCTAAAGTGAACAAAGCCTCATGATCATTTGCCTAGCATTTTCCCAATAATGTGGGGGTCAGCCTCCAGTCAAACCACATGCACAAGTATTTTATATGGAGTGACTGCCTATCTGACCTCCACAACCCAGTTAGTACTGGGTAATACGATGTCCCTTGGTAAGACTAATTGTCAGGCGTAACGGCGATCAAAGATCTGCAAAAATACAGCGGGGACCAATGGCTTAACGTGCTTTCCGAGGGACGGAGGAAACTCTGTATGTAATAGAGAGACACCGATCCGCTTTCCGACCTATGCAAGAGCGGCTTTTCCTTGAAGATCTAGTCTTAGCCTAGATTTATACACGAGCCTAAACGTAAGAACAAAAAAACAAAACACAGTCGCGTACGACATTCACAAGAAAAATGTGTGTAATACATAACTACTACTACTACTTACTGTACTAAGAAAAACAAATCCTGTACTTACATCCGTTATTACGCTTCCACACAATACAGACAAAAGAAGAATATATTCTTGGCCTGTGTTATTACTGAGGTCTAATATGGTCTTGTGGACTCTATTACCCAGGTCCATTCAAATGTTTATTTGGCCAGTGATGTTATCTACCGCGGTCCATCTTGGTCACCTGTCCTACTGCCAGCGAGGAGCGAGTTACATAACGTAAACTGTTTAAAATATTCCCACTCTGCTGGAACTCAGGCCATAAGAGAGATAGACAGGTTTAAGATAAAATAAACTATTAGGGTGGGTTGCACCATATTACTATAACGATAACCAAACCGTAACAAGCCATAAAAGCATAAAAAAGCATAATTTGACGGCTTGTTACGGTTTGGTTATCGTTATAGTAATATGGTGCAACCCACCCTTACTATACCGGATCCAGTGTGGGTTGTTAGATGTCACATTTCTTTGAATTTTTGGTTCTAAGTCATGCCGGTTTCCTCACGATATTTTTGGAGTCGGCGATCAACCATTAATGTTGCGTATGTCTTCTGCGTTAGTAGAAATATTCAATATCCTGTACGGTATACAGTAAATCAAATATATTTTAATCCCCATTACTATGCAAATTTTTGCATTTCCTACTTGCAAATATTTTATGTGGGTCTGAAGGAGCGGTGTTACATGCATGCTTGAATGTTTTTGAATAAAAACTAAATATTTTTCATAACATTGAATGTCATGGTTTTTTACAATATTTTATAATATCCATGGAATTTCTTGCCCAATCTACTCCATAGACATCTTAGGCTTTGGCATGGGCAACTACAGTATTTTCACAAGTTTATTTGCCTTGAGACTGTAACTTCGCTTTTTTTGTTTTTCTGAAATTGAAAAGTGTCTGTAATTGATCTCATTGAAATAAAAGCTTTGAGTTTGTGTAACCCCTGAATCCATAACTAATATTTTACACGTTTCATGAGCGAAAAAATATACGACGCTAACGGTGGGACGGGTCCTTATATTGGGTCAATCTACCCGCTCATTGGTCAATAGTTTATTATATGATTTGATATTTGCTTATTCATATTTGTGTACCCTGTTTAGATTGGTGTGATGTTTATCAGCTGGGAATAATATAAACTCATTAGGCTGTTATTGTTCTACTGTCGGAAATTTCCTCCTCTTATAAATAGAAGATCTTGTTTGCTGGATTAATCTATGTAAATAAACATAGGGTGTCCTACACATGTGTATATTCGGGTCGGCATGACACGGCATAGCCTGGTGGCAAGGTCTTTTAAATACCGATGCATTGAAAAAATCAAATAAGTAAAAGTTTGTCAATCTACAGGAACTACTTCAGAATTACGTTCAAATCACAATAGTAATGAAAACTTTTATTATGAATTGCTTCGAGTCGTATATTCGGTTATTGCCACCAGCCTGTGCGACCCGGTCACGTGTTTAAGTACCCAGACATTTTATTGACACGCTTCCTCACTTTATCGGTACTAATATTATAAAGAGGTAAAATACATTTGTAGTTTGTATGTAGGGGGTAACTTACAGACCAAAAAAGTTACAAAATACTTATTTTTCACTTAGTGAAACATACTTTATTCGTAGGTGTTATATACATAACATAACATCACATAAAATCACGCCTGTAATCCCCGAAGGGTTAGGCAGAGGTGTACCTAATAGTACACCCACATTTCGCCAGTGTGTGTGTGTTATAATTATACACTATAAGGTATATTTAAATCATGCATATTAGCCGAGATTTCACAACTTTTGCAGTGGTAAAAGTGCTAGTTTGTTGACAAAAGTCACCAACAGGAATATGTTGACGATTTCAGATTGTTAACTCCATTTTATTTCACACTATTTCCCTTAGCCGTTAAAAGAACAGGAAAAACATACTTAAGTTATATTAAAAGACGAGACACGTGCGAAGATAATGGTGTTGCGAAATATAATGATAGCTTTTAATAGAATCTGCTCTTGATGTTTATTTAACTGTTACTACCGCGTTGGTGTAGTGGTTACAAGCGGGACTGCTGAGGATGAGGTCCTCGGTTCGATACCCAGCTCAGGAAAAGTGTTATTAGGTTATTTTTTAATTTGGTAGGTACTTAATTATTGATGGTCACGAAAGATATCCCGTAAGTGACAATGTAGGTCTGTTATTTATAAACCGTTAAGAGTTGTGATAGTATTCCGTACCACCGCTTAGCTATCTCTGGTGAAAAGGCACCCTGGTGTATTGAGTGCCCTTAGGAGATTCAGTTACTATAATCAAAACAGTAGCACTTCAAAAATAGAGTTATACCATATTTAAATTACCTGATTCTTATAAAAGTTGATATTTTCTCAATACGTAACATGCAGATAAAACTTTCCTTTTCTGAACTAGAAGATCTCACATCCTCAGCCATTCCTTCATTTTACGATCAGTTTTGAT
The DNA here is from genome assembly GCA_949774965.1 of Diarsia brunnea. Lineage (NCBI taxonomy): Eukaryota > Metazoa > Arthropoda > Insecta > Lepidoptera > Noctuidae > Diarsia > Diarsia brunnea. The sequence continues at coordinate 14,064,388 of OX459006.1, read as the reverse complement.
GAAACTTTACGAAAATACGGTTATTCCGTGCAAAAGATTGGTATTGAGGGCTCCTACCGTCATGACTATTTTTTTTTTGATGTTCTGAATCTACCTCCATGCTTTTCTGGTCCCAAGAATAATTTTCGGTTATGGCATAGTCTTTTGGTACTGAAACCCTTAAATTATATCGACGCTTGAAAGGATACCAAGTGTCATTGTGTTAATGTTGCTTGCTAATTTCAGCCTTTCAAGCGTAGATAAATGTTTTGGTATCAAAGTACAAATGAGATAGAGCATATACATGTCCTGCAAACTCCTTCTCCTTTCAACACTGAACTTGGATCAAAATAATACTGGTTTACGAGGTGGTCATAGATGCTCAGTTTTTTTTTTCTATTTAATTAACTTTATTCCTAAAGGTTATAAACTAACCCCCCACAAAACCGTTGCAATGGTCTGACTGTGGGTGGGGTCGATGCGTCTCTAGACATACTTAAATCTACTTAAAACTAAATATTATTTAAAGTTACACTTATATAAAACTTAAAATATTTCTAAATAATTAGTTTTGTAGTTTCAACTCGATTTGCTTGAATCCCTGAATATTCAAAGTTAAATATAGGAAACAAACTGACATAGATACGTTTCCATTTAAACCGCAAAATCACGATCCACTACATAATTCATTAACACCACATCAAAATCGACACTGCAAAGATAAAATGGCGAACGCGCAATAAATTTAACAGCACCAATTTAATAGTTCCGCCCGCTTTACATATACACGTATACCTATATACTTTTATATATATTTCCCAAGGGGAAATTAAACCGCCAACGCTTAGCCACAAATCCCTGATATTAGCCATTTATCTCACGTTCGATCCTCTTTTTGCAGTAAAAACCGTACGTGTGAACCGATCTCATAATTGTATTTAGTATAACATTTCGATGTTTACAAAGAGGGTTAGATTGAAAAAGTCAATCTTTTGAAGACGTTTTGGGGACGAATTTGGGACTAAATCGTGAAGAGCTGCGAGTAGAAAGGAAAATAGATTGTCAATACATCTTAATATTATAAAAAAAATATTGATTTAACCCTTCACTGGTTTGGTCCTTCCCACATTTATTACGAACATACAGAAGGGTAAGGCCCGATTTAATTTTTTCGGAGTACTATGTTTTACAAGGTCTTGTGATGCTTTAGTCTTTCAAATACCCTGCTCATTCGACATTGAACAGTGTATAAGACAAGGCCAGCGGCTAACGGGATAATGTATTTTCTCGAACACACAATGTACAAACTCCGAGATACTACTCAAGACCCAATAATACTTGAGATTTGGTCTAACAACTGGACTGTAATGTAACATCACGCGTAATCCCCGAAGGGTTAAGCAAAGGTGTACGTAACAGAACATTCATATTTAGCAAGTTACGTTTAAGTTTCATGTAATAGGGGGTGAGACTTTGCCTTCAACCGGTCACAAAACTAGACTTCTACTGAGACATTCTTCATGGAAAACCCCAATAATAATTTGCTCAACCCGGGAATGAAACCCGGAACCCCATTCTTAGCTGTCGCGATTGCGACCACTAGACCACCAAGGCAGTCACTGGACTGGTATAGTAATTAATTAAAAGACACTCAGATTTCTATCGGGACTTTGTTACAACCATTTTGTCATTGCTTAAATTCATAACAACGAGATACAAATAATCATATCTTTCGTCAAAACAGAAATAAAAAGTCCTTGTCGTTGTCACTCAAGAAAAACAAAACAACAACGCTCAATGGGTCAAGTACGAAGATCTTTCATTATAACAGAATCCTTCCGAATAAGGACGATAGTGGGTCTAGTACGAACGCGAGATTTTAACTTGATGTTAATTCGGTCGAGTTCTAGATTGAATATAATACCTGTTTTTACATTTTTTTATTCAAATAAATTTGTCGATATGCTGAATTGGGTACTTGACTTTTTTTACTAGTGATTTGGAAACAGTAAATAAAAAGATAGGCAAAAGTAAAAAAAAGGTTTAGTTTTAACTGATTTAAAATGATTTACTAGACAAAGACAGCGCTATGAAGAAGTCACGTCATATTCTCATACCGCCACAGTTACGTTGTGTTGCATAATATTGTCACAATTAATCATAAGTCTTCTGTGCTGTGTAAATAAATCACTTACGTAAGTGAGTTATATGCACAACTTTCTCAATAAAAGGTGAGCAATAAATTTACAAAAAAAATATTTGAAAACTACATAATTAATATTACATTATAAAATATAGAATATAATATATGTTTATAAATAGTAGAATATAGTCTTAAAACATAGTACGTGCGAAACGAGTTTTTATTTTCAATTTTATAATTGTCTGAATTCATATTTTTTTCTCTGCACATTCGTCCTGGCCCCACGTTCCGTACAAAATACCGTTAACTGAATACCTTTCCACCATTCTCCCACTTTTATGTTTTCTCCTTGAATTTATGTGCCGGTTTGGTACAATCACAGATTCTAGATGCGACAGGCAAATGAAAACGAATCGCCCTGCCGGGGAATACTATGTATTCCGACTCCAACTTTATCAATTGATTTCCTTCCTCTCCGTAGGGATCTTGCGAGATACGGTACATTTTTATTTACTATAAATATTTATTTTATCACCTGTGCTAGATGCGTTGCGGAATTTTTGATTTTGTACTCCAAATCTTGTTACCGTGATTTCATTTTGGGGTTCTCAAATATATTGGGGTAAGGTATGATTATATTATTAAGTATTTATTCAAAGATACATTTTTACTTATATGTTAATGGCAGAACCTACTATTTCATGTAACCAAAATATGGTTATATGAAATGGTAGGTTCTGCCATTCCTCTGCTCTATAACTGGAAGGCTTGAAGTCGTTTGTCTGTTGAACGTCCGCTAACATTGCTTGAATGTCTTATGATCCACCGGGTGCTCATAAGGACGCTCGAAGACTTAAAAAAAAAAACAACAGCTGTCCCAAACATTTTGACTGTGTAGGTACTCTCTAAAACTAGACGCTTAATTCATTATCCAATCTTTAATCATCTCCTAAATTCATTTGCGTGTAGTATTAAGTCATCCTGAGTGTTACTGCAATATCTTTTTTTTTTTTTGGGGTGTGGGAAATCGTCAAAAAACCCCTCCCGCTCTTGGGCAGAGCGAAAGGGAGTGTCAGACTTCTACTGACTAAAAACCACCCATGTTCCTTCTGAGCCCTTTATGTCGAGGCCGCGGTATCTCTTGCGGACAGCCCGCAGCAACCTTGAATTATCTTAAACCCTATGATTTAGATTCAGTCAAACGGTAAAGTTCTATTTTCTTCATATTTTCATTGATATTCGAGCATTACCACGCACAGTACCACGTTAAGTATACAAGCTGTACCCAAATTCGTGTTATTACTTCAAACCTCGGGATATCAGTAAGGCACAATGCGTTTCAAGTTCTGGTCCGTTCCGTTTCAGTTTCCGTTTCAAGAGTAAACAAACCGTAACATTCTGCCATTCTCTTCGATCCGGTGACCAGATAAGATATCTATTTGAAATAGAAATGTATCCTTGATTAACATAGAACATCTGACAACAACATCATTAGGACTGAGGGTCCATGGGACATGGGATTCTTTCACATAAGTGATACGAGACAATTAATTAGAACCTTTTTTGGAGTGTAGGAAAGAAACCTTTGAAATGAGTCAAACGGTGGCGGTCTGCAGTGAAGGCCATAGGGGAATTAAGGTGGACGTGAAACCTGTCAGTGACAGTTCATGCGAGAATCAGTCGCTTTTCCTGGTATTAACGAAAAAGCTACCTAATATTTTACACAGCGGGAGTTATTATTGAATAAGTCGTTTTAAAAAGAATAAGTAAAAAATCTGTGATTAGATTTAAAAAATCTGAAATGTTTTTTTCATAATGGTCAAAGATCGTCTAAAGAAAGTCTCAAGAAAAAATCTGAAGATCAACAAACACTCATAAGCACTGAACGGAATTCATCATCATCTGCCTAGCCTTTTCCCAACTATGTTGGGGTCGGCTTCCAGTCTAACCAGATGCAGCTGAATACCAGTATTTTACATAGAGCGACTGCCTATCTGACCTCCACAACCTAGTTAATACTAGGCAATACGATACTCTTTGGTAAGACTGGATGTCAGAATTTCAGGTCACTGACTACCTGTAACGACTGCCAAAGATCTAAATGTGGCAGCCGGGACCAACAGTTTAACGTGCTTTCCGAGGCACGGAGGAAACTCGTTATGTCGGGCGGTCACCCATCTACAGACCGACCTAGGCAAGCACAGCTTTACCTAAAGATCGATCCGAGTGGCAGTTCTTATTAAGCCACGAGATCGGAATTAACATTACTTAATTTCATCAGCTGGCCTTCAACCACCTTTCAACTTAAAGGAAGTAACCGAATAGGCTCAGCAAACCTGATATGTCACCGTGGCACACTGTCGTGCCGTTTGTGGGCGTCCACTAAAACAAAAGCAGGTGAAAGCGTGGGTGCAAACTTGTGTGTCTGTTTTCAAAAATAGTATAGAGCGGCGCGAAACGATGAAATGACAGCCAGTGCTCGCTCCATGCATCCGTGCGAGTTTTAGCGGACGCTCTTATGGCCGTATGAAGGTCGTGTTGGTCATACGTAAGTGCGGGGACGGTTAGTCGTCTTTCCGGCGTCGAAGGGTCGGTAACTGCTATTAATTCAGTTTAAAGCAGTTACCCAGCCTCTCTCTTCCTGAGTCAAAGTGTCATTAGGATGCTTATAAGTGTGCGACGCGTTATGAAGTTTCATGGAGAGAAACCGGCTGAGGACATAGATGGCGCAATGATGGCTGAGCGACCGACTGCTGCGCTGCGTGTCGCGGGTTCGATCCCCGCTACAATACAAATATTTGTATGGCCGACAGGTAGTTGTTCCGGGTCTGGGTGTTTGTGTATGTGAGTTGAAATGTTTCGAAACGCACCCACGATGCAGGGAAAATTCCTAGTGTGGGGCAACAAAAATTAAAATAGAAAATTTTACTTGACGATTCCAATTCCCTTGAAGTTCTTATTCGTGTGCGTTGTCCTTTAAACGTAATCTTTACCGGCGAAATCAGTAAATCACTAAACGGTAGTTACGTCAGCACCACGAGACGTTACATCCAGCCATAAATAAAGTAAGGGTTTCAATATCTTAGGGATGGTGACAAGTTACTAACCCTTTTCTTTAAAATTATCCTTGCTCGTAAATTATGGCTGTTATAGACATAATGGTCTAGTCTGGTTGTTTATAAATGCCTTGGGAGGCAGTCAAATAATACTACGTATAATGCTCAATTTATTAAAACATAATTGTTATGCCTAACTATAATTGCACATCGATTTTTCAGTCTCAGCAACAGTACCGCGAGCAAAGTCCAAGAATCTGCTTACACTAAGGTGGCTAGATAAGTAGCCTGTCGGGGCTGCGGGTTGTTCGAAAGAGATACCGCGGCCTCGGACACAAAGGGCTAAGAAGGAACATGGGCGGTGTTAGTAGAAGTCTGACACTCTCTTCCGCTCCCCCTAGAGTCATTTGATGATTTCCCTACCTCCCAAAAATAAATTGCGAGATAAATAGTAAATTTATGTTGGAGTCGCCTAGAATAAGTTTTGACGGCACGGTTGGCGCAGTGACTAGGTACGCGATTGGTTGCTGCACTGCGTGTCGTGGGTTCGACTACCGCAAGGAACAAATAATGGTACCTATGACCCACTGGTCAGGTTTCAGGATTACCTTACGATGTTTTCCTTTACCGAAGCAATTTATAGAAGACGCACAAAATCCAAAAATCAGAGGAGCGTGGTTTGGGTTCGAAGCTATGACTTGGCAGTCCGGCAGCGCTGAGATGTGTGTAATAAGTATAAAAGTCAAGGTTCTACTGATTAAGTTTTGTTTAAAAATAACGTATTTTACATGATTTCTATTTGAAACGTATTATGTAACTACTTTGCACCCATTGTTTGCTCAATTCTCATCATTCAGTTGAACGTTTCACTCAGTCTAAAGGCAACTAAAAATTTCATTAAAACGTATAGAGAGCTGACGGACAACTTTTCATCAGGACTATGAACATTGAGCAGTAGTTAGAAAGGGAGTTTTCGACTTTAAACTCCGACAATGACAGTCGAAAATCTTTTCATTTTGAACAAACCCGAATACTTTTAACTGGTTGGAAGTTAGTTTGAAAAAAACCGAGTGGATGAATAGTGGACTGACTGTCATCTAAAGAGCATATTTTTCACACATAAACTGGCAAAATGTGGGTGTATTATTTGGCCTAACCCTTCGGGGATTACAGGCGTGATGTTATGGTATGATGTCATGATTTTCAATCAATTCAACAGCCTTACAAATCAGACTACAGATGCGACTTACTTCATTACTTACATATTGTGTCTTATGAAGTATTATATTATGACAAACAGAAAAAGGTTATAGATCCTCCCAAAATGAACTGACACGTCACCTAAAAATCTCATAAAAACCCAACGTTCTCTTGCATCACTTTCCGAAAAGTAGGTTGCACATTGGACTCGTAAAAAATGCTATCAAATATGAAAAATGACGTCAAACGAACGAAATTGAGGCTGCAACACTGTAACCAAGTTATCATGTCGAATAGAGACAGGTACGCCAACTTTTTCATCTGAAACTTTTTATTTTATGAAAAATACGAGTAGAACTGCGATGTGAGCTACACTTTTTAGAGTCACGAGTAATTTCAATTAAATTTCATGTTTTACATGTTTTGTGCCTCGGTGAGCAAGTAGTCCCTGGGTTCGATTTCCGTGTCGTACAAAGTGATATTGGGAGTTTTCGTCAGGAATTTCACAGTAGCAGCCACGGAGTTTAAAATGTGGGTGTAGCTAATAGCAAACCCACATTTCGCCAGTTATTTTGTATCTGTCTAACTTTTCGGGGACTACACGCGTGATGTTATGTTATGAGTGATTTTAATTAAATTACATGTTGTTGCGACTGCCTCGTTGGTCTAGTGGTCGCAAGCGCGACCGAGCATGCGCAGCGCGGCTGAGCATGAGGTCCTGGGTTCGATTCCCGGATCGGGCAAAGTGTTATTGGCTTTTTCCATCAGGAATTTATCAGTAACAGCCACGGAGTCTGAATTCGTGTGCGGTTGATGGCAATAGGCTCGACCCCTATTACATGGGACTTAAATATAACTGGCGAAATGTGGGTGTACTATTAGGTACACCTCTGCCTAACCCTTCGGGGATTACAGGCGTGATGTTATGTTATGTGTTACATGTTTGCTTGTAAGTGTAGCCTGGTAGCAGGTGGATGGGATTGTTGTCAAAGATCAGCTACTACCAACTAATGACTTAACTGTTACCCTACAATTCTATATTCATATTAAACCTCAGATATTTAAAGACTTTTGCGTCGTAGTATAGACTGCTTTAGATACCACCCAATTTATGAGTACTGCTCTATCTATCCTGCCTCGTTCGTTGGACTAGTGGTCGCAAGCGCGACTGCTGAACATGAGGTCTTGGGTTCGATTCCCGGGTCGCGCAAAGTGTTATTGGGTTTTTCCATCAGAATTGGGTTTTTCATCTGTAACAGCCGTGGGGTCTGGATTTGTGCCCGGTTGATGGCAATAGGCTCGCCCCCTATTACATGGGACTTAAACATAACTGACGAAATGTGGTACACATCTGCCTAACCCTTCGGGGATTACAAGCGTGATGTTATGTTATGCTCTACCTATCTATACACCTCTCATTCATACTACAAATACTCTAATTATAAGTTAACTTTATGAGTACCAAGTATACCTTTAATATAATAGGCACACTAACCACCATAATTATAAGTTTTACTGTTTTAACAAAATATATCTACACTAATATTATAAAGAAAAACCGGCCAAGAGCGTGTCGGGCCACGCTCAGTGTAGGGTTCCGTAGATAATAAAATATTATGTAAACGAAGTTAAAAAAAAAATACGGGCAAATGAAACTTGACCTCTGGATTGTATAGGCGCTCATACGATTCAGGGACCAAATTATATTGGTTAACTGCAGTTTCCATCTGTTGTTTCCATCCAAGTTCAAAATAATTTTCCTAGAAAGTCCTTATAAAGTTCTACTTTTCAGATTTTTTTCGTATTTTCTAAACTTATGGTTCAAAAGTTAGAGGGGGGGGGACGCTTTGTTTTTTACTTTTGGAGCGATTATTTCCGAAATTATTGACATTATCAAAAAATGATTTTAGTAAACCCCTATTCATTTTTAAATACCTTTCCAACAATATATCACACATTAGGGTTAAAATTAAAAAAAAAACACTTCCCACTTTACATATAGGGGGGCTACCCTAATAAAACATTTTTTTCCAATTTTTATTTTAGCACTTTGTCGGCGTGATTGATACACATATTGGTCCCAAATTTCAGCTTTCTAGTGCTAACGGTCACAGAGATTAAGCGAGGACGGACAGACAGACAGACATGGCGAAACTATAAGGGTTCCTAGTTGACTACGGAACCCTAAAAAGAGGAAAGATTTGTTTGTTTGTTTGTAACGAATAGGCTCCGAAACTACTGGACCGATTTCAAAAATTCTTTCACCGTTGGGAAGCTACACTATCCGCGGGTGACATAGGCTACTTTTTATTCCTGTATTCCCACGGGAACGGGAACTACGCGGGTGAAACCGCGTGACGTCCGCTAGTTTAAATAATGAGGATGGCATGCGAGGCCTATATTAAGCAGTGGTCGAGCAGTTTTGAAGCAGAATAACAGCACTTGCTCTGGAAATGATTTCTTCATTTAGTATTTAATTAAACAGATTCGAGACATCTAATATCTATACAAATGAAAAACTACGGAGTAACATATCGTTTATATTGGCTGTAAAAGTATCCTTAACAAAATCGAAAAGCACTTGTTCTACCCGTCATTGCGATTTTTTTTTGTTCTAGACCATACCTGGGAATCTTCTTGTTATGAAGGTCCTCATCAGCCTATTTATTTTCCCTTTGCTGGGACACAGGCCTCCTCTCTTCGAGAGGGAATGGGCTACAATCTACCTCGCGGGCACAGTGCGGATTGGTAGATGTCAAAAGTTTTCGACTTTTTGGTTCTAGGACATGCCGGTTTCACCACGATGTTTTCTTTCACCGTTTTTGAGAGAAGTGGTGAAGAAATAAATTACACGAAGTAATGCGCCTCCCTGGCTTCGAACCCATGACATACTGTTCGTAAGTTGAGGCCGCCACCGCTGCAGGTAATGAGGGACAAAGTTCAAAAATTCATACAAAAATTAAATTAAATTAAAAAGTTCAAAGTTTTGTATTTATCATTTTAAATATCTCCACGACCCCCGTTATATTTAATTCGTCCATCAACACAATGTTTTGAGTAAACACCATCGAGTTCTATACCATCAAATGTGATTTGCCAGCAATATGTTTTGCATAGAGTTACTTAATTTGATTTATTTATTTATGTACACACAAAATACAAAAAAAGGAAAATACATAAAAAATAGAAGAGCACAAAGGTACTGCTTATTTCATAAGAAATTTCTTCCAGCAGACCTGCGAGAGGAGAGTTGGATTAGACATGGAGACACAGGGTGTAGAAAAGACAAACAGGAAAATTTTTATTAGAAAATTGTATTGATAAAAAATAAACATATTTACAAATATATACACATATACAGAATGCTTGGTTGATGGCTTCCAGAAGAGTCCGTTTACACCATGTATATGATTAATCACTATCACTACATATTATAAAACAAAGTCCTCCACTCCGTATGTCTGTCTGTTTGCAATAAACTCAAAAAATACTGCACCGATTTTCATGCTGTTTTCACCGATGAATCGAGGAAGGTTTTAGTTTATAATTTCACCGACATACACGCTAGTAGATTGATAAGAAAACATATTCGTAGGCAACACCTTTGTAGCTCCGCTGGTATGCAAACATCAGTTTCTCAGACGCCAATATTTGGCAACGTGCACTTCGTCTTGGTCTATTTACTTTTCCAAGATTACTCTAGGCATATCCAATGTGTAGGCTCATACATAGTTACTGAATGCAATAACCCCATGAACATGATTACCTCGTTCTGTCGATTGGCTGCCAACTTGAGCGGTAAAGTGAGGCAACTGACCCTGTATTGTTAATCTTTCATTCAACCGCTGACCTCGGCGAAATTAATCTTGGAAAAAATATACATTCATGTTTTTTCTTTTATTTGTCTAACCATTTGGACAGCCAGTATTATTTTGGTCTTAAAAGAAAGAGTAATCGAAAAATAAATAAAAAAATATTTCTTCTTTATCGTGTAGTTAGTGTCTAACCAGATGTCAAAGTTTTTAGGCCTCCCGTCGGGGCTGCGGGTTTTTCGCAAGAGATACCGCGGTCTCGATATGAAGGGCTAAGAAGGAACATGGGTGGTTTTTAGTCAGTAGAAGTCTGACACTCCCTTTCGCTCTGCCCAAGAGCGGGAGGAGTTATTTGATGATTTTCAATCCACCAAAAAAAAAAAGAGTTTTTAGGCCTCGTATTTCGTAGGCACACTGGTTTCCTCACGAGGTTTTTCTTTACCGAAGTAAGTGATAATTATACAGGGTGTAAATCAACCCATCACACAGCCGTCAACCAAGCATTCTGTACATCAAACTAAGTACCCCTACGCACAGTTTTGCTGGGAAACGACTTTTTTTTTGGGTCAAAAATCACATTTTACGGTAAAACTCATTGTAGCACTGTTAAAACAGTGGATGCTTTGCATAATAAACGGATCATGGAGGTAATTTAAGTAAAGTTATAACCTGAAAAACTAGTATTTACAAAAACAGCTGTGAAAAATTTGGAACTTTGACCCCCAATATCTCCGTAACTAGGAGGTTCCCAGGTATGGTCTAGAACAAAAACATGATCGCAGTAGTGGGGAGAACAAGTGCCTTTCGTTTGCGTTAAGGGTACTTTTACACCCTATATGATTCGGACATAAATCCGAAAATTCAGAGGTACGTGTCTTGGGTTCGAACTCGAGGCCTATGACTTGACTTGTTTTTAATAAAAACATGTAAACCTAAACGGCATCGTCCCAAACATATTTACGTTACGCCGCGAATCCAAAAAAGCTTCACATTAAATATTCAGATACCCTTATTCAGCAAAAACACTTATCATACTCCACGCCAAGATATTACAATAAAATAGTTTATTTATTCGTATAAAACCATACCGAAAAGTGTGTCATAAATTCTGATTGTACCGCAGATAGTGAATAATAAATGACAGTCGTAAATCTTGTATGAAAACCCTATAAATCTAAACGGGTTGTACTGTACAGGTTAACCGCAGACGGAACCGGGTTGGATCTGGCTGAAATTAACCCTAATTACGATTTCATTACTTTATTTTCGTGGTACAGCGGTCGGTTGCTCGCGGCAGCCGATTAACGAATTCATGGGCGCGTTTTGTGTACACGCTCAAGTTTTGTTTACGGGTTCGGTAGGAATCGAAGAGTTTTCAATATTCGGTAGAATATACTATTATACCCTTCTCTTTACTGGTTTTTTTTTTTTTGTAAAAATGAGCACTTTTGACGAATTTTGGACTTTGTCGTCTTTGTTTTAACATCGTAGGTAACTTCATAGTTCCCTAGGTTTTTGATTGATTGCTTCGTGACCACTAACACTAAAAAATTATAAAAACTTTTTAACAAAAAAATATCGACGGAAACATGAACTGAAAAACAAAAAAAAAACCTTTTAGTCTAGCTAAACACCAAAGATAAAGTAAGTAATAATAATTAATTTCACGTCGGCGGTCAGTTAAAAATTAATTATTTTTAACTCTTATTGAAGTTTTTAATCACTGACACACACAGAGACTTCGTCATTAAGAACTAAAACTCATATTCTACCTACACAACTCAAATTGAAATAGGCTCTTTTGGTCTGAAATAACTGACCCAATAAATCTGAAAAATGCAGCCAATTACGTCATTCAATTCACAGACCCATGCGTGTGTAAACTAAAAACATTTTAATTGAATATACGCATTGCTACCGTTATGTGTGCGCTAATTAAAAAGAGCCGTTTGCACGCTAATTAGTGCCGGTGATTAGTGAAAACTTTATCCCGCATTTTATGTGGAATAACTCTCAGTGAAAAGTTTTATTCAGCTAACTAGAAAAAATATTTACAGTGATTTAAACATTACGCTTGAAATCTCCAAAGACTTAGGCAGAAGTGTACCTCATGTATTTCGACAATTATGTTTAAGTGCCATGCAATAGGGGGCGAGCTTACTGCCATCAACTGGGTACAACTCCAGACTCCGTAGCTGCTAAAGAGAAATTCTTAATGGAAAAACCCAATAACACTTTGTCCGACTTGGTAATCAAACCTCATCCTCAATTAGAGTTGCGCTTACGACTACTCAGCTAATAAGGCGTAATCGACAAAAAAAAAGTATAAAAAATCTCCAAATTTAGTAATAACATCAATTGTAAGTAGCTACAGCCCAGACTTAATTCGAAAAAAAACTAATTAAGGTAACACTAAAATAGCAGCTTTTATATTAAATTAGAAAACTAATCAAAACGTTTCAAATCACTGAAAAAAACTAAACTATTTCAATCTCATTTTCAATACATCGCTACTTTTTGAAAATCTTAATGAATTATTAAATTCAAATAGCAAATCCATCATTCGAGAACGGCTTTTGTTAGAAAAATAAACTTGTTCAAATGAAAGCTCTTTCTTCTGTCGACATAAAAGGCGAAATCCTCTCGAATTAATTTCTATAGTTAAAGGAACTGGTCTTAACGCAAGCGTGAAGCGATAATTTCACAAGCTGTGTAGCAGACTTGTTATTTCATTTGATAAAAATTGAATATTTGTCAACGGCATGTAAAGCCAGGTGGTTCATGGATGGCATAAAAAAGCTATGACGCTAGGTTAGGCACTCAACACACGACAAAGAATCTTTCAAACATGCCTATTTATTACAAACATATGCTTTTCATCTTGTTACATAATCATCTGCCTGGCGTTTTTCCAACTATTTTGGTGTCGATCAGTATTTAACATAGAGCTATATGACCTCCCATCAGGGCTGCGGGTTGTTCGCAAGAGATACCGCGCCTCGACATGAAGGGCTAAGAAGGAACATGGGTGGTTTTTAGTCAATAGAAGTCTGACATTCCCTTTCGCTCTGCCCAAGAGCGGGAGGGGTTATTTGATGATTTCCCACCACCAAAAAAAGAAAAAAAAGCTATATGACCTCCACAACCCAGTTAGTACTGAGTAATACGATACCCCTTTTGGTAAGAATGGTTGTCAGACTTTCGGCCTACTGACTCTTTCTAGCAACTGCTAAAGATCTTTAATTGTTAGCCGGGGTCAACGGCTCTTGCTTTTCGAGACACGGAGGATACTTGGTGTGTGGACACCCATCAGTGGACTATCCCAGGCAACCGCGGCTTAACCTGAAGATCGATTTAAGCGGCTGTTGTTATTTAGCCAGTTTTGATCGGTCTATTTACAATAGGGTATTTCAACAAAAAAATCCAATTAGTCCGTCTGTTAGATTATCGTAAAATATTGGATACGTGGTTTTTGTTTTTTTTTTTTTTTTGTTTTACAAATTGATAAAAATTTACGAAAATAAAACGTGTCAAAGATCATGAGTGGGGGCTTGTGACGTCACTTTCTGGGTATAAAATGTACTAATCTGTGAGACACGACTTTTCGAAGCACTATATCGACTTCATCTTTTGTTTACGTGAAAAAAGAAAAAAATATGTGTCCATTATTTTTTGTAAATCTATCTGGCGGGCTAATTAGATTTTTTTGGTGAAATAATCTATTCCGCTAACTGTTGGACATAACCTAATTCAAAATTTCAAAGTATGTATTATCGAAAAACTTATAGAAAAGAAAACAGAAAGTGACGCTGTGTAAAAAGCAAATCTATTGAGTCGCCAATTAGACTAAGTGAAAAGTACACTTTTCAAATATCTATTTCTGTCTCTTTCTCTCTTCTGACAATACTCCAAAGTCACGCAGGCACTTTATTAAAATTAGCTTTTATGCCGCCGCCGCTTCGATGTTATTTTACTTTGTCGTTAATTGGATTATTGGATGCTCATTTTGTGTCGAGGAAAAATTAAAGCTGGTATTACTACGTGTTATTGTAAAGGTTTCATTTTTTGCCTCTTTGGTCGTTGGTTGAACACAAGGTCTTAGATTCAATTCCCAGGTCAGGCAAATTGTTATTGGGTTGTTCCATCAGGAAATTGTCAGTAGTTGTCACGGAGACGGAATTTGTGGCCGATTGATGGCAATAGGCTCGTCCCCTACTACATGGAACTTAAAAAAACTGGAGAAATGTGGGTGTAATAATTATTAGGTACACCTCTGCCTTACCTTTTGGAGATCACAGGCGTTATGCTAGGTGTATTTTTTACTAAAATAACTAAAAGCTCTCAGTATCATTTAATTTTCTATGAATATTCTATTGACTTAAATACCTACCATCAAATGCATTTCAATAAAAATTACAAACTGAAACATTATTTATTTATGTTTCACCATCTTCCCAACCCAAAAACAAACGAAAACCTTTTAACAAAAACCGTTTCAGAACGGCATAAATTGATCAGTTTTGAAACAAACAACAGATCTTTATTCCGAACGGAATTCACGTAAAAATAATAACAGTTTGTAAACAATATCGGGCAGATGACGAATTGGCACAAATAAACATTGTTTTTGGAGTACGTGACTGTCGGACAAAGGATACTTTTGTATAATAAATACTGGGGGACGATTCGATGTTACAGTTTCAACCATTTTTAGATCATGGTCAGATGTTTATTATGCATTTATTTCGTAAAGAAAGTATGCTTGTGGATGGGAATAAGAGTAGAAGAAGACCAAAGGAACGATGGATGGACTGTGTAAGAAAGGCGGTATCCGATGAAATGACGAGTAATGGAGACGTATGAAAGAAGAAGATATGTTGCACCGACCCCAAATTAATTTAGATTAGGGCAAGAGAATGATGTTGATGATTTGCAGTTACGCCCTTAGTATTAGTCATAATGGTGTTTTTTAATAGTGTAATAATTAAGAACAGACATGGTTTATTTTTCGTTAAATATTACAACATTGGAGACCCCATCTATCTGCCAATACACTCAAGATAGTGTCTGTACCGCCACTAAAACGAGCAAGATAAGCGCTTTATTTATTTATGACGACCGCATAACAATTTACCTATATGTCTTTCCATAAACATCTTCGACAGGTCGTGGGGCTTTCGGGACCGGGACCGCGATCCCGGATTCCACCTTTAATAGAAATTAATTTAGAGTAGTATTTCGGGACCACAAGAAAAAACGAAGTTAATGTACAGTTAACAAAACACTGATATAATATTATGATCAACAATTATTTGAATTATTTATCAGTATCGGTATCGGTGGCTACAAGAAAAAAAAATGGAAATTGGTCACGGTGTACAGAAGTAAGAAGTTAAGTATAATATTTCTCGAAACTATTTAAAAAAAACTAATTTTCAAACGAAAAGAAGTTATAATTGTGGTCGTGAAATACTACTAAAACTACTACTACTATTATTATTATTATAAGGGGAATCCTGGACCGCGGTCCCGGTCTCGAAAGCCCCACGTCCCTGTCCGACGTGGTACATCGTCACGGCAGCCTCGTCAATATCCTGAGTGCGTTATTATAAATACTGGACACGCAGCGATCTGCGTGGTGTGTGCTGACGAGCAAAATTATTTAAATCCTCATCAATTTGACCGCTTCTGAGCATCGCGCAAACCTGCTGGTCACCATGTTGTCCTTGGTATCTTTCAAATCATCGGTAACCCAATATGACCTAAGTACTTAAAATTGATTACCCTCTTTAAGTATGCTCCGCAGAACAATATCAGAGGGTACAGTTGGGTAACCTTTAGCTTAGTTTGACCTAGAATTGTTATTTATGGCTAAATTCAGGTTTTGAATTCAGAGAAATGCTCAAAATGGTTAACCATTTAATGGAATATTTTTTTTTTTTAATTTAATTACAATTCTAAAAGAATCGATTAAAACGAAAACTTCAAAGAGAGTACAAATCGAGCCCTTAAAACCAAACATTGCTTTTATATTATTTTGGAAACTGTCATTTACATTTCATTCAACGTAATCATTTTCATTTCTTTTTCAATAGAAGTAGAAGAATTTTGCTTTTGCTTTTTCAATTTCGATTTTTAAACACTTGTCTAAACTAAAATATAAATATAATCAACTCTGTGCGTAAGCTTGAAAGGAATACTTTAATATTCAGTTAGTGTGTTTCATATTCGTAAACTATGTACGAAACTCGACCATACGAATCTTGAATAAGTTATACGCAACTAAATGTCAACTCTTGTTTGACGAATAGCATAAATGTTGCAAAACTATGTAATTGAGTGTGTTTTGCAACAAAATTCATCGCTTGTTGTTGAAACTTCTGGTACATTTGGTCTGATCTAAGATTGTGTGATGAAAATATAAACAAATCGAACAGACCACGTACTCGTGGTTGTCGATTTATTGTGATTTGATTATTTGAAACTCGATGATCAATTCGCAGAATTTCTAAGACGCTTTTATTTTGACAATAAAATAAATAAAATAAAAAAGCCTTTTATTTCCTACTAATTACTGTACATTATTGTTTATGAGTTACATAGCTATTTATTAGTACTTTGATTAGTTACTTTTTGTTTATTTATAATACACTTAACTAGTTATTATTCGTTAATGCTTTATTTATTAAATCTTACTTAATTTAACATAACATAATAACATAAACTAAACTAAGTTTTTTAAATAGCAATATTTGCTGGAACCCCATGTTGGGTGAAGGCCTCCTCCAAAGATGCCCACTTGTCTCTGTCCTGTGCGATCGGTTTCCAGTTCGGTCCGGCTGTCCTAGCAATCTCGTCTTCCCAACGTGTCAACGGTCTTCCTCTTCCCCTTTTACCCGAAGGACCTTTCCAAAATGTCGCTTTTATAGTCCATCTCTGATCTTTAAGCCTTGCAACATGCCCTGCCCATTTCCACTTGAGTTTTTGCGCATAAATCAATGCGTTTGTGGCTTTGGTTATTGACCTTATTTTTGTGTGTCGTATTTTATGTAATTTGTTTATTTTAAGCATGCTGCGCTCTAGTCCTCGTTGACAAGTTGTAATTTTATTTTTCATTTTTGTGCTGTACTTCCACGTCTGGCATCCGTACGTCAAGCATGGTAGGAGACTGGAGTTCATAACTTTAGTTTTGATGGTTATAGGGAGGTTACTTTTAAAGATTTCCTTTGACTGATTTATTTTGACAATAGTTGAACTTAACTAAACAATTTTAATTTTTGAAGTAAAAACTTCTTTAGCGGCGTTGTGCACTTTTTTTTCAGATGGGTAAAAACTGTTAAGCTCGCATCAGGTGGTCAGAACACTGTCAAGAGGAAAGGTGCTCAAAAGGCTGGCAGAAATGCCACGTCAGATGACAATGCTGATTAAAGAATCGGCACTTACGGCCAAAGAGCCGTAAGTGTTTTTTTATTAATTAGCCCACGTTTCTGGGCAGAAGGCCTCCCCCATGGCTTTACAAGTTGGTTTGCTAATTGTCTTCACCGTCCAATCTGTTTAGAATGAGTCCAGTAAGTTCTTGTGATTGAATAACATTTTAACTTGAAGAGCGTTTGTTTTGCACTTTCATCAAATACTTTTGAAACAAAGCATAGTTTGTGATATCTTTTTGAGTCTCCTCCAACTTCCAAGCCCTGAGGTAATTGACCGAACTTTCTCGGTGGCGCTAAAGTATGTGAACTTAAGTCACTACTTAGATGCAATTTGCAAGTTAATGCATCCATATTGTTTCCCTAGAGGCGTTGGAGTCGTAGACGGGAAATATAGTGGGTGTGAAATGTATGGCGATGTAAACTAGCGTTATGTTTATTTAAGTTTGTTATAAAGTGTCTTCGAGTAGAGGAGTGTAACTGAGAGAAATCGCGTGAAAGTTACACAAGACACTTCGCGAAATTATGGAAATGTACTTAATACAAAGAGTATTTATCTTTGTTTGTTTTAAATATATTGTTCAACGCTTTCCTGAAATACTTTGATGGATTTTAAATTGACCTCGTCGGAACTGTTTCGTGTATTTTTTTTTTTTTGGCGGCTGGAAAATCATCAAATAACCCCTTCCGCTCTTGGGCAGAGCAAAAGGTAGTGTCAGATTTCTACTGACTACAAACCACCCATGTTCCTTCTTAGCCCTTCATGTCGAGGTCGCGGTATCTCTTGTCTCTGGTCTTGACGGGACCCGCAGCCCCGACGGGATCCGTAGCCCCGACGGGATCCGCAGCCCCGACGGGTTCCGACGGGTCGGGTAAGTTTTTAAATCAGGAATTTCTTTGTCGCTCCTTCTTCTATAGATCAGGAAGTTTAAATTTGTGCCCGGTTGCTGACAATAAGCTTCTAATTTCGTTGCGGGACAGTTAAATCGTTTCTCTGGGACTTCGTCGAGCTTCATTGTCTCGGCGCTTTTTTTGTGGTCGCCACTGTTGATTCTGGCTAACAGGAGTTACAGTGGTTTTGGGAATAGTGTGGCGGGTGTGTCCCAATTTTTTTTGACAACAGGCTCGCCCCTCATTACATAACTAGCGAAAGGTAGGCGTATGTGTATGTACACCTCTGCCTAACCTTTCGGGGATAACAGTCACTATGATATGATGTTATGTAAGTCTAACCTATTGTAGGAATTGGTCGAGCTATACACAACCAGTTTATACGGAACTCTAATTGTATTGAAAATCTATACAAACCGAGGCCATGCTATGCTGGATATTTATTGTTTGATGTGTTATGTGTACCTACAGATTTCTGAACAACCAGGGAACTCAATTCAAATATAAACCACCCAAACGCCTCCATTCCGGATGATATTATTAACGTGCTTACAGGAATAAACGTAAGTAAATACAACAGAAGGAAACGCAATAATCTTATTAAAATAAACAATCGTTAAAGCGTGAGGGACCATTTACACGGAGAGAGTTCCTCGCCTCGAAGAGATAATGAATGAGGAGAAAATAAAGTTGACTTGTGTAAATAGTACGTGTGATAGTTGCTTATCGAGAGACAAAAGTTGATCAGAAATTGAAAGCAACTGAATAATAAAGTGTAGTGTTATCCAACCTCTCAGTCTTAACTATTTATTTAAACTTCATGCACAATAATTATTCATAGGCGGATTTAATGCCACAAGGCATTCTGTACCAGTCAACCTTAGGGTTAAAAAAGACAACATTGTGGTATGGTACAAAATATCTAAAAAACAACATCAACTTTACAAAAAGATACATAATATACTTATAATGATACTAATACACATATAAAAATAAAATAAACTAATAAATGGTATTTTAACAAATACTAAAATAAAAAACGAAAAACTTAACAATAGGTAATACTATGACTCGACATAATTATAATAATTGAGAGCTATTTAGTCTGACTTAAATAGTGGCTACGTACTACTATATAGTAAATAATATCCGAGACAGAATATGTGTTACATACATAAACTTTGAGAAAAACCGCAGAATGTCACCTTCTACGATCCTTTATTACGAATCCTTTGCCTTGTCCACGATCATACATCTGGTCGTACACACATGCCTGTTGCGAGTACTACGCACCTGTCCTTTCTAAAGATGCGATGGGGGGGGGGCATCGCATCTGCCTTGTAAATATAATATTTTGCCTTTCACTCATCTTGTTCGTATGATCAAACCATCTAAGCATACTTTTTCAATTTTTGTCACTACATCTTCATTGAAATTATTTTTTTCATTGATAAGCACCTAAAGGAACTTTTTGATCTCTTCATGGGCGAGTGACTTATCTCATATAAACGAACCTTAACACCCGAAGATTTGGCGCAGAAATGTACTTCCTGAAGCATTAACTAAGTTTATCCACGTCTAATTATTAAGTTTGTTTGAAATATCGTTTTCATCGCAACAAAAACTTTTGTTAATGAATGTTGGCGAAGAGAGATATAATAATTATACTTCAGACTGTTGAACTGTTTGAATTGTTCCGTATACTTTGGGTTTCGTACTAAGATTAATAATAAATCCTCTGTCTCTCAGTTGTGGAAACGTAGACAGGAACGAGGCGAGGGTTTAATTATTATTTGATTTTGTTTTGTTTTTAAGGAAATTAATAGTTCTGAGAAATGTTTGGAGTATGAATGTCGATGATAATTAATCGGAGTTTGGGAAGATCGAAAAAACGTATGATAGGTATAATCGGATGGATTAACTGCGTAAAAAAAAACACCAAAAAGTGAAAAATAAACTTCTGAAGAAAAATCAGCTTCTGAAGTCGGTGACATTTGTTTGTTTGATTTCGTTTTTTGCCACCGACTTCAGAAGCTGATTTTTCTTCAGAAGTTTATTTTTCACTTTTTGGTGTTTTTGAAGTCGGTTTTATTTTTTGCCAAAAAGTTTATTATTTTTCCATTTTTAGTTGTTCCCAAACAAATAATAGGTTTTGTTTATCCCCAATAAATGGAACATTACATAATATCTTACTGTCCAAATCTGGGTGTACACATCTGCGTACCCCCTCAGATCATACAGGCGTGATGTTACGTCATGATGTTGTATAAACAATAAACATCCAAGCGATTGTAGCAATCACGACAGATTTGCCGTCTATTTTTGAAGAGTTCTATTGTATATCTCCGAAGATAAGGATCAGATCTTCACCAAATTTAAAAGGGACCACCTCCGGAGTATACTCTTTCAAATAAAAAAAGAATTTTGAGAATCGGTTCACAAATGGAGGAGAAATCAGGTAACATACATAAAAAAATAAAAATAAAGAAAAATACATACACACGAACATAGAACCTCCTCCTTTTTTGAAGTCGGTTAAAAATGATAATGGCTTGCAGTTATTATTCTTCTTTTCTTATACGTGTGGTTAGTGCTTAAACTAGTGTCAGAGTTTTTTGTCACCCATGGGCTTTGACTTGACTTCATGCATGTAAAGCGAAGACATGCTGGTTTCCTCACGAAGTTGTCCTTCACCGAAGCAAGTGCTAATTATACAATACGAGTCTGCTTCAAAGAAGATGATGATTTCTTTATTTTTTAACCGACTTCCGAAAAGGAGGAGGTTATCAATTCGTCTGTATATTTTTTTTTTTTTTGTATATTTGTTATCCCATATTATTATATCGGTATACTCCCGAGGTGGTCCCATTGTCACCAAATCAGGATCTAATGATGGCAAAAAAAAACGAAATCAAACAGACAAAATGTCACCGACTTCAGAAGCTGCTTTTTCTTGTGAAGTTTATTTTTCACTTTTTTGTGTTTTTGAAGTCAATTGTTTTTTTTCAAAAAAGTTTTTTTTGTAAGGAGAATAGAGGTTAGGGAGAAGGTACATACGATGAGGGATTACTTTTTCTCGGTTATTTATGTACCTATGTGTTATGTGATAGGTTAGCAAACTTGATGAGACAGAACGCTCCATCATCTGTGAGTACGTATGTATGTCGTAAAAAGGCTAAAAGGATTAGGATTTAAGTGCTAATAACATTTTTGTGGTCCCGAACAACCGGCGTGATTTATTAATGTGTGAAAAATCATGTTATAAAAATTCAGTAAAAATGGATACACGACACCTCAAAAGTAAAAAAAAATAACATAACATCACGTCTGTAGTCCACAGAGGGTTAGGCAGAGGTATATACTTAATATTACACCCCCATTTCATTAGTTATGTTTAAGTCCCGTTTATTAGGAGGCGCGCCTATTGCCGTCAACCGGGTACATATCAAGGCTCCGTGGCTGCTAAATTTCTGATGGAAAACCCAGTGAAACTTTCTCCGACCTGGGAATCGAACTACTGACCTCATTCTCAGCAGCCGCGGTTACGACCACTAACCCATCGAGGCAGACACTACTTTAGTAGTAAGTATCTAATTATTTAGGCTACAGTAATCGCCACAATGGAAACTTATCGGCGAAATATTGGTTGATTTGGTGAAAACCAAATCAAGTTGTATGGATCACAAAATATAATAACGATCGTTCAGTAGTTTCTGGCTATCCCTATGGAAAATAACGTGTGTCTGCATATGTATTTATTTATGTATAATGGTCAAATGGTTTTCGCGAAATAATCCCTACAAATATTTAAGCAAGTGCGTAAAGTTCAAACAATTTTATAAAATTGTTAACAAAACTCTTTAATTAGCACAAACTCTGGTCCTCCGTAAACATAAATGATTTAAATCCTGAATTTTTAAAGTCCAATGCTATCCAAATTTATTCCTTAGGGATGGAGAAAATGTAGGGTTTTATTAAAAAAGTTCTAACGCGTCGGCAAAACGGTCACCTCGAATGGCCTTAGTTGTGAGGGTTCAACGGCATGGCCATACTATCTATACAAATAAATATAATTGAAGTGTATTTTTGTAATTTCAAAATAAAGCTTTTTACAGAATGCTTATGAATATACATATTTACGGTATAATTTTAGGCTATTGCATAGCTTCTATCGCGGGCCTTGAGCGTGGGGACCGAATCCAGAAATTCTGTAACGAAAATAAAAACCTAACAAATTGACACTTGACAATGACTTTTTGAAATATCACGCTTGTCTCTTTAGTTCAGCAACCCGCCTTTAGGTGGCATTGGTTGTATTGGAAAACTACCGTAATCAGCTGTTTGTGAGAAAGTATATAGATGTATAGGTATTTATCATCTATGTACAACAGTGAATATCTGTGCTCGTATAATTTGTGTACAAAGTGTTTTAAATATGAATAAACAAAGTGCATTTATTAATGAAGGAAGTCACGAAAAAATAGTGAAAGAAAATGAGTTAGTACTCCATATACATTCATTTTATTATTATTATAACAAATGCAGTATTATTTTTTGTTTTGTTAATTTATATATAATAACGATAACCAAAATGTTGGGGAAATATAGTATTTATACTTACACTTTTACTAATCATCCTCATCTTTTATAAAATATTAAATCTTATAATTTTTCAATGTTTAATTTTCATCTGACATTACGTCAGTTGTCAAGATGTCATTTACTTTTTCTTTTAATTTGTGTCATAGTTTTTCTTAGTGGTTAGAACTACGAAGGTTACATTTGATTTATATAATTTAATTCATTTTTATTAATATGTTAGCTCAAATAATGTAATTTATTGATAATTTCTATTAATAGTATCTTATCATAAGCTTATAAAATTAACTAACCAAAAAAATGCTATGCAATAGCTTTACCTCGGCAGTCTCCAGTGCCACACGTCTTTTTTTTTGTGTCTGTTTGTTCCGGTTAATCTTGGAAACGGCTAAACTGATTTGGATGGGACCTTTTCAGGTACCCACATAGATGATGTTGTAAGGAGTAACTTAGGCTTTTATTTTAGAAAACGAATAAGGGGTCCGTACAAAAAAACCCATGAAATTGTTTTTGAAGTAATATTTGAGAGGAGGAAAGTAGTATAAATAGTAAATGTAGTATAATAAATGTGGAAGTTTGTTTGACAGTCTGTCTGCAATGCTCAAATGACTTAGATTCGTTAATAGGATATTTTTTATCCCAGCAGTACAATACTTTGAGATAATATCTGGTATCTTGCCAGAGAAGCCACGAGGCCTTGCTTGTAGTCTGTAGATATATATTATATACATATTATATATCTTAATTCATATTCACAAAAACCTAATCATATTGACTTTAATGGTTATTGAAAACTGTTCAATATGACGTTTTTATTGTTTCAGATATTAATGGAGTTGGTTCCGATTACCATTGGCGAACCCATAGTCTGGGCCGTAATTTTAAACTGAGACCCGATAACACGTTATTGAACCCATTAATTTGTTCAACTGAAATGGTCTGTGAAACTCATAAAATGTCTGCAATTTTGACGCAGTTTTGAAAAAAATATATAAGTAGAAGAGAAAATTCAACAATAGGGCAAGAAAAATATCATGTCATTAAATCAGGTACATCCATGATTTTCCATGTTATTTTAGCTGCTTACAAGTTTTCCTGTAATCTATAAGTGTTGAACTAATTTCTGTATTTTTTTACAATTTCTCAAGCCGGGGGGAATGGTCAATTTTCATTTATTTTCAATATCTTTAAAAATAATTTATCTCAAAATGATTACGAAAAATATTTGAGATCCTCACAATATGTCTTTCCATTTGATATATCACACGGTACTGTTCGCAAAACTTAAAAAAAAATCTGTTAAGCTCCCCAAAAGTGACCCCATATTCAAAATCCATTTATTTACGTTATAATACATCCGAGTTTGGGTCATAGAATATATACACATATGTATATTATGTGTACCAAATTTTAATTTAATTGGTCCATTAGATTCGGAGTAAATTGGCTGTGACAGACGGACAGACAGACAGAAATACAAGTGATCCTATAAGGGTTCCGTTTTTTCTTTCTGAGGTACGGAACCCTACCAAATTTTATAGATCGCAGCTACATGATATAATATGCTACGTGAATACAAATTGACAAATAAACATGGAACGCATTACAAATATAAAAAAAAAACAAATCAAAAACTAATAAAATGGAAAGGGTACCTTAATGTTAACTACCAAAAAAATCTGTTCCAATATTTCACATAACTATTTAATTACTGAGCTACATACCAAAAGATTTGAAAGATAAACGTGCCATCAGCAATAACTCTAAGATTTCTCAGCTCTCCAATCAACTAATACTTAAACTAAATTGATATTGAATAGCCATAGTTATCGGGACCAACCCGATATCCAATCGAAAATCCTCCCCCTTTCAACTACTCCTTAACGATTGAAAAACTTGAAATTGAAATCAACGGAATTCTTTTGATGCAATTTGCTGTGTGAAACGACGCGACGGATTTTAACGAACGTCATCACCGAACCGATACTAAGGCGGGTCAATGAACCCTAATGGTCCGCCTGAACCCTTGATTTGCCTCATTGGTATAATCTTGGTCCTTTTTTTCAAGAAATCTTCTCCACGATTTTTAGAAGTAATCTTAAGCTTATCGGTTGGAATAAACAGAGCTCGAAATTAGATTGCGGTGGTTGGTATGTATCAGTAGATGTAATGTAGATTAGATTTTGTAGAATATTGTATCCCAAATGAAGAATTATTTTTCTTAATATTGTTTTTCGGAGTGAAAAAAACAGCATGCCAGAGAGATACTTCTTTATGGCATGTAAAGTCAGGTCAGAGGCCCTTGGGCGGAATGAAAACTCTGACACTATGTAAGGCAAAGAGAGTGTCAGACTTCTACTGACTAAAAACCACCCATGTTCCTTCTTAGCCCTTCATGTCGAGGCCGCGGTATCTCTTGCGTGACTTGGGTGACTTTCAACTTTCTGATGAGGCCCATTGTGAGCGACCACGTTTCGGTCCCGTATGTAATCACTGGCAACACACCAGTGTGTGTTGCATGACCAGTGTCATAGACTTTCGTCTTGAGACACTGTGGTAAGTTGTACGAGAAGATACTACTCAGCTTCCCAAACGCTGCCCAGCCGAGTCAAATTCGACGATTGACCTCTTTCTCAAAGTTGGACCTACTCGTACCTAACTGGACCGTTTGTCCCAGGTAGACATAGTCGTCTACAACTTCGAGTGTAGAGTCTCCGATCTTGATAGGAGTGGGTGTTACATGACTTAACTAATTCAAATTAATTCTAGTATTAAATTGTAGTTGTAGTATGACACTCTATTTTGAGCTAGTTTTCTATAACGAGTGGTTTTTCCAACAACAAACAGTAATGTTCATAGTCACATGAAAAATGACAACACAAAAACGTAGTTATAATCAAAACGCATGTCGTAACCGAACAAGACGCTCCGCCTTAATCTTGGACCCCATTTACAGACAGAACCAAACCGCACGTAAAATTAAACATCTTCTTTATGTCAAAATTATTTCCAACGACCCTTCATTTTAAAGAAAACTGTGACAAAAAGAGAGAAAGAAAATGAGCCATCGTAATAAGGCCATTACTGGAGGTCGTTGATCCAAATGCAGCCATTGTATCAAAATGGTCACACCTCGAAGAAAATTAACATTTTATACGAAATTTGCGTGAACGACGTGTAATTTTATAAAATGACGTATAAAATTTGCACTATGACGTCATTTTATGTATATTTTTCGTATGTAAATTCCGACTTGGCCGTTTACGTTTAACATAAATGTTAATGGTATGGCGCTTGTGAGTCTACGTGTTGCTTATAATGTCTATACTAACATGAATCTCGGAGGATCCTGTGAATGCATGTAGGTAATAACAATATTTTAGCATGCCATCAAAATGTAATAGGAAAATCAGGTGTTATGTGCTCGGAAAATACCCCTTTCTTCCCGTGGGGCTAGTAAAAGATGGCTAAAGGATAATCTACGTTCACAATAGGGATATGAACGATCCCTATTGGATACTATACATCAAACTTACCTCCTGGCCACGAATTACGCGTTCAAGCATCTCGCGTCTTGTTAGCGACTGCGGGGAAAATAAATTGTTTTGAGCGTGCGTGAGTCATCGTGAAGTGACTTGCGAAGACGCGGCGATGACGGTACTTGAGTCGCCCAATGTCGCACGTCTTTTGACGTAGCATCGCAAAACGCATCAGCCAAGGTTGTGAACGGAGTCATACCAACGTTCTCTCTGTGAAAATACTGCCAGCGAATAACGCTTTTTAATATAAATCTAAAACAAAATAGTGTCCATGTTGAAAGTAAGAAACAATCAAACTCAACAAAATAATGTCATGAAATAATTGAAGAAAGTTCAATTACAAGTCACCAATTAGATTGTTTCCAGTCGAAGTCACATTGCGGTCCGTTTCAACCTTTCTGACTTGAAGATCAAAACAACAATAATTTAAGTAAGAATACGGTCCGATGTACAGGCTGTATTGTTGTTCGAATATAAAGTAATTGCGATGACTACAGCCAATATTGAGACGGAAATGGATTCAATATAGTTATGGTTTTCTATTTCCGTATACTGGATCGTAAAAGACTATGGAATAGGGTTTGGATGGAACAAAGGCTATAGAATATTGGAATTATTTCTTGGAATGCATAATCTTGAAATTAATGCTGAAAGCGGTAATCACATTTTTTGTATATAAAACTTTGCCCCACACTAGAAATTTCTCCTGTAGCGTGGTATGTTTACAAATAAAAAAATGTTTTTTATTTAAACTCACAAAGATAGACCGGACCCGGAAAAACTACCTGTAGGCCATACAAATATTTGTTCCGTGCCGAGATTGAACCCGCGACACGCAGTCGATCGCTCAGCCACTGCGTCAATCGTG
The DNA here is from genome assembly GCA_949774965.1 of Diarsia brunnea. Taxonomy (NCBI): domain Eukaryota; kingdom Metazoa; phylum Arthropoda; class Insecta; order Lepidoptera; family Noctuidae; genus Diarsia; species Diarsia brunnea. Next base: position 14,036,874 of record OX459006.1, on the reverse strand, counting down.
CCATAAAATGAGGTTGAATATCTACCCGTCGAGGCTGTGGGTTGTTTGAAAGAGATACCGCGGCCTCGGCACAAGGGCTAAGAAGGAACATGGGTGGTTTTTAGTCAGTAGAAGTCTGATACTTCTGCTCTGCCGAAGAGCGGGAGGGGTTATTTGATGATTTCCCACCCAGCAAAAAAAAAGATTGAATATCTACGCATTTCTTTTTTCAGGAAACTGTCGTTTTCCAGTAAGACCTAAATAATTTTTACATAGGATGATGTATACCAACCTAGTTCAGAGAGTGATTATCTAAGAGGTATACCAACCAGGTTTTTTTTCAGGTAACTATTAAATTTCAATAATACGTACTTATTGAAAGAAAAACTTATGTTTTAATACCGAAATCGAACAGAAACTGTAAACAGAAATGTCATTAATCTTGTTCTGTTTTCTCAATGTTTTTCCGAACTGAAATATGGAAATGTCCCAGCAGTGTGGTTAAGACAGATTCCCGATAGTTGGACCGATACTACCGTTAAAAGGGTTTTGTTAGTAATGGAATGATAAGCCGGTAATAGGATTATGTCCGTTATCACAAACACGGGGCAACACTTAGAGTAAAGCGTAAACACTAAACAGTTTGGTACTTAGTACGTTATTGTTAATTGCTTAGTCGTGTAGCCTGTGTCATCTTTTTCTGGGCAAAGGTGTCTCCTTATGACTTCCAAATCTTTTGATTTAGGGCTATAAATTGTGGACCACTGGTCGTTGGTGCACTCTAGCTCGTCCAGTCAGTTCCTGTGAGTTCTCCCGTGTCGTCTTCTGACTGTTTCGTGGTTCTTTTGGCCCACAGCTTACGCCGCATACGGCAGACATGGCCAGCCCCGCCAGTCCCACTTCAGCTTAAAGGTTTTTTTGAGCAACATCTGTACTTTGCGTTTTCGAGTGCATTATATATAGTGTTGTGTGTTTATGATCAGTTAGTTTGATGACTAGGATATTGCACATTGGCCAATCTAGGGTTTTGTTTGGCACATTCTTACTTTAGGCATTAACCTAACAATACGTTACTTAAGTTGACCTGGAATTGCAGAATCATACTCGTATCAACGTTAAAATCAATCTTAAAAAAATTGGTTGCCTGTAAAGTCGGTATACGGGCGAAAGTTTTACGTGACAACGAAAATAGAAGCGCAAGACATGAACCGGTGTGTATGCCTATCTCTCTCACTCTCTCTCTCTCGCTCTGGACGCGTGCCTCTCACTCGCTCTCATTGTGAGCGCATAACGTGAGCGGAGCGTAACGCAGTTTCTTGAAGTGTCACCCGGCAAACCAATTTATAAGACGTTGTCACGTCAATATTTGAGGCTTAAATCTGAACTTTACTTAATCTGTCGTAGAGTCTTAAAAAGTTTAATAACTTTGTTTGTTGAAGTGAATTAATTTCTTTTGATACTGGAAGAACGTTTATGAATCAGACAAACTTCTGCCCTGCTCATCAAGTTACCACAAAAGTCAAATTTCTCCCAATGATTAAAAATCATAAAATGATGATTCAAAATTCATCGAGAAAGTTTGACAGTTCATGGTAATTGAGTTTGATTCACTGGTGACTGTACAATCAACCAATATACCGTAACACTTCACTTTATACCAGAAGAAGAGGTATTTCAGCTATGGGTAATACCGATACCGCTCCAGTTTTAATACGTTTTCAGACTCTCGATTCGATGCGTTTTACCGGAATTGAAATTCAATCGGTATCGGAATCGAGTGTTAATGCTTCCATTGTTTCTCTTTTGAGAGTACTTTATTGGAGCACGTTAAGGTCCGAGTGTTGTACGAATTTTATTTGAATTCATTTATATAAATTGTATGGAGTCTTTGTCCTTTTGAGTCTCTTTTCGGTAAATGTCATCGGAGTGCATTCAAAAGAGGCTTAATGAGTACTCGTTCGTTTGATCTGTGGCAGTTATTGATTCTGCTGATTGTTTTTGTTTATCATGAGCTTTTTATATAAGTAGGTAAATCGTGCCTTTGAGGAGAAAGAGGTACTAAAGATGGTAAATAAAAAATGAGTATACAGTTTTTGTCTTAATTTTGACAACTGACTGATGATTGTGTCGACAAAATTGAATGTAACGAGACTCTATTTCCTAATTTACAAAATAATTAGCAGTTACTGTCTTAATTTTGTCGCATCTTTTAGCATTTTGTCGCATTAGTTCATTTGTTCCCACTGAAAATCAACGCTGAGCTGTGGGCTATCCATACCACAGCATTTGCTGGTCGCAGTCACAATGTGCAAGCAGTAACTTTTTTTTGTTCGCTGCCGGACAGCCTGGACCAATTATTGGTATACAGGCCACCCTGTCCGACAATACGACAATAAATGAAACCACTGGTAGTTCTAGTTCATAGGAACATTTTTAAACTATCAAATAAATCCTAACCCCGTCGTGGTGCCGACGATACGACAATAACCTACCTAAATGTCTTTGCCAAATTTGTTTGTTACATTTTATTTCCACATGTTAATCGGTGCAAATTATTCCTAAGGTTAGTAAACCAATATTTGTTTGTAAATTGTAATGTATTTCGTTTACAGTTTTATGCTACTTAGTATTATTGATTTTTTTTCAAAATTTTTATTTTGTTGTTAAGATTTATTTGATAGTTTAATAATGTTTCTATGAACTAGTACTACCAGTGGTTTCATTTATTGTCGTATTGTCGACACCACCCTGTATACGGGTAGCCACCCATCCACTGACCAACCTAGGTAAGCGCGACCTAGCTATCCTCTGTTTTCAATTATAACTACAAGTCCGTACCCTATTTCAATCAACACATCCACACCACTGCAGATAAGGGTTCACCCACATAACACGTCTAAGCAAACACTCGATCACTGCGAGACAATAAAAATTGCAGCTTACCAACAGAACCCAGCCTATGTTACGTGAAAGTTTTATGGCCCACCCTTATTGGCCAAGAAACGGCTTTATTGCGCTTTTGATACGGATCTTTGGGCGTATTCTGATCAGCGAAACTCGCCACAGAGAAGTTTTGGAATAGTTACAGACGAATTATAAGTTATATTGGGTTAGAGTGCTTCGTTCTAATTTCAGTTATTATTTGCGTAGCCTTTTGCAAGCTATGTTGGGGTCGGCTTCCGTCTATCCTAATGCAGCTGAAATTAGACATGCTGTATTTTACATGGAGTGACTGCCTATCTGATCTTCACAACCCAATTAGTATTGGATAATATGAGTTACCATATTACCCATTATTATCAACAGCAACCAATAACAACCAGTCTGAAAACCAGTAATACCAACTAATAACTTTAGATATGATTTTTATTCTATAACTAGCTGATGCCCGCAGCTTTGCTCGCGTGGGTGTCAGAACTTGGCAAATTATATATTAAAACCTTTCTCGAGAACCACTCTATCCATTGATAAAAACAACATGAAAATTGGTGCAGTGGTTTCTGAGTTTATTGCGAACGGACAGACTGACAGACGCGGAGTAGAACTTTGTTTTATAATATGTAGTGATTTAGTTATTACTTGAAGTAAGAACCGTCAAAAATTAGCTTTCCGCTATTTGTCGATTCTCGTCTATTGCATAAAAATGGTTGCATCAATAATTGTTTTAACTTGAGTATAATTATGTCTCCCAGAAATTCAGTAGAAATGAAATGTGGATGTAACAATGGCCTCACACAAATTTTACAATCAGTTAAAACTCATTGTAATCCAGAATAAGATCCCTATAAATAACCACTACAGCTGTCCTATACCTCTGTTAGATAAGAAAACCACATTGGAACGTTGGCGCATTTGCCAAACCTTGACCAATGCAAACCAACGTTATTCGAGCTTGTTATTTTATTCATGCGAGCTAAATTATTATAAATGTACCTTACCTGAAATGTCTGTATTTGCTCCTCTATTACCCTTTGCGAATAACCAGTGCCCGGTACGAGGCACTTTGGTCTGACAAATTGTTTATTAAGATTTGAATTTATAATTGAATTAATTTAATGGCTGGTCAACACTTTGACGTGGTTTATGTTTTAGTACTATCTACCAGTATAAATGGATAGAAATACATACAGACCATACAACCCTTCTTAGTAAGCGAGCCTATTGCCATCAACCGGGCCCAAACATATCCAGAGTCCGTGGGGTTGGGGGTTTTTCCATCGTATATTTCTCAACACCAAGTTGAGAAATATACGATGGAAAAACCCAATAACACGTTGTCCGAACTGGCAATCAAACCCGCGACCTCATGCTCAGTAACAGTAAAATAAACCTCAAAAGCACATTCTATTTCGAGACACATTATCTTCGCACGTGCCTCGTTTATTAATATTTGTTCTGTATGTTTTTCCTGTTTTTCAACGGCTAAGGGTATTAGTGTGAAATACAAAACAGCCTATACAAATATGGCGAGATTCATACGTTACATTTGGTTTCGTAGTCAGATAAGTGAACCCTTATTATGCCACCAAAGGTACTCTTTTTTTTTTTTTTGGCGGGTGGAAAATCATCAAATAACCCCTTCCGCTTTTGGGCAGAGCGAAAGGGAGTGTCAGACTTCTACTGACTTAAAACCACCCATGTTCCTTCTAAGCCCTTCATGTCGAGGCCGCGGTATCTCTTGCGAACAACCCGCAGCCCCGGATTAGTGCCATACCTGGTGTTAGAGTTTACACTAGCAGTGATAGCCTAGTGGTGCGACAGGGTGGTTTTTAATCAGTGGAAGTCTAGTTTTTAGTCAGACACTCCTTTTCGCTCCACCCGGAGCGGGAGAAGTTATTTGATAATTTCCCACCCTCTAAAAAAAACTGGCCACATGCAAATCGGACTTGCACGTGAAGGATTCCGTACCCTTGCACTAGATATTGAAAGATTTTCCATATTTATTTTGGCACCACAGACTTCTTATAGGTTTTCTTGTAATCTTTAAAAGTTGAACTAATTTCTGTATTCTTTTCAAAATTTTAGATTTTGAAGTTTTGGAGATATGGGGGGGAGGGAATGGTCGGACAAACAGACACACGAGTGATCCTATAAGAGTTACGTTTTTCCTTTTGAGGTAGCGGAACCCTAAAAAGGCACTAAGCACACAAAAATGAAAGACCCTTATTATAGGGACAGTAGAGCAAAGAACAAGCACGCCATTCTAAAAATAAACTCCACTATTATGTTTTAAACTGAAACCGGCCGACGCTAACAAGGATTAAGTTAATAATTTGTTTGAAACTCTCACTTTCACCTCGTTCTAGTTAACAATGGTACGTTTAAATGTGGTTTAGAAGAGCGAGTGAATAATTAACTTTATTCCACCCTGAGTGGAGTCGGTTGCAGGTTTTTGGAGCCGTGATTTCTTGAATTCATAATAGTCATAATTTAAATTGACAGACATTTTCTAAATTTTGACATTGTATTTTTTGACATTAATGAATTTAATTTTAATAACTAAGTATTATTGTATTTTAATCTAATGTATTGTAATTTGTATTTGTAATCGAATTTTATACTTATGGGAAATTTCCTGAAATAAATGATTATTATTATTATTTCCTTTATTCATTTTCTTTCCATAAACTAAATACATTTTTAAATATTTCTTAAAAAAAAAAAATATATAAAAAACATTTAAAAATATAAAAAGTAGTAGCCCACTGGCATTGGGAACAGGGTCCGAGCTACCGGTGGTCAGGGCTCTTGAGAGAGGAACCTCCTGACAATGCGCGCCGTGTCCAGAAGTACTGCCTTCTGGATCAAACCCTTGATCCAGCTACCAAGCGAGAGCCTCCTTAGATGTTATTATTATTATTTCCTTTATTCATTTTCTTTCCTTATACTAAATACATTTTTAAATATTTCTTAAAAAAAAGATATAAAAACATTTATAAATATAATGCGCGCCGTGTCCAGAAGTACTGCCTTCTGGATCAAGCCCTTGATCCAGCCACCAAGCGAGAGCCTTCTTAGATGTTCGTCGAGGCTCTTGGCTATTAAGCCATTGGCAGACACGACTATCGGCACAATGATTGCTGTATTCACGTGCCACATGTCGACAACCTCGCGAGCCAGATCTAGATACTTGAATTGCTTATCTTTCTCTGCTTTCACGAGGTTCTCGTCATGCGGGACCGTTATATCAACAATCATTGCGCGACGCTCCGATCGATCTATCACCACAATGTCAGGCTTATTGGCAACAATAGTCCTGTCAGTGACGATAGGTCGATCCCAATACAATGAAATATTACCATTTTCGAGAACTGGGTCGGGCGCATACTTATAGTATGGCACTTCTGTTTCCACAAGGTTGTATTTCAAAGCAAGTTGCTGGTAGATAATCCTGGCAACAAGATTGTGTCTATGCAAGTATTCTCCGTTAGCCAGACGAGAACATCCAGAAATAATGTGTCGGATCGATTCTCCAGGACGGTGGCATGCCCGACATATGTCAACCGTGCCATCCTTCACAATGTATTTCCGGTAGTTGTTCGTCATCATAACTTCGTCCATTATTGCACAGACAAAACCTTCGGTTTCCCCGAAAAGGTCACCGAAACGCAGCCAGGATACGGACGCTAAGAAATCTACATCGGTTCCATGTAAGGCCCGGTAAAAGCGTCCGTGCAGCTCCTTGCTCTGCCATACCTCCCTGCGGTCATTAGTGTCTAATACTTTAGGTTTGCGCCAGTTCTCGTTAGCCAAGGAGAGCGGGGTAAGGCCCTTGTCCACTGAGACCACATCTCGGTGCATCCCCACGTTGGCTTCTAGGAAGTATTCCCTGAGACTGCATACCTCACGGTTGTGTAGGGTCTTACTATTTAAGAAACCACGACCCCCACACCTCCGCGGGATATACAGTCTCATCACCGACGACCGTGGGTGATGCATCCGATTTGCGGTCAATAGTGAGCGGACCCTCCTATCCAGGGCATCAAGTTCTGTCTGAGTCCATTTGAGTATGCCGAAAGAATACATCAAAACCGGCATGACCCAACTGTTGAAGGCGCGCACCTTGTTTCCGCCTGACAAAAGACTGCTCAGGACCTTGTTCAGGCGGCCAAAGAAGTGCTCCCTCAACGATTGTTTCATGACGGCAATATTGATACCTAATGCTTCCGACATACCCAAATACTTGTAGGTTTCTGTTGACGAGAGGGATCTAAGTAGTATGGAATCCGAGAGTTGAGTTCTCACGGATTCCATAATCTCCCCTCGCTTCACATGCAAGACTGCACATTTGTCCACACCAAATTCCATTCTGATGCCACTACTGAAAATTTCTGTTACCTTCAGTAGCTTCATCAGTTGCAAATTGTTGGGGGCAAAGAGTCATCCATGTAAAGAAGGTGAGATATAACCTGACCACCTCTCCTCAACCGATAGCCCAGACCTGAACCCTCCAGCAGTGTGCTAAGAGGGTTCAAGGCTAGACAAAACCACAACGGACTCAGACTATCACCCTGGAATATACCACGCTCGATCCTTATCGGTTCGCTGTTCCCTCCGATCTGTCGACATCCTGGATAGCGAAGGACCGTTCTCCAGTTCCTCATACATGACATCAGGAAGGTACACAGAGTTGCATCTACTTTGTACAATGCCAGCACCCTCATGAGCCATGTATGAGGCACCGAGTCATAGGCTTTCTTATAATCTATCCAACATGTAGACAAATCCTTTCGGGAGCGGCGAACCTGTTGGCTAATGGTCATATCAATGAGGAGCAGCTCCTTAGTACCACGGGACCCGTTCCTACATCCATTTTGAGAGGCAGACATGATAGAGTTACTTTCGACATGTTGGCTGATTTTAACTCTCAAAATGGATGTAAGAACTTTATAGACCGTTGGTAAACAAGTGATTGGTCTATAATTTTTAGGTTCCGCAGTACTACCTGATTTATGGAGCAGGTGGGTAATTCCTGTTGTCAAGAACTGGGGTAGCGATCCTGACTCTAAGGCTGATTGAAACTGAGACGCCAAGCGAGCGTGCGATCCTTTAAACCACTTGATCCAGAAATTGTGCAGTCCGTCCGGCCCTGGAGATTTCCAGTTAGGTAACGGACGGACTGCACAAGCTACGTCTTGGGGGCTGATGATAATTGCCCCCATTTCTGTTATAGGATCACACGCTCGTTCAACCTCCCGGGTCCAATCGCCCTCAGTGTGACTGACAGGCACCGACCAGATGTTGCGCCAGAACGACGTCATGGCGTCATCATCCGGCAGACGCGAGTCAATCACACCTTGGTCTGGTCGTTCCCAAGCTCTATATACCCACCTTTCGTCACTTTGGAAAGTGCGGTTCTGTGTATACCGCTCCACTCGTCGCTTATACCGACGAATACGGCTCGCCCATGCATAGATTTTCTGCTTCAGGAAGTCGATGCGCTCTGTGACGCGGGACAAATAATCAGGAAAACTAATATCTGTTCCCGAGAACGCCCGCCTCACAAAACGCATCACTCTAGGGCGAGTATTGCCCTCCCTGAAGCAGATCAACTTGCCGATGAGTGCTCTAGCCTCACCGATACGCCGCTCAATCCTGCACTGCCAGGCTGGAACAGCTAACTTTGGTCGTGCAGCTCTGTCTTTGTTAGGAAATTTAACATGAGCCACACGACATGCCGCTACAGCTGCACAATACAAAATTGAGTGGGTATCGGCGAGGTCTTTGCTGCTGTCAAAGCAATCTGACAGTTGCGAATCTAGAGCACACACCAGCGCCTTGTTTTTCTTGTGCATGGGCAAACGAGGTAAACGTGGTCTAAGTTCAGGCGGTGAGGAACGGTACTCCCGGAATGCACCCTCCAAAGCGCCCCTCAATTGAACATTGCATTGGGTACTCACGGATATAACTTCGTCATCATCCTCTTCACCACCACGTTCGGATCGCGGCGGAGCACTGGAAACATTTTCCATTATTATTATTATTATTATAACAAAGAGGAAAATGTCCGAAAGTCTGTAAAGTATCATATTACCCGGTACTAACTGGGTTGTGGAAGTCTGATAGGCAGCCGCTCCATGTACACTTAAACTGCATCCAGTTGCATTACCATTTAAATAGATGGACAAATTTTAATACAGTGTTCAGTCATCATCAGCAGCTTAATGTTCCCACAGCAGGGACTCAGGCCTCCTCTCTAGGAGAGGGATGGGCTATGATCCACCACGCGGGCCCAGTGCGGATTGGTAGATGTCACATGTCTTCGAATTTTTTGTTTCCTCACGATGTTTTGTGTTATGTTTTGTTTTTTTGTTCGAACCCACGACTCACTGTTCGTAAGCTACCACTGAGCCATCACTGTTCTCAGTGCACTGCTCAGTGTTCAGTACGTCTAACCAAGCAAAACAAACGGTGATTTATTTTGACTAAATATTTTTTGTGTATTTTCGTTAGCTGATTTTTTTTCTACCATTGTTCTTATTTGGTGGTCTGATTGATTTTTTAAAGTTTGTCCATCTATTTTACCCAGTTCACGCTTGTGTACATTATTTCAATGCGTTTTGTGTATGACAGTTTGGATTTACATAATAACTATGTATATAGCAATTTTGCTATATACATAGTTATTATATAAATCCACCACCTGCGAACCCACCACCTGGGTACTTCTCTGCTTCACCCTTTGGGGAATACATGCGTAATGTTGTGATTGTTATGAGTTTAAGACTCATCATCATGTTAATTCCTAAATATGCAAAATAAAATCCCAAAGAAGTAGTAAAATGGGACTACAAGACCGCATTATAAGTCTCAAAGTTATGCCTTAATCGATGAAGCAAATAATACTATTTACTTTCTGCGCTACCAAGGGTCGAACGTTCAATAAAAGTTGCTGCCTTTATCTAGTGACTAGCTGACCCATGCAACTTCGTCTGCGTCACATAATATAGCTTATAACAAATAATGTCAACATAAATTGAGTTAAATCGTAACAAACAAAAAATCGAATCTTTCCCCTTTATAATATTAGTTTAGATTATAATTAAAGTATGAATTACTATAGGTATCTCTTACTGTTAAATATACAGTAACACCTTGTACCTTGTAAGCAGTATATATTTTGAATTTGCATTTCTCCGGAGTCCCCGGAGGCCAGAATCCCCACTAACCTACCGCACCGGACCGAATGACTGCCGCACGCGTAATTATTTTGTCGCGCGGATATTTTTACATTGCGATATCTTCTAAGATATTTGTTTAAACTGTATAGAGTAAAAGGCACAAATATTCAATATTAAATTTCTGTGCTAATAAACACATCTATTTAGATATAGATTAATACCATATGGGTTAAATAAGCTTCGCTAAATGTCATTCTTTTTAACCTAACATTTTAATAGTAAAAAAAGGTTACAGTGAGTCAATCTTAATAGATAGACATATGCTGTCGCGGACTTTTTTTTAGGACTTTTAAAGAGGAACAATTCCTTTATACATGACATTTGCGTAACTTAAACCGTTTTCGCAGCGCACGCAACGGAAGCTCTCAAAAAGGAATATCTTTTCCCGTTTTTGCTACATTTTTCATTTATGCTCCGCTCCTATTAATTGTAGCGTGATGTTATGTAGCCTAAAGCCTTGCTTGATAAATGGACTATCCAACACTAAAATAATTTTTCAATTCCAACCAGTAGTTCCAGAGTTTACCCCGTTCAAACAAACAAACTCTTCAGCTTTATAATATTAGTATAGATACGACCGATGTCTGTCTGTATGCAGGGTGTAAACGGATCCTTTACGAAGCCGTCAGGCGTCAACCAAGCGTTACGACATCATTCAATTAAGTTACCCTACTAAAAAAAATTGCTAAGAAATTATTTTCGGGGCAATAAAACACTTCAAACCGAACTCAACATTACACACTCAAAACATTGTGCTGAATAATGCATTGAATAGTAAAGATTTCATGTATGGAGGTAATTAAAGTAAAGTTTGAGCCTTAAAAACTAGTATTAAAATAAAAAAATCTTTGAGTCCAGTTTCCCAGCCTTCTTTGGAACTTGGACCAACAATATCTCCGTAACAAGAAGGTAAGGTTCAGACCAAAAAATATATCGCAATGACGGTGAGAACAAGTTAGTGCTTTTCGGCTTCGTCAAAGGTATTTTTACTCCCCTTATTTATAACTCCATTATTTAAGGAACAATTATAAGAATATATTATACTTCTACCCTAACATATATATATATATATGTTAGGGTAGATATATATATATATATATATATATATATATTATTTGATTATTATAATATAACCTCAAATAGTGCATGTGGTGTTAGCTTATAATTAATTGTTACACGTATAAATGTATAATGTGTGTATATCCAATGTTTTGTGAAAAATGTATTGTGTAAACAATTGTTGGTTTACCTAATAAATAAACATATACCTACCTAAATGAAAAGGGGCTTTCCACACCCTATAGACCACGAGTATTCGAATAACCCATATCACCGTCTGACAGCAGGATTTGTTAGAATGATGAAAAGCTCAAAATAGACGGCACTGACATAACAACGGTATTCAAACCAACAAACCAAAAATAATTTGATATTGTTGTCCCTGTGTAAATAAATTTTATCATCCGAATAACATTTAAAACGAAACATAAAGCAACCTTTGAAATCCGGCCGGGACCGAAAACAATGTTATCAAATGAAACGTACGCCTAATTGTTAGGTGTTTGAATATTTTTATAGGACACTGAACCTGGTCGAAAGGTAATGAAAAAATAACACTGGCAGAATCGATTTTGCCCGTATCGAAATTTTTGACTGAAAGTAAATTGCTATGTTGCTTTTAATTTGCGGTAGTTCGGCGCGAAAGTTTAAATTATGGTAAAACGACTAGCATATCGAGAGCAGTGGCAGCGCAGCGGTGGCGGCCCGTTTTATAAACAGTAAAACTGCCTGTCTACTGAAGCGGAGTGTGCAATCCTATTGGTTAATATTTCTCCGTATCTCTGCTCCGCAGCCTCGATCCGCTTCAATGGACAGGCAGCCTAAGTCCTGGGTTCGAACCCAAGCAGGCGCATATAATTTATTTCATCACCACTGGTCTCAAAACAGTGAAGGGAAACATCGTGAGAAAACCGACATGACTTAGAACCAAAAAAATCGAAGACATGTGACATCTATCAACCTGCACTGGGCCCATCCCTCTCTTATAGAGGTCCCTGCAGTGGAAATATTATAGGCCGATGATGATGAGAGAATATTATATTTTATGCCAAAAGTATAATAATTACTCTTGTCTTATAGGGCTTTTACGCATGGCTATAACTCTACGACTCTACTTTGATTTACTAACATCTATAGATGGTTGGCCGATGAAAATATCTTGGTCGACAAAATATTCACGTCGTTAGGGTCAAAAGTATTATAGAGAGCTTACTATCTCTCTCACTCATCGGCAGGTCAATGAAGTAGAGTAAGAGAATCTATAATACTTTTGAAACAACAGTCAGTGCGGCGCTGTTGTCGCTGTAGCCACTGTTGCCGCCTTTACAATACAGCTGAGCTGTTCCTTGTCGCAAAGAACAAGAAAAAATATTTGGAGAAACGCCAAACGAAGAAGAAGACGGCATGTAGACTTATTCTGCAAGTCACACTGATTCAACACCATCTCTTATACTTAATTATAACACTGCAACTGATTCTCTCTCCTGACAATATCAAGGCAGCGGAAAATTTATGAATGCCAACATTGACGAAATCTTGTCGATTGATATCATAACAAAATTTAATCCTATCAATTAACAACGGGAAAACGATATCTCACAGCGGAACGAAAAATAAATTGAGTTTTTTTTACAAGTTCATGTTTCATAGGATGAGAGGTATTTTTTTGTTTGTTGTTTATTTCGAATTGGATCTCCAACATGTTATGTCACAGGTTTATGGATACAAGCAAAAAACTAACGAGTTTGTGGCAAAACGTATCGTTTCTAATTTTTTGAGCAAAAAAAAAGAAAAAGGCTTCGGGCAGTTTCAGGTTAGCAAATTTTCATTTTTGTTATATGTGCCACTCGTTGACGCGCTTATAAGCGCGAACTGAGACGCCGGAAAAATTAGACCTGCACAATAAGCGCGTAAGCTGATACGCGCAAAAAGCTAGTCTGTAACCGCTCTTCTTGTGTTTTTTTTAAAGTACCAGGAGAGCACAAAATCATAATTATTTTAGGTGTAAGACGTAACAAAATTTGCTTGTTTATTTAATGGTACTAATATCTCTAAACTGATATGTATACAAATGAATTACAAACCTGTTACGGTAAATAGGTACTACCGTCGTTTTTTTTCAATAAAACTCATAATTTATACTTTATTCCTACGTTTAAATTTCCCCAGTTTTATTAAATAGCAGTGAGTACCCTACTTGCTTTTAAAACCAAAAGGGCTTAAACCAAAAAACTGCTACACTAAGCTAAATAATTTATTATAATCCTGAATAAATACAAACCGGAAACCCTGGCAAATTATACTAAAATACAGAAACAATGTAGGTTCTGAACCTACAATATTTCTGTAAACATTTGTAATAGGTATACAAATATTCCCCTTACTTACATTATGGAAAAGGGCCGTATCCCACAAAACGGGAAAACCAACACGTGATTTGAATAGAGACTACCAAATATCATTGAATTAACCAATTACGTTAATTGAATTAATTAAAATAGCACATAAAATGATTGTAATATCAATTAAATTGGTATACATTTTATTTAACTGTTATGTAAAATTCTTGTGTCGTATTACTGAACTGGGTCTGTTTCTTGTCGTGTGCACTTTTGGCATGTGCTAAATACAAACATATTTTCTGTGTCAATGATCCAATATTTATTGAATTAGAATAGTTTCAACCAGAACTCAGTCACATTAACGACATTAAAAAATTAACCTTATAGATAACATTCGAAACCATCTTTGCTTACCTCTATAACCCAGTCGATGGAACATACCTACAGAAAAAAGCATTAATTTTATCTTTTCTCTCGGAAACATAGTTACTTAGTTTTCCAGTTCAATAAATATCTTTGTCTACCGGAATTTGCTATACGTAAACCCGTACTTTTACCGTTCTTACCATTAATAAAGATACAATATCATACTGAACAATAAGGATTGGCTACCTAATATTATTGGGAGTTTATTTTTTATAAAAGGTCAGAATCGTTTCATTCGTTCTACTAAAGAACCACAATCGGCAGAATATCTTTCCAGCCAGTATTTACTTACATACATTTTAGATATTATTTTATCTTTCAAGAAACGTCGGTGATTTTCTATTGAAGAAAATAGGCCTTTTGGGTACCCTATTCACTTCTTTCTTTATCTTGATAATTATTAGTGCCTAACCTGGTGTCAAAGTTTATATGCCGACCAAGGGCCTATGACTCGGCTTTACATGTCGTCGACAAATATTTCTCAGGCATAATGTTTTCCTCTCGATGTTTTGATAATAATTACATAATACGCACATGAATCCGAAAAGGCAGAGTTGCGTGTATTGTGCTCGAGCTTAAGTCTTTTTTTTTTTTGGGGAGTGGGAAATCATCAAATAACCCCTCCAAAAAGAACGGGAGTGTCAGACTTCTACTGACTAAAAACCACCCATGTTCCTTCTTAGCCCTTGCGCCGAGGTCGCGGTATCTCTTTCGAACAACCCGTGACCTTAAGACCTTCGACTTGGTAGTCTGACGGTCACACCATTAGACTATCACTATCCCAGGTACTAACCGAAAGTGACTGTGAATACGAGTTCGACTCATTCATTCAGTCAAAGGATTGTAAGCTTTATAGCATTGCAGAGAAAGATGTACAGTAATTTTCTTGGTTCTATAACTGTTAACCAGCCCATAAACCCTTCCACCACATCATGATGTTAACCTTTCGTTCTAATCACTTTTCATGAAAGACTATGACCATGGCATCAGAATGCCTACCTTTTGGGGATATTCTGTTCGACTGTTCACGTGACCAGCAGGGCTATTTGCGTATCTTTTTAAATGTCAGTGGCTATCATAGTGTCCATCGATTAACTGTCAAATGGTTCCATTTTGTACCAAACCATAACTAAACACACAAAATGGAATCATTTGACAGGTAATCGATGGACACTATGATGGCCACTGACATTTAAAAAGATACACAATAGCCCTGCTGAAGGCTGGTCTTTTTTACCAAATAAACAGCATTGCCATACAACGTGTCAACGACACCCGTCTCTTGGGAAGATTACTAATATAGTTGACAGCGTTGAGAAGGAGTTAGTTGCTTTAAGTGATTTCAATTTATAAATGTTTACAATATTGTACATACTGAATTCAAATAAAACTTTTCGTTATAACCAAGACACGATGGTGACGATCGATGAAGAAAGATCTTGATTATATTTTTGAAAATATATTCATGTATTAAAAGAAACTAGGTATATCTAGATACTTTATGCTCGTAACTATAATAAACGAGCCAATTTCTCATCTAATAAAATAAGTAAGATTAATAAACTCATTTTATTACTTACTTAAATTAAAAACGTTCTAACAAATAAATCGCAAGACAGTAAATAACTTTGATGTACTTACTCAGAATGGACATGAAAGAAAATAAAAGAGCATTGACCTCTATGTGGGGGTCATATAATTTGGAATGTCTCGAAGTCAAGAAAAATAAGTTAGGTTGGATGTCCAAATAAGTTAGTAATATTAATGGATGTTACTTGAGAAATATTGGATGCTGAGCGTAGCGTACATTAAATATTCAGCTTTTTAGTAATGGTAACAACATAACATCACGCCTATAATCCCCATAGAGTAAAGCATAGGTTCACCACAAAATACACCCACATTTCGCCTGTTATGGATTTTATGGACTGTATTACGTTACTCCGAAGTTCGAAATGCCGATGTACGACTCACAAACTTTCTGACCGTACATTCTGACTCACGTAATTCGTTACGTGAGTCAGAATGTACGGTAGGACTCAACTTATTCGAAATACTCCCTCAGAATCTCGATGAGGAATATTCTCAATTATTATTGAGTAATTGTTCATAGCAAACTTTCAAAGTTCCGTACTTCGCGATAGTGAACATTCTGAATACAGTACTTCGTAGTAGCAAACTTTCGGAGTAACGTACATCGGAGTGACGAACATTCTGAGTACAGTACTTCGTAGTAGCAAACTTTCGGAGTAACGTACATCGGAGTAACGAACATTCTGAATACCCTACTTCGTTATAGCGTACATTCGGACTCACAAACTTTCTGTATACCGTACATCGGTATTTCGAACTTCGGAGTAACGTAATACAGTCGGATTTTATGTTGTGTATGGAGTTTCATGTAATGGAGGGCACTCCTATGGCAATCAACCGGGCACAAATCCAGACTTAGTGGCCGCAACTGGGAAATTCCTTATGGTGAAACCGGTGGACGGCATGGTTGGCGCAGCGATTGGAGTGCTGTGCTGCGTGTCGGGGGTTTGATCCCCGCACGGAACAAATATTTGTATGGCCTGCAGATAGTTGTTTCGGGTCTGGGTATTTGTGTATGTGACTTTATATGTTTGTAAACGCACCCACGATACAGGAGAAATTCCTAGTATGGGGCAACGTTTTATTTAAAAAAAAAACCCAATAACACTTAGCCCGACCTGGGAATCGATCCCAGACCCTTACGCTACAAAGTCGTACTTGCGACCACTAGACCAATGAAGCAACCAGTAAGCAGTGGAAATGACGTGATGGTGAAACTTAATAATAGGCCATTAGTACCTAAATACACACCACAGAGCAGTGGTGGCTCTGTGGTAGCGGCCCCGACTTACGAACAGTGAGTCTTGGGGTCGAAACCATTGCAGTCAGGCGCATTACTTTGTGTAATTTATTTCATCACCACTGCTCTCAAAACGGTGAAGGAAAACATCGTGAGGCAACCGGCATGTCTTAGAACCAAAAAAAATTGAAGACATGTGATATCTACCGATCCGCACTGGGCCCGCGTGGTGGATCATAGCCCATCCCTCAACATTATAGGCTGATGATGATGATGACCTAAATTGAAACCAAACACCACACCACATTGCATGATTAATAAATTAAAATGGTGATAGCAACATCACGAAACCCCGATTTTCGCTTCAATATAATCCAAGAAAATATAATAAAACTAAAAGAATATAAACTCTTTAGAACATAAGATCTCACAGTTATATCCCAATAAAATACGAAACGAATAACTTTCGAACAGACGGTTTATCGCCTCTTTTCACGTGCTTAAATATTACAGCACTAATTTTAAAAGAAAACCTCTTGCCAGTAAAGGAGAAACTTATAACGACTCTGTAATAAAGATCACAACCCCTTACTGTCTTTTATATTGAAACTAACACGTTCCAAGCCCTGTATTCCTCATCCATTGCCTGCTATCAACGAGAGTTTGATTGAAAACTGCCAACAAATGCGAAGATGGATGATGCTCTTTTGAAAATGTGCGATGGCCTTTTTCGATACTATGCCGTGGTAAAAGAGGTCCCTTTTCAAAAGGTAACTTTACCGGGCACGAGTATTGTAAATCTGAAACTATATTTTATTGTTTCAATTGTTTTTGACAAAATTACTGTCCTCGCACTATTATACGTGAAATATGGAGGGATTAAATAGGAGGAATGGGTGGGTTATATTTTCCGCATATTAAAGGTTATGATAAAGTTCTTACTTATAGGGAAAAGGGGTAAATCAAATTGGGTATAAATATCAAGGTGAGCGAAAGGAAAAAGAAGAAAATTTGTGTTGTTATTTATACATTTCTGGGCAATTTTGTTCTTGTTTCACATGGGAGTGAGCAAGCTGATAGCTGCTGGATGTTAGTTGGCGTTAAATGCACAAAAAACATACAGGCTACCTAATATTTTTTTTATACTAAACCATACCTGAGAACCATCCAGTTACGCTGATTTTGGAGGTCAAAGTTTTTCTTTTATATCAACCTGCCCAAACCTAATCTTAACCTTAGTTCTAACTTTTTGAGTGAGTGAGTGTTACATTACATAACAAGGAGTTTTACCGTAAAACGACTTTTGCCATCCACACAATAAAGTTAGATTATGATTTTTGCGTAGAGTTACTAAGTGTTGTACAGAATGACTTTGTGAAGGGTACATTTACAAGGTGTAAAGCTGTAGTTTTAATACTGGCTTTCTATACATTCTTAGAACCAAACATTCTCAGACATCTACCGAACTATCGCATGCCCGAAGCTTGCTCGAAGCCTCGTGGTCCAGGTTGTTCGCAAGACATACCGTGGTCTCGACATGAAGGGCTAAGAAGGAACATGGGTGGTTTTTAGGCAGTAGAAGTCTGACACTCCCTTTCGCTTTGCCAAAGAGCAGGAGGGGTTATTTGATGATTTTCCACCCGCCAAAAAAAAAGGCTCGTGGTCTAGCAGTGGGAACGTTTAAAGGTAGCCTACCTTTGCTTATTCTAAACGTTCATTACCTTTGTAAAAGATCCAAACCGTCCACACACAAAACAGAATCCATTTTAACTTGCTATTCCCCTAACAACAAAAACAGTATCCAAAAAATAAAGCAAATTGAAGGACGACAAAAGGAAACCGCCTTTTATCACTTCAAAGAAACTTGATAAACCTATCTTCGTCGACAAACAGAATTATGTACACACGTTGTTTGTTCTACCGTGTAAGGAAAACCGGAAAAACGGAACAGATCGGAACAAGCTGCAGAGGATCGGTAAACAATACCTGAAGATGGTGACATATTCACTAGACGTACGTATTAACAGTATTATCGTATAGTATTTCAGCTAGGAGGAAATATGTTTTCCCATTGTTAAGACGCAATGGGAAAATGGGATGGGAAGTCAGCTGTGAAACTAATGGTGTTTTCTTCTTTATCGCGTGGTTTGTGTACAACCTGGTGTCAAAGTTTTCATGCCGTCCATGGACCTTGGGGGTGGGAAATCATCAAATAACCCCTTCCACTCTTGGGCAGAGCGGAAGGGAGTGTCAGACTTCTACTGACTAAAAACCACCCATGTTTCTTCTTAGCCCTTCATGTCGAGGTCGCGGTATCTCTTGCGAACAACCCGCAGCCCCGACGGGGCCGTCCATGGACCTCTGACTTGGCTTAACATGGCGTGTAGAAAAAAGCCTAAAAAATGTATTTGAATGATGGTTCATTAACTGTCAGGGTTGTTTTCAATCAACAAAGAGATTCACGCATCAATGAATAATACATTAAGTGATTAAAAAACCACTATAACATTCCAAATATATATTTATTTTCCTTTTATTATTCAATAACAACGAATTACAATCACTTTTTTTAAGACGTAAACATACCACACAAAACATCGTGGGTTTAACAGTAGTATGCCAGACAATTCATTCTGTACTAAGCGCCAAAGATAAAATAACAAAGCTTTCTATCTGTCACTTAAATCATTACAAACATAACATTAGTGTAGCCATACCAACAGTCCACGACCCCCTGTTTACTTGATTCAAGTAAACATGTGTGAATACGAAGAAACTTAATAACCAAGTTTGAGTGCATTTGTTATAAGTGCTTTTAAGATGTTCAAGTTTGTTTAAGTGAAGTGCCACTTATTATTTTGCCAATAAAGTGGTTACATTTTAGTATTACTTATTTGTTCAGTGATATTAAGTCTGAGATTTTATAGTTTAGGTTTGGTACCTTAATTACTCGCATAAAGTAAAGTAACTTTGTAAATAAGTAGCAGACTGTTCGGTTACTTAAAAGTGCTAAAATATTGTTTGCTTTACTTTTGACTTTTGTCGTAAAAAGATGAATGATTCATTCAGACTGTAATGATTCAGAAATTAATTCTAACATCTGTTCAGCTATTGGTTAAAAAAATTTTCTTTAGATTAATATTTTAGGTAGCCTTTTTTTTTGGGGGGGGGGGAATCATCAGATAACCCCTACCGCTCTTGGGCAGAGCGGAAGGGAGTGTCAGACTTCTAATGACTAAAAACCACCCATGTTCCTTCTTAGCCCTTGCGCCGAGGGCGCGGTATCTCTTTCGAACAACCCGCAGCCCCGACGGGTGTCGGCCCTTGTGGGCCCGTTCCATGTTGCTGACATCTCTTCGCGCGTGGAACACGAACGCGCCGTCGACACGGCCTGTCGTCGGCATAAGACGGGCGGACGGCGAGCTAGCCCATTACTCACCGTCTACAGGCCCGATTTTAGGTAGCCTGTAACTACTTTTTTTGAAGTACGGAAAATCATCAAATTACGACTCCTCTCCTCTGGGTGGAGCAGAAGGGAGTGCTAGACACTTACTGACTAAAACCTTACCGTGTTCCTCATAGTGCCCTTTATATTTCAGGACCATGTACCAACCAAGCCTATAATTGCATAAGACATGAAAAATGTTACATGCAGTCACCCAAATGTTTAAATTCCTAACGCCTCATTTACGGACACGCAAGGAGTCGCGCGGCGCGTTCTGCGTTTTTAATTCAAACACATGGCGATGTATGAAAACGTTAACGATTTCAAACGTCGATTTTACGAGAAGCGGTTTTTCGCTCGTTAATTTAAAATGCAGCGTTCGTTGTGGTGGACGCGCCTCTCAGTAAATAAATAAAAAAGCTCGAGACGAGCCTTCTGCACGCGGCGCGCGACGCCCCGCGTCTCCGTAAACGAGCCCTAAATGATTGTGCTTTCAGCGTAACACAAAAAAGAGTTGAGACTGCGTAACGTCAGCTCGCACATCGCGTATGGCGAGTGAGTTTAATATTCGGTATTAGTGCTCACTGGAAAATCAGTCGTATTACAGTATCACTGTCCAAGAAATCTATCTTATGACCATTACGTAGCAGATAGGACTAGTTGAGGAAAAACTAAACTTCTGACCCACATAACCATTCGCAGATTCTCTATCCCTATAAATAAACAGTAGTAAAACTGTTTTTCTAAGAAACTTAATACACAGACGACGCTTGGTTATAAATCCCACCGTCTTCGTGCTGTTGACGCAAACAAATGCATAACGCTGAGCGTCGCGACAAGAATGCGACGCTTCTCATTTTCCTGAACAAACAGCCGCGCAGCCGGAAGATATGAGGAAATAATTAACGAATAGTATCTTGATTGCTTTCGTCTAGGAATGTACGTACGTTGTCATTTCAATTTTCTACGATTGGATGATAATCTGAGATACTTTTTTCAAAAACGTATCCCAAATTCCAAGATTCTTACCTAATTTTGACTAAGATGACAGGACTATCTATACTTGAAGCTTTATAGGGCAAAATTACTTAAATGTCAAGTTTGACATATTGTACCTACTTTTAACGACTTGCTGCGACCAGTTGTATATTGTTAGTAGATTACGATTGTGTCCACTTTGCCCCCAGCTTTAATGAGAGTATTAAATGTCTACGCTATAGCTAAAATTATTAATCCACTTTGTACCTATTGCCCTACAAAAATATAGGCTTCATTTTAATAATTAATGCTGATAACCCTAATAACAACCTAACTCGATAAAATCACCCACACAACAATTCAAATAAATTAATACCAAATAACTCGATCAAATATTTATACAAGTAATCGCGTGCTTCCATATAATTTGGAGGTACGACTTTCATAATTATACATTGTTCGAATGCTATAAAGCCTATTAAAATAAAACAAAGCACGAATTACGTGCAATAAAGCATTAAACGCCATCATGACTTGTACTGGCACTTTGCAGCCTGATAATGCAAGGCATTGTTCCTTAAATTTCAACTTTGCTTATGCTAATTACGTATTTCCATTGAGGCTTAACAATAGGAACTTGCGTGTCCATATTCTGTACGGATATTCGATCGTCAACAATTTAAATAGGCTGAATGGTGACGTTTCAGAGCTGTCAGCTTTTGGCGCGGAATGGAGCGTTTGACAGCTGTCATTTCGGTAGCATAATGACTTCATCCCTGATAATGGTCACACCACACTGTCCAACTTCGATGGATATTTTAAATTGGGGTTTTATTATGCAAATACATAGTACACAAAGCGAAAAAGGTTGGAAGATTTTTGTAGGAAGAACATCCACCATTTTATATTATTTTTAAAATAGCGGCCACTCCTCTCAACCCACATTAACTGATTGCTGGCATCAATACAAACAAGTTTTGCGTTAGACAAACTAGTTTTTTTTTATATTAAATGGGCCTTCTTTTTACCTCAATCTTGTCTTGATGATAGAGATGAGGTCGACGATGGAACGAGCTGACCCAAAAGAAGTCATTGTTTTCGAAACATGAGCTATACCCAACTTCGATTGCTACTCGTAATATCTCCGAAACTTCAAAACTGAAAAAAATTAAATGGTAGAAGCTAGGCAGACCATTTAAATTAAACCCCTTTTATATACGTATATATAGTGAAATTGTGTTAGTGTTTTTATCTGGAAATGCAAAGCGAGAATACTTGTAACAGCAAACTCAGGTACCTTTTCATCTCAACACCTGCAAACAATATCTAGGAAGCAAAGCGACCGTGCTCTAACTCGCAAATAAACGTAATTCCGGAGCACAAAACTTCCCTTTTCTATTCATGAAGCAATTTGAAATATCTCGACCATTACAACAACTGACTGTTTATGAATATCGCAAAATATTTAAACGACTCACTCACGAATGTACACAAAAATTCCCGTTTCTGTTGAAATTCCGACTGAAATACTGTTAATGTTGTAACGGGCTATGGTTTTACAAAAAAAAAACAGAAGTTGTTTTTCGCGGTTAGGTCATGAAATGTAAAATGCGGATATGGTTTAAATGAGTTTTTTTTTTCGGAATATGTGTACGGAATTCGTAATTTGAATATA
Source organism: Diarsia brunnea (assembly GCA_949774965.1). Taxonomy (NCBI): domain Eukaryota; kingdom Metazoa; phylum Arthropoda; class Insecta; order Lepidoptera; family Noctuidae; genus Diarsia; species Diarsia brunnea. The sequence goes on along the minus strand of OX459006.1, from coordinate 14,013,956 downwards.
TAATTTTAATATGCAAAACCGCAACCTTATCAAGGATGACAGGAAAACTAATTGAGAAACAGCAAAAAGTATATTACAAAAAAGAACACGCAAATAATATTTAGATATGAAACAAACAAAAAAGTTTTTAATCATAATAAATTATTTATACAAAGATAAGTTGTCGTGTGTGGAATTAGGATCTGTCAGAGACACTGTTCACCGCAGTATAACGCAGATAAGAGGGTAGTTTTTACTTTGTGCCCGTATACAGTACAACAACGAGTAAGTTAGTTATTTTCTGAAAAAAAAGAACGAAATTTTGTACACTCGCGAGCAAAACTATGATTTGTCATAAAATTCAGGAAACATATTCTTCTAAAATAAGTAGCTGATACTGATTAAATTCAAAGATATCGTATACTTATGGTATAATATTATTTCTTTGGCAGATACTTTAAAAGTGAGCATGTTTTTATCTATAAAATTTAGCACCCTTTTTCTTCGATAGTTAGAATGCAAAACTTATTGATAATGTTTTATGGTAGGTGTTAGTTATTGTTTTTTATTACAGCATAGGATAATAAGGAATATATGGGTAATAAGGAAACGTATAGAGGTCTACGTTGAAATTTCTTTTCTATTTTAGTAAGTGCATACTTACACTTTTTTTTGTATTCCCGGTTCGAAAAAAAACACTCGTCGCTTCCTATTTTCTCCAAAAACACCTTCTAATTGAAATGATAACAACATGATGTTTTCCTTATAACACTCTTAAAATCGTACCAAAAATGTAATACGGAATACCTTTTTTTTGCACGCAATTGTAACGATATTCCTGACTTGGAAAAATGCTGTAGCAGTATTCTCTTTTGTAGCCAGTTTTTGTTTGAGAGGCAGTGTAATTAACTTTAATTCGGGCTATAATATGTACATGCACTAGTCAGCTTAGAATTACTTCGGGCAAAATGTTAGTTTCCATGTTGAACACGGCGCAATCTACTCGTGAAGGCTGCATTATATTTTGTTATTTATGAGATCCACAGAGGAAATGGCTGCGTTTAATTAATAGAGTTCGCGAACTGTGTTGCCATGTTTTGTGTTGTTAGTGTTGAAACAAAGAAAATATGTTACCCGTTTGAGGTGGCACCAAAATTTTTATAAATTTTTAATTTGTTTTTTGATTGTGCGCCAGCTATCTTACACAGCCCGTCGGGGCTGCGGGTTGTTCGCAAGAGATACCGCGGCCTCGACATGAAGGGCTAAGAAGAAACATGGGTGGTTTTTAGTCAGTAGAAGTCTGACAATCCCTTTCGCTCTGCCCATGAGCGGGTGGAAAATCATCAAATAACCCCTAAAATATTTGATGATTACCCACCCACCATAAAAAAGCTATCTTACACAACGCAGGCGTAGTACGAGTATGAGTTGGTCTAACTACAGATATTTTTTTTAATAGAAAATCTGTCGTCAAAAAAGCTACCATCAATATTCCCTATTAAGGCTTGTATTCACGCCAATGACCTTGTGCATACAAACTACCTCTCTCGGTCGTAGATACGGACTCTAAACGGACGCGTTTTTCATTTATTATAATTAAAATAATACATGTTTTTAAAAAGTAACAAAACCAAATTATTTTCCTTTGTATTTCAAAGCAGTAGATATTTTTTTTATATTATTTTGTTAAAAAATGAAGGAGTAAAATGGTTCCATTCAACGATTTGGAGGTGATTTTGTGGATTTTTTTTCTTATTATGTGATACCGATACAAAAATTGTGGCTAAACCAAATTACGTGTCATATCATGTAGATTACTAAAAAAAATTCTCAGATGTAATTTCTCTGTAAGTGCCGGTGAAAAACCGCTTCATCTGCACGCTGTTTTTAAGCTTTTTCGAGAGAGGACCCTTAAACAGTTTAAGTTATAATTAAATTACTTATTAGTCTATATACAAGGCTACATTGTAATAAGATTAGGGTTCATAATTTTGATGAACACTAGGATAAGAGAAAAAAAAATCCCCTAAACTTTATTAACCATTCAGGAACTAAGAGAAAATTCAGCTAGTGGATCTAAATGGAACTCTCAGCCACGGAACCACGTTCAAAACCTCTAATATTCCATAGCAATGGTGATATTGATTTTGAAAAGCTCGTGCCTAGATAACAACAACAACCGCTCGGGTCAATCTTCAGAGGTATCTGGATGGGTGACCACCCATTACACACCGAGTTTCTCTGTGCCTCGGAAAGCACGTTAAGCCGTTGGTCTCGGCTGTCATTGGTAGATCTTTGGCAGTCATAACAGGTGATCAGTGGCCCGAAAGTCTGAAAACCAATCTTGCCAGGAGGTATCATATTACCCAGTAACTGACTAGGTTGTGAAGGTCAGATTCACTGAAGACGGTCACTTCGTTTAAAATACTCAGCTACATTCGGTTGGACTCGAAGCCGACCCCAACATAGTTGAGAAAATGTAAAATTAAAATACTAAAAAAATTATGACAATAACAGCTCTTGAACTCAGTTTAAATGCGCCGTTAGCGTTTCGTTTCATAGGTGAAATCCGTCCTTAAGCCTTTGCACGTAAATTCGTATAACCTTCAAGGTAGGTAACCTCGTCCTAGGTTTATGTTCGTGACCCGAATTCTACAGGATGCTTCCCTAAACATACTGTAAGGGCGCTTCAATTATTCAGCAAGCGGTCTTAAAGTCCGCTGGGCTTCATAGTACTGAGACTTTTGAAAAAGACTGCAAAGCAGCAGAGGAAAAGTCTGAAGTAAAATATTGTCGGGGTAAGATTACTATTATGGCAATAAACGGCCTTTTTAAACGTCAGACTTTACTACACACCCATCAAACCTACTTCTATGAAATAATAATAACGTAAAAATAATAATATGCAAAGTTCGGTAACTTCACCACTTCCTAACGGAACGGTTAAATTACCACGTCGTGTGTTGAGTACATCGTTCAAAATGGTATCTTGAAATCGGTAATTTAAAAAAAACCAGACGAGACCACCAGACCACAGACCACAGAGGGCTGGCTCTTTCTTTGGCCAATGAATTAGCATTGCCGTTTAACTTGGCAATGCTGCCAATCTTTTGTCTTCTGTTTTTGGATGACAGCGATGCGGAGGAGTACTTTGACACCCAAGTGCCCTATTGACGTCGTGAAATTTTTGTACTAGGTACTCTGAGTCTTAATTTTTTTATTATTATTTATAGCCCGTCAGGGCTGTGCGTTGTTCGAAAGAGATACCGCGGCTTCGGCGCAAGGGCTAAGAAGGAACATGGGTGGTTTTTAGGCAGTAGAAGTCTGACACTCCCCTTCGCTCTGCCCAAGAGCGGGAGGGGTTATTCGATGATTTTCCACCCGCCAAAAAAAAAAAAAGGTGTAAGTATAAGTATGTAATTCGTATATAATTTATTAACCTTATTTAATAAAATTCCCTCGCGTCCTTAAAAATTGTAATGTGAAAACCTTGTTATAACTTTACTCAAGTATTTACTTACATAAAGTTGCTCTTATAGTTCCTAACTACATTTAATCGGATTTATGAATTCCATTAAATTCTATTTAGGTATGTTAATTTCCAGAAACAGCTCACAGTCTGGGATCAAAACATAGGTACCTAGCAAACTGTGGGTTTCGGGAAAACAAGCTTAATGTTACATACTGGTAGCCATACATCGTTAAACACGTTTAACTACAACCATTAATCAGTCAAAATTGGACAACTTGTTTAATATAAACGATTTATTGCTGTTTATTCCGTTACTCATCAAAACAATGATGATGTTGATGGCGATATTATATATTACAAACATCTATGTAGTAGGGCAGTAAGGCTTCCATATTATATTATACCGATTTCGAATCGATTGCGATTGCATAGTTATGTTTAGAAAAACTGAATCCCTTATTTATTTTGTGCTAAAAAATCCTTTTTCTTTAGATATTCGGTTTTGTCCTTAAAGATACCTAAACCTTCGAAACTACGAATAAAAGTAAACGTCATGAAAGCTAAACTGTTATTTAAAAATAACCGCGAAAATACATATCACTTGTTCAATGTTAAACATCCTATCATAAAAGTTGCTACCAATTATACTGGAACAAAACAAAACTAATTAATTGCCATTTGTACGTCAAAATATATGTTAGTACATGGAAATCCTATTAATCCCTCTATCACTCAGCGCTATTATCCCATGTTAATTAAAATTATAAATTAACCTAGTTACTATAAAATCAAACAAACAATTTTCGAGAGACAAAATGGCTGTCAAAACATGTGTGTAGTGATTGCAAAAGGAATCTAAAGTGAATGTATGTGTAATTATTGAAACGATGTTGTCCATGCTTTCTTTGAAATAATTTTTTTTTTTTTTAAAAAAAACGTTGCCCTACTACTAGGAATTTCTCCTGTATCGTGGGTGCGTTTACAAACATTTACACTCACATACGAGTACACAAACACACCCAGACCCGAAACAACTATCTGTAGGCCATACAAATATTTGTTCCGTGCGGGGATCGAACCCGCGACACGCAGCGCAGCAGTCCAATCTCTCAGCCACTGCGTCAACCGTGCCGTCAAGTTGTTTTTAGACTGTTAATAATTAAATTATACAGGCACAAATATTTAGTTTTTTACTGCACATTAACTAAAATTCCATAGGATCATTGAGTTTTCGACTCAAAAGTCGACGTATTTATGTTGCGTTTACACCGCACGCTTGTGCTAGGGTCTCTGTTCCTATTGCTAGAATGGGCCGGGAGGTACTTTCACGTCTCTTGTGTGTACCTACCTAGTCCCACTGGTATCAGCCCGCTATGCTTAGTGGGTCCGTTACCAAATGCGGCCAACCCCACTACCACACGTTCATTCGTTCAAAGTTCAAAGGGTTCAATTGAAACACAATAATTATGCTGTATATTTAAGTAATATGAACAATTTATCAAATCACACCAAAATAATGATGTGTCTAAATAATGATAAGTTCAATTGAATTTAACGGTGTGTACATTGGTTTGTGGTATCGTCATTTACGTGGAATTGTTATTTTAGACGCTAACAATAACAACAACAGTGGGATAGTAGCCACCACCAATACTTAGCATATAAATTGAAAATTAGAACAGATTTAAACAATAATATTTATTGCCTTGCATTTCAAGTTAAAACCTTCGTCTGTTGCCGGCTACAGGTTTTTCTTTTAAAGGTACCTAAATCCCTTTATACGTAAGTTTCTATTTCATTAAATAATAAGAGAGAAAAAAAACAAGTGTTTTTTATATGTACATAAAGTAAGTAGTTGCTAGTTCACGAAATCACATTTCTTCTGTCGATCCTTGAAGTAGCTGCTATCGATTTCCTGAAACAAAAAAAAAACAACCTGGATCAATAATGATTTTACAACCTACATAATTAAAGATTCTCTTTAATCCCATTATCATAAAACGTTATTATTTCATGTTCATTTAAATTATAATTAGATACACAGCCGTTTTACACCCAATGTGCAAATTAACATTTAAAAGTTTTTACGCTAGGGCCTTTCCCCAATAATATATCTATTCTATTCAATCACACTGAGAAAAATGTGTCGCGAGGAAAGTTTTGAACATGAATCTAGACGGGTGTAGTAGAGGAATATCAAAGAAATGATGGATGGACTTATGTCAAGAAAGGAGGTATCTCGTGAGATGACGAGTGATAGAGAAGTATGGAAGAAAAAGACTTGCTGTGTCGACCTCAAATGAATTTTAATGACAAGGACAAGATACTAATGACTTCTTCCAATTTAAGGACAGTTCGACCGAAGAAATGAGCTTAGTAAAAATAACGACAAAGCCTTTTAAAACTTGAACTACAACCACTGCTAACGTAACAAAATATAGTAATTTCATGTGAAAACTTACAGCACTTATCCTCTGGTACACATTTGCCTTCTGCATTTCTGAGGTAACCATAATTACAAAGACAGGCTGGATCATAGCAATTGGCATCAATAGAAGGACAGGGCGGCGTGTTCTTTAGATCATTGCAAGTCTTGAAGCACATCTCTATCTGACATTTGTAGTACAACTCATCTACTGGGCAATCTGAAAAACAAAAGATGAATAAATTAGAACAGTAGATAAATAGAAAAATAGTAAAGGACACAAGAAGAAGAAAGTCAAAAACAGAGAGTTTAAAATAAATGATATAATACAACAAAGTTAAAGTACACAATAGACGTCATTCTTTGTAAACCAGAATGTTTTGACAAAATGAAACCCAATCAGCGATAATGATGACAAAAATTAAAATATATTTGAAACTGACATTACCTGGAGAAAAGCTGGACACAAGCATTTCGGTAATTTTAACCCAGTTGAAAGTCATAGAAAAACGAAACGTTTCAAAACTGGTCTTGTCTTATTAGATGTGACTACTTTTTAACTAAGTTACTTTCTAGATTCTAGATGCAAAAACTAACTATGATAGCCTTTTTTGCATTACAGATATGTAAAACAAAGGTACAATTAAAAATAACTTACTCCAAGTATTCTGATCAGCTGGAGCAGCCGAAACAATACTTAGAACCGCCACAAACACACAAATAGGTAACACGTAAGAAGCCATAATTATAACAACGTTAGTTAAAGGTGATGCCGACACTGTTAATGAATTAGTAAGGTATCCGTCTTGATATTTATATCATAATTACCCCAAAGTATGAGTGTAATTGATTAAAAATACAAAATTACACACGTTTGTGAGCCGACGGAATGAGGATGCTGAAAAGACAATGAGGCAGCCGGGGCCGTAGAAATGATTACCGTTGGAGCTAGCGTTTGTATGACTTATACTGTAAAATACGCGCTTTGACCGTGAAGTCGTATACACCATTCTGATACAATACAATACTGTTGGAGTAGACGGAACACCGTACGATGTCGGACGTAAAGAATAGCACCATCCCATATCTTCCCGTGGGTATCGTAAGAGGTGACTAAGGCACTTACCAGAGAATGGGCAGCCGCGTTCTCTGTGCCTTTGTAACAACCATACTGCGATCGCCAACCCGCCTGCCAAGCGTAGCGATTATGGCAAATGCCAACTTCTTGGGGAGGCCTATTTCCAGCAGTGGACGTCTTTTGGCTGTGATGATGATGATGATGAGACGTGTTCTTGTATGGACAACACAAATTGAGAGCCGCTGTAGAGTCGCCATCAGACCATAGTATTGTTGTAGTTGATCAAACAGTGAGGTCATAGTTTTCACGTCTAATATGGCCGCGTATTAGACCACGAATTGATAGGTCTGTGTCCAACAGCGGGCTTCTTAAGGCTAACGATGACACACAAGAAGAAGAAAAGTGAAGAGTCATTGAGCCGTCCATATTAGCTCCAGAAAGATTCCCGTTGAAGTAAATGTTTCTTGACTGGAAACCAGGAATTGGCAAGCGTAGTATGCGATGCCCTCAGACTCGATAGGCCTGACGAAATGATTGAAAAGGCGTATGTCTACTAGCAGTAGTGGAATGCTCACAATCACATTTATTAATTCTTTAGTCGACATAATACCGAAACCTGAATACTGAACCTTTTTTTTTTTTTTTTTTTTGGGGGTGGGAAATCATCAAATAACCCCTCCCGCTCTTGGGCAGAGCGAAAGGGAGTGTCAGACTTCTACTGACTAAAAACCACCCATGTTCCTTCTTCGCCCTTCATGTCGAGGCCGCGGTTTCCCTTGCGGTGAATACTGAACCTTAAGAGACGAGACAATGAGCCTGACATATGAGACGTATAGACGATGACTCATAGGGCCTACCCTATGAGTCTTTGCCATTTACGAAGCTATCTGTATCTTTGTAAATGGAGTTCACGACAAATACAGAGTGCAACGCTTTCAGGCTTGGTGGGGTGACGACCTTCGTGGAGTATATGTTAGTAGCTGGATGAGAGAATTCAAGGGTCGTGCTAAGTTACGTGCATTTGTGTAGGTGGGCTGAGCAACCCTAAGGCCCAGCAGGGGTGCTGATTTTCAACCTAATATGATTTTCGTTATGATGATTCGGATTAATTCGTTGTTAATGACTTCATTTTCATTTCGTGTAGGTAGATTTAGGAAATAAAACAAATTGCTATAAAAAAGTTTAATTATTATGAATTAATTAATAAATGATTTATTTACTTTAAAAAAAAAACTTGAAACTAAGTACATTGCCCCACAAAACTGCTTGCGCAGTATCAAAGGCTTTGTTCATGTAATGCTTTTCTTTAATACGGGACGACCCCTGACTCCACTCCTGAAAGAAATAACGAAACACTGTTAATTATTTTATATACTTAACACTAACTGCCGTACTCACAGATATATAATAATTACTTAAGCCGTCCCTTAGTAAAGATTTGACATACTTTTGTATGACAAAACTGTCAAAACCTTTACTAAGTGATGGGCTAAGTAATCATTAACTCATCGTATGTAGTAGGAGTATATTGACACAATTAAAAAGCCATTGTGTCTCGCGTGGATCTACGTTCCAACACACGAAGGGTTAAAGCTCTCTGAGTGCGGCAGTAACAGTCGGAACCTAAATTAAATGTAAGTATAAGTTGTGGATTAATCTCATGGCATGGAGGAGCTCGTGGCTTAATAATAACAAGGGCTTGTCAAGGTCGGTCACTGGATGGATGTCTGTATGGTGTGACTGGATGGTGTGTGAATACATACTGAATTTCCTCCATGCCTCAGAAAGCACGTAAAGCTTTTGTTAACCTTTAACAGCTTTGAAAAGGCGTTGCCGGTGTTAAAGGCATTGTTGCATTACCATTTCTGAAAGGATTTTATGGTAACTACGGCACGGTTGGCGCAGTGGCTCAAGCAGTTGACTGCTGCGCTACGTGTCGCGGGTTCGATCACCGCACGCAACAAATATTTGTGTGGCCTACAGATAGTTGTTTCGGGTCTGGGTATTTGTGTATGTGAGTTTAAATATTAGTGAACGCACCCACGATACAGGAGAAATTCCTAGCATGAAAAAAAAAACCACGCAAATACTGCTAAACTCAGCTCAAATTATTTTTGATGTTGTTTTAACTTATAAATATCAACTAAAAATTCTGAGTTGAATTAACATTAATATAAACTAGAAAGTCCACTGAAAAACGAATATAGAATGATAAGTTAATAACTTACCACAGTCTTTGTATGGTACACATTTGCCCTCGGAATTTCTCAGGTAATCATCTTCACATTGACAGGAAGGCTTGAAGCAACCAGCAGCGATGGAGGGGCAAGGTGGTGGATTTGCCAAATGTTCACAGGTCTTCCAACATACCTCCAGGTCACACCTGTAATACTTCTCATTGGCGGGGCAATCTGAAACATATCGAAACGGAAATTATGGCTTATAAAAATGCCAGGTGTAAGGGGACAGCCCTCTGCAGACTGATGGGTTGAATTTAGTATAATTATCATAATAAAATGGTGTAGTAGACCGGGACGTAACGCAACGGATCAACTCAGGATGGATGAAATGGCGACAGGTTACTGGAACAACTTGCGACCCACGGATGCCCCTCAGGGAAAATATACAAGTCCGTGATTAGACCTGTCGTACTGTATGGATCAGAGTGCTGGGCTTTGAAAAAGATGGATGAAAAACGATTGCATGTAGCGGAGATGAGAATGTTGAGATAGATGTGCGGAATGACAAGAATGGATAAAGTAAGGAATGGGTATATTAGAGGAAGTTTGAAAGTGGCACCTGTTACAGAAAAATTGAAAGGAAGTCGTTTATCTTGGTATGGTCATGTAATGAGGAGGGATGAAACGCATGTGACTAAAAAAGTGATGGATTTAAATATTGATGGATGGAGAGGGAGAGGAAGGTCAAAGAAAAGATGGATGGATTGTGTGAGGAATGATATGAATGAGAAAGGAATAAATGCCACCTTGACGTGTAACAGGGAAGAATGGAAGAAGAAAACGTGTTGCGCCGACCCCAAATAGATTGGGATAAGGGCAGGAAGATGATATCATAATAAAATGAGTTGTACCGGAAAAAAATAGGATGATTATGGGAATACAAAAAAAATTGGTTTGTTTTATTTCCTCATTCGCAATGTATAGTTACCGTGGCAAAACACACGAAACGAACGGCAAGCGACGGCAACTCTGTAGCTAGGAACAGCTGATTTCCTGCGTCGATCCTTAGAGTAGGTATTTCAACATTTATAGTGGATTACAATCAATCAATCATCGGGTGCTTTTGTCAATCATGACACGATAACCCGTTATCGTATCATGTTTTCTTATCGCAAATATTCTAAAATCTTTATATACAATCATATTGATCAGATATTTTATTATTCTGATCATAAGAAGACATTATCAATCACACTAAAATAAAAAACATCATCGTCATCTTTTTTTAATACAAGACTTTGTAACCTTGACTAAACCTTAATGACATGTTGTTGGTATGCTAACAAATAAAAATATGCAAATAAAAGATACCTAATGATTCATGTGGAACCAGAATCATTGTAAAATAAATAAACAATACGAAATTAAAAACAGCTGTTGAAATACCAAGACACAGACAAAGGAAAAAATTGAACAAGGAATGCAATTATTACCAAGCTAATGGTGCTAACTACCACTAAAGAATGACATCAAAATACTTTAAACAGATGATAATAATCAGTGAGTGAAGTCGAGGCTAAAAAGCAGACTGTTAAACAGCTGATGCATTTCCAGATCATAATAACTATGAAGGTCAACATTTTGTTTATTGAACTACGGATGTCTAAACTCAAATGAAAACTTTTACAGCCTTACAAAGTAAGAAGATACGTATAACAGACTTACCAAAAGGTTTATGATCTGGTGGTGCAGCGGAAACTATAGTTAAAACCGCAATGAACAAACAAATAGGTAACATATAAGACGCCATTGCTAAAATAACGTTGGTCAAAGACGATGTAGACAAATGTAATGATGTACCGATGTGAGGCGACCGTCTTTTATTTGTAAATCTTGTTGTTTGACTAGTCAATACATTATCTAGTGAAGTGTGAGTCGTGTTAACAAAACCAGTTTCTTTTTAACAACAAACTATTTATACATAATAATCATCACGTCTGTAATTCATGAAGGGTTAGGCAGCGGTGTATCTAATAGAAGTTACATCATCATCATCAGCCTATAATGTTCCCACTGCAGGAACTCAGACCTCCTCTCTAGAAGAGGAATGGGCTATAATCCATTACGCGGGCCCAGAGTGGGTTGGTAGATGTCACATGTCTTCGATGTTTTTGGTTCTAAGACATTCCGGTTTCCTCACGATGTTTTCCTTCACCGTTTAAAGAAGTTATTTTGAAGTTAAACGTACAAAATCCCATGTGATAGAGGGAGTCAAATGCTATCAAAATCACAAATCTAAGCTCCAAAATTAGGCAGATAATGATCTATTTCTGATAGGGAAATCCAGTTACACTTTGCTGGATCAGGGAATCGTTTACAAGGCCTAATACTCAGCAGCTCTTGCGACTACTAGACCGAGAACGAGGAGTCAATTACTTGTAATAAGTACTTATTCACGGTGAAACCAATGATAATGTGAATCATGATTATGGCGATGGGTCTTACTTAATTTCATTGGTGCAAAAGATTTTTAATGATTATATTACTTTTATTGATTACACTATTCTGTGAAGAAGATAGATGAAATAAGATTGCATGCTGCGGAGATGAGAATGCTGAGGTGGATGTGTGGTGTGACCAAAATGGATAAAGTTAGGAACGAGTATATTAGAGGAAGTTTAAAAGGTGCGCCAATTACAGAAAAATTAAAAGGGAATCGACTGTCATGGTATGGGCATGTGATGAGGAGGGATGAATCATATACGACTAAAAAAGTGATGAATATAAATGTGGATGGATGGAGAGCGAGAGGAAGACCAAAGAAAAGATGAATTGGATTGGATTGGATGGCCTTTAATTAAGGCTACACTATAATAAGTATGAAATTATGAATAGCTTAACATGTAGTTTTAGTGTATGCTTTGTTGGTTGTCCTAAATAAATAAATGGATGGTGCGTGTGAGGTGTGATATGCAGGACAAAGGAATAAATGATTACGTGACGACTGACAGGGCAGAATGGAAGAAAAATACGTGTTGCACCGACTCCAAATGACATGGGATAAGGGCAGGAAAATGGTGATTACACTATTCAGCTGCATCCGGTTATACTGGAAGCCGAACCCAACATAGTTAGGAAAAGGCTAGGTATATGATGGAAGCTACATTATCTCCGAGCGTCATCATCATAATAATTTTAGCCCGGAATCACACACTGGGTACTGGTTTCCCTTTTTCATTGCCACACTTTCCGGTTCTGTGAGTCTTTCATTCAATTATTCTCGATTTTGCGATATCGTTAACCCAATGTGTGTCAACACATAAGTTATATTTCAAAGAACAAATGGCGTTCCGGTGCTATAATTCCATAACATAGTGTTGGAATCCCAACACTTAGATTTAGTCGATGCGATATACGCACATCACTAGCGCGTCGCGTCTAAACGCGTTGCAATCGTATTCGCTCCAAAACCAGTTGCCATCTTTAGCTTGTACGTTCCACACCGGCTCGCCATAGTAATAAAGGGATCGTTACATACATACTTTATACTTAATGGTTATGTAATTAAAAGTGTAAACAATACAAGTTTGGTTTGGCTTCTCAACCTAATTTCCACATGGTCCTTCGAACAACGAGAACTGGTGCAGTTCTATTACCTACTTCTCCGTCGGCAGTGCAGACGCTAAAAGCGAGGATTTGAAGAACATCACACCGACCTAGGCCATACATTGTCCTGCTAGTCTTCCCGTCGGCGCGGCAGTGCAGTGCAGACATAAAGGAAGACAACAAGCTCGACCAATTGGCTACCTATTTGAGCCTATTTTCCCGTCAGTGCGGCAGTGCAGTGCAGACATAAAGGGTGGCATCAAGCTCCGCCAAATAAGTATTTCCCCTCGGCGCGGTGCAGCGTAATTACATTTGAGGAGACATCGAGCTCATCATTAGTCAGCATTATACCTATTGCGATCGCAGACTTCGTAATACAAAATCGCAATAGGTACATAAAGCGCAGAACAGGGACACGTGGCGAGCGACACATGTACAAGACGAAGTGGGCGGGGCGTCGGCGGGCTTCGGTTCGGCGTCAGCGACGATCGGACAGCCGCCATTTTGCAGCAAGCGCAAGCGTCTCACAGTCTCTACTCGTTGGTCATCGCGTTTTAATAGCAGCAAAGTGCTTTTGTGTTATTAACAATAAGTTTAATTTACCTGTGTAGAGATAATAAGTTAAAGTTGTGTTATAATAATACAAATTACAAATATGGAGCTAAAGGATCTGGTCGCCGCACGTGGTTACTTAAAAGGTACGATTACTAGGTTACAATCCGCTTGTTCGCAATCTTTAACTAGTATTTCCAAGGAGACTTTATTAGCTAAACGACAAAAATTATCAGATACGTTTACGCAATACGAATCTCACAATATAAAAATTTCATTACTCCATCCAGAAGACAAGGAGGACATAGAGCAAGTTGAAACCAGTTATTATTTCATCATAACTGTAATTAATGAGGAACTCAATCGCCGTAATATCACTAGTGCTAGCGACAGTCATTCAGCTCCTAAATCAGTGCCTAAAATTAACTTACCTCCGATAGATATACCAATATTTAGTGGTAAGTTCACAGAATTTATACCATTTATTAACCTGTTTAACTCTTTAATTGATAACAATAAGTGCCTTGATAATGTTCAGAAGCTTTATTATTTACGCTCATACTTAAAAAACGAGCCATATGACTTAATAAAAAATTTACCTCTAACTGGTGAAAGCTATGTAAAGGCCTTGCAAATAATAAATAAGAGATATAATAATAAGCATAGATTAATAAATGAGCACATAAATTTGTTATTAGATATTAAGCCACTATCAAAATCTACGGCATATAATTTAAGAGAGTTTGTGTCTAATGTCAAACAAATGCTTGCCGCTCTCAGTAACTTGGAGCCTAACGTACAGTTTTGGGATGCTGTAATTTTGTGTATTTTGTACCGAAAATTAGATGCGTACACCTCCCGTGCATTTCAACTCGAGAGGAACGCCGATGAAAAGCCAACAATAGGAGCCTTCTTAGATTACATGGACAAGCGTGCGCTGGCGCTTGAGAGTGCTGAGCCGGGGAGCTCCCACGGACAGCTACGTCAGTCGCCGAAGGAGCCAGGGCAAGCCACTGGTAGACTAGTGGCCAACGCAGTTACTCAAGAGCCTTCATGCTTATACTGTAAGTCAAAACACAAACTCCATTCTTGCAACAAATTTAAATTATTGAATGTAGACCAACGAGTTAAGTTTGCCAATGAAAAAAGCCTATGTAATCTCTGTTTATGCGCTCACACTGGAAAGTGCAGATATCACTTCCGTTGTGCAAAGTGCAAGGAACCACATAATACTCTGCTGCATTGTGGCACAGATAATAATGTGTGTGAGTCAACTACTGGATCAGCGTCAACCGCATCATTAGCTGCAAGCAATAACTATAATAATGATGTTCTTTTACCCACAGCTAAGGTGAAACTTGTAGCTCGGGATGGCGCTGAAGTCCATCTTAAAGCCCTACTTGACAGTGGGTCCCAGCTGACCTTTATTACAGAAAGGGCATTACAGCTGCTTAATTTGGAACCTGCTCGTAGTAATGTCAATGTAGTTGGTATAACAAATTCAAAAACGAGGTTGAAGCATTGCTTACCTCTAGAAATTCATTCCATAACCAACCCATTTAAAGTCTCGACCACATGTCATGTTGTTGAGCAAATAACATGTAACTTACCTCAACATAAATTTAATACTTCAGACATTTTGATGCCTAAAGGCATTAAACTGGCAGATGATCAGTTTAATGTACCAGCTGAGATTGATTTATTAATGGGAGCGGACATATTTTTCCAGGTGTTGCTGCCTTCAGAGCTGCCGGCGCTGCATGATCGCCAGCAGTATGCTGCAGAGGCCAGCAGTCCACAACCACATCTTGTCAACACTCAGTTTGGATATATTGTTGGAGGTACCCTACCACACACTAATTTATCAAAGGTCTGCAATAAGGTAAGCTTAAAATGTAATACATGTGAGTCAGATATTAATGAGACCCTAACTCAGTTCTGGAAAACAGAAGATGTTCCAAAAATCTTTGATGAAAGGTCTTCTGAGCAAGAGCTCTGTGAATATATTTTTAATAACACTGTTCAGCTGAAAGATAATTGTTTTGAAGTGGCTTTACCGTTGAAATTACCTCTTAGTGAAGTCAATGATTCCTTAGGTGATTCCTTTAATCTTGCATTAAAAAGATTTTTAAATTTAGAAAAGAAATTGCATAAAGATCCCAAACTTTTCTCTGAGTACCAAAAGTTCATTCATGAATATTTAAGTCTACAACACGGTTGTTATGTAGACATTGGGCAATATGAATTAAACAAAAATGCTATATATTTTTTGCCGCATCATGCAGTCCTGAAGCCTGACAGTAAAACAACTAAGCTGCGTACTGTTTTTGATGGCTCTATGAAAACTAACAAAAAGGTGTCACTTAATGATATACTTTTAAATGGACCCATTGTACAAAGAGACTTGTTTGAGATATTGCTATTATTTCGTTGTGGTAATTTTACATTTACCTCTGACATAAAACAAATGTTTAGAAATATACGTGTAAAACAAGAGCATAGCTCACTACAGAATATATTGTGGAGAGATAGTCCAGATGAACCAATCCAATGCATTAGGCTTGAAACATGCACATATGGGTTGAAAAGTTCAAACTATCTGGCCACCCGTTGTCTTAAAGAACTAGCAGTAAAATATAAAGACACTTTCCCACTAGCTTCATTCATTATAGAAAATTGTACATATGTAGATGATATTCTTTATGCAAATAATGATTTGAATATTATATTAGAGGCTAAGTCACAGATTCGCCAGCTCTTGAGGTTAGGGAATTTTCATACACATAAGTGGTCAGCCAATGACAATAGAATACTGTCTGACATACCTTCAGCTGAACAACACTTTGATGATTTAGAGCTACAAAGTGATGATTATAGTTTAAAGACTCTGGGCTTACAATTGATAGTTAAAGACGATAAATTTAAAATGTCTTGTCCAGAGATATTCAATAATGATAATTTTACAAAGAGAGATATCCTCTCCTATATTGGGAAAATGTTTGATCCCATGGGCTTTGTTAGTCCCATTATTGTACAAGCTAAAGCTATAATGCAAAGGCTATGGTCTTCCAAGACTGATTGGGATTCTATGCCTGACGATGATATTAAAAAAGCGTGGCATGAATTCTCGTCCAGTCTAGCTTCAATGAAACCAATTTTTATTAATAGAAACATAAATGTAACTAAATTAGGTAAAATTGAACTAATAGGATTCTCAGATGCGTCCAGTACTACGGCATATGGATGCTGCGTGTACCTGCGAGTTACAAATCATGATGGTAAAGTTAAAATGTATTTGCTGTGTTCAAAATCACGCATAAACCCGCTTAAAAATAAAAACAAAACTGTACCACGCTTAGAACTCAACGCTGCACTGCTTCTCTCCATTGTTATGGCAAAGGTTTATTGCACGCTAAAATTAAAATATAATATACGCAATGTCTATTTATTTGCTGATTCACAAATTGTTCTCGCATGGTTGCACACAGAACCCATGAAACTTAACGCTTATGTTGCGAATAGGGTAAAAGCAATCGCTAAAAATATGCCTAACTGTCAGTGGCTATATGTAAACACGGAGAATAACCCTGCAGACTATATCAGTAGGGGTGTTACGCCAAGTGAGCTTCATGCCTGCAGCCTGTGGTGGAATGGCCCTGAATTTTTGCATGATAGTGAATATAAATTTAATTTAAAAATAGATTTACCTGCGAACTTACCTGAATCAAAAACCGGGTCAGCACTCTCCACGAGTCAAGTGTCTTCAGTTACTAGCAATGTTTTTGATCAAATACACAAATATTCTAGCATTCACAAAATGGTACGTACATTGGCTTATGTAATGCGGTTTATTAATAACCTAAAGGGTGGAAAAATAGCTCACAAATATCTCTTAAGTTCTGAATTGAATAATGCTTTAATGTTGCTTATTAAGAATGAACAAGAAATGTATTTTAAAGACGAAATTGTATGTTTAAAAAATAACAAAAATGTAAAAGGTTCCTTACAAAGCTTATGTCCTTTTATAGATAGTTTAGGTATCCTGAGAGTGGGTGGCAGGCTACATCACTCTAATATTCCATATGCTCATAAACATCAGATTATTTTACCCAAAGAATCACATGTAACTAATTGCATTATAAGATGTGAGCATGAAAAGCTTTTACATGCAGGTCCAAAATTATTACTGTGTAATTTAAATCAAAAATACTGGATAACTAATGGGTTAATGTATGTCAAAAAGTTAATTCATAAATGCGTAAAATGTTTCAGACAGAAGGCAACAGCCTCTAAACAGCTGATGGGTTCCTTGCCGGCAGATAGAGTGACTGCTATGAGTCGCCCTTTTGAAAAAGTCGGTGTAGATTTCGCTGGGCCTATTGATATTAAGCTCTCGCGTGTGAGACGATCCTTAGTAGGAAAAGGTTACATTTGTGTATTTGTATGTTTCGCTACAAAGGCAGTTCACCTCGAAATCACATCAGATCTTACTACTGATGCCTACCTCGCTTGCCTTAGGAGATTTATTTCAAGAAGAGGATTACCCAAAGAAATCTACTCTGATAACGCTAGTACTTTCAAAGGCGCAAGGAACCAACTAGCTGAGTTATATCAACTACACCTTTCACAGAATCACCAAAAGCATGTATGTGAATTTGCAGCCCAAAGAGGCATTAACTTTCATTTTATACCAGCATACTCCCCCACCTTTGGTGGGCTGTGGGAGTCTGCTGTGAAAATGACTAAATATTTTCTAAAAAGGGTATTACAGAAGCAATTGTTAACCTATGAACAAATAAACACTGTATTAGTAGAAATAGAATGTATATTGAACTCAAGACCTCTCATTCCTATGTCATCTGATGTAAATGATTTTAATTACCTAACGCCAGGTCATTTTCTAATAGGAAACTCATTAACAATGTACCCTGAAAATGATGTAACTACTGTTCCTCAAAATAGACTTAAGTTCTGGCAATTATGTATCCAAATTAAACAATCATTCTGGAAGATGTGGTATAAACAGTATCTTAATACATTACAAAATAGGCCTAAATGGTTAGATATCTTGCCTAACATAAAGATAGGCACAATTGTGATTTTAAAAGAAGATAATGTACCCATAATGTCGTGGCCTATGGCCAGAGTTACCAAAATATTTCCTGGCCATGATGGTCATGTAAGAGCAGCAGAGGTCACAAATTCAAAGGGGAATACCCATGTGCGATCTGTCACAAAAATTTGTATATTACCTATACATGATAATTTTAATTAAATTTTATGTTAAAAACTTAATGTAACTATAATGTTATATCTACTTATATTGATCCTCTTGTTCCTCTCGTTGGCCGGAGCATGTTGGAATCCCAACACTTAGATTTAGTCGATGCGATATACGCACATCACTAGCGCGTCGCGTCTAAACGCGTTGCAATCGTATTCGCTCCAAAACCAGTTGCCATCTTTAGCTTGTACGTTCCACACCGGCTCGCCATAGTAATAAAGGGATCGTTACATACATACTTTATACTTAATGGTTATGTAATTAAAAGTGTAAACAATACAAGTTTGGTTTGGCTTCTCAACCTAATTTCCACACATAGTTCGAGCGATGTCGTGAGCAAGACCTAGTAGGTACTAATTAAAATGTAGTAACCAAACATAATTATATCTACATACTAACCCATTGCCATTGACCTATTGTGACATTGAACGACTTATTTACAATCAAATCTATTCAAGTGCATACCTATTTGTTTGTAGAGTATGTAAGTCGTTATTTAGTAAAAGTATTTTATTTTGTGTACAGACCAGTGCCAGTTCAATCAAGCTACTACAATTATTCCTTTTAAAAAATTTCAATTTCATCGCTAACTAGCTGATGCTGGCTTAGCCCGCGTCAAATTATGAACTAAAACCTTCCTCGAGAACCACTTGATCCATTGGTGGAAACAGCATGAAAATCGGTGCAGTCGTTTTTGAGTTTATCGCGAACAGACAGACAGACTGACGCGGCGGAGGACTTTGTTTTATAATAATAGTATTGGGTTCAAGGTTTATTATAAAACATTTTTAGATTTGTGTAGCTTGGTGTGCTGGCGCCTGTATTACTTTAGAAGCAAAGAAACACAGTCCCATTAAAATGATTGTTTTTATTATATCAGATCTGATGTAGATTATTTTGGTGGGTTCCAAGTTACGCAGTTACTCTAGTGCTAGTTCTTCTGGTGCTGGTTGGTCATCTACTGGTGGGCCTTGGGCTGCAACAAAAAAAATACAAATTAAATAAGATAAATCACTATCGTCTACATTTCTTTTTAATTTCTCCTTTTGCAGGTCTGCTGGCAGAAATTTCTTTAGAAATAAGCAGTACCTTTGTACTCACAGGTTTTATTATTGTATTTTTCCTGTGCTATTTACTGTGTGTACATAAATAGTAAAATAAATAAATAAATAAAATTATTGTAAAGTCTAGCTCTGGGAGAAGGCCTGATGGTAAATATATTGAATTAACAAAACTTTAAGACCTGCTAGCAGCTGTAAAATAAAATTGTTCAAGAGTAGTCTTTTAAGAAACATAATTTCCATCGCAAGTTAGTTAGTTAGGCAGTAAAACGATATTCAACAGTAGAGTTTTTTCAGTTCAATCATCAGACCAGCTTCTCACTAACTTCAATTATCATTATATGATATGTAATTCCAAAGATCGAAGTCCTACATTCAGACGTCTTATAATATTAATGAATATACAGGCAGTCGCTCCATGGACTTTGGATACTGGTATTCAACTACATCTAATTAGACTGGAAGCCAACCACAACATAGTTGGGAAAAGGCTAGGGATATAATGATGATACAAGTAGAAGCAATATAACTTACGGCACTGGTCGATTGGTACACATAGGCCTTCAGAATTCCTCAGAGTATCTCTTTCACATAGACAGGTTGGTTTGAAGCATTTGGGATCAACCGAAGGACAAGCCGGATGGCGTCTAAGATGTTCACAAGTTTTGTAACACACCTCATCATCGCATTTGTGATATACTTCATTTAGAGGGCAATCTGAAAGTATAAAGAAAAATAATAACTTTGAATGAGAAAAGAATCGTAAAAATCGTTCTTGCAAAGTAAAGTTGTTCTAATATATTTCAAAAATTTGAAAAACACCATTATGACGTTGATGATCTATTCCGAAGTTCAAGTAATAATAAAACAAAAGAATAACACAATGCGTAAATGACAAACGCAGACAATGGTTTTGCTAATAAGGTACGAAACAAACAACACAGACAGGGGCAGGGCTCCCTTTTATGCCATATGCTGTGACATTGGTCCTTTACTTCCCTCATCAAGTAGATCTCTCATCGTAACCATGGCCTAACAAAATCATTGGTCGACCTAGCAGAAGGGCTTCCAAGTTTGCTTCTTCCGATAGATACGTGGGCGTTCCCCATCCAAGAACACTCTTACCTCGTAGAAGAAGAAGTCGAAGAATTAACGAAGTTAGTGCTAGTTTGTTAATTCTTCTGTCCTTAATCGATATAATATAGTATTGATGTTATGCTTTATTAATTTAATAGTGACGCTTGTACCGTTTTGTCCTGTAAAATGCAGATATAGGGACACAAAGGATAAAAGGAAATCAATAATAAAAACTTACCAAAAGGTTCGTCTCGAGCTGGAGTTTTACTAGAAGCAACAGTTAAAATAACAACGAACAAACAAATAGGTAAGACGCACTTCACACAAGATGCCATTGCTGTAGCGATGTTAGATGAAGCTGATTCAGACGAAGAAACTGATCTAGTGAACTGCAGCGAGACATCCGTCTTTTATTCTAATTCATGCACGGTGTTTTACTAGGTATTGCATTGTCTCGCTATGTGTGTGACAGTTTAGTTGATAATAGAAGAGACTATAGAGTAAGTTTTCATAATAATGTAATCTATCAATGGTAGAAATCTGTAATACAATGTTGCTGTCTGTGTCTGTGTGTATCCGTTTAGTATCTAGTTGAACTGCACAATATATTCTGAGGATTTGTAGAGAGAGTTTATAGGTGGTTCGGGTAGTACCCCGTGCGAAACAGTGGGGTAGGTTGCTTACTGGTTATGGTCCAATTTTGAAAAAATACTTAGATAACTACAAATCGAATTTCGCTATACTATGAGGAGACAAGTTTAATTAAGAAGTCTTTGAATAATTATAAAAAGAAAGTTTTTATTTAACTAAAAAATATGACAAAATTTGTTAAAGATCGATTCCGGTAGTCAGTCCTAGAAAAAGCGGCTGCAGATTGTTGTTCCTGAAAAAGAAATAAAAATATTTTGTTATGAAAATATTAAGCAGATAATATGGTGGATTGTTAGGAGGGCGAACTACTCAAATGTAGCTACTTTTTTACATTGCCAAAAAACACAACATTGATTTTACATAATAATCATTGCTTGACTAAATTTTTAATAATAGCAGCTAACCGGGTCGACCTTCAGGTTAAGGCGCGCTTGCCTGGATTGATCCGTAGATGGGTGATCATCCGTTACAAACAGAGATTCCTCCGTGCCTAAAGAAGCACGTTTAGCTGTTGGTTCCGGCTATCTGGGTTGACCCAAAACTCTGACAACGAGTCATACCAAAGGGTGTCTTATTACCCAGCACTAACTGGGTTGTGAAGGCTAAACACGCAGTCCCCTCATGTAAAAGACTGGAGTTCAGCTGCATTCGGTTGGATTAGAAACCGAACACAACAAAGTTGGAAAAATCTATGCTTGTCTATAAACACTTACAACAATCCTTTTCAGGAACACAACGGCCTTCCCAATTTCTATAGTATCTGCCAATACAGTTACAGCCAGGCATATAGCACTTAGGATCGTAAGGAGGGCAAGGCGTCTGTTCTTTAAACTGTTCACAGGTCCTTTGGCAACGATACGCGGCGCAGTAATAATACTCTTCATTTATTGGACAATCTGAAATGTTAGAGAGGAACATATTGAACTCACCGCCAACCGCCGCAAATTGGCTTACGTTATTAAAGAAAGTAAGGTTACTAGTTAAAACAAGCTTTAAAGTGAGAAAATCAAACTGTTGCATAGAAATATTCCGACACACACACTACAACTCTCCTGTAATCCCCGAATGAATAGGTAGAGGTACATCTGTTAATTACACCCACATTTCGCCTATTATGGTTTAAGTCCGATGTAATAGGGGGTGAGCCTATTGCCATCAGCCGGGCACAAATCCAGAGTCCGTAGCTGCTACGTCGAAAAACCCAATTACACTTTGCTCTACCCGGGAATTGAACCCAAGACCTCGTACGCAGCAGTCGCGCATGCGACCACCAGACCGACGAGGCACTCTTCTATTACTAGTCTACTATCACGACAGGTACAACAAATTAAATCAAAATAGGGATAACATGTAAACGACTCCTTGCATGAAATAATTAAAAACGGTTTAAATGTGAAATGGAAATAAATCGAATCATAGAAAAATGTAATGTAGTTAAGAAAAACTTACTCAGTGGCTTATCTTCAGGTAGTCCCCCACGAGCTGCTGAAGTAATGGTAAAAACTGCCACAAATAAACATAGTACAGGTAGTACGTAAGAAGCCATTGCTGATGTGTTACTCAGATACAAAAATAATAAGAATAAAAATTTTGCCGAGCGTCCATCTTTTATACTAAGTAGGTTTTTTTCAGAGCACTCGTCATGAGTGTGCAAATGTTGGCATTTCTTAAATAGTTACTCAGCCAATTAATAAGTACTGTTGACTAGTTTTGTACGGTGAGTCAACAGTAAGGTATAAAAGGAGAATATTTCAGAATGTTTTGTTGACGTTTTGTGTATTCGTCCATAGGAAACAGAAGTGGACCGCTATAACGCCCTTGTTGAATTATTAGAAATCGAATTTCGGAAAATATGAGAAGACACATTTGATTAAAAAATCATTATTCTTTATGAAAACATAAGGTTTTATTTTATTAACAACAATCTACGATTTTCTTAGATACAGTTATCAGCAGAGTCTGTAGACACAGAAGTAGTGGCGGCTGTCTTATGTTTCTGAAATAAAAGGAAATAACGCATAATTATATTATTAAAGAGAAATAAACCTGAATTCTCAGAACAGTTAACTCTCGAAAAGCAACATTGAATTGCATCAGCTGATAGTCAAGCCTAACTATTCAAATTAATGAAGGAACCTCTTTCTCATACATAATTATTATGGGGCGAAAAAAATTCAACGTCAACTTTACACATAATCATCTCATCAGATGAATTTACTAGTAGTATGCACGACGATCTCTCATTGTAAAGTCCATTTCACGAAAGAAGTCCCGCGGACAATTGTGGAACTAAATTTAACAGATCGGCCATGTTGTCGTTTGTCGATGTTATCAAGGTGCGATTGTTGTGGTAGATATTTTGTGAGTTTATTATTGGATTAGTGCGTTACAAGGTTTATTTACGATGCCAAAAGTTGTGAAACAACATTATGTCGCGCGACATACAGCGCTGCGTCTGCGGGACTTCTTTCGTGAAATGGACTTTACGGGAAATTTAGAATAATACAAAGTGACGTCATGATGGAACTATACCGAAAGCTTGATGTGTCACCGTGTATATCAATACTTACAACATTCGCTTTCAGGAATACAAGTGCCTTCTGAATTCTTATAGTATCCATCGACACATTCACATCCAGGCGAGTAACAGCCAGGCAGGAGTGGAAGGCATGGAGCATTTTCCTTGAAGTGGTCACAGGTCCGTTGACAACGATATAGGTAGCAGAAGTAGTACTCCTGATTTTCCGGACAGTCTAGAATGTTTGAGAGGAAATTTATTATTAATGGGACTACAAGCAATAGTGCTCCAGACGTGTGGACTCGTATTTGTGAGGATTAAACAACATGTAGCGGATCCAAATTGTACCCATATGCTACGCTGTTATATTATGCAAGTACGCTATTAAAACAGTTATCGCGATTAAAAGTGGTGGAAATAGAAAAACTCGAATAAAAGGAAAATAAGAGATAAAGTTCGTCATACTGTGGATTCTGAAATAAATATTTCAAATAGTGGGAAAGAAATAACAACAAAATCAGCTCATAATGCTCCCCCAGTAGTGGGAAAGCCTCCTCTTTCTGATTGGAACGTGTTCCAGCATGGGCGCCATAATTTTTCTTCCAGTTGCTCACGATGTTTTCCTTCACTGATTTTGAGAGCCACTGCTCAGCTGTAATGAAACAGAAGCCACATACAAAAAATAAAGAAACTAATTCAATTCTTACCCAATGGTTTATCACCTGGTGGAGGATCAGCAGAAGCTGTAGTTAAAACTGCTACAAACAAACATATTAGAGGTAGTATGTAAGAAGCCATTGCGTTTGCCTCACTCAGAGATAATAACAATGATTATAATATAAATCTGGCCGAGCATCTATCATTTATATCTTATATTTGTTTGCAGAACACGTGAGGTACGTCTGACAGACCCACAAAATTTGGCATTCCCCAAAACCAACACAATTTACTAACAAACAATCTCCGGGTATTACCTCACCGGCAAATCTGAAAAGTAAGAAATAAACATTTTCCTCAACGTAGAAGTATGGTAATGACGATATTTCACACATCAGTAACTCTGCATATTGAATGAGCGCTAGAAATGTTTTTGTGCCAACATTTTACACCTACATACGAATAGCAACAGTCCATTAGTGAAATGATATTCCTCTTAATGTGTCCATGAGGCGACAAATTGTAGCATATGGAACATAGAGATGCAGCGAAACTAGATGAGATAACAAATATCTGCAAAAGATACACAGTATACAGTCGCAAATTGTTTTATTTCAATTTGTGTGTAATTATGAGATGTGCCAAATAAAATGTTTTCTTTCTTCATAAGGGTTTATGGTCAACAACTGCTTGAACTGTTGATATGACAGAATAAGCTGAAACTAGCCAACAATTAGCAAGTGCCCAATGTGCCCATCTGTTCTGCACAACCCAGTTAGTATTGGATTATATGATACCCTGTGGTAAAACTAGTTGTCAGGCTTTCAGACCACCGACTTCATGTAACAACTGTCAAAAATTTACAAATGACAGCGGGGGACCAAAGACTTAACGTGGAAGAAACTCAACGATTAATGAGTGGTTACCCATCCACAGACCAACCTTAAGCGCAGCTTAACCTGAAGATTGAACCGAGCGCCCATAATTTTAGCCACGAGCTTCTCATAAATAAGTAACAGAAAGGAAGGAATATTACTGATCTTAGTTTGATGTCAACATTCACCGGAAATTATGAAGTAAACGATTCGTAAGCATTTACTCGTTGCCAAGATTGGTGAGCAAAGAGGAAAATAAATGTCAATATATATTTATTTATTACTTTCATGCATTGTTTTCGTTTTGCCTCCGGTTGAAGCTACCTCATTTATTTTATGAGGTGTCCTTGATTTACAGATTTACCGTTTTCACGGCATAAAAAACATCGTGACACGAACTTTTACCGCGGATTAAACTGTTCCACACAAAACCTACTCAACCGAAATCTAAGGAACAGCAGCTTTACCTTTCCATACATACATACATGAACTCAGGTCTATTTCCCGTGGGGATAGGCAGAAACCACAGAAGCGACTTGCAGACTTAAGATCTTTAAATAAGTCTTTTGCAATTTTTTCAAGGAAGACACGCAAGTTCGCAAGAAATGGAAAGAGTGGGGGAGGCATTTGCTCAGGAGTGGGACAGACTAGGCTAGGAAAAATAGAACCTAACATTCACTTGTACTCTTCAGTGTATAAGTTAGTATCTTACTGATAACTAGCTGATGCCCGCGGCTTTACCCGCGTGGATGTCGGTTAAATTATATACTTAAACCTTTCTCTTGAATCACTCTATCTGTTAAAAAAATTCGTTGCGCGACTTTTTAAGATTTAAGCATACCTACATAGGGACGGACAGACAGCGACAGCGACTTTGTTTTATACTATGTAGTGATATCAACTAACTACACGAAACTTCAAAAAAGAAAAACACTTGTCCAATTTCTCAAAATCTCTTCCAGCAATACTTCTTTGTAACACTACATCATAACACTAATGGATTCGAAGAAATTGCAAAGTGATACCTAAGAACTTCGGCATTACTGGGTCATCTCTTGACGAGATTGCAACTTTTTCTCGAAGACATGGTTGTCTTTTTATTACACGCCTATAAAGAGGGACCATAAACCTCACCCCAAAATATCATAATCCTGTGTGTTTATGACTTGAACGACATCTGCGAGTTTGATTTGCGAAAAGTTTGTGGTTTACTAAAGGGAAATGCCCAATTTTGGCCATGAAACGCCCAACAATTTGCTTTTGTTAAAAAAAAACATCTTTTTTTATGGTTATTAATCACGGTACTCATTTATCCAAACAAGATTGCGACATTTTTACACAAAAAAAAAGTACTGTAACTGATTTAAATCCGTAATTCCTTAGTTTGTGACAACATAAAAAGTGTTGCCAATTACTAGTCGAGTTAAAAAAGAATCGATTCTCTTTTTTTTTATCGATTTTTATGGTGTCATAATGCTAATAATTTTTCGATAATTATTATGATGTTATGATAAATAAACAAGCGAATACAATTTAAATAAATAAAAGAAAATATATTTTACAAGGCGTGCAGAACTTAAAGCACCTCAAAGATTATTTTTTATTTAGGAAATTCAAATTCAAATAAAAAATCGATATTGATTTATCGATTTTATGTCTGTTAAGTGGCAACATCGAATCTGTCAGCTAGGCTCCTGTCATGTGAAATGAAATCACAACTAAATAATCCAAATCGAATTCGTTTGCCTTTGTATTATTTTGTTTGTTTTCCTGCGGATTTGTTATCTAAGCAACGAGTAAGCTTTCTAAATGGACTCCGACAATTCTTCTCACCCTACTGACCGACAAATGATGAATAAGATCATAAAAAACTTATTGTTAAAAAACTGTATAATGTGAAAATAAAAACCATTATATCTTAAAAATCCGGACTTTTTTTAAACCAATTCCTTAACCATTTCATTCTTTCAATTGCATATTAACATTTCCATAAGCTTTTATATGTGTGCACCCATGGCCGAAGTGTCTATGAACGGTGGGCATTCCCCTTTGGTAAGTCGAGCTCAAGAAGTTAAGTTGGAGGACCGTTCGTGAGGTTATATGAGGAAATAATACCATTGGGTATCGTAGTATTCTCGTTTAGGCTATCGTCAACGTCCTGGACCACTAATCCTGTATTTCCACAGACATTTAGCCTGATTCCTCTATGCCTTAAACAGCCGGTGTCTATAAAGATGTATAATAGTATATGTAAGTATGACGGAAGAAATCATCAATTTTGGAGATTTTAATACTTCGGCTTGAACGTACCATTTTCTCACCGATACAAACCAAACCAGAATTAACGCACTGGGCCCGCCTTGCCTTAATTCTTGACACACACGTATACAGAGTATATTAGATGTCCCATGAGTGAGATCGCTATAGGCTGCTTATAAACTTACATGCTCTATCAATGATACCGTTAAAACTTATCAGAACAAAACCCTATCAGCGTCCATTATTTTACAACAAAAAAAACAGACAAACTTTAAAATAGAAAACATCACAGTACCTATTTTGCATTTTTTCCACATAAAACTTTTGCTAACGTTGCGTTGGGATAGATAGTGCAGCAATTTTAATAGGTGTAGTTTTTTAGGTTACACTGCAGTACTGGTCAAGTCGTTCTTTTGTAGCCATTAAGTGTCTTGAACAAGATTAAAGAGATCACCACAGACACCACCTAGCATAGCTTTAGTCCTATCTTATCTATGTAAAATACTAAAACAAGAATTATGCTTTAGTGTTTCACGTATAAATGGAAAAGTTAAGAATTTCAGTTGTAGATTTTATTGAAATCATTTTTATGTACACTGCTTTTATCGTATTTGATAGCTGAGGGTCTAAAATGGCAATAGCAGATCATAATATTGGCAACTATTACGCATCAAACTAAAAAAGAATCACGTAAATCGGATCATAAATCTCGGCGTAATCGGTGTACCTACGTACATAGAAAAAAAAACATACCGATCGAATTGAGAACCTCCTCCTTTTTGAAAAGTCGGTTAATAATATGAATTGCGTTAAAATTCGTAGAATGGACTGTTCATAATAGAAGAATTTTAACGCAATTCATTTTATGATCCTATTATGATCCGCTAAAGTGGACATTTTAGACCCCCAGGAATGTTAAACAACCTTGTTGCATGAGATTTGAAAATACACGATGGAGTCAAGTTATACTAGAACTTTATCTATAAAAATAACACTCATCAATTTGTCCATACATAATTCATTCTTGACCCTTGGGAAAGGCTAGGCAGATGATGAGATACCTACAAAGCAGAAAAAATATAGAAAGATAAAAAACAAGGTATTTTTAGATATCCATCAAATATTATGACCTAAAATGTAAACCTACTTGAAGAATTCGGGGGATCCCTATTGTAAAATTGTGTTTTTATTTCTATAAAATATGTTGAACATTACGTAGCAACAACTGTAGCCGTCAATGGAAAATCCCTCATGGTCGATAATGACCATCCTCAAACAAGATTTAACGCTAATGAGAGGATCATAAATCTAAAACATGAGAATTCTGGTAATGATTATAAACCACAATACTATAATTATGGAGGACAGAGACATATCCGGGT
This sequence comes from Diarsia brunnea, assembly GCA_949774965.1. Lineage (NCBI taxonomy): Eukaryota > Metazoa > Arthropoda > Insecta > Lepidoptera > Noctuidae > Diarsia > Diarsia brunnea. Next base: position 13,984,900 of record OX459006.1, on the reverse strand, counting down.
TTGCATCCTAGATCTCTACTAAGACACGCACGTTGTATGTATATTAGCTAATCTTGATTCCGGGACCATTTTTTTCACTGCTCTGTCCTCTTCCTGGGTAAAGGCCTCCCACCACTCGTTCTGTTTTGAGGCATAATTATGCCCAAGTCAAAACACGTTCCTAGTAACTTTTATGTATGTAGATTTCGTCCTAAAAATAAGAAATGATATAATTTAGGTAGGTACTTTAGTTCATCGATTTTTATTATTTTTTGTGTTACTTACTGGATTTTATCACCACAGTAACGGGCCCTTGAACGCAATCGATTCAAAAAAACATTAATCACTTTGCCAGTAAAGTTTTAAATAAATAGGCCCTATATTTTGCGTTTTCGATTTTCACGTTCAATATAAAACTAATAAAACCCTCCAAAGGGTCTGTCTCGTAAGGGTGTGACCGCGGCCTACAGTTATCAATCTATTTCCATACGTCATAAAACACTTTTCGCCGAAATCAACCGTTTAGGTGCGGAAGTCGCCACAAACATGTTGAACACAAAGGCATACTTTGAACTCAGTTTCCACATAGCTAAAGTTCAATTTTCTTTAGACGCGACTGCTTGAGGAAATCCCAACCATTTCATAGTCGACAAAGCGTCGATCTTCACAAACAATGGGAGGAGGAAATCGACGGAACGCAAGATAAAGATGATTTATAATTTTGATAATAGGTCCAAATGTATTTCAGTGGAATTCTTGGCTCGTATTTTATATAAAAGATAGATGGAATAATTATTGATGGAACTTGCGGGCTTTCTTTATCTTACGTTAGAGAGTTTAAGGTGCTGGCGAAACTTATTTATGTTCCGAGAAATTTTCAGGACTGGGTTTCTGTTTGGTGATGATTGTATCAATGAGATCCCGATAGTAGAAATGTCATCATCATTTCATTGCGAAAACATACCACGGTATCAGTCTTTCACTAAAATTATTGATTTATTAAATTAACTTTAGGTTTAGAGACATTACAGGACATCACACAACATCGGAGAGCTTCTAGTATGTTTTGGGGACTTGCACGAATAAAATACTAAAGATTGTCATAGTCAGAAGCCGTGCTCGTCATCGTTCTAAATTTTTAGGTGGAGTTTGTGGCCAAATAAAAATAGCCGCTCGGTTTGATCTTAAGGTTAAGTCGAGCTTGTTAGAAAAACCCACTTCCAAAGTGGGCCACCGCCACAAAACCACCACAACCAATAAAACCACCAGACCAGTCCAGCAAAAATCATCGGTTCATCAATTCAAAACCATTTTGCCCCATCACAATGTTTGTTGGGTCTAGTGCAATGTCAACTAACAACAAATAGCCCTTCTCTATATTTAATTCTACAAAAAGCGCTTTCCAAAGTGTACGTTATTCCCCGAATTCATCTGCTCGCAAACACTGGCACGACTCTTCGAAATACGATAACAACTATCTTCAGGACAATAAAAATAGCCTAACCACTTACTGAACAGTATTTCCCTATCTCTTCCACCATATATTCCGTATATCTAGCATCAAATCAGCCACAGCATTCCCCTGTATATTTATCCCTACCACTTCATCAAAATAAAACAATACCTCCAGAATTAAGTCACCCCACGCCATTCCCGTCTTTGTCTCCAAAGCCATAAATCTCAATTTACCTCCCCGCAATATTGGAAGTAAATAAGAAACTGTTTACCCTGAAATTGAAGACTGGATTTTTTATGATCTCAGTGACAAAGTCGTTTGATTAAAAATAAAGTTGGGTTTAACTTTGTGTAAGAAGATATAAACAAACATGAAGTATTTTGTTTTTATAGTCCTTAAAGTTAGGGACGACAATTACTTGAGCGCCCGCTAGCTCACTGTTTTGTAATTTTCGCTTCGGTTTTATGAGAAAGTTTAAATCAGAAATTAAACTTGAAGTGATCCTTGGTTTAAAGATGCATAAACCATGATTGTGGACACATTTGTGAATTAACGGAAAAATAATTATTCATTTTTAGCACGCTTTTATTAGCTTCACCTATAACTAACCACCATCTAGAAAATCTTAAGTTAATGACCCACTTACCGGTTTCCGATCGAGCTGAAATTTTACATACATGTTTAACTTGAATGACAATGCATTTTTAGCGTAATGTGATTTTAAATCCAATATGGCAGACTCCCAAAGACATCAGACTAGGTAGTTATTTTTATGCATTCCCATGATATGGGTCTGTTTGCTTAGAAGAATACTAGAAATAAAAAGGCCGTCACTCTAAAGCGTGTATTTTATACTGCCACTAAATACTGGACGCTACCTACTTTGAAAGTCCCAACCTCCACACAGGTTTATCCACTTGACAATCCAACAACCTCTTACAAAGTCCTCTGCAAAACTGGCTGCTTATTTTCAACCCACAGAGTTGTACTTCCAAAATATTAAAAAGAATAAATCTCGCAATTCAAAATTTTATCCAACAACGAAGGAATTACGTTTTTAAGTGTAATAAGGCAATTTACCGACGGCCTGTAGTATTTCGTGGACCCGTAGAGTTATTACAAACCACTCGTTTTGTTCCCTAATGCGTAGTTTAAAATGCAAGAGATTTCCTCGGTTTTCCCTATTTTTGGCTTTGTAGTTTAGTAGTTTTGGTGTAGCTACGAAAAATAATCTATTGAGGTAGAATGTAATTTTCGTTGAAAATTCCTTTGCAGTGGGTTATTATAGTTTCGAGTCGATTAGCCAACGTAGTTACTTTGTTTGCTGAATATATGAAAGTTAAAAAAAAAACATAATAATTATCCCTTCTACAATAATCATGCAGGTAAGCGCTACGCGGAAATAAATATTTGAGTTTTCTAAATGAAGCGTTCATGTCTAAATACGAGTAATGACAATCACAGGGGTTGCTTTTCGAGGTTAAGCAGTGCTTGCCATTGCCATGGATGGGTGACCATCGCTACATACCGAGTTCCTATGGTGTCTAAAAAAACACGTTAAAGGTAATTTATAGATCTTTGACAGTCATTACGAGTAACTAGTGATAGCCTGAAAACCTGAATCATAAAAGGGTCTCGTAATACCCAGTAACTGGACTTAGGAGGTCAGATAGGCAGTCGCTCCATGTAAAATACTAGTATTCAGCTGCATCTGAATTCAACATAATTGGCAGAAGATTAGCCATTACCTCTCTGATATTCTAAAATAAATAACGCAGAAATAAATATAGTTGCTATGAGTTTTACCAATCTTAAAGGTATGTACCAAAATCAAAATCGTATCGCAGAAATAAATATTGTTGCTACGAGATTTACTAATACTAAAAGTTACTATCTCCATACATTTTTGTACCTAAACCGCTAGATTCTCAGACAAAGCCCAAAATCTGTTCTTATAATTCTGAAAACGAATCCTTTGTTTAACCAATCGTAGCCTTTCTACCTACTTAACCCTGTAAAGAACCCTAGAGGTAATCTTACCTTTGAGCAAAGTCTGTGAAGATGAAAGGGTTTCTAATATAGATAATCGCTGTCTTTAACAGTAGAAATACAAGAGTCTTAAACTATTGTACCTTAGAACTTATTACCGTCAATGCTCTGCAAGTAAAAATCTTATATTTGTATCTATCTAGTGCGAGTGCGACACAAGTAAAAGGTTTCATCGATATTCTAATAGCAACCGTTCAGTTTCTTCCACATTTGCTTGCTTACAATGCTATACGATGAGATTTGTCTCTTGCTTACTGTACGGGTTGTAGTAGTTAACTCCGTTCACCGATTTGTCGTGAAGGTTTGTAAGTTAAGTAGTATAGAGAAACACGTTCCACCAAGATGCACTAAGTTAAGTTTATTTTAGTTACGAGTAAGTTACAGTAATAGAGTGGAAGGCGTTTATTTCTCTCAGTTGTTGATAGCTACCGAGTTATAAGTACACTATATATCGTCGACCGTAGGTTCAATTGAGGTAAGGGACAAAATACCCAAAATGAGTTAAGTATACAGTTTTGTTCAGAATTTGTCGCTCCATCGAATTGTGTATATGAAAAAATTCTAGCTTAAGAAAAATGTCCCTTACCCTAATGATTTTTGGATCCAAATTTCGAATCAGCCCCATAATAACAATGTATCTGAAAAACTATGCAATATAGGAACTTGAAATGATGTAATCATTGCCGCCAATCCACTTGAAATAACGTAAGGGTCTTCCCAATCAACGAATTACCATTACATGGTTTATTTTTGAAAAAACAATAATAAAACTGGCCTTACACTAATGTCTTTGTTATCTAAAAAAATTAATATCATCCATACTTTAAATTGATTGCACGAGTTTTGACATAGTTGTCCCTTACCTCAATTTGCATTGTCATACTTTAAGCAGTGTCAACGTGACACCAATTTGAATCGAATTATTTTTATGTTCGGTGTCCGTTACACTAATTTGCTGATGAGAAGTATTGAATTGTTTATCCCTGTTACCTTTATTTACACACACTTCTAACTTCATAACACAAGATAGCACGTACTTGCACTATTACCATCCTTTTCTATCTCACAACGTCTTTCTTTGTGCGAAAGAGAGGATGATACCAATGCGAAAGCAGCGCGCAGGCATCAAAAAAGTCGCTATCAGTGCGAGTTCATCTGTCGTTTGGTCGGGATTGTGCACGGTTTTTGACAAAAACAGTGGTAAAAATGGAAAAACAAAACCATTTAAACCAATTGCTTCGACGCAGACAGAAATTTGATCTCATGTTGAAGGCTGATTAAAGCTAATGTCACATAGTATGAAAGCTTGGGAGAAAGTTATTGAAAGGCGACTGAGAGAAGAGAGCGAAATTTCACAGAACCAATTCGGTTTTATGCCTGGTCGGGGAACGACGGATGCCATTTTTGCTATCCGCCAGTTGTGCGAGAAATACAAAAGTGCACATAAAAACTTGCACATGGTGTTCGTCGACCTCGAAAAGGCATACGACCGAGTACCACGTGAGGTTCTGTGGTGGGCCCTTAAGGAGAAAGGTGTGCCAGGGAAGTATGTGCAGTTGATCCGTGCGATGTACAGTCGATGCAGTACGCAAGTACGGTCTACAGCGGGCACTACCGGCAGCTTCAATGTGGCTGTCGGCTTGCACCAAGGGTCGGCCCTCAGCCCTACCTCTTCCTGATGATAATAGACGCTCTCACGTCAGATATCCAGGAAGAGGCACCCTGGTGTATGCTGTTTGCCGATGACATTGTGCTGGTTGCCGAGAGCGGCCCAGAGGTCCAGAGCAGATTGGAGGTGTGGTGGCAAAGACTGGAGAGTGTTGGCCTGAAATTGAGCAGAACCAAAACTGAATACCTGTTTTGCTATTTCGGCGGTCTCTCTAGTCCTGTGCCTATAACTCTTGCCGGAACTCCCATACCGATCTGCTCCAACTTCCGGTACCTCGGGTCGCTTGTCCAAGGGGATGGTGAAGTAGACCGGGACGTAACGCAACGGATCAACTCAGGATGGATGAAATGGCGACAGGTCACTGGAACAACTTGCGACCCACGGATGCCCCTCAAGTTAAAGGGGAAAATATACAAGTCCGTGATTAGACCTGTCGTACTGTATGGATCAGATTGCTGGGCTTTGAAAAAGATGGATGAAAAACGATCGCATGTAGCGGAGATGAGAATGTTGAGATGGATGTGTGTGTAATGGATAAAGTGAGGAATGAGTATATTAGAGGAAGTTTGAAAGTAGCACATGTTACAGAAAAATTGAAAGGAAGTCGTTTATCTTGGTATGGTCATGTAATGAGGAGGGATGAAACGCATGTGACTAAAAAAGTGATGGATATAAATATTGATGGATGGAGAGGGAGAGGAAGGCCAAAGAAAAGATGGATGGATTGTGTGAGGAATGATATGAATGAGAAAGGAATAAATGCCACCTTGACGTGTAACAGGGAAGAATGGAAGAAGAAAACGTGTTGCGCCGACCCCAAATAGAATGGGATAAGGGCAGGAAGATGATGTTGAAGGCTGATTAAGCGGTAAAGCGGTAGTAAGTAAAATTGATTATTTTAATTTGATTAACAATGCCTTAGAGGCTCTATTAGGATTATTTGCAGCTACTTTTTTATTTGAATAAAAATTCAAAGTAATTATAGGTAAAATTGTTACCATTTCTTTTAATAATTTGATTACAATAAACATATTAAATGAAATATAAATTGTTTTATTAAATCTATACAAATTAGCTATTACAATGTACAAACATTTCATTTCATTGTACTATGTAAGCAACACACAAAAAACAGACACACGGTTCTAATACATTTTCATGTCTCTTAAATGATTTCTTGTAACAATAATAACGATTTCCAAATTTATGATATCCGTACGTCAAAAGTGTGTACTTCATTTTATGTCAAAAATCTCTTTACACTGTATTTTTTCCATAATTTTTTTCAACAAGTGCTTTACACTATTTTTTCATTAATAAATTGAATCCAACGCCGAGATCAATTTAATGTAAGGGACGAGACTACAAGATACTTGGTCAGTAAGGGACATTACTAACAAAATACGTTGTTGTAAGGGACATCTATTTTCTTAAATAGCTAATTTATTTAAATAAATGTTACACGTGTAGATAGAGCACTAAAATACAAGATTATGTGTGAAATCAGACCCGAAAAAGGTTAATAAGAAAAAAAGTTATAGGCGATTTAGTCCGAAAAAAAACTTTGTCGGCCTCTCCTGAAAAATCGTATTTTGTCCCTTACCTCAATTGAACCTACGGTCGACGATATTATAAATTCGTAAGTCGTGATGTTTTATTACGCTAAATTATGACGCGCATCGTTGGCCTAAAGTAGGTTACCGAGTCAGCATAAAATGTACGGCGATGAGACCGTACACTTAATAACATATCGACTCGACTTTGTTTTTGTTTTGCAGCTCTTTAGACGGCATCATTCTGAACGACGCCATTTATTAGGCGGTTAAAAACAAATCCTGATTAAAACTACATTGATCATAATCATCTTCCTGCCCTGCCCCATATTATTTTGGGATCGTCGTAATACGTGTTTTTCTCCCATTCTTCCCTGTCCATCGTCACGCTATCACTTATATGTATGTCATTTCTCACACACCATTCATCCATCTTTTCTTAGTTCTTTCTCTCCCTCTCCATCCATCAATATTTTTATTCATCATTCTTTTAGTCACATGCGATTTGTCCCTCCTCATCACATGACCTGTCGTGGCAGTCTACTCTTGCAACTTTTCTGTAAGTGGTGCAATTATCAAACTTCCTCCTATATGACTGTATACTGATTCCTCACTTACCTATCCATTCTTGATGATCCCAAAATGACACTGTAAAACGAAGTTCTGTTGTACTTTAAACACCTACCTACACTTTTTACAATACTAGCTGATCTCCGCAGCTTCGCCCGCGTGGTTGTCGATAAACTTGACAAATTATATATTAAAACCTTCCTCGAGAACCATTCCCATACCAATAACTATTGGTGAAAACAGCATGAAAGTCGGTGCAGTAGTTTTTAAGTTTATCGCAAACAGACAAACAGACAGACGCGAGGGAGAACTATGTTTTATAATATGTTGTGATGATTAGCATATTTAGTCATGATGTCCTTACATTTATTGGTGAACAGTCCATGTTAGGGTTAATTTAGGCAGAACAAGGAGAAAAATATTAATTAATTGAAGTGAAAAATAAGGAACTAAATTCTATTTTCTGATAATGTTTATTTTCTATAAGAGTCGCTCAAGTTTCAAAGTTACCTACTATCCGTTGGCACCTCTAAACCGTGTCCCACTATAATAGGATTACATTCAATTGTTCAAAGAAAATTTTGTCCGCCACACTCTCTTGTAACATTTTCTCGTGGGCAAGCGGTATCATAATAGCGTCCTAAGCCTGCTTAGTGCCGGTCACACAAGTGTTCATAAATATAAAGTCCGGGACAGCGCATGTCGCGTGTATAGCTTTATTACCTTGTAACTTTATTATTTTTAACTCTTGCGAATTTTCGTAGGCAGGGTCCCATCTGTGTCTAACTTCGCTATTATGATTGGGGCTGCGGGTTGTTCGAAAGAGATACCGTGGCCTCGGCACAAGGGCTAAGAAGGAACATGGGTGGTTTTTAGTCAGTAGAAGTCTGACACTCTCTTCTGCTCTGCCCAAGAGCGGGAGGGGTTATTTGATGATTTCCCACCCGACAAAAAAGAAAAAAAAGAGGTCCTATCTGTGGGATAGAACACCTCTTTGCACTTCTGTCGGCTATTATGTCATCCTGACCATTTTCGGCCACAGCGGCTAATCTTAGTGGAAATTAGCCATCGCCGCAAGAGATATTGTAGTGCACAAGTTAGTGCACTCTCTGTTCCGTTACTTTATTCTCGTGCGATGGGACGGCCAACCGACACGATCGGAGAGAGATCATTCGTAGGTTCAACGGGTTAACATGCTTTTCCGAGATACGGAGGAAAATTGTTATGTTATAGGTGGTCACCCATCTACGGACCAACCCAGGCCAGCGCGGCTTAACTTGAAAACCGACCAGAGTGTCTGTTTTAATTTGCCTACCAGCTACCTGCCTCTAAATCTAATGATGTACTAGTATCTGTGTAGTTGTAATCATTTTTAATGAAAACGTGCATTGGGTAAAAAATATTGACCAATAATTTTTCAAGTTGTCAAAACACCTACCAACCTACCAAACCAAAATCAATCTACCTATTTAACATAAATCAAATCAACCATTTGTATTGATTGAAACAGTAATTAATTCAATTATGCAAACAAATAATTGTATTAAGCTAACAGTTCAAGATGTCGGTTAACAGATTAGGAAGATTTATTTGAGGAGGGCCAAGCCCTTACCAAGGAAATGAATCGGGGCTAGTTATTTACGAAACTGACTAAAATGGAATTGAACGATCCGTTGTCTCAACAACGGATCGTTCATAAAAAAACTAAAAAAAAAACAGGATTTAAGTGAGCTTAAATCCTGTTTTTTTTTAGTTTTCTGTTAATCATGATTAACAAAAAAAAAACAAAGTTTAAAGGTAATCTTAATATTCCATCCACAAAATCAGGTAATATATCTTTAATATTTTGTAAATGTGATTATGTACCTACTACGCAGACTTTCTATTACAATAAACCACATAGTGCGGTACTCAGAGATATTTAATGATTACTTAGGCCGTCACTTAGTAAAGATTTGACAGACTTTTGTATGACAAAACTGTCAAAACCTTTACTAAGTGATGGCCTAAGTAATCATTAAAGCTCTCTGAGTGCGGCAGTTAATGTGCTTCTTATAGAGATTTTTAAGATTTAATTGTCTATTCATAAAGTCCTACATACTGCTCACAAATATAAAGCAGCAATATTGGGTCTATAGAAAAAAGAATTTAGCAAAACTGTATGTTTACAGCTTGAAACATGAAAAATACACAACCAAAACAGAAATTACCATGAATATTTCCAAAAAAGGAACTGCCCGTCTTCTCAATAAATTTACAAGCAATGTCTTGACAACGCAATCACTGGCTGTTTATAAAAAGAAAAAAAAGTTCGAAACAAGTTGCTGTGAAAAGTTTTAAAATGGCGACGAACGAGCGTAATGTCATTCCCTACTTCACTAAAAGTCCGCGGCAGCGAGGCTAGTTAGTGTTATTAACAGAACGACGCTGTAGGTCCATCATGCTCACTAACTTTGTGGGACAGAGAAGTTCATTGATAGTTAGGAGATTAAAAAGTTTGTGAAATGAGGCGTTTTGTTGTTATTATTTATCACAGATTAGCTGGTATTGGTTACCTGCATTTTTATCCAGGAATATTTGAACTAGACAGGTTCCGTCAGGACTGGAAGGAGGACACTCACATGTTCGAGAGAAATGGAAGGAGGGATGGGAGGTCTTTGCCCAGGAATGGGACAGAGCAGGCTAGGAATAAATAAAATATGGGGTAAAGCGTCCGATTTTTTTGTTAGTCGGGAAAGTCGCAACAGACTTGTGAGTAAGTATAAAACCGGCCAAGTGCGAGTTGAACTCGCTCATGAAGGGTTCCGTACCATTATCTATACAAACGGCAAACAAATCATGTCTGTTGTATGGAAGCCCCCTTAAATATTTATTTTATACAACTGAGTATTTTGTGAATATTTCAAGTACCTAGGTACCTGTTGCCATTATTGATATCGAGCAAAAAAGGGCAAAAAGTCGCGTTTGTTGTATGAGAGCCCCCCTTAAATACACACATCAAAAGTGTCTAGGGATCAACATATATTTTTGCAATAACTTTTCTCCTGATTGATATTAATTAAAATTTTCTTTAAGGATTCATCAAATAAAGTGTTTTCGTTTGTCACAGTAACGATAAACCAAGTCACCTTTGCATTAATAAAGAAATTTGCCATTTTCCTAATAAAGGGATTTTTGACATTTGAACCACTAACATTAAAGTTCGAAAAAAAGACTGAAATAACAGTTTTCTTTAAAATTTTATTGGGTAACTTAAACAATTAATAATCCGTGTTTCTACCGCGAACACTAACAACACAAGAACATCGGTTTGGCATACTCAAAATGAGTTCATCCAAATCACGCTGTGGAATGGCCGCCCATGTTCGTTGCAACAACAAAAAAAGGTCTTCTTGCGACTGGATACCCTCCATATCCGGCAGAGCTCTTCTCTGTAGCATATCCCATGCATGCTCAATCGGGTTCAAGTCTGGCGACTGAGCAGGCCAGGGCAGGACATTGATGTTAGCTGCGGCGAGAGTCTGTCTTACAACTCTTGCGGTGTGCGGTCGTGCATTATCATGCATTAACTGAAATAAGGGACCGATTTGCACTTGTAGAGGAACGATGACGTCTGATACAATCGTCTCAGCATAAATTTGAGCGTTGAGGTTGCCTCTGATCCAAATCAACTCAGTTCTTCCGCCGATCCAAATACCCGCCCATACCATGATGGTTCCACCACTATAAGGATGGACTTCCTGGCAGGATTTTAATCGCTGTTGGCGTCCAGGGGTTCTCCAGTGTCGTATACGTCTTGTATCCGGTCTCATACCAAAACGAGACTCATCAGAAAAGCACACGAAACGCCATTGTTCTTCTGCCCAATTTCTGTATTCAAGAGCCCATTGATATCGAATCCTACGATTGTGCATTGCTATAGGTGGTACCCGTAGCGGTCTTCGGGAATGAAGGTTCACTTCATGCAAGCGGTTTCTGACTGTTTGGTCGCTAATTAATGGCAACACCTAGCCATTGTTAACATCAGTCTGCAAATTTATATTTAATTTTAATGTTTATTCTCTTCCAAAGCAACTAAAATATTGATTATAATACTCGGTGTATCATATCGCACTAGTGAGAGTGTTTTCCAAAGGATATTCTGTGCAATAAACTAGATATGAAGATCACAGTGTTTTGACTAAAGTGACGGGAAAATCAAATAATAAACCTACATAAATAGTGAAATTGTGTGCCAGAAGACGAAAATGACTAAATAGTGACTTATAATCAACAAGAACGTCATATCAAAGAGTGAAAATACAAATTTAGCTGTTAGAAACCAGTAGTGAGTTTGAAACTTTTCTTGTCGTTTTAACAACAAACAACAGCTGATTCATCACTTGGGTCATTGACCAATCACAAACACCTGGTTAAATTTTTGACGTAAAAAGTTTCGTTCAGAAACCAATGTAAAGAAACTTGAACACGAGTATTTTAGCACTTCGTGAAAGTAGGGTTGCCAAGTAATAAAAACAGTCTTAATTGGTAGAAATTGGAACAAATTAAAGACACGTGTGGTCTTGGGGCCGCAACTGATACACCACAACTCGTTAACAGGTGTGCGAGTCCAAGTCCAAGAAATTGTGTTGTCTATCTCTATGTTTTTATTAAAAAACCAAATTAAGTCGACATGAATTTCTTAGAAAACATTACTTTCCGCCGCACTAGGACTAAATCAGACTCAATGTTGAATGACAGTGAAGTAACTGCTACGCATACGACATTAAATGAGACAGTCACTAGTGTACCGGAAATGTCTGACGATGATGACAATGAAATCAAAAAACTACGAGAGCAAATTACTATCCTCACACATGACCTACAGAGTGCTCACCTAGAAATCGAAGATTTGACTTTGGAAAATAATAATCTCAAGACTATGAATATTAATCTTAGCAAACAAAATGAGCTATACAAGAAAGTTACTTACAGTCCAGTAAAAATAAAATCACCTAGCACTAAAACGGCAAACAAACATAATAAAAAACATAAACACACACAAACAGAAACAACAAAGCTTGGAGATAATAACGAAACTCCAGTAATCAAAAATAAGAAAAACCCGATAATAGTAGAAGGAAAACTTACACCACCGATAACTCAATGCAGAAATAATGTTGACGAACACCAGTCGAAACGTAAAAAAATCTGCATATTAAGCACAGACAACCAAAATAAATTGCTTCGTATTGCAGAAAGTGCTTTTGAGAAATATGAACTGTGCCATTACATCAAGCCTCATGGAACTATCGAAATCCTTCTGAAAGGTATCAAAGAAAAATTGACAGAGTTCACTCTACAGGACTTCTGTATTATATTGATAGGTGAGGAAGACTTTAAAATAACAAATAAATATTTTGACAGCATTTTACTGATTAGGCAAATGTTGCAAGAAGTCTCGAACACCAATATAATTATCTGCACTCCAACGTACAAATTTTTCACAAACAACTATTTATATAATTCAAGAGTGGAAACTTTTAACAATTTGTTATACCTAGATACTATTACTCATGGACACGCATATTTTCTGGACAGCAACATGAACCTTAAGTATGACGATACTATGTTCAACAAACGCACGGGTGTAATAAATGAATTTGGAATGCAATTGATTTTTAAGGATATTTTCAAAATGACTATTGACATACAATCATCGAAGACTGACTTTCACCAACCAGACAACCAAATGAAGACTGTAACTGAATCAGAAGACACGGGACAGTTTTTTCTTTAATCGTATTAATGTATTGCATCAAAACATTGCTGGATTGTTAAACAAATCAGACTTGTTAACTGTACAATTAGGAAACTTAGAAAATCAAGGGACAACAGTAGATGTACTCTGTTTAACAGAGCATTTTATAGCATCTGGGCATGAGAGTTTATTGCACATTCCGAATTTCAATCTAGCTGCTCTTTTTTCACGAAGCACAAATAGGGGAGGAACTTGTATTCTTGTAAGACAGGGGCACCAGTACAGGGAACTACCAGATGTTACTAAACAGTCTGTTTCAGGCATATTTGAAATTTGTGCTATAGAATTGACATCCTATTCAATTATTGTTATGTGTGTGTATAGAGTTCCAAAATATAATTACTTGACATTTTATGAAAAACTTGACATTGTATTAAAAAGAATTTGTTTATTATCGAATAAAAAAATTGTGTTATGTGGTGATCTTAACATTAATGTAATGTTAAGAAATAAAATTACTCTCGATTTGGAACATTTCCTACTTAACTATAACTTGACTCTAGCTCTGAACCAACCTACTAGGCCTCATAGTAAGACGTGCATTGATAACTTTGCACATAATTTAAGAAAAGGATGGAAAACGGAAATTATTGACCTCATGTTATCAGATCACACATCACAAATACTTAAAATACCTGTCAACAAAACATATCGCTTAAAATTTTGGAAAACGATTAAAACAAATTACTCCAAAGAGAATCTTGATAAGTTTAAATCATGTATACAAAATTTATCCTTCAAAGAAGTTTACGAAAGTAATGATGTTAATGTAGCCTATAACACATTTTTCGACATTTTTTCATTGTTGTACCATCTCTGTTTTCCAAAGAAAATAATAACTATAAATACTAACAAACAGGTTAAATGGATTTCTCATGGCATAAAAACATGTAGCAAAAGACAGAGACAGTTATTGTGGGCTTACAGGGTACACCCAACAAAAAAAGCTAAAAGTGACTTAAAAAAATATACTACGCAATACAAAAAAATTGTAAGACTAACTCAGAAGGCACAAAATAACTACTTTATAAACAACTCGCAAAATAAATCTAAAGCTACATGGCAGATAGTCAATAAACCTAAAGCTAACCTGCCTAATGAACAGATACTGACAATAAAAACAGGAGATTTGACTTACACAAACCCAAATGACATAGCTAATGCATTTAATGACTACTTTATAGATGACATTGAGAATAATATAAAAAATGACGTAAAAATAAACAATAAATTAGATAATATGACAATGCAATCAATGTTTATGCAGCCGGCTCTTAAATCTGATATTATTTTAGCCACAAAGGCGCTTAAAAATACTAATACTGTTGGTTTTGACGGTATATGTACAAAAGTAATTAAATATGTAATTGAGCTAATAGCACCTGCCCTAGCACATATTATTAATATAGGCATTACTGAGGGCATCTATCCTGACGGCTTGAAAAAAGTCATAGTAAAACCGCTCCACAAAAAAGAAGACAAGACGTATATAAATAATTACCGGCCAATAGCCAAGATTCCCATTTTTTCCAAAATCTTTGAAAAAGTTATTTATAACTCATTGTACCAATATCTTCATAAATATAATATCTTGTGCAAGGAACAAAATGGATTCCGGCGAAATAAAACAATTAACATGGCTATTTTCGACCTATTAAATAATGTTATGTCTGCTGTTGATAAAAAGACTCCCATCTGTGCTATTTACACAGACATGACTAAAGCCTTTGATTATGTTGATCATAAAATCCTTCTAGACAAATTGCATAGCTATGGCATCAGAGGGAACATTCTAAAATTACTTGAATCGTATCTAAGTAATAGATCACAATGTACTGAAATAACAAGAGTGTGCGCGAAAACCAAAACGGAACAAACGTATGTGTCGAATTTCAGGCGTACAAAATATGGAGTGCCTCAAGGTAGCGTACTGGGGCCACCTTTATTTCTCATTTACATAAATGATTTGCCAAAAGTCACGCAACAACAAATGATTTTGTTTGCAGACGATAGCACTGCCATAGTAAAATGTAAGGACTTAATTACTTATCAATTTGACATTAATAATACTCTTACTGACATAATTAATTGGCTTAATATAAATAATTTAATAATCAACCTCAAGAAAACCAAAGTTATGCATTTTCACCAAAGAATTGAAGCTCCAAAAATGTCTGTCAATTATAATGGCAACGAAATAGAAGAAGTAAAAGTAAGTGTATTTTTAGGAATTCATATCGACAATAACCTTAACTGGAAAGCTCATATAGAACAGCTATGTAAAAAAATAAATAAATCTGCCTATGCACTTTTTCAATTGGCTAGAAAAGTAAATATGGACGCGTTACTTGTTGCCTATCATGGGCTAGTAGCCTCACTCCTACGATACGGAATTATTTTTTGGGGTAATTCCCCGGATAAGGGATTATTATTCAAAGCACAAAAAAGGTGCATTAGAGCCATGTGTGGTCTGAAAGCAGATGACAGCTGTGCACCGTACTTTAAATCGTTGAATATACTTACGCTACCGGCGTTATACATATTAGAAATTTGTATCTTCGTCAGAACAAATCCCAACCTTTTTGAAAAAATGACGATGGCACGAAATGTTCCAATTCGTAGACAGTACAAAAATGCTTTGACTACTTGCAAATGTAAAACTGCTTTAGTTACAAAAAGTGTCTTTGGTATGGCTCCACGCATCTATAATAAGATTCCAGATGCCATAAAAGAATTAAATTTTACACAATTTAAGAAGAAAATGAAACTGTTCCTAATTAGTAAATGTTATTATACTATTGACGAATACTTAAATGACGAATTAATTTAAAATTACAAATATTGAGGTTGACATAAATTGAGACAAATATTATTAATGACATTAAATAACTTTGACATTTTAATTATTCTGACATAGATTTTTTCTTTTTGACATTTTAATAATTCTTCATTTAGGTCTGACATCATTGGAGCACTAAATAATATTTAATTTTGCAATTTATTTTCTAATTTAATACCATATTGCATGATTTTCAAATATTTTTGTAGGACCTAATAATTAATTGTAATCCTTAGCTGGACTTGCACACTATATTTGTACGCTTCCTGGCATAACATAGCGCTCTGTTCATCAAACATAAGACCTGTACTTTTTTACCTATGTTAACAAATAAATTATGATTTGATTTGATTTGATTTGAATAAGTTCCCTGAAGAGTGATGAAGCCTCACGGCTAACATCATGGCGGTTATTGTTGGAGCTCTTCGAGTTAAGATTTGAATGTATCGGTCTTGTCTCCGTGTGGTGCAGCGATACCGTCCTCCATGGCGCTCAGCCACGGTACCAGTGCTTCGGTAACGTGTCCAAAGTCGACTGATAACACTCTGACTTGTATTCAGAGCTAAAGCCACAGTACGTTGCCGGGAACCAGCTTCTATCATTCCCACGGCTCTGAGCATTTCTTCCCTGCTTAAATGACGTCGCCGCTCCATAATAACGTTGGTTTTAATCAGTAGTAGGGAAACAGTAGCACTAATAATGTCTTCAATGCGTTGTATGTTTTTATAGGGAAAATATTGACAGCTGATTTTCATCTGCGTAATTATATAATAGAAGTTTCAGCCGTCATTCGCAAGGCCCTCATCACTCAGGACAGGTTATTTATTTATAAATAACCTGTCCTGAGTGATGCCTTGAGGGTCAAAATCAACAAAGTGCATTTTTTTTCAATTTTGGTGGCGACATTTTTTCTACAGTTTTCGTGAAAAATAAGGACCTGGTATAAGAATAGAGAGTCCAAGCTAGAAGGATCTTCAAGAGGTCTAAGAATATCTCAATAACTTTTTGAGATATTTTAGATCAAAGTTTAGTGTGGCCACCAAAATTGAAAATCGCCCACCAAAATCGAAAGTGGCCACCAAAATTGAAAATCAGTGGCACCAAAATTGGATTTTTCTTTCACAAACCTAGATCTTACTAATAAAGCTCAATATAACTAATCTCACAAATTAGACTGGAATTATCAATATTTTTCATCAGTTAATAAAACTCTCTATTGTTAAAAAATATTTATTATTATTTATCTGATAAACTCATAATGATAATTATGAGTTTATGACACAAGTACACAACAACACGAAAACAAAAAACATTAATCTTTTTTATTGTAAACAAAATTAAAAGTTTCCCAAACAAAACTAAGAAATAAAACATAATTAACAAAAAACATGATAAAAAAAATAATAATTACAAAATACAATATTAAATCCAAGGTGGAGACAGTGAAATAGCAAACATATCATGACCATTTCACCAGCGCTCTAGTTACAGATTTCAGTTTACGCAATAACCTTAACACAATAATTATTTGGGTGCTAATCAACAGACGAGATCAATAGTTTCTACAATCAGTCTTTAAATCTGAGAAAGGAATTTGAAATTTTCCAATATTTATATTGGAAAATTTACCTTACAAAGGTTTACCTTTGTCATCTTTACTAAAAAAAAAAACATAAAAACAAGAAAACAATAAGCAGAGTACTTACATCTAATAGGAACTTGACTGCAATAGTTACACAGAATAGTTACAAGAGTTGCATGGAATAACAAACTTAATTGTGTTAAATATAATTATCTTTCTCATACAAACTAATTTAAAACCAGAAATAATACTTTTTTCTTTAGAATTTCAATAAGTTTCCTAAAAACAATATTATTATATTTTTGACTTACCAAACAACCCTTTATCTTTAGTTCTAAACAACCAAATAACCATGCTGAATTTTAATAACTATTCTTGCAAATAAAATGCAAAATATAAAAAATAACGACGACGAATAAACTCTAAAATATGTTATATTCTGAGTCAGATGAATTATCAACATCTAAGGCTGATGGTTTTTCAGCAGTTGGTGCAGAATCACCAGATTTTTCGAACTTGGAAAACACATCACTATTAATATTGTCAAAAAAAGACTGCGAAGGAACAGCTGCTTCATCCAAATCGGTTCCAATCTGCCTCGTATATTTCGATAAAAATGTTGTATTTGACAACTTAGAACGTTGTTGCTGAGAACGAGATGTTCTAGTAGTTAATAATTGAGATGTACTTGGTCTTTGTAAATGACTAAATTCCATTTTTTCAGATCCTTTGAATCTATGAACTGTCACGGGATGTTTGCCATGCAAAATAGTCTGCTGAGATATAATATGAATGTCTTGTACTGAAGACTGAATGTTTACACGCACTCTATCGGTTCTTGGTTTAATGATATTGGTAGTCTGAGCCTGTGCTAAACCTTCTTCGCTAACTGTGCGTTGAATTTCACCATCCGTGTGTTCATTGAATGGTAAGTTGTAAAATCCTAAGTGCTTACCATGAAGGCATTCGGTGGAATTGTACATGCACTGAGGCTCTGTGCAAGACAGAGAACGGAGCGCCAATCGATGCTTGAAACATTTGGTCCAAATAACTTCGTGTACCTTCATAGTTCCAGGAAAAGGTCTTAACTGTCTAGGAATAAGCCAGTCCTTTTCAGTGATTTCGTAGTCTTCCACGCGTTCAATTTTTACTGACTTTGTATTGGCTTTCAGACTTTGAATGAGACTATCAATGTCCGTAATGTCATTTCCGTATGCTACTAACTGGTCTGCAGTTCTCTTTAAAACACCGCCAACTCCGTCAGGTGCACCCTTACCATGACCACATTCGCAGTAATGCCATACCACACACGTCAGATTTGGACAATAGGAACAGAACTGGGACATTATATAGAATATTTTTTTATTTCGATATTGTGCAGAAGGTGAATCTGAAACAATGTGTAAGGCAGATATCTCCGGAAGTATTTTGTCAATTTCAGATAGTATCGGAACCATGTGAGCCCACACTGCGGAGGCGTCGTGCCGTAAAGAAGAACTGATTGTGCAGAATGCCTGTGACTTGAGTGTTTGGTCTTGTGAGCAGCGGTAATATATCACTCCGGTGTGCAGCGTCAACTGCTGTCTACTTGCACCAAAATGGACCGACTGAATTTCAGATCCATACTTCGTCGAATAGTTTTCACTGTAATCAATGTGTACTAGGCATTCTGAATAACCGAGGTTATGTTTTATTTTATTTACTGCATCTGCTTGATTCCTTATGTTACCACAATGTCTCAGAAATCGTTCCAAATTGTTTTCAAAAATTTTAATAACCTGTAGAGGTTTTTCCACGAGTCTGATCTTTTCAGTAACATTTGCAGATTTCTCTATATTGTTATGTACGTAAGCTCTCGTTGATTTACCCCATTTCCAATATATCATTGTATTTGAATTGTCAAATTCTCTGTAAAATATTGTTTTATTTTTACAGTCCGAGCACTTTCTCAAAAGACAATTCACATTATTTTTATCACAACACAAACTTTGCAATAGATCGGTGGTTGTGTTTTCACTTATCACTTTGTATGTTTTTAGTGCCGTGGTTATAAGTTCCATATTCGCGTGTATTTGGCACATGCACGTGTTTCTGTTGCTTATGTTGGGTTTTACTACCCAAAATGGTTTCATTCTACAAAACGAAGTGTAACTAATTGGTGTGAGACCTGAAGATAAATATTTATTATGTAAAACTTTCAAAGAGCTTGACAGAAATCGTTTTTGTTTTTTTAGTTTACTTCTTGTTATGGTATCTTTTTTACCTGGACAAAGCCGGCTGTTTTCATCATCTTCATAAAATTTAATTACATCACTGCGTATTGTTTTATTCTGATTGTTTGTACTTTTACTAATTGTGTTTCGCTTCGGTAAGGCAACTATCTCATTTGATTCTTTAGTCTTTAGTATTTTATTAACATTTCCTAATCTTTGTACTTGTTTCCTGTAGGTAGTGTTATCTCTTCTAAGTTCTGAAATTCTTCGCTGCAATAACTCTATCTCTTTGGCTTTACTTTTTTGATACCGTCGAAATTTATTCTTAAATTCACGCCTAAAGTCCACTGAAGTAATTGACGTATCTGATGTTGGACTATTAGGGCATATCATAGGAACTGTAGAAATATCAATGCTGCTGACGCATGGAGATGTAGGGGGCGACAGCGCAATAAGTTCGACAGGGCTACTTGTGCGAAGATTTCGTGACTTACTTGGTTGTGGATTAGCACGACTTGCGGTTGGTTGTAAGCCGTTGGAGTGTTGATGTTGCGAAGCCGTTTGATTGTAACTTCTGGTGCGAGTGTCTGGACTACTGCAATCACGACAGGTTCGAGGACGTAAATTTCTAGTAATTGAAGTGTTTTGATGCGTGCTCTCATTATCAAATCGTGAAGATCTCGCCGTGCTGCTTACAAGAGGGTCGTGCGCATCAACAACACTACAATTAGGTAAGATGTCTTGTTGAGAATTGCTGTCACAAAGTACATGTTGAGGTGAAGCATTTGATTCTGCTTCTCTTGCGAGCCTTTTTGTTGCTTTTTTTCTTTGATAATATTCTTGTTGATATATTTTATTTCTTCTTTGTAAAGCTCGGCGCTCGCGTTGTGACTTTTTTTGCTGTGAAAAAAGTTTACCTTCTCGCTTTTTTTGGTGATATCTCTCCCTTTCTCTTTTTCGTAGTATTTCAGCCTGTTCGGGATTGCTCTTTATTCTTGCTTTTCTTCTTCTTTCTGCCATTTTCTTTTTATGCAGCCTCTCTTCGCTGGTCTGTTTTGACATTCTAAAAAGCAACAAAATAAAAATATATGAATAAGAAACTTGGTAATTTTTATGCCACCTTTATAATAATAGGTCTTACTTACTGCCGAGTACATAAAGTACATACATAATATTTGTTTGCTAATCAAACTGTTTTGCATTGCAAGGTAAAAACTGGCTTTATATGTAGGTACAAACAATACATATATATACAGTACATAATTAAAACTTGGTGGCTCGTTTTCAATTTTGGTGGCGTGAAAACGCCACCAAAACCACCAAAATTGAGCCACCAAAATTGAAACCAGGCATAAAAATAACATTAAAAATAGGGGTTTTAAGTTACAATTAAATTAATAGCACTGATTTATTCATAACCCAAATCACTACCTATAATGTGTAGCTTATTATTAAAACACTTTAAAATTAACAGCAAATCGATCCACCAAAAATTGAACAATTCTTGTCCCCCGTGCCACCCAAGACGATACTTACGTTTTTGGCGGGAAATCACAGCACTAATCACACACCTGTTACGCGCAAGTGCCGGCGCACGACTGAGAGATGTGAAATAATAAAACGCGATTGATCGCACACGCACGAAGCTTCATTTTATAGTATGTTGAATAAGTGCCACCAAAATTTTGATTTTTGCTTGGACAAACTTTGATTAAGTATCCTGTGCTTTTAAATTAGATTTTCTAATATGGTTTAATTGTTTTTAGAGAATGTGTCTTATGCATATACTAACGAAATTGTTTATTTTTTATTGTACATTAAATTGTTACTTTGGTGAATGCAATTATATCAAAAAATGGAGCTGGGACAAGCCACCTAACTTGAATTTTAAGGCGTTTTTTTTTTTCTCTAATTATTTATAAACACTTATATAAAAAAAAATGTGGCCCTAATTGAACCAAGTTACGTAGTTCACTATAAAAAAAAATAAGAAACATCCTATCATTTAACACCTCGATTCTCAACGTGGACACGCAAAATTTGCTGCGGGGATATTCACCCATAAACTGGACGTCCTGCCCGGTACGAGACTTCACATTAGTAACGAGATGTTACAATTGCCACCAGTACGGTCATGCAGCCAAGACTTGTAAGGTCGCTGTCCCGGCTTGTGCCCATTGCGGAGAAGAAGGACACTGTATCCAAGACTGCGCAAAAAAAGCTGATGATCCAAAGTGTGCCACCTGTATGCGCTTTAAAAAACAAGCCAACCACAAGACGGGAGATGCCGTATGTCCGGCTAAACAAGCTGCCGAATACAAGTACATTAACTCGATTGACTATGGAAGTGCCTAAGACCGCCAAATATTTGTTTAATCTTAGACGTAACTTATTTATTTTATTCTTGTTACTTTTAAATAGAATAGATATTAATTTAATTTCCGACATACATAACTAATTTTTTAGCCGAGTCAAGTCAAGTGAGGTTGAGGACTGCAGACACAAATCAATTATATAAAACTTGCAATGTGCTGACTGTACGCTAGCTTTTAATTTTGCACCTAGTGATTAGTATTAAAACAGCACACCATGCTCACGTACAATGCTGACAATACTAACAGGGACGGAATTACATAGTATGCAATTCTAACGTTAAATCCTAACATGTCTTTGTGGACAAAAATAAAATCATTTGTAGGCCCATTTATTGTACAATAGATTAAATAGAAAACTAAGTAGGTACCTATAATATAATATATAAGTTTAACTATTTTAGCTGTAAAAATCTGTAATTACCTTTTTTGTCTGCAAATAAACTGCTTACACGCTGTTTTTCTATTTATAGATTATACTCATAAGTTTTAATTTTAGCATCTTACTTAATATTAATTTATTTGTTTTAAGTAGATATTTATGCATCTTGTAGCTTGAAACACAGGTTCAACCTAGTCCAGGCAAAAAAGCAATTGTGTTCTATTTTAACTTACTGTTATTATTTTATTGTAAATGTGCCCCTTTTTATAAATAAACAATTATTATTATTATTATTATCTTTTACTCGAATTTGATTCACAGTTCCTGATTCAAATTATGAAATGCACCAAAAAGGATCCATATAAATTTATAAAATCATAAATTTATTACAAAGCCACATCTCAATCTCAAGAAATCCGCATAAAAATGCTTGATCCCTAGACACTTTTGATGTGTGTATTTACTTTATTTAGTTTTTAGTATTTGTTGTTACAGCGGCAACAGAAATACATAATTTGTGAAAATTTCAACTGCCTAGTTATCGCGGATCTTGAGATACAGCCTAGTGACAGATAGACAAGTGGACGGACAGAGAAGTCTTAGTAATAGGGTCCCGTTTTTACTCTTTGGGTACGGAACCCTAAAAACGAAACTAACTCAAAAATACAATAGCACGCCGGCATCGTGAAGGACTACAAATACAATCGTTACGATATTTCCAACAGATAGGCTGTAAAAAAAACTCCTGCCATTTATTTTTCAGTCGCTGAAAACCAACTTACATTAAAACAAAACGCAACTAAAATTCGACCGCCTTATAATCTCGTTGGGTGCAAAATAAATGACCTCATTAATAATAAACTTACTTATCACCTTAAAAATGAATGAGTAGGACCCAGCCGGTGTGAAATGAGGTTACACCATCTCGATTCGGACGTCCTCGCCACAGAATAAATAGGTAACAGAAAGTCGGCACCATATCATGAGTGAAAACGGAACATGCTTTACATTCAGTGAGTGTAAGCGTACTCGCGACTATAACTTAAATGAACAAGCAGATGACCTCTTTGTTCATTTAAGTTAGTGAACGCATACCTTAGTCGCGCTACATGTGCGTTAACTGCAGCCATTCGTTATCGTATCACAAGCAAGACTGCTGAGCTCCTGGGTTCAATTTTCATGCCAAACAAAATCATGTAAAATGTTTTCAATTAGGGGTTTCTCAGAAGTAGCTCGGAGTTCGGAAGTTGACGGTATAATATCGCTGCCTCTCGGAATGCGTATTGGATTGCCGTCTGATCTAATTTTGAGAGTGAAGGAAGAGAGCAAGCAAAAGTGTCTGCACACACACTTGTGGCTTATAATACCAGCCAGTGGCTAATCTCAGCTGAGATTGATCGCCGTGACCGACAACGGTCAGAATTAGGTATATATTATTATTTTGTTACACACATTGCGTTTGTCTGATTTCACTAGTTATATAGAACTGACCTTCACTAAATATCTACTCTGTGTCCCAGCCGGTTGTCGCTTGGGATTATTAAAACTTTCCATCCTTCATAATAAAGTTTTATATTGAAAGAGCTGAGGCGGATTTTTTAAAGCGAGTCATCTTTAATTGCATTAAGTTATGCAATTTTGTAACCGGCGCACAATTTTAAAAATGGAACGTGGACGTTAGATCGGTTTATTAAATTATGCTGGCTGGTTGTGATTTTATTGAATAGTGATATTTTCTGAGCATGATTAGCATTCAACTTTTCAAAAAGAGAACGTAAAATATATAACTATAAAACTCTTTTTGCTTCGTTACATCTAAAACCGCGACACGAGGCCACGGTGGACGAAGAAGTATATGGCTGGACGTCTTCCCAGAGAATTAGAAAAGAGTAGCCAGATAAATAGTAGCCGATGGAAGGATTTACAGGAGGCCTTTTTGTAGTGGGACAGTATGAGTTAATACAATTGATCATTGTTTCTTCGTTGTTATTTCATTAATTTGAATGGATTGATATAATAGTGACATAGGCTGAGCTTACAAAAATGCAAATTAAAATAATTGTTATAATTATTGTAGTACCACCCACTGAATTCTATACAGTCCATGAAAAACTATGACGTTAATTAAAGAGTATTTCTTATAAATAATAGAATATTAATATTAAAAATTATTACAAAAGTTTAAAAAGTGCCTAAAGGGGTAAATATGTTCTGTTTATTTCTTTGTTGTTTTAATTGTTTGCGTAGCTGAAATTTCCTTCGGGTACTTTTCATTTTGTTTTTTTTTCGTCTAAGAAGGTTTTTCTCTAAAACATTCTTTTAAATATTTTTCCTTTGAAACTCTTTTTTAAACTCATGACTTGGATTCCTTGTACCTACTAAGAAACCTTTTGTCTTTTTGTTTAATTACAATTTTATTATGATTCAGAAATCAAATTAATATGAATGGAGAGTTGTTATAATTGCGTCATGTTTTTATTTAGAAAAATGTTTTTTTTAAATGAAGCTTTCAAATCATCAAAATTTACTTGCGATTTCTTGTTTTTTTTTCTTTGCGCAATTCTTATAAGAAACATATGTATGTAAATATGTATTTATATCTCTGGTTTCTCGGAATCGGCACGAACGATTTCAATGATTTTTTAAGTAGGTACTACTATATAGCGCCATCTTATGTTTTTCGGTCACACAGGTACCTACTTACACATTATCTTTATATACAAGAAGATTTTTAGTCACCGTCCAGTTTTCGTTTTCTAGGCATTATTTATTAGATATCATTCACTAAACTCTGGATGTGATATCTCAATATTTTTATAATGAGTAAAAAAAAAACAATGATGAATGAATGATTTTCGCCAAAAATTAATATCATCTGGTATATAATTCTATTGTACATGTGTGTCACTGAACTCCTCCTAAACGGCTGGACCGATTTGGATGAAACTTTATAGGGGTATTTCAATGGGTTCTTGGATGGTTTGAAAACACAATTGGACCCGGTAGGTGGAGCTGCTGTCCGGGCAGGACGACGTCTGCCAGGTCCGCTAGTAAACTATAAAATTTTAGAGAAACTAATACAATTTATAGATGCAATAGACTTCATAGAATATTGGCCAACTTTTAGGTAAAATTCACCTGTATGTAACGTCGCGGGCGAAGCTCTAGTTGCAGATATTATTATGTGCAATAATAAACTAACTACAGTACCCAATTTTAACCAAAGAAACAATGTAATTAATAAGACTAGGTACGTAATACACGAAATAATTACCTCAAAAAGCCAGCAATGTAACAACATTGTTAGCTTTTTGCGGTAAGTATATTCGCTTTGCAACGGCAGAGGGAATTAAAACGAAAACTATGACGCATATAATTTGCATACAACTTGAAAGGTAAGTTCCAGTAATTGCAATGGCGCACTTCAATTAAGACAAGGAAACTACGACACTCGGTCCAAGTGTTTTACTAATTGAAAATAAATTTAGTGGAATAACAAGAGAACAGGTAAAGGGAAGTGAGTATAGGTTGTGCAGTATTCCGGAAAGTATTGTTACTGAACGAGAGATCGTATGTAAAAATAATTAATTAACGGGTATGCGACAGTCATGCATTATAATCTATACAATAATTAAAGAGGAAAGATTTGCTTTTTCGTATGTAACGAATAAACTTAAAAACTACTGGACCGATTTGAAAAATTCTTTCACCTTTGGGAAGCTACGCTATCCCCGGGTGACATGGGCTTTTATCCTTGTATTCCCACGGGAATGGGAACTACTCGGGTGAAACCTGACGTCCGCTAGTCAGTTTATAATGCAGTGATAGCCTTTTTTTTCCGGGTGGAAAATCATCAAATAACCCCTCCCGCTCTTGGGCAGAGCGAAAGGGAGTGTCAGACTTCTACTGACTAAAAACCACCCATGTTCCTTCTTAGCCCTTCATGTCGAGGCCGTGGTATCTCTTGCGAACAACCCGCAGCCCCGACGGGATTCGCAGCCCCGACGGGACCCGCAGCCCCGACGGGACCCGCATCCCCGACGGGACCCGCAGCCCCGACGGGATGCAGTGATAGCCTAGTGGTGTGACTGCTGGACTACCAAGTTCCAAGTCCCGAGTTCAACCTCTTGACAGATTTTTCGAGTTCCCGTGTGTATTGTACAATTTTTACTCGCTTTAGTAAAAGTAAAGATCGAAAGAAAACCATCAGGCCAGAGATATTTCTCAATGGCATGGATGCCAAGTCTGAGGCTCATAGGCGGCACAATATTGTGACACCAGGCTAGGCACACATCGAATCTAAGATCTCATGGTCAACAGAGCGCTTACACATGGTCCAGGACTTGAATACTTCATACTCTTCGATACACGTAGATACGTCACCTAGAAAGTCGCACTATCAGTACGAAACACGGAAAAGACATGGCAGTAGGTACTTTAAATATGAACATAAATTCTACAACATAGAAACTATGTCTTATAACGCCTAGTGGAACTTACGAGCAAATACGGCAAACTAACAAACACAATCACTTTAATAAATATTCATGCAATAAACAGCCATTCAGGGCAAAGTTGATCAAACTTCCTATATTAGCAACGCATCGCTCACATACACAAGAAAGTTCTCAACAAGTTCACAAATGTTTTAAACATACACAAAACCGGTTCGAAAAGCTCTTTACACACGGAAATACAGTACCTGTTTTCACTAAACGAACATACTGGTACATTTCAAACTACTCTCCTGAACAAGTTTTGAAGTTTCACGAACAACTCTTATTCGACGATATTTATTTTCCCTGAAGTTTCCTGACTACACTTAGCTCCTTCATACGGCTAAAATAGATTACACCGACATAAAAAGTTAAGTAGTTTCAAACAGCTTCGCCCTTTGCCAGCGTTATTTATATTCTTGTTACTTCAGAATGGTTGTTTTCTATCAAATCTGTTTAGTGAGATTCTTTCGCAATGGTTTTTGCAGGGAGAGTTTTATTTGGTCTAGGTATACCATGTTATTCCCAAATAAGTAACTGTATTTTGTCAATAACTTAAAGTAAAAGTATTTATTTGAAGTAGGCCAGTTACAGGCACTTTTGATGGTCAGAAAAATAAAACAAGCAATGTTACAATTACAGTCACAAGACAAAATAACTTGTGAACGTACCGTAGTTGCTCATTCCAAAGCGTAGATCTCTATGGAGAAGAATGGGAAAGAAATTACATGGACACTCTTTTATAAATATCAAAATATTGGTTAAAGTCCATTTCACGAAAGAAGTCCCGCGGACAAATTGTGGAACTAAATTTAACAGATCGGCCATGTTGTCGTTTGTCGATGTTATCAAGGTGCGTTTGTTGTGGTAGATATTTTGTGAGTTTATTTTTGGATTAGTGCGTTATAAGGTTTATTTACGATGCCAAAATTTGTGAAACAACATTATGTCGCGCGACATACAGCGCTGCGTCTGCGGGACTTCTTTCGTGAAATGAACTTTACATCATAAATGTTGAAAGTGTTGACTTAGCATGTTGTTGAAGAGTTTATGAGAACTGATTCTCGATTCTTTTTGATTTCAGAATATTTTTCTGATTTCGGTTTTATATTGAAAAAATAATTAAAAGAGTTTTCAATCGACATTCAAAGTTTCCAATTAGTTACGTCGACTCCGTACGTGTTTCGATTCGGCGTTTCATATGTTTATGTGCCAATTTTGCAAAACAAAAAATATTAACACTTTATGCACATGTAAAAAAACAAAGTACAAAGGTGGCTGGCATTGGGCATTTTCTACTAGTCTAGCTTAGGATGATGCTGAATTATAAGTAAACACTATTATTAATAGGAACTGAAAACGGGATATTAAAAAAAAAACATTGTAAACATGGTAAATATCCAGTTTTCAGTACCTATTAATAATAGTGATAGTGACCATGTCAGTTTAAAAACTTATACTTACGAGTAAACAAAAAGTAAAGTAAACAACAGTAAACAACCCAACGAAGTATGACATAATTACCATTCTATGAATATCTCTTCTTGAAATGTAACGATCATCCTGAGTGTACAGTTGTATACATCCAAGCTACCCGCAAATGTAAAACTTTCCCAATCAAACTTAAACCTAATGCTTTAGAGATAAAGTTGAAAATCCATTAAAGTAATTTGACAGATTTTCTCAGTACCAATTTGTCACGAGAAATTCGTTGATAAACACTCATTAAATTGTTTACTGTTTAGGTAACGTATGAACCAACTAGGGCAAACCCGATATTAGTTTATGTTGCGTAATAATTAATTAATTAAATGGGAGGAGGTAAAATACCTTCTTTATGGTCAAATCAATTTATGTATTACGTATAATTATTATATTGTATGTACCTACGTAGTGTAGTTTAATAAATAAATTAACTTAAGTAATAAAATGTTCTGTTAATAAAATAAAAAATAAAATCCATTTATTTCAGGTTCCCCCAATTAAAATGACAAGTTACGGGATAAACAAAAAAAAATGCACTACGGTATGTCCTCTTCTGCAAATCTCGCAATTCAAATTAGGTTTGCTGTAAAGAAACCCAGAATTCTGTTTTAACCTACATAAACTTTATTAATGCAATTTGTACCTATGTATACTTTTTTGTGTTCACTAAAGAATGAGCATGAAATAAATA
This sequence comes from Diarsia brunnea, assembly GCA_949774965.1. Classification (NCBI taxonomy): domain Eukaryota; kingdom Metazoa; phylum Arthropoda; class Insecta; order Lepidoptera; family Noctuidae; genus Diarsia; species Diarsia brunnea. The sequence goes on along the minus strand of OX459006.1, from coordinate 13,955,764 downwards.
AAAAAACATTATCGAGTAAAGGCCTTCAAATAAATGAATAATATTGCAAATAAATGTAACGAAAGGACTGTGTTCTTCCCTCAGTATTATATTTGTTTAAGATCAAATGCTTCCGGAAATGGTAAGATTTATTGGTTAAAAGCGCTCAAACATTCACATCGCTAGCAAAAACTATAAACACGAAGGAAACGGGATAAGAGGCTTTTGCAAAGAAATCCGATAGACGCCAAGAGTACCTATATTGAGACAAATAGAGGGAATTGAGGGGAAAACTGTCTTCGCCCGGAGACATTTTGTCAGTGGACCATTCTTAGGGATTTCATATTTTGCTACAGGCGAATTTTTATATCCGAATTTGGAACGGCGTTTGCATATTTTGTTGTTCGATTTTTGAACTCACTAATGATGTAGTGTCAACTTTATTTGAATTTAAATTCAAATGTAGAATTCTCTTACCAACTTTTAGGTCTTTAGGCCAAAATAGTTCCAAGAGGAAGCATCGAGTAGAAAGCATTGAGTTGCTAAGCACGAATTCCTGGAGTCGATTCCCGGTTTAAACTAAGTGTCATTCGGTTATCGATCAAGTATTTATTTAAAAGAAGTCATGCTGCGCCAGCCCCAAATGAATTGGGATTAGGGCAAGAGAGTGATGATTTATTTGTAGCAGCCGCATAACAATGGGCCACTAGTACCTACATGGGACTTAATACAGAACTGGCGGAATTAATGAGTACTAAAAAGTATACCTTTGCCTAACAATTCACATCATAAAAACATGATGTTATGTAAATTCTAAACATCGTGCTAACGGGAAAATGCGTCCGTGAATTCCAAACTATCAACTTGAGCAGATATACTAGAATTACGTGCTCATACTCTTAAGATAATCCAACAAATACCACATTCTTATCACTGGCCATAGGGAAAGACATTACCCTACATCACGAGGAAAAAAGCGAGCAAAAACAAAAGATGAGCAAAAATCACGTGATTTAAACAGAATTTTCCTTTTATGCCGAACAATTACCGAATACGTCGATTTCATTCACAATAAATAATTAAAGAAGTAATTACAATTGCATTTGAACTTGGAACGTCAAGATCTAAAGGAAAATGTCATCGGGTTGTGTAATGTTCTGATTTTGAATTAGTCATTCAAAAGGAAAAAGTTTGAATGTCAAAGAGTCTGGAGTTGAATTAATATAATAGTTGTTTGAAATATCACTTTTGTTGTGTCCGTTGATGTTAGTAGACGTTTGTGACAATGTCTAAGTTGTTTGTGATAGTTATTGTGGCCACTTATTGGGTTTATTTTATACATAGTGAAGGTATGTATGTTTGCCATTTTATTTGTTGTGTCTTTTTTTTATATAGGACTTAAACATAACTGGTGAAATTAATGTGGATGTACTATATTAGGTACACCTCTACCTAACCTTTCAAGGAATACAGGGGTGATGATATATGTTTAGTCGTTCTGTTTCTACTTGTCAAATTGTTTTTGTTAAAACGTAAAGTGACGTATGGAAATGAAATTCAAACTGTGCATTGCATAAATCGATTAATTGTGTCACTTAACTGTAGTAAAAAATCATATAGGTATAGATTTTTATAAGTTAAAAACCTGCTTTTCCACACCGGCAGTGTTATTTGTAGGTTAATACTAAGGATTAAATATCCTCTTATTAATAATGGTGGAATGACTCTGTATCCAGTATAGCCTTCAGATTAACCATACATACCTCAAGGAATAAATTTTGCATAACCTTAGCCATAGTAAAATAGCTGCCCCGCAACCTTCATCCGCGTGAAATATTACAAAATATTACTTCCTAATTTGAATCGGATGTTGTTAACAATTCCAAAGGTTTTAGTTTTCTTGCACGGAACCTCAATTCTAAAAGTCAAAAGTCACATCAAAATCAGTCCAGCAGCGGTCGGAAAACAACAGACTGACGAACAGACATGCAATTTAAAAAATATTTTTTGATTTTATAAGTCCCCTTCATACTTTCATATGCATTCACTAAATGTCTGTTAATTATTTTAAAACTGCAAACAGACACAATTCAATTTGATTTAAGTGTGTAGATACATTGTCCGCAGCTTTCTCAATGAGAAAAGGATTTTATCATGCCAAACGATCATTTAGGTCTATTATAAGTTTCGGAAAATGTTGTGAAGATATTCATGCTGTAGTTAAACGGTAATAAAGTTAACTTTACTATACCGGGAAAGCTCGTGCAAGGTTGGCAGCACTAACGCAATTACTATCGTCAGACGTGAAGGCTCTTTTAATATACCTCCACTCTTAATATGCTCTTTTTTACCTGACTGCAAGGAAAGGGTTATGTTTTTCGCGACTATCTTTGTTTATAGTATTCTTTATTTCATCACATCGTTAGATTCGTCTCATTAGTCCAAGTGGTCGGGTGACAAGTAAAGAAATGATCCACCGAACTGTCCCCCGACTAAAATTAAAATTTTATTTTTAGTTTTCTATTTTCGGTTACAATTTTTTTTTTTTTAAACTTTGCCCCCACACTAGGAATTTCTCCTGTATCGTGGGTGCGTTCACAAACATTTAAACTCACATACACAAATACCCAGACCCGAAACAACTGTCTGTAGGCCATACAAATATTTGTTCCGTGCGGGAATTGAACCCGCGACACGCAGCGCAGCAGTCCAATCGCTCAGCCACTGCGCCAACCGTGCCGTCTCCGTTACGGGACCCTTGTTCTCATTTCATCACTGAAATCGTTTGACTTGTGTTTTTATTTTTGAGTTCACTTTTTGACATGGCAGGCGGGTTTTTTAATTTCTTTAATTTTTTTTTTTTTTTCGAGTAGCTCATGGATATCTTCGGCCTGGGGCAAGCGGGGTCGGAGTAAAAACCCACTATTTATGCCATGTGTCGGGGGCCCGAAAGCAAGTACATTCCCACACACTGAAAATACTTCTACATAATAACATTTAAATCAAATGGATGGATTGTGTGAGGAATGATATGAATGAGAAAGGAATAAATGCCTCCTTGACGTGTAACAGGGAAGAATGGAAGAAGAAAACGTGTTGCGCCGACCCCAAATAGAATGGGATAAGGGCAGGAAGATGATGATGAATAGCATTTAAATCAAATAAAATATGTAGATTTTGTAGACAAAAGCTTTTGCGCACGATATTGTTTCCACGTGTTAAATTATCCGACAGGAACGACGTATAAGGATGAATATATACCTATGCCTTAACTGAAGCCGTCATGATGTAGCCGTGTGCCAAGTCTTGAAAATTCGTTCAGCCGTGTAGGCGTGAAGGCGTGACAAACAAAGTCACTTTCACAAGTTTTTGGATGGCATGTAATAAATATTTCCGAATAAAGTATGCGAGATATCTACAATATCTTGCCACAAATTTGCCCGTTGCATTTTTATGAGGAACACGTAAGTTACCGGTATGCACGATTTACGAATCAAATAATTTTGGATACTTATTTATGTATGCGAATCTGACCAGCAACGTACCACGAAATATTCAAGAAAACTCTGTTGCACATCGATCCCAAGTATTATAAAAGAAGATTTAAAATGTCAGTATTGAACATGATTGAAATAATGAACGGCGATACACATACTAACCTGCTTTCTTATCAAGTGATTAGTGCCTTTTTTTTTTGGGGGGGGTGGGAAACCATCGAATAACCCCTCCCGCTTTTGGGCAGAGCAGAAGGGAGTGTCAGACTTCTACTGACTAAATACCACCCATGTTCCTTCTTAGCCCTTCATGCCGAGGCCGCGGTATCTCTTGCGAACAACCCGCAGCCCCGACGGGAGTGATTAGTGCCTAAGCTGGTGTAAGAGTTTCTCGCGATATTTTCCTTCACCGAAGCGAGTGTTATACAATACGCACATTAATCTGCAAAAACCGAAGTGTGTTTTAGATTTCTTGAACTCAAGACCTTTGACTTGGCAGCCCGACGGTCACACCGCTAGACTATCACTGCTATTACTTACCTGATGCCAAGAATAGGGGATCGGACAAAAAAAAAACTAATTAGTCCGGCAGATAGATTTCCAAAAAATATTGAACACATATATTTTTTCTTTTTTCACATAAAAAAATGAAGACGATACAGTGCTTCGAAAACTCGTGAACTCCTCGAAAACGTCACATGTCAGTACATTTTTTACCTACAAATGACGTCACAACCACAGACGAAGATAAAACGCGTCAATTCTTATTAATTTGATAAAACAAAAAACACGTCTCCAATATTTTTCGAAAATCTAACTGACGGACTAATTAGAATCATATTTTTTGACTTAGTCTGATCTTCTATTCCATAAAATCCTTCCAAAACCTAAAATATACAAATGCATTGATCAAACCGGTACACTTTAACCAACTTATCTATGCAGGCGGAAAAACATAGAACTAATATAAATGTAAGTGGTCGTAAACGCAACTGCTGAGCATAGATTTTTCCAACAGGATTTTCTAAGTATCAGCCACGGTGTCTAGATTTGCGACCGGTTGATCAATCAATCAATATCTTTGTAGTGCACTACAAAGATATTGATTTATTGATTATTATTTACCTGTATTTGTAAAAACCTCCAATGATGCATCATATGTAGGTACATATATAAAACAGGAAAATAATTAATAACTTAAATAATTAAATTGTGATTAGCTATAATATACACCTACCGCCCATACAATAGTTACTACATTAATTACTACTTACATCGAAATCAAATTAAATGCATTACTGTTATAAATTATTGAATTATTAAAATTTCATAGAATATACTAGCTGATGCCCGCGGCTTCATCCGCGTGGAATTTGGTTAAATTACTTAATACAAAAACCTTTCTCGAGAACCATTCTATTCATTGGTGAAAACAACATGAAAATCGGTGAAGTAGTTTTTGAGTTAATCGCGAACAGGCAGACAGACTCGGCGAAGGACTTTGTTTTATAATATGTAGTGTTAGTGATACAGAGCAAAATAACCAGAAGTCATTTAGGTAGTTACACATCTATTCTTAACTATATATTATACAGCTAATATTGAAATAGCATTTTACAGAGCAGATTGAAGGCAAAAGGTTCGCCTACTATATGTATAAACATAACTGACGAAATGTGGGTTTACGTTTAAGTCCACCTCTGCCTAACCTTTCGGGGATTACAGGCGTGACATTATGCTACTCCATTTCTGAACTATATTAGCTTCATCTAAATCGAAAAATCAGTTGAATCGTACGAAAAATAAACATCTAAGAGATATCGGATCACTGGTTCCCACAATGCCAGTGGAGAATGCATTCGTGCATAACTATATAAATCAATTGGATTCGTACCGTGTAAACGCAGTCTTACGTTCAAAATCAACTTTTTTGCGTACCGATGTGCCGTCAAGCAATGACATGGTTAAGCACATTGATAGCATGCTTCATTATTAGGGTTAGTATTTCAGTTGTAATTCGTATTTGAAAAATCAGCGGTGGTCCAGTGGCGGTGGCCCCGACTCACAAGCAGTAAAGAGTTTGAACCCAGGCAGTCGGATTTATTTCATCACCACTGCTCCCAAACTGTGAAGGAAAACATCCTGATATTCTAGGTTCTAGGACCAAAAATTCAAAGATATCCTGACATATAACGACATTAGGTATGCAATTTGTGTATTCTAAATATTTCAGTTGACTCTCAAGTTGTTTAATAAGACATTTCCCCTACATTACATGCCTAATAAAACTTCCAGAAATTCACATTTTCCTGAAACTTTTATACTTACGAATATTGAAGTTTTCTTTAAAGTGAAATGCGCTCCTTTAAATTATACGAAGCAATAAAACACTAGTAGCAGTACACGAGGGGTACAAAGACGTGCTATTTAATATCGTCAGGTACAAGCGTTTTGTCGTTTAGTTCCAAAAAGGAGTACCTTTATTAACTTCTCGAGGAAGAATGAAAGACAACTCTTTAAACTACACTCGCAACGTCTTATTACAACGAGAGCTAACTTTAGCACGAGCTTAAACCTCTGAAGTATTAAAATATTTTTGTATTTTATTACGAGCAAAGTAAAGTTCATAATAGAAAATTGTCGAGCTACTCGGGTTTAACTACAGTTTATGCAATTAAAATATTTTTCTCTGTGGGAATAAAGTTTGATTTTCTAAGATGGTTTGATGGTCTTAACATAAACGTAGTTTTGTATTTATTGTCATAATTTCAGCTGAAAGAGTGCTGGACATTGGCCTCCCCAAGTAACCGCACATTGACCGGTCCTGTGCGTCTCGCATCCAGTACATCCCCGCAACCTTTACTAGGACATCGGTCTACCTTATGAGAGGCCTTGTATCGCAACGTTTAACGATTCGCGGTTTTGTATTAGGCTGTTAAAAATCATTCGTAATCCTTTTCGATGAATAATTTATTAAACAATATCGAAACACCACGTTCCCTTGCAACCCATCATTTAATTTCGCGGACGTTTCACTATTATGTAGTGCAAGAGTTAGTTCCAGTGCTGCAACGGCGCGGCGTTCAAGTTTTTTATTCCTAAGGGATTGAAACCTGGATGGAAAGCACTACATTTTCCATAATTTATTTCGTCGCGATGATGAAATAAATTACAGAAAGTGTTCTCAGTCGAGGAAATTGAGCTTGGAAAATGAATGCAGGAAGGGAGGCATGTTCTAAAGCCAAAAATGCCAAGGAGCTATGACGACATAAAACACATGCATAGTTTTCGCTCAATTGATAAAACATCACGCTTGTAGTCCCCAGAGGGTTGGGCAGATGAGTACCTAATAGCACAGTCACATTTCACCAGTTCTGTTTGAGTCCCATGTAATAAAGAGGCGAAACGAATGCCATCACTCAGGCCCAAATCCCAACTCCACACTTTATTTTTTTCTTTTTTTTGGGAGGTGGGAAATCATCAAATAACCCCTCCCGCTCTTGGGCAGAGCGAAAGAGAGTGTCAGACTTCTACTGACTAAAAACCACCCATGTTCCTTCTTAGCCCTTCATGTCGAGGCCGCGGTATCTCTTGCCCGCAGCCCCGACCCCTGCACATAAGATTTAAAAAAATAATCCGTAACCCAAATTAATTTTCCATAATTACAATTTCAGTCGTAAAACGGGAAGTATGTAAAGAAAACGAAGTGAACGTGGAGTGCTCACACTGTGGCCCGAAGACCTGCGACGAACTGGGACACCCGATCCGTTGCGGTGGAGCCACTTCTCTCTGCAAACCGGAATGTGTGTGCATAGACGGCATGGTTCGGAACGTTAATGGAACCTGCATACCGAAGACGGACTGCCGTAAGTTGGATTGCATGGATATTTGAAGTTTAGCCATACTTATTTTCGCTTTTATTGTATTGGCATAAAGTCGTTTTCTGAAGGCTCAAGGTGAATAAATGTGGTAATTCCGTTAAATTTCCGGAGAATTTCAATAAAATATTTCAGATATGATGATTATGGTTTGTGATTAATAGTTGCGTGCATACGCCAGCACATCAAGGTAACAGAAAATGTAAAATTTTTCGAATTAACTTTGGCGCAGTGGCTCAAACAGTTGACTGCTGCGCTACGTGTCGCGGGTTCGATCCCCGCACGGAGCAAATATTTGTATGGCCTACAGATAGTTGTTTCGGGTCTGGGTATTTGTGTATGTGAGTTTAAATGTTTGTGAACGCACCTACGATACAGGAGAAATTCCTAGTGTGGTACAAAGTTTTTTTTTTTTTAAACTTATTGCATTTGAAAATCAAGAAATACTGTTAATTTTTAACGATTAAAAAAATTGCGTATAATAATTTGAGCAGGTACCATAATTTAAATTGATAATTATTTTTGTCATTTATCTCCTGAATTTTAAACGACGATGCAAAACTGCACCTTGTACCTATATACTATAATCTGGGCAGTCCTATCGTTAATTCATATCAATCCGGGGATATCTCATATGCCGTGGGGAAGTCACTTACCGGTGCAAACCGGAAAGTGTGCACTTACGACCATGCACACCTAAAGGCCGAGGGCCACAAGTTGAATGCTGATGGTACTCGTATCCATACATACTTATATGTAGAATAGCACTGGTGGAAACGACATAAATATACTTAAAAATTCTTGCAGTTTTTTTAAAAAGATTAGGTTTTTTAGCATACCGACATGATGTCATTTAACCAGCGTAACTTGTTCCTAGTACCTATTTAGAAAATACTTTTAAGTCATTTGAAATACCTATTTACAACCGGGAAGGAAAACACAGGTCATGCCTACATGATATTAATCTACCCACAACGCTGCCTTAGATAGATAGATAGAATACTCTTTATTATGTACACCATAAAAATTACAAAAAAACAATAGTAAAACATTATACAAGGGGTGACACAATCCTGTCGAGGCTGCGGGTTGTCCGCAAGGGATACCGCGGCCTCGACATGAAGGGCGAAGAAGGAACATGGGTGGTTTTTAGTCAGTAGAAGTCTGACACTCCCTTTCGCTCTGCCCAAGAGCGGGAGGGGTTATTTGATGATTTCCCACCCCCAAAAAAAAAAAAAAAGGGTGATACAATGGGCGGCCTTAATAATTTTTTTCAACGCAAATAAAAACTGACCGGTTTGCAGTTTTTTACGTAAAAACTGGCTTGCTGCAGTTAGCTTTTTTACATTTAGCCGTAACTAGCCTAATGCGATGACGCGGCCTAGAGTAGAACACGATGAAATCAGCCAGTTAGTCTTATTCCACCCGTGGATAGCTTTACAACCACGCTAACCTGCTCTGCGCGTGTCTCAAACAGGTGTTACCCTCGTTCTTCTGACTGTCATCGACCCATCTGTTTGTAGGAGTGTCCCTGTCCATACTAGCATTGAAAAGCATGGTAGGTACTAATCATAGCTGTCCAGGAAGGTCATAAAAATCGAGGTCAGATTTTGCTGGATATGTATAGATGCGTTGCCGTGTGAATTAATTAAATTTGTATTTACAATAAAGTAAGAAGAATTTAAATGCGGTAGTGGAAGGGCCTTTTTAATAAAAAAAAACTCCACTCCTCTATACAAGAGCTCAACAAATAAACTCCCATGACAATACAAACACTGTTATAAACTTCAATCCACCTCTTGAGTGTTTTAAGTCTAATTACATTGAGCTACTCGTATATCTTCAAACTGTAGACAACAGGAATCGAATTGTACAAATTAAACGGAGTGTAGGTCGAATAAGTTTGTTACTTGGAGTCGCCTAAACTCGGTAGGAACTAAGAAGTAAGTCAAGTTTGTGGTCTGTGGCTGCGGGTACCTACGTTAAGTTTCTTAAGTAGGTAGGTAGAGAGGAAGGTCGCTAAGTAGTATACAGGGTGTAAAAGGTTAAGAACCCTTCATGAAGACGTTCAAATCAAGCATTCTGAACCTCAAACTCTGAAAGAATTTGCTGGGATATTTTTTTGAGTTGAGGAATCACTGTTTACTGTAACGCTCAATATATCGCACTCAAAACATTGTGCTGATGGATGAATTGTACAGGGAGCATGTAGGTATTCGAAGCAAAGTTAAAATAACCGAACACAGGACCTCATGGCCGACAATCGCCTTTGCGACCACTAGACCAATGAGACAGCACTTATTATAAAATTCAAGAACCACCACGAAATCAATCTACAAATATTGAAATAACCAAGTTTAATCACCGTGTGACAAACAAAGGAATAAGTGCTATATAGGTACATTTATAAATTCGCGGTAAAACAAGGAATTACTTAATGAAATTATTATGATGTCATTTAGGCAATATTGTAAACCCAGCCGCAGACGTAATTAGTAATTACCATTTTAATGTAAACAATAGTTTATCGAACCTCACGTAGGCGTTATGATACATCAAATGACGGTAGCGGTAACAATATATTTAAAGAAAACAGAAACAATAGAAATTATTGAGGCCATTAAAATTTGTGGTCTATTTCTAAAGCATGATACATTTTGTTATGGAATATACATAAGGCACACCCCTCCAAAAACTGCCAGGGTGCAGTCAGAATGTTTTAAGACAATTACTAAAAATCAGCTGTTCGCTTCCTGCCTAGCTACAGAGTTC